>CM042690.1:159240390-161640390 GCA_023614405.1 Avena insularis | reverse complement strand
CTCCATTTCCTTGCTATGGCCGAAGCTAGGAGAGAGAGGCCCCTCCCCTCTCTCAGATCTTTGCAATCGACCAGAACGCCATAAAGGGCCCCACACGACCACCACCACCCTCCCTAGCCAATCCAAAACCCTGGTAACCCTCCTCCTTGCTCCCATAAACCGAGTGAACCATGGACCACTCCCTCTTGCAATATAAGGCCCGGGGCCAGCGTAGCCCTTTCCTTCACCCCCATTTCCCTCCCATCTCACCACACTCCTCCCTGATACGTTGCAAACGTATCTATAATTTTTTATGTTCCATGCTTGGTTTTTATCTACTTTCTTATGTTTCGTCCACACTTTGGATTACTTTTTATACACTTTCTTGGACTAACCTATTAACAAGAGCCATAGTGCCAGCTGCCTGTTTTCTGCTGTTTTTGTTCCAAGAAAGTCAGAAAATGAATATTCTCGGAATTGGACGAGACAAAAGCCAAAGTCAGTTGTTCACCGAGGGGGACACGGAGCCAGAATACGAGACGGAGAGGGGCCAGGGGCCAACCACACCACCTGGCTACACGGCCAGGCCTGGCTCGCGCCAGGGGGTGGTCTAGCCGCCTAGGACACCCCCTCGGCCTCCCCTTTCGCCTATAAGATGCCTCCAATACAGAAACCCTAAGTACCCGATCAAAATTCCACGAAAGAGTCTGTAGCCGCCGTCATCTCCATCCCTAGATTGGAAGGGATCTGAAGCTCTTCCCGCACCTCACGAGGGGAGAATTCACCCTGGAGGCCTTCTTCATCACCATGCAAGCCTCCGGTGTGATGCGTGAGTAGTTCATCCTTGGACTACGGGTCCATGTAGTAGTTAGATGGCTGGTCCTTCTCCTTTGTGCTATCATTTTTAGATCTTGTGAGCTCCGTTCATGATCAAGATCATCTATTTGTAATCCTACATGTTGTGTTTGCGGGGATCCGATGGATATTGAGATGCTATTTCAGATTGATTATTGATTCTATCATGTCTTTGTTATTTGTGATCTTGCATGCTTTCCGTTGTTAGTAGCTATCTTGGCCAAGTAGATGCTAGCAACTCCAAGAGTTAGTATTTATGCTCGATAGTGGGTTCATGCCTCTAGTAATCTAGGGAAGTGACAGAAATCTCTAAGGTACTAGATGTGTTGTTGCTACTAGGGAGAAAACAGAAATCCTTTGTTCATAGAACAATCGTATTGTTTACTTTACATGCAATGCGTAATGCAATTATCTGTTGCTTGCAACTTAATACTGGAGGGGGTTTGGATGATAACCTGAAGGTCGATTATTAGTCATAGATGCAGTTGGATTATGGTCTATGTATAATGTTGTAATGCCCAATCAAATCTCAAAGGAGTCAAGATGAGTAGTATATGCTTGTATGCTTTCTCGATGTTTGTCAATTGCCCCGCTGTAATTTGTTCACCCAATATATCATCTATCTTAAGTAGAGCCACCACTAGTGAACTATGGACCCCGGTCCTTTCTTTTATCATCAATCTACAACTGTTTACTGCTTTCTGTTTACTTTCTGCAAGCTATTACTTTCTTCTACATAATACATTTAATCCTTTGTTTTCAGCAGAACCGGTGAGATTAACAACCTCACTGTAAGTTGGGGGCAAAGTTCTGTGGTTGTGTTGTACAGGTTTCCACGTTGCTGCTAGCACCGGTAGTGCGCCCTGCCAAAGGCCAGCTAGCAACTCCTTGGAGGTGTTTCCATGCTCCTATTGGTTCGATAACCTTGGTTTCATAACTGAGGGAAAACTTGCTGATGTGCTCATCATACCTCCTCTTGGGGTTCCCCAATGAGCTCGATATATTTTGGGCCACCACTCCCCTAGGAGCCTGAGAGCTCTCTTCCTCTCTACTGCTCGGGAGAATAAAAACCACTCGTTGGAGGTGTCGGCAAGTATTGAGGTTTGCCAAGTTTCTGAAGCTCCCCTACCGCTCTCATTGGTATGTATGTCTCCTCCTTGACCAGATGTATCTAATGTTGTGCTTATTTTGCCCTAGGACGACCCGTGGAAGCTGCTCCGACGAGCTCTAGACGATGCACCTCCCGCACAGTCACGCGCGTTCCACTCCTTCACCGACCCTAGCCATGCCGCCTGTCTTTCGACTCACCATCGAGATCCGTGTCTCCATCACTGCTAGATCTCCATAGGTAAGCCCTCGCCGCCTCCTGGATCTCTCTAGGGTTTCCGTCAGTCGCCGTCGACGTGAGCTGGAAGAAGAAGCTCGGTCGTCGATGTTTACTTGATCAAACGGTTGAGGACGCCTGATACCTTTTTGCCCCCTCCATCCTCTGACTAGTAGGCCCCACTCGTTAGCCGTTTGAAATCCCTCACGCACGCGATGCTGCCTCTTGGGATGAATATGTGTTGTGAAGCCCGTTTCGGCTCAGATGCGTCCTCGAGTTCCTGCCCATTTAATCTTTTATTCCCAGATCTGAAATTAGTAGTTTGGTTTAAATAGAAATGAAAATGAAAAATTCTTGCATATGACCAAATCTAAATTCCCTTAGGTGCCTATATGTTTTCTCTAACATACAACACCATTGTCTAACCCAGATTAATTTTAGTTATTTTCTAGAATTATAATTACAAACAAGTGTCCTTTTCAATAATAAATTCTTTTAGAGAGTTTGGTAGATCCAAAAAGGGTGAAACCACTGGGTATGGTGAGGTAATGGTAATGCCTTGCATGTCACCCTGGCCCCTCCCCAAAAAGTCCAAGGTTTCTTCTATAGTGAAAATATAAGATCAACTCCTTTCTGCCTTTAGATATTCCTCTAGGTCAACACAAAATGGGTATTGACCTAATTCCACCTCGTAGAACACATGTAATGCAAGATATAACCAAATCCAGAAGCTCAATAATATTCAGGCTTGTATGAATTTTAGATATTTAAACACTTCTCCATGTGTATATGTTAATAGATAAATCACACCAGTAGTTCCACAACCCCAAAAATGATGAATCCCATTTCTACAGAAAGGTATTTGATCTACCTAACTTGTGTCCTTGGATTCATATCCTTAGCCCTTGTCTATTTAATCTAGTCAAAAAGACAAAATAGTTACAGAACTAATTTTGGGATTTTCCACTAGGATTTATTCCACTAGAAATTCAATAACTAAATAATTAAAAGTCATAAAATAGTGAAACCACTTTTGGTGGCCTTGTTTTATCAAAACCTATCAGATGGTATCTATCTTGTACATTGATATCATAATGAACAAGGCCTTGGTTAAAAACCCCTTATTGAAGTAGTTTTGGGCTAATAAATCATAATGGAAATACCTCTAACCCATTTAAAGTAATTCCACTTGCTATGGCACCCATTTATCCCAACCTACTGAATTGTAGTTATGCTTTTTTCATTGCTTTCTGTATTGCATTGGTGCTTGTCTGCCCTGTTTTGATTGTGGTATGGTTTGTTTGCATGCATGCTCGATGACGGCGATAGTCACGATTATGGTGACATCGAGAAGAAAAGATCATTTTATTATTGATATTCTAAGAAGAAGTCCATGGACTTATTTGCTGATCACGGGAAAGCCACCATTCCTGAATTTCGATACTTGTCCTACTCCTTTTATTATCTGTTTCGTATCTCACTTATAAATTGCATTATTACTAGCATGTTTTGTTTTTCTACTACTGCGCTAATATCTTGGCTCCTCCAAGTTATGAATTTGTGTCCCCTCGGACAACCACCCTTAAGTGTACCTACCATTTTAACCTCTACGATGGTTAGCATCCTACCTCGTTGAAAAACCTTAGATTTTGAGAAAGAAAACTCTTTTGGGGATTGCCCTGCTGCAAATGTTTTGAAAACGTTTTATTAAAACCCTTGGGAAGAAGCATAAATTCCAAGAGGATGTTTTGAAAGGAGAAAAAGGTGTTGAGATCAAAGAACTTGTTGGAAATGTTTAAGAGAAGGGATTATCTAGTCTTTTACCGGAACAACTTTTCTGTGCAACCACATTACCCCGGTGCTAGACGGGGCTTAACTCGTAGTTTGATTTCCTTAGCATGGGCTACACCATAACGCGTAGAAAGGGGTTCGAGTCCCCCGAAGCCGGTTCCTGTCCACTTAGGGGGTCGTCGTACCCAGAAGGTTCTATTGTCTCTGCGGAGGTCGACTGAAACTATGGGGCTCCCGCGGACGGTAAGATTTATGGGAGTGCGGAAGGGAAATGATTCAGGAAGTGAGGAAGGGAGATTCGTACTCGAGGAGTCAGGTACTCGTCTCGGGGGAACTAAGCACCATAGGGAAAGTGTCCATACTAGGGACGACAAATGAAAGGTCATGTTTGATTATCCAGACCCCCATACACTCGGTATAGCGGGATGTGGTGTCATCCTGACGGATGTATTGATTCTAGTGGGTAAAGTGCACAAACTCTGCAGAGTATAATATATTTAAATAGTCGTGTCCATGGTCAAGGATGGTTGGAAAGGTGATTGCTAGGAGTACCCAAGTTGTGTTATAAGAATTATGAAAAGGATGTGACATGGTCATGAGAGAACCTGCGGGTGAGGTTTTGTTTTGACCATGGATGGTCGAAGACGTTTAAAAAGGGTTTTTCCTCTAAAACTGTTTTTAATTTTTTTCAACCAGGATCTGTGATATTCCGATTTATAAAACGGAGCAATGTTTTCAAAATTATTTTCAACAAAGTTATAGGGATGCCATATCTACCAGAGAAAGCTGGGCTTTTCCAAAATAACCATAGATAGAGCTATCTCGCCACAACCAAACTGCATTATCTTGTTTACCTTATCTTGGTGGTTTGCGAGTACATTCAAAAATACTCACTGGCATTGTTCCTGGCTATTTACTTGGCCAGACTTTCATAAGTTCGAAGATTGAAGGATGAAGACGTCTATGCTTGCTAGGCCGTCTTCCTAGTCAGTTGCCTATAGGTTAAGGTATGATTGGGCTCTGCGTTTGATGAAGATCCGCTGTTGAAGGTTATGTAGCCATAATAGCATCTATGTAAGTCTTGCATTCGTTATGTTTTGGGATGTTGTAATAATGCTTGTCGGTTGTGTTCCACGGCTCACTGATGATGGAGACGTGGATATATAACAGGGATTTCTCGGACGATAAATCTGGGGAACCCCATAGAGAGGGCATATGGTGTGGCTTTGGAGGCCACGTCGTAGCCGCTTGTTTGCTGTCTAGCACCTGCCACGGAGGGCCACCCAACCAAAGAACTTGAAACACAGTGGCGCGAATGAGTCCCAGAGCTGCGAGGCACCGGGAAGAGCGGTTCTTCCATGGAATAGCATTCGGTAGGCCGAGCACGCTGAGAAGCTCCCACTGGCACACCATTTCCACCTAAAGGTGTCCCGCCTAGGCGAAATCTCCACCCGGGAGATCCCTGCCCACAGCCGCAGGTACTGTACCGTGGCATTGACGGACAGTTCGCCCGAATGTCCCTTGCCCAGCTGTTGTTTGACCTACCCTATCGGACTGAAGGGTGGTGCACGTGACGCATGGTCTTACCATATCGAGGATCGCTGGTGCGATGCACCCGGCCGGGAGCCCATTTAGCCAAGGATCCACCCAGAATAGGTGACCATCTCTGTCACCAACTGAGATGCAAGCTGAGGCATCAAAGATTGAGCGGGCCAAGGGGCAGACTTGCACGTCCAGTCCACTCCACGGTCTGCTGGTGTCGGTTTTCTGCAGCCAAATCCACTTGGATCTCAGGGCGGCGTTGAGAATTTTTAGGTTGTGGAAGCCAAGATCGCCCAACTCTTTAGGCTGGCATAGGCTACCATGCAGCTGCCGCCTCGATTCTCCTCCTTCCCAGACCATAGGAACCCTCTCCAGAGATTGCCGATGTATTTGAAGACCCATGGGTCTAGGTCGAGGGCCAATAGGTGGTAGATGAGAGAGGAGGTCATGATCACCTGAATGTAAACCATCCTCCTATCAATGCTAAGGAGCTTAGCCTTCCATGTTTCCAGTTGATTCGCAAGCCTGCCGAGGATAGGCTGCACTACCTGCTTGCGTGGCTTCGAAATGAAAGTGGTAGCCCGAGATACTTGCAAGGCAGCTCGCTAACAGGGTAGGGCAACACAACTTCGACCTCCTAGACCATCTCCGTGGAGCACCGAATCGGAGCGATGGCACTCTTTGCGTAGTTCACGGCGAGGCCTGACGTGGCTCCGAAGCACCCCCAGGATGTCGTGGAGCGCCGACACTTCAGAATAAGTGGGCTTGGAAAACACGACGACGTCATCGGCGTAGAGAGACACCCTGTGGCTGAGAGCCCATGTATGCCAAGGTCCGCGAGTACTCCTCGCTACTCGGCGGTCCGCAGCATGGCCGAGAGGACATCAATGACTAGGTTGAAGAGCAGTGGAGATATGGATCTTCTTGCCGCAGCCCGCGCCCGTGATGGAAGGAGGCGCTAGGGGAACCGTTAACGAGGACCTTGGTGTTTGCCGTCCCGAGCAGCAGGGTGATCCACTTGAGCCAGCGCGTACAAAAACCTTTGTCGTAAGCAACTGAGCAGGAAGGCCCAAGACACACTATCGAACGCGCGAGCGAAGTCCAACTTCGCGGGAATCCTCCTATGGTGAAGTAGCCGGGCCGATTTCTGGACAAGTACGAAATTGTCATGGATGCAGCGCCCTCAGATGAACGCACTCTGGTTGGAATCCAAGAGGTCTAATTTGAAACAGAGGGATTAATAGAGATTACGGCTTGAAACAGAATAACAGATTTCTTCCTATGAAGAAATAATTCTTTAGATGGAAATCCATTGAAGTTTCAGATACAAATTGTACACCCAACAGAACCAACATGGAAACAGATTGCATGGCCATGAAAGGAATTATATGGCGTTAACTAAATAAATCTGCTGTGATTTAAGAAAATCACAGTTTTAATGGGCTGATCCCTGCATGAAGAAACGGGAAGGCTCAAGAGGAAGGTAATGGAACAATATCACGTAGTCACGTTCCTTCCTCCGCACACTTTTTTCCCCTATCGCTGGTACTAGCAGCAAGCAGGCCCGGTTGCCTCCAGTGAACGGCAGCTGCCACCATTCGCCATGGCCTCTAGCGCACTGCCGCCGCGGAAGAAGAAATCCCGACAGCCCGCTCCTACCACCATACTCTCCCTCGGCGACGACCTCCTGCGCGAGGTATTCCTCCGCCTGCCCTCCCTCCCGAGCCTCGTCCGGGCCGCTCTCGCCTGCCCGGCGTTCCTCCGCGCCGTCCGTTCGTCCCCTGTTTTCCGCCGCCGCTTCCGCGACCTCCACTCGCACACGATCCTCGGCGCGTTCCTCGTCAACGACGAGCCCGTCATGCCCACCTTCGCGCCCATTCGCCTCCGCGGCCGCCGCTCCGATCCGGATCACGCCGCCGCCCTCCGCGGACTCGATGTCTTCCTTACCCGTCTCCCCGACTCTATCGGTGACAAAAAAGATGACGCCGAAGACGACGACGACGACGACCGTGAGTGGGCAATGTCCGGGTGCGGCGATGGATACGTCATTCTCATCACGCCGCGATGGAACATCAAGAAGGTGGCCGTCTACGATCCCCTCACAGGGGCCCTGCACCT
Organism: Avena insularis; assembly: GCA_023614405.1. Lineage (NCBI taxonomy): Eukaryota > Viridiplantae > Streptophyta > Magnoliopsida > Poales > Poaceae > Avena > Avena insularis. The sequence goes on along the minus strand of CM042690.1, from coordinate 161,632,781 downwards.
CTTCCCCGCGCCGCCCGATGAGCTGTTCGGCGGACAGTCTGAATATAGTCAAGCCGTGTTCCACGTGGTCTCCTCCCAAGCGGACGACCGGTCGTTTCGCGTCCTCTGCGTCAGCAAAGATAAAGGGAGAACGCAGGTCGCCGTCTTCTCACCGGATGCCCGGGAGTGGCAGCAGATTTCTCCAACAGCCGGGAGCCTCCGGCATGTAGGCAATGGTACGCCAGTGAATGGGTTTCTTTACTGGTTATCGGTAAGGCCTTGTTTCCTTCTCTCGTATTCACTAGTGTATTTACGGAGAATGGAGGAGATTATTTCAATTTCCGTAGTCCGTTTACTACTCCGGGTTTGGTCGGGATAATCCCCACAAATCTCGGGATATCCTCGTAAATCCTTCTTACTTTTGTCTAGATTAAAAACTTTCCTCCATGTTAGAGTATTTTTAAAAAAAAGTATTTGTGGGATTGAGAGTATTGGGTGAACACCAAATCTCCTTATATCACCAAAACTCTAGTGGATAAAAATACGAGAGAAGTAAACAGAGCCTAATCGAGACACAATCCATGTGCTCAACACTGCAACATCACAATTCTCTCAAATTGATCCGCCGATTGGGATTTTCTGTGGCCATGCGACTTATTATAAGGCTGGTCTTGGCGAGACCAAGGATGGGAAGCTCTGTTTGGTTCGCCCGTCTGACCTGAGGCTGCATGTTTGGGTCCGGAGAGCCGGCGATGACGGTGTCCATAAATGGCTGCAGGACAAGTCATTTCCGATGTCTGATGTGATTGAGGCTAGCCCTAGTGAGAGTATCATAAAGAGTATCATGTATGTCATCTTAGCAAAATCTGATGTAGCATCACAATTAATAAAGAGAGAGGTGTTAGTAGTATTATAATATAATACCGTATCATAGCTCGTGAAACTAGGTAATTTAATGGCCAATACATCTCATACACACAATTGCATTGAGATTGTAGGAAAAATTGAATACAATGGTACTATGATACTACTGGATGATACTAACCACTAGAGAGATAGTATCATACACTAGTATCATATGCATGATACTAATAATATGATACTCCCACTATGACCAGCCTGATGAGCTCGCTCTAGGCATTACAGATGAGTGTCCTTCGGTGAAGGTTGTGGCTATTATCGGTGGCATTGTGTATTTGTCGATTGACGGGGACGATCCTCCTAAGGCCTTGTTTACCTCTCAGGTATTTCCATCCCCTAGAATTTTGGGAATTGTAGAGTATTTGGTGAATCCCTCCATTTCACCCAATCCCCACAGTTCCTCACGGTTCCCCTCATTTCCCATTTCCATTTCCATCTAGTTACTCTGAATTTTAGGATGGAAGGGGATTGGTAGAGGATTGGGATCAAGTGATAAAAACAATAACTTTATACCAACAACTTGACAATGAACATAGTAGCTCGATTCAAAATTAAATCTTTGTAGTAAATATATAGTGTCTATCAAACTATGCACGGCAAGACAAGTAGAAACAAGAACATCAGCTCAATGTCATGCAAATTCTCTATTCTGTAGCAAAACAAATTTCCATGAAGTTGAAACATCTACTTGCACCGAGATTAAATATATTCTACAAGCAAGACATTAAATTATGCAACTGGAATATTATTACAACCCGATCATGGGCCGATTTGAAACTACGAAGTCTTGATCGAACGGTGAAACACCTCATTGCCTCGATAACGACACAGTAGCCCTCGACCTTCCTTGTCGTGCCCTCCAAGTTCATCTTGCAAACCTGGAGATGAGATCATATAATCGACAATGGTACAATTAGTTCAAGCTAAAGATGAAATCATACGAGGCACAAAGATGAACAATACATGGTTATAAATAAAGTAGTTCTTTACAAATGCAGGTGACATTAATTTTCAGGAAAGTTCGGTAGAACAAGAATTCAACTATTGTGCTAGGTTCATGAAATGAAATCTGCCTAGGCATGACTTGCACAGTTGGATGGAGCTTACCCGTAGCAATTTCCATAGTACAATCCTGATTGAGTGCATCAACAAATTGCTCCATTCATTAAAAAATAACACAACAGATTACCTTAACGTACATATGCACAATAGAGGGAAAATCTAGCCCATCGTTTCGCGGGTAAATTCAAATGGTATGTATCTTCAAGTCCATGTATTTCCATAAATTTAATTGAAATATGCAGCAACATATAGGCAAGCCCACAGGTGTAGCAGACAATGGCGAAATCTCAAAGGCGCAGGAAGCTCCCATTAGAAAAATTACCACTGCTAACACCAGCATGGAGCAAATAGCTATTGTCATCTGGCCTAACAACCTGACAACACATTTTCAGTTTAAATGATCTGCCGCTTGAATAAGCTGAAATATGCTCTCTGTTTCTTGAGAATAACACAAGGCTACGAAATTAATTGACAGTGACCAAAGGAGCCGAGCCATTGACAGCAAGAAAGAATTATGGTGGCAAAAAGTTAATCTTGACTTCATTCAAATACTAATCAAGAAATCAGCTACACAAAGTTCAGATGAAGACAACTTATTTGCTACAGAATAGTAAAGTATTGAACTGTCTGAGCATAGCCACGAATTGCCTAATATTTGCTACAGGAATCACCAAAACGAACTATTCTTTAGGGATTAGCCACTACATATCTATCACTAGTTCCCAAGATACAAGATTTATGACTAGCAACAGATGTATAGCACATATTTTGAGAAGGAAAAGAAGTGACAAACAAGATTATATGCAAAAGAAATTGTAGCCAAGCAGTGTTGCAGTATACAATAGCATATACTAGCCTATATGGCTTGACCATCTTCTAGTATATGCAGTATACACTAGCATACACGATTTTGAGAAGGAAAATACGTGTTACCTCAAGGTAAATCTTGTTGTTTATGTCAGAGCCACATGATAGCCTTCTCCTCATCTTGAGCAGCCCAAGTAACAAATATCTCTCGGTTTTTGGAAATTTTGAACACTTTTGAAGCCTTCATTCTCTTCTCTGCCTAATTCTCTCTAGCCTTTGTGGATTCATTTAGCACTAAACAACAATTAATGGCGGTAAATAAGACTTCAAAAGATAGCAAGTATGATTTCACAACAAGTATAAGTAGTAAATAGAATTCATACCAAACTTTGGGACGCTCACAGGATCCCAGGAAGTTGGCAGTTCGTCTAGTCCCACAATAGTCCAAGGAGCAGGTATCTATTAAAATTGCACAGCATGTGAATATTATTGCAACAATCTACTCTCTCTGACCCAAACTAGTTGGCTTAGATTTGTCTAGATTCAATTGTATCTAGACATAATTTAGCATTAGATACATCCGTATCTTACAAATTTGAGCCAACTAATTTGGGCCGGAGGGAGTAGTTTATTAGACACATTACAATATTGTATTTATGTATAAAATAAGTGCCAATTTTTATAGTAAATCAATCAACATCCTACCAGACCATCATCAAAATATATCTGAAACTACCCCATTAGACACTAGAATATATTGGGCTACACGGAAATTGCAAACGAAATTGACCATTACCAATTGCTTCTTTTCAAACCTAGCATGCTTAGCTACACCAAAAATATTTAGGAATAGCATTAACATATATGACAGGGTCTCACCAAGAATCAAATCGGAGACCACTAACCACCTAATATTTGCTACAATAATCAAGAAAAGAAACCGTTCTTTCAAATCTGCAAGGGGAATTCATGAATCAATCCAAGAACTGGAATGATGTGTGCATCGCAAGACTGCTCTAGTGTAGAGATAACCCATATGCTCCTGTAGTAGCACGCACCATGGAAGTAGGCCAATGAACAAAGGAGCGCTATGGAACCCATCTCTCTCGCTAGAATTTCTCTCTTCTCTCCCAACATCCAAGAACCAGACCGGAGGGAGGGAGGTGGACGCCGGCGGCCACCAAGAAACCCTAGGACGGGAGTAGATGGGAAGAGGCGTGGGGGGAGGGGGAATCACCGGAGAGAAGACGGAGGAGGTGCTCGTCGGTAGCGTCTTCGGGTCGACGTCCGCGCCGCCTTCGGTCTGCGCCATCGCCCCATCCCTCTCTGTTCGCTTCTTTCCTCGCCAATACGTGAGTCCTGACTCGCGTGTGAGAATACACGCGTTGTGTTCGGTTTGGGCTGGTATTTGCCAGGATGGGCCGGTATTATCCTCACAAAAACACTAGTAGTAAACAGCCTCGTCGGTATTTCTGGGGATTAGCGAGGGAGCCGGGATAATACCCTTCGAACCCGGGAGAAACCAGAGAAGTAAACGAGGCCTAACTGGTTCCTATCCTTCTCCCTTGAAACAAGGGAGCTCAAGAAGCTCTGCCATGTCACAGGCTATGAGTTATGCTATCCCTACATCATGGTGTGGCCACCCTCTTTGGTGCGCGATAAGGTGAGTGAGATCTTGACTCCAACTCTCATACAGTAGTTTAATTTGTACTCTGTATATATATTTTTCTCTTAAAGTGGTGATGATATCTTGCTATGGTTCTATATAATAAGTCTTGGTTAGATTTACTCGCTATTGATTAAGTCATTGCGTACTCTTAAACTGCTAGTATATGTCATGGACTGACGTCGTTCCATGGTGCAATCACTTGCAGGCGAGAGCAGATTAGTCCATCAACCCTCAAAAGAAACCCAGAATAAATGATCGAAATCTAAACTTGGCTGGCGATAGCTGATGTGCGGTCCATTATATGAACACACAAGACGTATTTCTGCGGACGTGGCTCATTCATATGTGATGGATCTAGAGATTCTTTTTAATGAAATTGAATTCGATAATTTTATTTGTTGAATGTTGAGAATAGTATGCAAATGTGGTCCAATGTATGACACACAAAATGTATTATGCAGAAGTGGCTTAGCTGAGACTCCTTAGGCGTTTTGGCTCACGAACTGCTACTTTCACTAGTGGAAACGGGGCATTTTGTCCCGGTTTGTAAGCACCTTTACTCCCGGTTGTCCAACCGTGACAGGGTAATCGGGACTAAAACCCCAACCCTTTAACCGTTTGGACTGCGAACCTGGACGAAAGGGCGGTCCACGTGGCCGCTGGCTGTCTCGGGGGGACGTGCATTCGTCCCGGTTCGTATTACGAACCGGGATATATGGGTCTCTGCCGCGGCAGGATTTTTGGCACTTTTTATGCCGCGGCAGAGAATTCATTCTGTATATTTTCGTTTATTTTATTTCCCCTTTATCTATTTTCTTTTTATTTCGTGTTTTGCACTGAGCAATGAAGGAACCATTATATTACAAAATATCTCCCGATTATATTACACAGCAAGTATCGAATATATTATACTCACGCATATATACAATATAAAGTTTTTTACGATCCCTATTACATTATCATCATCTTCCGATAGTATTCTCCTTTTGGATCCAGGACCTCTGCATCTAAGAATCCCGCAATTTCCTATTGGATTGCTTGTAAACGATCCTTTGGTAGAAGATTGTCCTGTAACCATTCAATCTAATTTTAAAAAAGGAGTCAATATGAATGAAACTAAACACAATTGATGGTAATAGAACAAAATTCTGAATATTGTTACGTACTTGAAGTTATTCTAAATTTCCGCCCTTCTCACGTGTCGTCAGACGAATGAACTCGCAAATATAGTATCCCCATAAATTTTTTCCGCCTGCCTGTCTCAGAAACTTTACGAGAACAAAGTTCAATCAAAACAATAATAATTAAACATGATAATGGTATCAAAACTAGAATCAAAGAGATGCGCGGATCTAACTAGTAGTACTTACATTAGTGGTTTAAATGTAAGCTTCTATTTTCAGGCACCCTTAGCCTTGTTGGTGAATCGTTTCCAAGCGATGCCCGACAAAGAAAATGAATAAACTGAGTTATTAATTACTTGATATCAGTAAATGAACGAAAGTTACCAATATAGTATCATAATGACTGAAATTATCGCTGGAGCATATCCTGCATGTTCGCCCACTTCTCAAGGGGTTTACGTTTAGAGTCCATGACTTGTACTACTCCATTGTCAGGTTAAATGATTAGCAGAATAAAATAGAAGCTGCGCATATATAACTCATCAATTATACACTTATAACATCGAGTCAGCGAAATAGAATGTGTACAAGACAATAACACTCACTCGAAGTTGTAAGGTAATAATATTTCCTTTTTGGTTTCTTGAAACCTTAATGACATTACAATTTTATCCTCTATTTCCTTGGAATTAAGTTTCACAGTAACTTTATGAACCTAATATGGGTCAATGAACCCAATGTCATAGCTCTGTCCTCTTCTGCGTTCGAGAATCTTCAGTCTGCATAATATAGTGAGTATGATTATACATGCGATAAACAAGGTGAGTTAACTAGAGACTTAATTACAGAACTAATACTTACAGACAATAGGCACTAACGATCTATTTGTCGAGGGCGTCTTGATTGTAAAACTGATGTAGTTCAGAAAATTCAATCAGTATCTGTGTATCTCCATACCCGTAATTCTCGTTTCGAACTCCCATCACTATCCAGTTTGCCCTTCATTTGTGGCTTTCATGTACCAATTATGCAATCTTCGCATTTTTATTGGTAGATAGTTGTCGTTCTCAGGTTTGACGAGAGGTTTCTTGTACTGGTATGTGTATGCTTCCTTGGCAACGGGGAACTCTAACTGGGTTACGTAAGAAGCAATAGTCAAACCATGAGCAGTGGCCGCATCTCTGTATAGTACAACAATTTCTAGATCATACTGCTCGTCCGCACCTTTGCTCGACTCCACCCTAGTATCGGAAATCACTCTGAGCGGGGGGCACGATTGGTTTTTTTTGTAAACCGAGCTAGGGAACTGAATTCCCTCTTACACTACTCCTCTTCAACCGCACCATTGACTGATGTGACTTGACAATAGAGCGGTCATAATCTGATGATAGCCTTGGCTCGGGTTGATGAAGGGTCTTCAACATTTTTTGCACTTTGGCTTTTTCTTCTTTAGTGTTGGGGAACTCTGGCTCTTTCGGCCGCTTGAAGCTATCAAACCATTGTTGCTTATGGGCATTTGTGATCATCGCATTCTTCTCTTCAGTATAGTCGTAAGGTCTCATGGGAGGAACCTTTGGTACTTTTGGGAGGGGCTCTAGTAGACGTTTTGGTGATCGTTTACTCTTTCGCTTTTGGCCCTGAGCCTTTCGTACTTTTGGGAGGGGCTGAGACGGCTGACGCGGCGGCGAAGACGACTACGCTGGAGAAAGGGCATGTTGTGGCGGAGACGGCTGTGCTGGAGAAAGGGCATGTTGTGGCAGAGACGGGTGAGGCTACAACGAAGATGGAGTGCTCTGAGGAGTGGATGGCCTCGGCGCCCAATTTGGAAGCAAGATGTGTTCCTTTCACCATAGAATGGTCATGTTTTTTACTTCTCCCAGTTCAATCACATCCCCTTCACCTGCAGGGTAGTCTAGCTTGAGATGCACGAATCCGTCCATAATTTCATCCACCCCGGCAATAGCGTAGCCCCGTGGAACCGGACAACAATGGTAAGTTGGTATCGGTCCAACTAATGGTAAAGCATAGACGACCGCCACCTTCATGGTTATGTTGAAAACTTTCACATGTAGCTCACATTGTGTCATCTCCATGATATCATCCACTAGGTAGCGAAGAGGAGCCATCGCCGGTGCATCATCAGCATCATCACCGGGGAGCTCCGTGGAAGCCATGCTGTTTTTTAGATTAGTGGATGGGCCGGTAGCATCGAAGGCAGCTTCGTCTACCATGTGCCACTTAGATGGGCCGGTAGCTTGCTAGCTAAGTGTATCAAGTTGATCTTGCTGTCGCTTTAATTGTTACTCTATGTTGCGCGTCTGGTCTGTCTGCTTCATTACTTCAATTTCTTGCTTTTCGTTTCTCCTCTGATGGCTTCTATCAGGATATTTCTTCCTGTGGTCGGGAAACCCAAGTTTCCATGGTTTGGAGCCTTCTGTGCCTCGTGTTCGTCCCTCGTGTTCAGGGTTCCCAAGGGCTAGTGTGATCTCGTCATTCTCTCTATCGGGAATGAACACCCCATCTTCAACAGCCTTTACTGCATTTCTAATGTCTTCGATGGGTATGGGAGTTTCTTTATGTCTTATGTTATATATGCACTTCACTTCTGAGTCCAACGTGCCCCCATGCCCGTAAAACCAATTCCTTACCCGTTAGATCCAATTGTATGGCTCTAGAGTGATCCCTTTAGCAAGCAGGTCGGACTCGAGTTTCTGCCACTTAGGCTTGCTAGCCTTGTAGCCACCGTTCCCCATAGTATGGTGATACTGCTTTTTAGCAGCATTTTGCTTATTCGTTTCAGACTTTTTCTTAGTTGGCGCCAATGTCTTGTATGCCACAAAACAGCCCAGTAGTCTTTTAACTTCTCAAACACTCTAATGAATTCCGGAGTCTTCTTTTTCACGACATAGTCAAGGTGCAATCTTTTCTTCCAGTTGTTGAATTGTTGGGCCATCTTCTTAAGAGCCCACTCCTTGACTTTTTCCTCCATGTGTTTCTTTAGTTCCTCCCGAGTTGGAATCTCCTCATCTGGATCCACCTCTAGCGTTGGTAGGGTGAAATTAACCATGAGCTTTTTCCAAAGCATATCTTTGGCTAAGTCACTTACATATAGAGCTTCCGGATCCTTTGGCCTATTCCATTCTCTGTTGGTGATCGGGATGTAGTCCCTAACAATAACTCTGCATTTCCTTACAAATTTATTTGCAGCATCAATGGGAGCCTTCGGTTCGCCGTCTAAAGCGACTTCTTCGATCATGTACCTTTCATGGTCTCCCAACTTTCTAGTTGGGCCTCGTTTCTTCTTTGCAGAAGATTTGCTCGATCCGGAGGGCTAAAAGAAGAAAGAGCGTTAATATATGTATATAGACAATAGAGGCTTAATTAATTAATATATATATGCACCTCGCCCGAGTTTGTATTATTTAATGTTCCCTCGTCAGCTTCTCCCTCGTTGGCTTCTCCCTACTAGAGTCGTCTGTTCGGTCAAAACCCGGATCTCCCTCATCGGAGTTTTTCAGATATAGTGAGGTGACATCTTTATCCATATGTCCTCCCTCGTTGATCATATCCCCAAGCGCCATTTCCTTTTTCTTCGTCTCTTGGTTCCATGGTTTCTGCAAAAGGGGAAAAGCAGATGAGTCGAAGCGGCCAAGCGAGGAGGTTAGGCAGGCGAGATTTGACGGGCTAGGGTGTCGTGGTTTGATGACAAGATAACCTTAAATGTAACCCTAGTAAATGCTTGAAAATTTAAAACAGGTTCCGAGGGATATAAACCTTAATTCGAAGAAACCCTAATATATGGCACGCGTTGTCGCACCCGTTCATCGTCCCCGCACCCGTCCATCGTCCCTATATGGTGCGCGTTGCCGCGCCTGACCCAAGACATTACTCCCCCGAACAAATGTGAAGCACCTGCATGTTTCTACTTGCACCTGGCAACATTAGCGCTTCCCTAGTGTGCCTCTAATTCAATGGTAACACTAGTACAACCCTAGTGTACGACTAACACAAAATGTCCATACTAGTACATCCCTAGTGTGCCTCTAACTCAATGGTACCACTAGTACATTCTTAGTGTACCGCTATCACAAAATGACCACACTAGTATATCCCTAGTTCGCCTCTAACTCAATGGTATCACTAGTACATCCCTAGTGTACCCTACATCCGATATGGTCACACTAGTACTTCCTTAGTGTACCCTTATAAATAATTGCTCGAAATACTACGTACTCATCCATTGAGACAATCCATTTATAAAGTCACTTCCATCATATCAATATCATAACATGATTTCCACCCACAATATCTAAATAGCATGGCTAATGCATAATAGAAATAATAGGAAATAAACTAACTAGCTAACTAACTAATACTTCTAACTAGCTAACTAACTAGCTAATACTTCCAACAAGCTAACTAATACTTCTAACTAGCTAACTAACTAGCTAATACTTCTAACTAAAAAATAACTAATCTAATAATAATAATTAACCTAATATAATAATAGAAAAGAAAAAAGAAAAAATAGAGAAAAATGAGGAGCTCACCCGTACAATGAGGAGAGGCGCGGAGGCAGCGGATGGGTTGGCGTGGGCAGCGCAGGGACGGGCGTGGGCGGCGCGGGTATGGGCATGAGCGGTGTGGCGCGGGGACAGGCGCCGTGGGGATGGGCGGTGCGGCTCCTCTATCTCCTCCCTGGCGACGCGAGACTCCACGGGCACGGGCGGCGGCGGTTCGTGGCTCGTCGAAGAAGCGGCGGCGCGTGGAGGTCGGCGGCAGGGAGGTGGTTGGGCAGCCTGACGGTGCGCGTGGAGGTCCTAGTGGGCGGCGGTGGCTCTGCTCTGTTTGCGTGAAAGGAGAAGGATGGGGGAGAAGGGGCACCACACGATTATAAAGGAATGGCCTTTAGTCCCGGTTGGTGCACCAACCGGGACTAAAGGGTCTTTAGTCCCAGTTGATGGTTCCAACCGGAGCGAATGCTTTGCTCAAACGTCCCGGTTAGAACCACCAACCGGGACGTATGTCCTATTTTGGGCTGGCCCAAAACGGCGCGCCCAGAGGCCCTTTAGTTCCGGTTGGTGGTTCCAACCGGGACTAAAGGTTATTTTTTCAAATGTTTTCAAACTTTGCGGTCCAGGTTCCCGCCTTATTTCTTATTTAGGTGTTTAAACTTGTAATGGTTTTTTAAATGGTAAATCATTTTGAATTTGAAAAAACTTTTCAACATGAAAAATGTTTGAATTTGAATAACTAATTCAGAATCATTTTATTTTTTCTAAAATAATTTTTCAAACTATTAACCATTTTGCCATTTTCAAATAAAAATACATTATACTTTTGAATTTGAAAAAACTTTCAACATGAAAAGTGTTTGAATTTGAATAACTAATCCAGAATCATTTTCTGTTTTCTAAAATAATTGTTCAAACTATTAACCATTTTGTCATTTTCAAATAAAAATGCATTACAAAATGAAAATAGTGGATCTCTCGACAATCTTGGGTACACAAATGAACCATTCATCCTAGCCAATGGATTAGTTATAATCATATCTAGCCTTATAGTACACAGCTTCAGGGTCATCTTCCGAATCATCTTCTTCGTCGTTGCTATGGCATATTCCGGGGATCCTTAGCCCTTCCTTGGCTTGTGTAGGGGGAACTGGGTACTGTGAACCATGACATATTCTGGGGGCACCTGCCACTCCGGCCTCGGATTCACGATGCGTGGGGGAGGGGGCTCTCAGATGACGATGCCTTTACGCCCACGACCTTTACCATCGCTACCCTTCTTGTGGCTTTGCGGTGGGTTAAAGTGCGGGTACCACAGGCGAGGATGATCTCCCTCAGCGATGTAGCGTATCACACTGGCGATAGTCCGGTTCGCCCACCACAGGTGATAACCGGTTTCGTTGTGGTTCACCAGGGGCGGGTCATCACCCTCGTACCTGGCGAGCTCCCTTTCCTGCTAGTTAGCGAAGAAGGCATTCCAGGTGTCGTAGTTATCGGGATCTCAATGGGGATCCATCCGCTGCTCCAGCGTGAGCTCTAGGTAGAAGTAGTTCGTGATGGCTGTCTAGCGGGCGGAACCTTGAGGAACAAGAGAGACATGAACATAGTATGAGCAGTTTTTTTGGAATTGTCAATATACTCGAAAGTATAACTAGATCCAAAGTAAAGAGTTTTTCCTACTTTTCTATTATGTTTTCATCTAGGAGTTTTTTTAGTTGCTGATTAGATTAATTCATGGATCATCCCTACTCCTCCAATGCTCGGCATCCTGTCAGCGGGCAGCTGGTAGCCTGGCGGGCATGGGTAGCTGGAGGCGCACAACGCCTTGGTCTCCTCGAGTGTCGGAATGGCCCAGTATGCGGTGTCCATTGTTGGGAGAGAGGAAGGTGTGTATGTGTGGATAGCCATGGTGCGGTCAGCCTAGACATAGAGGGAAATGGCGAGAAAACATGGCGGAAAGGAGTGGGAAATGGCGGGAAATATCTTTATTCCCGGTTAGTGGCTCCAACTGGGACTAAAAGGCCCGGTTAGAGGAAAAGGGCAGGAAAACATAGCGGAAAGCGGTGGGAAATGGCGGGAAATATCTGTAGTCCCGGTTAGTGGCTCCAGCTAGGACTAAAAGGCTCGGTTAGAGGGAAAGGGCGGGAAAACATAGCACGAAGTGGTGGGAAATAGTGGGAAATATCTTTAGTCCCGGTTAGTGGCTCCAACTAGGACTAAAAGGCCCGGTTAGAGGGAAAGGGCAAGAAAACATAGCGGGAAGCGGTGGGAAATTGCGGGAAATATCTTTAGTCCCGGTTAGTGGCTCCAACCAGGACTAAAACACCTCGACAAAAGTGTCGACATTATGTCGTGAGTGTCGACACTATATTGTGCTACTTAATCTATAAATAGGCATCCCTGTGAATTTATCAACTTCAAACATGATGGTGTGCAAGAGCAGGGACAATACTACAACCAGCTTGAGGGAGATGCTGGCGGAGCCCAGTCCTCCGGCATCTCCTACAAGTTGGCCATAGATGTACTCCCTAATATGTGAAATTAGTTAGCTCCCGGCGTATTGATCTAGTTAGAGAAGTTATAAACTATAAGATGGTGCGCAAGAGCAAAGACAACACTACGGCCAACTTGAGGGAGATGCCGACAGAGCCTAGTCCTCCGGCATCTCCAACAAGTTGGCCATAGATGTACTCCCTAATATGTGAAATTAGTTAGCTCCGGGTGTATTGATCTAGTTAGAGAAGTCATAAACTGCAAGTTGGTGTGCGAGAGCAAGGACAACACTAGGGCCAACTCACTACAAGAAATGTGTCAACTAGTGACCTTTTCTGAACGACCATGGATTTTTTGGTCATAGAACTATGACCATTGCGAACAAGATGGTCGTAGGACATTTAGGAGGGTTCAAACCTTGAAAAACAATGATCTTTTCTGTTAGTAAAGTCATAACTTGATTATACCAATAGGTCATAATATAGGCAACACTGGTCTATGACTATAATTTTAGACAACTACGACCAATTTATATGGTCGTTAGTACTGATAGATATATTCATTAGAACAACCAGACTGCCAACTAACCAGTTTCGCCTACGTGTCATTCCACGTGTCAATTTTTTCCTACCTACCATATCAATGTGTCATGTTGGACTCACACGAAGGTCCCGCGCTAGAACAACTCGTTAGGAATTAATCAAAAAAAGCCACTGCGGGACTCAAACCCACGCCCTGCCGTATATCGTTCCTTCCTTCCCGCTTGTAACCACTAAACCACTCGACGGTTCGTGTATTATAAGCACACATGACTAATTAATCCCTAAAAAATGCGGCCACGGGACTCGAACTGGCGCCCTGCCTCGATGGTTCATTCCTACCAGCGTGTAGCCATTACACCACTCAACGATTCGTGAAATATAAGAACACGGGAGGTATAAGTTGAATAACCTTGGTTTGCTAGTGGGCTTGGGCCTCGAGCGGAGGCATACGAAGGACTTGAGGCTCTTTGGGCTGTTCTAGTGTGCACGGCTTGCTGGGCTAGGCCGTCTGGCTGGCGGGTTAGCACGGCCAGGCGCCTCCCTTTTTCTGTTTATTCTTTTTTAAATACTTTTGTATCTTTTTATTTATAACTTCAAATTGAGTCAAACAAAATTCAGAGAACTTACAAAATTTTGGAGAATATTTTTATGATATTATGGAACACTTTTAATTTTCATGAAAATATAAAGAAATATTTTTCATATAAAACCTTAATAGGTGTAAATAGAGCTCTTTGAAGCATGGTTTTGACAATAGGGTTTGAAATTGAATTTCTCATTGAGCCTTAAAAATTTTCTATGGATATCTAAAGAAATATCATATTGTGAGTCTAAAAATGATTTTTTACAAAAAATCATGAGCATTAGATCATGTACATGTAGTTTAAATCAGACCCACTTCCTACCGATTCGGCAGGAATTTGCCTTTTTTACCAGGGGTGGACGAAAAGGTTTCAGATACCCCACTTGGGACATTATCCATGTGAGATGTTCTAGTATTTTTGAAAAATAGGGTTGTACCATTTTGAATTAGAACTTTGGTGGTTGCTTCACAAAACGCTCCAGTTTTAGCATTCAGAAAATGGAAAATGCATTTTCTGTATGACGAAAAGGAAAACTTCCTCCTGCAACATTGTTTGCTATCCCAAGATGCACATGCATGCATAATATGAAAATGTTATCACAAACTATGTCGTGATTCTGGCCATAACATTGGTCGTTTGATCCGAAAGCCATGAAACCTCGAACAAGATAGGTCAATTATGTGAAGGTTTTTTCGAGATGCAATAAATATACCAAGTTTGGTATTTTTTTATTGCGACTATATCACATAATATGACACCACTCGAAGGATTCACCTTGTTTGGACCGTTTTTGAATTTCTTATGCCCGTTTCAAAATATGGTCAAAATGGCGAGCATGAATGTTCTTAGCTAGGGTATGAGCCTCGCTAAACTTGGACTGGATTTCTGATAAAACAACATATTGTGAAGCTAAATTTGATTTTTTCAAAAATTCATGAGCATTAGATAATGTGCATGTCGTCGAATTGATGACAAGTACGCCATGAGGGGGTCCTTGAGGCGTGTGGAAGAGAGGGGTGTGAGACGTACGATATTCCGGGATGGTGGGCACACAAGTTTACCCAGGTTTGAATCCGCCGGCTTTGGAGGGACCCTACTCCTGCTAGCAATCCAGTAATACGGTAGAGCCGGAATATGGGTTACAAGGGTTTTGCCTGTGCGAGTTGAGATTGTAGACTATTGTCAAGGTATGCCCTAAAGGCTCTCCCTAGGACTACTTATATAAATATCCGGCCTACGGTTTACAGGAGAGACCTATCCGGCTATGACTAAGAGTCGGTTACAGAGTACATCTTGAACTACAAGTAACACTATGGGCCTATGTCGGTAAGTCATCCGCCTTTCAGCCCTAACTGGACTGCTTTCTTCTCGACCGGGCCACCCATAAGTAATGCTCTAACCCGAAGTGGGCCACCCTGGTCAGTGAGGCACAGTGAGGATACCTAGAAAGTATATCCCCAATAGTAGCCCCCGGAAGCCTCCAAGATCTAGAGTCGGATTTCATCATCGCCTAGCCTGATCTTCGGCTTGCAGAGTCTTAAAGGGTTCCTAAAACTTCAAAAGAAAGGATAGGATCCGAGTCTCAAAATGAATCGGACCTGTTAATACATTATTCGGGTTTCCAGCTTGAAATTCCATCACGAGATATAGGAACCTTTCCATCACGAGATTTACCCATGATGAATGGATAGCAGCGAATAATAGTGATTCCAAGTGAACTTGATAAATAGAGCTATGCTCCCCGACAACAGCGCCAGAAAATAGTCTTGATGACCCATAAGTATAGGGGATCGCAATAGTCTTCGAGGGAAGTAAAACCCAATTTATTGATTCGACACAAGGGGAGCCAAAGAATATTTATAAGCTTTAACAACTGAGTTGTCAATTCAGCTGCACCTGGAAACAATCTTGCTCGCAACAATTTATCAGTAGCAATAGTTTTTTAATAGCAATAGCAAAGTAATAGCAGTAGTAAAAGTAAAGACAGTAGTAACAATTGTAGTAAACAGTAGGATTAAAGCGTGGTAGGCATAGGGATGGATGGACGGGTGTTGCATGGACAAGACAATTCATGTAGCAATCAAGATATAGGGCATTTGCAGATAAATAAGGTAAAACATCCAAGTACTAAATAATCATAGGCATGTGTTCCATATATAGTCATACGTGCTCGTAATGAGAACTTGCACAACATCTTTTGTCCTGCCAGCCCGTTGCAGCGGGGTCTCAAGGGAATCTACTGGCAATTAAGGTGCTCCTTTTAATAGATCACCAGAGCAAAGCATTAACACTCCATGCACACACGTGATCCTCATATCATAGCCATTCCCTCTGGTTATCCCGATTCTTGTCACTTCAGGGCCTTTGGTTCCGGACAACAATATGTGTATACAACTTGCAGGTAAGATCATAAACAATACTATCATCATGACTCAATAACATGTTCAGGCCTGAAACTATGGCACTCGGGCCCTAGTGACAAGCATTAAGCATAACAAGTTGCAACAATGTCAAAAAGCACTAACAATAGAGACTAGGCACCATGCCCTAACAATTTGATGCAATTACATGAATGATCTCATCCAATCCCTACCATCCCCATAGCCTACAGCGGGGGATTACTCACTCATGGATGGGGGAATCATGGATGGTAGATGGAGAAGCGATGGTGATGATGATGGCGATGATCTCCTCCAATTCCCTGTCCCGGCAGGGTGCTAGGACAGAGTTTCTGGTTCTGAATCGTGGTATCTGGTGGTGGCAGCACAGCGGAACTCTATCTAGAAAACGCCAAACCCCCCGTCTGTTTTAGGTCAGAGGGCTTTTATAGGAGAAAGGAGAGGTCAGGGCGGAGTCCGAGGCGGCCACACCACCCCCTGGCGTGGCCTGGCCTGGCCCGCGTGGCCAGGTGGTGTGGGCCCCTCGTGGCTCTTCTTCGTCTCGTCTTATGGCTCCGTGAGTCTTCTGGTAAAATAGGAGTTTTGCGATATTTTTTGGGATTTTTCCTAAAGTTGATTTCCTACACAAAAACGAGACACCAAAGCAATTCTGCTGAAAACAGCGTCAGTCCGCATTAGTTGTATCCAAATCACACAAATTAGAGGAGAAACAATAGCAAAAGTGTTCGGAAAAGTAGATACATTTTGGACATATCATAGGCCGAGTCTCATACTCTTCCAGTACTACTTGCATACCTGGAGAAACTCTATCACCGCTGGTAATCCTTACATTACCGGAACTCTTAGCTTTTCCATTAGGAGAGAACGAGTCTACCCTAGAATTAAGGCTAGTGAGTCGGTGAAACAATGGCCATCCACCTTTTTCTATCATAAGGACAGACCTGCTCCCGTCAACGCAACTGCTTTGCCGGCTTTTGTCGACAGTGCCGCCACGCCCCAAGTTTCCTAGGACGCAGACCCACCGGCTCTCACTGATGATATGCTTCTTGCTAAGAGGCGGATCGAATACCTTATGAAGCACAAGGGCCTTAAAGGGTCCGACTTGGTCCACTGCTGGTTGGCATGCCGGATCCAGCCTCTACAACATCATGGTGACCGGCTTATGCATTCCATCACGACATCCAAGAAAGAATCTCTCTGAATCTTCTCCCGTCCTTACTCGGAAAAGGACTATGAGTCCCAAATCAAATGGTTGATAAGGGAGCGGATCGAGAGGAAAATCCTGGAGCTGTCCTTAGACATGCATACGGTTGAGAATCCAGTGATACCCGTAAGTTTTCCAGCAGTAACTCGAAGTATGTGTTCATATTTACATTGTTATGTCTTTTTGCAATACTGAAATATCTTTTCCCTTTTTAGCTTGCCGACCTTCCCGAGTCGGAGCTTGCTCCTATCGAGGGATATCCTCCTGAGTTATCTCAAGATGATGGAGAGTTGGTTCCACTGCCGGATGCACTTACCGAAAGCGTAAGGCTCCGACAGTGTCTATCGACACAAAGGAGGTGCCTGTTGTGAAGAGGTAACTTTCCTCACAAGGTCTTTATATTTTATCTCTTAATCTTTCTGAAGTGTAACGATTTTTGTTCTATTACCTCTTTAGAGATAGACAACTCACCAAGGGCAAGGGGAAGGGAGGCTCGTCAAAGCCTCTGCGCCAGTCAAAGCTGAATTTGACTTCTCCTATCACAGCACCTCCGACTCCTGCCCCACAGCCTTCCGCAGCGCCAGAGATTACTCCATCTCCGCCCGTTGTGGAAAATCCGGCTCAACCAGCAGAGCCAGCGATGCTTGGGTCACAAACTGACGTCACCATGGGTGACTCAGGTTTTGATAAGGGTGAACCCTCTACGGGTAATGATCCCTCAGCAAAAACCTTCCCTGAAAACCTTCTCAACAATCCGGGTCTTGCCAAATTTGGCATTTCTCAGAAATCTGTGGAGGAGATCCAACAGCTAGCCCAGCAATGCCTGGAAAGCCGGACTATCACTGCCGAAGAAGAAGCACAAGAAGCAGAGGACGTCAAGTACTCCGAACTTCTTGAACAAGTTCATCTTCGCGACGAGAGACTGAGAACCAGCGAGCTTCCGCCACCACCAGTGATCCCACTAACCCTCACCGAGAAGGTTACCACTGAGGTGAACATGAGTTTAAGCAAACTCACTCATGAACAACATGTAAGTCGGAATTCCAACTCGAATTTTTTACTTTACTTTATGTCATATCCTCTAGCCCCCAAGCATGAAGTTGGATGTATGATCCGGATTTATGCTTTCATAGGATGCCAAAGAACGAACTAGTGTAGGCCCCAAGGCTCGTGCTGATATTAGTAAAAACATTAGCCCAAGTCTTTAGTAGACTTCTGACCCTGGGTATTCTGACTTACATTATTGAGGAATATCTGCAACAAGCGGAGAGAGATCAGAGCTCTCTGGCTTGAAAATTCTCAGTTAAAGGTGTCAAGGGATGAGGCTGAAGGTAAACATATCAGGCCTTACCCTTGCTCTTTTTTGCTTTCATAGTTGAATTTCATACTCAACTGTTGTCTGTTACTTACAACACTGGTCAAACAATCATGTGCCATGATTAAAGAGGCCAAGAAACTGATGACCTTGGAGGTGGAAAACACCGACTTACGCCAAGAGCTGAATAAGCTCAAAACAGATCATGAGAAGAGCATTGCTCAAGTTCTTGAATCCACCTCTAAGGCCACCGAAGAGCGCGATCGTAAGATCGTGCTCTAGGATAATAAAATCTTGGATCTCAGTAATGAGCTATTTAGAGAGAAGGACATCACTGAGGCACTCCGGGCTGAACTCCAGAGCCTTAGGGAAGAGAAGTCCAAAGTTGATGATGCCATCCTTGGTATGTTTCCTACTTTCTGACTTTCTACTTTTCCGATTCTTTGAATTGGGATATGTTTTCTAACCTTTGCATTTTATGCGCAGGTCCTCTAAACTTACTGGATTCCTCCTCCATCGAGTCTCGCATTAGCCGGCTTACACAAGTCGGTGATTTTCTTCACGATTTCCGCCAGTCTTTGGAGGATATTGGCGAAGTACTCAAGGTTTTGGACATGGACAAAATGTCTGGCTTTGAGGTGCAAGACAAGGCCAAGGAGAGGCCCCAGCTTATCCAGGACTAGAACATGTCCTACGCGCATACTACAGCATAGAACGCTCTCACCATGGTCATGAGCCACCATGGAAACATGGAGATCTAGCAAGTGACCAGAGGGTATTCGACTATGGATGAAGATGGTCAGGAGCAAGATATCAAGGCTATCGTGGACTCCTGCGCCAGATGTGGATGTCACGTGGCTGATCTAACCAGCTACAACACTCCTTTCTTCACTCGCGTAGAGACGCCTCCTCTGCCCGCCAAAGAAACTGGTGAAGTTTCCGACGACGAACAAACCGTATCGGATTTGAACATCTCGGAAATATATCGGGGTGAGGGTGACGTCTCTAGTGAGCCGGCTGCTCCTTCCTCTTCCCCTGCATCATAGAGCATTAGAAAACTTTGTGTTATTCTGAAAACAATTCAGGTTGTAAATAAGTAGTATAATACTTTTGCTAGTGATAAGATTTGCTACTTCTATTTAGCACTTTTGGTTTATATTTATCGTGCCTGAAATGTTTACATAAGCACTTATTTGTTTCGCTTGGACTTATCATTTATCTGGCTTTCCGCCTCGTCCCTTTCGTGAGCCGGCCAACCTTCCACACGGAATCTCTGCCAAGCAACGGAGCTCAATTGCTAAAATAGTTTAAACTCGGAAACAGAGTCGGCTTTCAGTACCAACAATTCACTACTCGGAAAATACCCGCATCCGGCAATCAGATAAATTACCAAAGTACAAATTAAAAAATTTAGAGTTATACCCGAAGGTAGCATTTTTAGAATCGGAAATCATAACCAAAATAAATATGAGCATAAAGTACTTTCAAGTATTCTGGGATTTTCGACTGTGACATGATCATTCGGAAATAAGATGGTAAAAAACTTCTCAGGAAAAATTTGAGGCAACCAATACTTTATTTGTCATTGAACATGTACACATATATGATTACAAAGAAAGATAATTTAAGAACAAAAGGGACGTAGCTGAGCAATATTCCACGGTCTGTCTAATTCTTTCGGGTATGTACTGCCTCCAGCTCTCTTTCTCTTGTTAGTAGCAGGTCTTTCTTTGACTGGCCTCAAATTAGTTAGATAGTAAGAACCATTATGTAATACTCGGCAAACTAAAAAGGGCTCTTCCCATACTGGGGAAAGTTTGTGCTTTCTTTTCTGCACAATACGGAGAACCAAGTCGCCCTTGTTGAAAGACCGATTTCTGACTCTCTGGCTATGATACTTGCGTAACTTCTACTGATAGGCTGTTGATCTCATCTCAGCAACGACGCACACTTCTTCGATTAAATCGAGATCATTTTGTAGAGAATTTTCGGCATCCTCTTCAATATACGCATCAACGCAAGGAGAAGTGTGAATCAAATCACTAGGAAGAACTACTTCTGCACCATATACCAAGAAAAAAGGTGTGTATCTGGTTGACCTATTTGGAGATGTTCTCAAGATCCATATCACAGAGGGTAATTCCTTTGTGCAAGCCCCCACAACACGACGTAGTGGTGCTTCGAGTCTTCGTTTTAGGCCTTGCAGAATTAAACCATTTGCTCTTTTGACTTGTCCATTAGCCTATGGATGTGCGACTGACGCAATGTCAAGATGGATATTTTTTTCATCGCAGAATTCGGCAAGCTCCCCCATAGAAAAATTACTCCCGTTGTCCGTAATAATGCTATGCGGATGACCGTATCGGATTATAACATCCTCAACAAATCTTTTGGTTGTTGCTCCATCACAACTTGTGACGGGTTTAGCCTCAATCCATTTCATGGATTTATCCACCATCACTAAGAGGTGAGTAAATCCACTAGGAGCTCGTTTAAAGGGTCCTACCATATCAAGCCCCCAGACCGCAAAGGGACATGTTATAGGTATTGTCCTTAGTTGATCAGCCAGAACATAAGCTTGTTTGGCGTAATTATGGCAGCCTTTGCAAGTCTTGACCAGTCGTTCGGCATCCGCCTTAGCTGTAAGCCGGAAAAAACTATGTCTAAAAGCTTTTGCCACTAAAGATTTGGCTGCAGCATGATGACCGCATTCGCCTTCGTGGATTTCCCTTAGGATTTCCACTCCTTCTTCCGAAGATACTGATGCATTGCAAATGTATCTATAATTTTTGATGTTCCATGTTTGGTTTTATCCACTTTCTTGTGTTTTGTTCCAACTTTGGAGTACTTTTCTTATGATTTCTTGGACTAACCTATTAACAAGAGCCATAGTGCCAGCTGCCTGTTTTCTGCTATTTTCGGTTCCAGGAAAGTCAAAAAATGAATATTCTCGGAATTGGACGGGACAAAAGCCAAAGTGCCTATTTTTCTGGAAGGGATCAAGTGCCAGAATACGAGACGGAGAAGGGTTGGGGGCCGGCCACACCACCTGGCCGCGCGACTAGGCCTGGCCCGCGCCAGGGGGTGGTCTGGCCGCCCCCAGCACCCCCTCGGCCTCTCCTTCCGCCTATAAGTTGCCCTCGGGACGAAAACCCTGGTACACAATCAAAAATCCACGAAAGAGTCTGTAGACGCTGTCATCTCCATCCTAGATCGGGAGGGATCTGAAGCTCTTCCCGGCACCCTGCCGGAGAGGGGAATTCACCCTGGAGGCCTTCTTCATCACCATGCAAGCCTCCGGTGTGATGCGTGAGTAGTTCATACTTGGACTACGGATCCATGTAGTAGCTAGATGGCTGGTTCTCCTCCTTTGTGCTTTCATGTTTAGATCTTGTGAGCTCCGTTCATGATCAAGATCATCTATTTGTAATTCATACATGTTGTGTTTGCGGGGATCCGATGGATATTCAGATGCTATTTCAGATTGATTATTGATTCTATCATGTCTTTGTTATTTGTGATCTTGCATGCTTTCCGTTGTTAGTAGCTATCTTGGCCAAGTAGATGCTAGCAACTCCGAGAGTTAGTATTTATGCTCGATAGTGGGTTCATGCCTCTGGTAATCTGGGGAAGTGACATAAATCTCTAAGGTACTAGATGTGCTGTTGCTACTAGGGAGAAAACAACAATCCTTTGTTCATAGAACAATCGTATTGTTTACTTTACACGTAGTTCGTAAAGCAATAATCTGTTGCTTGCAACTTAATACTGGAGGGGGTTCGGATGATAACCTAAAGGTGGATTATTAGTCATAGATGCTTTTGGATGGCGGTCTATGTATTATGTTGTAATGCCCAATCAAGTCTCAAAGGAGTCAAGATGATTAGTATATGCATGTATTACTTTCTCGGTGTTTGTCAATTGCCCCGCTGTAATTTGTTCACCCAGCATGTTATCTATCTAAGGAGAGCCACCTCTAGTGAACTATGGATCCGGTCCTTTTCTTTACATACAATCTACAATCTGTTTACTGCTTTGTGTTTACTTTCTGCAAACTTTTACTTCTTTCCATTCGATACGTTTAATCCTTTGTTTTCCGCAAAACACGGTGAGATTGACAACCTCATCGCAAGTTGGGGACAAAGTTCTGTGGTTGTGTTGTGCAGGTCTCCATGTTGCTACTAGCACTGGTAGTGCGCCATGCCAAAGCTCAGCTAGTAACACCTTTGAGGTGTTTCCTTGCTCCTACTGGTTCGATTAAACCTTGGTTTCATAACTGAGGGAAACTTACTGCTGTGCTCATCATACCTTCCTCTTGGGGTTCCCAACGAGCTCTACATCAACCACGCACCAAGCAATTTTCTAGGCGCCGTGCATTGAGCCATCAAGCGATTTTCTGGCGCCGTTGCCGGGGAGTCAAGGACATCTTCACAAGGGGAGTCCCTCATAACCAATATCTTTACTTTGTTGTTTTTGTTTTGCTTAGTTTCTTTTTTCTTTGTTTGCTTGTTTTGTTCTTCAAAAAACACAAAAAAATTAGTTTACTTGTTTGCTTTCTTACTTCAAAAAACACAAAAAAATTAGTTTTACAAGTTTGCTTTCTTATTTGAAAAACACAAAAAAATTAGTTCCTATCTCATTATGTCTAGCCTTGCTCCAGTCACTATGTCACCCGAGGAAATGATTTTCACTTTTAAACAAGGAATTGAGGAAAGTTTTAAGGAAGCTTGGTCTAGAATCTCTGATCTACATGAAAAAACTGAGCCTAAAATGACTCAAAGCTTGTTCCTTAGAAGTTTTTACCTTGGGATTGCTCTTTGCTATAGATATGCTTTAGATGCTGTTGTGGGAGGAGATTTCCTGCAATGTAATGAGGATGATGCCATTAATGCTATAAAGAAATTGATCCTCACTTACATTGTGCCTAGCCAAACTGATATTTCTTTCGCAAAAATATTTGCTAGGTTGAACACTCTTGAGGCTAGCACAACTAGCTTAGAAAGTTGCTATAATACGCTTAGGGAGCATCACAATTATGTTCCAATAAATTCTGAACCATCAAAGTGGCTCCCTACAGTAAAGATTGAGATAAACACTGAAACTTTTCAAGCCCGCTGCGATATCATGTCTGAATTTTGTCTGATGCCCAAATATATTTCTGAATCTTTGAATCTGTGGGGGCTTACTGAAGGAGGAAAAGTAATATCTCTTGCTAATAATGCTACCTTATTTCCTATTGGAATAGCTGAAGGAGTGTTTACAAATATCCTTGGGAAAATGATTTCTACTGATTATCTTGTTATTGAATGTGCAGGAAAAGGACAAATTACACTTGGAAGGTCCCTATTAGAACTCCTTGGAGCAATAATAGATGTGGGAAAGGGGACCATGCACCTTTCTTCTCCACCAAACAATCACATTTTCCCAAAGGTTAATAATAAAAATAAGAGAGGTAAGGGCAAGAAAGTTGGTCTTAATGCTTCTTCATTTGAGAACACTTATTCTTTCTTTGTCTCTTATGCCTAACTTAAAGGCGTTAAAGAAAAGTACTTATTGGGAGATAACCCAAAAGTTTTATATGAGTCTTGGAAGTTATTAATTCAGTAATAACCTCTCCTTATCCTTTTTATTTGCTTTTTTGCCAAGAGTAACCTCTAATGAGAGTGAAGTAATGATTGGGAAAGTTGCTGTCCCGAAACAGATTCTTGTGCTTCACCGTAAAATTTCGTGAGAGTGATCTGCATGTCGGATTAAGCTGTAATTGTTTTTGCTTCTGCCCCAGGTTGTTATCTAACTTTCGTTAGTTCAACACGTTTTGATTTGAGCAACACAAGGTCTTCGAAAAAATTCGTTTTTACCTGCTGGTCTGTTTTGATAGATTTCTGCCATTTTCTGCATTTGCTTCTTATGGGTTCCTTTTTGAGTTCGCTTGGGGAATTGAGCTTTTTTAGGGAAGTGCTACAGTAGGTAGTGTTCTAATGGAAGTTTATTTGGTGTTAGAACTGAACCTTGATACTTATTTATCTTAAATGCACTAATGTTGCTAATAAGATCGTGTGAAGTTTTGTATGAAGGAAAATTTTCAGGTGTATGGAAGGAATGAGTAATGAGATGAAGGATGGACTAAAGCTCAAGCTTGGGGATGCCACGCGTGTCATCCCAAGAAATATCCAAGAAGTACAAGCGTCAAAGCTTGGAGATGCCCAAGGCATCCCCTTCTTCATCAATAAAAATCCCAGGTTTCTTCCAAACGCTTCATTTTTATTGTTTCATGCACAGTTGTGTTTTTCTTGGAGTGTCTTCTTTTTCGTTTTCGTTTTGGTTTTTAGTTTGCTTGGTTTGCTTAGTTTGCTTAGTTTTAGATATCTGACACTTGTTATGAGAAAACTAGTGATTAAAGCTCTCACGAACTTGATGGCACACTTTACTTTTCTTGCCCTTAATAAACTTGAACCATTGTGTCGTCTATGTTGTATATGCTTGCACTTATTTGTTGGGGATTACCAGAACCATGCTGTCATTGGGAACACTTTCAACATTGCACAGATACTTTGTACCTAGTTGATATCATGTTATTTTGTCTATGGATGTCGTCGGTGTGAAATGAAAGGGGAGCTTGTAAGTCCATGGAGTTATGTATATGTGTTAGAGAAACGCCTAGGCCACTGGTCTAATCCATGCTGACATGGTGGAAACCTGCAGCATAACCATAATGAGCTGTCTATGAAGCATTCTTCTTATAAAAAAAGAGTCCGATATTGAGAAAAAAGAGAAAAAGGAAAAAAAAGATGATGAAAAGAGGAAAGAGAGAAAAAAAGCACCATATTACCATGGTAAATAAGAAGATTGCTGAGATGCTTGTTGTCTGCTTGCCTTGTCATTTTGATATGGGGATTCTTCCGTATCATCAGGCAAGGGGTACCCCTTTGGCGGTTCTCTATGATACACATGTACTTACGATGACAAGAACTTACCGGTGACTAAACTTGAGTAGCATGCTGAGCGACCCTCGTATTCAAGGGACATGATATTTCCAACTTATACTTCGTCAAGCATATATACCATAGTTTGTTCACTTTAAGCTTAATCACTTCAAGATGCTTATGATAGGGGCAATGAGAGCTGAAAGCTATTAAGTACCATAATTTTTGGAAGCTCTTTATGAGACTTGAATCCCTACTTCCTTCTATGAAGGCCCTTCTTCCACTTATATATTGAGTCTCCACCTTCTATCTTTATGCACCTACTTTGAGAGCATAGTGGCCATTCTTAGTTCTATGTGCATTGTCCCAAGACTTGTTGATTGATGCATACCTTGATATTGCTAGCTTTAAACTATTTGTATCTAGTCACTCTTATAAACTTTGAAGGTGTCTTTTGCATTTATGTTTGGTACTCTATGAGGGACAAGCTGAATGCCATTATGCTATGTTTTCTTTATGTGATACAAACAAACGTCTTGCAAAGCACTGTTATTCATGAATCTTTTGTTTGTGCCTTTTCCTGTTGCAACATAGTTTCTTTGTCTTATTGCTAGAACTTTGTCTTTCATGTTATGATTGAAGTACTATGATCCCAGCTTTGATTGTTTTACAAATACTTTGATCAAATTTATGATGGTGCATGTCACCTCAAAAATTATTTTTTCTTTTTATCACTTACCTACTCGAGGACGAGCAGGAGTTAAGCTTGGGGATGTTGATACATTGCAAATGTATCTATAATTTTTGATGTTCCATGCTTGGTTTTATCTACTTTCTTGTGTTTTGTCCACAATTTGGACTACTTTCCATATGATTTCTTGGACTAACCTATTAACAAGAGCCACAGTGCCAACTGCATGTTTTCTGCTGTTTTTGGTTCCAGGAAAGTCATAAAATGAATATTCTCGGAATTGGACGGGATAAAAGCCAAAGTCATTATTTTACCTAGAGCCAGAATACAAGACGGAGAAGGGCCAGAGGGTGGCCACACCACCTGGCCGTGCGGCCAGGCCTGGCCCGCGCCAGGGGGTGGTGTGGCCAGCCCAGGCACTCCCTCGACCTCTCCTTCCGCCTATATATTGCCCCTGATACGGAAACCCTAAGGACACGATCAAAATTCCACGAAAGAGTCTGTAGCCGCCGTCATCTCCATCCCTAGATCGGGAGGGATCTGAAGCTCTTCTCGGCACCCTGCCGGAGAGGGGAATTCACCCTAGAGGCCTTCTTCATCATCATGCAAGCCTCCGGTGTGATGCGTGAGTACTTCATCTCTAGACTACGGTTCCATGTAGTAGCTAGAAGGCTGGTTCTCCTCCTTTGTGCTATCACATTTAGATCTTGTGAGCTCCGTTCATGATCAAGATCATCTATTTGTAATTCTGCATGTTGTGTTTGCGGGGATCCGATGGATATTGAGATGCTATTTCAGATTGATTATTGATTCTATCATGTCTTTGTTATTTGTGATCTTGCATGCTTTTTGTTGTTAGTAGCTATCTTGGCCAAGTAGATGCTAGCAACTCCAAGAGTTAGTATTTATGCTCGATAGTGGGTCCATGCCTCTGGTAATCTGGGGAAGTGACAGAAATCTCTAAGGTACTAGATGTGCTATTGCTACTAGGGAGAAAACAAAAATCCTTTGTTCATAGAACAATCGTATTGTTTACTTTACATGCAATTCATAATGCAATTATCCGTTGCTT
The DNA here is from genome assembly GCA_023614405.1 of Avena insularis. Classification (NCBI taxonomy): domain Eukaryota; kingdom Viridiplantae; phylum Streptophyta; class Magnoliopsida; order Poales; family Poaceae; genus Avena; species Avena insularis. The sequence continues at coordinate 161,605,482 of CM042690.1, read as the reverse complement.
GCAACTTAATACTGGAGGGGGTTCGGATGATAACCTGAAGGTGGATTATTAGTCATAGATGCAGTTGGATGGCGGTCTATGTATAATGTTGTAATGCCCAATCGAATCTCAAAGGAGTCAAGATGATTAGTATATGCTTGTATGCTTTCTTGATGTTTGTCAATTGCCCCGCTATAATTTGTTCAACCAGCATGCTATCTATCTTAAGGAGAGCCACCTCTAGTGAACTATGGACCCCGGTCCTTTCTTTTACTTTCAATCTACAATCAACTGTTTACTGCTTTGTGTTTACTTTCTGCAAACTATTACTTTCTTCCATTCGATATGTTTAATCCTTTGTTTTCAGCAAAACCGGTGAGATTGACAACCTCATCGCAAGTTGGGGACAGAGTTCTGTGGTTGTGTTGTTCAGGTCTCCACGTTGCTACTATCACCGGTAGTGCGCCCTGCCAAGGCTCAGCTAGAAACACCTTTGGGGTGTTTCCTTGCTCCTACTGGATTGATAACCTTGGTTTAATACTGAGGGAAAACTTGTTGTTGTGCTCATCATACCTTCCTCTTGGGGTTCCCCAACGAGCACGATATATTTTCGGCCATCACATATTCGGCAATGTTATTTGTTGTCGTAAAATGAATTTGCAACACATAGAAAAGTTTATCACCTTGGGGTGACTTCAGCACCACGCCAGCCCCCGAGCCCCTGAGTTCCTTAGACCCATCAAAATATAAGGTCCAGTATTCTGACTCTGGGAGTGTCATATTCTCCATTGTCTCTGTCCTATCAGTGACAAAGTCAGCAAGGATTTGGGATTTTATTGTTGTACGAGGTTTATACTCAATGTCGAAAGCTGAAAGCTCTATGCCCCATTTTGTGACATTTTACGTTGCAAACGTATCTATAATTTTTGATGTTCCATGCTTGTTTTATATCTACTTTCTTATGTTTTGTCCACACTTTGGAGTACTTTTATACATTTTTTGGAACTAACCTATTAACAAAATGCCACAGTGCCAGTTGCCTATTTTCTTCTGTTTTTGGTTCCAGGAAAGCCAGAAATGAATATTCTCAGAATTGGACCGGACAAAAGCCAAAGTCGATATTTTACCGGAAGACTCACGGAGCCCAAAGCAGAGACGGAGGAGTACCATGGCCTAGCCACACCATATGGTGGTGCAGGTGACCCCTGGTCGCGCCACGAGGTGGTGTGGTCCCCCCGGCCGGCCACCGACCTTGCCCCTTCGCCTATAAGAAGCCTCCGATGCAAAAACCCTAAATCCGGGAGCCTCCAGCCACGAGAAGTTCCGCAGCATCGCCACCACCGAAGAGGAGTTTCGGGGGACATAAAGTCTCTGTTCTGGCACCCTGCCTGGATGAGGAAGTGCCCCCTGAGCCATCTCCATCAATCTCCACCGCCATCTCCATCGCCGTTGCTGACTCCCATGATGAGGAGGGAGTAGTTCTCTCTCGAGGCTAAGGGCTCTACCGGTAGCTATGTGTTCATCTCTCTCTATGCGTGATATTATTGAGATCATGAGCTTTGTAATCTATAGATCTACCTTGCTACTCAAGTGCTTTAATAGATCTCTACTCTCCCCATGTGTGTGAAAGTGACAGCATGCACACCATGGTGGCACTTAGGCTAGATATTACAAATACTTGTTATGAGTTTTATTTGGAGTTGGATGTCTCTATGAATTTGTGGTGTTTGTTGGAACCATCTAGTGCTCAAGGTGACAATGTGGGCTTATCTAGATGCGGAAAGCGAACTTTGAGGTGTGTTGTTATAGCCCTACCATGGATTAGAGTGTCCAACCGGAGAGTAGTTTAGAGTAGTATCATAAAGAGAATATATTTATATGAGAGTGTTCAGTAGTGAAAGTATGATCCCCAGACCTTGTTTCTAAGCATTGAAACACCGTTTGCAACTAGATCTGTTACATGTTTGCTTGCTTCCATCTTTATTTCAGTTTGTCTTTAGTCTCTTCCACGCCATCAAGCTATTTTCTGGCACCGTTGTCTTATATCCATACCACTTGTATTTCACTATCTCTTCGCCAACCTAGTGCACCTATACACCTGACAAGTGTATTGGGTGTGTTGGGGACACAAGAGACTTCTTGTATCTTGATTGCAGGATTGCTTGAGAGGGAATACCTTTGACCACTTCCTCCCTGAGTTCGATAAACCTTGGGTGATCCACTTAAGGAAACTTGCTGCTGTTCTCCAAACCTCTGCACTTTGAGGCCCAACATTGTCTACAAGAATAGAAGCGTGCGTAGACATCAAGCTCTTTTCTGGCACCGTTGCCGGGGAGGTAAGGTAAAAGGTACTCGCATCCTCCGGTGTGAGTGCTCGAAGTTATTTCCTTCAGATTCTGCAATTATATCTTTTAGTTTCTTGTTTTTATTTTCAGTAGTTAGGCTTAATGGAAAACAACAAAAAATTAGAGAGCTTTTTAGTATTTTTCCTAAGTTAGAACATGAATTGTCTGAAAAGAAAAAGAAAAAACACATGGAACTTTCTTTGCATACTAATAGCAATGTTATTAGTATGAATCTTTTGAACACCTTTGTTACTAATGCTATGGAAACGTCTAAGCTTGGGGAAGTTAGTTTTTATGAAAATGATCTTTTTAGTTCCCCAGCTTTAAAGAAGAAAATTTGCTCTAATGATACTTTATCTCCCATATGTGGTAATTCTAATACTTGTGATATTTTAAATCCACATACTGAAGGCATCCCTTTTAAAATACCTATAAAAATTGTTGAACGTGCTATGAATAACTATTATTTTGGAGATGGAATTGTCCATCCTGGTGATCATTAACTCTTTATACACGAATTATGCGAGTTGTTCAAGTGTGCAAGTATTTCAATGAACCAAGTTAAGAGAAAGCTATTCCCTTTTTCACTTAAGGGCAAAATCAAGGGAGTTGTATGAGCTACTAGATGATCCTCATCATTTGGAGTGGAAGGAACTTGAATCTCTCTTTTACTCTAAATTTTATCCTCCTCATGAAATTCATAAAGATAGGAATTATATTTATAATTTTCATCCTCATGATGGAGAAAGTATTTCCCAAGCATGGGGAGATTGAAGTCACTAATGCTCATATGTCCTATTCATGAGCTCCCTAGTAATATTGTTATTAATAATTTCTATGCAAGGCTTTCAGGACATTACAAGGACTATCTAGATACTTGTTTAGAGGGATACTTCACAAGTAAGGAGGTCAAAGCTAAGTGGGATATTCTTGAAACAATTCAAAGTAATACCGAATATTGGGATAACGGCAAAGGTAAAGAACCAGGTATAAACTATGAGTATGATTGCATTAAGTCTTTCGCTGAAACTGCTGATTTTCAAGAGCTTAGTGCTGAATATGGTCTTGATCCTCAAATACTTATTGATTGTTTTAGAGCCTTTGCTTCTCATATTAATGCTCCTAAAGAAAAATGGGACATGTATCATGAGCCTTTTAAATACACTTGCATGGAAAATGAAATTGTTATTAATGATAGCAATAAACATGCTCAAACCTCTGAAAGTACTATTTCTTATAAGCATGTTAATTTTTGTGGAATACATAGACCTTGTGAGAAGAATTAAATTGAAGAAGAATATTGTATCACCCACAGGAATGAAAAAACTAGAATGTGGTATAGGGCTCTAAATGATCTTGGTAAAAAGGTTTGTGCCCTCTATCCTTTTATTTGTGAACTTTGCTTTAAAGTGGGTCATTTCAATTTTCAATTCTCAGGCCATAATAATAGCCCTTCTAATCCAATGAGTACTGCAAGTTTGTATTGTGATGACATGATGACTCCTAATCAACATGATGAACTTACATTATTTTTGGGGTGTGAAGAATTATCAAGAAAATTTTCTTTGGTAGATATGATTGCTTTTGATATGAATAGCGTCCTACATGGTTGTCATCTTTATTGTGTTGATAATTGTCACACAAATACTTACATACAAAATATTATAAACATGATATTTTACCAAAAAATGACAGGACTAATATGTGTTTTGATCTTATTAATGAAAAGGAGGAATCCTCCAAAGTTTCTTCTATTGTCTCTAACCATAAACTAGGGTATATGGAGAAGCTTCCTTTCAAGCCTCTCCCTCCTAAAGAGAAGAAGAAAAAGAAGAAAAGAAGGAGTAAAAGGAGAGAGGAAACGGTATTTTCCCCTAAGCATGTTGCTCCTATTATAGTTTTTGATAAGTCTGAACTCGATAATGTTCCTATGCCTGTTACCTATAGTAGTGATCATGATTGGGAAAATCACACTTCTTTTGATATTGAAAATCTCTTCGGTTCCAATTCTGAAAATGATGATATTAATAATTGTTGTACTATTAGTGCTATCCATGTTCCTTCCAATGATGACATGTTTACAAATGAACACATTTTGGAAGATAATTATTCTATTGCTTATGATGATACTACACCTCCAACATATGAAGATTGCAATGATGAATATGATATTTTCAGTCCACCTACTATTGAGGAGAAAATTAATTATGATTACAATATGCCTCCTATATTTGATGATTATGGTGATGAGAATAATAATGATAGCTATTTTGTTGAATTTATTCCCACTATAATTAATAAAAATGACTATGTTTATGTGGGGAGTATTAATTCTTTTATGCATGTGGCTCATGATAAGAATGTTTCATATGATAGTTATATTGTTAATTTTATTCATGATGCTACTGAAAGTTATAAAGAGAGAGGGAAACATGGTCTTATGTATCTCAACAATATTAAGTTTCCCCTCTTTATGTTGAAAGTCTTGAAGTTGCACTTGTTTTGCTTTACTATGCTTTTTTCTTTGTGCTTTCATGACTTGTTTCTTTACAAGATTCCTATGCATAGTAAGTGGGTTAGACTTAAATGTGCTTTGAATTTTCTTCTTGATGCTCTCTTTTACTTCAATTCATATTTCTTATGTGAGCATCTTCTCAAACTATCATGCCTAACTTAAAGGCGTTAAAGAAAAGTACTTCTTGGGAGATAACCCAATAGTTTTCTTGAGTCTTGAAAGTTATTACTTCTGTAATAACCTCTCCTTATCCTTTTTTTATTTGATTTTTGTGCCAAGAATAACCTCTAATGAGAGGGAAGTAAGATTTGGGGAAGTGTTGTCCCGAAACAGATTTTTGTGCTTCACTGTAAAAATTCGTGAAAAATCTCTATATGTCGGATTGAGCTGTAATTTTCTGAATAAATCCCCAGGTTGTTAGATAACTTTACTTAGTTCAACACTTTTTGATTTGAGCAATAGAAGGTCTTATCAAAAATCGGTTTTTACCTGCTGCTCTGTTTTGACAGATTTCTGCCATTATTTTGCATTTGCCTCTTAATCTCTTTCTCTTTGAGTTCTCTTTGATCATTTGAACTTTTTAAAGGAAGTGCGTTAGTAGCTTGTGTTTTAATGGAAGTTTTACTTGTGTTGAAACTGAACCTAAAGACTTATTATCTTGAATACACTAATGTTGCTAATGAAGATTGTGTGAAGTTTTGTATGAAGGGAAAATTTCAGGTGTTAAGGAAAGAATGATGTAATGAGATGAAGAATGGACTAAATCTAAAGCTTGGGGATGCCACCCGTGTCATCCCAATAAATATCCAAGAAGTACAAGCATCAAAGCTCGTGGATGCCCAAGGCATCCCTTTCTTCATCAATAAAAATCTCAGGTTCTTCCAGACAATTCATTTTTATTGTTTCATGCACAGTTGTGTTGTTCTTGGAGCGTCTTTATTTTGTTTTTGGTTTTCATTTGCTTGGTTTGCTTAGTTTGCTTGAATAAATTGGTTGGACCCCCTCATTCATACATTAGTTTTCAAATAGGTTGGTTTGGATTGGAAAAGAGTAGGAAAAGTTCATGCTTAAGTGGTAAAAAGGAGTTTGTTTTTGACTGTGGCCTATGCTTTGTCATGTCATCCTTGATAATGTTTGTTCTTAAACTATTTGTATCTAGCACCCTTATAAACTTTGAAGGTGTCCTATGCATTTATGTTTTGCTACACTATGAGGGACAAGCTGAATATCATTCTCATTATGTTTTATATATGTGAAACAAACAAACATCTTTCAATGCATTCTTATTCATGATCTTTGTTTGTATCCTTTCATGTTGCATGCATAGTCACTATGTCTTATTGTTAGAACTTCATCTTTCATGCTCATGTTTAAAGTACTATGATCCCAGCTATCAATGTTCTACAAATACTTTGATCAAGATTATGATGGTGCATGTCACCTCAAAAATTATTCTTTCTTTTTATCACTTACCTACTCGAGGACGAGCAGGAGTTAAGCTTGGGGATGTTGATACGTTGCAAACGTATCTATAATTTTTTATGTTCCATACTTGTTTTATATCTATTTTCTTATGTTTTGTCCACACTTTGGAGTACTTTTACACATTTTCTGGAACTAACCTATTAACAAGATGCCAAAGTGCCAATTGCCTGTTTTATTCTATTTTTGGTTCCAGGAAAGCCAGAAAATGAATATTCTCGGAATTGGACCGGACAAAAGCCAAAGTCGATATTTTACCGGAAGACTCACAGAGCCCAAAGCAGAGACGGAGGAGGGCTAGGGCCTGGCCACACCATATGGTGGCGTGGGTGACCCCTGGCCGCGCCACCAGGTGGTGTGGACCCCCTGGCCAGCCACCGACCTTACCCCTTCGCCTATAAGAAGCCTCCGATGCAAAAACCCTAAATACGGGAGCCTCTAGCCACGAAAAGTTCCACAGCACCACCGCCATCGAAGAGGAGATTCGGGGGATAGAAAGTCTCTATTCCGGCACCCTGCCAGGATGGGGAAGTGCTCCCGGAGCCATCTCCATTGATCTCCACCGCCATCTCCATCGTCGTTGCTGACTCCCATGATGAGGAGGGAGTAGTTCTCTCTCGAGGCTAAGGGCTCTACCGGTATCTATGTGTTCATCTCTCTCTCTCTCTCTATGCGTGATCTTATTGAGATCATGAGCTTTGTAATCTATAAATCTACCTTGCTACTCAAGTGCTTTAATAGATCTCTGCTCTCCCCATGTGTGTGAAAGTGATAGCGTGCACACCATGGTGGCACTTAGGCTAGATATTACAAATACTTGTTATGAGTTATATTTGGAGTTGGATGTCTCTATGAAATTGTGGTGTTTGTTGGAACCATCTAGTGCTCAAGGTGACAGTGTGGGGTTATCTAGATGCGGAAAGCGAACTTTGAGGTGTGTTTTTATAGCCCTACCATGGATTAGAGTGTCTAACCGAAGAGTAGTTTAGAGTAGTATCATAAAGAGAAGATATTTATATGAGAGTGTTCACTAGTGAAAGTATGATCCCTAGGCCTTGTTTATAAGCATTGAAAAACCATTTGCAACTAGATATGTTACATGTTTGCTTGCTTCCATCTTTATTTCAGTTTGCCTTTAGTCTCTTCCATGCCATCAAGCTATTTTCTGGCACCGTTGTTTTATATCCATACCACTTGTATTTCACTATCTCTTCGCCGAACTAGTGCACTTGTACACCTGACAAGTGTATTGGGTGTGTTTGGGACACAAGAGACTTCTTGTATCTTGATTGCAGGATTGCTTGAGAGGGAATACCTTTGACCACTTCCTCCCTGAGTTCGATAAACCTTGGGTGATCCACTTAAGGGAAACTTGCTGTTGTTCTACAAACCTCTTCACTTGGAGGCCCAACACTGTCTACAAGAATAGAAGCGTGCGTAGACATCACGACACGTCCTGTAGCATCACTGTTGTTGATGATATCTCTCATGGGAGCTGTGCTCACCACGGTAATTTGATGTTCCTGAAAATAATGATGTAACTTCCGGGATGCGAAGAATACACCGTAAGCCAGCTTTTGATAGTGCATATACTACTTCTTAGATTCAGTTAGGACTTCACTGAAGTAATAAGTCGGACACTGCACCAGGTGTTCCTTTTTTCCCCTGGTCTCCACCACCATGACGATACTGACAACCCTGTTTGTCGCAGCGATATAGATCAACATCGGTTCCTGGGGTTCAGGTGCTACGAGGATAGGAGCAGACGAGCATACCGTTTTCAGGTCTTGTAGTGCAGCTTCAGCTTCATCAGTCCAAACGAATTTCTTGGTCTTTTTCAGGAGCTTGTAAAGTGGTGCGACTCTTTCACCGAGCCGGCTCACAAATCGACTGACTGCAGCAATGCAACCAGATAGTCTTTGAATGTCCTTCAGGTGAGTAGGCCTGGAAATATTGAGTATAGCCTTGATCTTGTCGCGGTTCACCTCTATGCCTCTTTGTTCCGGCTGGTATTCCAAAGAAACACTTCTTCGGATTAAGCATTATATTGTATTTGCGTAGATTGGCGAATGTTTCCTCTAAGTCAGAAATTAGGGTTTCCTTCTTTTTGGACATCACCGCAATGTCGTCCACATATGCATGCACCTTGTATCTGATTTGGTCGTGGAGGCAATGCTGCATAGTGCGCTGGTAGGTAGCTCCTGCGTTTTTGAGCCCAAAGGGCATCGTAACGAAACAGAAGGTTCCAAAAGGGGTTATGGATGAAGTTTTGACTTTATCTGATTCCTTCATCCGAATTTGATGATATCCGGAATATGTGTCAAGAAAACATAGGAGTTCTGAGCCTGCCGTAGAATCGATAACTTGATCAATCCTAGGCAGGGCAAACGGATCTTTGGGACAAGCCTTGTTCAAGGCGGTATAATCAACACACATCCTTAAATCAGTGGTGTCCTTTTTAGGGACCATTACAGGATTGGCCAACCACTCAGGGTGGATGACCTCTTCTATGAATCCGGCTAACTCGAGCCGGGCTAGTTCCTTAGCTATTGCTTTTCGCTTTTCATTGCCGAAATGTCGTAAGGACTGTTTGATGGGTTTATCGTTTGGGTGTACATTTAGAGAGTGCTCGGCAAGTTCCCTAGGTACTCCGGTCATGTCAGATGGCTGCCATGCGAAGATATCTTGATTTGCTTTGAGGAACTTGATGAGCGCGCTTTCCTATGCGCAGTCTAAACCTACACCTATATGGGTCACCTTGGAGAGGTCATCATCCTTCAACAGCGTCATCTTCGTCTCTTCCGATGCCTTGAACTCTGGAGTCGACTTTGTCACCTCCTTCTTCGTCACGGGCATCTCGGACAGGTTGATGGTCTTCTTGATCTCCTGGTACTCCTGGGCGTGCAACACAGCTTCACTAAAGGCGGCATTTCCGTCCTCGCACTTTTGCGCTTTCTTCGGGTCTCCCCTGATGGTGATCACGCCGTTGGGACCTAGAATTTTTATCATATTGTAAATGTAACATGGACGAGCCATGAAAGCCTAGTAAGCCGGTCATCCGAATATAGTGTGGTAGGTGCTCTTGAATGGGGCCACTTCGAAGGAAAGTGCCTCCGTCCGATAATTCTTTGGAGTACCAAAGGTGACATCCAAAGTGTTCTCCCCCAGGGAATTTGCTTGTCTTCCTAGGACAACTCCGTGAAAGATCACAGAGCTGTGATTTAGTTGTGTCTCCGAGATCCGCATCCGGCATAGCGTTTCGACATACAGGATATTGATACTGCTGCCGCCATCCATGAGGGTTTTGGAGAAGCCATAGTCGTCAATAAGTGGATTGACGATTAAGGCGTATTTTCCTCGCTTGTGCAACTTAGGCGGATGATCAGCACGGTCAAAGGTGATTGCCACTTCCGACCAGTCCAAGTATTGTGGAACAGCCGGAACAGTCATGTTGAGTTCGTGCAGTACTGCTTTCTTGACCTTAGCTGGTTGAGACCCAAGGAAGGTGACGTAAGTGTCTTTCTTTGTTAGGAAGTTCTTCTTTCCATCCGACTTGGGATTTGAAGAATCATCTTCCTCCATGTCGGAATCTTCCTTGGCCTCTTTATCTTTTTCGGGATTCTTTTTCCCTTCTTCCACTTAGCCCTGAAGCCAGTGGTATCGTCCTTTTTGATGTCGTCATTGAAACGACACTCTGCGTTCGTGTGCGACGAGCCCCCGTTGGGATCTAAATGATGCACACACGGGTTATTGGCAATGTCGGCCCACGAGTAGGTTTTGCCAGGTTGCTGGTCTCCTCTACCCTGGAACCTTGACGTCCCACGACCACGTCCACGGCAACCGTCGTGCCCTCCTCATCCGCCAGAGCCGAAAGTAGCAGTAACAACCGCCGTTTCCGCATTGGGCTCTTCTTACAAGGTGTTCTTGTGCTTCTGAGCTTGTTGCTTTGGTTGTTTTTCCGACTGTGGCATGGCTAGGATGTTTAGTAGTCCTACCACATCGTCGCCAGCATCTGCATACTTGCTCGCTGTTTCTATCATCTCTCCCAAATCAGTGACTTTGTCGCACTTCAAGCGATGACGTAGTAAACCAATTGGGAGTCCTGCAATGAAAGCTTCAATCATAGTTTGGTTGTTTACTCCCTCGCGGGAGTTCTTAGTGTCGCTCCATCGTCTGAGGTAATCTCGACAAGTTTCTCCTGCCTTCTGGGTGCAACGCTATAGCATCCCATCTGTCTAACATCTGTAATGCTACATGGTCTAATAATAAAATGCTACTGCCTACATATATTTGTTGCATCATAATTTTATCATGCTCATATCATCATGCCACATTGCATTTGAGCATCATATAAAACCCTTTTCATTTGGTTCTTATCTCATATGCATTGTTAATTGTATTTGCCTCTTGATACATTGTATTTGGTTCTTGATAAATGCTTGATGCCCAAGTTGAGTTGGGGGCATATCTTTTATTAACTCCACCACCTTTCTTGTCACCACCCCATCATTCCACCATCCAACTATATGTGAGACTTGCAATTTATTGGTTTTACCTCTAGCTCATGTGGGTTGGGATGAATCCACTGATAATTCCACATGATACCATATATGCATCATGTTGTTTTCACATTGTTGATACATGGAGAGCCATATAGCCACCTTTGCATGCTATGTGGGTAGAAAATCCTTGTCAAGCTTACACGTCGGTGGCTGAGGGTATACTGACCCTGTGTGAGAAAGCCCCACCGCATGTGTCACGGCTGAGTCAACATGAGCCCCACTTGTCAGTGCGGTGGCTAGCTTCCTCTGAGTGTAAAAGCCTCTGTTCTTTTCTGTTTTATTAAAAATCTTTTCCAGAATTTGTTTAAATGTTTTTAAATCCAGTTTTCAGTAACTTTTAATTGGTAATTCCAAATTTGACAAATAACATATGTTTTTGAATCAGAAAAATGTGAGGATTTCAAATCTGCCATCCAAATTAATGTTTATATATTTTAAATTTCGAAATTGTTTAGTTGCAATAAAAATGCCTTTTCTCAATTAATTAATAACTTTAATTCTATAACTCCAAATTTGACAAATAATATGTCTAAATCGATCAGCGCGACGAGCCCGTTCTGTTTATGCATACCATGATATGAATTAAAGCATGCATTATATCAATATTAAAAATCAGAACTGTTTATGGTAATAAGACTTGACCAAATAATTAATAAAATGAGTTATTCTTGTCCCCACACCTCACCCTTGCCATGCTACATTATTGCCATGTAAATTGTGCATCATTCATCATGGCATGCTTGTTTGCTTGTCACATTTTATTCATATGCTTGTGCACATTATTTATGTTGGCCCTTGTTTGTTTGGTTCTTCTTTCGAATAGACGCCGAGCAGGGGAAATATCAGGAATCCCAGGAGTACAACCCAGATCCATCTCTCGTTTCAACTGAGCTGCCAGGCAAGCACTACCACATGCTTGCATACATATAGTACCTATTTCTTCTATCTTATTCTTGCATCATTGATTCGCGATTGCATTAAATTGAATCCCAAGTACTGCATAGCCTTTACTTTAAACCCCACCGAGCTTGTTCCTCCATCCCATGAGCCATTACTATAGGAGTTGTTTGAGCCATGCGAGTCGTAGACCAGCATGTGTAGGGTATGTGAGAGTCCGATGGATAACGAGGTACTTAAACAACTTAACCTGAGTAGTTTGGGATAACTAATGAAAGAGGCATCGGTGGGCAATATCTGCTCTTTGGTTTTTCATGCTCACTTGTGTCCCATAGGACCCCGAGTACTTGATTCTTGTTCCTTGACTATTCGCACTATCCACATCCGGGAGGCCTTATGGACCCCCCCTGAGCCAGAGCTTGATTCATTTCTATTTCTTGGGGCCACAAACTAGTTTAGGGTTTTATTTACTATCCTGCACTTATGCCATGCTTTACTGCTTTATTTAAGATTGTGCGTGGAGCACCTGTACTGTTTAGGAATTGCGGAGTGTTTTCGCGGTATCGACAAGCCCAGTCACACTTTCGGGTTCCCGGTCGTTTATAGCCATTGGCGCAAACCTTGGGTCCATCTCGGAGCCGGCCAACTTCGTTGCGGGTAGCTTAATGGGGTGGCCCCCTAAAATATTTTATGAATCCTGTGATCGCTTTGTCGTGAATACCTCGTTGGGTTTTGAGTTGGTTTTTCTAAGGTTGATCGAGTGTGTGTTGCTATTTGTGCACCCCTGCTGGGTAAATCTTTCTGAAAGCCATGTCCGCGGTTATGGACGACTTGGAGCACAGTTTCTCGATCATAGACAAGTATAACTAAAGTACCGTCTTTAATTTGACTAAATATCTGACTAGTAAATAGTGCAATATTCATGGAATGATTAATAAAACTGCCAACGGAAGGGTTGTTCGTCCGCTTTCTCGTTGGTAAGTGAGAAGGAGGATGGATCTGTTACTTTATACTGTTATAACTGTTGTTACTAATTAATAGACATCCGTCTATCTTTGGTTAGGCGGATGGTTAGCGAGTATCTATAGGCTTGTTAGTTATTATCTTTTCCTGCAATTGCGTCACCCCAGGTATATGTCCCCTTTAGAGGCATAAAGACTTGCTGAGTACCCCTAGGGTCTCACACGAAAAATTGTTTGATTCAGATGAACAGGTGTATTCGCAACATGGATACTGGGTGGAGGAGACAGATGATGTTGGCAACGATCACTCGGTGTAGAGATTCTGGGGATGGGGATCCATGAGATCTGTGGGTGGGATGTGCTTGTTTATGTGGCATCTTATGCCGATTTGCTTCTTGTCCGTACTCGGATCTTGTTTCCTGCTTCCGCTTGATACTTTGTTGATTGATGTATGAGGAGATATCCTACACTATTATCTCTATCTAGGATATTTGGATCTTGCCGTATGGCGTTGCAATATTTCTATTTCTTTTAGATGGTATGGCTCTGAGAACTGTTGTAAGGTAGCTTGCATACATACTCACTTGTGTATGTATTTGATCTCTTCGCCTGTTGCCTACGCCGCTCGCTCTTGTCCCGATGTTCTTGGAAGTGGTTAGGGCAGCCGACGGGCCTACACGTGGGTGGCCCTGAGCCCCCGCTGTACTTCTTTAACCACTTTTGGTTCATCCAGGCTTGAACTTAGAGCGTAGGGTCCGAGGTTGTTACAATTGGTATCAGAGCCATCCCACCCTTCAGGATCTTAGCCAAATGGTCGTTGTCAGTCTAGCAAATATTTTGGTAGTTATGTATACTAGGGAAAAACAAAAACACGAGAGTAGGACTGCTTCCGTTTTTCTTCTTACCCACCCACCCACCCTTTTCTGGTAAGGACGTGTAATGTTTTCAACCCTCTTCTAAAAATTCAAACTAGGATTCACGTGTTCTGGGTTCCGTAGTACCATAGGTTGTGTGAGTCTGTGTTTGTGTGTGTGTGTGTAATTCCCTGTCTATCTGTTGCATCCAACTTGTTATCGCTATCTGCCTCTTTGTTATCAACTATTCGTACATTCCATACCGACAGGCTTTTGTAAACCGACACGATCTATCTGATTCATTGTAAACCGACGTGATCTGTCTTACTCTGTGTTATCCGATGCTATCTTGTTTGGGGTGTTTGTTTTCCATAGTTGCTCATCTTTAGGTTCATCGTAAGAAGGAAGGGAGTTGGGATATGTGTTTTACTTATTCATGTGCGGAGTAATGATTTGAGTGCGGGATGGAGTCGCGACCATACCACTACTTTTATCATTCGCTCTTGTATATTGAATTGGTAGAGTTACTAATCTTGATTCGTTAAGTGGTTTGCACATATAGTGGTATTTTAATGCCGAAATTTCCGAAAAAAAATCTTTGATAGCTTGTGTACCACACTCGTTGTTCAGTCGTGTGTGATATGCTTAAAATCTTCTAGGTGCTTTGAACTTTGTTGATATTTTAATATCATCTTAGTAATTTGTATCCTTTAATCTTGGTTAATTCCATTTTAGTACTATTTTGGATTATTATTATTCTCCATTATGGTACTGACTTGAGTTTTATATCAATCCCAGGATGGCACCACCACGCCGCGATGAGGAGGACATACCACCTGAACTGGGGGGCTGTGTTGGCAAGTATTGCTAATGCCTTGGGAGCAATGCAGCAGAACCAGCAACGCTTTGAAGAAAGCGTGAGGAGGAATAAGTTTGTTCCGCTACCTCCACCTCCCAAGCGAGGAGACATCAAGAGCTTTCTGAAGTTTAACCCGCGCCACTTTGAGGTGTCTGATCAGCCACTAGATGCTGATGATTGGCTGCGTGAGATGTCAAGGTTGCTGATGACTGCTGATGTTCCTGAGCAAGAATGGGTAAAATGTGCCACTCACCTTCTGAAGGGAGACGCAACTCTATGGTGGGAGAATTACCTGAAGGAAAACCACTCTGGTTTTCAGCCTACTTGGGAGCAGTTCACTGGGGCTTTCAAAGAGCAATATCTGTCAGAAATTGTCATGGAAAGGATGAAGGAAGTGTTTCTCAACATCAAGCAGGGCAATGACAATGTCAATACCTATATCAGAAACTTCATGAATCTTTCTCGGTATGGTGGCGATGAGATCTCTGATGACAAGAAGAAGCAAAAGAGGTTCAGGCAAGGGCTCAATGCATCTATCAAAGATGCAATCACTCATGCAAGGCCGGGGTCTTTTCTGGAACTCCAACATATAGCTCTACAGGAAGAAGCCAGTAGGCAAGTGTTCGAGGAGTCCAAGAAACATAGTCGTGACGTAGCAAGCTCTTCAGCTATGAAAACTCCTTCTAAGCGCCGTGTGTGGGTTCCTAATACCGCACCGCCGCTCCCGGCTCCACCAAGATCTTCAAGCTATGCGGCAAGGCCACCAAACTCCTTCACCGCTGCTCCTAGGGGATACAACCACAACTACCCTAGAGCGCCTGGCGGAGTCCATGGATACGCTGCTCCACGTCCACCTGGTGCTTGTTACACTTGTGGGAACACTGGGCATCAACACTGGAGTTGTCCCATGAACAACAAAGCTCTTCCACCACCACCTCCAAGACCTGCAACAAGTTCTTCTATGGTTCGTGCACCTCCACCGCGGGCTCTCAACATCAACACCAAGCCCGGGTCCACTGTTGCTCGTGCCAACTGTGTCAACGTCGCTCAAGCCGAGCATGCACCTGGAGTTGTGATGGGTATGCTTCCTGTTAACTCAGTCCCTGCACGAGTTCTATTTGATTCTGGTGCATCGCATTCTTTTGTCTCTACAAGTTTTGCTGATGAGAATGGGTTACCTATGGATCCTCTCCCTAAACGTTTAATGGTTCTCTCGCCCAGAGCAACAATGGCATCTTACAAAATCAGTCATGGCAATCAAATTCTAATTGGTGGTTCTTCGTTCCCGGCTTCCTTAATTATTCTGGGCAATTCTGACATTGATGTTATCTTGGGCATGGATTGGTTAACAGCAAATGCAACTGTGATTGATTGTGCTGAATGCTCGGTTTCTCTGAAAATTCCTGAAGGCCATATAGTCTATTCTCCAAGTCTGACTCCTGCAATTCAGCTTTTCTCTTTGGCGGCTCTGAATGATGATGCTATGTATGCTATTCAGAGTGTTCCGGTGGTCCGCGAGTTCCTAGATGTTTTTCGTGAAGAGTTACCAGGTATGCCTCCTGACCGAGAGGTCGAGTTTGTGATTGAGCTTGAACCTGGTACCTCTCCTATCTCCAAGTGGCCTTATAAAATGGGTCATGCTGAGTTGGCTGAACTCAAACGTCGGCTTGATGAACAAGAGAAGTTGGGTTTCATTCAGCATAGCACTTCTTCTTGGGGTAGCCCAACCATCTTTGTGAAGAAGCGAGACCGGACTGATAGACTTTGTGTTGACTATCGGGCTCTCAATGCTAAAACCATCAAGAATAAATATCCCCTTCCGTGGATTAATGATCTCTTCGATCAGCTAGCTGGAGCCGTGGTATTCTCTAAGCTTGACTTGAGAAGTGCTTATCATCAAATCAAGATTCGCAAGGAAGATGTTCCCAAAACAGCTTTCACCACCCGCTATGGCATGTATGAGTACACGGTCATGTCTTTCGGTCTCACCAACGCACCTGCCACCTTCTCGAGGCTTATGAACTCGGTTTTCATGGAGTATCTTGATAAGTTCGTCGTGGTATATCTGGATGACATTCTAGTCTATTCTAAGTCAAAGGAAGAACATGAAGAACACTTCGGTGTGTCTTAAACAAGCTTCGTGAGAACCGCCTGTATGCAAAGTTCTCCAAGTGTGAGTTCTGGCTCCAAGTCACATATCTGGGTCACGTCATCTTTGCTAAGGGCATTGCCGTCAACCCAGAAACTGTTTGGACAATTGTTGAGTGGCTTCCACCCAAAATTGTCAAAGAAGTCCGGAGTTTCCTTGGTTTGGCTAGTTACTGTCGTCGCTTCGTTCAGAATTTCTCGAAGATTGTGAAGCCTCTTACCGATCTCCTCAAGAAAGGCAAGAAATACCTTTGGTCTCCTGCATGTCAAGCAAGCTTTGAAACACGCAAAGAGAATCTCACTTCCACACCAGTCTTGATTCCTCCAGATACATCAAAGCCTTTCCAGATATTCTGTGACGCCTCCTTGCAAGGATTGGGTGCGGTCCTTATGCAAGAAAAACAAGTTGTTGCGTATGCCTCTCGACAGTTGAAGACGCATGAGATCAACTATCCTACACATGACCTCGAACTCGCAGCAGTTGTCTTTGCTTTGAAAGTATGGAGGCACTACTTGCTTGGCAACCGTTGTGAGATCTTTTCTGATCACAAGAGTCTGAAGTATATCTTCACACAACCAGATCTCAACCTTCGTCAGAGGAGGTGGATTGAAGCAATTAATGATTTCGATCTGACCATAAACTACACTCCTGGCAAAGCTAATGTCATGGCCGATGCTCTCAGTCGAAAAGCTTATGTCAACAACCTCATGGTGGAAGAACAACAGCCTCTCTTGTGCGAGGAATTCCGCCAGCTCAATCTTGAAATTGTGGATCAAGGGTATCTTCTGAATCTTCTAGCAACCCCTCTCTTGGAAGAAAAAGTTCACTCCATTCAACTTGGTGACCCTTACACCAAAAAGATCACCTCCAACATTCAGCTGCCGAAGTATGAGTCCTTCCACGTCGACGACCAAGGCACTCTATTCTTTGAGCACCGGATGTTCGTTCCGAAGTATTCGGGTTTGAGAGAGCAAGTTCTTAAAGAAGCTCATGATTCTGTTCTTTCTATCCACCCTGGCAGCACTAAGATGTACATGGACTTGAAAACACAATATTGGTGGCCTGGATTGAAACGATGTTGTGCCAAGTATGTCTCGGAGTGTGATGTCTACCGCAGAGTTAAAGCTGTCCATCAGAAACCTTCCGGTCTTTTACAGCCATTGAAGCCTCCGGAATGGAAATGGCAGAAAGTAGAGATGGACTTCATAACTGGGTTTCCAAGGTCGCAGAAAGGCAACAATGCAATATTTGTTGTCATCGACAGGCTTTCTAAAGTGGCTCACTTCTTTCTCGTCAAGGAAACAATTTTAGCAATTCAGTTGGCTGAGCTCTATATCAACAGAATTGTCTCCCTGTATGGGGTTCCTCTTGAGATCAGCTCGGACCATGGAAGAATCTTCACTTCCAAGTTCTGGGGAAGTTTCCAAAATGCTTTGGGAACAAAGTTGAACTTTAGCACAGCTTACCACCCTCAGTCGCAAGGACAAGTTGAAATGATCAATCAGATTCTAGAAGACATGCTCCATGCTTGTGTCATCTCTTTCGGCATGAAGTGGGAAGAATGCCTTCCTTATGCTGAATTCTCTTACAACAATAGCTTCCAGAAGAGTCTAAGGATGGCACCATTTGAGGTTCTCTATGGCCGCAAATGCAGAACTCCGATTGGTTGGTCGGGTGCAGGTGAAAGAACATTGTTTGGCCCCGATATTGTAACTCAAGCGGAGAAGAAGGTTCACATCATTCTCGAAAACCTGAAGGTTGCTCAAAGTCACCAGAAGAGCAACTATGACAGAAAGCAGACGAACATGGAGTTTGTCCCTGGTGATCTCGTTTACCTTCGTGTCACTCCCATGAAGAGGCACGCACCGGTTTGGTATCAAAGGAAAGCTGGCTCCTAGATATATCGGTCCTTTCAAAGTTTGTGGAAGAATAGGAGAAGTTGCTTATGCTCTTGAGCTCCCTGAAAAACTCAAGGTCCATGATGTTTTCCATATCTCTCAACTCAAGAAGTGCTTCAAGGATCCCGGCAGGACCGTGGACCATGAGCTTATCAATCTCCAAGAAGACCTGTCTTATCAAGAACACCCCACAAAAATCCTAGAAGTCGCAGAAAGAAAGACTCGCAACAAGTCTATCAAGTTCTGCAAGGTGCAGTGGTCGCACCATTCCGTTGATGAAGCCACTTGGGAATGCGAGGATGAGCTCCGTGCCAAGTATCCTACCCTCTTCGTGTCTTCTTCTTTTTCTTAGAATCTCGGGGCGAGATTCCTGTTTAGTGGGGGAGAGTTGTAGCATCCCATCTGTCTAACATCTGTAATGCTACATGGTCTAATAATAAAATGCTACTTCCTACATATATTTGTTGCATCATAATTATATCATGCTCATGTCATCATGCCACATTGCATTTGAGCATCATATAAAACCCTTTTCATTTGGTTCTTATCTCATATGCACTGTTAATTGTATTTGCCTCTTGATACATTGTATTTGGTTCTTGATAAATGCTTGATGCCCAAGTTGAGTTGGGGGCATATCTTTTATTAACTCCACCACCTTTCTTGTCACCACCCCATCCTTCCACCATCCAACTATATGTGAGCCTTGCAATTTATTGGTTTTACCTCTAGCTCATGTGGGTTGGGATGAATCCACTGATAATTCCACATGATCCCATATATGCATCATGTTGTTTTCACATTGTTGATACATGGAGAGACATATAGCCACCTTTGCATGCTATGTGGGTAGAAAATCCTTGTCAAGCTTACATATGGTTTGTTTTTGAATAAAAGCTCATGTGAGAATATAACGTTGGCCATATTATGCCTAGTGGTCCACACACACAAGCTTGGCTACCTTATATTCATGCATGATCTTATATTTAGTCCATGTGGTAAACAAGCTTCATTTTTCCTTTGTTGGGCCATACTCAAATTCTTGGAATCTTGCTTATATAAATTCAATGAGAAAGTCTAGTGGTTTTCACTACTAGAGGAGCATTTATTTAATTATGCATGGCCCATGCAAGCCTCGTATAACCTTTTGTCTATCATGTGGGTTTGATGGAGTTTTGTTTGATTTGAGGTCAAACAAGACTAAATCAAATTCTAATGAAGTCTTTGATCCATCATGTCTTCTTTCTTCTTACCTTACCTGACCAGGATTTTGGTGTCTTTTCTTTTCCTCTTTGGAACCTGGTAAGTTGCTGCCTTTTCGTAAACAGAATCTGTTTTAAAATTTTGAAAGTAGGCAAGGCAAACAGCAGCAGTAGCTTTGTTTTTTCCCTTCTTCTATGCAGCCGCCAGCAACCCAGCCCGCAGGGTAGCAACCAGCCTGCATGTCCCGTCTGTGACACCTTTCCTCGCCCGCTTCCGGCCCGATGAGCGGACGCCAGCTCAGACGCTTCGGACGGAGCGACACCTCCGTCTACTGTTCATCGTCCCCGTCTCTGGTTTCTCTCGCTGAGACAAACGGAGCCGAGCAGGTGGCCATCTACGCCGCCGTCTGTCGCGTCAGCCTACACACAGATCGACCGACCTCACCCTTATCCTCTCCTCCTCTCGAGCCTAGCTCTGATCCTTCCCCATAGCGCCACCTGTTTCCCCTCCCCGTTCCTCTCCTTCCCTGCACACCGCACCATGGCCTCCGTCCCTTGCGCCTCGGCTCCGCAGTTCTGAGCGACGTCGGAAGGTCGAAGGGGGCGGAGAATCTTCCTGTTCAGGTGCCGTGTCGAGCCGGTGGCAGCGGAGGGCCCGGGGCAGCTTGGCGCAACGTTTCCGTTGTCGACCGCTTCCGAGCCACCTTCCCCTCCGCCGATTCTCGCCTCTCCGCCCTTTCTCCTCCTCGATCTGGTGGGAACCGAGCCAGGTGAGGACCACCTCCTCGCTTAACCCTCCTAGCTCCCTCTCTGTCCCCCCAGCGCCGCCGATTTGTGGTTCCCGCCGACGAGCCCGCGCGCGCTAGCTGTCGCACGCCGCACCCGTAGCAGCAGCGACAGAACCTTGGACCCCCTGTTCCTCATCGAAGCCCGGCTGACATAGCCCTCCCTAGGAGTTTCTCCCTAAACGGATCTTGTAGATCCTTGTCCCCTCTGTGTTTTTCCTTTTTGCGGCTTCGCGAGATCGTGGTTGGTTTGCTCAGGATCGGCATCCGAAATCCGTCCAGCTAGTCCCTTCTTCGCGGCTTTGCTTCAGTTTCGTTAGACCGGGCTAATCTGGCCCTTTTGCAATAAACCCCCTCCGGTTCTGGGTCGAGCACGCGCAGATCCCCCCGGCCATCTGTCGCAACCCCGTTGGCCTGCATGTTAGGTGGACCCACACGTTGGTGGCTGAGGGTATACTGACCCTGTGTGAGAAATCCCCACACGGCCGCTGTGTCACCGAGCGCTGAGTCAGCGCAGGCCCCACTTGTCAGTGACGGTGGCTAGCTTCCTCTGAGTGTAAAAGCCTCTGTTCTTTTCTGTTTTATTAAAAATCTTTTCTAGAATTTGTTTAAATGTTTTTAAATCCAGTTTTCAGTAACTTTTAATTGGTAATTCCAAATTTGACAAATAACATATGTTTTTGAATCAGAAAAATGTGAGGATTTCAAATCTGCCATCCAAATTAATGTTTAACTATTTTAAATTTCGAAATTGTTTAGTTGCAATAAAAATGCCTTTTCTCAATTAATTAATAACTTTAATTCTATAACTCCAAATTTGACAAATAATATGTCTAAATCGATCAGCGCGACGAGCCCGTTCTGTTTATGCATACCATGATATGAATTGAAGCATGCATTATATCAATATTAAAAATCAGAACTGCTAATGGTAATAAGACTTGACCAAATAATTAATAAAATGAGTTATTCTTGTCCCCACACCTCACCCTTGCCATGCTACATTATTGCCATGTAAATTGTGCATCATTCATCATGGCATGCTTGTTTGCTTGTCGCATTTTATTCATATGCTTGTGCACTTTATTTATGTTGGCCCTTGTTTGTTTGGTTCTTCTTTCGAATAGACGCCGAGCAGGGGAAATATCAGGAATCCCAGGAGTACTACCCAGATCCATCTCTCGCTTCAACTGAGCTGCCAGGCAAGCACGACCACATGCTTACATACATATAGTACCTATTGCTTCTATCTTATTCTTGCATCATTGAGTCGCGATTGCATTAAATTGAATCCCAAGTACTGCATAGCCTTTACTTTAAACCCCACCGAGCTTGTTCCTCCATCCCATGAGCCATTACTATAGGAGTTGTTTGAGCCATGCGAGTCGTAGACCAGCATGTGTAGGGTATGTGAGAGTCTGATGGATAACGAGGTACTTAAACAACTTAACCTGAGTAGTTTGGGATAACTAATGAAAGAGGCACCGGTGGGCAATATCTGCTGTTTGGTTTTTCATGCTCACTTGTGTCCTGTAGGACCCCGAGTACTTGATTCTTGTTCCTTGACTATTCGCACTATCCACATCCGGGAGGCCTTATGGACCCCCCTGAGCCAGAGCTTGATTCATTTCTATTTCTTGGGGCCACAAACTAGTTTGGGGTTTTATTTACTATCCTGTACTTATGCCATGATTTACTGCTTTATTTAAGATTGTGCGTGGAGCACCTGTACTGTTTAGGAATTGCGGAGTTTTTTCGCGGTATAGACAAGCCCAGTCACACTTTCGGGTTCCCAGTCGTTTACAGCCATTGGCGCAAACCTTGGGTCCATCTCGGAGCCGGCCAAATTCATTGCGGGTAGCTTAATGGGGTGGCCCCCTGAAATATTTTATGAATCTTGTGATCGCTTTGCCGTGAATGCCTCGTTGGGTTTTGAGTTGGTTTTTCCGAGGTTGATCGAGTGTGTGTTGCTATTTGTGCACCTAGGTAAATCTTTCTGAAAGCCGTGTCCGCGGTTATGGACGACTTGGAGCACAGTTTCTCGATCATAGACAAGTATAACTAAAGTACCGTCTTTAATTTGACTAAATATCTGACTAGTAAATAGTGCAATATTCATGGAATGATTAATAAAACTGCCAACGGAAGGGTTGTTCGTCCGCTTTCTCGTTGGTAAGTGAGAAGGAGGATGGATCTGTTACTTTATACTGTTATAACTATTGTTTCTAATTAACGGACATCCGTCTATCTTTGGTTAGGCGGATGGTTAGCGAGTATCTATAGGCTTGTTAGTTATTATCTTTTGCTGCAATTGCGTCACCCCAGGTATATGTCCCCTTTAGAGGCATAAAGACTTGCTGATTACCCCTAGGGTCTCACACGAAAAATTGTTTGATTCAGATGAACAGGTGTATTCGCATGATGGATACTAGGTGGAGGAGACAGATGATGTTGGCAACGATCACTCGGTGTAGAGATTCCGGGGATGGGGATCCGTGAGATCTGTGGGCGGGATGTGCTTGTTTATATGGCATCTTATGCCGATTTGCTTCTTGTCAATACTCGGATCTTGTTTCCCGCTTCCGCTTGATACTCTGTTGATTGATGTATGAGGAGATATCCTACACTATTATCTCTATCTAGGATATTTGGATCTTGCCGTATGGCGTTGCAATATTTCTATTTCTTTTAGATGGTATGGCTCTGAGAACTGTTGTAAGGTAGATTGCATACATACTCACTTGTGTATGTATTTGATCTCTTCGCCTATTGCCTACGCCACTCGCTCTTGTCCCGATATTCTTGGAAGTGGTTAGGGCGGCCGACGGGCCTACACGTGGGTGGCCCTAAGCCCCTGATGTACTTCTTTAACCACTTTTGGTTCATCCAGGCTTGAACTTAGAGCGTAGGGTCCGAGGTTGTTACAAACGCTACATGTCTCCTACCGTACAGGGCCTCCGATATGTTCCTTCAAAATTCTGAAAGAACGTGCTTTGCATGTCATACCAGTTATGGATGGTGTTTTCTGGAAGTTCATTGAGCTAGGATCATGCCGTCTTCCGCAACATAAGTGGGAGATATCAGGTTCGACCAAGCTATTTCCGCCTTTGGTGATGTAGCAAGCCTAGAAAAAATCCTGGAGCCAGGTATCTAGCCGAGCTACACAGTCATAGGCTTGAATGTGCCTTGAGATAGCAAATCCTTCCGACAAGTGTGTTTGCCGTATGCGCGGTCCGAAGCATTTTGGACCTACGTAGATTTCGTCGTTCTCGTAGCACCGCGCCTCTATGTTAGAGTTGATCCGATGTCTCGCGTCACATGGCGACAGAGATCGTCGTCCTGGTTGACGGTTGTGGCCGCGGTGCCTTGGAACTGGACTTCTACTTCTGCCACCACCTCCTCCGCCACGGCGCCCTCCTTGAGAGCCGTTGTGGTGGCTACTTGGTGGATCAGGTGGATTGTTTCCGGCTGATCGCCGGCCTCCATCCGGAGCATCATTATTCCGGTTCCGGGGAGGGTCTTCATTATGACGAGCGCCCTGCCGACTTGACTCGGTGCGGTTTTCGTCATTCCTTCGTCCAACGTTCCCTGCAGTTTGGTGAGGTTCAGGCGGACGGTTTGTACGTCCAGGAGGTGGCATTCTTTGACGGTCCTCCTCCCGACGTTTCTCTTTGTCTTCTTCTCTGTGATTTTCTAACTCTCGCCGAGGAGGGTGTCTCGGATACAGTGATGCAACTGCCTCGCCTTCGCTGCCGGGCCACATTGCTCCACCACGCGGATTCTCAGGTCTTATTCAAGATCCGGTTCTTGAGTAGTTGTCTTCCCGACGGTCGGAACGGTGATGTTGTTCTGGTATCTATTGGGGCCTGATATGATCCCAGGCCAGATCCGTGCGTCATTGGTCAGATCGAGAGACCAGTTTTCCGCTTCCGGATTTCACGACCTTCTGTTGCTCCAGACCCTTGGTGAGTAGCCTAATGCCAAGCCGAACCTCCTCCTGGCCTGGATTATTTGCCAGGATGTCACGGGCCGTGGCGGTGTTCTGTACTGGTGTTGGGTACACCAGATCTCCATTGCTATCGGTATGTGGCATCCCTGGATCTCCCTCAAAGAGGACTTTGCGGACGGCCCGTACGTAGCCTTTCCGGGTCTTTAGGTGTTGTAGAGAGATGAGCTTCTCCGTAGTAGCTATGCGCTTCTTCTCTTCCTCGATGTTTTTGGCTTCATCCAGGAGTACTTGGCGACGCGCTTCTAGGGCCTGAGCCCTTTCCTCCAATTCCGCAGCAGTAAATTATGCCGCTGTAGGGATAGGTGTAGTTAATGTAGCATCGATGAGCTTACGGGCACCAACGGTGACCACGTTTCCATCCACGGAAGCTTCTTTGGGATCGTATGGGATTAAGGCTCCATCCGAGTCTTCTTTGTAATCCTCGGTAACCATGTAACATCCCAAAACTCTAATCCAAGGTTATTAAGATCCAAATCCTCAAAATTAGGGTTAACAAAAACTTTTCCAATTAGAATTATTAAATCATTCATGTGTATGTGCATTTAAAATAGGAGTTGTTTGAATTGTCATGGTTCTGCGATCCATTGATTGTAAAATGATTCTTAGGTGAAATAAACATCAGCTAAATCATTCCCAAACATTTCCCAAAGAAAAACAAATCAAAATGAATAAATGAAGTGAATGGTCATTTTTGCCAAATTAACTATCATGCCTACTTTGGCTATTCCTAGTACTCAAAACCTAACAGAAACAATGATGGATCTTTGCACCCCTTGCTAGTACACATAATGAGGTACCAAGGCCCACTTTGTGATCTGCCAAAAACATTCAAATACTAATTTTAATTGACATTTGAAAATTGAGTCTATTTCATATGGGAAGATCCCACTATTTCAAAAACCACTCAAACAAGCTCAAATTTCAAAACCCAAGCACCCACAGAGTCTCAAGCTTAGTACTAGCACACCCACCAAAAATCTTTTCAAAATTTCAAACTAAAGCTCTTTCGGCCATTTTCACAAACACCTTGTGGACAGATTTCAAACAAAAACCAAATTCACTATTTGAATAGTGTTCTGGCCAAACTTGTCTCCCATTTGTCCTAAAAACCCTCCCTTTGTCCCTAGATGATCTAACCAGGCCATTTAAACCCATTCCCCTACCCACTAGTGGCAAAGCCAAGCCATGCCGAGCACATGCTCGCCGGCTAACTTGGTCACCACCGCAACAGACCGTCCCCCTCCCCCTCGCCATGTCTACTAGCTAGCTCTCACCTCACCGCCACCCTCTGTCCCCTCCCCGAGTCGAGCCAGACCGTGGACCACCGCCAAAGTGCCACGCACTGCCTATCTGCGCCATGTCAAGCACGCGCCAGAGCGCCGCGCTCGACACGCGTGTAGATGCCGCCCCTTGACCGCAGCCCGCGCCCACCGCTCCGCCACGACCCAGGGAGCACGCCAGACATGCCCATTTGCCACCCAACGCACCACAGCCACCGCTCGCCGTGGACACCGCCGTCTCTGCCGCTCAGAGCGCCAGCTCCGCCCGACCGCATACCACCACCCCTAAGCCTGCATTAAAGCCCTAGAGCACCGCTAGGAGACCGCGCGTCGATTGCCGCCCGCAGCCATGCCTCTAGCATCCCGTAGCCATGTCGCCACCATCGCCTGGCCATGCCGCGCTGTCCTGTTGTCGAGCCTATAAAAGGAGGGAACCCCCAGCCATTTGCAGCACACCACTCACCTCCCCTCACCTCACTGACTGTCCCACACCTCTAGTCGGAGCAAGGCGAGCAGCAGTTCGCCCGAATTGCACCGGAGAAGGCCGCCTTTGGAGGAGAAGGGCGCTGCTAATTGCGACCACCCCCGGAGCTGCCTCGACCATCCCTGAGCTCGCCGTCGACCACCAGTTCGTTTGCCCGCCTTGTCGTCGTCGCTGGAGCCCTGGTACGCCCCCTATGCACCCCCAGCGGGCCGCTAGGGTTAGAGTTCGCTGGCGACCAGTTCGTCGTCGACGACGATCCCCAGCCGTTGATCCCCGTTCTAATCTAACGACCCATATCGCCCCGTACCGCTTCGCGTGTTATGAGTTGCTGACCGGTGGACCCCCCTGTCAGCTGAGCCCCACGCCGTGGAGTGACACTGGGCCGGCCCGTTAGCGTTCCCGCGCAACCCAGTTAGTTTGAATTAGGATTTTTCTTTTTTAGTTAAACCTAGTTATGTCCCCTAGTTTGAAATTCTATTTAGAGAGATTTACAAATCAAAATGGAGTGCTTCCAATTTTGTTAGAAAGCTACTGAAAAGATCTACCCAAGACCGTTGGATTTAATTCAATTAGAGCTAGAGATCTCTCCTAGTAAAAATAACAAAACAGAAGCATTTGCACATTGCAACATTTTTATAAAATCAACCAAGTTAGATTTTGAGTTGATTCCAACTCTCAAAAATCACATTTCACCATACCTATCTGAATATGTAATAATATTGAGATTTACATGCAGTGACTTTGGACTAGTACCAAAATAAGGCTATATAGGCATTTCTAGTCACTTTAAATCATTAAATAATGAACTTAAACCAAAGTAATTATGATCCAACCCTTAAATCACATTCCCACATGTTAGAATATGTGGTGAGGACATGTGTCCACATGATCCCATATTTTAAGTGGTGAATATTAAATCTTAGTTAATTTTCAATGAGTAGAAATTACTTTTCTAAAATAAAAGGAATGAAACTATTTAATAAGACTTGTGATACTTGTGATGGTAATAGATCATCAATTGTATGCCTTAGAGTGCTAATTAGACTAGTTAAGTATTGTTTGGTGATTGTGTACTCCGTATGTATTTATAGAAGATAGTACCTACCAAGCTTACGAGGAGGAGGAGTTCTACCAAGAAGAAGAAGAAGAAAACTTCAACCACTGCACCAACCAAGGCAAGCTACTATTAGCAAGCTAGGATTGAACTAGAGGGTTTAACAAAGATGCTTTAGTCATGCTTTGACTATACCACTTTGACTACTATTTACCCCCAAGTTTTATTTTCAAGCTTTACTTCCTTTACTTTATCCAAAGTTCTTTACTTATTTTTGAAGGTAGCATAAAGAGTATAAAACTTGACCTATTTAGAAACATTTAGATGTCATTCTATGGCATGAGATTGAATCCATCAATTCCACCTTAGTGAACACTCTTAACTTAGTAGTTTAGAGTAGATAAAAACTTGAGTCACTTTAGATGGGAACACTTGGTGAAAATGAATTGTGAAAACCTTGGAATGATGAGTCATTATATTGAGATGTTTTGACATGTGTTGAGAAACACAAATGGTTTATGATGATGAAAATGTTGAGGCATGAACCTTAACCCTTTTATAAAACTGATGGTTGGATTCGGATGCGATACCATTCCAAATTTACCGTACAACCACAATACCTGAATTGGGTAAGGCTTAGCCGGAAGTTTATATGCATTAGAATTAGTTCCCTTGTGGGAGAGGTCTGAGCTGAGGCTACCTCTCAATGTTGTCCACCTATGCAGTGCCCAAGATGACGGATGGTCATGGTTGGGAGGCCATGCTCATAGGAGAGGTGCTTATACTAGGGTGTGTAAAGGAAAGGTTATGTTTGATTATCTGCATACTAAGTATGATGATTCAGGGTTATCCCTGACAGATGTATCAAATCTTGTGGTGAAAGTGTACCACATCTGTAGAGTGTCAAACTATTCGAATAGCCGCGTCCGCGGTTATGGACAGTTGGAATGGCCATACTGTTTCGTTGTCAGATGTTTTCAAAACAACTTATGAAATGAATGATGAATCTTGACTTGACCACAACAGGGTTGTGTTTATGACAATAGATTCCCAACTTAAGTGATTCTAGAACTTTATTTTATCTTTCTTTGTTTCAGAACCCAGCTTAGGTTTCAAACTTAACTTTATAGTTAAACTTAGAGTTAGCATTTTAACTTAGAACTATACTACTTGTTAGTGGTAGTTTGCGAGTACTTAAAGAGTACTCATGGCTTTTGTCCCTGGCTATTCTCATGGCCAGACTATGAAGGAGACTACCAAGATGATGGCCAGCAGGACGGCTATGATAACTAGGACTATCTGCCTTCATCAGCATTGCCTGTGCCCCTGAAGATGGACCCCACCGCTACGCTTATCTTTTATTTCCGCTGATTGTTATATTAAGACTGGATCATCAGATCCTTATTTGTGTAAGACCTTATGTATGGTTTGTAATGGATGATGTATTGTGATATCCAATCCGTTATGTCTTGCAAAAATGGTAATCCTGGGATTGTGAGGTATGGCATAACGGGCATCGGGGACTAAAAATCCGGGTGTTGACAAGTTGGTATCAGAGCCATCCTGACCATAGGAGACCCTAGTTAGAATGGACATCCGAACAAAAACTTAATTTCCAAACCAAAGTGAGTATTTATGAAAAACTATTTCCTCTCTTATCCTTGGGAATTCATTCTTTCTCAAAAATTCATGTTCCTCAAACTTCTTACATTACTACTTAAAATTTGACACACTTGATCCCTTCACTAATTTCCTCATCCTAAATTCTTGTAGATGGAGACTCAGTTCAGCAAGTTCTACCAATTGGGAAACGGAGGTCAGCTGATCTTCGAGAGGGATCTGGATTCACTATCGGAGTTACTGGGACGCCCACATCCGGAGTTTCTTGGAGCTCAACTTCCAGGACCCCCAGGAGGAGACTTATAGTGGCTCGTCATAGCTGATCTTAGAGGAAGCATCGAAGCACCAACATCCGGGAGAATCCAGTTCTCCATGAGAGAGAACAACTGGCTAGATGGATTAGCCAGGGCAATGCATGAAGCTCTCGCACGTCTATGTGCCCTCAGCGTCAACCAAATCCAAGGAACCTGTTTTGCTCACTATGCAAGACGTGACTTCATGGGAATGCCGATGGAGATGCCAAGTAACCCAGAGTTGAGGCGTCAAGTGGAGAATCTTGACTTCTTGTTGCACGACAGACAGCAGGAACTGGACAATGCTAGAGAGTTAGCCAACCAGAACTGTGCCATTGCCGACCAGAAGGCCCAGACTTTCGCACTGCTCGTCCAGGATCGCCAGTCTCTTTGCCGCCAGCATGCAAAGAAGGATCGCACCATCGCTCGTCTTCGCAAGAAGGTGGCCGACCTCGAGAAGACCATCAAGGAGCAGGAAGCTCAGCTTGCAGCAAAGGAAGAAGAAGATGAGGGTGAAGACATCCAGGGAGACATGGATTCTTACCTCAGCAATGATGATGACTTTCTGGAGGATGATGTTGTAGACTTCTACACTGACGATGAGGACTCCGACTTCATCGACGATGATTAGATGCACTAGAGCATTGTCGTAGCATGAGATGTATCGGTCCCATTGTATCGTAGTTGCAGAATGGTTCTTCCAACCATCTGTTCTCCTTTGATTGTTGTGGTGTGTGTTGTATCGTGTGCTTGTTTGCATGAATGAAATGGAGTTAGTTGAAAAACCTGAGTCTAACTCAAAGTTTTAGATTTGAAACCAAAACCATGAACCTTAGAATTTCCCTCTTACCCCTGTATCTACCTCAATCTTCAGATGACTCGTGGAAACCAACGAGGGAGCAGCTTGTCGCAAGACCCAATGCTACAGATCTTGCAGAATCTCATCGCAAACCGTGAAGCAAGCAGGGCAGAGCGCCAGGCCAACTTAGCAACACTGCAACAGATCGCCCAGATGGCTCTCAACAACCAAGGGCATGGGAACCAGGATCATCAAGGATCCAAGCTGAAGAACTTCCAGAATACAAATCCCCCAATATTTAGCACGTTAGAAAACCCATTAGATGCTGATGACTGGTTGCAGACGATGGAGAATAACTTGGAGGTAGCCAGAGTTGATGACAACGAGAAAGTTCTCTTCGTCACCCACTATCTAGCGGGAGATGCAAGAGCGTGGTGGAACAGTATCCGCCTGATGAACCATGGTCAAGTTATGACATGGGAAGCATTCAAAGTCAAGTTCAGCCGCACCCACGTGCCGCAAGGTCTAGTCACCCGAATGAGGGATGAGTTCCGAGAGTTGAAGCAAGGAAGAATGACTGTGGTGGAGTACCATGATAGATTCATGTCACTTTCCAGATATGCACCTGACGAGATCAACACGGAGGCAAAGAAGAAGGAGAGATTCTTGAACGGACTGCATGATGAGATGCAGACTGCCCTCGTCAACATCCGTTTCGAGGATCTCGAAGAGCTAGTCGACTCTACCATTCAGATGGAAGGGAAGATTAACCAGGAAAACGACAACCGCAAACGTCATATGATGCAGCAATCAGGATCCAGCAGTCACCAAAAGTACCGTCCCAACCCCTCACCAGGATATGCACCAAGGAACAACCGGCCCCCAATGTCTCGCCCAAGCTACCCCAACCGTAGCGGAAGCAATGTGAAGTCCGGAGGAAGCAATCACAATTCTGGCAATGCCAAAAATTTCAACCGTGCACCTCCCAAGAGCAACAACAACAACAACAACACTGCACCCAGAACTGGCAGCAATGCTTTGCCTGTTGCAGCAAAGGACAAGTCCCAGATCACCTGTTTCGAGTGTGGAGTGAAGGGTCACTATTCCAACGAGTGTCCCAAGAAGACTGCCGCCAATGCCAATGTGAATGCCCCAGCTCAACAGCAGCGTCGTGTTCAACCAGGAAGAAGATTTGCCCCAGGGAACCCTCACAACCGCAACGGTCGTCTCTTCCACATGAACGCAGAAGAAGTCCAAGAAGCGCCAGATGTAGTGCTGGGTATGTTTTCTATCAACTCAGTTTTAGAAAGAGTATTGTTTGATTCGGGAGCATCGCATTCATTTGTCACCGAAGAATTTGCATGCACTAGTAAGATTCACCCAACCAACCTGAAGCATGTCATGATAGTTCAAATCCCCGGTTCAACTACAAAAGCTAGAAAATTTTGTGCCTATCAGAATACATGGGATAGGTTTTTATACCAACCTAATTGTACTGGGAACCAAAGGATTGGAAGTAGTACTAGGTATGGACTGGATGTCAAGGCATAAAGGACTGATAGACTGTGCTAAGAAAGCCATCACCATGACCAGTAGCTCTGGAGTAACAGTAGAGCATATCTCTGAAACCTTACCCCGCCAATTCAAGTGCAACAAGAGTCTAGCCCTACCCACCATAGACCAAGTCAGAGTAGTCTGTGAATACCTCGACGTATTCCTGCATGAATTGCGTGTATGCCCCGGATAGGGATATTGAGTTCATTATCGAACTAATCCCCGGAACTGGACCCATAGCCCAGAGACCCTATAGCATGAACCCCTCAGAGTTAGTGGAACTGAAGAAGCAGTTGGATGCTATGTTAGAAAAAGGATTGATTCAACCAAGCGCTTCGCCATGGAGATCACCAGTGTTATTCGTCGACAAGAAAGATGGAGGCAATCATTTGTGCACATATTACAGAAAGTTGAATGACGTCACCGTCAAGAACAAGTACCCATTGCCAAAGATAGAGGATCTATTTGATCAATTGACTGGAGCCCAGGTATTCTCAAAGATTGATCTTAGGACTGGTTATCACCAACTTAAGATTCGTGCAACGGATATTCCGAAGACCGCCTTTACTACTCGCTATGGTTTATACGAGTATACGGTTATGTCTTTTGGATTAACCAATGCCCCTGCTTATTTCATGAATCTCATGAATAAGATCTTTATGAATTTCCTAGATAAGTTTGTAGTTGTGTTTATCGACGACATCCTTATCTACTCCAAGTCAGAAGAAGAGATGAGCAACATCTGAGAATCATCCTAGAAACCCTGAGAGAGCATCAGTTATATGCCAAGTTCAGCAAGTGTGAGTTTTGGCTGAAAAGAAGTAGGATTCCTAGGACATATTGTGTCTGCCGGAGGAGTCTCTGTTGATCCCGCCAAGATCAAAGATGTCGAAGAATGGGAAGCCCCAACCACTCAAACCCAAGTCCGTGCATTTCTCGGATTAGCGGGATACTACCGCAAGTTCGTAGAAGGATTCTCGAGCATCACCATACCCATGACCCAATTGCTGAAGAAGGACAAGAAGTTTGAATGGACAGAAAAATGTGAAGCTAGTTTCCAGGAGCTGAAGAAGAGATTGATATCATCCCCAATATTGATCATGCCAGACATCAAGAAGCCGTTTGATGTGTATTGTGATGCATCCAAGATTGGTCTAGGATGTCTATTGATGCAAGAAGGAAAATTCATCGCGTATCTGTCTCGACAACTAAAGCAGCATGAGCAGAACTATCTGACTCATGATCTTGAGTTAGCAGCCGTAGTTTTGGCATTGAAGACATGGCGTCATTATTTGATGGATAATCGCTGTGAAATTTACTCAGATCACAAGAGCTTGAAATATATTTTCACTCAGAAGGAGCTGAATATGAGGCAACGGAGATGGATAGAGTTAATCAAGGATTATGACCTTGACATTCACTATCACCCCGGCAAAGCCAATGTGGTAGCGGATGCTCTTAGCAGATTGCCGTGTAGGCTAAACACCATGATCAAGGAGAAGCAACCAAGTTTGTATGAGGAGTTGGAGCAGTTCAGGACTGAGTTAGTTAGCAAAGGATTCTTAGATAGCATTGAACTTCAGCCCACTTTAATTAGCCAAATCAAGGAAGCCCGGAAGGGGAATGAAAGTATTGACGGAATCAAACATCGTATTGGTACAGGAAAGGTACCTGGATTCACTTAAGACGAAGAAGGAGTATTGTGGTACAAAGGACGTATATGTGTGCCAGCAGATTCGGAGCTAAAGCAAGTTATCATGAAGGAAGCTCGTGATACTCTTTATTCTATCCACCCCGGAGGAACGAAGATGTATCAAGATTTGAAAGAGCAATTTTGGTGGCACAAGATGAAGAGAGAAATCGGAAGCTACATCGTCAAATGTGACATCTGTCAAAGAGTCAAAGCAGAGCATCAGAGGCCTGTAGGACTGTTGCAACCATTGCAGATTCTGGAATGGAAATGGGATTCCGTCGGAATGGACTTTATCACCGGTTTGCCTACTTCTAGTAGGGGAAATGACTCAATCTGGATCATAGTTGATAGACTGTCCAAGGTAGCTCACTTCATACCTGTCAAGACTACCTACCAAAGTTCGAAGCTAGCAGAACTGTATATTGCTAGGATTGTTAGTCTGCATGGAACCCCCAAGACCATAGTATCAGATCGAGGAACCTATTTTACCTCAAGATTTTGGCAGAAAGTTCAGGAAGGATTAGGCACCAAGTTGAACTTCAGCACCGCTTATCACCCGCAAACGGATGGACAGACTGAGAGAGTCAACCAGATCCTAGAGGATATGTAAGAGCTTGTGTGTTAGAATACGGATTAAAATGGGAAGACTGCCTGCCTTTCGCAGAATTCTCATATAACAACAGTGATCAAGCTAGTTTACAGATGGCACCATTTGAGTTCCTATATGGAAGGAAGTGTCGCACCCCTTTGAATTGGTCGCAAGTAGGAGAGAGTCAGATCTTTGGACCCAACATTCTCCGAGAAGCCGAAGAGAAGGTTCACAAAGTCCATGAGCACCTCAAGACCACCCAATCCGCATGTAAGAGTTACCTGGACAAAGAAGGAGAGACCTGACTTTCAATGTCGGAGATTTTGTATATCTCAAGGTTTCGCCATTGAAGGGAACTCAACGCTTTAGTCTGAAAGGAAAGTTAGCCCCCAGATATATCGGGCCCTTCAAGATTTTGAATCGTCGAGGAGAAGTATCGTATCAACTTGAACTACCTGAAGAGATGTCAGCCATCCACAACATGTTCCATATCTCGTTACTTCGCAAATGCTTGGAAGTGACGGAGAAGACTGAAGTTTTCAAGAACATCGATCACAAAGCTGTGGAGATCAACAATGACCTAACATATCGTGAAGTGCCCATCCGTATCTTAGAGGAAGCCTACAGAACCACCAGGCCCAGGAGTATCAAGTTTCTCAAGATTCAATGGAGCAACCATACCGAGGAGGAAGCCACTTGGGAGCGCGAATATTACATTAGGACAGAGTTCCCAGATCTCTTTAGTTCCTAGTTTTCTTTGTAAATCTCGGGATGAGATTTTGTTTAAGGGGGGAAGGTTTGTAACATCCCAAAACTCTAATCCAAGGTTATTAAGATCCAAATACTCAAAATTAGGGTTAACAAAAACTTTTCCAATTAGAATTATTAAAGCATTCATGTGTATGTGCATTTAAAATAGGAGTTGTTTGAATTGCCATGGTTCTGTGATCCATTGATTGTAAAATGATTCTTAGGTGAAATAAACATCATCTAAATCATTCCCAAACATTTCCCAAAGAAAAATAAATCAAAATGAATAAATGAAGTGAATGGTCATTTTTGCCAAATTAACTATCATGCCTACTTTGGCTATTCCTAGTATTCAAAACCTAACAGAAACAATGATGGATCTTTGCACCCCTTGCTAGTACACATAATGAGGTACAAAGGCCCACTTTGTGATCTGCCAAAAACATTCAAATACTATTTTTAATTGACATTTGAAAATTTAATCTATTTCATATGGGAAGATCCCACTATTTCAAAAACCACTCAAACAAGCTCAAATTTCAAAACCCAAGCACCCACAGAGTATCAAGCTTAGTACTAGCACACCCACCAAAAATCTTTTCAAAATTTCAAACTAAAGCTCTTTCGTCCATTTTCACAAACACCTTGTGGACAGATTTCAAACAAAAACCAAATTCACTATTTGAATAGTGTTCTGGCCAAACTTGTCTCCCATTTGTCCTAAAAACCCTCCCTTTGTCCCTAGATGATCTAACCAGGCCATTTAAACCCACTCCCCTACCCCCTAGTGGCAAAGCCAAGCCATGCCGAGCACATGCTTGCCGACCAACTTGGTCACCACCGCAGCAGACCGTCCCCCTCCCCCTCGCCATGTCTACTAGCTAGCTCTCACCTCACCGCCACCCTCTGTCCCCTCCCCGAGCCGAGCCAGACCATGGACCACCGCCAAAGTGCCGCACACTGCCTGTCTGCGCCATGCCGAGCATGCGCCAGAGCACCGCGCCCAACACGCGTGTAGACGCCGCCCCTCGACCGCAGCCTGCGCCCACCGCTCCGCCACGACCCAGGGAGCATGCCAGACATGCCCATTCCCCGCCCAACGCACCACAGCCACCGCTCGCCGTGGACACCGCCGTCTCTTCCGCTCAGAGCGCCAGCTCCGCCCGACCGCATACCATCGCCCCTTGATACATTGCAAATGTATCTATAATTTTTGATGTCCCATGCTTAGTTTTATCCACTTTCTTGTGTTTTGTTCCAACTTTGGAGTACTTTTCATATGATTTCTTGGACTAACCTATTAACAAGAGCCACAAGGCCTGCCTGCTTTTCTGCTTTTTGGTTCCAGGAAAGTCGAAAATGAATATTCTCGAATTGACGGGACAAAAGCCAAAGTGCCTATTTTTCCTAAGAGTTCAAGTGCTGTATCACGAGATTTGAGAAGGGCAGGGGCCGACACACCACCTGGCATGGCTAGGCCGGGCCCGTGCTAGGGGTGGTGGTGGCTCCCGCACCCCTCGGCCTCCTTCCGCCTATAAGTTGCCCTCGACGAAAACCCTAAGTACCCGATCAAAAATCCACGAAGAGTTCAGAGCCATCATCTCCATCCCTAGATCGAGGATCTGAAGCTCTTCCCAAGACGCCGGAGAGGAATTCACCTGAGGCCTTCTTCATCACCATGCAAGCCTCCGGTGTGATGCGTGAGTAGTTCATCCTTGGACTACGGATCCATGTAGTAGCTAGATGGCTGGTTCTCCTCCTTTGTGCTTTCATGTCTAGATCTTGTGAGCTCCGTTCATGATCAAGATCATCTATTTGTAATTATGCATGTTGTGTTTGCAGGGATCCGATGGATATTGAGATGCTATTTCAGATTGATTATTGATTCTATCATGTCTTTGTTATTTGAGATCTTGCATGCTTTCCGTTGTTAGTAGCTATCTTGGCCAAGTAGATGCTAGCAACTCCAAGAGTTAGTATTTATGCTCGATAGTGGGTTCATGCCTCTGGTAATCTGGGGAAGTGACAGAAATCTCTAAGGTACTAGATGTGTTGTTGCTACTAGGGAGAAAACAACAATCCTTTGTTCATAGAACAATCATATTGTTTACTTTACACGCAGTTCATAAAGCAATAATCTGTTGCTTGCAACTTAATACTGGAGGGGGTTCGGATGATAACCTGAAGGTGGATTATTAGTCATAGATGCAGTTGGATGGCGGTCTATGTATTATGTTGTAATGCCCAATCAAGTCTTAGAGGAGTCAAGATGATTAGTATATGCATGTATTGCTTTCTCGGTGTTTGTCAATTGCCCCGCTGTAATTTGTTCACCCAGCATGTTATCTATCTAAGGAGAGCCACCTCTAGTGAACTATGGATCCCGGTCCTTTTACTTTACATACAATCTACAATCTTTTACTTCTTTGTGTTTAATTTCTACAAACTTTTACTTCTTTCTATTCGATACGTTTAATCCTTTGTTTTCCACAAAACACTGTGAGATTGACAACCTCATCACAAGTTGGGGACAAAGTTTTGTGGTTGTGTTGTGCAGGTCTCCGTGTTGCTACTAGCACCGGTAGTGCGCCCTGCCAAAGCTCAGCTAGTAACACCTTTGGGGTGTTTCCTTGCTCCTACTGGTTCGATTAAACCTTGGTTTCATAACTGAGGGAAAACTTGCTGCTATATTCATCGTACCTTCCTCTTGGGGTTCCCAACGAGCTCTACGTCGAAAGTCGAGCGCATCAAGATTTTCTGGCGCCGTTGCCGGGGAGTCAAGAACATCTTCACAAGGGGAGTCCCTCATAACCAATCTCTTTACTTTGTTGTTTTTGTTTTGCTTAGTTTCTTTTTGCTTTGTTTGCTTGTTTTCTTCTTCAAAAACACAAAAAATTAGTTCTACTTGTTTGCTTTCTTATTTGAAAAACACAAAAAATTAAGTCTCCTTTAGTTGTCACCTCTTCCTTAGCTCACCATGTTGATCCCTACATTCACCCTGAAAGACCTTCCAATTGGTAGTGGTTCTATAATTGGGAAAGATAACATTGAAGAATTCTTTAATCATGTTAGTAAGCATGAAGATACTGAGGATAGATCCCTTGTAGAACTTGCTCCAAACTATGAGATTGCTGCAGCTTCTTTAATCCACATGTTAGAAGCTAGGTTTGTTAACCTCAACCCCTTAATGCAAGTAATGTTTCTTAAGCTTAAAGAAATTGAAGACCCTGAAAAGAGGGATTTTATTCTAGAAGTTTGTTTAAGGAGTTCTATGATGTTGCCAAAGAAGCTAGAAAAGTTTTTGAACGTTTCAATATGCTAGGCTCATGTGTAGATGTGGTTGGTACACGAGAAAAGATGAACAAAACCGAACCTAATGGGGAGGAACCTAAGATACCAATACCCTTCAAACTAGTAGCAATACATGATGCCATAGAAAAAAATCTTGATTGGATTGTTCCTGCAAACCCTTTTGATGAGAATAGTGAACCTAAGAGCATTCAGAGAGGATCCTCTATAACTTACTTGGATGATATACCTTGCCTTGTTGAAAATATTTCTTGTATTGATCTTAATGCTTCTTCATTTGAGAACACTTGATTCTTTCTTTGCTTCTTATGCCCAACTTAAAGGCGTTAAAGAAAAGTACTTGTTGGGAGATAACCCAAGAGTTTTAGATGAGTCTTGGAAGTTATTACCTCTGTAATAACCTCTCCTTATACTTTTTATTTGCTTTTTGTGCCAAGAGTAACCTCTAATGAGAGAGAAGTAATGATTGGGAAAGTTGCTGTCCCGAAACAGATTTTTGTGCTTCACCGTAAAAATTCCTGAGAGAGCTCTGTATGTCGGATTGAGCTGTAATGTTTTGTTCTTCTGCCCCAGGTTGTTATCTAACTTTCGTTAGTTCAACACTTTTTGATTTGAGCAACAGAAGGTCTTCGAAAAAATTTGTCTTTACCTTCTGGTCTGTTTTGACAGATTTCTGCCATTTTCTGCATTTGCTTCTTGTGGGTTCCTTTTTGAGTTCTTTTGGGGAATTGAGATTTTTGAGGGAAGTGCTACAGTAGCTAGTGTTCTAATGGAAGTTTATTTGGTGTTAGAACTGAACCTTGAGACTTATTTATTTTAAGTGCACTAATGTTGCTAATGAGATTGTGTGAAGTTTTGTATGAAGGAAAAATTTCAGGTGTATGGAAGGAACGAGTAATGAGATAAAGGATGGACTAAAGCTCAAGCTTGGTGATGCCACGTGTGTCACCCCAAGAAATATCCAAGAAGTACAAGCGTTAAAGCTTGGGGATGCCCAAGGCATTCCCCTTCTTCATCAATAAAAATTTCAGGTTTCTTCCAAACGCTTAATTTTTATTGTTTCATGCACAGTTGTATTTTTCTTGTAGCGTCTTTTTTTTGTTTTTGTTTTGGTTTTTAGTTTGCTTGGTTTGCTTAGTTTTCTGAATAAGTTGGTTGGACCCCCTCTTTCACACTTTGATTTGCGAATAGTTTGGTTTGGTTTGGAAAAGAGTAGGAAAGTTCATACTTATGTGGTAAAAAGA
The DNA here is from genome assembly GCA_023614405.1 of Avena insularis. Lineage (NCBI taxonomy): Eukaryota > Viridiplantae > Streptophyta > Magnoliopsida > Poales > Poaceae > Avena > Avena insularis. The sequence goes on along the minus strand of CM042690.1, from coordinate 161,566,315 downwards.
GCTCGTTTTTGACTGTGGCCTATGCTTTGTCATGCCATGATTGATATTGTTTTGGATTTATGCTTAGTATTCTTTGCTGTAGCATGACTTGTTATAAACAATTGAGATTGCTTAATGTGCCTTGGATGATTCATGCGTTGTTTTAGCATATTAAAGCATAGTATAGTGGTATTCTCCTTTGATGCTTTATTTGGGTTGACTTGGCACATGCTTACACCATGTTATGACTATACAAAGTCACCATAGCCTTTATGATCCTTTAGTTTTCAACTTGTAGTATCACTTTATGCTTTGATCAATGATGTTTTGTCGCTCTCCATGATTATGGCCATTATTGCTCTCTTAGTTTGTCGCTCCCAGTCTTTTGCTAGCCTCCACAACAAAGTATGAGTTCCACTCATGCATCCAACTCCCTAAACCAAGTTATTCCAAAGAGTCCACCATACCTACCTATTAGCTTATGCTATTCCAAGTATATTCATGCTTTTGTTTACCTTCCACTTGTTATGAGAAAACTAGTGATTAAAGCTCTCATGAACTTGATGGCACACTTTACTTTATTGCCTCTAATAAATTTGAACTATTGTGTCGTCTATGTTGTATATGCTTGCACTTATTTGTTGGGAATTAGCAGAACCATGCTTTCATGGGGAACACTTTCAACATTGCACTTGGTACTTGTACCTAGTTGATATCATGCTCTTTTGTATATGGATGTCGTCGGTGTGAAATGAAAGGGGAGCTTGTAAGCCCATGGAGTTATGTATATGTGTTAGAGAAACGCCTGGGCCGCTGGTCTAATCCATGCTGACATGGTGGAAACCTGCAGCGTAACCATAATGAGATGTCTATGAAGCATTCTTCTTATAAAAAAAAGAGTCCTATATTGAAAAAAAAAAGAGAAAAAAAGAGATACTATGAAAAGAGGAAAGAGAGCAAAAAAGCACCATATTCCCATCGTAAATAAGAAGAATGCTGAGATGCTCGTTGTCTGCTTGCCTTGTCATTTTGATATGGGGTTTCTTCCAGTCATCACAAGGGTACCCCGTTGGCGGTTCTCAATGATACACATGTACTTACAATGACAAAAACTTACGGGTGACTAAACTTGAGTAGCATGAGGAGCGGCCCTCGTATACAAGGGACATGAGATTTCTGACTTATACTTCGTCAAGCATGTACACCATAGTTTGTTCACTTTAACCTTAATCACTTCAAGATGCTAATGATAGGGCAATGAGAGCTGAAAGCTATAAGTACCATAATTTTTGGAAGCTCTTTATGAGACTTGAATCCCTACTTCCTTTTACAAAAGGCCTTTCTTCCACCATTATATTGAGTCTCCACCTTCTAACTTTATGCACCTACTTTGAGAGCATAGTGGCCATTCTTAGTTCTATGTGCATTGTCCCAAGACTAGTTGATTGATGCATAACTTGTTATTGCTTGTTTGAATCTATTGTATCTAGTCACTCTTATGAACTTTGAAGGTGTCCTATGCATTTATATTTGCTACTCTATTGAGGGACAAGCTGAATACTATTATGCTATGTTTTCTTTATGTGAAACAAACAAACGTCTTGCAAAGCATTGTTATTCATGAATCTTTTGTTTGTGCCTTTTCATGTTGCATCATAGTTTCTTTGCTTATTGCTACAACTTTGTCTTTCATGTTATGATTGAAGTACTATGATCCCAGCTTTGAATGTTTTGCAAATACTTTGATCAAGTCTTTGATGTGCATGTCACCTCAAAAATTATTCTTTCTTTTTATCACTTACCTACTCGAGGACGAGCAGGAGTTAAGCTTGGGGACGTTGATACATTGCAAATGTATCTATAATTTTTGATGTTCCATGCTTGGTTTTATCCACTTTCTTGTGTTTTGTTCCAACTTTGGAGTACTTTTCATATGATTTCTTGGACTAACCTATTAACAAGAGCCATAGTGCCAGCTGCCTGTTTTCTGCTGTTTTTAGTTCCAGGAAAGTTAGAAAATGAATATTCTCAGAATTGGACGGGACAAAAGCCAAAGTGCCTATTTTTCCGAAAGGGATCAAGTGCCAGAATACGAGACGAAGAAGGGCCAGGGGCCGGCCACACCACCTGGCCGTGCGGCCAGGGCCCACGCTGTGGTGGTGTGGTGGCTCCTGCACCCCTCGGCCTCCTTCCGCCTATAAGTTTCCTCGGACGAAAACCCTAAGCACCGATCAAAAATCCACGAAAGAGTCTCAGCCGTTATCTCCATCCCTAGATCGGGAGGGATCCAAGCTCTTCCCGCACCTGCCGGAGAGGGAATTCACCCCGAGGCCTTCTTCATCACCATGCAAGCCTCCAGTGTGATGCGTGAGTAGTTCATCCTTGGAGTACGGATCCATGTAGTAGCTAGATGGCTGGTTCTCCTCCTTTGTGCTTTCATGTCTAGATATTGTGAGCTTCGTTTATGATCAAGATCATCTATTTGTAATTCATACATGTTGTGTTTGCGGGGATCCGATGGATATTGAGATGATATTTCAGATTGATTATTGATTCTATCATGTCTATGTTATTTGAGATCTTGCATGCTTTCTGTTGTTAGTAGCTATCTTGGCCAAGTAGATGCTAGCAACTCCAAGAGTTAGTATTTATGCTCGATAGTGGGTTCATGCCTCCGTAACTGGGAAGTGACAGAAATCTCTAAGGTACTAGATGTGTTGTTGCTACTAGGGAGAAAACAACAATCCTTTGTTCATAGAACAATCATATTGTTTAATTTACACGCAGTTCGTAAAGCAATAATCTGTTGCTTGCAACTTAATACTGGAGGGGGTTCGGATGATAACCTGAAGGTGGATTATTAGTCATAGATGCAGTTGGATGACGGTCTATGTATTATGTTGTAATGCCCAATCAAATCTCAAAGGAGTCAAGATGATTAGTATATGCATGTATTGCTTTCTCGGTGTTTGTCAATTGCCCCGCTGTAATTTGTTCACCCAGCATGTTATCTATCTAAGGAGAGCCACCTCTAGTGAACTATGGATCCCGGTCCTTTTACTTTACATACAATCTACAATCTTTTACTGCTTTGTGTTTACTTTCTACAAACTTTTACTTCTTTCCATTCGATACGTTTAATCCTTTGTTTTCCGCAAAACACGGTGAGATTGACAACCTCATCGCAAGTTGGGGACAAAGTTCTGTGGTTGTGTTGTACAGGTCTCCGCGTTACTACTAGCACCGGTAGTGCGCCCTGCCAAAGCTTAGCTAGTAACACCTTTGGGGTGTTTCCTTGCTCCTACTGGTTCGATTAAACCTTGGTTTCATAACTGAGGGAAAACTTGCTGCTATATTCATCGTACCTTCCTCTTGGGATACCAACGAGCTCTACGTGGAAAGTCAAGCGCATCACCCCTAAGCCTGCATTAAAGCCCTAGAGCACCGCCAGGAGACCGCGCGTCGATCGCCGCCCGTAGCCATGCCTCTAGCAGCCCGTAGCCATGTCGCCACAGTTGCCTGGCCATTCCGCGTTGTCCCGTCATCGAGCCTATAAAAGGAGGGCACCCCCAGCCATTTGCAGCACACCACTCACCTCCCCTCACCTCACTGACTGTCCCACACCTCTAGCCGGAGCAAAGCGAGCAACAGTTCGCCGGAATTGCACCGGAGCAGGCCGCTTCTGGAGGAGAAGGGCGTCGCTGATTGTGACCACCCCCGGAGCTGCCTCGACCGTCCCTAAGCTCGGCGTCGACCACCAGTCCGTTTGCCCGCCTCGCCGTTGTTGCTGGAGCCCTGGTATGCCCCCTATGCACCCCCACCGAGCCGCTAGGGTTACAGTTCGTCGGCGACCAGTTCGTCATCGACGACGATCCCTAGCCGTTGATCCCCATTCTAATCCAACGACCCATATCGCCCCGTACCGCTTCGCGTGTTATGAGCCGCTAACCGGTGGACCCCCCCCCCCCCTGTCAGTTGAGCCCCGCACCACGGAGTGACACTAGGCCGGCCCATTAGCGTTCCCGCGCAACCCAGTTAGTATGAATTAGGATTTTTCTTTTTTAGTTAAACCTAGTTTTGTCCCCTAGTTTGAAATTCTATTCAGAGAGATTTACAAATCCAAATGGAGTGATTCCAACTTTTTTAGAAAGCTACTGAAAATATCTACCCAAGCCCCTTGGATTTAATTCAATTAGAGTTAGAGATCTCTCCTAGTAAAAATAACAAACAGAAGTATTTGCACCTTGCAACATTTTTATAAAATCAACCAAGTTAGCTTTTGAGTTGATTCCAACTCTCAAAAATCACATTTCACCATACCTATCTGAATATGTAATAATATTGAGGTTTACATGCAGTGACTTTGGACTAGTACCAAAATAAGGCTATATAGGCATTTCTAGTCACTTTAAATCATTAAATAATGAACTTAAACCAAAGTAATTATGTTCCAACCCTTTAATCACATTCCCACATGTTAGAATATGTGGTGAGGACATGTGTCCACATGATCCCATATTTTAAGTGGTGAATATTAAATCTTAGTTAATTTTCAATGAGTAGAAATTACTTTTCTAAAATAAAAGGAATGAAACTATTTAATAAGACTTGTGATACTTGTGATGGTAATAGATCATCAATTGTATGCCTTAGAGTGCTAATTAGACTAGTTAAGTATTGTTTGGTGATTGTGTACTCCGTATGTATTTATAGAATATAGTACCTACCAAGCTTACGAGGAGGAGGAGTTCTACCAAGAAGAAGAAGAAGAAGAAAACTTCAACCACTGCACCAACCAAGGCAAGCTACTATTAGCAAGCTAGGATTGAACTAGAGGGTTTAACAAAGATGCTTTAGGCATGCTTTGACTATACCACTTTGACTACTATTTACCCCCAAGTTTTATTTTCAAGCTTTACTTCCTTTACTTTACCCAAAGTTCTTTACTTATTTTTGAAGGTAGCATAAAGAGTATAAAACTTGACCTATTTAGAAAAATTTAGATGTCATTCTATGGCATGAGATTGAACCCATCAATTCCACCTTAGTGAACACTCTTAACTTAGTAGTTTAGAGTAGATAAAACTTGAGTCACTTTAGATGGGAACACTTGGTGAAAATGAATTGTGAAAACCTTGGAATGATGAGTCATTCTATTGAGATGTTTTTACATGTGTTGAGAAACACAAATGGTTTATGATGATGAAAATGTTGAGGCATGAGCCTTAACACTTTTATAAAACTGATGGTTGGATTCGGATGCGATACCATTCCAAATTTACCGTACAACCACAATACCTGAATTGGGTAAGGCTTAGCCGGAAGTTTATATGCATTAGTATTAGTTCCCTCGCGGGAGAGGTCTGAGCTGAGGCTACCTCTCAATGTTGTCCACCTATGCAGTGCCCAAGGTGACAGATGGTCATGGTTGGGAGGCCATGCTCATAGGAGAGGTGCTTATACTAGGGTGTGTAAAGGAAAGGTTATGTTTGATTATCTGCATACTAAGTATGATGATTTAGGGTTATCCCTGATAGATGTATCAAATCTTGTGGTGAAAGTGTACCACCTCTGTAGAGTGTCAAACTATTCAAATAGCCACGTCCGCGGTTAGGGACAGTTGGATTGGCCATACTATTTTGTTGTCAGATGTTTTCAAAACAACTTATGAAATGAATGATGAATCTTGACTTGACCACAACAGGGTTGTGTTTATGACAATAGCTTCCCAACTTAAGTGATTCTAGAACTTTATTTTATCTTTCTTTGTTTCAGAACTCAGCTTAGGTTTCAAACTTAACTTTATAGATAAACTTAGAGTTAGCATTTTAACTTAGAACTATACTACTTGTTAGTGGTAGTTTGCGAGTACTTAAAGAGTACTCATGGCTTTTGTCCCTGGCTATTCTCATGGCCAGACTATGAAGGATACTACCAAGATGATGGCCAGCAGGACGGCTATGATAACTAGGACTATTTGCCTTCGTCAGCATTGCCTGTGCCCCTGAAGATGGACCCCACCGCTACACTTATCTTTTATTTCCGCTGCTTGTTGTATTAAGACTGGATCATGAGATCCTTATTTGTGTAAGACCTTATGTATGGTTTGTAATGGATGATGTACTGTGATATCCAATCCGTTATGTCTCGCAAAAATGGTAATCCTAGGATTGCGAGGTATGGCATAACAGGCATCTGGGAGTAAAAATCCGGGTGTTGACAAACCACTTCCTCCGTTGGAGGATCTTTTGCCGGGGTCTTGTTTTTCTTGTTCTTCTTCTTTGCCTTCTTAGCAGCGTCGGTAGCAAAGACGGCTTTGGGTCCGTTTCCCGGATTCAAGCTCTGATCGGTACTTTTGGACATCTGGACATCGGGGTTAACTCTGAGTTCCATGTCATCCTGCGCTTTGGGAGAGTTTTCTTTGGATCCTTCGTCCATGGCTTCTCCTTCTTCTGCAGCTTTGGAGTTGAACTCCTCTTCATATTCCTCGGAGAACTTTCCAAAATCTGTCGACGTCATAGAGTCATCCGAAGATGCCAGTAAGTCGATGTTTGTTCCGATCGCCTCTAGCACCGAGTCATCGTTGTCTCCAGCATCGGCAGAGCTGGATCCAACATATCTGACAAAGTGCGATGTGTGCATCCTGAGGTAGTTGCGTCTTTCCTCGTGGGCTTTCTCGAAAATTCTGATGGTTTCGAGAACCTCATCCACGCTTGCGTCTTTCATTATCATGCGCCTCAACGTATGCCTCGAGGCGTGTGGAAGAGAAGGGTGTGAGACGTACGGTATTCCGGGACGGTGAGCACACAAGTTTGCCCAGGTTCGAATCCACCAGCTTTGGACGGATCCTACTCCCGCTAGCATTCTAGTAATACGGCAGAGCCGAAATATGGGTTACAAGGGTCTCGCCTGTGCGAGTTGAGATTGTAGACTATTGTCAAGGTATGCCCTAAAGGCTCTCCCTAAGATGGCTTATATAGATATCCGGCCTAGGGTTTACATGAGAGACCTGTCTGGCTACGACTAAGAGTCGGTTACAAAGTACATCTTGAACTACAAGTAACACTATGGGCCTATGTCGGTAAGTCATTTGGGCCTTACCGTAGCTGGACTGGACTCCGTCTCTTCTCCCTGACTGGGCCGCCCATGAAGCAATGCTCTAACCTGAAGTGGGCCACCCTGGTCAGTGAGGCACAGTGAGGATACGCGGAAAGTATATCCCCAACAGTACATGAAGTTCAAATTGGACCCACTTCCTACCGATTCGGCAGACATTTGTCTTTTTCACAAGGGGTGCACGGAAAGGTTTTAGATTCTCCGATTACGCAATTGTCCATTTGAGGTGGTCTAGTATTTTTTTTTTAAATAGGATGGAGCCATTTTGAAACTCTCACTTGGTCATTGCTTCACAAAACGCCTCGATTTTGGCACTCGGAAAATGGAAAATGTACTTTCTGTGCGACGAAAAGGAAAACTTCCTCCCGCAACATTATTTGCCATCCCAAGATGCACATGCGTGCACAATATGAGCATGATATCACAAACTATGCCGCGATACTGGCCATAACATTGGTCGTTTAACCCGAAAGCCATGAAACCTCGAACAAGATAGGTTATTTTCGTGAAGCTTTTTTCGAGATGCAACAAATATACCAAGTGTGGTATTTTTCCTTGCAACTATATCACATAATATGACACCACGTGAAGGATTTACCTTGTTTGGAACGTTTTTGAATTTCTTCTGCTTGTTTCAAAATATGGTCAAAACGGCGGGCATGAATATTCTTAGCTAGGGTATGAGCTTCGCTAAACTTGCACTATGTTTCTGATAAAACAACATATTGTGAAGATAAAAATGATTTTTTTAAAAAAATCACGAGCATTAGATAATGTACATGTAGTTCAAATCGGACCCACTTTCTACCAATTCGGCATACATTTGTCTTTTTCATGAGAGGTTCACGGAAAGGTTTTAGATTCTCCAGTTACGCAATTATCCATGTAAGGTGGTCTAGTATTTTTAAAAATGGGAGGGAACCATTTTGAAACTCTCATTAGTGGTTGCTTCACAAAAGGCCCCGTTTTTGGTATTCGAAAAATGTAAAATACATTTTCTGTGCGACGAAAAGGAAAAGTTCCTCTGCAACATTTTTTACCATCCCAAGATGCACATACGTGCACAATATGGGCATATTATTATAAACTATGTCGCGATTCTGGCCATAACATTGGTCGTTTGGCCTGAAAGTCATGAAACCTCGAACATATTAGGTCATTTTTGAGATATTTACAATGTATTAAATTTGGTATTTTTCCTTGCAACAATGTCATATAATATGACACCACGAGAAGGATTTACCTTGTTTGGACCGTTTTTGAATTTCTTATTCCCGTTTCAAACTATGGTCAAAACAGCGGGCATGAAGGTTCTTAGCTAGGGGATAAGCCTTGCTAAATTTGCATTGGATCTCTAATAAAACAACATATTGTGAGCCTAAAAATGATTTTTGCAAAAAATCATGAGCATTATATAATGTACATGTAGTTCAAATCGGACCCACTTCTTACCGATTCGGCAGGAATTTGTCTTTTTCACGAGGGATGGACGAAAAAGTTTTAGATATCCCGGTTGGGACATTGTCTATGTAAGATGATCTAATATATTTTTTAAATGGGGTGGTAACTGGCATCGCTTTTTTTTGTAGAAAGCTCTATCGGCGAGAAAAAATGTTTGGCCCGAGCAAAAAAGAGGTTGATCCACTTCATTCGCCAATTTTGAATTAGTCCTTTGGTGGTTGCTTCACAAAACACCCTGTTTTTTGGCGCTCAGAAAATGGAAAATTGTTTTTCCGTGCGACGAAAAGTAAAAGTTTCTCCTGCAACATTTTTTGCCATCTCATGATGCGCATGCGTGCACAATATGGGAACATTATCACAAACTATATCGTGATTCTGACCATAACATTGGTCGTTTGGCCTGAAAGTTATGAAACCTCGAACATGATAGGTCATTTTTTATAAGATTTTTGAGATATTTACAATATACCAAGTTTGGTAATTTTTATTGCAACTATGTCACATAATATGACACCACGTGAAGGATTTGCCTTGTTTGGACCCTTTTCAAATTTCTTATGCCTGTTACAAATTATGGTCAAAACGGCAGGCATGAAGGTTCTTAGCTAGGGGATGAGTGTCGCTAAACTTGCATTAGATCTCTGATAAAACAACATATTGTGAGCCTAAAAATAAGTTTTGCAAAAAATCATGAGCATTATATAATGTACATGTAGTTCAAATCGTACCACTTCCTACCGATTCGGCAAGAATTTGTCTTTTCACGAGGGGTGGACGAAAAGGTTTGAGATATCCTGGTTGGGACATTGTTTATGGAAGGTGGTTTAGTATTTTTGAAAAATAGGATGGCAGCATTTTGAAACTTTTATTTTGGTGGTTGCTTCACAAAACGCCCAATTTTTAGCACGGATAAGTGTCAATCCGTGGACACTTTTTCCATCCAATCAGAACCTAGGAACCCTAGTGCCACAGATCAGCGTCCATGACTTGATCATGACCATCAATAGCATTAATGAACCACAAGTATAGGGGGTGCATTGCAGTATTTTCGAGAGAAGTAAAACCCAATTTATTTATTCGACACAAGGGGAGCCAAAGAATATCTATAAGCCTTAACAACTGAGTTGTCAATTCAGCTGCACCTGGAAACAATCTTGCTCACAACAGTTTATCAGTAGCAACAGTTTTGTAGTAGGAGTAGTAAAGTAACAGAAGTAGTAAAGTAAAGACAGCAGTAACAATAGCAGTAAACAGTAGGATTCGAGTGCAGTAGGCATAGGGATGGATGGACGGGCGTTGCATGGACAAGACAATTCACATAGCAATCAGAACATAGGGCAATTGCAGATAAATAAGATAAAGCATCCAAGTACTAGATAATCCTAGGCATGTGTTCCATATATAGTCATACGTGCTCGCAATGAGAACTTGCACAACATCTTTTGTCCTTCCAGCCCGTTTGCAGCGGGGCCTCAAGGGAACTATTAGCAATTAAGGTGCTCCTTTTAATAGAGCACCGGAGCAAAGCATTAACACTTCGTGAACACATGTGATCCTCACATCAAAGCCATTCCCTCCGGTTATCCCGATTTTTGTCACTTTGGGGCCATTGGTTCCGGACAACAACGTGTGTATACAACTTGCAGATAAGACCATAAACAATACTATCATAATGAATCAATAACATGTTCAGATCTGAAATCATGGCACTCGGGCCCTAGTGACAAGCATTAAGCATAACAAGTTGCAATAAAGTCATAAAGCACTAATAAAAGATACTAGGCACCATGCCCTAACAATCTGATGCCATTACATGAACGATCTCATCCAATCCCAACCATCCCCATAGCCTACAGCGGGGGATTACTCACTCATAGATGGGGGAAACATGGATGGTCGATGGAGAAGCGATGGTGATGATGATGGCGATGATCTCCTCCAATTCCCCGTCCCAGCAGGGTGCTAGAACGGAGTTTCTGGTGCTGTTTCGTGGAATCTGGTAGTGGCGGCGGAGCAGAACTCCTTCTGGAAAAACGTTGAACCCCCCTAAGTTTTTAGGTCAGAAGGAATCTTATAGGCGAAGAGGGAGACCGAGGGGGTGCCGGAGGGGCCCACACCATACCCTGGCGCGGCCTGGGGGTACCCCCGCCTGGGGGTGTGGCCAGGCCTTGGCCCTCCTCCATCTCGTATTCTAGCTCTGTGAGTCTTCCGATAAAATAGGAACTTTGGCTTTTGTCCCGTCTAATTCCGAGAATATTCATTTTCTGACTTTCCTGGAACCAAAAACAACAGAAAACAGGCAGTTGGCACTGTGGCTCTTGTTAATAGGTTAGTCCAAGAAATCATATGAAAAGTTCTCCAAAGTGTGGACAAAACACAAGAAAGTAGATAAAACCACGCATGGAGCATCAAAAATTATAGATACATTTGCAATGTATCAACATCCCCAAGCTTAACTCATGCTCGTCCTCGAGTAGGTAAGTGATAAAAAGAAAGAATAATTTTTTAGGTGGCATGCACCATCATAAACTTGATCAAAGTACTTGTAAAACATTTAAAGCTAGGATCATAGTACTTCAATCATAACATGAAAGACAAAGTTCTAGCAATAAGACAAAGAAACTGTGTTGCAACATGAAAAGGCACAAACAAAAGATTCATGAATAAAAATGCTTTGCAAGACGTTTCTTTGTTTCACATAAAGTAGCAAATGTAAATGCATAGGACACCTTCAAAGTTCATAAGAGTGACTAGATACAAATAGTTTAAAACAAGCAATATCAAGTTATACATCAATCAACTAGTCTTGGGATAATGCACATAGAACTAAGAATGGCCACTATGCTCTCAAAGTAGGTACATAAAGATAGAAGGTGGAGACTCAATATAATGGTGGAAGAAAGGCCTTCATAGAAGGAAGTAGAGATTCAAGTTTCATAAAGAGCTTCCAAAAATTATGGTACTTAATAGCTTTCAGCTCTCATTGCCCCTATCATAAGCATCTTGAAGTGATTAAGGTTAAAGTGAACAAACTATGGTGTACATGCTTGACGAAGTATAAGTTAGAAATCTCATGTCCCTTGAATACGAGGGCCGCTCCTCATGCTACTCAAGTTTAGTCACCGGTAAGTTCTTGTCATCGTAAGTACATGTGTATCATAGAGAACCGCCAACGGGGTACCCCTTGCCCGATGATACGGAAGAATCCCCATATCAAAATGACAAGGCAAGCAGACAACGAGCATCTCAGCAATCTTCTTATTTACCATGGGAATATGGTGCTTTTTCTCTCTTTCCCCTTTTCATAATCTCTTTTTTTTCTTTTTCTCTTTTTCTCAATATAGGACTCTTTTTTATAAGAAAAATGCTTCATAGACAGCTCATTATGGTTACGCTGCAGGTTTCCACCATGTTAGCATGGATTAGACCAATGCCCAGCGTTCTCTAACACATATACATAACTCCATGGACTTACAAGCTCCCTTTCATTTCACACCGATGACATCCATAGACAGAAGAGCATGATATCAACTAGGTACAAGTACCAAGTGCAATGTTGAAAGCGTCCCCATGACAGCATGGTTCTGCTAATTCCCAAAAAATAAGTGCAAGCATATACAATATAGATGACACAATGGTTCAAGTTTATTAAGGGCAAGAAAAGTAAAGTGTGCCATCAAGTTCGTGAGAGCTTTAATCACTAGTTTTCTCATAACAAGTTTAATTTGGAAGGTAAACAAAAACATGAATATAATTGGAATAGCATATGCTAGTAGGTAGGTATGTTGGACTCTTTGGAATAACTTGGTTTAGGGAGTTGGATGCATGAGTGGAACTCATACTTGGTTGTGGAGGCTAGCAAAAGACTGGGAGCGACAAACTAAGAGAGCAATAATGGCCATAATCATGCAGAGTGACAAAACATCATTGATCAAAGCATAAAGTGATATTACAAGTTGAAAACTACAGGATCATAAAGGCTTACAGTGACTTGGGATAGTCATAACATGGTGTGAGCATGCTCCAAGTCAACCCAAATAAAGCATCAAAGGAGAATACCACAATACTATGCTTTAATATGCTAAAACAACGCATGATTCATCCAAGGCACTTTAAGCAATCTCAATTGTTAATAACAAGTCATGCTACAGCAAAGAATACTAAGCATAAAGCCAAAAAATAATCAAGCATGGCATGACAAAGCATAGGCCACAGTCAAAAACAAGCTCTCTTTACCACTTAAGCATGAACTTTCCTACTCTTTTCCAAACCAAACCAAACTATTTGAAAACCAATGTATGAAAGAGGAGGTCCAACCAATTTATTCAGCAAACTAAGAAAACAAAGCAAACAAAAAACCAAAACAAAAACGAAAAAGAAGACGCTCCAAGAACAACACAACTGTGCATGAAACAATAAAAATGAAGTGTTTGGAAGAAACCTGGGATTTTTATTGATGAAGAAGGGGATGCCTTGGGCATCCCCAAGCTTTGGCGGTTGTACTTCTTGGATATTTCTTGGGGTGACACGCGTGACATCCCCAAGCTTGAGCTTTAGTCCATCCTTCATCTCATTACTCATTCATTCCATACACCTGAGATTTTTCCTTCATACAAACTTCACACAATCTTCATTAGCAACATTAGTGCACTCAAGATAATAAGTCTTTAAGGTTCAGTTCTAACACCAATAAAACTTCCAATAAAACACTATCTACTATAGCACTTCCCTCGAAAAGTGCAATTCCCTAAAAGAACTCAAAAAGGAACCAACAAGAAGCAAATGCAAATAAAGGCAGAAATCTGTCAAAACAGACCAGCAGGTAAAGACGAATTTTTTCGAATTCCTTCTGTTGCTCAAATCAAAAAGTGTTGAACTAACGAAAGTTAGATAACAACCTGGGGCAGAAGCACAAAAATTCACGACTCAAAAGGACATACAGAGATTTTACAAGAATTTTTACAATGAAGCACATAAATCTGTCTCGGGACAACAACTTTCTCAACCATTACTTCTCTCTAATTAGAGGTTACTCTTGGCACAAAAAGCAAATAAAAAGGATAAGGAGCGGTTATTACTGAAGTAATAACTTCGAATACTCATCTAAAACTTTTGGTTTATCTCCCAATAAGTACTTTTTTTAACGCCTTTAAGTTAGGCATAAGCAAAAACTAAAATGGATAGAATAGAAGTAAACGGAGACAATCATGGTGAAAACATTGTTTTGTTCAATGAAATCTTTTGTTAACAAGGTTGATCAGGTCCTATTACCAAAACAATTCCATATGAGACAAAACTTTGTATTCCACTAATGATTATGTTACCTCAACCTTGATAGCAATGGTCCCAATCATAATAGTTTCAAATTTTTCTCTTGGTATGGGACAATATATTTCTCTAACTTGAATGCCCTCAACATGTTCAACTGAATTCAAACCATAAGTCCTTTCAATCTTATTGGGGAAATAGACAGTATGTTCCTTGTCATTAACATTGAAAGTCACCTTTCCTTGATTACAATTAATAACAGCTCCTGCAGTATTAAGAAAAGGTCTCCCAAGAATAATAGACATATTATCATCTTTAGGCATTTCAAGCACAATAAAATCAGTTAATATCAAGCAATTATAAGCCACTTGAACAGGTACATCCTCACTTATATCAACAGGAATAGTGGTAGATTTATCAGCCATTTGCAAAGATATATCAGTTGGTATTAATTTTTCTAGTTGAAGCCTCTTATAGAGAGAGAAAGGCATAACACTAACTCCAGCTCCCAAATCACACAAAGCAGTTCTAACATAACTGTTCTTAATAGAGCAAGGGATAGTTGGAATCCCTGGTTCTCCAAGTTTCTTTAGAACCTTATCATTAAAGGAATAATTAGCAAGCAAAGTAGAAATTTCTTCATTAGGGATCTTCCTTTTATTCGAGACAATATCCTTCATATACTTTGAGTAAGGAGGCAATTTAATAGCATCAGTCAAAGGAATTTGCAGGAATAAAGGTTTCATCCACTCAAAAAACTTATTATAGTGTTCATCTTCCTTTGACTTGTGTTTCTTATCAGGGAAACGCATAGGTTTTTGGACCCAAGGTTCTCTTTCACTACCATGTTTCTTAGCAATAAAATCTTCTTTGCTGTATTTAGTATTCTTAGTGTGGTTTTCAGGTTCTTCTTCAACTTTTTCTTCATTAGGAACTTCATTTTCTTCATTACCACTTTCAGTTTCAGCATCAGAGACAGATATACTATTAGGATCTATAGCAGGTTCTGAGGGTTCTACAACAGTTTTATTTTTCTTTTTCCTTTTCTTACGAGTAGAGCCACTATTTTCAGCTTGTTGAGAATCTTTCTCAATTCTTTTGGGATGCCCCTGAGGATATAGAGGATCCTGGGTAGCAGCACCACTTCTAGTTCTAATTTTATAAGCATGTTTTTCTTTAGCAGCATTAACTAGCAAGTCTTTTTGCACTTTAACGAGTTGATCTATTTGAGTTTGAACCATTTGAAAGTGTTTAACAATCATTTTAACATCATTAGAGGTTCTTTCCACAATATCTTTCAACTCAACAATATCTCTAGTGTTTTCCATTAGATGATTTTGCACCCTTTTATTATAATTATCTTGCTTAACAATAAAGATATCGAATTCTTCTAAGCATTGATCAGGAGGTTTAGAGTAAGGGATATCACCTTCATCAAAGTGTTGGAGAGAGTGTACCTCGATAGTGGATGAGTAGGGAATAGGATTACATAATTCTTCTATAGGAGGTAAACTCTTGACATCTGCAGCTTTAATTCCCTTCTCCTTAAGACATTTCTTAGCTTCCTTCATCACTTCATCATTTAATTCAATAACTCCCCTCTTCTTTGATGTTGGAATAGGCACTGGTATAGTAGGTTCAGGTACAATTACTTTAGGTATAGCTTGTTCAGGAGGATTCCAATCTTCATAGTTCTTACTTATTTTAGCCATTAATTCCTCCGCTTCCTTAGGAGTCCTATTCCTGAAAACACAATCAACACAACTATCTAGGTATGTCCTAGATTCTTCGGTTAGTCCATTATAAAATATATCAAGAAGCTCATTCTTTGGTAATGGACTTCCAGCCTGTGCATGAATCAAAGCACAAAACCTTGCCCATGATTCAGGCAATATCTCTTTTTCTCCCTGTTTAAAATCAAAAATTTCCTGCAAAATAGCATGTCTAGCACTAGGAGGAAAATATTTCTGCAGGAAAGTACTAATCAAGCAATCAGGGCTATCAATAGATCCAGGAGGTAAATTACTAAACCAAGTTTTAGCTTCTCCTTTCAAAGGAAAAGGAAATCTTAGCAACAAAGTAAGTACGCATCTTAATATCATCAGAAAACAAGCCACTCATGGTAGAAAGTTCATTCATATGTGCTACCGCACTTTCATTCTTAGTCCCACAAAAAGGTTCTTTCTCAACAATAGCTATGTAAGATAGATCGAGAGAGAAATCATAATCTTTATCTATAATGTTTATGGGAGAAGCAGCAAACTTAGCAATAGGAGATAATTTGGGTCTAATAGTACGCCTCTCAAGGAGACTCTTAGCAGCGCTCCTATCATGGGTGTTTTTACATTCTTTAATAAATTCATCGGTCATCTCAACATAACCATCTTCAATATCATAGCTTTCACTAGACTCGGGTGAACTAACAAGTGTAGTAGTGTCTTCATTAGGAGTTTCAGTATTTCTAGCTATAGTTCTAGCAATCGTAGCGTCTAGGAAAGGACCTAATGAACCACTCTTATCAAGCATGAGAAGCAAGATCATAAGCATCCAAGTTTCAGATTTAGCAAGAGTAGCAGTGTGTAACATGTGTATGTGGTGGTGTAACGAGCTTACTCATAACAGATGGTGAATCAAGAGCAACAGAGGTGTTCAGAACCGTACCTCTTCTTGTAGTGGATGGTAAAATAGGAACCTTGCCATCACGAGACTTACCCATGATGGATGGATAGCAGCGAACAATAGAGAATCCAAGTGAACTTGATAAATAAAGCTATGCTCCCCGGCAACGGCGCCAGAAAATAGTCTTGATTACCCACAAGTATAGGGGGTGTATCGCAGTATTTTCGAGGGAAGTGAAACCCAATTTATTGATTCGACACAAGGGGAGCCAAAGAATATTTATAAGCCTTAACAATTGAGTTGTCAATTCAGCTGCACCTGAAAACAATCTTGCTCACAGCAATTTATCAGTACCAACAGTTTTGTAGTAGGAGTAGTAAAGTAACAGCAGTAGTAAAGTAAAGACAGCAGTAACAATAGCAAGAAATGAGGATTCGAAAAGGTAAGCATAGGGATGGATGGACGGGTGTTGCATGGACAAGACAATTCACATAGCAATTAGAACATAGGGCAATTGCAGATAAATAAGATAAAGCATCCAAGTACTAGATAATCCTAGGCATGTGTTCCATATATAGTCATACGTGCTCGCAATGAGAACTTGCACAACATCTTTTGTCCCGCCAAACGTTTGTAGCGGGGCCTCAAGGGAACTACTGGCAATTAAGGTGCTCCTTTTAATAGAGCACCGGAGCAAAGCATTAACACTCCGTGAACACATGTGATCCTCACATCAAAGTCATTCCCTCCGGTTATCTCGATTTTTGTCACTTTGGGGCCATTGGTTCCGGACAACAACGTGTGTATACAACTTGCAGATAAGACCATAAACAATACTATCATAATGAATCAATAACATGTTCAGATCTGAAATCATGGCACTCAGGCCCTAGTGACAAGCATTAAGCATAACAAGTCGCAACAAAGTCATAAAGCACTAATAAAATATACTAGGCACCATGCCCTAACAATCTGATGCCATTACATGAACGATCTCATCCAATCCTTACCATCCCCATAGCCTACAGTGGGGAATTACTCACTCATAGATGGGGGAAACATGGATGGTCGATGGAGAAGCGATGGTGATGATGATGGCGATGATATCCTCCAATTCCCCGTCCCGGCATGGTGCTAGAACGGAGTTTCTGGTGCTGTTTCATGGAATCTGGTGGCGGCGGCGGAGCGGAACTCCTTCTAGAAAAACGTCGACCCCCCCCTGAGTTTTTAGGTCAGAAGGCATCTTATAGGTGAAGAGGGAGACCGAGGGGGTGCCGGAGGGGCCCACACCATGCCCTGGCACGGCCTAGGGGTACCTGCGCATGGGGGGTGTGGCCAGGCCCTTGCCCTCCTCTGTCTCGTATTCTGGATCCGTGAGTCTTCCGATAAAATAGGAACTTTGGCTTTTGTCCCGTCCAATTCTGAGAATATTCATTTTCTGACTTTCCTGGAACCAAAAACAGCAGAAAATAGGCAGCTGGCACTGTGGCTCTTGTTAATAGGTTAGTCCAAGAAATCATATGAAAAGTACTCCAAAGTGTGGACAAAACACAAGAAAGTAGATAAAACCAAGCATGGAGCATCAAAAATTACAGATACATTTGCAATGTATCAAGCATCTATATTGAATGCCTGAAGATCCTCTAGCGAATCTGTGCGCGTGGATTTGGTCAAGGCGCATGCCACGCACTAACGCACCCAGGCACCCACCCCACCCTATGCCCAGCCACCCATTCCACCCACCTGCCGCCCAACCCAACCCTAACCTCCACCCACCCATTCTCTACAGTCCCCCGCCGCCACCCATCCAACTCTCCACCTCTCTTGCTGATTCCCTCCCCCTATCGCCCTCCGGCGTGGCCATGTCCTCTCTATCTAGTGTGGCCCTTCCCTGTGTCTCTCTCCGAAGTGGCATCCCCGCGGCTGCCCCACTCGCGGTGCTGCACGTCGGCACGTAGTTGTAGGAAGCCCTAGGGGAGAGCACGGCTCTAGCTCCATGTCGCGCCCACGCTGATCTGGGCAGGTAGGTTGTCGGCTAATCTGGGACGACACGCAGCGGCACGGGATCTGCATGCAGTGGCGCAGGATCTACGTGTACCGGTGTGGGATACGATATCCTGCAGCGATAAGCTCGACATCGACCTACACCGGAGCAGCGGGAGGACGACGCCTACGTCTAGACTCTGGAGCGCCATCGGGAGGACGACACCTTGCTGTCTAGAGGTGCCGCTACTATCGAGATAGTACACATCGACGCGATTGTAGCCAAAGGAGGAGCCACGCCTATCAAGTTTAGAGTAAGAATAGTAGTCTAAATTTCTAGCTATAGATGATACCCATTGTTGAACCTATAGCTGCGCATTCTGGAGTAATTTAGTGTCTTGAATGTTGTTGAACTAGAGCTATTGTACACCGAAATTTCATACTCGTTCTTGATCATACTTTGTACTCATTCTTGCTCTGTACTCATTCCTGCTCAAGTTCTCTTGAAATTTGACATACACCTTCTAGCCTTTTGGTTTTCAGACTCAAGATTGTATGCAATTTGATAAGATCTAACATACAACATCTGAACTAGCTACATGGTTCATAAATATCTTATGATTCTTGTCAAACTCGAATGCCACATGAGCCTCTTGGTTTGGAAATTGAAACTAGTAATCCTAGGGCATCATGGATCAATGCAACCCAGCAAATAATGGTGTAAATAATTGTTGCCTGGATCTACCGGGCGTGGCCTGTTTCTATTGCTGTGACTTGATTCTTGTCACTACCTGCTTGCTTGCTTGCTTGGCCTTTTTCTATTGCTATGGATGATCGATGATTAGCGTCGCGCTAGTCGCTATAGCCATGTATGCACTAGTTAATTTTATATTCATTGAATCATCATCACTGCTGAAAGCTATCATATAACTTACATTTCATATGTACATATGTGATAGCCAAATAGTAAGGTTGTCCTTTTCTCCTTCTGAATCCTAATGCATGCCTGAAATCCTGCAGGTATAGGTGCTTGTCTCAAGTCTTTATCCATCTGAAGCATCAAAATGCTGGTTGGCTAAATGACTAATGAACAATATCTCTAGCCCTTCGATCCTACTACCTCCCAAGTCGAGTTCCTCATGGTGTCCTTCCCCTTCTCCAAGGACCAACAGTTGTACAGAGACGCTGATGGAGGCGAGACCTGCATCAATCCCACCTTCAACCATCAAGGTACCTACCCGGCTACCCCTATTGAACCTTGCTAGGTTTCTAGTTACACTTGTTGGTTCTGTACAATAAATATGATGGTTTCTCTGTTTCTAATGTTGGTTCTGTCAAATAAATATGATGATTGATGCTTTCAGATTTTGGCACAACATTGAAGCTAATGCTTATTGTTCAGATCATATAGAAATTGTCAGATAAATCTAATGGATATTGCATTTAGGAATATTATAAACTGGTTTGGCTGATCACGTCTTGCTCCGCAGGTATGTAGAACTGCATTGTGGTGGCTGGGATTAGCTGTAGGTTCATTTGTTTTGAGTGTGTCTATTGGGACCTGTTATGTGCCCGACAAGGGAATGACCTTCTATGTGTTGTGCCTTGGTCAAAAGTGATGTTTACTTTACAAATTAGCATGTCTTGGTCGTTGTGAAGTGGAGATTGTTCTTATAAATTGTAAACTTCGGTCTGTTATCTGTTTTTTGGGGACACTATTCAGAACTCAGTTTTTTATTAAATGCTGCCATGGTGTTAGCAACCTGGGACTCACAGTTCATTTCCTTTTATGTGTTTCAAGCAAAAGAAAACATTGATCTTGTAAGGCATGTACTTTCTATGTTAGTAACCTGGGACTCATATGATATGATTTTATACATGACATGCTCCAACCAAGCTTGTTAGTAAAAATGTTATGCATCTATTGTCTTGCTAGGATTAGTAGTAAACTGCTCCTGACTGGGTTAATATTCGTTTGATGTTATATATACTACTAACTCGTGATGTAATAACCTAGTAAATTGCTTTTTTGTTTATTATTGATAATGACACGTGGGAGATTTTTGTATACATCTTGATAATCACTACTGATATACCTTTTCTATTTACCCATCTTGTTGTGCAGAAGGAATAACACGATCTGGTCCTCCGGGCAACACTAGGTATGGTTCAGCAAGTGGCCTAGAAGCGTAGAGCAGACTTCTACATTGGCAAGTACATGCAAAGTCCCTGCAGTAAGATGCCTACGGTGGTCGTACCACCAGCCTTGAAGGTAATAAAATTGTGCCCAACTGCTCTGTATTTTTATTTTATGAAGATCGCCGAACCTTCTGGGTTTGTTCTGTATTTTAGTCTCTATTTAGTGCGGAGGATGATATGGCTGGTTAGCTGGTAGATAAATCGTCTAGTTCACTAAGATCCCAGCTGCTAAATTACTAGGAGTTACCTTCTAGCTGTTAATGATCATATCACATGGTTTAGAACATCTTATCTGCTCACTTATTTGTGTTATACTCCAGACTTATTTTCATGTCCCAACCAAATGAATTTTTTTGTTGATTGTAGATTAACCTTCTATTTTCTTCTTAATTCTAAAAGTTGCGTTTCCTCTCTTTTACACGAACTGCAGGCTGATGAAATATGAAGAAGCATGAAGACTGACAAAGCTCCTTACAATTTAGTGGTAGTTATATTATTGTACTATTGTAGCAATCATCTTGGCATGGAAACAAACCCAGAATAGTCACCTGATTAGAGTTGGTTCTGTTTTGGTGGCTAGATATAGCACACATTCTGTTGTATTAAGGTATAGCTAGATACCTCATGTGTATTGTGGATTATTGTAATGTATTGCTATTTTCTGTAATACTATTCGTTACTGGCTCTTTTGAATCAGAAGAATGATTATATTATTGTTCATTACTATTAGAACATGAGGAAATAATATCTAATGAATCAGAGCAGTGTGAGATTTAAACTGACAAGTGGGGGCTTAGTAAACCAGTGGGACCAGCTTGAGCTGACAATTGGGACCGTTCTGACTAGTGGGACCAGGTCAAAACAAAAAGGGTGAAATTTCAAATGAAATGTTAAATGCGTAGGCCAAGGCCCAAAAATGAAATGGCAGTTTGGCCCATGTAGTAGACTAGAAATGAAGTAGAAAAAAATATGTAGGCCAAATTTTTGGGCTTGGCCCAACAAGACGACTATCATGGACTGGGCCACATTCTTGTCAAGTAGGACGATCTGACGTGGACATGGTAGATTACCCATGACCAAAATTTTGGTCATGGGCTCTAAGACCTTCTAATTTGGTCATGGCTGACCATGACCAATTCAAAAAAAGGTCGCCAGTTGTCTATAGTGATGCTCGGTATGTGACCTAATGCTTTTGGTTATAGAAAGTTCATAGGTGGATTACTGTGACCTTTCTATGACCAATATTTGGGGTCACCAGTTAGCATATTTCTTGTAGTGACTTGAGGGAGATGCCGGCGGAGCCCAGTCCTCCGGTATCTCCAACAAGTTGGCCATAGATGCACTCTCTAATATGTGAAATTAGTTTACCCATTTCCAACTATGGTCAAAACGGCGGGCATGAAGATAGGGGATGAGCCTCGTTAAAACTTGCATTGGATCTCTGAAGAAACATCACATTATGAGTCTAAAAATGATTTTTTTAAATCACGAGCATTAGATCATGTACCTGTAGTTCAAACTAGACCCACTTTCTTCCGATTCGGCAGACATTTGTCTTTTTCTCCAGGGTGGATGGAAAGATGCACATGCATGCACAATATGGGAACAGTATCACAAACTATGACTCGATTATGCATATAAAATTGGTCATTCGGACAGAAAGCCACGAAACCTCGAACATGGTAGGTCATTTTGTGAAGTTTTTTGAGACATAATCAATATACCAAGTTTGGTATTTTTTTTCTTTGTAACTATGTCACATAATATGAACTAGAGGTACACAATATGAGGCCATGAACCCATCTTGGCGTATTTCCCTTGCTTATGATCGCTAAGGACGTAACCATGGAGCATCTTCTTTGCTTAACGAGATGCTTGGGTCAGTTTTCACTGTGAAGGGCAGAATTTCATCAAACTTATTATAATCTTCTGACATGTTTGTCTTGTCCTCGACTCCTATGATGTTTCTTTTCCCTGAAAGAACTATGTGACGCTTTGGATCATCGTGTGATGTATTCGTTTGCTTTTTTTTTCTTTTTTCGGTATGGGGGACATGTCCTTCACATAGAAAACCTGAGCCACATCATTGGATAGGGCGAATGGTTCGTTTCTATAACCAAGATTGTTAAGATCCACTGTTGTCATTCCGTACAACTGGTCTACCTTTACCCCTTCTCCATTCAGGTTGATCCATTTGCACTAAAACAAAGGGACCTTAAAAGAAACTCCATAGTCAAGTTCCCATATCTCCTCTATGTAACCATAGTATGTGTATTTTTGCCCATTCTCGTCGGTTGCATCAAAGCAGACACCACTGTTCTGGTTGGTGCTCTTTTTATCTTGGGTGATCATGTAAAATGTATTCCCATTTATCTCGTACACTTGGTAATTCAATATTGTAGAAGATGGTGACTCAGCCAACAAGTAGAGCTGATCTCCAATAGTGGTGTCATTCATTAGATTTGTTCGCAACCAACTGCCGAAAGTCTTCATGTGTTCATCTCTAATCCAGGAGTCAGGTTTTTCCCGGATTGTTGGAGCTTACAATATTCTTGTGTTCCCCGATATACGGAGCGGCCAAGGTGGAATTCTGTAGAACCATGTAGTGTGCTTGAGTGAAAGATTGTCCGTCCCTACATATCATTGCTTTCTTTCCCAGCATGCCTTTTCCACTCAGTCTCCCCTCATGCCACGATTCAGGAACACCAATCGACTTAAGGTCAGGAATAAAGTCAATACAGAACTCAATGACCTCCTCTGTTCCATAGCCCTTGGAGATGCTTCCTTCTGGCCTAGCACGATTATGGACATATTTCTTTAACACTCCCATGAACCTCTCAAAGGGGAACATATTGTGTAAAAATACAGGACCGAGAATGGAAATCTCTTCGACTAGGTGAACCAGGAGATGCGTCATAATATTGAAGAAGGATGGTGGGAACACCAACTCAAAATTAATAAGACATTGGACCACATCCTTCTGTAACCTTGTCAAAATATCTTGATTGATCACCTTCTAAGATATTGCATTGAGGAATGCACATAGCTTCACGGTTGCATCAAAGCAGACACCACTGTTCTGGTTGGTGCTCTTTTTATCTTGGGCGATCATGTAAAATGTATTCCCATTTATCTCGTACCCTTGGTAATTCAATATTGTAGAAGATGGTGACTCAGCCAACAAGTAGAGCTGATCTCCAATAGTGGTGTCATTCATTAGATTTGTTCGCAACCAACTGCCGAAAGTCTTCATGTGTTCATCTCTAATCTAGGAGTCAGGTTTTTCCCGGATTGTTGGAGCTTACAATATTCTTGTGTTCCCCGATATACGGAGCGGCCAAGGTGGAATTCTGTAGAACCATGTAGTGTGCTTGAGTGAAAGATTGTCCATCCCTACATATCATTGCTTTCTTTCCCAGCATGTCTTTTCCACTCAGTCTCCCCTCATGCCACGATTCAGGAACACCAATCGACTTAAGGTCAGGAATAAAGTCAATACAGAACTCAATGACCTCCTCTGTTCCATAGTCCTTGGAGATGCTTCCTTCTGGCCTAGCACGGTTATGGACATATTTCTTTAACACTCCCATGAACCTCTCAAAGGGGAACATATTGTGTAAAAATACAGGACCGAGAATGGAAATCTCTTCGACTAGGTGAACCAGGAGATGCGTCATAATATTGAAGAAGGATGGTGGGAACACCAACTCAAAATTAATAAGACATTGGACCACATCCTTCTGTAACCTTGTCAAAATATCTTGATTGATCACCTTCTAAGATACTGCATTGAGGAATGCACATAGCTTCACAATGGGTACTCGAACATTTTCTGGTAGAAGCCCCCTCAATGCAATCGGAAGCAACTGCGTCATAATCACGTGATAGTCATGAGACTTTAGGTTTTGGAAATTTTCTCTGCCATATTTATTATCCCCTTTATATTAGACGAGAATCTAGACGGCACCTTGATACTGTAATTAACTTCAAAAAAGATTTACTTCTCTGCTTTCGTAAGAGCATAACTGGCGGGACTTAAGTGACTCCCTTTATCTGTCTTGTTCAGTGGATACATGTTTTGTGGGTATTTCATATGTTGTTGGTCCTCCCGTGCTTCTGGTGTATCTTTTGTCTTCCCATACACGCTCAGGAAGCCTAGCAGGTTCACACAAAGATTCTTTGTCACGTGCATCACGTCGATTAAAGAGCGGACACGTACGACTTTCCAATAGGGTAGCTCCCAAAATATAGATTTCTTCTTCCACATGGGCGCGTGTTCGGTAGCGACGTTGTTCGGAACAGGTTGACCACCCGGATCCTTTCCAAAGATTACTTATGTATCCTTGACCATACCAAATACATCCTCACCAGTAGGGAGGCCAGGCTTCTTTCGATGATCTGCCTCACCTTTAAAATCCTTACCTTTCTTTCTTACTTGATGATTGATTGGAAGAAATCGACGATTCCCCAGGTACACAACCTTCTTACATTTATGCAAATACGTAGCTTCAGTATCATCTAAACAGTGTGTGCATGCTTTGTATCCTTGTCTGTCTTTCCTGAAAGGTTACAAAGAACATGCCAATCATTGATGGTTATGAAAAGCAGTGCTCGTAGGTCAAATGACTCCTGTTTGTGCTGATCCCACACACGTACACTTGGTTTTCCCCACAACTGTAAGAGTTCTTCAACTAATGGCCTTGGGTACACATCAATGTCGTTGCCGGGTTGCTTAGGGCCTTGGATGAGCACTGGCATCATAATAAACTTACGCTTCATGCACAACCAAGGAGGAAGGTTATAGATACATAGAGTCACAGGCCAGGTGCTGTGACTGCAACTCTAGTCCCCAAAAGGATTCATGCCATCTGTACTTAGACCAAACCATAAGTTCCTCGCGTCACCTGCAAAGTCCGAGAACTCTCTCTCGATTTTTCTCCACTGCGACCCATCAGCGGGGTGTCTCAACTTCCCGTCTTTCTTATGGTCTTCATTGTGCCATCAGAACAACCAGGCATGCTCTTTGTTTCTGAACAGACGTTTCAACCTTGGTATTATAGGAGCATACCGCATAACCTTAGCAAGAAACCTCATCCTGGGGGGCTCGCCATCGCCATCAACATCACCAGGGTCATCTCGTCTGATCTTATACCGCAGTGCAATGCATACCGGACATTTATCTAAATTCTCACACTCCTCACCGTGGTAGAGGATGTAGTCATTAATGCATGTATGTATCTTCTGCACATCTAACCCTAGAGGACAGAGAATCTTCTTTGCTTAGTAAGTATTCTCGGGCAATTCGTTATCCTTTGGAAGCTTCGGCTTCATTATTTTCAGTAACTTCTCAAATCCCTTGTCAGATAAACCAGTCTCTGCCTTCCATTTCAGCAATTCCAGTGTGGTACCGAGCTTTGTGCTGCCATCTTCGCAATTTGGGTACAACATTTTTTTGTGATCCTCTAACATGTCCTCCAACTTCAACTTCTCCTTCTCTGTTTTATAGTCTCGCTTTGCATCAGAAATGATCCGACCAAGATCATCAACAAGCTCATCTGATGTCCGTCCTTCACCGCCTTCTTCTTCATTCTCTTCCATTGCAGTATCATCGTATTCATGGAACATATGACAATAGTTGTCATCATCCTCTTCTTCTTCATTGTCTTCCATCATAACCCCTCTTTCTCCGTGCTTGGTCCAGCAACTATAGTTGGGCATGAAACCTCTCTGAACCAGGTGGTCGCGAATGATTTTTGAGAAAGAGTACTCCTTGATGTTCCGACATTGAACGCATGGACAACACATAAAATCATTCTCTTTGTTTGCCTTAGCCACATCGATAAATTTATCCACGCCTCGAATATACGCGGATTCACGTTGGTCACCGTACATCCATCCACGTCGGTTCATCTGCATCATATAATTAAGTTTATCAAAAACCATTACAGAATATCATGAATAGTGAGATGACCATTTTACATCGACACATGCATTATTATATCAATAAAAGATGAAAGAATAAGGTTGCTAACCTCGATTGAGAAGGAAAGAAAGAGGAGAAAGGGTTAAGTGTGGCTTGGGCACCTCATATCATTTTTGTTTTGTGTGAAATCAAGCGGTATCATTCTCTCAGACATTTCATCGAACATCTAATATGCATAGAAAAAAAAACTAGCACACAAACCTCACTCCTTCCATCAAGAAAAAACCCAGAAGGAGGGGCTGGCTGGAGCGGCGCATTTATAGACGGACTATTTGTCCCGGTTTGTATTACGAACTAGGACTAAAGGTGTGCAGCATGCCACGTGTCTGACGCACGACCTTTAGTCCCGGTTCGTAATACGAACCGGGACGAATAGTCTCTTACGAACCGGGACGTATGCCGCCTGGCTCCCGTGCGTCGCTCGGCCCCTCGAACCGGGACAAATGCGAACATTAGTCCCGGTTCGTGGCGAAACCTGGACAAAAGCTCTGAAAGGCTCCGAACGGAAGACAGTTTTTCTACTATTGTTTATAGTTTCTTGTGGACCTAGAGATTTTGGTATAACGCAATTGAATTCGATATTCTTATTTGCTGATTGACGAGAATAGTATGCAATGTGGTCCACGTACGACACACAAAATGTATTTAGCCGATCGACGTGCCTTAGTTGAGGCCCCTTCCTTTCATTTTGTCTTCTGAGTTCATTTTTACTATGCGTGAGAAATTTTTGATGAAATCGATCTCGCTGAGTTTTTAATAGTAACACAAAATTGGAGAGTACGATTAAAGAACTTGGAACCAATTGCAGAACACAGAATCACCTTATCACGAAACACAACTTTGATTCAAACAGGAGAGGGTCTAGAGAGATATACATGAATGCGAACCATCATATGTGTATGTTGTCATAGACGTGGTAGCTCTCTTGCTCGAAACAAAAAAAATACAAATTAAAGTTGTGTGGAACAAGGAGATGAAGCTACCGATCAAAGAAATTTGGATAAATAGACCAGACAAGTTGACGAAATGATCTCGACAAACTTCAACCCTAGGACCTGTCCGGGCAGCTGCGTCGTCGTCGTCGCTTTTCTTTTTGGAGGTGTTGCTTGGTACAGCGATTCGGAGTGCTTGGATCGTGGTGGGAATTGTCCGGAGGGCACAGCGGTGGCGATTCATCTTCTGTTTCGTTGATCCACCGATGTCGGCTTTGTTTTCTCTTCTTTTTTTTCTTTCTTTTGTCGTTTGGGCTTGCTTGTGTGATGTTTTGCCCCAACAGTGGTCTCAAAACTGTATCATGTGGTTGCTATATTAATATAGCAGGGCGAAAGTCTGATTCGAGGAAACACAAAATCAGAGAAGTGCAGTTAATCTATATTGACGTTTTATGTGCATAGACATTCACGAACCAAAACTTTGAAGCAAAGAGAAGACTATCAAGAGAGAGCGAGGTGTGAGACACATGAAGGTGAACCCTGATTTGTGTAGATTGTCATCAGCGCGGTAGATATGGCGCTTAGAATGGAAAACCTTTTTTAGAATCAATAGCGCTTTTTTCAACTGCCGGGATAATCAGATGCCAAAAGGTCCACAAGAACATCAGGGGGAAACCCTAGCCAAGTTTAACACAACTTATTATTGTAGCCATCCTTCGCTAATCGGTGTGCAACACCATTACCTATTCGACGGACATGCATGACCTCACAATCAACAAATCTCCTCAGGATCTCCTTGATCTCTTCAACCAGCGGGCCATGGATAGACCTATCCATCTCTACTACATTTAGCTTGTTCACCGCTCCCAAGCAGTCCAGCTCCATCGAAACATGCGTCCATCCCACTTCCTTTGCTAGGATTGCGCCTCGGCGACACGCCAGTAGCTCTACCCGCTCAGCATCACTCACGGCAGGGAAAAAATGGCATGCTCCCACCATGAAGCCGCCATGATGATCCCGTAGAACTATGCCGCCACCTCCGTAAGAACCGCATGCAGGAAGAGCCCCATCCATGTTCACCTTAACCCACCCCTGCACCGGTGGTTTCCACGTAGCTGATAGAGTTGGGACCGGGGGAGCTCGAGAGTTTTTAGTAGATGCCCACTCTTCCACTAGGAACATGCTCCCCCGAGCCATGTGCTCCAGATCCTCGATACTTGCTTCTTCCCTGGCCTCATTCCTTGCAAACCAAAGTTGTGCCAGTGCCATCATTCCGACCGCCAACTCCTTCTCCTCCACCCTGCCAAACCAGTCCAACGTCCAGAGCGCTACATCATGTTGGCTCTGTAGATTTGCTGGAGGTACCTACAGCTGAAAACCAGTCCGTTGTCGGGCTAGCTCCCAAACTTGCCTTGTGTATGGACAGTCCTGAAACCTGTGTTTGAGGGACTAATCTCTCAAGAAAATAACACACTTAATACCATCCTTGATTCTCCTCCATTGCAGCTCCTCTCCAATAGCCAAGCCATTCTTCACCAGGCGCCAACAATGAATTTTGGTCTTGTTTGGAATGTCAGCTGCCCAGAGCACAAGGTAGCCTTTGTGCTCGGCACAAGAATTGGACGACCAGGATTGCCGATAGCTGCACGTTTCAGCTGCCATTTGAGGTGATAAGCTGAGCAAACACTAAATATACCATTTTTGGTGTAATTCCATGCAGGATAATCAGCAGTTCCAGTGCTACCCACCGGTATCTTCACAATGTCCTCCACATCAACCTCAAAGAACGTCTTGTTGAGCTTGTCTACATCCCACCCACCTCCATCCTATTTTAACAATTCACTAACCATGTCAACCTCCTTATCTGGTCGATGTCCAAGTGGTTGTCCTGCCGAGGATCTAGGGATCCAGTTATCGTTCCACACGCTCACTCTTTGGCCATCACCGATCCTCCATATGAGCCCCTCCTTCAACAGTGCTCTACCATGTAAGATACTTCTCCAAGTTTACGAAGCCCATGCTAGACACTTGGCACTAAGAAACTCACCATCCTCAAAATATCTCGCCTTCAGGATGCGTGAGCAGAGAGACCTGGGTTCGTTACCATCCTCCACGCTTGCTTGGCCAGCAGTGACTGATTAAAATCTTGGCAATCTCGAGAACCCATGCCTCACGAGTGTTTAGATGCACACATGTGTTCCCAGCTAATCTAGTGCACCTTCCTCTTACCCTTAGTGTCGCCCCACCAGAACCTTGATGAAATTGATTTAAGCCCATCACACTGACCTTTGGTAAGTTGAAAACATCCCATAGCATACGTTGACACTGCTTGTAACACTGATTTCACCAACACCTCCTTCCCTGCCTTTGATAATCCATGTCCCTTCCAACCTGCCACTTTCCCCTAGAGCGATCTTGAAGGTTCTTGAAAGCCCCCTCCTTTGATCTACCCACAAACGTGGGAAGGCCAAGGTACTTCTCATAAAGGTCCTCACATGTAATACCCGCACCCGCCTTTAGAGAATTCCGAGCCTACTCTAAACAACCTTTACCAAAGAAGATCGATGACTTCTGGTAGTTTACTTTTTGGCCTGAGTTGTCCTCATACTTCTGCAAAACCGATCTCAACGCTTCCATGCTCTCAGTACTAGCCTCCAGGAAGACCACGCTATCATCTGCAAATAGCAGATGCATGATAGTTGGGCCATTTCTCCCAAAACTGACCCCGGCCAGCTGCTTATCAGCATGTGCTTTCCGCAGCAACACCGAGAAACCCTCCACACAGAATAAAAGCAGGGAGAGAGGGGTCCCCTTGTCAGAGTCCTCTCGAAGCCATGAAAGACTCTGAAACCATACCATTCAATTTGACAGCAAACCTGACACACACAACGCACCTCATGACCATATCGACCCAGTTCTACTTAAACCCCATTCTAAGCATCATCTGTCTCAAAAAATTCCATTCAACTCTATCATACACCTTCATCATGTCCAGCTTCACAGCGCACAAGGGCCCTTTCCGCCTACTCGTCCTGATTGCATGAACACACTCATAAGCTATAAAGACATTGTCTGTTATGAGTTTGCCTGGAACGAACACACTCTGCTCCTCGGAGATAAGAATAGGAAGAATTTCCTTCAGTCTACTAGACATTGCCTTAGCAGCGAGTTTATACATTATACTAGATCATGGAGGCACGCGTTGCCGCACCCGTTCATTAGGATTATAGAATGTTAGAATTAACGAAAATATATTTTGATTCTATCTCAAAAGTTCAATATATTCAAAGTAGGTCTCCTAATTAGCAAGTATACCTAGATTGCTTTGTAACAGTTATATCCGTGCATAATTTTCTACACCAAAAGAAACGGATAGAAGTATGAACTAATTATTTTGTGATTCAAAGACAACTTTAGACGGAGATATCAGAAGCTACCGGAAATTCAGAGTAATATACTCTCACAACTATGTACTTGAAGGTAAAGAGAGGCCTTAGACCAGCTTGGCATTATACTGAATACAACTGTCAGAAGTAGTGAGACTATATTTTTCATGCCAAGACGGTTGTATCATCCTATGTATCTGTTTGGAGCAGCAAAAACGATTCCACAACAGCTAAGAATCATATAGTAAATCATACAGTACAAAGATATGTATTTTTACATGCCAGAGTACACACCTTGGCACCTAGTTATTACATCAAATTAGAGAAAACATGTAAGAAATCCATAAAGTTCCCGAAGGTTTTAATCCCTAATAAGCCAGCAAGTTCCCAAATGTTGAACCAAACAGGATATTATCAAAAGTGAGAATACTTATTAGAGCCTCCAAATCTGCAGCATCCTCACAGCATAGCAAGCACACAAAAGCAAATCAAAAAAGTACTCACATCCTCCTATTCCTCATCTGATCAAGAAGATCACAACCGCAACCACACGTCCTTTCATCCCTTGATAGCACCATCGGTGATGGGGGGTGGGAGCTAACACTCAGGCAAGCCTTCAATCGTAAGGATTCCATTGGTGTCAGAGTGCTCGCCTCGCCCACAGATCATATGGGTCAGGAGGATATGGCGTGTGTCTTGAAGTGTCGGAGAATGGTGTGGCTCTGAAGTGGTGCAAAATGGCTGGAGAACTCCTATAATTATTTTTGGCATTGTATGTTACCTTGCTTGCACAGATATATGATGCTAGCAGTGTGCATTCCTTGGCAGCAAGAAAGAAACCTATTGGTGAAGCACATGAACACATCAAAAGGAATTTCTAACCACAACACTGGTATTGTCAACACACATATTTAAGTGACAGAAAAAGTAGTTCAAGCATGTCAATAGTCATATATTAGATATCTGCATCATGCCCTATTCTTGTACTAATTTACAAAAGGCACTCTTAATTGATGTTTGGTTCACATATTTGAGTATGCAGCATGCATTCAATTCCTCTAGAAATACCGAACTGCATCAGAAGAAAACACGGCGTACCTTCCTATCTCCAAAGAACAACATCAAAGGGTAGGTACAGGAAGGGAAGATCAAGATGCGTGAAAGCAGACACACATTTATACCTGCAAGCTCCGTAAGAGAGATGGAATGAAGCACATAAGGTTGCTTAAGTTTACTACAGGATACAACGATTCAAAGAAACAAGGAAGCACATACCAGAACCAGTAGCATTCCTCCAGCCTAGCGTACACCTAGGACTAGATATCACCGGCTGCCACACGCTGGATGGAAGGGCTCGCTAGGTGTTTCTACTCCATGATAGCAAAGAGCACGAGGTGACCACTCCGATCCGACGTGATCTGAGAGCCAGCGACCGGATCAATCCCCCTCTGTTTGCCACTTTTAGAAGCGGTGCCCTGGAGAGGCTGCCACCGAAGAGGATCTTCAGACCCAAAACTGCAACCTAATCTAAATCGATGAACAACTGCATCCAGAGCTGCACCGAATGGAGGGTGTGATGTAAAAGACGTATACCTGAATTGCTCACGCCTCCACATCTAAATCACCGCTGCCCACTATTACCGATTCGAGCTCCGCTCGCCCGTTGATGAAACCACACCCCATCTGCCCAACTAGGGTACCTACTCCATAGGTCGGGACAGGAAGCACAACCTTGTATCCGTCTCGGTAGCGGCGGCAGCGCAGCTAGGTTTTTCCCTAGGTCGCGAGAGGATGATAGGAGGAGTTGGCGTGCAGGAGCAATGACATCAAATGTGGCGGCGCATCTAGGTCTTGCCCCGTTCGAGAGGGATGGGTGCAGGCGGTGGGGAGGATGGGGCGTGGAAGGGACCAATGGTGGGTGGGCATCGGCTGATTTTGTGGTATACGTGGCTCTATCAGAGCCCTCCCTCCGAGATCGAACGAGAGGCCTCCGATTTTCCGTGCAGAGTAGCAGCCCACGGGATATCTAGCCCAGGAGCAGCCCACGCGGGAGTAGAAGTGTGCATCAAACGGCCATGAAACACTGGGATGCTCGATCCGACGGCTAAACTTGATGATGGTGTGAGAGGCCTTCTATTTTGCTCAGTTATAATATCCTACATTGCAAATAGTGATTGGACGGAACTGAGAAAACAACTCTGGTGAGTTAACTTTAGGAATCAACACCAGCATCGTGTCATTAATATCATCACGTAACTCCACCCCAGCCAGGAAGTCTCTGTCAGCCCGGCAGAGACATGTGGGCCAAGAAACGACCAGTGTCGTTGGTAGAATAATATTGGTAGCCCATTTTGGCACCGGAGCCTTCGTCGGGCCCATATGAAAAAGCGCCTCCCCAATCTCCTTGTACGACAGCGCCTCACTCATGTCCTCTGTCACCGCATGCGAAACTAGCTCTAGGATCTCCTGGCAGTTGTTGGATCCATCTAAAGAGTATAGGTCACGGTAGAATTCTAGAGCCAATGTACGCATCCCTTCGTTATTGTTACATAGAGTACCATCCGGGCGTCGAAGCCCCTTGACGGTATTTTTCTATCACTGGTGTGACGCCGTATTTTGAAAGAACTTAGTGTTTTTGTCACCGGCCTTGAGCCAATCCTGGTGCGATCTCTGTCTAAACATAATCTCCTCCTCAAAAACCTCATGTAATTTTGAACAAGCTGACGACATGATGTCTAGGATCTAGTGATCCTCGCCTCAACTCTTGCCGATTCCAGCTGAGTCTTGAGCGTTTTATCTCCAATTCTCAACCCATACGGACCCAAAAGACTCAAAGCTCCGCCGGTTCATATCACCGGACACCTTCCGTAGCCTACTCCACACGCCATGGATGTTCACATCACCAGTGTCACGTGAATCCCTGGCCTCATGGAGCATATCAACAAACCCATCGTGTTTCGGCCACATTTCTTCAAATTGAAAACTCCTTGCATTTCTTGAGCCACGCCTTGGAATCTCCTCTTGGACATGGATCACAAGGGCCATGTGGTCCGATTCCTCCATCAAAACATGATCCTCTTGTGTTAAGGGGAAGATGTCGAGAAACGACGCCGTCGCCGTGCCTCGATCTAGGCAGACTTGGATATTATCGCCCCTCTCTTTTATTATCCCATGTGAAATCGTAGCCCACATATCCAAGATTAATAAGACCGTAGTTAGTCAAACACTCTCTAAAGGGCTCCATCTGCCTTTCACTCCTAGCATTACCACCCAACTGCTCCTCACGCCGAGCTATCTCGTTAAAATCGCCCACACATAGCCAGGATAGATCATCTTGGTCGTGCAGGTAGCGCAGAGCTTCCGAAGTCTTGCTTCAAAGTTAAGAGCTGCTCTCCATAAATCTCCGTGAATCTCCATTCCTTGTCGTTCACCTTAACCTTGGCATCGATGTAGTATTGACACCAAGATCTAACCCATACATCAACACCATCCTTCCACCACAACGCCAAGCCCAACTCCTCCCACAAAAATCAACTACAAATCCATTAGAAAAGCCCAAACTCCACTTGACATTATTCATATCCTTTACCTGTTTATTCGTTTCACTTAGGAAGACCACCAATGGATTGTACGACCTAAAAAGGTCCCGTAGTTCCCCCACTGCCGCGTCCAATCCCAAACCACATCAGTTTACGCCTAAGTAATTCATTGTTCTCGGCGGCCCTACGTTGACCGCTGGGTCCTATAGCCGATCAAAAACTGAGCCAACACGATGTGGCTTGCCCAAAGAACTTGAACCTGAACCATCCTCGCCGATCACCTGCACCGCCGCCGGAACCCAAGCCATCCTGGGGCTCCTTTTCTTGTTAAGAGAGTGTTGTGGCAAGTGGTGCTTCTCGACACCATCAGAGTGATGCTGAGCCCTTGGACGGTGAGTAAACATGCCACTCCTACTCTTCTGCTTTTCCGCCTTGTCCACAGGCTCCTTGCTAGCATGCAAATCCTTGCCATGAGCCCTATGGCTCTTAACCGAGCTCATCACCTTGACACCCTCCCTCCTCCTGTCCCTACCGCCAGTGGGGGAATAACTAGAGAACTCATAATCTTTTGATAGATTCCTACACGGAGGGATACCACAAACAGAAGGGCCTCCCCGATGCACAAATCAGATCCTGAGGATCTGCTATTAAAGCTCCTAGAGGAGACAGAAGGCCAAGCCGGTGGAGGGGTTTTTGGATTTCTCCTTGGCGAAGCAAGAATCCACTCCCCCACTGGTTTTTGTCCTCCTCCTCAGCCAAGCAATCATCAACTGAGTGAACCAAACACCCACAATCAAAGCAAAAATGAGGGATTTTCTCATAATTCAAATCGAACCACTTCCCTTCTTCCTCCTCATCGGATTCCTTGATACGAACACCACGAAGGAGAGGTTGATCCACACGGATCACAACTCTAATCCTTAACTCTTTGCTCTAGGATATCCCGTTAGCATCTACATCAACTGAAATAAACTTCTCGATCCAACCACCAATTAGCTCCCCATACACCTTATTCATGAAAATCCATCGGGAGATCCAAAACCCTAACCCAGATGTCTAGGGAATCAAAAACCATATCGGAGGGGCGACTCAATCCGTCATAATCCTTCAATAGCAGAACACTAAAGTCGAACTGCCATGGACCGTTCTTCAGCACATGCTTCCAGTCCCCTTCTGATGTAAATCTCACCACGAATATGTTGTCACCGATGTCCTTGAATTGCGCCGGGCCATGGAGCCCCCACACCCTTTGCATAACTCTCTCCATGGCACCTAGGATCAGCTTTCACGGCGAGCACAACTTTTCTACCATAGCCCATCGCGGACGCGGAACCCTAGCAGCTTCGACGCCCTTGATGAAAGGCCAATTGCCTCGTTGTCCGTCAACAACACATCACCCAACATGGCTGATAGACCTACAACAATCTCATCCGCCCCCGTCTTGTTCGGCGATCATGACGAAGTCCTCGAGGAACCACCGCCATTGGACACCGACCGATCAGGAGAGTTCATGACTCACCAAACCAGCGCGCTTACCGAGAGCGGAGGGACGAGAGTCCAAGAACCACCGTCGCGCAGGGGAGATCTCGTCGTCAAGCTCCCCTCCGTCGCCAAAAACACCACCCTCCAGAGGAAACCCTAGCAACCACGATCGCCCTAGGAGTTACTCCGCCTTTGGTGGACCCGCGATTCAAATTGATGTTTTGGGATCACTCAGAATGGAAAACTTAAACCAACCATCATAGATGCATTGAAGTCGAGATGGAGCTACTAATAAAACAAATTTATAAAAGATCGATCATGCACAATAAATTTGACAAATTAATCTTGATAAATGCTGGATGGAAATGGGAAATTGGTCGGAGAGCAACACTTGACGAAACTTGGGATTATGAAAATACAATCGCCTCGGCGATGCAAACCTTTTTCATGAAAATACAATGACAAACATAGATCATTGAAAACTACCAAATCGAACGTTTCGAGCTCCGGCTAAAATATGATTTAAGCAGAGTTTCGTTTCAATCCGAGGGTACGTCACATCTGAAATTTTGTATATGGCAGACCCATTTTTATAGGGGAGCATATGGCAGACCTGATTGGCCTTGGTAGACCTTGCTTAAATGAACAGCCCAGATGCACCGAAACGGGCCCAAATCGGACTACTGCAGTGACTATGGTCTCAGACGAAAAAAAAATGACTCGACATCCACCCCCCATCCGGTCGGCGCACACGGTGTCCGCGCTTCTGGAACAGCCGAACAGGCGAACAGCCCACCGAAGCTTTGAGAAAGAAGCACCGAAAAAAATGGCCACGCGGCCACTCGTCTTCTCCACTCTCAGAACCCCCTCCTCCCCCTCCCCACCTCCTCTCCTCCGCCGCCTCCAAACCCTAACCCGCGCTCTCGCATCGTCGTCCCCGCAGACCATGGCGTCGTCTCCTACCCCAAAGAAGGCAAGCAAGCAAGCACCCGATCCCTTCTTTCCTTCAGCCCACGGCGTGGTGGGGTGTTTCGTGGTTCCCTAACTGCGGCGGATGCTGCAGGTACTTGTGCCGATCGCTAACGGGACGGAGCCGATGGAGGCCGTCATCACCATCGACGTGCTCCGCCGCGCAGGGGCCCAAGTCTCCGTCGCCTCTGTCGAGCCCGCGGCTGCGCAGGTCGCCGCGTCCTGGGGCGTCAAGCTCGTTGCCGACGCCCTCCTCGACGACCTCGCCGGAACCGATTTCGACCTCATCTCTCTCCCCGTGAGTCACATACATGCTCCCCTAGCCTGTACTAATTAACTGTGGGTCTTGTTTTTCCGGGAATGCAAACAACCGTGGTTTCGAAGCAACTCTTTATTTGTAACTTAATTCCTTTACAATGGACAAAACATGGTAAATTAACTGAGCTCTACCGCAACAAAATTTAGATTCCTTGGTAGCGGAATGTGTCTGTTGGTGAATGGTGACAAAACAGGGAATGCCTGAATTTTTGATTGTGTAATGAAGAAATCATATGTTTATCTACATTACAAATTGTATCTATGGCCTTTATGAATCCAAATTCCAGTCTAGGGATCATCAGATGAACTACAGATTTGAACATAGGAAATGGAACTCTATTGTCCTCCTCCGGATTTAGGAGGATAATTGTCGCTATTTCAGAGCTCCTACATATGTTGTTCTAGAATTATTGCTTTGCCTCATCTGACTATTGTGAATGGAGAGAAAATTGTGGCGTCCTCATGACTTCTGTCTCCGGATTTTGTTATTGGATCTTTTTTATCTGTATGTAGTACTTGTACCTCAATTTAAAACAAACTCTCCATTGTCAGGATTTATTTGATAGTATGTTGATCATGCATGCTATGAACAGAGGAAGATCCTATAATGATATCGATACACATTTATAAATGTTGCATATAGTATGAGCAGTACATCAGAAATCCTACAACGACACTTTACAGTCTGCCACTTCAGTTCAACTGCTCTGTTGTTTTGTCCTCTTCGTGAACTTGCTATTTAGCCTGAATTTCTCTATGGTTTCGGCATCCATTATGTAATTGGGTTAAACCTTAGCCGCCTCTCGAGGTCTTGCCAAACTTTCCTCTGTAGTAGTGTAGATCTCCTGTAACTGAACTCTTAATTCGGCTCTATTTTCGTTAGTTCTCTGAATCTGTTCGACAGTCACTGAAATACTAAGCTCAGGCCTGTCAAAGAGTTGATCCACCTATTAGTTTGCTAGGGTATCATGTGTTTCTGTTTATGAAAAACTGTTGATATCCATGAACTTTGTCTGCTTCATTCTGACTTTTTTTTTGTTTGTTTTTGTTGTGTTCTGTGTAGGGAGGGATGCCTGGGGCTTCCACCTTCAGAGACAGCAAAGTTTTGGAGAATATGGTTAAAAAACATGTAGAGAAGGGTAAGCTTTACGCAGCAGTATGTGCTGCACCAGCTGTGGCACTAGGATCTTGGGGTTTGCTCAATGGATTAAAGGTTATACACTGTCACCCATTATTCATTTTCTGTATGCCTTGTATTATCACCTTTCATTTGGGTGAAGCTCATTCTTGTGTTCTTGTAGGCAACTTGCTATCCTTCATTTATGGATAAACTTCCTTCAGAGGTAAACGCTGTAGAATCAAGGGTGCAGATCGATGGGAAATGTGTAACTAGCCGCGGGCCAGGAACAACCATGGAATATTCTGTTGTTTTGGTTGAACAACTTTATGGCAAAGAAAAGTCTGATGAAGTAGCTGGACCAATGGTAGGAACTATTTTTCAGCATTGTATACATCCATTCTCATAGATGTCCATCGCAGGAATTTATGTACAACAAAAATTCACATGTTTGTGGTGCTTACTACTCAGTTGTACAGTGTCATGTTGCTTCTTGATGGTGAAATAATCAGGCTATTTAGTTTGCCTAGGACCTGACATTCCTGCAGTTTTTTTGCTATGTAGGGATGGAAATTTGTTCAGCATCTTATTTTGTATTTTATACTTCGCCCTGAAGAGTTGATAAATAAACAATCTCCTCTTTTTATGTTTGCAGAAATTATCCACACTGCACCTTCGTATGTAAATTACAAATATTAGTTGATGAAATTTCTTTATTTGTAGTTCTAGTTGCATATTAAAATTCGGTAAATTCTATTGAGAACGATAGCCATTTTGTGCACATGAACAAGTCTTTTGTCTTTAAAACCATTGATCCACATTCTCGCTCAAACTGGTTACAATGCAGAATTTTATGTACGTTTTTTATTTTGTAACTTCTCTGCATTGGAATTATCTATGTGTATATCATTCGGCCGATTAGTATCCTTTTGCAACATTCTCTTGCCTTCATTTGTTCCGCCTAGGTGTAGTTCTCATATTCTCGCAGCTCTTGTTTACATGCCAACTGAAGTGATTTTATATTCTAGGTTATGCGTCCTCAGCATGGTGCGGAGTTTTCAATGAAGGAGCTGAATTCAATTAGTTGGAATGTTGGTGAAGATCCTCAGGTATGCGTTGAAACCTAATTGTTTCATGTAGCATCCATTTGTTTTATTTTCATCTCATAGAGTGCTATTAAAAATTCATCCTTGCTGAAACCATTCAAATAGTCTGGTATGATTTTTCTTGATAACGGATTTTTTTCTTGAAGACCTGCATGATAGCAGGGCAAATAATTAAAGGTTCCTAATACAAAGGTAGGATGTAGTACAAATTGAACTAAGAAAACAAAGTTCCTTAACCATAAAGGTAGGATTGGGTAGTACACATTTTAAATGTGCGAACCATGGTTTATGGTGTACACATTTTTCTTTGACATGGTAGGGAGTTCATTGTGTGCTGACTAAAGCTAGATCAATAAGCTTTAATAGATTGAAGGCGAAGATAAGTGTGTTTAATAACTTACCTTTTCTGTTTGAGATGATTTCTATCAGAAATGTGTCTTTCTAGTTTGATTCGTACATATGGAGAGAGAGAGAGATGGAAATTTTAGCTGCTAATATAGTACACACTACCCAGACACAGTTTAACGGATGACTTGGATTAAGCCACAGAAGCCACCAGCAAGCAATTGAAATACTGTTGAGTAGTAATTAAGTTACACATGCTTATTTGGTTACAGTTACCCTTGTTACATGTGATTCTTCATTGCCCTAGATGCTGGGTTCCAAGTATATGTTGCTCCATTAACAGTTTAAGATCTTGTTCTCCTGCTGCAGATTCTTGTACCAATTGCTAATGGTACAGAGGAGATGGAGGCAATTATGATTATTGACATTCTTCGGAGGGCGAAAGCAAATGTTGTTGTTGCATCTTTGGAAGCCACCTTGGAGATTATTGCATCCAGGAATGTGAAGATGGTTGCTGATGTGCTATTGAATGATGCCCTTAAGCAGCAGTATGATCTCATTCTGTTACCTGTAAGTTTTCTATACATCACTTTTGACCATTCTTACATTTAGACTTTTATCTTATGAGCTCCTATTTTTGGATAGGGTGGTCTTGGTGGTGCCCAAGCGTATGCCAAATCAGATGAACTGATCGGTCTGATTAAGAAGCAAGCCGAGGCAAACAAACTGTATGGGGCTATTTGCGCCTCCCCTGCAATTGCCCTTGAGCCACATGGCCTGCTGAAGGTATTGTACTCCCTCTGTTTCAAAATATAAGATGTTTTAGGTTTGTGAAGAAAATGCACTAGACTTCTTTTAGTGTGTAGATTCACTCCAAACCTGAGTGAACCTACATAGTAAAAGAAGTCTAGATACATTTGCTTCACAAAGCTAAAACATCTTATATTTTGATCCCTCCGTTTCAAAATATAAGATGTTTTAGCTTTGTGAAAGGAGTGTATCTAGATCAGGATGGGAATGGGTCGGGTCGGCCCACCGGGTCAGTGACCCGACCCAAAAAATCAAGGCCGATGGGTCACATGGGTCGGCCCTGAACAAAATTTGGGCCAATAGAGCCGGCATCGAGGTACCCATTGGGTCAGCGGGGCCGACCCAACTCTTGCACGCTAGCGGCGCTGCCTCCTGTTTGCTTTCCGTCGACATACACACATACACATACCACGCGATATGCAGCTCGTCATCCAACTGTCAATGCATTTGTGTACGAAGAGAAGCTAGCTTACTTGACAACATCGATTAATTACTTTGTAGCCTTGTAGGTAATGTTAGATACGTACAGCTGATTGGCTTGCGAGCCGACGAAATTGCCAAGACGCGCACGCAGTAGCTAAGCAAGCAGCTTGATGGATTTCTAGCTAGCTAGCTTCAAGTATACGCTTTTGGTGATTTGTGTCTCGCCGGAACAGCTTAATTAGTGAGCTAGCTAGCTGCTAGTAGTTCTCAGAAAATAGATTCACGTATTAATCTTGTCATTGTTTCAAGTTAAAGATAAAAAATCTCTGGGTTTGGGGTTTGGGTCGACCCACGGTACCCATCGGGCCAGCAAGGCCACTAGGTTTTATCTAAATGGGTCGGCCCATGGCCCCTCAAATTGGCCTTGAGGCCTCAAGGCCAGGTCCAAGGCCAGGGCCGGGTCGGCCCATTCCCATCCTGATATCTAGACACCTTTTAGTTTATGTTCACTCCAAAACTAGATGAATCTACACACTAAAAGGAGTCTAGATACACTCTATTCACAAAGCTAAAACATCTTATATTTTGAAACGGAGGGAGTAGTAGATAAGCATTGAATCCTAGTGAAACAGACACACTGAAACAGTTCTGTAATTTGCACATTATCCTTTTTTACATCAGGGAAAGAAGGCTACATCCTATCCTGCTATGTGGAACAAACTCGCAGACCAAAGTGAATGCAAGAACAGAGTAGTCGTGGATGGAAACCTGATCACTAGCCAAGGTCCAGGCACTTCCATGGAATTCTCGCTTGCCATTGTGGAGAAGCTCTTCGGAAGGGAAAGGGCCCTTGAGCTGGCCAAGACCATGGTTTTGGTGTGAGCTATGTTGCTACCAGAAAGTTCCAGGTCAGACTTGCTAGAACCAATTTCCAAGTTCAGTTCCAGGTCAGATTAGAGTGACACTTTGTGAATAGGAGGCATGCTATGTAGCTGGCGTGGAATGTGTACTCTAGTCCTTTTTCTCTTATCACAATAACACAGCAACTTGTAATGGACGGAAATGCTATAAAGAGTTATGAATATGATGCAGTGTGAATGCCTCATTTTCTGAATGAAATGTTGAATCACTTAGTAACTTATCTGCTGTGGTTCCTACTACGAGCCATGTATTCTGAAAAATGCAGAGTTACAAATTTTTCTCCGACAACAGGGGCCCATTAAGGACTCCAAAGAATTTCATAGGACTTTTTCAGGAATATTGCCCTTAAGTTTCTCTCCTATGTAATATAGTATAATTTGCAGGATTGAAATCCTTAGTCCTTGTTTGGTAATAGAGGTTTTGTGGAGATTATAGGGTATATCCCAAAGGGTCTCAAATCCACATAAAACCCCAATCCACTTGGTAGGGTAGCGTATTTGGTAATGGGGAAGATACACGAGGATTTGATGAAAGTGCGGGAAAGTGGGATCGAATTAGTCTAATTTGAACCAAACAGGGTTTTAGAAATAAGTGGGATTTGAGGTTTGATGCAACAACTCCACAAATCTCTAAAAATACACTAGTACCAAAGAAGACCTTAGGGGTTGTGTTTTTTTGCTGGAATTTCAAATGATCGGGTTTTATAGGAAAAAAATCAGTTTTTTTCCAAGGATTACTTTGCAGCATCCTTTTTTTTTCATTTTTGTATCGGCTAACATATCTTTCTACAATTTACTGATCTTTCCTATGTTGTCAAACACTATATACCTAAATTTCTATAGTTCTAACTATATAGGATTCAAAAGGACATGCAACTGAAATCATGTGTTATTTTCTTTGTTTCCGCGTTCTGAGAACACTGAATCAAAGAGGCCCCAACGTGAACTGAAGCAGTCTCATTTGAGAGTACAACTAGTCTTCAGTCTATCTTTTCCTGGGGCTGCTGATTATTGCTCACAGCCCACTTAAAAAAAGATTATTGCTCACAGAAAGAGCAATAAGGACATTTGTATCTTAATAGGAGTCTGAATATTCATATACGAGAGGGGAATAGAATTGCAATCAATGATAGTCATATATATACTCTGATAGTTTTCCAGTTATTTACATCAGTGCCCACACCCCATACACCAACTGATCATCAGCCGCAGGGAGCGTGAGCTTACAACAAATAAAAGAATACAATCAATTATACGAAATCATATATGTACATCTGCCTAACACCACCGCAGTTTGACATGGCAAATAGGGAACAAAGCTCTCGGCGCCGAAAAGCGAATCCCGCAGGCAAGCAACATGATCGGCCACCCTTTCTCTCCAATCTCCCCCTGCACCGCACATCTTCCGGAACCCCATGTGTGTCTTACAAAACGTACTAGCTTTTCCTCAGCAATATTTACACGCTGTGCCGTCCACAAGGGCCAAGGGTACGTACGTAGGTAGTGCCTTCCACATCGCAAAGGGGAGCTTTTCCTCTGGCCTACACCATGCTTTCCTTTTGCCTCCTGTAACTGCAATGGCAAAAAGGGGAGGAGCCCTTGTGACCAAGTGTTCCAGATCGTCCTCCTCCTATGGTGTATTCATGTGTCATGTATGTGTGGTCTAATACTAGTATATACACATATTTTTGTGATGGTTCCCTACTGGTAGCCAGCCTATGGGGAGAAAAGAGAGAGAGAGGAGGGGGCATGTGAGATGGAAATGAAAAGTGACTTTCCCTCTGGGGTGGCTGGGGCATGGGGATATAAAGCTCCCCACATGACAAAGAAAATAAAAGTTCGTGTCATCTATGATAAGATGGCAAGGGGGCCATTTCATACCTCCAGATGGTGCATCATCTCCCCTCCCTTTGGTCTGGGAGGAGGCTTTTGGTCCACAAAAGTCAAGGCCATTTGCTTTGCATTGTTGAGCTTGCATGCATATGGCCACACCGTTGGGTGCTTTGGCTATCCCAGTAAGAAAGCCTGCGAGGTAAGCAGGATGGCCAGAGCTGAGAAGAGGCAGAGCGTGGTGAAGTCTTTCCTGACATCCTGCATCACCAAAGGTGAAACCTTGTAAGTTGATAAAAATAGTAAACTTGGTAAAAGAGGCTTCCCATCTTATAAAACCCTACTCCTCCGAATTAAGCAAAAATTTAAGACTAATGCTTCCGGTCTTTCCGTGAAAATCAATCATGTTCATCTATGCTTTCGGTGATCAATGTGATTAATTATAAACTAGTATTATTTCTGCTCCACTAACAACATATACATTCGGGTGGAGAAGAATCGCATATGCACCTAACGCTGATTGTTCAATCATGAAAGTTTGCCCCTCTCAGGATACTAAACCGTGCGATAAGCGTGCCCGAAAGGAACACTATGGAATTTATTCTCTATGCTTGTGTGCGCAGTTGTGCACTAACGCACAAGGAATATTTGGAAATTTCTTCTCCTTGCTGAATATCATCATAGTATCAAAAAAAAAAAGAGATGGAATCGGCCTTACAAATTGGACTTGTGAAGTTTCCTAGTATACAAGACTGCATGCAGTGTGAACTCAAGTGTCAACCCGTGGCGTGTGCATGCAAAGGGTAGCTACATATTCCTTTTTCGTGGCAGTACTAGATATGATCCCTTATGCTTTCTTTGTGGAGTACTTTTATCTTTGTTTCTAAATGAAGTGATTTGGTGACT
This sequence comes from Avena insularis, assembly GCA_023614405.1. Taxonomy (NCBI): domain Eukaryota; kingdom Viridiplantae; phylum Streptophyta; class Magnoliopsida; order Poales; family Poaceae; genus Avena; species Avena insularis. Next base: position 161,521,624 of record CM042690.1, on the reverse strand, counting down.
TGCAGCCGATCGGGTAGCACTAGCTTTAAGTGCAAACAAGGGAAAGAATAACCGTGCAACTCAGCTAGGTCACTGGAAAACTGCCGCCTAGGACACTAGCTGCGTGCGCGTGTACCCTCGTTTGTGTTGGTTAGTTTTCTTTCCTTGCCGAGCGAGGGTGCCATGTCTCGTCAATTTGATACGCATCATCGTGCATATGGAGATGGACCACTAGTAAAGTTTAGATAAGAAGACTTTCTTATAGTAGCAGTACGTTCTGATAAAGTCCAGCTTGGACCAACGGTGATCCACATGTGCATTGCACCTTGGCTGACGTTGCTGTGGGGAACGCGGATCTTCGGAGGAAAAGCTAGCATCACTGTATGACTATATCTCGGACTGACCGATCGATCGACTGGAAAAAGATATGTGATCCTGATAGATATGCTGTACCAGATCTCTGACAGACTAGGTAGTTCCATGGCGAAATAGCATTGTATAGTAAATATCCTCACTAAAGCTAAACGTACTACCGGAAATCGTACTACTTTGGAGAATTACGGATCATCAAATGTAAGGAGCTAGTGAAATGGATGAGTAACTCACCTTGGTGGGGGAAGGCGGCGCGGAGGAGGCGGCGAGGGAGAGTGACGCCGCCGACGTGGCCGTCTGCTGCTGCGTGAGGCCGACGTTGTAGACCATCCTGCCGTCGGGCTGGTAGAGTCCGTAGTTCCTCTCGGAGGTGGGCCCGGGCTTCATGTCCTCGTTGAAGAGCGCGAAGAGGTACACCTCCAGCCGCTGGCGTGGCCGCAGCGGCGTGCCCTCGTTGCCCACCTGCCGCACCAGCAGGTTCCGGTTGTACATGCGGGCGTTCTCCACCGTGGCGCCCACCTCGTCGGCGTCGCCCTTGGACGGCCACCCGGTCTCCGACACGTACACCGGGATCCCGCCGTAGCCCAGCCGCGCCGCCGCGAAGCTCACGGCGTCCACCTGCGCGTACAGCATGCTCGTGTACTGGAGGTGGGTGTACGGGTCCACCGCGCCGACGTGGTACGGGTCCGACAGCGCGTAGGACAGCGACACGCTGCACGTACAACACACGTGGAATCCACGTTAGAAAAGCCGTAACAGTACGTACGCTGACGTGGCGGAAAAGTAGTAGTACCGTGGATCGTCGAAGAAATTACTGTACGTACTTTGCGGGGTCGGCCTTGTATGCGAAGTAGGGGTATGCGTTGATCCAGAATGGGGCGCTGGTCTCGGCGAGGAAGCGGAGGAAGGGGAGCATGAGGGCGGCGCACTCCGGGGTGAAGGCGCCCTGCGACGGCGGGTAGGAGTTGGCGAGCACGCCGAGGGAGCTGGCCGTGGAGACGTGCACGTACCCGTCCATGCCCATCTGCGCCAGCGCCGCGTGCAGGTTGCGCATGGCCGGGACCAGGCTGGCCTTGAGCGCCTCGTCGTCGTCGGTGAACACCTCGTTGCCCACGGCGATGCCCGTGACGCGCGTGGCCGGGAAGTAGGGCCTGATGTTGGCGGTGACCCACTGCATGGCCTGCCCCGCGCTGGCGGCCATGGGCTGGACAAGGTCGTTGGGCACCGTGACGATGAGCTCGATGCCCGTGCCGCCGAACGCCGCCAGCACCTGCGGGTTCACGTCGTAGATGCGCACCTTGCCCACCCGCAGCGACGACAGGAGAGACACCACCTGCGTCGGCGTCGGAAGGTTGTTGCCTACCTGCCCGTAGTTGATGCCGATCGCCGCGCCGCATTGCAGCACGCAAACCTCTGCACGCAGGCACATTCCAAGAAACGTTCGGTTAATTCGCGGCCACGGTATCGGGACGACGGCGGCGTATATGTGGAGGCGTGCACATTACCTGAGCAGAGGAGAATGCAGAGGAGGGCAGAGAGCATCAGGGTCCTCGACCTCGCAGACGTGGCGAACGGCGCCATTGCTACCTGCTGCGACGATCAATGGATCGATGAGCTGAGTAGAGCGAGGAGGGGAGCTAGGGAAGAGGGGGAGGGAGGTAAGCAGGATGTGATCGCGTATATATAGAAGGAATCGAGAGGGGGTGCAGTGTGCGCCGGTAGGTGCGGTGTGGGGGTGGAGCTAAGCTAATCGGGCAATAATTCTTTACTTTCCTTGGGTGTGATCGACATCGATGGAAGAAGACTTTGGAAGCGGGGGAGGGGCCTTCATGGGCGGGCGGTTAATTGGGGTTGCCTCTGACGCCTTCCGTTCCGTTGCCGTGGCTTGGCTAGTTGGGGTATGTTTTGTGGCAGGAGCCCTGCAGGGGAGGCAAATGCCCGATGCTCCATCACTGGTGTACAGCCGGGCGACGGACGTGTGAAAGCGGTGCCTGAGTTTGAGCTAACTTGTTAACTGAGCACAATTCAGAATGTACCGACTTCAGTCCTCGAGCCTGCAGGGTCTCTGAAAAGCTAGCTGACGGCCTGTGATCCAAACTGGATGTCAGTTAAACTCAAGTTATAGAGCTGTACTTATCAAACCTTGATGGCCACATACGACCTATTTTGATAAAAAAAAAGTCCATCCCTTGTAAAAAAGGTCAAAACCTATTTTCACGGTGTGCTGTAATCTAGGTGTTCATAAAGCATTCGATCCCTGTTTTGGATGCGTTTCTACTTTTGTGAGTTACTCTATCTGGGTGATTGTTTATCTGTCTATTACTAGGTCACATCCGAATCTACTGTCTTCTCCTTGGGTGCGTCAACGGTTTTGTTAACGGGAGCGCGTCTTGTTTAGAAAATTTTAATAAATCGTTTTTATTTGTTACCCTTTGCAACAATCTACATTATTTTAGGATCCTGTTCTTCCCTAACATTCTTCAACACTAGTTTGTGCTGTAGATGTCATGACATCTTCTATCTTATGTTTTTGCTACTCTCCGGTAATATAAGACGCTATTACAACCCGGTAACTAATATATCATAGTAAATAATAGTGCATGAAAGTTTCGGCTCGTTCTGCTATCCACATCGTCCTGATTCTTTCTGACCGGGGATGGACATATGGGAGGACATGCGGCGCCATCACGACGGAGCCCGGATCTTTCGGGGAGGCGGGGTCGCAGCCCGGGATTCCCTGCCACGAAGAGCCCGCGTGACCTTTCCTGCCCCGAGTCGCCAGATGGTGGACCGTGCGCCGTCCCCTGGGCCAGGCGTCAGCAGTTGTGGGTGACACCGCTCTTGGTGAGAGGCGTTTGGAGGGATACATGTGTTCCGCACCCGCTAGGTTGTAGGTCCCGTCCACGACCAACGTGGTAGCGGAAACCCTCGCCATCCGTGGGTCCTCGCGCTCGAGAGCTGAGGTGGCAGCGGAAATCCTTGCCGTTTGCGGTTCCTCACGCACGAGAGCTAAGGTGGCAGCGAAAACACTAGCCGGTCGCGGGTTCTCGCGACGAGGTCGTACGGTGGGTCCCATGCCGACTTGAAGTGCCAGTGCAAAGTCATCGTCGTGCGTGGGTTCTCGCGTGGAGTAAATGACGTGGGTCTCTTTGCTGCGGAAGAATGACTCTCACATATTGTATCCATACGCAATGCTCTGGCTCAGCGCCATGCCTAGCGCGAATTCGGCTATCGCGTGTTTTCACGTTCCAGTATAATCTGCAGAGAGGACACGGGCCATACGGCTTCATGCCATGCCTCTCTGCCCATACCAGCTCTTTATGATCTACGACGAGCCTATTGACGACCTGGAACACCATTATCTTTTCTTATATGTCCTTCCTCACGTTTGGGTTAGATGCGTGTTTTGTCTTTGTTATGACCTTCTTCCTCACCCTGTTTGATAGATGGTGTCGCAGCCCACGGCTCTTCTTATTCGGCGGTGGAGTTTCTGTGTCATTCGTCGCGGTAAGCCATCTTGTTTTTTTACCTCCTATTGTTCTCTTTCTTTGTCCATTCCCGATTGTCGTCAAACTCTCTCTATTCGTATTGTAGGTTTTTCCACGATGCGCTTCGATGATGGTATGTCCGCTTGCTTTTTTCTATGCGAAATGCATAAGACTGGCTTGCTTTATGCTTTTCTGGCGATAGCATGACCTTGTCGTCGTCACTTCATCTATCGATCGTGTTTATATCTAGCACGCAAGGTACATTTCGTTTTCCTACGTTCATGCCTTTCATGTTTTGAGGCCTACATCCTTCATTTTATCTTTCGTGTCGTCTCTTGATTCAACTCTCAATGAGGCGACGTTCGAGTTCACCTGCGCATTGCGTCACCAACATCTACTTCCGTCGCTTCTCCGTCGTCGTCAGCGTGAGTTGTATGATGTTCATGGAGAGGTAGGTTCTCTTAGTTTTACAGCCGATGTACCATTTGTTCGTTGTTTCTTGCCTATCACATAAACCGTTCTTATGAACCACATGTCTTTCCCTTTCCCTCTTTGCATCCTAGGTTTTTTCCCGTCAAGCTCTTCGATGACTGCCCGTGTGTCTGCATTCTTTGGTCTTTTGGTGCATGTTCGTCCTTTTGCCGTCACGTGTTTCACTGCTGTCTTTGCTACCCGTAAGCTCTATTTTGCCACGTAGGTATAACGTTTTTTCGAGTCGCTTTCGCAACATCTATGCTTTCTTATTTCTCTTTCAAGGAGATCGCATGTTCTTAGATGCTCTCATCCACATCTTCATCGTGTGATGAGGTGTGTCCCTTTCGGCCATTTGTAGAGAAAATGTTTGTCTTGCATGATGTTTTGATTTCTTATTCTTCGACCATATTCTTTTCTTTAGCGTTGATATCCTTCGCGTGTTTCTTTTAGTGTTCGTCACGAGTCGGCTACGGGCTGAGATCGCATGTTCTCAGATGTTCTCTTTCACGTCTTCATCGTGCAACGAGGTATTCCAGAATGTGACCAAAACCGGTAGAATAAAAAAAATCCTTCAATTAGAGATTTTCCTGATTGGTTCCAGTCTCATAAATGGCCTCAGATCCTTCCAAAAGTGTCTAGAATCTGAAACTCACATAAAAACTATAAGTTTTTTGCTAACTTGTGATATTAGTGTTAGTTGAAAGATGAAAACCAGCGAAACCAAATGAAAACCAATGGAAAATTCTCGGTAAAAGGTCTCATAATTTGGAGCTATTACTCTCCTATATTATTTAGAACACTTTTTTCTTGTTTAGATCCATATCATGTTTTATGTACTTGCAAGTTTGACCTTTTCATTTTGGTGCTTTGTGCCATCATGGAAAATTTGGAGAGTTTGTTTTGGTTGTTGGAACCTTGCTCTTTTGGGGAGTTGGTTTTGTCTCATTCCTTGTTTCTTGTTTTGACCTTTTAGAATAAGATAAACCCTTGAGCATTTGTGTTTGTGTCTATCTCTTGCTCTTTGGTTATTGCCTAGTTCATTTTTTAAACTTGTGATCTTTTATGTGTTGATTTGGTTCTTTGATATAATTTAAACAACCTTTTGTCGTGTCACACTTTTGTGTGCCTCCTTGCTTTACTTGATGTTTTGTTCAAATTGTATCTCATTTGGTTCTTCAAAGTTGTGTGCATGCATATTTACTATATGTATATATTATGGCATGCTTGCTTTTCTTGATCCAATATATAGGAGAAACTCCACCACATTCTAATTGGCTAATATGTGCACAGAATTCAATTTCATATCAATATGCACATATTTATGTGGAGCCTCTCCTATGCATTGTAGTTGCTCTAACTACTTTGGACTTAATATGTTTGGGGACCATAGTGTACTTAATGTTACTTTAGGTACATTGGATGCTTGTCTTATCAATTAGGAAGAAGTGATGTCTACATGATAATTGGAGGCAATCTAGGACGATCGAGGAACTAATATCTATTACATCCTACCAATGATATCTCGGTAACAAGTATCTCTTACTCATGCATACAAATCTTGCCGCCAACCTCTTGTTGGTTGCGTCTTGGCATGAATTTTTCTATTCACAATTATTGTGGTTCTTGCTATGGCTTTAAAGAAAACTTTTTATTGCAAATGTGAGTAAGTCGAGATGAGTGCATATAATGGGGGATAAAAAATCATGCTCATGATTCACCAATCCCAAATATGTCAATCTAGCAATTATTTTTCCTATCTTTTCCTCAAGTACTTTCATGTGCAATATTGATGAATTTGCAAAGTTGATTCTTTCTTCGTAATACTTGTTGCCCTTTCTCAATACATTCAAACTATCACATTTTCCCTTGTTTATAGTTGTGATGTATCTCGTGTGTTGGTGTTTGAAGCTCATTAATGTACAATAAGATAAAATTAAGCCTTTGGCCATGCTTTCAAGCAAAATTTTGTTGGTATATTGTATGACTTCCTTTGGATATCTTGATCTTTCATTTAGTAGCTATCTTGTGTGTACATGTTTCTTTGTGGTTATATATATATATATATATATATATTCATGATTGTCTTCCACCTAGAAACTTATACACATGAGAATAGTTACTGCTCAAGTTGATATTCCAATTCCTTGGAGACCACCTTTTAGTTCATTTGATTCTTCAATGGCTTCCACAATTCTTCGCGTATGAGTGCTTGTCTTATTCGTTTGTATCTCCTGACACTCATATTTATTCTCCCATGCCTTGTGTTGTTAAATGATTTTGGGGGAGTGAGGATTCCATGCTTTTGCAATTTGTTTCCAAATGCAATTATTATAATTGGTGCATAATCCTTGGGAAGTTTCCTAATTTATTTAAGAATGCTCATTTGCCTTCTTGCAGATATTTTGTGTTTTAAATATTTATAGGGGAGTGAGAATTCCATATTTGTGCATGTTGTATTCAAATGCAATTATTTTATTTCGTGCAAAAATCTTGGGGAGCTTCCCTATTTCATTTGAATACTCATTTTCTCTTATCGTAATATCTTATGTTCACTTGGTTCTTTCAGATCTTTTGATTGCTTGCTTCATTTGTTCATGATTATTCCATTTTTATTTCATTTGCAATCTTTGGGTGCTCAATATAGTTTTACTTCCTCCTAAGCATTCGTCATTAGATATGTGCAAATGATTCGCAAAAGAAAATCATAAGAAATTGGTTTCAAAAGCACACCTTTGGAAGAATTTTCACTATATTGGTCGTCTAGAACTTTTCACCCATTTTGGCAAACGATGCAATTAGGGGGAGAAGTTTTGGAGGGTTTAAGGGAAGTTGGTTTTATGCTTTGAGTTTGTTCTTTAGCATTTTCCTTTCATACTCTCGCATCTTTTTTGTTGCTTTGCATGTTGTATTTTTGATATTGGAGGTTTTACTAGTTCGCCTTTTATAGAGAGGTTAAAACTTTCATCATTTGGTTCTATCCTACCCTACCGTAATATGATGGTTATCTGCATGATCTTTTAGAGTTCATTACTATCTTCAAAATGAGCCTGAGATCATGAAAATCGGACTCCAGATGCTCAAGTTATGATCGTTTTAGCTTTGTTATTTCTGCCAGTTTTTAGGGGGGCGGATTATCTGTCCAAATATCCACCAAAATATTTTCCCCTGTATAGATTGACGCGCACCTTGTCGTGAAAACGTACTTAGCCATATTTTGGCTTGGTGACCCGAAGTATCTAGGAGAGGGCGGATTATTCGATCTGAGAGGTTCCCAATGGTCATATTTCATTGGGAGGGGTTATAAAAGGCCCCCTTCTTCCCCTTGGGTTGGTGGATTTCTTGCTCTCTCCCTTCCCATTGGTTTCCCTTCGAATAGCCTGCAAATCCTCTCAATCCCTCCCATATTAATGTTTTTAGTTTAGGGGGTTGAAGGGGAGATCTAGATCTACAACTCCACCAATCCATCTCTCCTCTATGTGAGTGGAACATCTTGGGATCTAGATCTTGGGGTTTTATTTGTGGATTTCCTCTTTGTTCTTCCTCTCATATTCCTCCATAGCATTTGTTGTTGTGGTGGTATTTTGGATAGAAGGGCTTGAGCATTTCTTTTGTTCTTGCCATTGCATTTGGTGCATCGGTTTGAGTTCTCGGTAGGGTGAAAGGTGAGAAGCTTTTTACTCTTGGGTTCTTGGAACCCTATGCGGTTTAGTTGTTTTCATATTTGTGGTGATCTTGGGAGCCTCCATTTTTAGTTGTGGATGTGTGCCCAAACTTGTTGTAAAGGCTTTGGTTTCCGCCTTGAAGGATACCGATAGTGGAGAGTGAACCAGGCCTTTTATGGCGAGGTTCACAAGAGAACATGTCGAACATGGAAGGATACAAGGAAGACACGAGGTGCACCAGGTTGCGCCACTTGGTCGCACAAGTTGCGACACGATGCACCATCTCTAGGAGAATGCCTTTTTTCAGCAATTCTATTTTTCAACTTTTATGTGTTTGGGCCGTGAACATGGCGTTAAGATGACATTGATGTGGTCTAGGTGGTGTTTTCTATATTATGAATGAAATATTCTTGGGTTCTATGTGAACATGAAGGTTGCATGATGCTCGTTGTAGATGCTCAAATACCACTGCCATGGCAACAAGCACACAATGCTTTGAATAGGACAATGTCTGATCCGAGGTAACACACATTAGCAACAAGTATATGCGGCGACATGTTTACTACGAGGCATCTCATTGCAAAGTGCCACCTCTCTTGCGATATATTGCAATATAATTACAATGGAGGAAGTTCAATATAGTAAACAGGTCTAACAGAAATCAAGAAACATATTGATCAAAAGAGAAAACTGGAAAAATAAATACAAACTATGTATTATTTTTTCGAAATGGGGAGCGGAGCCCCGGCCTCTGCATCAAGCGATGCACACAGCCTTTATTCATTATTAGAACCACGTTGTTTGGAAAATGCCATTACAAAGATCATACAAACCGGAACCGCCAAAACAAAACACCGAGAAAAAATGATAACTGTATCGCCAGCTCCCCAACGAGATCTAGCAAACACCTAGATGCCTCTTTCGACCCCGTCCCGCGGTCACTCTCACTGACACCACTCGCCAAGAATAGTTGGAGTGCCTGGGCGCGACGGCTCGAACTCAAGCAAAAGGAACCCTAGAACCACACAGCTTATCCACGGAACGGCGCCCACGCACACGCTCTGGATGTCGCCGCCTTCACCATCTTTAGCCAAACCGTCTTCAGCATGTAGATCGATGCGCAGACTCTCGCCACACCAGCCACCAACACCACCACGGTGCCAAGTAACACCACCTCCCTACGCGCTAGCCGCTCCACCTTTCCTGCCTCTTCCATCCAGCGTTGCTCCACAAGCAATGCTCCCAAGAGAGAACGCGACGCCGCAGCGTCGCCATCGCCCGATCCGAAAGCTAGATCCTAGGGTTTCCCCCGGAGCAACACAAATGGGTCGACAATAGTCGCACACCGACGCCTTCATCAAGGTAACGACGTAACACGCCGCCATCGCCCGCAAGACCGAAGTCAGCTCGATTTTCACCGACGACTATGACTCCCCGTCTCACCACTGGGACTAGAGGACGGGCCAAGATCCGCCCCTCTAGCTGCACTCCACAGCCGACCATGTGCGGAGAAGGAAACAGCCACCACCGCCAAACCTAGGGTCGCCGCCCCGGGCCTCCTCATGATGAGGAGCTGAAGCTAGGTCCTCCTGCACAGCGCCACCACCGGTCCGACGAAGATGACGGAATCTGGCCAGATCCCAACGGGTCCACCAGCTCCGCCGCCTCTAGGCCTCATAGGACGGTCGCGACCAGGGGTAGGGGCCTGCCGCCGTTCGTTCGCCCCCATGGCTGAGGAGCTTCAAGACGAGCCGCCACACACCATTGATCACCCAGCAAGGATGCCACTGCCGCTGGCCGCCCAGGCTTTGCCCTGGCGTTATCACCGGCGGCGGCAGAGGGGATGGGGAGGCGAGGGAGGGGGCGACCGTGGGAGGAGGCGGAGCCGCCGCACGGGGATAGGAGAGAGAGTTAGGTCCTCAAGTACGGATGGAGTAGGAGGAGAGCAACGAAATACAAACTATGTATATGGATATGGATGAGTGTGCTAATCCAATCTTGATCATGCACCACCCCTTAGTCCTAGCCCACCATAGACCATAAATCAAGAGTTACCCTTGTACCGTCGTTTCTACCACCACTAAGACCATCCATGGTCATTTGTGACTCATGGATTGGAAGCCATCCAATCCTCGGGTAGATTCAATACAGGGCGTCCCTCTCTGCCAGGAATTCTCGGCCCTCTTTGCCATCTGCGCAGCCCCCTCGATGTTAGTGTTCGAGGCTACTCAAGAAGACCAATGGAACATCCTGTTTCGGAGGTCCTTCAATGACGCTGAGGCTGCTGACTTTCTGAGGCTGTGGAGCTCCTTGACCATATCCCTCTTAGAGGAGAGGGATAAGATCATATGGAGCCAGTCTCCCTCGGGAGCCTTCTCCGTTAGTTCAGCGTATAGGACCATGTTCCAGGGTCTTGGGTTACCTTGGACGTCCCACCTTTGGAAGGCACCCCTCCCCCTGAGCTTGCGGATTTTCTTGTGGCAACTGCTGCGGGATCGTCTTTCTTCAGGGGTAGAGGTATCGAAACGCAACGGCCCAGGCAATGGGTTGTGTCTATTATGCGGGACGCCGGAGACGTGTGCCCGCATAATGTTCATATGCCCGGCTGCTCAGTTTTTGTGGAACTTTGTCTGTGAAGCACTTGGGCCGTCGTGGCAGGCCCAAGAGCTCGGTGAGTTCCTAGAGATGGAGGCAAATCGTACCGAAGGGAGGCGCCATCTCTTCTGGCTGGTGTTTGCGGCTATCACGTGGACGCTTTGGAATATTCGTAATAAGATGGTGATTGAGCGGGTCTTTTCTCGCCGCGATTCTGACTCTATGTTTTCCTTCCTTGCTTACCTCCAACAGTGGTACCCGCTCTCTAGGCAGAGGGACAGGGAGCGCGTGGACGGGATCTTGCAGTCGCTGAGGGCGTCGGCGCATCGCTTCACGGCCACTGCCAGTTCCTCCGCGGCGTCTTAGGGGAAGCGTCTCATCAGCTCCTCCCTTCGCTTTCTTTTTTCGGTTTCTTGGGCATGATGTGTTGTGGCCCCAGCAGACTTCGCTTTGTTTTTCTGTTTGACGCATGGCGTCGTGAAGTTGTATGACTTTATTTATAAAGCGGGGCGTAAAGCCTGTTTTGACAAAGAGAAAGACGTAGGCTCCAAGGGTGCCCTAGTCTCGACCTCCGGAAATTCTCGTGTGCGAAGTCGAGGTGGATTGTCTAACCCCCATTTTTTCAGTGGTAATAGCGTCAATATGTCACTCCGTGTTGGGCCATGGGTCTGCTAGAGGACGACCTGGTGAAACCTGACATGACTGCCACCCTTAGATGTCACTCCTCGTATGGTAGTAGTAGATCATTCTCCATCAGACGGGCAGGACCTGTCTAAAAACACCAACTTGTCCAATGTCGTGTGTAAGGCGACTTCCTGATAAAACCAACATATATAGTTCATTAATCTGTGTCATGAACATCTAATCATGAACTATCTAGGCATCTACATCCGCTTTCCGACTCTAGCATTAGTTTATACGACGAAAACAAAATTCTTGTCGACCTACTCTCTGAAACCATTATTGTCGATCGAGCCAGCTACTCTCACCCTGTGTCTCCAAGTCTAACCGTGAAAGTTGCGCCGACTAAGAAAGCAGCTTTTTAGCAGCAGCAAATCGAGTTATCGACAAGAAAGTGTCGAGGCTATGCTCTAATGAGCCGCGGCTCAAGTTTCTTAGCGAGCTTTGCCTGGATTGTATATTGGCGCTTGGCGGTACCGGCCGGTGCACAATGTGGTGTGCATCTGCGCTCGGTCATCAACCGATCTCTCTAGCTCGCTCTTTGCCGGTGATGCCGTGATGATCGCTGCATGTTGCGCGCGTTGTCCTTTTTTTTGGGTCTTTACAACCACGCCCTATTTTGTCCTGCGTGCACCGTCAGCAACGGCCGGGTGGGCTCACACATCTTCATCGGTGGACGACCCTGTCCAGCAGGCAGCAGAGCACCATGCGATGAGCGTAGTATCACTATAGATGATGTTGTCGGCAAGGCAGATCATGCATAATCGCAGTTGGCGTTTCAGCTGCCTCGAAGATCCCTCGATACAGAGAGTGGAGTTCTACATTCTCTTCGTACCTGCCGCTCGTGCTAAAAGGCTACGGCCAATTTTTTTATTTGCTCTTTTTATATAGTTATTATTATAGTTAGTGGGAGACACATGCCAAATGTTCACTTTGTCAATCACCATGCTTTAGTAATCTTCAGTTACCACGAAATGCTCACTTTGTCAATCACCATGCTTATACTAATCTTCAGTTACCGCGAAAATGTTCACTTTGTCAATCAGTATGCTTTAGTAATCCTCAATTACCACGAGCGTTTAATCCAGGACGCGCGACTCGAGCTCGACCGGTGAAACGAATTTTGACCGGGCTATACCGACACGGCACGGCACTCGCCTTTAGATTTTGACAATATGCTGGAAATAACAAGGAAATGTCTAGCTAGCTAGTGGATAATCCTCTGCACCTTTTCGCCGTCGGAGTTGGACTAGCTAGGGTAGACCAGAGTCAGAAAAGTGCATGGCTAATGGAAGCAAGGATTATCCTGTAATTGCTCTTTACTTCTTTATTTATCGATCTATCGCTGCACTAATATGTAGCCACTAATCCTGCGTGCATGCATGGCAATATGTTTTTGTCAACTCTGCCACAGGACAAATCGTGGAAAAGGACCGATGAAGTGCGTTCACTTTAACGAAGGTACCTAGCGGTAGCTCTACCATTGGACAAATACAAACTTATTTTGTCTGCAATGTTGTAATCTAATAGTATGATTTGCGTGACTGTTTGGTCAGTTTTCCACGATTGTCCAACGTGTGTGAGCTTTGTGGAGGAGCTTTGCTTTTGTTGCGTTGGTCTTATCCAGATCAGGCGAGGACGTGCATTCGTGTAATCTATAATGGTTGGCTTCAAATTGACTTGAGATAGCTCAAATGGCGCTACGAGCGTATGCTGTATAATACTCTTACATATAATAAAATTTAGAACAACTCATTACCATTTCCTTTCAAAATACACTAGCTAGCTATCTTCAATAGCCCATGCATAAGATCTCTTAGTTACTGTACATGTGCAAGTGGGTGATGAACCAAAAATCATTCTTCCTTTAGCTAAAAAATTACTCGAAATCAACTCGGGGTCGTTACAAGCCGAGTATCGACCAACTATACAACTCGAGGTCAATTAGGGTTTGTGCTCATTATGGTTCGTGCACCAATCCAAGCGAAAGCAAAATGACAACCTCTACCTTTTCTTTTTGAAAAATAGTTTTTGCTCATTTTTAATACGAGTATCTAGCTCAAACTCTACTTTTTGCAGCTACAGACTTACAATACATGTTCAATATGTTTTAGCAAAATTTTATGAGATTCAGTAAAATGAGACTAGAAAATCGACCAGGTATTTTTAAAATTAAAAACTGTCAGAAACGCATGATAGATATTGTACACATTCCTTAACCTGAAGTTGTTGTCTGCCCATTACAAGCCAAGTATCGACCAACTATACCACTCGAGGTCAATTAGGGTTTGTGCTCATTATGGTTCGTGCACCAATCCAAGCGAAAGCAAAATGACGACCTCTACCCTTTCTTTTTGAAAAATAGTTTTTGCTCATTTTTAATATGAGTATCTATCTCAAACTCTACTTTTGTGCAGTTGCAGACTTACAATCCATGTTCAATATGTTTTAGCAAATTTTTATTTGAATTGACCAGGTACTTCTAAAATTAAACACCGTCAGAAACGCATAATAGATACTGGTACCTTCCTTAACCTGAAGTTGTTGTCTAGTATGTCCGCTCATTCTCTATTTTTATTTGATAGAATTGAGCAGTATTAATTCGTCATTATGTGGTCATCATAATATTCTCCACAACGCTTTTGTTGCTGAATCTATTGAAGTCGATCCCGAGCTGTCTGGCTTAAGCGTTAAGATTTTTCATACAATGGATATTCCACTGGTGGAAAAATGGCCTCTAGTCCCAGTTCATAAGGACCATTGGTCCCGGTTCCAGAACCGGGACCAATCACTCGGGACTAATCTTGAGTCGGTTCGCGACACGAACCCACCAATGCCGGGCGTCCGAATGCTACGAGGTGATCATTGGTCGGTTTGTGGGAAAACCGGGACAATGGGTCCCGTGGCAGCGCTAGAGAGGCAGGCGGGGTGGATCATTGGTCCGGTTCTTGCACGAACCGGGATCGTTGGTCTCGTGTCGCGGCAGGTTTTATTCCATGACAGGATTTTCGCTATTTTTACGCTGGCGGGGTTTTACATCGTGGCAGGGTTTTGTGCCGCGGCAGGATTTCGGGCTATTTTTCTGCCACGGCAGGATTTTTTTTATAAATTTATTGGTACTACATAAATACATCAATAATGAAACCACGATATATATATTACACATCATGCATGATCACAAATATATACACCGTCTCATCCGTCTTCTTGGTCGAAACATATTATAATTACAAACGATACTCTCACACGAATTTGATCTAATTTACACTTCTTTTATACACTTTACCCTTTCAAATGAAGTGGGTAATAGTATTCTCCTTTCGGATCTATGACTTGTTCTAACAAGAATCCGGCAATTTCCTCTTGAATTGCTTGCACGCGTTCTTGTGATAGAAGACCGTCCCGCATCCGTTCGATCTAATATAAAGAAGGGGATCAATATATATGAATAAAACTAAACACAATTGGTGGTAATAAAATAAAGTTGTGATTATTGTTTTTCGTACTTCAATTTTTTTGATGTTCCGGTCTGCCCCCTTCTCTTTGGTCGTCTGGCGAATGAACTCGTAGACATAGTATCCACATAAGTTATTCCCGGCTTCCTGCCTCAAGCACTTTATGAGAACGGAGTTCAATCAAAATAATAATCAAGCATGATAATGGTTGTATTGAAACTAGAATCAAAGAGATGCGTGGATCTAGCAAGTAGTACTTACAGTTAATGGTTGAAATGTAAGCTCTGGCTTCCGAACACCCCTAGTTTTGGCGGTGAACCGTTTCCAAGCCCTCTAGAGGCATTCCTGCATGTCCGCCCACTTTTCTAATGGTGTGCGTTTCGAGTCCAGGATTTTTACTACTCTGGTGTCAACAGAAATGATTAAGAGGATATAGTGGAATCTTGACACACTAACAAAATATAACACGAGTCAATTATACGCTTAACATCGAGTAATCGAAAATAGAATGTGTACAAGACAGTAACACTCACGCAACGTTGTAAGGAAATAGTATTTCCCTTCTAGTGCTGAAATACTTCAACGCTTGGAACAAGTTATCCTCTGTCTCTTTGGGATTTGTTTTTAGAGTAACTTCATGAACGAAATTACAGTCAACAAACCCAAGGTCATAGATTTGTCCTTTGTTGTATTCTTGAATCTTCATTCTGCATATATAATTAGTATAGTGATTAGTAAGATTATACAAGCAACGAATGAGATGAGCTAGAAAGACTTAATTACAGAAATTAATAATACTTACAAACAATAGGCACTGACGATAGCTTTGTCGAGGGCGTCTTGTTGGTAAAACTAAAATAATTCTGGAAATTCAATCAGTATGAAGCCATCTCCATGACCGTAATGGTGGTATTTATATGCAGCATAGATCCAGTTTTTGGAATCAGCACAGGCTTGGATGTACCATTTATGCAATCTTCGCATTTTTGTTGGTAGATCTTTGACTAACTCGGGTTTGACGAGAGGAGCCCCGTACTGGTACACGTATGCTGTTTCTTGGTACCCCTCGAACTCATGCATACGACTCATGTACTCAGTAATAGACAGTCCATATAATTGGACTTTTTCTCCGTACAGTCGAACAAACTCCGGATCAATGTTCGGATCATGCCGCTCCTGGATCATCCACTCATTGGTATCATACACTTTGAGCGGTTCGATCGATTGATTTTTCTGTTGTCCGAGCTAGGCAACTTCTTTCCCGACTCTCCGCTCTTTTGCCTCAGCCAACTTGGTAATAGAGCGATTATAGTCTGATGTGAGTGCTATGGGTTGGTGAAGCTGAATCTTAAGCGCGGCTGCTTTGGCTTTATCTTCTGCGGTGACCGGGAAAATGCCTCTATCGGCCTTTTCTTGTTAGCCATGTAAATCTTCCACTTTTCATAATGGGCAGCTGCGACCGCATCAGTTTCCTCATCTGTCTTCTCGCAAGGTAGCTTCTTCATATTCTGATGAGGTACTCTTGGGAGGGGCGATTGCTTACGTTTCGGTGATCGGAACGTGCTCTTGCTGCTTTTGGTGGTGCTGCCCCCCTTAGTATACTTCCGCTTTAGTCTCGAGGCTCGAGGGATTGGAGGCGGTGACGCCAAGGTGGAGACGGTTGAGGCGGCGATGGAGACAGTTGCGCTGAGCGGTGAGGCGGTGAAGACGACGGTTGCGCTGGAGAATGGTAAGGTGGCGGCGAAGGTGGATTGCTGCTCTGAGGAGTGGGTGGCCTTGGCGGACATAATTTGGAAGCATGATGTGCTCCTTTAGCCATAGAATAGTCCCCCCTTTGGCTTCTCCTAGTTGAGTCAGCTCCATATCTTCCCCTGCAGGGTGGTCTAGCTTCAGCTCCTCAAAATCTTCCTTCACCTCATCCACCGTGACGACAGCATACCCTTTTGGAACCGGTTTGCAATGCCAAGTTGGGTTAGGCCCAATTGGTACCGCCATGCCGACCGCCGCCGTCACCCTTAAGTTCATAACCTGCACCTTTAGCTCACAAGCTGTTGTCTCCGTGATATCATCCACTGGGTAGCGTTTAGGAGGAGATGTCGTCGGTGCATCATCATCAACATCATGGAGCTGCGTGGAAGCGACGCTGCTTTTCTTATTCGATGGGGCGCCGGTACCCTCGAATGCAGCTTCTACCACGTGCCACTGAGATTGGCCGCTAGTACCTTGCTGGCTAAGTATGTTGAGTTGATCCTGGTGCCGTTTTAATACTTCTTCTACATTACGCAGCCGGTCTGCAGCGGCCGCTTTCTCAGCTGCCTCCCTTTCCTTTCTCCTCTGATGGCTTTTATCGGGATATCTCTTCATTTCCGGGGGGAAGGCAACCTTCCACGACTTGGAGCCTGGTGTGCCTCGTGCTCGTCCGTCGTGTTCAGGATTTTTAAGGGCCCGTGTGAGCTCGTCGTTCTCTCTATCGGGAACGAACCGTCCCGCTGCAACATCATCTACTGCATTTCTAATATCGTCGATGGGCAGTAGGGGATCATCTTTGTGTTTCTGATTATATATTGCCCTCCCTTCTTTGTCCAACGTGCCCCCATGGCCGTAAAACCAGTTTCTCGCCCGTGGTGTCCATGTTGCGGGCTCTGGTCTGATCCCGGCAGCTATGTAATTGACCTCAAGTGCATCCCACTTAGGCATGCAACCGGCGTAGCCAGCAGGCCCCATGTTATGATGGTACAGTTTCTTAGCAGCATTCTCCGTATTTATTCTAGACCTTTCCTTAGCTTTCTCCGATGTCTTATACTTCACAAAATCCTCCCACTGGTGTCTTAACTTAGCATAGCCGGCTTCATTGAAATTTGGAGTCTTCTCTACCTTGACAAAGTTATGGTACAGTTTCTTCTTCCAGTTCTTGAATGCATCGGCCATCTTGCTGAGAGCAAACTTCTTGACTCTTTGCACAAGCTCCCTTCTTTCTCTCTCCTCCTCATATGGAGTCACATCTGGTTCCGGCAGGAGGAAATTAGTCATGAGCTTGTCAAAAAGCTTATCTTTGGCGTTGTCGCCGACATACGGGACTCCACCGTCGCTTGGCCGATTCCATTCTTGAACGGTGATCGGGATGTAGTCCCTCACAAGAACTCCGCATTGCTTGACAAATTTTCTTGCGACATCGACGGGAGCTTGCGGTTCGCCATCTACACCGACCACGTCGATCCTATACCTCACAGTGTCATCCAAATGTTTTGTTGGGCCTCGTTTCGTTCTTACGGAAGAAGTTCTCGATCCGGAGGGCTAAAAGAAGAAAGAGTGTTAATATATGCATGTATATATAGACATCAGCATTTTAATTATAAAAATACATATATACACCTCGCCGGTGTTTCCCCCGTCGGAGCCGTCGCCTTCTTCCTTATCGGCTTCTCCCCTTTCCCAGGCTTTGGCTTCTAACTCACTGGAGCCGTCTCCTCGATTGAGAGACTCATCTCCCTGACCGGAATCATTCAGAAACTCACTCGTGACATCGATATTGATATCTTCATTTTCGCAGATCATCCCTTGGAGGATGTTTTCCTGATATGTTGGATCCATAGTATCTGCAAGTTAAACAATCAACACATGGCATCGATAATGATATGACAATTTAAACATAGTTGAAATTTAACCCTAAGGCATGCTTGGCAATTTAAGTGAGATCCAAAGGGTCCAAACCCTAATGAGAGAGACCCGAAATCACCTACGAGGGGGTGATTTCATTCTCTTATTAAACTTGTAATTAAAGTTGTTGAACAATGCATGATTATGAGTCTATTGTGTAGATCTCATTTTTCTGAACATTTTGATATATTATACATATTTTTCTGACGTATAAATAATTAGTTATTGAATTTATAAGATTAAACTCTTTTCTGAAATTATTTAAACATTTATTAAACTTTTATTGCGTCACTATGACGTCAGCTCGGGGTGGTTTTTTTTTCCACGGCTAAACTAGCCACAGAGACTGACGCGGGGGGCCCAAGCCACCTCAGATTCCACGCTAGCGGGGCTTGGTCACCATCGCCACGTCACGCACCTGACGCCACGTCGACGCCACCGTGGCGCCACGTAGGCTCGCCGGCGAACTGCCAGGCGGTGGTGGAAGACGGCGGAGAGAAGCGCGCGGGGTAACGCCACTGTCCCGGTTCGAACCAGCGCATCGCGGGCTACCTAAAACGGGCGGCGCCACTACAGGAGGTGCGCCGGAGCAAGCCGTTTGACGGTGGCCGGCGGCCGACGGCGGCAGGTGCTCGTGGGGAGGACGATACAGTGAGGGAGGGAGACGTAGGAGTGGTGTTGGAGCACCAGTGGCTCACCAGGAGGCCGATGGAGGGTGCGGCGAGGCCGGAGGAGGCCGGGCGCTGGCGGAATCAGTGGAGAACGCGGCGGCCGGAGTCGGGGAAGGTGGGGTCGATTGCAGCGAGGCGGAGCTTCCTTGCCTGCTCGCGGCGGCGGAGAGTGGCGCTCGGCGATGGGTGTCGACGACGTGAAGCGGCCGCTCTGGATTTGGGCAGCCTGCCGGCGTGATTTTGCTCCGCCCAAATTTCCTTAGCCGTGCATTGATGTGCTCTGTGAATTGGGGGAGTTGGGGAGGAAGAAGGCCGGGGCTATTAACTGCACAGACCATTGGTCCCGGGTCATCCTAATAACCGGGACCAAAGGACCAACGGTCCCGGTTCGTGCCACCAACCGGGACCAAAGGTCTGGGACACGAGCGTTGCTCTACTGCCACGTGCACGGCCTTTGGTCCCGGTTAGTCCTACCACCCGGGACCAAAGGATAACCGGTCCCGGTTCGTGCCAACAACCGGGACCAAAGGCGTGTTAATGGCAGCACGCGCATCCAGGATCATCGGTTCCGGTTCGTGGGACGAACCGAGATTGTTGACCCGTTTTTTTCAGATTTTAGCAAACCTTTTGGTCTTCCTGCCATTTTCAAATTTGTTTCTTCTTTAATTAATAAGATGTTTCAATTTAAGATGATTATTTATTTGGAATTTTAAAAAACTTTTAACAAGAAAAGTGCTACAATTTAAATAACTAATCAAAAACCATTTTCTGTTTTCAAATATTTTTACTTGAACTATACAATTGTACTATTTACAATTAAAATTGCATTAACAAAATATTTATTGCATAATTTGGAATTTTAAAAAACTTTTAACAGGAAAAGTGCTTCAATTTAAATAACTAATCAAAAACCATTTTCTGTTTTCAAATATTTTTATTTGAACTATACAATTGTACTATTTACAAATAAAATTGCATTAACAAAATATTTATTGCATAATTTGGAATTTTAAAAAACTTTTCAAGATTTGAACTACAAGTACATGATATAATGCTTGTGAATTTTTGAAAAATCATTTATAGGTTCACAACATGCTATTTCATCAGAGATCCACTTCAAGTTCAGCGAGGCTCAGCCCCGGGCTAAGAAGCTTCATGCCCGCCGTTTTGAATATAGTTTGAAACGGACATAAGAAATTCAAAAATGATCCAAACAATGTGAAACCTTCGTGTGGTGTCATATTATGTGTCACATTTGCAAGGAAAAATATTGAACTTGAAAAATTACAAACATCATAAAAATCCTTCACAAAATGACCTATCATGTTCGAGGTTTCATGGCATTTAGGTGAAACCACCAATGTTATGGCTAGAATCAGGGCATAGTTTGTGATAATGTGCCCATATTGTGCGCACATGTGCATCTTGGGATGGCTTACGATGTTGCAGGAGGAAGTTTTCCCTTTCGACACACGAAAAAGCCAATTTCCATTTTTGAGGTGCCGAAATCGGGGTGTTCTGTGAAGCAACCACCAAATTAAAGTTTGGCATTGGTACCAAACCATTTTTCAAAAATACTATACCACCTTATATGGACAATTTCCCAACCAGTGTATCTGGAACCTTTCTGTCCATCCCTCATGAAAAAGACAAATTCCTGCCGAATCGGCAGGAGGTTGCCAAGATTTGAACTACAAGTACATGATATAATGCTTGTGAATTTTTTTTAAAAAATCATTTATAGGTTCACAACATGCTATTTCATCAGAGATCCACTTCAAGTTCAGCGAGGCTCAGCCCCGGGCTAAGAAGCTTCATGCCCTCCGTTTTGAATATAGTTTGAAACGGACATAAGAAATTCAAAAATGATCCAAACAATGTGAAACCTTCGCGTGGTGTCATATTATGTGTCACAGGTGCAAGTAAAAATATTGAACTTGAAAAATTGCAAACATCATAAAATATCCTTCACAAAATGACCTATCATGTTCGAGGTTTCATGGCATTTAGGTGAAACCACCAATGTTATGGCTAGAACGAGGGCATAGTTTGTGATAATGTGCCCATATTGTGCACACATGTGCATATTGGGATGGCTTACGACGTTACAGGAGGAAGTTTTCCCTTTCGACACACGAAAAAGCCAATTTCCATTTTTGAGGTGCCGAAATCGGGGTGTTCTATGAAGCAACCACCAAATTAAAGTTTGGAATTGGTACCAAACCATTTTTCAAAAATACTATACCACCTTATATGGACAATCTCCCAACTGGTGTATCTGGAACCTTTCTGTTGATCCCTCATGAAAAAGACAAATTCCTGCCGAATCGGTAGGAGGTTGCCAAGATTTGAAATACAAGTACATGATATAATGCTTGTGAATTTTAAAAAAAATCATTTATAGGTTCACAACATGCTATTTCATCAAAGATCCACTTCAAGTTCAGCGAGGCTCAGCCCCGGGCTAAGAAGCTTCATGCCCGCCGTTTTGAATATAGTTTGAAACGGGCATAAGAAATTCAAAAATGATCCAAACAATGTGAAACCTTCGCGTGGTGTCATATTATGTTTCACAGTTGCAAGGAAAAATATTGAACTTGAAAAATTGCAAACATCATAAAAAATCCTTCACAAAATGACCTATCATGTTCGAGGTTTCATGGCATTTAGGTGAAACCACCAATGTTATGGCTAGAATCAGGGCATAGTTTATGATAATGTGTCCATATTGTGCACACATGTGTATCTTGGGATGGCTTACGATGTTGCAGGAGGAAGTTTTCCCTTTCGACACACGAAAAAGCCAATTTCCATTTTTGAGGTGCCGAAATCGGGGTGTTCTCTGAAGCAACCACCAAATTAAAGTTTGGCATTGGTACCAAACCATTTTTCAAAAATACTATACCACCTTATATGGACAATTTCCCAACCGGTGTATCTGGAACCTTTCTGTCCATCCCTCATGAAAAAGACAAATTCCTGCCGAATCGGTAGGAGGTTGCCAAGATTTGAACTACAAGTACATGATTTAATGCTTGTGAATTTTAAATAAAAATCATTTATAGGTTCACAACATGCTATTTCATCAGAGATCCACTTCAAGTTCAGCGAGGCTCAGCCCCGGGCTAAGAAGCTTCATACCCGTCGTTTTGAATATAGTTTGAAACGGGCATAAGAAATTCAAAAATGATCCAAACAATGTGAAACCTTCGCGTGGTGTCATATTATGTGTCACAGTTGCACGGAAAAATATTGAACTTGAAAAATTGCAAACATCATAAAAAATCCTTCACAAAATGACCTATCATGTTCGAGGTTTCATGGCATTTAGGTGAAACCACCAATGTTATGGCTAGAATCAGGGCATAGTTTGTGATAATGTGTCCATATTGTGCGCACATGTGCATCTTGGGATGGCTTACGATGTTGCAGGATGAAGTTTTCCCTTTCGGCACACGAAAAAGCCAATTTCCATTTTTGAGGTGCCGAAATCAGGGTGTTCTGTGAAGCAACCACCAAATTAAAGTTTGGCATTGGTACCAAACCATTTTTCAAAAATACTATACCACCTTATATGGACAATTTCCCAACCGGTGTATCTGGAACCTTTCTGTCCATCCCTCATGAAAAAGACAAATTCCTGCCGAATCGGCAGGAGGTTGCCAAGATTTGAACTACAAGTACATGATATAATGCTTGTGAATTTTAAAAAAAATCATTTATAGGTTCACAACATGCTATTTCATTAGAGATCCACTTCAAGTTCAGCGAGGAATCAGGGCATAGTTTGTGATAATGTGCCCATATTGTGCACACATGTGCATCTTGGGTAACCTTTAGTCCTGGCTGGTGGGTGCAACCGAGACTAAAGATGCCGGTGGGATAAGTACGGGTGGCTAACCTTTAGTCCCGGCTGGTGGGTGTAACCGAGACTAAAGCTGTCAGTGGGATAAGGACACGTGGGTAACCTTTAGTCCCGGCTGGTGGGTGCAACCGAGACTAAAGCTGTCGGTGGGATAAGGACGCGTGGGTAACCTTTAGTCCCGGCTGGTGGGTGCAACCGAGACTAAAGCTGTTGGTGGGATAAGGACGCGTGGGTAACCTTTAGTCCCGGCTGGTGGGTGCAACCGAGACTAAAGCTCAAGGAGGCGGATAAGGGCGTGGGTGGGCCTTGACCGCCGATGAGATAAAGCATGTAGCGCACGACGCCCTGTCGGAGGAACAAGACAAAGTAGAAGCGGCGCCGTGCCTATAAAAGGACCATCGATACGCCATGGCAAGCAGCTCAACAAGCCAACATAAGTAGAGAGAGTTTCATCCCCATGGATGGAGGGTTGGGAAATCTTCCGTGGCGGAGCTTCTCGAAGATGTTGGTGCACACGTCCTACGGCATCTTCGGAAGCTCCGCCTCGGAAAAATTTCCATGCAAGCCCGTGAAAGACTCCATCTCCTCTAACATTGTTGGGGAAAGGGTTGAGAAATCTCCCGTGGCGGAGCTTAGAGAAGATGTGGGTGGTGCACACGCCTCTGGCATCTTGAAGCTCCCTCGAAAAATTTCCCTGCAATCCCGTGAAAGACTCCATCTCCTCTAACAGTGTTGGGGTAAGGGTTGAGAAATCTCCCGTGGCGGAGCTTCTCGAAGATGTCATTGGTGCACACGCCCTACGGCATCTTCGGAAGCTCCGCCTCGGAAAAATTTCCTTGCAAGCCCGTGAAAGACTCCATTACATAAAGTTTCAATACATCACATAAAGTTTCCATACATCACATAAAGTTTCCATACATTAATTACATAGATTTACATAGGGTTTAGGGTTTAGGATATGAATCCTTCGTTGCGTATGTCGATCCCTTGCCTATGATCGCTTCTTAGGCCGTAACCATGGAGCATCTTCTTTGCTTAACGGGATGCTTGGGTCAGTTTTCACGGTGAAGGGAGGAATTTCATCAAACTTATCATAATCTACTGACATGTCTGTCTTGTCCTCGACTCCCGCGATGTTTCTTTTCCCTGAAAGAACTATGTGACGCCTGGGCTCATCGTCTGATGTATTCGTTTCCTTATTTTTTCTTTTTTGCGGTCTAGAGGACATGTCCTTCACATAAAAAACCTGAGCCACATCATTGGCTAGGACGAATGGTTCGTCTCTGTAACAAAGATTCTTGAGATCCACTGTTGTCATTCCGTACAGCTGGTCTACCTTTACCCCTTCTCCATTCATGTTGACTCAACTGCACCGAAACAATGGGACCTTAAAAGTAGGTCCATAGTCAAGTTCCCATATCTCCTCTATGTAACCATAGTATGTGTCCTTTTTCCCATTCTCGCATGTTGCATCAAAGCGGACACCACTGTTTTGGTTGGTGCTCTTTTTATCTTGGGCAATCGTGTAAAATGTATTCCCATTTATCTCGTACCCTTGGAAAGTCAATACAGTCGCAGATGGTGTCACGGCCAACAAGTAGAGATGATCTCCAATAGTGGTGTCATTCATGAGATGTAATTGCAACCAAGCGCCGAAAGTCTCTGTGATTTTTTTTAATCCAGTAGTCATCCTTCCCCGGGAACTTGGAGCGTACAACATTCATGTGTTCCTCGATATACGGAGCCACAAAGGTAGAACTTTGGAGAACTATGTAGTGTGCTTGATTCAAAGAATGTTCGTCCCTAAATATCATTGCTTTCTTTCCTAGCGTGCCTTTTCCACTCAGTCTCCCCTCATACCGTGATTCAGGAACACCAATCGGCTTAAGGTCAGGAAGAAAGTCTACACAGAACCCAATGACCTCCTCTGTTCCATAGCCCTTGGAGATGCTTCCTTCTGGCCTAGAACGGTTACGAACATATTTCTTTAAGACTCGCATGAACCTCTCGAAGGGGAACATATTGTGCAAAAATACAGGACCGAGAATGTAAATCTCATCGACTAGGTGAACTAAGAGATGCGTCATAATATTGAAGAAGGACGGGGGGAACACCAACTCAAAACTGACAAGACATTGGACCACATCCTTCTGTAGCCTTTCCAGACTTTCTCGATCGATTACCTTCTGAGATATTGCATTGAGGAATGCACATAGCTTCACAATGGCTAATCGAACATTTTCTGGTAGAAGCCCTCTCAATGCAACCGGAAGCAACTGTGTCATAATCACGTGCCAATCATGAGACTTCAGGTTCTGAAATTTTTTCTCTGCCATATTTATTATTTCCTTTATATTTGACGATAAGCCAGCCGGGACCTTGATACTGTAAATGACTTCAAAAAAGATTTCCTTCTCTGCTTTGCTAAGAGCGTAGCTACTTAAGTATTTATGTCCTTTATCAATATGCTTGTTGTGTGGGTCTTTGATAGGTTGCTGGTCCTCCCGTGCTTCTGGTGTATCTTTTGTCTTCCCATACACGCCCAGGAAGCCTAGCAGGTTCACGCAAAGATTCTTCGTCACGTGCATCACGTCGATTAAAGAACGGACCTCTAGGTCTTTCCAATACTCAAGCTCCCAAAATATAGATTTCTATTTCCACATGGCCGTGTGTCCGGTAATGGGGTCTTTCGGAACAGATTGACCGCCAGGATCCTTTCCAAAGATTACTTCTAGGTCCTTCACCATACCAAATACATCGGCACCTTTAGGGAGCTTAGGCTTCTTCCGGTAATCTGCCTCACCGTTGAAATTCTTGCCTTTCTTTCTTACTTGATGATTGGTTGGCAAAAATTTACGACACCCTAGGTACACAACCTTCTTATATTTATCCAAATATGTACCTTTAGTATTATCTAAACAGTGCGTGCATACATTGTATCCCTTGTTTGACTGTCCTGAAATGTTACTAAGAGCAGGCCAATCATTGATGGTTACGAACAACAACGCTCGTAGGTTAAATGGCTCCTGTTTGTACTCATCCCACACCTTTACACCTGGTTCTTCCCACAACTGCAATAGTTCATCGACTAATGGCCTTAGGTACACATCAATGTCGTTGGGTTGCTTCGGTCCTTGGATGAGCACTGACATCATAATAAACTTCCGCTTCATGCACAACCAAGGAGGAAGGTTGTAGATACATAGAGTCACTGGCCAGGTGCTGTGACTACAGCTCTGCTCCCCAAAAGGATTCATGCCGTCTGTACTTAGACCAAACCATAAGTTCCTCGCGTCACATGCAAAGTTCGAGTACTTTCTCTCGATGTTTCTCCACTGCGAACCATCGGCAGGGTGTCTTAGTTTCCCATCTTTCTTACGCTCTTCTTTGTGCCATCGCAACAACCTAGCATGCTCTTTATTTCTGAACAGACGTTTCAACCGTGGTATTATAGGAGCATACCACATAACCTTAGCAGGAACCCTCTTCCTGGAGGGCTCGTCATCGCCCTCAACATCACCAGGATCATCTTGTCTGATCTTGTATCGACATGCATTGCATACCGGGCATTTATCCATATTCTCGTATTTCACCGCTGATGCACAGATGCAGTCATTAATGCATGCATGTATCTTCTCCACATCTAATCCTAGAGGGCAGATAGTCTTCTTTGCTTCGTACGTTGTCTCGGGCAGCTCGTTATCCTTTGGAAGCTTCGGCTTCATTATTTTCAGTAACTTCTCAAATCCCTTGTTAGATAAGCCAGTCTCTGCCTTCCATTTTAGCAGTTCAAGTGTGGTACCGAGCTTTCTGCTGCCATCTTTGCAATTTGCGTACAACAAATTTTTGTGATCCTTTTGCATGGCCTCCAACTTAAGCTTCTCCCTTTCTGTATCACATTGTTGCTTTGCATCAGAAATGACCCGACCAAGACCATCAGCAGGCTCATCTGATGCCCGTTGTTCTTCTTCATTGCCGCCTCCCTCTTCTTTATTGTCTTCCATTGCAGTATCACCGTATTCTTCAGGGGACATAGGATAGCTGTCATCATCCTCCTCTTCTTCATTTTCTTCCAGCCTAACCCCTCTTTCTCCGTGCATGGCCCAACAATAATATCCGGGCATGAAACCTCTCCGAAGCAGATGGCTTTGAAGGATTCTCGGGGCAGAGTGCTCCGCCATGTTTCGACAGTCGACGTAGGGACAAGGCATAAAATTATCCACTTTGTTTGCCTTAGCCAAATCGATAAATTTATGGAGGCCTGCAATAAAATCGGAATGGCGTCGGTCGCCATACATCCATCGCATCCGTGCATCGATCTGCGTCATAATAATTAACCATTACAATAACATCGTCAATAGTAAAATGACCACCCTACATGGACAAATGCAATATTTTTGTATCAGTTACAGATAAAGAAGATAAGGTTGCTAACCTCAGCCGAGGATACCGTGTTGTGCGAACTAAAGTGTGGCTCGGACATTTCGTCGAACACCTTGTGTGCAATCAAAGAAAAAAAAAGCTAGCACCCACTCCTCACACACAATCCAGCAAAATTTGGTGGGCAAAGGGCTGGGCTTATATATAGCCAGGGGAGAGTTTTTGATCCCGGTTATTGCCACGAACCGGGACCAAAGCCCCTCCCGCGCGACACGTGCCCCCCCAGCAGCTCGCACCCCACCCAGGTCATTGGTCTTGGTTAATGGCACGACCCGGGACCAATGACTTCGGTGGGGGGCGCGCTGCTGGGCCGCCATGTGTCACATGGAGGGGCTTTGGTCCCTGCATTTGGCAATAACCGACCAATGCCTCTAAACCGTCGTCCCCGTGCATAAATATGCTGCCTTTCTGCAGTCCCTCTCCATCCCACCACTTTGCCTCTCCACCGCGCCGTCGTTTCGCCTCCCCTCCCTCTCCAATCTCCACCGCGCCGTCATGGAGGTGCCCACGCTCAACCACTACGAGGCGGTGCAGTTTGCGATCTACGGCATCCTCGCGCCGCCGCGCGTGACCCTTCCCGCCGGATTTCGCATCAGCGAGGGGGGTGTGCTGGTGGCTCCGCTCCTCAACCCCTGCGGATACGAGATGGAGTACGTCATCGCGGAGCGTCGTCGCCAACTGCCCGCGTGCTTTAGGGCGTTGCCTCGGTACGCGGCGGGCAACGAGTATTGGCCCCGGCTGTTCAAGAAGGAGCGGAAGGCCAAACTTGGCAACCGTTTCGTGGACGGGCGCCTGGTGCACCCGGATCGCCGCAACCAAGAAGGGCGGGAGTTGTTCTGGTCCGTCCCTGGACAGACCATCTACACCGCCATCGACGCCGCTATGCGCGCAGACGAGCTCCGTCTCTCGAACAACGCCGAAATCATGGAGATATCGTCCGACGATGACGAGGAAGCCGGCGGCACGGAGGACAACGGCTCGGAGGACAGCGGCAGCGGAAGTGTTGTCGACTAGAAATTTATAAAGTCGTATTTTTATTTGTATGGAAAAATTTGTGATCGAATAATAAAATGTCTCAATTTAGACCTTTGTCTCGATTAATTCGTGAAAGATTTGTTTAAAAATAGTGATCAATTCAATTTCTACCTCGAATTAATTTCTTCCTCGAATTAATTTCTGCGCCGAATTAATTTACATTAATTCCTGGACTGCCGACCGTCGTGGGGTTTTTGGTCCCGGTTGTTGGCATGAACCGGGACCAATGCCTCGCAGAGAGCCACGTGTGCATCGCGGGGTCATTGGTCCCGGTTCGTGCCATAAACCGGGACCAATACTTACAGATGAACCGGGACCAATGCCCTGGTGGCATGAACCGGGACCGGTGCCTGACATTGGTCCTGATTACGGAAACGATCCGGGACCAATGAAATTTAGGTGCTGAACCAAAGGCCCTCTTTCTACTAGTGTTCCCTGCGTGAACCTAGCCACTTTCCAACGCCTGCCGTTGTGGGCACCTCGTGCATCGGCAAACATTTGCTTTCCCTACATTTGAATATTGAAAAAAACTAGGGCTTAACTCAACCTACATGCCCACAAATAAATTGCGCGGCGCCCCTGCTTAGCTAATAGAGCATCTCAGAAGACATAAAGGACCGATTGATCTTAATCTAAGCTGTGCAATGCATGATCGGTTGCAAAAAGGCGCTTTTAGTTGTGTCATCAAGAGATTAATAACTCGTTAATTATCAGATGCAAATCAAGACATAAACAAATTAATGGCCGCACCACGAACACGGCCATGCACTGACCAGCAGCTGCAGGATCGGATATACTTTGTTAATTGGAAAAGGTCTTGGAATATGCTATATGCAGCCGGGTACCTTTCAATCTGAGGGGAGCGAGCCAGTTAGCAGTTTGTTATTGCAGATACACGATTAGCATTTAATTTTACTACAGTACTGCCTGCAGCGTTGGGCTTTAATTAGTCTCTTGTACTAGTACTACACTCATTTTGAATTCTGAAACTCTATAGTAAAAGCGCGGTTGTGTATTGATGCAGAGCCGGGTTTATGCTTACCTTTTCGAACAGTGTTGTTACAACACACGATGCAGTTGAAACACGCAATACATAGAAAAAACATCGTTTAACTTCATCTTAAAAACTAAATGTACAGTCGTTAGCAAAACGCCAAACAAATTTGTTAGAGTATAATATCGGTTAGGGGTAAATTAGGTAAAGATAGGATTTGTGTCTTGTCTTGTACTTCAAGTTGATCCCTGTATACCTATATATACTCGCACATGAAGCTTAATAATACAACCATCATATTCCACATATCCCTCGTTCTGCATGGTCTCAGCCCTAAATTTGATCCTACCCTAGAGCCCCTACGCAGTTGCCGCCTCTCCCCAACCTTGCGCTGCCCCTTCCTATGGCGCCGCGCTAGCTGAGCAACATGCTTTCGCTGCGCCACCCTCGGGGAGGTCGATCTCCTTGATCTTTGCCGGGGGGCGCGCAACCCGTACGCAGGGTTCGTCTGCCGAGCCATGATCGGCTGTCCTGTAAGTCTTTTTTTCCGATCTCTTGATCGGTTTTCTTTTTTTATTTACCGATCTTAGATCGGATTGAGTCGCCCACCGCCGTCGTCATCGCCGTGTCTCTACTCTGACCATTGGCATCGAGGATCTACACCGCGTCCATGCGCCTGCCTCCTCCGCTGTTGTGCCTGCCTCGGCAGGCTGTCGCTGTTGAGTCCGCAGCATAGAAAACAAAAAATTTCCTACGATGAGAACTACACGCCAAGATCTATCTACTAGATACAAAGCAACGGGTGGACATACATCCAACGAGAACTTATCCTCGAAGACAACGAGTTTTGTTAACGAGTAGGAACTCGTGGTTGATGTAGTCGTACACTTGCCGATCTCAAGATCGTGAGGAAGTCCGAGCGCCACAACTCAGCAGCGCATCCGTACTCACACACATGTTCAAGCCACCAGACAACCTCCACCTCCTCGCTCCAGCGATCCAGCGGAAGCAGCAACTCCTTCCAGACGAAATGCCACTGGAAACATGTATCTCGCTAATCCGAGACCATGGGGGAATAATTCTAGAGGAGGAGGTGTGAGGAAGAAGGGGGAAGAGGGTGGCCTTTTATAGGAGGAGGGCGGGTGCCCCTCCTTCATGGACGGCGCATGGGGGGGTGACTCCTCACCTCCCTCATTCATGTGGTGGTAACCCCTCCACATTAAAATGCCTCTTCATATTCCCCTTTAAAGTCCCTACTTTAAATGCATTAAAATTCTCCAAGTTTAATGCTCTCTCATTTAATAAAACTCTTTTATTAAATTTATTCAGAATTTTGTTAATTACTTTAATTAACAAACATTCATATATAACCCCTTGCAATATTTCAATATCACATGCAGAACCACTTTCTGCAATTTCACCCGAAACAATTTCCGGTTTCTATCGAAATAATTCCTGCGCTTTGCAATTCTTTCGTCTGAAACATATGTGCTCCAAAATGGTGTTCGGTATCTCTTAAGTGTGTCACCCTATGGTTCACGAATAATGCAGACATGATTGAGCCTCCTCTCAGATAAATAATCAGAAGCGGGACCTGGAGATCCATATTGACTCCTGCATATTAAACGATGACTTCTGTGATCGTTGAGAACCTTTAACGCTTGTAACTAAATCCCTTTGTCTCGCGATATATTACATGTCCGAGATTCGATCATTGGTATCTCCATACGTAGTTTGATGTCGTTGCCGACATGCACTCTTTTCTCGTTCCCGTGATATAACATTCTAGTGATCATATCACTTGCTTGCAAGCTATCTTAATGTGATATCACCGAGAGGGCCCAGAGTATATCTATCCGTCATCGGGATTGACAAATACCACTCTTGATCCATGAGCCTTAACATAACACCTTCGTAGCACTGAACCCATCTTTATAGTCACCCTGTTACGGTGTGGCGTTTGATGTTATCAAGATACTCTTCCGGTGTTAGCAATTAACATGATCTCATGTTCTAAGGATAAAGATTACTTCGTATGCTGTTATAGCAATATAAACATAATGACTTGATCGTAATGCTATACTTCGGATGAATGTTCATCACATCATTCCACCAATGTTGTGACCTCGTTATTAACAACATCCAATGTCCATGATCAGGAAACCTTGATCATCTTGTTAATCAACGAGCTAGTCTATAAGAGAGGCATAACTAGGAACCCTTTTTGTTTATTAAACACACATGTATTGATGTTTCCGATCAATACAATTATAGCATGCAAAATAAACATTTATCATAAACATGGAATAAGATAATAACCACTTTATTATTGCCTCTCGGGCATATTCCCTTCAGTCTCCCACTTGCACTAGAGTCAATAATCTAGTTTGAAAAACTTTGCGTATTGAACACCTATGGCTTTCTAGTGTTGCATATACGCTATTGCTAGTGGTTAACATAATCTCCGGATCTGACAGTTTCAGGTCCGTGTGTATTTGTATGTCTTTGCGTCTCTACGCATCACTCATTCTCAAATGAGATGTCATTGTATAAATTTGGTGCTTTGGTGAGACCTTTAGTTCGTTCCGGTTAAAATATGTTGATATTATTGTCACACAATATATCTTCATAGTATTAGCCTACTTTGAACCACAGCTAGTTTGATAACAAACTACTTAACACAAATGCCCTCTTATGCTGCTACTATAGCAATCATATACTTAGCCCTTTTGTTGTAGTATTCGTCACAATGTCTCAACTTTGGAACTCATCCAAATCCATCATGGAACATCCTTTCCATTATATTGTGCCACCCATAGTCTAAATTGAGATAAATTTAATTTGTATCTTATGACAAAACTAGTATCAATGTAACACTTTACAATGAACTACCTTTAACTATTTATCACGTATACATGATATATTCTTAGTTCTTCCAAAGCTCATAAGAATATCTTTACTATTGTCCAATGATCATCTTATGGATCATTCTGGTATGTGCTCATAATATTTAGAGCATAGGACATTCTGGATATATACATATCACGGTATAATCGATCAAAATCTTCATGTGATTTTACTCACCAAGTGTTGGAACACTTGAATCTTGATACAATCCTTTCCATGCAGCAAGAACCTTTCTTGTTGTTTCCATATTGAACCCTTTCAATATCTCAGATATGTATGTCTGGCACAACCATATTAGCGCCTCAATCTATCCATATAGATATTGATGCCTAATATTCCGGTTTTGCCCAAGTCTTTCATCGAAATCTTATTTAATGAAATTCTTAACTTGTGTCAATACAAGATACATCCTTTCCAATCAACAATATGTCCTCTACATAATGTATTAGAAATATGTCTCAATGCTCCCACTTAATTTCTTGAAAATGCAAGCATCTTCATCATCTTCGATGAATTTAAACTCTTTTAACAGTTTCATCATGGTGAAGATTCCAACTCCGCTATGCTTACTTCAACTATTGAAGCTTGCATGCCCTTTTAGCACCTTTTGAATTAACAAAACCCTTCGGACCGTGTCTTGTACACGTCCTAGGTAACCATTCTATTAGAAGAACATTGTTTTGTTTGTTCAACTACCATACATCAAATTATATGTAGTGGTTGCTACATTAATCCGTCAAGACTAAATATCGCTATGAAAGATCAAATCTTGTCATAGTCAACTCCTTGAACATTGTCGTGAACTTCTTTCCGACATGTCGACTATTTCATAGATGTTAAACATCCATGTCTATTTCTTTATAGATCCAAACACGACCGATAGGCTTCACGCCTTTCCGGAGGGTCTTCCAAGTTCAGAAACTTGATTTCTTGTGTATGGATACTATCACGGATTCTATGACTTCTAGTCATTTTATGGAGTCAGGGCCCATCATCGTTTCTTTGCATGTAGTCGGTTCATCATTGTCAAAACAATAACGACTTGCTTATCAAATCACACCATTTGATTCTTACCGACCCACACGGTTCAATAGGAACTCTAATCTACGAGATCATAACCTTTGTAATCACGGGAGCCATGAGCATTGTGGCCGCCACCGGGACACTTTCCGGCGCTGCGTTACTTAGCACATATAGTTAAGGTTCAACAACCTTATCCAAGTTCTATTGTCCTCCCACTTAACTTTTTGTGAAAAATTCCTTCTCAAGAAACTTGATGTTCCAAGTAACAAACTCTTTTATCCTCGGTGTTATGGAGAAATTCCCAACAAATTCTTTGGGATAACCTACAAAGACGTGCTTATCCGACTTTGGTTGTAAACATTTTACTTATGCATAGCATACCAAAATTTAAGAAAAGACAATTCAGGTTTTATCCCAAACCATAACTTATATGGTGTCATTTCAACAGATCACGATGGTGCTCTTTTCAGTGTAAAAGCGGTAGTCTCTAAAGCTTTAATCCTTAAAACATAATGGCAGTTTTATAAATGACACCTTTGATCTTACCATGTCAAACATGGTTTGATTTCATCTCTCGAATATGCCATACTCCTATGGTTTATCGGGAAACACAAATCATGGAACAATTCCTCAAATCTTAAGTGTTTTGCTAAACATGTAAATCAAATATCTTCCTTTATGATCGAATCATAAACTCTTTATTTTCTTGTTACAATGATTTTCCACTTCATCTTGAAAGTCTTTGAACAATTTTCAAATGTTTCATACTTCTTCCTTATTAAGTAAATATACAGATATATTCACTCAAATTTTCGGAGAAAGCATATGAAGCAAAAAGATCCATCGCATATGGCTACACATAATGGACTATGCACATCAGCATGCACAATTTCCAATAAGCCAGTCATCCGTTCCTCTTTGGCCTATGAACGGAGTTTCAATTATCTCGAGAAAAGTCTCACAAGCGTCAATTGATCAAAATCAAAGACTCCAAAAATTCCATTAACATGAAGTTTCTTCATGTTTTCTTTCCAATATAATTTAAAACAGCGATGTCACTTCATAAGTGATATTTTAATCATTTGTCTTGTGACATTTTAGCAATAGTGTTTGTGGATGTGATTTCTCCCACTAGACTTGTAAAAAGTTCATCCTCCTTTATGGAATACGGTAATTTATTTGAATAACCATTGTTCTCGTAATACCGGAACAAAATAACAATTATTAAAACAAATCTTGAAGGCTAGGTTTGACGTCAACGAAAAACACAATAACACTTTATTTGTTTTTGATGAACATCATCACTTATTCTCTTGCTAGTTACTTAGGCCATTGTAGTTCATGAATTGCGTTGTCCTGTATGACACTTCATACCAACTAATTCGGTATCCAATACCGGTATCCAATACCTCAGAACCACATTGTTTAACAAGCAAGGAATACAACCATAACATGTATATCTTCTATATACCTAAGTTGGACATCTCCAACTTTTTCTTTTTTGCCAAATATTTTATAGATTCTCTTTCAGCAATTCCTTTTCCTTTTAAAAGAATCTATCAACATCAATAGTGGTGTCATTCACATGATACATAGTAAAAAGCGTATATAGTTAAATACTAATACCTTAGGACTTGCACTTTGAAGTGGATCATCATCATCAAATGTTTGGTATTCTTTCAAAAATCCATTCTTTAGTAATATATTAGTGTAGTAAACATTTTACTTACATCTTCTATTCATCCTTATCATGAAAACTTTCATGATCAAGCTACTATAGCCTATAAGGAAGAATGACGAGTATAATGTTAGTTCCCAAAACCTTTTTGGAAGATACAGATGCCTAGCATCTCCATCCTTCTCAAATTCTCATACAATATGAGAACATGCATTTTGCTAAATTATACTCTATCATAATGCAACCAAAAACATTATTTCAGATATCACAATATCTTCCACACATGATGGTTTCTGAAACAATTTTTCAGCTCCTAGATAATCTTGATATTAAAACAACTTTTGAATATCAATAATCATGGAGGCAAACATGATACTTTAGATACTAACATTGGAATTCTTACTCTTGATTTAATACTACTTATTAAACTTCATGGAGTAAATAGAGTTTGCTGAAAGTTTGCAATAGGACTTATAAACTTTAAATTGACATTCAAAACAATACGATACTAGTTCTTAAAGTAAATATCCAGAATTCTATAGTTTTATTATCTCAATTAAAACTAAGCATAAGGTAGTAAACAGACGCCAACGACTACAAGAAATTATGAAAATTCACTTCGATTTAGTTTATGACAAATTGAGTTCGACTAATCCAAATTAGAAATGAACTCCCACTCAAAAACGACATCCCCCGTGCCTTTTTGGTGATTACATGAACCAAATCCACTACACCAAGTCTGATCATCACGTGAGTTGATGTAGCTTCAAAGGCGAGCATCTATATGGGCATCATATCAACTATATGACTCATGCTTAACCTTTCGGTCCGTGTTCAGAGACCATGTCTGT
Organism: Avena insularis; assembly: GCA_023614405.1. Taxonomy (NCBI): domain Eukaryota; kingdom Viridiplantae; phylum Streptophyta; class Magnoliopsida; order Poales; family Poaceae; genus Avena; species Avena insularis. Next base: position 161,485,797 of record CM042690.1, on the reverse strand, counting down.
ACATGCTAGGCTCGCCAAGTAAGAACCTTAGTATTCGCGTGTGTAAAACTATCTTACACCCGTTTGTATGAAAGCGTAGAATCGAGTACACCCGATCATCACGTGATGTCCCAAAACACGATCCACAAAACAATGCATACTTAAGGAACAACACATTTTTATCTTGATATCTAAATGAGGGATCATCTTACAATGCTATAGAAAGCGCCAAACTAGCAGTATAAGATGCTAACATCTAATGTGTAAAGTGAGATGATATGGTCCATGCATTTGATCTCTATCATTTGCATCGTGGTATGATCTCTATCATTCCTTTGTGTGTAAGGCCAAGGTCTATGGAACTTACACGTTGAGTGTGTTGTAAGAGTATCTATCATACATCTACTTACAACAATACCATATCAAGACACTAGCCCAGCAACGATCTAAACTAGACGCCTCTAATTTATCAATTCCAAGTTTTACGTGGCTTAGGGCTTTCGGAGATAGAACCGTTCTTACCTACGAACATGAACCACAACAAGGATAACCAAGTTATTAGCAACTCGTTGTAAATCATATATTGACTATAGTAGGAGAGACAGACACCCGCCAACCACTGATACATTACAAATATATCTATAATTTTTGATGTTCCATGCTTAGTTTTATCCACTTTCTTGTGTTTTGTTCCAACTTTGGAATAATTTTCATATGATTTCTTGGACTAACCTATTAACAAGAGCCACAATGCCAGCTGCCTGTTTTCTGCTGTTTTTGGTTCCAGGAAAGTCAGAAAATGAATATTCTCGGAATTAGACGGGACAAAAGCCAAAGTGCCTATTTTTCCGGGAGGGATCAAGTGCCAGAATGCGAGACGGAGAGGGGCCAAGGGCCGGCCACACCACCTGGCCACGCGGCCAGGCCTGGCCCATGCCAGGGGGTGGTGTGGTGGCTCCCGGCACCCCCTCGGCCTCTCCTTCCGCCTATAAGTTGCCCTCGGGACGAAAACCCTAAGTACCTGATCAAAAATCCACGAAAGAGTGCATGGCTGCTGGCCATCTCCATCCCTAGATCAGAGGGATCTGGCTCTTCCCGGCACTCGGGAGAGGGAATTCACCCTGGAGGCCTTCTTCATCACCATGCAAGCCTCTGGTGTGATGCGTGAGTAGTTCATCCTTGGACTACGGATCCATGTAGTAGCTAGATGGCTGGTTTCTCCTCCTTTGTGCTTTCATGTTTAGATCTTGTGAGCTCCGTTCATGATCAAGATCATCTATTTGTAATCCATACATGTTGTGTTTGCGGGGATCCGATGGATATTGAGATGCTATTTCAGATTGATTATTGATTCTACCATGTCTTTGTTATTTGAGATGTTGCATGCTTTCCGTTGTTAGTAGCTATCTTGGCCAAGTAGATGCTAGCAACTCCAAGAGTTAGTATTTATGCTCGATAGTGGGTTCATGCCTCCGTAACTGGGAAGTGATGAAATCTCTAAGGTACTAGATGTGATGTTGCTACTAGGGAGAAAACAACGATCCTTTGTTCATAGAACAATTGTATTGTTTACTTTACACGATTAAGAAGCAATAATCTGTTGCTTGCAACTTAATACTGGAGGGGGATCGGATGATAACCTGAAGGTGGATATTAGTCATAGATGCAGTTGGATGGCAGTCTATGTATTATGTTGTAAAACCTAATCAAGTCTCAGAGGAGTCAAGATGATTAGTATATGCATGTATTGCTTTCTCGGTGTTTGTCAATTGCCCCGCTGTAATTTGTTTACCCAGCATTTTATCTATCTTAAGGAGAGCCACCTCTAGTGAACTATGGATCCCGGTCCTTTTCTTTACATACAATCTACAATCTTTTACTGCTTTGTGTTTACTTTCTGCAAACTATTACTTCTTTCCATTCAATACGTTTAATCCTTTGTTTTCTGCAAAACACGGTGAGATTGACAACCTCATCGCAAGTTGGGGACAAAGTTCTGTTATTGTGTTGTGCAGGTCTCCATGTTGCTACTGGCACCGGTAGTGCGCCCTGCCAAAGCTCAGCTAGTAACACCTTTGAGGTGTTTCCTTGCTCCTACTAGTTCGATTAAACCTTGGTTTCATAACTGAGGGAAACTTGCTACTGTGCTCATCATACCTTCCTCTTGGGGTTCCCAACGAGCTCTACATCAACACTGCCATCAAGCATTTTTCTGGGCGCCGTGCACTGAGCCATCAAGCATTTTTCTGGCGCCGTTGCCGAGGAGTCAAGGACATCTTCACAAGGGGAGTCCCTCCTAACCAATCTCTTTACTTTGTTGTTTTTGTTTTGCTTAGTTACTTTTTGCTTTGTTTGCTTGTTTTGTTCTTAAAAAAAACACAAAAAAAATTAGTTTTACTAGTTTGCTTTCTTATTTCAAAAAGACAAAAAAATTAGTTCCTTTCTTAAGTTGCCTCTATGACTAGCTCTGCTCTAATCACTATTTCATTATGGATAGCTCACTCAGTTTCCTATTTGGGAACAGTTTTATGACTGCTAAGGTAATAGATGAACCACCGACTGCTGGAACCTCCATGGAAGAAGAAATTGCTGAACCTGAAAGCTCATTAGATGAAAAAGAGGAGGAGAGTGATGGATAAAAGGAGGAAGAATGGATCTACCCATGCCTACTTTCTAATGAGAGTAACTCTTTGTCCCTTACATTATTTGATTGTCCCCCATACTTATCAAAGGAGGGTGAATGTTATGTTCCCGAGGATTCTTTTGAAAATGCTTATAATAAAGCTCTAGTGCTTGTAGATCATGAAAAGCATGCCTTATGTGATAGTTATATTGTTGAGTTTATTCATGAGGATACTAAAAATTATTATGAGAGAAGAAAATATGGTTGTAGAAGTTTTTATGGTAATGAAACACCTCTCTATGTGCTGAAAGTTTTGAAGTTACTTTTGTTTTATCTTCCTATGCCTGTCACTTTGTTCTTTGTGCATTTATTTGCATACAAGATTCCTATGCATAGGAAGTGGGTTAGACTTAAATGTGTATTGAATTTGCTTCTTGATGCTCTCTTTTACTTCAATTCATATTTCCTATGAGAGCATCTTCTCAAATTTTTATGCCTAACTTAAAGGCGTTAAAGAAAAGTACTTGTTGAGAGATAACCCAAGAGTTTTAGATGAGTCTTGGAAGTTATTACCTCTGTAATAACCTCTCCTTATCGTTTTTATTTGCTTTTTGTGCCAAGAGTAACCTCTAATGAGAGTGAAGTAATGATTGAGAAAGTTGCTGTCCCGAAACAGATTTCTGTACTTCACCATAAAAATTCCTGAGAGAGCTCTGAACATCGCATTGATCTGTACTTTTTTGTGCTTCTGCCCCAGGTTGTTATATAACTTTCGTTAGTTCAACACTTTTTGATTTGAGCAACAGAAGGCCTTCGAAAAAATTCTTCTTTACCTGCTGGTCTGTTTTGACAGATTTCTGGCATTTTCTGCATTTGCTTCTTGTTAGTTCCTTCTTGAGTTCTTTTGGGGAATTGAGATTTTTGAAGGAAGTGCTACAGTAGATAGTGTTCTAATGGAAGTTTATTTTGTGTTATACCTGAACGTTGAGACTTATTTATCTTAAGTGCACTAATATTGCTAATGAGATTGTGTGAAGTTTTGTATGAAGGAAAAATTTTAGGTGTATGGAAGGAATGAGTAATGAGATGAAGGATGGACTAAAGCTCAAGATCACCCCAAGAAATATCCAAGAAGTACAAGCTTCAAAGCTTGGGGATGCCCAAGGCATCCCCTTCTTCATCAATAAAAATTCCAGGTTTCTTCCAAACGCTTCATTTTTATTATTTCATGCACAGTTGTGTTTTTCTTGGAGCATCTTCTTTTTCGTTTTCGTTTTAGTTTTTAGTTTGCTTAGTTTTATGAATAAGTTGGTTGTACCCCCTCTTTCATACTTTGGTTTGAAAATAGTTTGGTTTGGTTTGGAAAAGAGTAGGAAAGTTCATACTTTTGTGGTAAAAAGAGCTCGTTTTTGACTGTGGCCTATGCTTTGTCATGCCATGCTTGATATTGTTTTGGCTTTATGCTTAGTATTATTTGCTGTAGCATGACTTGTTATAAACAATTGAGATTGCTTAATGTGCCTTGGATGAATCATGCGTTGTTTTAGCATATTAAAGCATAGTATAGTGGTATTCTCCTTTGATGCTTTATTTGGGTTGACTTGTCACATGATTACACCATGTTATGACTATACAAAGTCACCATAGCCTTTATGATCCTTTAGTTCTCAACTTGTAGTATCACTTTATGCTTTGATCAATGATGTTTTGTCGCTCTCCATGATTATGGCCATTATTGCTCTCTTAGTTTGTCGCTCCCAGTCTTTTGCTAGCCTCCACAACAAAGTATGAGTTCCACTCATGCATCCAACTCCCTAAACCAAGTTATTCCAAAGAGTCCACCATACCTACCTATTAGCTTATGCTATTCCAAGTATATTCATGCTTTTGTTTACCTTCCACTTGTTATGAGAAAACTAGTGATTAAAGCTCTCACGAACTTGATGGCACACTTTACTTTATTGCCTCTAATAAATTTGAACTATTGTGTCGTCTATGTTGTATATGCTTGCACTTATTTGTTGGGAATTAGCAGAACCATGCTTTCATGGGGAACGCTTTCAACATTGCACTTGGTACTTGTACCTAGTTGATATCATGCTCTTTTGTATATGGATGTCGTCGGTGTGAAATGAAAGGGGAGCTTGTAAGTCCATGGAGTTATGTATATGTGTTAGAGAAATGCCTGGTCATTGGTCTAATCCATGCCGACATGGTGGAAACTGCAAGCGTAACCATAATGAGCTGTCTATGAAGCATTCTTCTTATAAAAAAGAGTCCTATTGAGAAAAAGAGAAAAAAAAGATACTATGAAAAGAGGAAAGAGAAAAAAGCACCATATTCCCATGGTAAATAAGAAGAATGCTGAGATGCTTGCCTTGTCATTTTGATATGGGGATTCTTCCGTATCATCGAGCAAGGGGTACCCCATTGGCGGTTCTCAATGATACACATGTACTTACGATGACAAGAACTTACCGGTGACTAAACTTGAGTAGCATGAGGAGCGGCCCTCGTATACAAGGGACATGAGATTTCTGACTTATACTTCGTCAAGCATGTACACCATAGTTGGTTCACTTTAACCTTAATCACTTCAAGATTCTTATGATAGGGGCAATGAGAGCTGAAAGCTATAAGTACCATAATTTTTGGAAGCTCTTTATGAGACTTGAATCCCTACTTCCTTTTTACAAAAGGCTTTTTCTTCCACCATTATATTGAGTCTCCATCTTCTATCTTTGTGCACCTACTTTGAGAGCATAGTGGCCATTCTTAGTTCTATATGCATTGTCCCAAGACTAGTTGATTGATGCATAACTTGTTATTGCTTGTTTGAAACTATTGTATCTAGTCACTCTTATGAACTTTGAAGGTGTCCTATGCATTTATATTTGCTACTCTATTGAGGGACAAGCTGAATACTTCGATGCTATGTTTTCTTTATGTGAAACAAACAAACGTCTTGCAAAGCATTGTTATTCATGAATCTTTTGTTTGTGCCTTTTCATGTTGCATCATAGTTTCTTTGCTTATTGCTAGAACTTTGTCTTTCATGTTATGATTGAAGTACTATGATCCCAGCTTTGAATGTTTTGCAAATACTTTGATCAAGTCCTTGATGGTGCATGTCACCTCAAAAATTCTTTCTTTTTATCACTTACCTACTCGAGGACGAGCAGGAGTTAAGCTTGGGGATGTTGATACATTGCAAATGTATCTATAATTTTTGATGTTCCATGCTTCGTTTTATCCACTTTCTTGTGTTTTGTTCCAACTTTGGAATACTTTTCATATGATTTCTTGGACTAACCTATTAACAAGACAAGAGCCACGCTGCCTGTTTTCTGCTGTTTTTGGTTCTAGGAAAGTCAGAAAATGAATATTCACGGAATTGGACGGGACAAAAGCCAAAGTGCCTATTTTTCCGGGAGGGATCAAGTGCCAGAATACAAGACAGAGAGGGGCCAGGGGCTAGCCACACCACCTGGCCGCGCGGCCAGGCCTGGCTCACGCCAGGGGGTGGTGTGGTGGCTCCCGGCACCCCCTCGGCCTCTCCTTCCGCCTATAAGTTGCCCTCGAGACGATAACCTAAGTACCCGATCAAAAATCCACGAAAGAGTCTATAGCCGCCTTCATCTCCATCCCTAGACCGGGAGGGATCTGAAGCTCTTCTCGGCACCCTGCCGAAGAGGGGAATTCACCTTGGAGGCCTTCTTCATCACCATGCAAGCCTCCGGTGTGATGCGTGAGTAGTTCATCCTTGGACTACGGATCCATGTAGTAGCTAGATGGCTGGTTTCTCCTCCTTTGTGCTTTCATGTTTAGATCTTGTGAGCTCCGTTCATGATCAAGATCATCTATTTGTAATCCATACATGTTGTGTTTGCGGGGATCCGATGGATATTGAGATGCTATTTCAGATTGATTATTGATTCTATCATGTCTTTGTTATTTGAGATGTTGCATGCTTTCCATTGTTAGTAGCTATCTTGGCCAAGTAGATGCTAGCAACTCCAAGAGTTAGTATTTATGCTCGATAGTGGGTTCATGCCTCTGGTAATCTGGGGAAGTGACAGAAATCTCTAAGGTACTAGATGTTATGTTGCTACTAGGGAGAAAACAAGGATCCTTTGTTCATAGAACAATTGTATTGTTTACTTTACACGCAGTTCGTAAAGCAATAATCTGTTGCTTGCAATTTAATACTGGAGGGGGTTCGGATGATAACCTGAAGGTGGATTATTAGTCATAGATGCAGTTGGATGGCGGTCTATGTATTATGTTGTAATGCCCAATCAAGTCTCAAAGGAGTCAAGATGATTAGTATATGCATGTATTGCTTTCTCGGTGTTTGTCAATTGCCCCGCTGTAATTTGTTTACCCAGCATGTTATCTATCTTAAGGAGAGCCACCTCTAGTGAACTATGGATCCTGGTCCTTTTTCTTTACATACAATCTACAATCTTTTACTGCTTTGTGTTTACTTTCTGCAAACTATTACTTCTTTCCATTCGATACGTTTAATCCTTTGTTTTCCGTAAAACACGGTGAGATTGACAACCTCATCGCAAGTTGGGGACAAAGTTCTGTGGTTGTGTTGTGCAGGTCTCCACGTTGCTACTAGCACCGGTAGTGCGCCCTGCCAAAGCTCAGCTAGTAACACCTTTGAGGTGTTTCCTTGCTTCTACTGGTTCGATTAAACCTTGGTTTCATAACCAAGGGAAACTTGCTGCTGTGCTCATCATACCTTCCTCTTGGGGTTCCCAACGAGCTCTACATCAACACCGCCATCAAGCATTTTTCTGGGCGCCGTGCACTGAGCCATCAGCCACTTATGCAAAACAAGTTGCATGTCAGTCGTGGAACCGGTCTCATGTACGATGACATGTAAGGTTGGTCCGGGCCGCTTCATCCCACTATGCCACCAATATCCAAAATACATAGAAGATGCAATAACATGATCATCAACGCCCACATATAAACATATGTGTACTACCCGTGCAAAGCACCTACGCATAGATCAGGCTCTGATACCACTGTTGGGTCCACAACATAGAAAACAAAAAATTTCCTATGATGAGAACTACACGCCAAGATCTATCTACTAGGTACAAAGCATTTGACAAGATTGAATATAATGCAATTATTAATATGTTGAATGCCAAAGGTTTTGGCCCCAAATGGATTTCCCTGGTAAGATCTATCTTGTACTCTGCATCCACCTCAGTGTTACTGAATGGTGTCCCAGGGAAAAAATTTTGCTGCAAAAGAGGTGTCAGACAAGGAGACCCCTATCCCCCTTCTATTTGTTTGCACTGCTGAATTACTACAGGAAATTGTCAATGATGCCTGGCATAGAAATGAAATCAGCCTGCCACTTGATAATGACTATGGGAAAAAATATCCAATTATTCAATATGCTGATGACACCCTGCTGATTATGCCTGCTAATGGTTTACAACTTAATAACCTCAAGGCCAGACTCCAACAATTCAGCAACATGACTGGGCTCAAGGTAAATTATGATAAATCTACTCTGGTGCCTATCAATATAACTGTGGAATCTGCATCCCAACTGGCTTCTGATTTTGGATGCAAATTGGAAAAATTACCTTTCACCTACCTGGGTCTCCCTCTTGGTACCACAAGACCATCTATTGATAGCTTGATGCCCATCGTTTCCAAATTTGACAGAAGACTATCTAGACTATCTTCTCTCATGTCATATACAGGAAGACTCACATTACTGAATTCTGTATTAAATTCTATGCCCATCCATGCCATGTGCTCTTTCAAAGTCCCTTTAACAATTTTTACCCATTTTAAAAAGGGTGGCAGACAGTTCCTCTGGGCAGGAAAAGATATCCACAAACATGGAAAATGTCTTGCTAAATGGGACTTGGTATGTAGACAAAAATATCAAGGAGGTTTAGGAGTCATAAATCTCAGGATACAAAATCAAGCTCTCTTACTGAAGAATATTCATAAATTCTACAACAGGGCTGATATACCATGGGTTGATCTTATTTGGAAAGCTTACTATCAAGGTGATTCTGCCCCACACACAATGAATCATATTGGTTCTTTCTGGTGGAGAGATTGTATGAATTATGTGGATATTTACAGAGATTTGACTTACTGCAAAATTGGCAATGGAAAAACTATGCTGCTATGGAAGGATCTATGGAAAGGTGAATGCTTTGAAGATAGATACCCACACCTACACTCTTTCTGCCACAATGATACTTTGACCATGGCCAAGGCCATCAATGCAGCTGATAATGATTTCTATGAACTTTTTCAACTCCCCTTATCCATCATTGCTCATGAGGAATTTACTGACATGTTGGAGAATATCAGAAGCATTAACCACACAGACGACCATGATTCATGGAATTTTTCCTAGGGAAAGACATTCAAAACCAGAAATATCTACAAAGCACTAATTGGGGCACACCCTACACCAAAACCCATTCTGGATATTTGGAAATCATGCTGTCTTCCAAGACATAATTTTTTTGCTTGGCTGCTACTAAATATGAGGCTAAACACCAAGGATTTAATGACAAGAAAAAAATTCTTTGTGGAATTCAATGATTGTGTAATTTGTGACACCTGTCCTCAGGAAACCCTGCTGCATCTGTTCTTTGAATGTAGCTTCAGCCAAGGGTTCTGGTGGGCCTTGGGACTTGAATGGAACACAGATATGGAGATTCATCAGATGATTAATGATGCTAGAAGTAGATTCAGTCCCAATTTTCTTATGGAAGTTATCATCACTGGATGCTGGAGTATATGGGAGCAAAGAAATGGTTATATTTTTAGGGATCTAAATCCCTCCATCACTAGATGTATTTCTTTTTTTAAAGCAACCTTCACCTTGACTATGCATAGAGCTAAACTAGTCTCAAGGAAGGTATGCAAGAGTGGCTTGACACGCTATGAATGTAATCATCTGTAACATTATCATTGATTGAGCATGGATCAATCTTTTTGTACATTATAAAATCTATAAAATGACACAGTAGGGGACTTCCCTACTGTTTTTGTCAAAAAAAGGTACAAAGCAACGGGTGGACATACATCCAACGAGAACTTACCCTCGAAGACAACGAGTTTTGTTAACGAGTAGGAACTCGTGGTTGATGTAGTCGTAAACTTGCTGATCTCAAGATCGTGAGGAAGTTCGAGCGACGCAACTCAGCAGCGCATCCGTACTCGCACACACGTTCAAGCCACCGGACAACCTCCACCTCCTCGCTCCAGCGATCCAGCGGAAGCAGCAACTCCTTCCAGACGAAATGCCACCAGGAACATGTATCTCGCTAATCCGAGACCATGGGGGAATAATACTAAAGGGGGAGAGAGATCCTTCATAAGGAGGTGTGAGGAAGAAGGAGGAAGAGGGTGGCCTTTTATAGGAGGAGGGGGGTGACCCTCCTTCATGGCCGGCGCATGGGGGGGTGACTCCTCACCTTCCCCATTCATGTGGTGGTAACCCCTCCACATTAAAATGCCTCTTCACATTCCCCTTTAAAGTCCCTACTTTAAATGCATTAAAATTCTCCAAGTTTAATGCTCTCTCATTTAATAAAACTCTTTTATTAAATTTATTCAGAATTTTGTTAATTACTTTAATTAACAAACATTCACATATAACCCCTTGCAATATTTCAATATCACATGCAGAACCACTTTCTGCAATTTTACCCGAAATAATTTCTGGTTTCTATCGAAACAATTCCTGCGCTTTGCAATTCTTTCGTCTGAAACATATGTGCTCCAAAATGGTGTTCGGTAACTCTTAAGTGTGTCACCCTATAGTTCACGAATAATGCAGACATGATTGAGACTCCTCTTAGATCAATAATCAGAAGCGGGACCTGGAGATCCATATTGACTCCTGCATATTCAACGATGACTTCTGTGATCATGAGAACCTTTAACGCTTGTAACTAAATCCCTTTGTCTCGCGATATATTACATGTCCAATATTTGATCATTAGTATCTCCATACCTAGTTTGATCTCGTTGCCGACATACACTCTTTTCTCGTTCCCGTGATATAACATTCTAGTGATCACATCACTTGCTTGCAAGCTATCTTAATGTGATATCACCGAGAGGGCCCAGAGTATATCTATCCGTCATCGGGATTGACAAATTCCACTCTTGATCCATGAGCCTCAACATAACACCTTCGTAGAACTGAACCCATCTTTATAGTCACCCTGTTACGATGTGACGTTTGATGTTATTAAGATACTCTTCCGGTGTTAGCAATTAACATGATCTTATGGTCTAAGAATAAAGATTACTTCGTATGATGTTATAGCAATATAAACATAATAACTTGATCGTAATGCTATACTTCGGATGAATGTTCATCACATCATTCCACCAATGTTGTGACCTCGTTATTAACAACAACCAATGTCCATGATCAGGAAACCTTGATCATCTTGTTAATCAACGAGCTAGTCTATAAGAGAGGCATAACTAGGAACCCTTTTTGTTTATTAAACACACATGTATTAATGTTTCCGATCAATACAATTATAGCACTCAAAATAAACATTTATCATAAACATCGAATAAGATAATAACCACTTTATTATTGCCTCTCGGGCATATTCCCTTCAGTCGCAGCCTCACGACAGGGTGCCGCGCACCGCAGATGGCTGCTACGCCTCCCTTGGAAGGCTACTGCGGCTGCCCTGCCTCGGATCGTCTTTGCCGTCATCGTTCGGGACTTCACCGACAACGCCGCCATCAACTCTGATCTACACGTCGTCCACGCCATGGCGCATACGGCGCATCGTCGGTTTGATCAACCGATCTCGCGCCTGTCTACGCCAAGGACGTCCCCGAGCACGCGTCTACCACTGATCGTGCTACAGGTTCCCGCTGCATCGCCCCTTTGGGCCGTAGCGCCGCCGCCTTTGGTCCATGTTAGCTTTGCGACAATCAAATAACAAAGAACGAAAATAAAACCGCAACAAAAGAGACACAGATTTAACGTGGAAAACCCTCTCAAACAAAGAGAGGAAAAAACCACGGGCGCCAGCCAGCAGAACTTCACTATACGGGGAGTGTTTACACCACGCCGGGGATTTCACAGATGCAACTTATCCCAGCCGGCGGCTTACAAGAGGTTTATAAGATGCAACTTATCCACATCGGCCCAAGCCTCCGGTGACGGGCCTTGCTCTGCTCCGTCAGAAGTTGGCATTTACTTTGTAGAATTTGGATCAACATATAACAGTCCACAACCACCGGCTTCCAACGCACCGTACATCGCTGGTGGTCTCTCAGCCGCTGCACCGACTCGCGCCCTGCAGCTATGCCGCCCCCTCGGGTCGTAGCATCGTTGTGCACAGTCTACTTCGCTGTTCCCACGCATTGACATCCTCGGCTTCCACCGTGCCATCTCCTATGGCACGGATCGCCGCCGTCTGCACGCAGTCTTCATCATGCCGCCGGGTTCTTCCTCGCCTACTTTGAGCACCGCCGCCGCACTTCACAAGGTAACCGGCAGGGCGACCTCTCACTATCGTAGGTCCCGACCGACTACCCGTCGCTACTCCAGGCATCCAGCACGACCACCCCAGGTCGTCGCTATTTTCGCCGCCCTCTACGTCTTTGTCCACTACAACTTCACAACCGGTGTCATCGCCTCGTCCCTGACTACACCACTTGCTATTCTACTTCGATAACCGCGAACAGCATCGACATCTCTCCCTTCGCCGCTCTGTGCCTCGCTATCGTTTTTGAAAACTCCTCTGCTAGTCTCTCTGACATGGAGACAAGTTCATAATGGTCCCTGCCCCCGCACGGTTGGTACTGGCAACACCAGGAGTGTCTTCGTCCATGACGTGTTCCCGAGTCTGGCAAACTCGGATCGGTGCCTCGTCTTCATCGGCCTCGACAACGTCTTCTTCGACATTGACTACCTCCTCTACGACTGCCTCGACTATGTCACCGACGAATGTTCCTTTGCATACTTGGTTCTGGCAAAACCAGAGTGTGCGTTCGTCCCCAAACGTGCGCCTAGTTCTGGCAAAACTATGGCTGCATCTCGTCCTCGACGGCTCAGACAACGTCGACCCTTGGCAAGCCTCCTCAGCAAGCCCTGCGTCCTCTCGGCAAGCTTCCACGGACCCTCGACGCGTCTCCGTCATCCTCCTCGCGCATGTGGCTTCACGTGCGGCTACCTCGACACCGACATCTCCGACCACGACATCGACCACGGCGACCCCTCGCAACGGCTACCCTGACCTCGGCACCGCCTCACGCTCTCGGCTACCTCGACATCGGCACAGGGGCTACTAATACAACCATCATATTTCGCATATCCCTCTCTATCGTTCTACAAAATTGAATGAATAGCAAACTGTGATAAACATGAAAGGTTACTTTGGAGTTCTAGTTGAAAGAATTCCATCATGTATACATTTTTTTTGATGAAGATGATCATGTCTACATACACTGCATACGTAGCATACAGTTTGCAGATAAAGGGCAATAGCGACAAATATTAGAAAAGTTTTATCGAAATATGTATTAGTCTCGTACGGTTATACACACCCCCTATTTAATCGATGCAGAAGGCCAGGATATGTTCTCTTGTCGAAAGAAATCGAACTTTATCGCGGATGCTGATGAAACGGATACAAATCTCGAGACATGTTGGACGGTTCGGCTAAGCGGCCGGCCTGAACTATCGTATGCTCTTTCGAGTTTACCTGCCGAAATATGTTGTCGAGGAAAGAGAGGGCACCACAGTTACATCTCACGACAGTTCTTGGTGAGCAAAACTTATCCCCTAAGTATCTTGATCCCTCTTTCCGCGTAAATCAGCTATCCTTGTCCGAGGATCAAATTAAAACACAGAACCATCATCAGCGGATTTGATCTTTTAACCAGTATCAGTCAAAATTGGTGCGTGCCATCCGAGTCAGCTTATATCATGCAAATGATCGTGAAATGTCTGGAGCTGGGGATTGACAAATTACGTTTCCCAATCAAGGTGGACCTCTCTAGGGCGTCATCCGGCGTAGATATGGACATGTACCATATGGTAGATGATGCCAAGCATGCACAGTTACACACCTCCTAATCATCATCATCATCATCATCTAGAAAACGCTTTGGATAGACATCGATCGATCGCTTTGTTTTCCATATCCGTCGAGGAAAGAGCGGCCGGCGACGGTGGTAGTGCAGTCTCGCTCATGGATTCGGCAAATAAAGGCGATCAATGATCCGGCCGCGCGCGTTTTAATTCTAAATCAGCATGTACAGCGTTAGCTTTGCCCGAAAGGCCGATGACGTACGTGCGTGTGCGAATCAAACGCTTGACATTTGCAAGATCTCGATCGTGCATGTGTTCGTCTACAGTTCGATCCACTACCTGTGGTGAAATTCCTCGAAATTTCTGCGTATGGTTGTTGAGCCGCCGCGTCGTACGTGCACCCGATCGATCGTGCTTGCACGACCAAAGGAATTAATTAAGTCGGCCATCAAGGTCATTAGTTTATCTTTTCTTGACATATTTCGTACCTGCTGGAGTATGCTAGTAGTCTTTGTGTAATGTGCATGAATTGTACTTTGGTGTGGTGCACTGCACGTATAGTTTGGTTTATGCGCGTCGGGCAGACTGGCCGTACGTGTGTGCGCACTAGAACATTTTACACAAACGCGTTATATGCTTGCTGATAAGTTGCGCGGAGCACTTTGAACGTTCGGGAGGGAGGATGACTGACTAGTGCATGCATGCATGATATCGTGATATGCATGTGTCATGTGTGGGTAGGGAAGAACCCGTGAGATTTGTGGTCCATCCGTAGATCCGTACCATGCATGCACATAGCAAGATCGGATAAACCTCTTTTCCTACGATCGACCCCATTTCGATTCTCTTGAATCTTGATACAGCAACTAACCAGTGAGCACAACAAAGCTAGTGGCTGCTGCTACTTTAATTGCATCGTTCTGTTACGCTGTGCGTCTTTAATAGTATGAGAGTCTTATGTCTAGCCGAAGAAACATCATACGGTCCCCCTACCGTTTGGATATAGATAGTGGTTCAACTTTAGAAACCTCGATATAAATAAAGTCCGGGCTGGGTATTCATGACATTCGGGTTGAAAGCACACCCCTCTCCGAAAATGACTTTTCAAGCTTCTCGTCAGAGATGGGGTTTGGCGAACTCTTGTAAAAAGAAAATACTTAACTTCAAAAGCATTTTCGCATGTTTATTGGAAACTAGTCGACTCACATTTTTTGGCTGGTCAAATAGCGAGGAAGAAACACTACTTCCGATTTGGATCATTTTATATTAATGATGACTCGAAAGTTAAGTTCTGCGAAGATAAGTTATTACGAAATACCGTACTCCAAGAACAATATCCCGATCTATATAACTATTTTCCTTCACAAGAGTGATACGGATGGAGTTGAACTTTAGAAACCTCGACATACCTTTTGATCTATGTAAATGCAATGTGCATCTTTAAAAGTATGGGAGTCTTGTGTCTAGACGAAGAAATCATACGGTCCCCTATCGTTTCGGATATAGTAGAGGTGAACATTAGAAACCTCAACACCCCTAAAGATTAACGGGGCTAGGTAGTTTTGACTTTTAGGTTAAGAACACATGCCCTATCGTTACTCATAAGATCGGGTTTGATGAACTCTTCTATTAAAAAAGACATGTGTGTAAAAGCATTGTCACGGGTTCATTCAAAACAAAAACGAATCACATTTTTGGGCTGGCCTAATGACGACGAAGGAACACTTTTTCCTCTTTAGATAATTTCATATTAAGGATGACTCGGAAATTAGGTTCTAAAAGGATAAGTGGTTAATAAAGACCACACTTCGAAAATAATATCCAGCTCTATACAACATTGTCCGTCACAAGAGCGACCCAATTGCTATCATTTTGGAGTCATCTCCACTAAATGTGAAGTTCACACGATATTTGATTGGTCTTAGGCTTGTGGGATGGAATGCTCCACTAGGGTGGTTGGCCATGGCACAAGTGTCGCAAGGGACTGAAGAATTTTGCTAGACTCTATATGAGAATGATAAATTTTCGGTCGATTCTATGTGTAGAGGATTATTCATCTAGAAGTGCTTGTAGATAATAAGAAAAATCTAGAAAAATGAAGGTAGCACTAAAAATAAAAATAAATATTGTGGTGCCTATGCTCAATTAGGTGTAATCCTTACTAAAGACAAACATGTAAAATGAAACTAGCATGAGAGTATAAGTGCATTTTTCACCATAATACAACAATGCACTTGTATGGAGGTGTTTACATGTTGAGTATAAGTGCATTTTTCACCATAATACAACAATGAGGGTTAGTCATCCAAGTGGCTTCTTCCTTGTATCTGTCCAATAGTGTTGCAAATATTTTTGGTAACTCGTTACATGGAAGTCATCACAAGTTCATAATTCTTATTAGGTGGGAGCGATTTTCATAATATGGCCGCTTTGTCTACCGGCATACTCATTTGCTCCATTCGTGGCCATCTCTAAAATGCGTGGTGAATCGTGTCATGTTTATGGAGGTGTTTACATGTTGAAAGGATAAAGTGAGGCATAATTTTATCCCATATGGATGACATCATGATCTACATATTGGCCCTCCAACAGCATAGGCGTTATACGAGCTCTATATGCCTCTTGTATTTTGCCTTTTTTATTTTATTTTATTTTGAATCATTGTGGTTGTGTGCATTCTAGTTATGCAGGTGTATGGTCATTTGAATTTTATTATTGTTATGCTATCTTATGAGTAATAAAACACCCTATATTATAAAAATAAACCTCTCCATCCATAATTTTTAATCATTTTGGTTAAATACTCCAGACATATCTATCTGTGAGTAATGTTTTTATCAAATGTACACTTGCACAATTTCTCAAAATATATAATTATGATGTATATTTTCTGTATTTTATGGTTGTATGCATCGGAACATAAATTAGTGGTCAAATTATGATTTTTATATGGTGTCGTCACCTTAAAAAGTATATATGAGTGCTGCTTCCTTAACTACTGTTGACCTTTTAGATATTATATAGTAAAATATTAGTAACCGGCAAAAATAAATTGTTGTAACCACTCATTACCACCTGCCTAATTAAGAATAAACCAGATTCTACTAAGCATGAGATGCCACCAAAACCCCCTAGTAAGCCAAAATAATTTAATGCTCCATTCATCCATATATTTTGTGATTAAAATTCGACCACCGGTATAGAAGTTACATCTCACAAAAACTACACGGTTGTAAGCCCTTTCACAATGGGTGTGTCTTACCGTTATATCCTAGGAAAAATATTGATGTCACATATCAATTAAGCAAGAGAGAGTGGTGGTGTATCTTAGCTAAGTTAAAAAAAACTTTACACGTAGTAATAGGCAAAAAGAGTTGATGGCCCAATCACATACATGCATGAGGGAAAAATCATTACATTAAGATACATCATGTAAGAGATAATGCATTGGAGATATTGTCTCTTAAGCATTAATTTTTCCTATGATAATATGCTAAGAGCCTCTCCGTTGTTAAATGCCTAAAGATTTTGAGTACACATTCAATGATTTAATTATTTGACACAACCCTGTCAAATAATGGTCAATGTTGAACCTCAAAATACATAGTAACATTGTCCTCATGTAATTGGGACATAGGGATTACTAGTTAAGTGAAACGGTGTCATAAAAGTCATTATAAAAAATCTTTCATAATAGTTAACTAGGCCTAGAATATCAAACAAGTAGTTGGGATAAAGTTGCATGAACATACTATAGATAGTTGATATCGTCTTATATTTAAAACAATGGGAGTCTGCTTCTATACACTGATTAAGCTAGTTATGTGTTATGGTTCCATATATTTGCTCACAATAGTTTCATCATCAGATGTTTGTACTCTTTATATACTATGTACAAGTAAATATAATCCTTCTGATCGAGATCTTAGTAGTAGCTAGTATGATTTTGTACTAAATTTGTGGGAGCATGACCTCTGCCCAACAGCAGGGTTTAAATCATAATACACACATTCACACACCATTTGGCGTGTTCAATAGAATTTAGTATCTACAGATTTGGCCCGGTCTCGGCTATTATAGTGTGATTTGGATATACGCTGGTGTGGGTGTTCCTTGTATAATCTTTGTTTTTTTATAAGGGACGCTTTAATACTTAAAAGTTGCACCAGACCTTTTCATTGCTAGGATCCACACAACCGCAAAATGTCCAAGATACAAAAGAAAAAAGGTGAAATACGTGTAGTCATTATGAAACTACAGAACACCTACGGTGATAGAGGACCGATCCGTAGGTCACGTTCCCATCCATGTTGGATAAAAACATCCATTGCATGTATTTCAACCATGTAGACGCCTCTGTAAACTGGTCTCGATTCTCCATATGTTATAGATATGACCATAAATGTAGAGTACTGGTACACTGGTAGATAACATGCATAATATAAGATTTTTTATTGTTAACGAACTTTTCATCTCTACATAGCCAAAGCAATCAAATAACAGCTAGCGCTACAACCCTAATAAGAATTCTAAACTTTTTTTTAAAAGTAAACCATATATTTCATTAGACAATCGAGAGATTACATATATGGTCAACAACTAAGACAAACATGCTTGTCAAGCAACTTTGCACAGAGAACTCCGCAAGTAAAATTACAATTCCACCCTTGGAAAAACTTGTGCCTCGCCGAACCGTCGTCCATCGTCCTCCGCCGCCACCAGGAATGAATCGGAAAACGAGAAGAACGATGACTGCAAGTGCACAGATCGTTTATAGTTAGTTTCGAAATAAAGATACCGATCCCACAAGGAGCAGTAGGCAAAAGACTAAAATTCTTTTAACTATAACTAAATGAAGTATTTAAAAAATAACTTTAAGATGCAAGATAAGTAGAGTTGTTTTTGGGTTTTTGGTCGTATGAGGTAATTTAAAGTAAAATAAAACTTAATGCAAAAAGTAAGAATCGCGTGTGTAATAGAACTTTGGAACTACAATAGGGAAAAAAGGCTTTCGCGGAGAATAGTGGATCCACCACTAGCAATTTAGACTAGACAATCAAGATTATTATAACGAATATTCTCATAATGTGTATGTACGTGGGAGGAGCTTCATATATGGACGATTTGCCAGCAACCATTGCACACATCGTCCTCATAACCATAGCAGACAACAATCGATATCAATCAAGTTACTACGCTATTAAGGGATCTCTCCCGTGGCATGGACATGGCTTGGTGAGTTCTCCTTGATGCCCCCAAGTTAGTACGTAAGGATTGATAATAGTTTTATAGTCACAGTAAATGCTATCATCTCTCCGTCTACCAACAAGTAATCCCCTTCATCGAGTCCCTATAAGAGGCAAATATTAAGGAGGTGCACAACTCCCAATATCAAGATGAAGACAATTAACATATACACATAATGATGTATAACATAATAATCTTTATCTCATCTTAATCATATGCTAGGGTTTCTCTATCTCCCCAAGAAGTAGAGATCTACTCAGACATGGAGGCAATCAACATCATAGCAATGGTAATGGAAACAATCATAGCTGAATAGTACTTGTATAAATCCACAATGAGTACCAGAATTACAACAAGATCTAGACAAGATGTATACAGGGTGAATGGAGATGGTGGTGGTGGTGGTGCAGCCGTGGTTGATGAAGATCAATGCCTTAGCCTTCCGGATCTGCGCAGAGGGAAGATGGATCCCTGGCGGATGAGTTCCCCCTCCAGATGCCTTTCAGAGGTAAGGTTTTCGCGATTTCTGGGAGTGTTTCCTCAAACCAATTGCACGGGGTGAAACTATTTGACGAGGTGAAGGCGGCGCCAACTATACGGCCGGAAAATTTGCTCCCGCCGTATAGTTGGTCATTGAACCTTCTGTCTCCCTTGTTTGCTTCTGGTTTTCTTCTGGTATTATTAATATTTCTCAAATAAGCGAATTACGTTGTTTTTAACTCCTTTTCTCCACAGTACAACTGCTCCAAGAATTGTATCCACTGGATCCATCAACTGTCCTGATCCTGGTGAAAACAGACATAAAATGTGCGCGCGAACGTTGTAAAATACCAAGATCCTACATCTACAATGCAAAATAATAATATAAAACATGATGCAAATTTGCACTCATCAACTTCCCCAACCTTAGACTCTTGCTCGTCCTGAGCAAGTTTAGCTTAATGGATGTGATCCTCATATTCATAAAGCTGAGTCGATTAAAATAAATGAGGCGGTTGCACCATGTGTTTATCATATATGATACATAGGAACAAGTTCGTGAATACTACCTTACTCGTACCATCTGAATAGTATTAGTAGGCTTCCACACCTTAGTTATCAATAGTTCATAAAAGATAAATCTCAACATAATGTAAAAGTATCCGGTTCAACCGAATGAGTTAACGAGATAGTCCCAAGTGTTTTTGGATCAACGTATTCACTTGGGATTCAAAATCTTAAAAGTGTCTCTTTGTCATACTACAATACAGTGGTATATGCCTATTTGCTCTTTGCACACTCACTCTTTTTCTTCTTTATTTTCTTTTTATTTTGCATATATGCTCACACTTTTGTTTTTAAGTGTTGCGCAAAGGAGCTAGCCATATATTCTACCTTATGTAGGAATTCAAAGTTCAACGATCTCAATTATCAAATTCCAACTGTATATGAAGCATTCTTATGACTTGGAGATTCTACCACGACTTGTTCTCACTCTATTTTGATAGCACTTTCATTTTTCCTTGTTCAAGGTTTATTCTTCAGCTTAATTGTATAGATAATTTTTCTTTGTAAATCAAACCGTAGACTTACAACATGTTGACCAAATTATCTTTATGTGTTCCATTAGTACCAATGGTGTGGAAGACTCCTATTGCCATCTTCAAATGCAAGTAAAATCATACTCAAGCCATTCATATATCATTAAAGCAAACACAAACTCAATATTGCTCCATATATAATAATAAACTCGGAATTTCAAAAAAGGAATCGACTATTCCTGAAGGGAATTCTAATGATGCAAACTTTATTTCTAGTTTGAACTAATGCAAAAACTGTAATACAAAACTTATAATAAAGATTACAAGGTCTTTAAAGATCTTCCCAAGCTTGGAATCAAGCCAGGAGGGATCAATTAACTCCTTGTGGGTACCTATTCCTCCTCTTTGGTAGATAGAGCGTCGCCTTCTTCTTTTACGTTGCCCGCTTTAACTATGCTTTCAAAGTGAATGCTGACCTTGGCCATGTCGTATTGGAGCTTCAGCATTTTACTCTTGATAAATTTCTTCTCATCTGTTAACTCAAAGACAGTTTTAATCAAGAAACCAACTCTACCATCGATTGCATCGACCTTCTTCTCAAGGTCTTTTCTCATCATCTAGTAGGAGTCAATCCCTTCTTCAATTGTTTCAACGGATACCTTAGAAGCCTTTTCTAACTCACAGATCTTATCATGAATCTCATCTTGCTGCACCTTCTTAGGTTTAAGAGGTGATGGACCGCGAGGAGGTTTATAATAGGATCCTATGTTGTAACGATAAGGATTAGGGAGGTACTCATCCTTGTTCCTTCCCCGCTCAGCTTGTCTCATCATCTTCATCCTTTGTGGGAACATGTCCTCTCAATTTGGAAGAGGCTTGATCTCCGAGCTGGATGATGACGACGATCCTTTGGGTTCTACTTCTTCGATCCTCTTCACGGGCGTCTCTTCTTTCTTCTTCTAGATCTTTTTGACATGGAAAGGCTGCATGGCTTCGTTGCACGGATGTTGTTAAAGGGCTTGTATAGGGATGGCGAAGATCTTTCGAGGTTGGAGGCTATGGCTCTGCGAAAACTTAATGAAAAATATTAGATGCGATCAGCTTTAAAAGGAGGGGTCAAAAACCCTAGACGCCTTGCGTAACGAACAACTATATGGGCGCAACCTGTATAGCTCCCGCCGTATAGTTATGAACCGACTATAGATTAGATCTACGGTGGAACTTAACTATACGGCCGGAACTATACGGGCGGGATTTCTTACTCCCGCCGTATAGTTGGTCGTTAAACTCTCTGTAAGCGGAATAATTTTTTTGGAGATGGGTCGATAGCTATACGACCACAACTATACGGGCGGAATTTTTAATTCTGGCTGTACAGTTGGTCGTTAAACTCTCAGTACCCCAGAAATTATTTTGTCAAGGGTGTTTACAATTATACGACTGATGACCCACAAGTCTAGGGGGTGTATCGCAGTATTTTCGAGGGAAGTGAATTCCAATTTATTGATTCGACACAAGGGGAGCCAAAGAATATTTATAAGCCTTAACAACTGAGTTGTCAATTCAGCTGTACTTGGAAACAATCTTGCTCACAGCAGTTTATCAGTAGCAACAGTTTTGTAGTAGGAATAGTAAAGTAGCAGCAGTAGTAAAGCAAAGACAGTAGTAACAAAAGCGATAAGCAAGTGGGATTCGAGTGGTAGGCATAGGGATAGATGGAGGCGTATGGACAAGACAATTCACATAGCAATCAGAACATAGGGCAATTGTAGATAAATAAGATAAAGCATCCAAGTACTAGATAATCCTAGGCATGTGTTCCATATATAGTCATACGTGCTCGCAATGAGAACTTGCACAACATCTTTTGTCCTGCCAGCCCGTTTGCAGCGGGGCCTCAAGGGAACTACTGGCAATTAAGGTGCTCCTTTTAATAGAGCACCGGAGCAAAGCATTAACACTCCGTGAACATATGTGATCCTCACATCAAAGCCATTCCCTCTGGTTATCCCGATTTCTGTCACTTCGGGGCCTTTGGTTCCGGACAACAACATGTGTATACAACTTGCAGATAAGACCAAAAACAATACTATCATAATGAATCAATAACATGTTTAGATCTGAAATCATGGCACTCGGGCCCTAGTGACAAGCATTCAGCACAACAAGTCGCAACAAAGTCATAAAACACTAATAAAAGATACTAGGCACCATGTCCTAACAACCTGATGCCATTACACTACTAGGAAATAGCCTATCTGTGGCGCATCAAAAGGGGACTTCTGTGGCGCATATCTTTGTCGCCACTGTTACCTCGCCACTGATAACTACTTTCTGTGGCGCATATGGATATGCGCCACAGAAGTTCCAGACTTCTGTGGCGCATTCCTTCATATGCACCACAGGAAGAACTTCTGTGGCGCATTTACGTGTATGCGCCACAGATATACCATGCGCCACTAACTATATAATTATATGCGCCACTGATTGTGTAACATGTATTCGAAGTAAAATACTTTCCTGGTGTATAATCAGGTATTTATATAGGATTTATACAGGATTTATCCAGATGAGTATAAAATACATTGCACAAGTAGTAGATGCATGAAAACTGACATATATATAATACAAACACTTAGATCCCGATCGAGATAGATATATAGTGTCAAGTGCCAAATTTTTACACAAGCGCCGAATACAAAGTTCATATCATCTCACATTACAAATATGAAGTGGCCACCGCCGCCTACACTAGGATCAAATAGAATACAACTGTGATAATGGTGAGCAAGAGCATTAGCCCGACCAATATCTTCATCCGGTTCTTCTTACACAAGTGGTTTCTCCACTTGGCTATCGCCTCCTCTCTAGTCGCGTATCCTTTGTAGATGTTGCCGCTGAACTTGTTCACTTGTTTGTGGCAATCCTCCCACTCCTCGTAGACTCCTGGAACCCTACCCATGTACACCACATACCACCTCGTCGCCATCTCTATAGACGACAAGGCATATTAGTAAAAATACAACGAAAAGAATGAATAAAGGGTTCACATCCATATATATATGTTCATAGAATATAAAACAAAGGATCCATAAACCTAAACCTAAAAGTTAGATCATCATAGAAGCAATAAGTTCAACGACAGCACGACCACAAGGTAGTTTAAGTCTAACAACAATGACCATTTCGACCACGATCGAGATAGTAAAGTTTATGACACACACACACTAATACAGCAGGCGTCCATCAAGAATATACACACACTGGATCATGCTAGAGGCACACATCGATCACGATGAAGACTTCCTCTTCTGGCACGGCTTCGGGAACGGTAGATAGCCCTCTTTCGTCATCCACGTCCTTGTGTCACCCTGCTTACGGAGGCATTCTTCGATCTCCCTCTTACTCAACCCTCTGGCTTGTTGTAGGGCACCGCCCCTTGTGTTGACATCTTCAATGATGATTTGCGACAACTTCATCTGAATGCGATGGAAGTCTTCTCTAAGATCAGCATCGTCGATTTTCGCCAAAGTTTCGGCCCATCCTTGGAGACTAGATGGCAGCGTTAGGTTATGGCAATCCCGAACATAGCCTTTAAGGTGATGGAAGACGTAGAAGGCCTCCTTGGCACCAGCAGTCGACTGCTTGACGCAGGGGAAGTCAAGCACGTGCTTGAACACGTGTTTGCCATCCTTGATACATTCCCCCTATCTACGAAGGTGCATCCCTTCTTGGTGTAGCCCTCGAGAGACTCATTGAGAACACCCCTTATTCTAGTGTAGTCTTTCTTCTTCGTCAAACTCCCCGAGTCGAAATACATGGCTAGCGAATACCTCGGGGCAAGGACGATGAGCGTGCAGTATTTGTCTCTACACAACGCAATTGGAACGGAATGTTGGAAAAAGAGCAAAGGAAAGAAATCTATAAGAAATGCATAAGTTACGGTTACGATGAGTGAGTGTGTGTACTTACTCGGGAAAGAAAGGCAAAAGAAGTGTGCCCTTCCTCTTGTTGTCCACCATGAACTTTCGAGGTACGCCGTCGCCTTGGTCCGTGTCTCTGATCCTTCGACCAACTGGTTGTCCCGCATGTAGTAGGGATCCACTATCGCGAATTCCGGGGTACTTTCTCTCTTGATCGTGAGCGCCAGATTGAGCGCGTATAGGCGGACCAAGTTATAGTCCAGCCGTTTTGTGAGAAACAGCTTGAATATGTCCTCGAACGCTATGAAGAATATATCCGCGGGGGGTTCATCGACGAAGCCCACGTCCAATGGCACCTTGGCCGTGAAAACCGGGTAATTTGGATCGTCCTCTTTAAGAAGGAGGGCCTCTAGTGTCTTGACACCCTCGTGCAAAGTTAACATGGCTCCAACCGCAATGTGGATCATATCCGGAGTCAATATCGGATCACCAGCTACATGCACTCGGGGCAAGCCAAATTGTGTGGATGGTATGACGACGGCGTCCTGACCCCGGATCCTCTTCGGAAGAGGCTGGCTCGCACCCTTCTTATTATTATTACCTCTCTTCCTGTAGTGCTTCTTCACAACAGTGTCAGCCATTGCCATCTGCTCATCAGTCGCCTTTCAGAGTGTGTTGGGGCTGAAAACCAATCCCGGTTTCTCTTGTGGTGGATCGGCGGCCGGAGGTGTCTCTTGAGAAAGACCATGGAAGACCAGGCGCTGCGTGCATGTATTGGGCCGATCAGCTTGATGGTCGTCGCGAGCTACGAAGGGTTCTTCATCCACAGAAGGCATATACAATCCTTTGGCAGCGCCGGTGTTGATGAAGTCGTCAATGTTGACCAATTCATCATCATCTTCATGGGTGCCATCATGTGGTGGTGGTAAGCGGCACAACGTCTTTGCCATGTGGCGGTGCACACGCTGCCAAGAGTTGATGGTGACGGCTGGTGGTGGCGACAACGGCGGCTACTGGCTTCCGAGGTGGTGGCCGGGCGATGATCGGTCGAGAGGTGGCGCCGATGCTCCCCTCCGCAAGACGAATCTGGGTCTTCGGCCATGCCAAGGGCCAGTTGTAGCATTCCCCAAGGGTCTTGTGTTCGTCGGCTCCCTGAGGTTGAATGGGGGGGTCCATGTCGTCGCACCCTGGCAACACCCGAGCCAACCTGACCTTTATCACGTCATCATCCATTGGATTGTTGTGCATCGTGCGGCTCGCCGGTTGTATAAGAGTGCCCTTGGCAACATCCTTCAACTCACCGCCGACATCTTTAAGCAGGAGTACGCAAGAAGTGTCCTGAGGCAAAAACATGTTGTTGGGCGTCATGAGATGGCAACAGTCATGCATCAAAGGCATAAATGAGATGACCTGCACTAACTAATTAGTTACCTTGGTGATGGCGTGGATCTCGGCTAATGTAGAGACACGGCGGATGCCGGCGGCCGGCCTATCATCATCTGCAATCTCCCGCTCGGGTGCCTCACGAAGCACCGCCACCGTCGGTTGTGCCTTATTGGTATCTTTCACGGGAGGGGGCGTCGGTGTGACCAAAACGAGGGGCTGCGTCCTGACGTTGACGGCCGGCGGGGTCACCAGCTCCGGCGACACGGTAACATTGATGCCCGAGTTGCTGCCGCTTAAGCTGGGCAGATGTATCGGCCCCTGTCGACCTCCCGCATTCCAAGCAGTAAGCCCCTCGAAAAACTCAGGGGGGATCATCGAGCGGAGCTTCTCTTCCACTAACTTGTCCACCGTTTTTTGGTCCACCGCCTTCTCCTCTAGTGTCTGCACCTTCATCTTCAGCTCTGCAACAGCGGCTTTATCCTGGTTCTTCCTGTCCCTTCTTTTCCTGGCGTCCTCTTTGTAGAACTCCTTGAACTTCATGCTCGTACCGAAGCCGGACACACGGCTAGCTGAGGACGGCGGCAACCCCTTGTCCCTCTTCTTGTAAGCATTGGTCGTCCTATTGAAAACCGTGTCCCACAGCTCCGTCGAATCCTGGGACGACTCTGTGGCAGTAGCGTTCAGTTCCTCCTCCTGCAGAGACAAGGAAAGGTGAACCCATTTAGATTCTTGGCTTCATTATCTTAATTAGAACGCAATAGACTTGAGATCGGCGATAAATTCCTTACCAGATTCTTCTCGAATTCCTTCACCTCCGGATCGTCGGTGATGAACTCCCCTGTTTCCTTGTCTAGGTAGTAGCGGGCCCGAACAAATTGCCTAAGCTGCAAGTCCGTGATTTTAAGCCAAGGGTTGTCTTTACCAAGGCGTTCAAGCTCGGCGTCCTCCTTGTCCCAAATGGCCTGTTTCCCCCTATAACCGCCGCTTCCAAGGTGGTGGTTACCTATGTTCTGTTCCCGCATACTCCTTCCCCATTGAGTCCATTTTATGGCGTCAGCGGTAGCTATATCCGCCTTGAATATCCTAAACTCCTCTTCGTCGAGCATCGGATTTTTCTTACTAATAACCTCCCAGCTTTCACCTTTGTCAATGCTATTCTTCACCCGGGTTTTCCAGCTGCTCAAGGCGTTGCTCATCTTCGTGAGGGCTAGTTTCACCGGTTCTTATTTCTCTCGAGGTTTCTAAACTGCTCGGGAATCAGACGCTTGTGAAGCTTCTTAAGGAGGTTATCGACAAAGCTGCATGGTCAAGATGTCGATGTACTTCGTGTTGATCGACATGCTTTCCGGACGATGCACCAGTTGCAGGCCGTACCCTTTAACAATCGCCTCTGGCGCAATGGGTTGGCCACTTTCGTGACCTCGATGAACTCATCACGCATGGCGAGCACCGCACCTTCCGCTCCTTCTGTTCCTTCTTCTTCTTCTTCTTCTGAGAAGCGGCCGGGTTGCCGCTACCGCCATCCGTCCTCTCGCCGCTATCGGTGCGGGCGCCGCCATCGGTGGTGTCATCCTCTTCGCTGCCGCCTTCACTAGTTCCATCATAGTCGTCTTCGTCCCCCTCGTAATCAGGATCTCCGCCCTCATTGGCCCCAGCAGCTCTGGCGACGGTCGCCTCCTCCTCCGGTGGTGGTGTCATCCTCATCGCCACCTCCTCCTCCTCCTGTTGGGACCCCTGCCAGAATGACTGGTTGGCCTGTCTAGCTTGTTCTTCGACGCTGATCATGTGCTTAGAAGGGCCAGACTCCTTGTTGCCCGACATGTTTGCACTACTCTATTAAAAAGAGGCAAAATGTTAGCACAAATCTCGGCCGAAAAATTCGGCATGACCTTTGCTAATTTTTTGACCTAGGAGTGCCCATTTCTCAACCGAAACGGAAGTGAATCGACACTTCGGGAGAAATGGGCAACTCAAATAAAATCTCTGCAAGACAAAACACCCCATCCCCATATTGACAGCCCCATGCATTGACCCCAACATCATCATCCATGTAGCCCCATCGATCATTCACGCAACAGTATAACAGATACATGTATAAGAAATTCATGCAGAATTCATCTTACTTAGGCTAAGAGAAAAAAGCAAGACACTTTAGAGATCTACTCCAGACCAGCTATAGCAAGCTCCAGGGAAGTACCACATGAAATAAAAATCAGCAAGCTGCAGAACATGATTATTTGTCTATTAACATATGCTAACATCAGGAACAGATACCTGCTCTAGGTGGAATCTCAATACACCACAACCTGCAGAACATGTCCTAGATAATCTTACACTTGTGGATTATGTCATGCTCCGTCATGGCATCAAATTTCACTTCGGTACACGCCGAAAATAAACATGCCAGTAATCTAAGGCAGGACAGGTACACGCCCAAAATAAACATGCCGGTAATCTGAGACACCACACTCTAAAACCAATAGGAGTATCAGAAATCATCCTAAAAACCTTGTGCATATGCACCACTCCAAGGTGAACCATATCTACCATCTGGAATAGTACCTCAGCCTACAGCAGGACAGAAGTCACCAAATACAAGTACTAACATTAATACAAGTAAATAGCTTAATAAAAAAGAAAAGGTGAACATGACAGTTTTAGGTTCAATTCCCATAGCTACCAGGGCAGGGCAGAGCAAAGGGCTCCTTCCACCAGCCACCCGGGCAGGGCAGTGCAGAGCATATACCTCTGATGGGCAGGGCATTTGATCAGCATCTTTAAATAAATAAACTGGACAAAAACAAACAAAACCTAATAAATATCCTAGGAAGTCTTCAGCAGCACATACTCAGGCAGAAAGATTTGCAAGAGGGACTAAAATGATATGTGATTTTTATTGTTGTTCTTATTAGTACTTTGAGGGATTAAAATCTCTATCTGCCAACCAAGTGTTCCATTCTGATGAACCATAATTTATCTTACTGAAACAGGAGGAAGGAGGTAACATCATAGTTAATTGATTTCATCCAGCAACTTACATTCCCTTTGTAGCCTCTATTTTGTTTGCTTTGCACACTAAAAAAGATGAATACACCACCCAGGAAACATACTTCCTTAATTTGCTACATTGCATTGCACACTAAAAAACATGAATATGCACTTGCATTGCATCTAGCAAAACCATGGCTCTGTCAAGAATGGATCTGTCAAAGATTAGGTCACACAAGGGCCACTAACACCATGCAGTGACCACTAACTAAACTATTTCCTGATCAACAAGACTCGGCCATGTCACTTGTAGAAAGACATAGAACGACGAGCGCAGGGTGGACGACGATTACCTAGGGTCGCTTGCAAGGTGGACGGCAAGAAGATGGTGGACGGTGAGGTGGCTTCTGGCTGCGGTGGCGAGCACCGACCGTGCCCTTCTCCTCCTGCTACGGGCGGGGCTTCCTCCTCCTTCCTGAAGCTTGGTGGCGCGGTGCTCCCTGCTGCGAGCGGGGTCTCCTCCTTCCTGAATCTTGGCGGCGCGATGCTGCCTCCTCCTGCGGACGGCGAGGTGGACGCTGCGGACTCCGGCGGCGGTTCCTCCTCCACGGGCTCTGGTGGCGGGGGCTTCTCTCGTCCTCCACGGGCTCCGGCGGCGGGGGCTAGGGTTCCTTGGAACGCGCGGTTGCTGGGGAAAACAGAGAGAATTGGATCGAGAGAGAGAAATGGGGGATTAGGGGGAGATCAGGCCGAACTGTCTATTTGGCTAAGTGTGAACGTTACGGCGTGATTCGATCGAATGCGCCACAAAAGTTGGAACTTCTGTGGTGCATTCTGTGGCAATGCGCCACAGAACTTTTGGACATAGTCCAAAACAACGCGGTATCGTAGTATGACAAGATCATATACTTGTCCTAGTGGTCTTGCTCGCTAGCTCTCACCTGGGGCAGCCAGGTTCGAATCCTGGCTGTCTCACACTTTTTTTTCTTTTTTTTAAAATATTTTTAATTACACATATATGCATATTTATTCAAAAAAAAGCAAGAACATATACATATATTTATATTTATTTAAAAAAGCAAGAACATATACATATATGCATATTTATTCAAAAAAAGCAAGAACACATATGCATATTTATTCAAAAAAAGCAAGAACACATATGCATATTTATTCAAAAAACTATCCCGAATCATATATATGTGTGTTTGCTTGTCACACACAAATGTGAATTTGTATACCCACACGAATATCACATTATATGTTTTAGTCTCTAACTAATATCCACACTAATATCACATTATACCCACACGAATTAATACACCAAAAGGTCACATAATTGCTAGTGTCTCTTCACAATCTTCTTGCCCTTTTTCGCCGTGGTTGAATACTTTAGCCCGTGCACTTTGAGATTTCTTCTTGTGAATGGACAACCTTTAGTAGGCATTGTGGTCTTCCTTCTTACTTTAGTAGTAGTAGGCATGTCGAAGTACTTGTCGAATTCCTCTTCGATCTTCGGGTCGCCGTTTTTGTCGAAGTTTTGCTCGTTGGCGGCTCCTTCCATTCCGATGATGCTCCTCTTGCCCCTCCTAACTACAACACGGTTGGGCTTTGACGGGTCGGTAATAAAAAAACATTGATCAACTTGGCTAGCGAGTACCCAAGGCTCATTTTTTGCGGAGGCGTTCTTTGTTGATTTGGCATCCGGTATACCCATTGTGGTGAAATAGCGGCCTTCTTTTTCCACGTTCTTGGCCCATCTAACACGGAACATCGGTACGATCTCTCCATAGTAGTCGAGCTCCCATATCTCCTCGATCCTTCCGTAGAATCTTTCCATCACAGTAGTCTCGTCATCAGCAAAGGATAACATAGTTACTCCTGAGTTTTGATATTCACTATTCTTGTCCTTTTCCTCGTGTAGAATCAGAACCGCTATGTCGGATGAGATAGGTCCTTAGGTTGTGCCCTGGGCCCTGCGACAAGGAGAATATGAGTTTTTGATCTTCCGTAGAAGGCGTCTGTGGGGGATTGTCCAGTTGCCTTTTATTGAACCAACCCGTGAAGCTAGAGTTGTGCTCTCTGGTTACGTCTCCCTTCTTCCTCGGCCGCCCCAGTCGACGATTCTGCCGATTAAGCTTCGTGATCTTGACCTAAGGGCCGACCACTTCAATGTGTTGTAGCGACTCGGTGTGCCCTTTCAAAATCAGTCGTCGACCATCAATGCCGACATGTAGTGGCGGCAGCCCTCACGGTGACCATATCCACCGAGCCCGCCGAGGTGCTTCTGTGGGTATTCCAACATCCTCGTTCTCGTGGTTAGATAATTACGCAGAAGGAGATGCACTCAGAGATCAGAAAGCCCTTGTCTATGCTTCCATCTCGACGAGACCTGTTGACGAATCCTTTGATGACACCGCTTAGCCTTTCAAATGGCATCATGTTGTGCAGAATGTCGGCCCGAGCTGGATGATGTCGTCCACGACATGTACAAGCAGATGCACCATGATGTCGAAGAATGCGGGCGGGAAGTAAATCTCAAGCTCGCATAGTATCATCACGATCTCTTCCTGTAGCCTGTCGAGCTGCTTCACACCGATCGACTTCCTAGATATGACGTCGAAAAAGTTACAGAGGCCAAACAACGTCTCATGGACATGCTCGTCCATTATCCCACGGATCGCAATGAGAGTATCGCTATCAAGACGCGTGATCGTGAGACTTCATACCGCTGAACCTCTTCTTCGCCACGTCCAGATATCTGCTTATCTTCCTCGAGTAACCGTGAGGAACTTTCACTCTTAAGAGGCACCTGAAAAACTGCTCGAGCTCCTCCAGACTCAGAGTGAAGCAGGCAGCGCGAAGCACCACCTCATTCTTCTTAACTCTTTTGCGGCAACCTTGAGTCCCTTCCTGATGATGATGATGATGATCATCTGATCATCATCATCATCACTATCAGGGTACTGAAGATCTTTCTTTATGCCAAGCAATTTAAGGTCCTTTCTTGCTTTCGGCCCATCCTTGGTCCTCTCCGGCATGTTCAGTAGAGTGCCAAGCAGACTCTCGGTAACGTTCTTCGTGATGTGCATTACATCAAGGCTATGGGGAGTGTGAAGGACCTTCCAATACGGCAGGTCCCAGAAAACAGACCTTGCTTTCCATACACCCAGCATCGGCTTTGTCCTCGATCGTTTTTTTCCAGGCGCAGGGCAATCTACCCAATTATTCAAAAGCTCCTCGATTTCTTCGCCGCTCCTCGGACGCGGGGCTCTTTCGAGCTCGTCCTTATCATTGAACAGGTCACCACATTTTCTCCACGGGTGATCCATGCGGAGCCACTTTCGAGTACCTTGGAACACGGTTTTCAAAGACCCGGGATCCCTTGGTAGCTGGAGATGCGGTGTCTCATCCATGCACTTGACGCATGCATTGTGTCCGTGGTTCACCTGGGCCGATACATATGCGTAACCAGGATAGTCCTGCACGGTCGTGAGCAACACGGCTCTCAGATGGAAATATTCTTTAGTGTAGGCGTCCCACGTACGGGCCGGCGTCTCCCACAAGCTGGCTAACTCCTCTCTCAATAGCCCGAGATACAGATGCATATCGATACCTGGTTGTTTCGGCCCCTGAATAAGAATGCTCATGTGTACATACCTTTGCTTCGTGCATAGCCACGGGGGGAGGTTGTATGGCCATACAAACACGGGCCAGGTGCTATGCGTGCTACTCTGGTTTCCAAAAGGATTGAGTCCATCGGTGCTCATACCCAGCCTGACGTTCCTTGCATCGCCCCCGAACTCTTCGAACTCGATGTCTAATGCGTTCCACTGGCTAGCGTCTGAAGGGTGTGTCAGGATCTTGCCCTTCTCTGGATCATCTTCGGGTTTCTCTCTTTCCGCGTGCCATTGCATGAGCTTTGCTTCCTTAGGATCTACGAAATATCGCTGTAGACGAGGGGTGATAGGAAAGTACCATACCACTTTTCGAGGAACTTTATTGTTCCCTCTCTTGTACCGTCCTTGGCCACACACCGGACAAGTGGTTCTATCCGCGTACGCGTTTCGATAAAGTGCACAATCATTGATGCATGCGTGGTATTTAATGTGTGGTAGGTCGAGAGGGCACACGATTTTCTTGGCCTCCTCGATACTTGTTGGCAATGTGTTCCCCTTAGGAAGTCGGTCGTGCCAGTATTCCATGTTCGCGTTGAAGCTCACATCGGTCCATTTGTGTTCGGCCTTCATCTCTAGAGCCTTGAGCGTTATACTCAAACATGTATCCTCGGGGCGACACCCAGGATACAATGGAGTCATCCCGTCTACCTCCATTTGGGCCAGCTTGGCTTTCTCTCTGGCTGCAGCTATGTCATTGCTCGTCTCCTTGAGGAGCAGTTCTTGAACATGAGGGTCCTGCAAGATCAAAGTTAGCAGCGTCTGTGTGTTCGCGTCTTCTCCTTCTTCATGATCATGCCCATCGTCATCTCCTTCTCCATGCTGATCATGCCCGCCGGCATCTCCTTCGTCATGATGATCATGCCCGCTAGCATCTCCTTCATCATGATGATCATGCCCGGTAGACTCTTCGTCTTCTCGCTCGCCCACGTCTTCGTGACCACCACCATGTCCTGCCGGCGCCTCATTGAGGTCGCGCATGAAACCGCGCCTAAGCAGGTGACCCTCCAATTGTCCAGATTCAGGGTCGATCCAGCGCTGCAGTTTGCATGTTCGACATGGACATCTTATCATGGTCTTGTTGTTCAGAATCATGTCCTCCTTCGCACCTTTCTTGTACCTAGCAATTCGACCTTCGCTCATCGTGAGGACCATGGTTGCCTGAGCGGTCAAAATAGAGAATATAGGTGAGAACCACACCATATGAACACACTCATGCATGAATGCTAGCCGGAAAAATTTCGGCATGACCTTTCCTAAAATTAGGACATATGGGTAGTGCAAAAATTTGCCGAAATGGAAATGAATCAACATTTCGGCAAACATCGATGCAACCACACCGGCCGGGCCCGACAACAACAAGAAAACAACAAAAAACTTCCTCCCATTGCAAACATTCATGCACCACACACAAGCATATCGTCTCGCCATGGATCGCACACACACACCGCCCGCGCGACAAGCTTCACCTACATGTTCATGATGGCCAAGTACTCACCTAGCTATAGTAGACACAATAATAGCGAGATGAGACCGCGCGATGAGAGAGTATGGACAAATAGATCTACAATGCAAGTTGGTGGAGAGGAAATTAGTAAACAAATAGAGAGATGTGAGAGGGAAAAGTAAGGAACTTTTAGATCTAGAAGTTGGAGCGAAGCTTCTACTTACCAATTTATGGATTAAAGTAGGTTTAGATATAAGAAAATGGAGAAACTATGGGCAAGATGGGGTGTGAAAGAGGAGGAAGACGAGTTGGGAGGAGGTAGAGATGTGAAATGGGTGGTGGTGGGATAGATAGATAAGAAAGCTAGCTCATGTCACCTTTTTAACATATGGATCTGGACGCCCTCATCTGTGGCGCATATGGAGGAAATGCGCCACAGATGATGAAACTTCTGTGGCGCATTTCTACCATGTGCGCCACAGAAGTGGGTGAATAAGATTCCCTCTGTGGGGCCCACCCCCAAGTTCTGTGGCGCATGCTAGGATATGCGCCACAGAAGTGAAACACATTTGTGGCGCATATTTCAACATGCGCCACAGAACTTGGGTGAATTAGATTTCGTGGTGGGGCCCCCCTCCATGTTCTGTGGCGCATGGGTAAATATGCGCCACAGAAGTTTCCTCTTCTGTGGCTCATATTACAGAATGCGCCACAGAACTTGGATCATCCCTCGCCGTGGTCCCACCAATCTTCATGGCGCATGCTCGAAAATGCGCCACGTAATCTTAAACTTCTGTGGCGCATGCTTTCCAGTGCGCCACTGATGTATTCCTGTGGCGCATAGATTTTCTCATGCGCCACTGAACATGTTGTCTATTTATAGGCTGTTTCCTAGTAGTGTTACATGAACGATCTCATCCAATCCCTACCATCCCCATAGCCTACAGCGGGGGATTACTCACTCATAGATGGGGGAAACATGGATGGTCGATGGAGAAGCGATAATGATGATGATGATGGTGATGATCTCCTCCAATTCCTCGTCTCGGCAGGGTGCCAGAATGGAGTTTCTGGTGCTGTTTCATGGAATCTCGTGGTGGCGGCGGAGCGGAACTCCTTCTGGAAAAACGTCGAACCCCCCGAAGTTTTTAGGTCAGAAGGCTCCTTATAGGCGAAGAGAGAGGCCGAGGGGGTGCCAGGGGGGCCCACACCACCCCCTGGCGCGGCCTGGCCTGGCCCGCGCTAGCAGGTGGTGTGGCCACCCCCTGGCTCTTCTCCGTCTCGTATTCTGGCTCCTCGAGTCTTCGGGTGAAATAGGATTTTTGGCATATTTTCCGGAATTTTTCCTGATAGTTGGTTTTCTGCACAAAAAGTAGACACCAAGGCAATTCTGCTGAAAACAACGTCAGTTCGCATTAGTTGCATCCAAATCACACAAGTTTAGAGGAGAAACAATAGCAAAAGTGTTCAGGAAAGTAGATACGTTTTGGACGTATCAACGACTGCAATTATACGGGGAAAATTTTAATTCCAGCCATATAGTTGGTCGTTAAACTCTCAGTACCTTTTGTCGATGGAAGGGGTGACGTCGCGACAACTATACGACCGTAACTATATGGCAGGAATTTTTATTCCCGTCGTATAGTTGGTCGTTAAACCTTATGTGTCCACCAAAAAAAAATCTGCTTCTCCTATGATGCTTATTAATCTGAAACTTAACGAAATATCAAGTTTTGACAGAGAAATATCAGCTTAGATTTTTTACCAACCTTAGCTTAACCAAACTCCCTTGTTCTTTGCTAGAGCATCAAATGTTTCTTGCTTGGCACAATATCTGAATAAAACCTTAACTTAATTTTTTTTAAACTTAATCAAACCTTATTTCGTATGGGTTGCCTCCAATGAAGCACTCTTTTATGGTCAATATCTTGATCGTAGCATTACTCATTCCTTCTTGAGTCCATTCTTCTTGCAGTTGCCCTTCCTTGTATATTTTTGCTTAATCACTTCTTCTGGAGTGACCAACTCTATGGTGACTACACTTATATCTTATCTTACTCGATAATGTTTCAAACATTGTCCATTTACCACCCATGCAAAAGAGGGTGTTTTTCCTTGGAGCTTCACTGCTCCCGATGGGTAAGCTTCTTCAACTATATATGGGCCTTCCCACTTTGATCTGAGCTTTCCTGGAAACAACTTAAAATGAGAATTATAGAGCAACACTTTATCTCCACTTTTAAAAGTCTTATTCTCTATTTTTCTATCATGCCTTAAACAATCTAGCATTCTCGTAGGATTCACTTTTAAACTCAGATATTCATGCTTCATTGGATTATAAACAATCTATCCTTAAACTATGAATAAGCACATTAATAAACTTGTATGACCTACAAAACTTTTAAACTATGAATAAGCACATTAATAAACTATGAATAAGCACATTAATAAACTCAGATACGAAACTTTTAAACAATCCTACGAAACTATGAATAAGCACATTAATAAACTTAATCAATCCTTAAACAATCTAGCATTCTCGTAGGATTCACTTTTAAACTCATCTAAAGCATGAATATCTAATAAACGCTTTTCTCTGGCTGCTTTAAGATCATAATTTAGGTTTTTGATCGCCCAGACAGCTTTGTGTTCCAATTATAAAGGTAAATGGCATGCCTTACCGTACACCATCTTGTAAGGTGTCATACCCATTGGATTTTTAAAAGCAGTACGGTATGCCCATAGAGTGTCATTTAACTTGTATGACCAATCTTTTCTTGATTTGTCCATTGTCTTCTCGAGTATGGTCTTCAATTCTCTATTAGAGAGTTCCACTTGACCAATCGTTTGAGGATGATATGGTGAGGCAATGTGGTGGGTTACTCTGTATTTGCTGAGGATTTTCCTGAAAGTTCCCTTCATAAAATGAGAACCACCATCAGTATTGAAAAATCTAGGAACTCCAAATCTGGGGAATATGACATCCTTGATCATCTTTACTGAGGTAGCTGCATCTGCATGGTTTGTTGGAATAGCTTCAACCCATTTAGTAACATAGTCAACAACAACAAGAATATGAGTATAACCATTAGAATCTATAAATGGTCCCATGTAATCCATTCCCCATACATCAAATGGTTCAATTATGAGACTATAATTCATTGCTATTTCTTGTCTTCTACCTATATTACCTCTTCTTTGGCAAGCATCACGGTATTCCACATACTTGTGTGCATCCTTTAGCAAGGTGGGCCAATAGAATCCAGATTGAAGTACTTTTTGCAGTAGTTCTCTTACCTGCATGATGCCCTCCATACGGACTGTCATGACAAGCTTTCAATATCGCATTCATCTCATGGTTAGGAACGCACTTCCGTATCATTCTGTCAAGTCCATGACGATATAGATACGGATCGTCCCAAAAGTAATATTTAAGATCATTAAAGAATTTCATTCTTTGATTTCTTGACATACCAGGAGGTATAAATTTTCTTGCTAGATAGTTAGCATAATCTGCATACCAATGATTAGTGATTTCAATGTTTGCTAAATATTCTCCCGGAAATGACTCATTAATAGGCACGGGGTTATTAATTACTCCCTCCATGCTAGAGAGATGATCTGCTACTAGGTTATCTTTACCCCTCCTATCTACTATTTGTAAATCATATTCTTGTAGTGATAAAACCCACCTAATTAACCTGGGCTTAGCATCCTTTTTCACAAGGAGGTGACGCAAAGCTTGGTGATCCGTATGAATTATCACCTTAGAATTAATTATGTAAGATCTAAATTTGTCGCAAGCAAAAATTATAGCTAGAAACTCTTTTTCTGTAGTAGCATAGTGTTTCTGAATCTTATTAAGAGGTCTACTAGCATAGTAAATAACATTCAAATTCTTTCCATCTCGCTGTCCCAACACAGCACCTAAAGCATAGTCGCTAGCATCACACATGATTTCAAAAGGTTCATTCCATTTTAGAGATTGCATAATAGGTGCTGAAACTAGTTTATTCTTAAGGTTTTCAAAAGCTGCAATGCATTCATGATCTAAATTGAATGGATTTTCTTTATCAAGAAGATTGGTGAGGGGCATAACTATCCTAGCAAAATCCTTTATAAACCGCTTATAAAAACCTGCATGTCCAAGAAATATTTTTAGATTTTTAATGTCCTGAGGCATTGGAAGATTTTCTATAGCATTTATACTAGTTCTATCTATTTTTATTCCCTTCTACGAAACTTTATGCCCCAAAACTTTACCTTCTCTTTCCATGAAACGACATTGTTCCCAATTCAAAACCAAGTTTGATTGCCTGCATCTCTGCAAGACTTTGGTTAGATTGTAGAGACAATTATCGAAAGTTTTTCCACAAACAACAAAATCATTTGTTAGAACTTCCATAGTCTTCTCAACAAAATCATCAAAAATCTTTAGAACACACTCCTGAAAAGTTGTTGCTGCATTACATAAGACAAACGGAATTAATCTATAAGCATATGTGCCATAAGGACAAGTTAAAGTTGTTTTTTCTTGATCTTCCTGCTGTATGGCAATTAGAGAATATCCAGAATAACCATCAAGAAAACAAAAGTAAGAATTATTACTAAGTCTTTCTAAAATTGTATCCATGAATGGTATAGGTTTATGATTATTTTGTGTCTCACGGTTTAGCTTCCTAAAATCAATGCACATACGATATCCTACTATGGGCCTTACAGGAACTAGCTCACCTTCCTCATTCATAGCAGCATCGAGACCTCCTTGTCTTGGTATGCAATGAGCTGGGCTAACCCACTTACTATCGAAAATAGGATATATTATGCCAGCATCTAGTAAGCGTATAACCTCTTTTCTTACTACTTCTTTCATCTTCGGATTAAGCCTTCTTTGTGTATCTACTACAGGTTCAGCATCATCAAGCATGATAATCTTATGTGTTATGATAGATGGATCTATTAATATCACTCAATGTATACCCAAAAGCTTCACGATGCTTAACCTAAACTGAAATGAGTTTATTTGTTTCATTTTCTGATACATTCTTGCTAATAATAACAGGACATTTATTTTCATTATCCAAAAACTCATACCTCATATCGTTTGGAAGTTTTTTCAATTCTATTGGCGGAGGCTCTTCATCTCCTTTTCTTACTAGTTCCTCATAGTCATGTGGATTTTGTGCTTCCGGAATTGAATCAAGGTAATCATCCATGTCTTGTTTCTCCTCATTATCTGGTGCTTCCTCCCAGTTAATCAGACTCCTCTCTAATTCATCTCGTGGAGTACTGAAATGAATTGCCTCTAGCTCGGCAGTAGTCTTCTCTTCCTTGATATCCTACACTTCATATGGCCTCTTCTTTAGTTTGGCAAAGTGGAATCTCATTTCCACTTCTCCAAACTTCAGTGAAATAGTCTCCTTCTTATTATCAACTCGAGCTTTGGTGATGGAAATAAAAGGCCTGCCTAAAAGGATAGGACAAAAAGAATCTCGAGGCATATCAACAATATGAAAATCAAGGGGGTACATGAGTGATCCAATAAAGACATAGATATTTCTGATTACTCCTTCATGTTTTATATTAGTTCTATTGGATAATTTAATAGTAGTGTCTACCGGTTCCACATCTGGATTATTTAAATTGTAGCGGAGTTCCTCATAAAGCGATGAAGGCATAATATTTATAGTGGAAATTGGCTCACAAATTCCATATAAGAAAGTTTCTCCACAATATATAGGGGTCATTGGTTTAGAAGTTTCATTACCTCGAACCTTACCTTTGATGAATTCTGAGGATTCAAGGTCTAGCATAACCACTTCATCATCCACTATTCGTGCTTCCATAAGATCCTTTAGTATAACATTATTTATATTGGTAGCTTTGGGGTTCCTTTCTGGTTTCTTTGATCTCTTCTTTATTCGTTCTTCCTCTTTTTGCCTCTTTTCGATGATCCCTTCAATAGGTATTAAGGAGAACTCTTCCATTAGCGCTCTTGCGTGCTTATTTTCTTCGAGGGGTTTATAGGTTTCCCATTCTATAGGTACCTGCAAATGTCCTGCATAATTCTCAATAAATTTCTTTACTGAGTAAGAATCAATACCGAGGGTTTTAATCATTGCATCTGTCCTCTCATTTGCAAGGAAATCGTTAATGCAAGCATATTCTAAAAAACTATTTGTAATGTTTTCTTTATCTTTAAGATTTTCCCTTACTTCTTTCATTTTTATTATTAGTTTCCATGCTTCATCATAGGTATAAGATAGAAAACTGCCATTAGAAGCAATGTCTAGATTCATCCTATTTTCAATATTTAGCCCTCCATAAAAGGTATGAGTGATTAACCAATCAGGCAAACGATGATGGGGGGAATTATCTAGGTAACTTTTATACCTTCGATATCCTTCATATAAGCCCTCACTAGGATTATTTTTGAAATTGATAATAATACCTCTCATCTTGTGAGCTTTGCTTTCAGAATAATATTTTGATAGGAATTTGGTTGTCAGTTCCTCCCAAGTCCTTGGTGCTTCTGCACAAAGAGATCTATACCAGTCGCAAACATTATTAGAGAGAGTTTGTCTAAACAACTGGGTTTTAACCATATCAAGATTATAGTCATTGAGAATAAAGGAACTGAGAATGTATTCAAAGAATTGTAAGTGTCCATATGGACTTTTTTCATTGGTTCCTGCAAATTTCTTAGAATATAATAATTCAAATAATAAAGGATGGATCTCCATTCCATCCGGATTTATGCTTTTATTGACAGCTATAAAGGCGTCCATGGGCGAACCCATTTTCCTTACTGTCTTAAGCTGGTTTAAATGCTGAGTGTTTTTAATTGTTGCGATCCTGCAACTCAAGTTAAAATTAGTACAACGAAAGTAAATAACTAAAATTAAAGTGACTTATAGCGCTAAGCTCCCCGACAACGGTACTAGAAAATAGCTTGATGACTGCAAGTGCACAGATCGTTTGTAGCTAGTTTCAAAATAAAAATATCGATCCCACATAGAGCAGTAGGAAAAAGACTAAAAATCTTTTAACTATAACTAAACAAAGTACTTAATAAATAACTTTAAGACGCAAGATAAGTAGAGTTGTTTTTGGGTTTTTGGTTGTACAAGGTAATTTAAAGTAAAGCAAAACTTAATGCAGAAAGTAAGAATCGCATGTGTAATAGAACTTTGGAACTACAATAGGGAAAAAGACGTTCTCGGGGAATAGTGGATCCACCACTAGCAATTTAGACTAGACAATCAAGATTATTATAACGAATATTCTTATAATGTGTATGTACGTGGGAGGAGCTCCATATATGGATGATTTGCCAGCAACCGCAACACACATCGTCCTCATAACCACAGCAGACAGCAATCGACATCAATCGACATCAATCGAGTTTCTGCGCTATTAAGGGATCTCTCCCATGGCATGGACATGGCTTGATGAGTTCTCCTTGATACCCCCAAGTTAGTACGTAAGGATTGATAACAACTTTATAGTCATAGTAAGTGCTACCATCCCTCTGTCTACCAACAAGTAATCCCCTTCATCGAGTCCCCATAAGGGGCAAATATTAAGGAGGTGCACAACTCTAAATATCAAGATGAAGACAATTAACATATACAGATAATGGTGTTTAACATAATAATCTCTATCTCATATTAATCATATGCTAGGGTTTCTCCATCTCCCGAAGAACTAGAGATCTACTCAGACATAGAGGCAACCAACATCATAGCAATGGTAATGGAAACAATCATAGGTGAATAGTACTTGTATAAATACACAATGAGTACAGGAATTTCAACAAGATCTAGACAAGATGTAGATGAGATGAATGGAGATGGTGGTGGTGCAGCAGTGGTTGATGAAGATCGATGCCTTAGCCTCCCGGATCTGTGCAGAGAGAAGATGGATCTCTGGCGAATGAGTTCCCCCTCCAGATGCCTTTTGGAGGTGAGGTTTTCGTGATTTCTGGGTGTTCTGTATGTCGTCTCCTCGAACCAATTGCACGGGGTGAAACTATTTGACGAGGCGGAGGCAGCACCAAGTATACGGCCGGAGCTATACAGCCGGAAAATTTGCTTCCGCCGTATAGTTGGTCGTTGAACCTTCTGCCTCCCTTGTTCGCTTCTGGTTTTCTTCTGGTATTATTAATATTTCCCAAATAAGCGATATATGTTGTTTTTAACTCCTTTTCTCTACAATACAACTGCTCCAAGAATTGTATCCATTGTATCCATCATCTGTCCTGATCCTGGTGAAAACAAACATAAAATATGCGTGTGAGCGCCGTAAAATACCAAGATCCTACATCTATAATGCAAAATAATAATATAAAACATGATGCAAATATGCACTCATCAGAGAACAACGGCCATACCATGATCTGGGAGAGCACGATCACATACGAGGATACTTTTCGAGCCGATGAACCAAGTCGTCGCAAGCGACGACCCAGAGACTTTGTGGCACATCGGCCAGGGATCTTCTCCATGGTCACCAGATCCTGACACCGTCGTCTTCATCCGACATAGACGCAGTTGAAGAAGAGAGAAGTTGACGCCTGTCGTCTTCCACGCGCACAGCTGCAAAACACTACTGCAGCAGCCGATGAGACCGTCACCCGTGAGAGTGACGAACGTCGACCACCAGACACAGATATCACCGGATCTAGAGACCAGCGAGAAGACCAGGGCACCTCTCCCCAATGTCACCGATTGGAGAAACATCGAGATAGAGGAAGAACATGGGAAAATTATTCCGACGCGATGCATTCTCCTCCATGGAAGTCACGCCTCAAGGAAGAAGGGACCAACCCTAACTACAGGCTGGAGATTAGGGTCCCCACCCCCTCCTGTCGCCAGAACGGCTGACAGAGAAGGCAGGGACTGGTGGCAGCTATAGTTTTGGGGGTAGATGCGGCCGCCTGGAGAGTTATCAACATGCGTATAAGAATTCTAAACTTGTGATCAATACCATATATCCAATTTCCAACAATATTAGCAACACTACATGGTGGATAGAAGTTAGAAGCTACTTGGATGACTAACCATAATGGGCAAATTTTTCATTGGAAGAGTAGGTATTTGATTGTTTTAACATGATGACAAAAGACACACATTATACTTCAGTGCTAATTTCGCTTTACAAGGTTGTCTTTGGTAAGGATGACTCCTCGACGGATATACCAAGCAATTTTTTTAACTTTAGTGGTATCTTCATCTTCCAATTTTTTGTTCTTTTTATCAACTGGCATCCATGGCTATGTCATTACTCTACACATTGAATCTACTAAGGATTTTCCATTTTCATGTATCTTCCATCGAAACTCATCGTACCCTGCCGATAATTGCATTGTTGCCAAATGCTCTAAACGAGCATTTCAAGATGCAAGCATGAGACCAATTATATCTCTTCTAAACATCATACTTGGAGGGTAGGACTTCAAAACCGTGGCGATGGTAACGCTTTTTGTGACAAACATATAGTATAGAGCTAAATATTATTCCCGGATTGTAGCATTTCCTAACCACTTGTCCTCCCAAAACCTAATTTCTGAGCTATCATTAATTACAAATGATCCAAATCAAAAGAAGTGTTTCTTCGTTACCATTAGACCATCCCAAAAATATGAGTCCCCAGGGCTTCCAATAAACTTGGGGCGAAACATTTGAGCCTATGTATTTTTCTAGAAGGGTTTGCCATACCTTGTCTTCGGTATTATAAAGCCAAGTTCCTAGTAGAGCTATATTCTTAACTTAGAGGTCACAAATATCTAGCGCACCTTGATCCATTGGACGCTAAACCACACTCCATTTAGTCAATCATTACTTTCTTTCTCACTATCTCCTTGCCAAAAAAATCTTAATCGAAAATAATCCAATCAATGTAAGACTCCCTTAGGAAGCTGGAAAAAAGAAATCATATATAGTAACATATTACTTAGTATTGAATTAATGAGAAATAATCATCTGTCTATGATAGCAATTTTCCTCGTGTTTCTATTCAGCATTAATAAGTCACCGATAATGTATCAAAATACGCAAATAGCTAATCAAAAACTAGTCGTGTCTGCAACCAAATAATTTGGCATATAGGTGAGACTTGTCTTGCCCTCGCCAAAACATAACAATTCATTGTTATAAAAGTTTATTTTTAGAACAGAAAGTCACTCGAAAGCTAATACAATTAATTTCATGTTTTTTATGTTTTTCAAGGTCGTGTTCCACAAAAGAATCACATCGATATAGAGTCCACATTAATTAGATGTGAGATCAACCCCTCAATTTCACCAATATTTTTAGCACGCTCAATCATGATAGCTAACGTATCCGCCAATATATTAAAGCTATATTGGTGATCACAGATCATCTTGTCATAGTCCTTTTTTTGTTTGGAGTTATTTTCCAATGTCATCATTTACCTTGATGGCCACACTAGCTTGAGACACGAAACTATGAATTAAAGCATACCACTCTGCAGAAAATCCTTCCACTCAGAGAGTCTATCGGAAAACAGACCACTTGATTTTTGTTGTATGCTTTCTGAACGACATTTTTAGTATTACCCCATTTAACTACATACGATGTTAAAATTTTGTAGTATAACCTTCGTCGTGAATTGTGAAATAGTAAGAAAAAGGAAAATCAGTCCTCACAGAAATAGACCGAAGCAATTGGGTCCAAAGCAACCTTGAAATCGAATACACTGACAGCAACATGTACTGAACGTCAGGTTTAGCACAACAGTTACAGAATCT
Organism: Avena insularis; assembly: GCA_023614405.1. Lineage (NCBI taxonomy): Eukaryota > Viridiplantae > Streptophyta > Magnoliopsida > Poales > Poaceae > Avena > Avena insularis. The sequence goes on along the minus strand of CM042690.1, from coordinate 161,441,159 downwards.
AGGACGAGATTAAAGAGAAGAACACCCACACCAATCCTGCCCGGACCAATATACTCAGGACATCGTTGCTGCTTTACTCGGTGTATCCTTGAAGCACATGATCCATGATCCCCTATAAAGTTCGATCTCGCTGGCACGTATACCTACTACTAACGACGTGGCAACGTCACTTAATGGGCGGCTTTAGAAGGATCAGGAACTGATCATCACCCATGACTGGCTGCTGCAGCGGCTTTAGTACAACTCACTCGAGATTGTCGAGAGCAAGGATGGTTAACTTTTTTTTTTTTGGAGCTCCTTGGTTAACTTTAGTATCAAGGAGATCCAACGTACTTCCTCTGTGCCTAAATATAAGATGGTTTAGCTGTAGTGTTGATGGGGAAAATTGACAGCTGATGGTTCAGTTAGCTATGCTATTTGCAGCTAGATTGTATTTTTCTGTATATGTGTTTCACGTTTGTATTTTGAAATCTCAATACTCCTCCGTACTGGTTTTTTATGGTAATATGTAGTTTAAGGAAAAAGTTTGATCTTAAGTTTAATCAACAAAATATAAATTATATGTCACAAAAATTATACCATTGGAAACTTCTTTTGAATATAAATTCAATGGTATAATTTTTGTGATATATAATTTATATTTGTTTACCAAATTTATGGCTAATTTTTTTTAAATAATACATTTTTTAATTAATTTTAAAAATATTACGTCAAAAAAGGAATTTACAGATATAATACACCGTCTTTTTTTGAACAAACGACCATCTCTAGGTCGTTTTTTGAGAAAACGACAGCTGGTATCGTTTGTTAAAAAACGACCGCAGGCTGACAAGAACGGCTGGCAGATGGACAAGAGCGGCTGGCAGATGGTCGTTTTTTGAAAAAACGACAGTTCCAAATCGTTTTTTGAAAAGATGACGGTTGCATGGATCATGCACAGTACGTTAGACTAATCCCGCCACTATTTTGCGCCATTATTTTCCCCGCTAGTATATCTCCTGTCACTTTTTTGCGCCGTTTATCTCCCGCCACCTCTTCCCGCCAGTATTTTTCCCGCCACTTTTTTCGCGCCGTTTCTCTCCCGCCACTTCTTCCCGCCGTTTTCTCCCGCCAATTCTTCCCGCCGTTTCTCTCCCGCCACTTGTTCCCGCTATTATCTCCCGCCAATTTCTACTAGTTGCCTCTATAAATACTGGCATCGAGATGGTATCTTTCCATCCTGTTATTTCTCTATTTCTCCCATTTCCTTCCCCTTTCCATCATGGGTGTGCCATGTTCGGACCCCGAGTATAGGCCTACGAAGACGAAAGATGCCAGGTTGCCGCAAGGGGTGACACACGAGCGTTGTTGGTGTGGCCATCTCGCGAAGGTCAAGGAGTCGATCGATTTCTCCACCTGCATGGGCATGAAGTTTTTCATGTGTCCCAACTACGACGCAAGCCCGGCCCGGCAAGCAAGTTCGTCGTACGAGAGGCCTCCGGTATGTTCCCAGAGCATGGTTAATATGAACCATTCATGTTATCATGATTTCTTTTATTCATTCCATTGATTTGCTTGCAGTCTTCTCCTCCACTTTGCAAGTGGTACCATTGGATTGACACCGAGCAGCCAGCCTGGGCCAAGAAAGAGTGTCATGATAGGAACCGAGCTGCGTGGGCTGCCTTTCATGCAGAGGAACGCGCTGAAAGGATGGCCGAAGAGGCGAAGAAGGAACGGGAGAGAGAAATGAAAGAATTCCAAGCAGAGAAAGCTCAAAACCGCGAGCTGAATAGGAAGAGAAGGGAGGAAGAGGAGGCAATCCACGAGCGCCAGGAAGAGGTGCGCAAGGAGGCCCGTGAGGCGGAAAGGAAGAGATTAAGAGAAAGAGCTGCCGAGGCGCGGGCGACAGAGGAACGTGGGGACAAGACCGGGAAGTACCCGCGTTGGACTCAGGAAAGGTAGACGTATGTCTCAGTACCGATGTATCTTAATTCCTGTTGTAGTGTCTTTATGTAACTTCATTCAGTTGTAGTGTCCCGATGTATCTTAATTTCAGTTCTAGTGTCTTGATGTATCTTAATTTCAGTATCAGTGTCTTGATGTAAATTCCTTTCAGATGTACTGTCTTGATGTATCTAAAATGTTTCCCACCGAAATGCTTTCCATAAAAAAACATTCCCGCCAAAATGCTTCCCGCCAGAATGCTTCCCGCCAGAATGCTTCCCGCCAAAATATCTCCCGCCAAAATGCTACTGCCAAAATACTTCCAGCCATAATGTTTTCCGCCAGATTTTTCCCGCCAAAATGTTACCCTATAAAAATGTGTCTCATACATAGACAGATAACTAGACCGATACAAGATACAAGTCTCATACATACACAAATAACTAGACCGATACAACATGCAAGTCTCATACATAAACAGATAACTAGACCGATATAAGATACAAGTCTCATACATAGACAGATAACTAGACCGATACAAGATACATAGACAGATACGCAGACAGATACATAGATAGATATCACTGCCACCGGTCATGAGGTTGCCCTGGCGTCGGTGTACCCCATCCGTACCTTCTAGGAGGCACCACATTGCGGGGAGGTAGAGTTGACCCGTCACCCTGCGTCTGTGTATCCTGTATGGGGATAGGTGGAGGAGTCTGATGCGTCTCCTGAGTCTGCTGCGTCTGATACAATCCAAACCAGTCTACCTGATCCTGATGAGTCTGCTGATCCTCCTCATTAGTCGCCCACAAACCCATTGAGGACATGCTTGGGTCTCCATATCCTCCTGCCATGTAAAAATATTAAGTACTCAACGATTATACACTACATGTAACCAAAATAGATAGGAAGATGCATACCCTCAGGACGATAGCCCATGAATAGGACTTGCGGCTGCTACTGGTGCCACTGGTCGAAAGTAAGATGCGGCTGCTGCTGCCACTGGTCGAAATCAAACTGCAGCTGATGCTGCCACGCCGATCCTCCAGCCTGGTCTGGGGGTGGTGCTCTCGGTGTCTTCTGCTGCTGCCACGCTGAGCCTCCAGCCTGGCAGGGGTGGTGCTCTCGGTGTCTCCTTTGTGAGATCCGTGGACGAGGCCCGTGGCGGGTAGGTGCGATGGGTGTCTCTGCTGTGAGCCTCGGAGCAAGTCTGGTCCATGCGAGGATGCGTTCTGCGTCGAGTGGCGTGGCGGCGAACCTGCGTGGGCAGCGACGCTGGCCCTCCCCACAGTGTGAGGTGGACGCTTTCAGTGCTGAACACGCGTCTGAAACGTTTGTGCACATGATGGTTGCATAGACACTCTGTAGTCTTTCCTAGACACGCTTTACGAAGGACTGAACTCCTTGGCATGGTAGTAGAAGAGGAGCGGACGAGAGCGAACGTCCCTACTGATTCACTTCATTCTGTAGCTCCCATGGAGTTGGTTCATCTGGAGCAGGTTGAGTCAGCTTCCTTATCGCGCTGAGTATACCCGGATGCCTGTCATGTAGGACGCATACATTCGGTACATCCCTCACAACTGCTATCTTCAGCTGCCTGAAAAACCATACCCAACTCTCGGTGTTCTCGCTCTCCACGAAAGCAAATGCAAGTGGAACAACTTGATTGTTCCCGTCTTGACCTATAGCAGTCAAGATCTGCCCCTGTGACCCGGAGAAATGTTCCATCTACACAAATGACGGGTCGACGGAGTGAAAGCTTCTATGCATATAGCAAATGAGAAGAACAATCGATGCAGACCCTCAAATTGGGTTCTTGAGACAATGTTAAGTGTTGGATGTCGAGGTATGTGCTGGATTCCTAGCACTGCGATCTGCAAGATCCTAACAACACAACAGATCCATCTCGAAACGAACCAAATCTTGTCTCCAGTGCCCTCTACTTAGTCCTCCAAGCCTTTCCGTAAGATATATTGTAGCGAAATCTAACAACAACTTTGTTGATGATAGCTTTCACCACCATGGCTTTGGTCTTCACTATCTCAGTGTATAACAGTCTAGCCAGGAGGGTTGACGTGAGATTACGATGGTCTTGCAGGACATTGTCAAGTTGACATGTGTGCTTCACAACATCGCTAACCTTCCAGTTGGTGTCATATCGAGGAACATGGGCATGGACCCTAGCAGGACACCCAGCTACCTCGCAAACCAAAGTCAAATATTGTTGGGATGACACCTTTGTTTTGAAAACCCGTTGCGTGGACAATGCCCACTCAACGATTGCTTCCTGTAGATGCCTCTTGCTAGGATATAATGCACCAATGGAGATGTTGTTGGCATGATAGTGCCACGAGGAATCGTGCCCATCGTTCACATTCATTGCTGATGTGTGGTCTTGATTCCATGATGTCGGAATAGGTTGGTCCTCCTGATCAGACTCAGCGGAATCATAAGAGCTATCACTGTACCCTTCTAAATCTTCGTCTTCCATCTGATCTTGCAACCAACCGTCGTGTATCTCGTCCTCATCGACCTCACCACTGAAAATATCTTCTCCTGTCCCTTGACTACCTTCAGCTGATTCATGTCCAGTGTGTGCAAAACTACTCTGACCAGGTTCATAACTGCCTCCATCGGTGTGTGCATAACTACTCTGCCCAGGTTCATAATAACCACCGCCATCTTGGCCTTGACTGCTCTGGTCATTATAGTAGCCACCACCACCTCCGTCTTCGGCTTGACTGCTCTGCTCATGATCATAACCACCACCAACATGGTGTGTCTGACTACTCTGGCCCTGATCATAAACAGGCTCTTTCGCCACAGGAAGCACTAAGACACTAGGGTTAACTACCCTATGCAGACAGGCTTTCACCCATTTGACCCATTTAGCTTGCTCTTATATCGGTCTTAAATAAAAATCAGGTTTAATCCTTGACTTTGTCCATAATATATGCACACCGACAGTATGGGTGGGAGGGAGCCCTAAACGAGCACATAACCAATCTTTCAACTCAATAATGGGGATGGTTTCAGGATCCTGGAGCACTTTCATCAATACAATTGAAATCGCTCAAATCAACTCCATTCTGGTTTGTTTTGACGACACCGTCACCATAGTAAAACCTAAACACTACATTACTGGATATAACTTTAGGCCTAAAAAAATACCACAATTTGTCAAATGACCGTACAGTGGCAGATTTTAGCAAAAAAATATACTAATATTCCTATAGCCGAATAATCTTGCATAGCCCGCAAATATAATTATAATCCTATAGCCGAATAATCTAGCAGCTAACCTACCCGAATAATCTAGCAGCTAACCCACAGATAAAATAAAACTACACAAATGACTACAATTAGCAAGAAATTAGAGTTTACCCTTGAAGCGTGAGAAATCCTGCCGTGCAGCTGCCTCCAATCAACAGATCAACAACCTCCACTCAAGAACAGCTCCACTCAAGCTGCAACACCAACCTCCACCATAGCCATTGTCCCTCAAGAACACCACGAAATCCCCTCAAAAAAGCCTCAAATCATCTCACCAGATTATCCAATTAGTAGATCAGGACTATACTAACTGCCTAATGTGTTTCAGCAGCAGATATTGGTGGAAAACATGCCAAAGATTTCTCCAAAGCGGTGCTCTACGCGTGGCCAGATGAACTGGCCAGATGAACACTAGAGAGAGGAAGAAGGAGGAAGAAGAGGGCGCCGGCGCGGGGCTGGGCTGGGCGCGTCGAGGGGATAAGAAGGGGTCTCGTCGTCCGAGCGTAGAACGACACGTCTCGTCGTCCGAGCGTAGAACGACGCGCCCTTCTCGTCGTCCGCGCGTAAAACGACGCGCCCTTGTCCGCCTGCAGCCCGGCAGGGTGGGGTCCGCGGCGCCCCTTTCGGCGCCTCAAAAGACGGCCCGCGCTCGTCGTTTCCTGGAAAAACGACTCCGAAAAGTCGTTGTTTCGAAAAACGACGGTGTATTATATCTGTAAATTCCTTTTTTGGCGTAATATTCTTGAAATTAATTTAAAAAAATGTATTATTTAAAAAAATTTAGCAAATTTATGGTCAGGTTTTTTTCTTGAACTACTTGTTGGTCTAATAAAGCTGTATGGAGGGAGTATATGGTATTGATGTACTCCCTATATCCCGGTTTAAAGAACACATATAGCAAATCTCTGGGCCTTAGGTTTTTGATTGAGGCATTTGGCTCTTATTAATCATGTGATTAGCTCTTTCTCTAAAATTAAATATTTATGTGCCTAAGAGGTGGAGGGATTTTGGGATTGCATGATTTTCAATATAGGTCCTTTATACCGGAACGGAGGGAGTATGTTGTGCATATGCCGTCATCATTTCCTCTTGGAAATTTATTACATGCGAGTCTATGCTCAACTTACGTTACTAATATAACAACTGAGTGGACTGAACTGAATTATTTCATACACCCTCCGTTTAGAAATAACTGACTTGGATTTGTCTAAATTTGAATATATCTATACACTAAAATGCATCTAGATACATTCGAATCTAGACAAATCTAAGTCAGTTATTTCTAGATAGAGGGAGTAATATTTTCTTGAAAAGCCACACGATCAAGAAAATGTTCCTAACGCTATAACATGTACAAACCAAATGAAAAACTAGATTGATGTAATCTAGCCCTCGGTAGAAATTCGATAGAAATTCCAAACGATCGACCCCACCCCCTCTCCCCCAGGGCGACGGGGCCTCCTCCTCCCCTCTCTTCGGCTCTTTGGGGGTGCTTGGAGCGTGGTGGGCCATAGTCAGAGGGCGCAGCGGTTGCGGGTCATCATCGCTTCGTCGATTCACCATGGTCTCCTTTTTTCTTTTCTTTTAGGACTTGTTTGTGCTGCTGGTCCATCATTTCTTTTGTTTTGAACTCACGGATTGGTACGGTTGTTATATTAACATAGGTGGGCAAAAGCCTATTTCGAGGAGATAATTTGGCCCTCAATGCCACACGCGGTCAAAGAGTGAGAATGGGCTGGAAATAGCAATATTACTTGCTATAAGCTTGGGTAGAAGATACATTATCGTGCGAGTATGTTGCACTGCTCAGTGTTTCTCAGGAAAATAGAAAATGTATCCGCTCATATATGCAGCTCCTGGCAGATAAATCTTGGACGCACGGCACGGGCATGACGGAGGTTCATGTGAAGCTAAGCTACCATGGTAGAATTGGCTCTGGATGCCAAGCTATAGAGAAGAACTAGAGAGAGAGAGAGACAATCTAACATGGGCATGTCCAAAGGTGAGGCCGGCGAGAAAAAGAGAAGGAGCCGGGTACAATGGATAAACCAAAGGCACGTCTGGTGCCTGTCTGTCTGTGGACTCTGATCCTCCGACGACTACGACTCCTGCTCCTTATCAGAAGCTCACGTCTGCGCCGACTGCGGAGTGCAGATCAGTCGACGTTCCGCCCATGCACGCACGTACCATCAGTCTCCTCGTGCCGAATAGTCTGGGAAAATGGATCAGCCTTTGTCAGCTGCACCGTCGCCGTCTCCAGAAGGCCTGATCCATCCTTGTCAGCCATTAGGCGATGTTTGGCCCATGTCCCGGCAGTTTTGTTTGGTACTCACATGCATGCCCAGGCCAGTCAAATACCTTGCTAGCTACGGCATATAGATACATGCATGGGGCCAGTCAAATACTGCTGGTTAAATTTATGCTTGCAGCGACCAGAAGGCGTCGAGTCCTTGGTAGATTCCAGGTCAGACACGACGAACTGCGACCTCGTCCGTGGACGGATATCTAAATCAACAGCTCAGCTACGTTGACGCATGCAGTTTCCATGCAGAGTTGTAGATGCAGGTGCAGTGCACCGCGTAGGCGTAGGGGCCAGGAGAGACGCTGTTTACTAGTTTCGGCAACGATGCACATCGGGGTCACTGGTGCTCAACAAAGCCTTTAGACGTGGAGGTGAGTCAGTGATCGGCGTGATCCGGCCGTTCTAAGCTTGCATTGCATGGGTTGCACGTGGTCGCGTTCGAGCGACCGGACCTATAGCTAGGCGGGTGCCTGCAGGGTGAGTACGTGTGTGTGACCGTGTCGTGGGGGAGGAGACTTAGTGTGGTGGATTTTCTTTCTTTCTCTGTTGCTTTACATATATGGCACCGGTAGATTGCTCCATCGACTTAGTGGATCACAAGGCCTTTAACCAACATCTTGTCATTCCTAACTTTACGAAAGAGTCTCAACGTAGGTCTTAGAATACGCTTAGATAGGCATGCCCATCTCTCTTATATATTTGTTAAATATTTGCACAAGAAAAGATACTTCTTACTTTCGGGTGTAACTACACCCACATCTATATTGGTTAGTTGAAAACATAATACTATGACCAATAATTTTTTTAGGGGGCCAATAATTATTTCATGAATATGTGGTTCATCATGTATTCATGTGCTACATAATCACAATCCTAAGTACTTAATCTGTATCAAATAGAGTCAATATTTTTTCATATGAAATTATATGAATCATTTGGTGCTAGAGTAGTTGTTGGTATAACTCTTGTCTCAATAATAAAGCAAAACATGGTAGTACAACATGTCGCCCTTCCTTAGCCATTTTCGCTAACTGTTTTTTTGAGGGGAGCCATTTTCGCTAACTAAATGGCCTAATTTAGGCAGTTATTTATGGGCCATATGCTCTCGCCAGCGTACTGTAACTATGATTTGGCCCATGTCTTTAGTTGGGCTAATGTGCTAGGTTGAATGGTGGCTGGATCTTTTTTAATCGGGCCTTAGATAGGAGAAGCGGTCTACTCTGTCCATAAAGGGTGTTCACGGGTGTTCATATTTTCCGCTCGACGCGGGCGACACTCGCTCCGCTTGAAAGGATCGGCCGCTCCGACGAGGTCCAAAATGTATTTTTTCATTTTTATTGTTTCTTTTATTTTTTTGTTTTACTTTTATTTTGTATTTTTTAAATCTATACCCTTTTAGATCATGAATATTATTTAAAAAATAAATTTGCAAATATGATTTTGTTTGAAATGACTAATTTTTAAATAGAACATTTTTTAAATCTTTATTTTTCAAAACTGGCCATTTTTTAAATCTGAACACTTTTCAAAATAAAAAAATAAAAGGTAAACTAAAAATAAATTGAAAATAAAAAGAATAAAAAAATATAAAACCAACCACAACAAATAGATAAATCATGATTAAATCGGAAAACTGGACAAAACCTTCCAGAATGTTCCTAAAACCGCAAAAATATCATACCTAGAGCCTGTGAGTAACACAATTTAGGCTCAAAAACACGCCCACATGAGTAGAGCGCATTCCGCTCCGCATTAGGAGAGGAATATGATTTGTTGGTGCAAGGCACATGGGTTTTGATATGGGCTCACACTGTCTCGATCAACGAAGATTGGTACCGAACTACTTCCACATCTAGATACATATGAATCTAGATAAATTAGAGTCCCTTATTTTCGAATGGTGAAATTAAAATATGTTACAATTTTTTCTTCTAATAATGCTGCTCAACAGGGGTGCTAGTAGGATCTAGGTGTTAGCTAGGTTGCGCTATTTAATCAGGCGCAAATATATATAGTTTTACAATAGTTTGTAATTGTTTTCTAACCCTGCCGTCACAAGTCTATGTCGTTTTTGATTTTTTTAACCCTATGTCACTAGTGTCAATTTTATACACACATCTCAATCACGCCACACATGACGCGGGTGGTGCCCGACACCGCAACATCACACAATGTCACAATGTGGAGAAGGGTCGTGCGGCCGGATTGAGACCGAGTACCTCGACAAAGGCAAGGCATGAATGAACAGTAGGGTGCCTTGCCCCCGCCCCCCTCCCCCCCCCCCCCCCCCTTTCCTAGCCGTTGGACTAAGCATCAATGGTGAGATAACATGAAGAGTCCACTGCTACGGTACATTTGCTACAGTGGTTCTGACAGACTTCGGTCTTAACATAGAACTGTTTTTAGGTCACAGTTTGGTTGCCACGGTTTATAAGGATTGCGTAAATTGATTTTTAAAATATAGCCAAATCCATACTAAGAGTTCATGAAACCATTCTGCTTACTTCGACATTTGTAGCATCTGAATCAGTAAGTTTTATTTTCATAGTTGACTTTGTTACGATGCCCTGCTTGCAAAACTTTCATGAAACAACGCCACCACCATGAGTGATTATATATTCGATATGATGACTATTACTATAACTTAGTAGCATAAAAGTAAACTAATTTACCTTAGCCACGGCCATGACAATATCAAATCACATGCCCCCTGCAAAATAAAGTTAGACATCTCTATTTTATTTGTTGCAAGTTTTATGTGGCTGTTAGGCTTTCGCGACAGAACCGTTTCTACCTACGAACTTCCAACCACAATATTGATCAAATAGTTATCTCTACACCCCTCTCGGGGCTTTCCGTTGTAAATTTCATAGCAACTACTAAGAGAGAGATAAACATCCGCTAGCCACTTATACGGTACAAGCCGTATGTTGAGCGTGAAACCAGTCTCGTGTAAGCTTATGCGTAAGGTCAGTCCGGACCGCTTAATCAAACAGCGCCGCGATATAAACAAGTACACGTGGGAGTGTAACGACTAGAGGATCAATCCCCACATCCAACATGTGTTTTATACACAGATCGGTTCTGATACCACTGAAGGGGTTTGCAACAGCAAAAAAAAATCTGACTAGTGTAACTCCAATATGCACAAGATCTATCTAGGAATAATGATGTAACCGAGAGAGGCTTTGGTAACATATCCTTATAGACCGAAAGTGTTTAAAAATAACATGAATGATGTAGTCATACTAGCACTGACCTCAAGGTCTTGAAGCTCCTCGCAAGTCACCCATGATCCTTGCACGATGATCATGATGCCACAAGTGGCAGCACCCCCATGGTCTCGCACACGTCCGATATTCGACGACAACTCCCATTCTCACTGATCCAGAAGTAGATCTTCTGACCGAAATCACCACAACATAATGGTGTACCGCAGCGAAGCAATCTCCTACACGTGTAGCCCTTACTTGGGTCCACAATTGCAAGAGGAGAGAGAGAGATCCCTAAGGAAATTGTCTTAGAGATTATTGTGTGTTCTTTTCACTCTCATATAGACCTTATATAGGGGAAACGAGGGCACCCCATTAGTTAAATTCCTGGGGTGGGACTAAACCAAGGAGGAGGGAGGGGTGCACGTGCCAAGGAGGAGGGCCAGCCGCCCAGGGTGGGCCTCGTGCGCCATGCCCATGGATGGGGCGTCGACTAGGTGGGCCACACCCCGTGAGCTTACCCTAGGCGGCGGCGACTTCCCCTAGGCGGCTTGCCTCTTGGGCCTTGTTCCCTCCAAGGACTTGGCTCATTAGGGATGTTTTCCCATTAATTTTAATTTTAAATTTTATTTTATTATTAATTCCAATAATTAATATAAAATACATATTATTATATCGTGTTTGAAACACCTTTCGGTTCACTCTGAACTCCTTTGGGTCCTCCGAGAATGATCCCGCTTCTCTCACTAAACACTTCCGATATTCTCATCTCTTTCTTCCTATGATCCCGATAATTTCAAAACGATCTGTAAGCATCGTAAAACCCTTGAGTGTATTACCCTATGGTTTAGTGATGGCTCAATGCACAGCGCCTAGAAAAGTGCTTGGTGCGTGGTTGATGTAGAGCTCGTTGGGAACCCCAAGAGGAAGATATGATGAGCACAGCAACAAGTTTCCCTCAGTTATAAAACCAAGGTTTAATCGAACCAGTAGGAGCAAGGAAACACCTCAAAGGTGTTACTAGCTGAGCTTTGGCAGGGCGCACTACCGGTGCTAGTAGCAACGTGGAGACCTGCACAACACAACCACAAAACTTTGTCCCCAACTTGCGATGAGGTTGTCAATCTCACGTGTTTTATGGAAAACAAAGGATTAAACGTATCGAATGGAAAGAAGTAAAAGTTTGCAGAAAGTAAACACAAAGAAGTAAACAGTTGTAGATTGTATGTAAAGAAAAGGACCGGGATCCATAGTTCATCTTGACTCCTTAGATAGATAACATGCTGGGTGAACAAATTACAGCGGGGAAATTGACAAACACCGAGAAAGCAATACATGCATATACTAATCATCTTGACTCCTTTGAGACTTGATTGGGCATTACAACATAATACATAGACCGCCATCCAACTGCATCTATGACTAATAATCCACCTTCAGGTTATCATCCGAACCCCTCCAGAGATTAAGTTGCAAGCAATAGATTATTGCTTTACGAATCATGTAAAGTAAACAATACGATTGTTCTATGAACAAAGGATTGTTGTTTTCTCCTAGTAGCAATAGCACATCTAGTACCTTAGAGATTTCATCACTTCCCAGTTACGAGGCATGAACCCACTATCGAGCATAAATACTAACTCTTGGAGTTGCTAGCATCTACTTGGCCAAGATAGCTACTAACAACGGGAAGCATGCAAGATCACAAATAACAAAGACATGATAGAATCAATAATCAATCTGAAATAGCATCTCAATATCCATCGGATCCCCGCAAACACAACATGTATGGATTACAAAAAGATGATCTTGATCATGAACGGAGCTCACAAGATCTAAACATGAAAGCACAAAGGAGGAGAAACCAGCCATCTAGCTACTACATGGATCCGTAGTCCAAGGATGAACTACTCACGCATCACAATCGGAGGCTTGCATGGTGATGAAGAAGGCCTCGGTGAATTCCCTCCTGGCGGTGCCGGAAGAGCAGATCCCTCCTGATCTAGGGATGGAGATGACGACGGCTACAGACTCTTTCGTGGATTTTTGATCGGGCACTTAGGGTTTTTGTCCTGAGGGCAATATATAGGCGGGAGGAGAGGCCGAGGGGGTGCCGGGAGCCACCACACCACCCCCTGGCGCGGGCCAGGCCTGGCCGCGCGGCCAGGTGGTGTGGCTGGCCCTTGGCCCCTCTCCGTCTCGTATTCTGGCACTTGATCCCTTCCGGAAAAATAGGCACTTTGGCTTTTGTCCCGTCCAATTCCAAGAATATTCATTTTCTGACTTTCTTGGAACCAAAAACAGCAGAAAACAGGCAACTGGCACTGTGGCTCTTGTTAATAGGTTAGTCCAAGAAATCATATGGAAAGTACTCCAAAGTTGGAACAAAACACAAGAAAGTGGATAAAACCAAGCATGGAACATAAAAAATTATAGATACATTTGCAATGTATCAACATCCCCAAGCTTAACTCCTGCTCGTCCTCGAGTAGGTAAGTGATAAAAAGAAAGAATAATTTTTTAGGTGACATGCACCATCAAAGACTTGATCAAAGTATTTGTAAAACATTCAAAGCTGGGATCATAGTACTTCAATCATAACATGAAAGACAAAGTTCTAGCAATAAGCAAAGAAACTATGATGCAACATGAAAAGGCACAAACAAAAGATTCATGAATAACAATGCTTTGCAAGACGTTTGTTTGTTTCACATAAAGAAAACATAGCATAATAGTATTCAGCTTGTCCCTCAATAGAGTAGCAAATATAAATGCATAAGACACCTTCAAAGTTCATAAGAGTGACTAGATACAATAGTTTAAAACAAGCAATATCAAGTTATGCATCAATGAACTAGTCTTGGGACAATGCACATAGAACTAAGAATGGCCACTATGCTCTCAAAGTAGGTGCATAAAGATAGAAGGTGGAGACTCAATGTAATGGTGGAAGAAAAGCCTTTTGTAAAAGGAAGTAGGGATTCAAGTCTCATAAAGAGCTTCCAAACATTATGGTACTTATAGTTTTCAGCTCTCATTGCCCCTATCATAAGCATCTTGAAGGTGATTAAGGTTAAAGTGACACAACTAAGAGGATATGCTTGACAAGTTATAAACCGAAATCTCATGCCCCTTACTTACGAAGACCGATCCTCATGCTACTCAACTTCAGTCACGAGTAAGCTCTTGTCATTGTAAGTATATGTGTATCATTAAGTGAAGGGTTTCGCAGCATAGGAAGCGAACAGAGGGAAAGCCAAGATCTAATCTAGGAGATGCAAACAACGAGAGAGATTGGATTAGATCTTCATACCCTTGAAGATTCGCACAGCGGAACGTTCGTCGGAATGTGGGTGATGTAGTCGTACTCGCTTCTCCTCCTCGCGATCCGATCCGATCTAGCACCACAAGTGGCGGTGCCTCCGTGAGATGCACACGGCACCTCGACGCCTCCTCCTTCCTCGGACCAGCAAGTATGGTGGAGAGATAGATTGGATCTACAACACGACGGCGTGGTGTATATGGTGGAGAATTTCGCCGCAGGCTTCACAAACAAATGGAGGGAGAGAGGAAGGGCAGCAGGGCAACTGGGTTTGGAGGAAGGTGTAAGGGTGTGAGAGGGGGGGCGCACCAGCCCTCTATATATAGAGGGGGGGTGCGGCCAGCCCTAGCCTCTCCTCCAAGCCTATCTCTAGTTTAAACAATTTAAACTCTCCCTTATCTAGAAATCCTATCTTATCTTATCTCTAGTTTAAACGATTTAAACTCTCTAGGATCGGCTGGGCCCTATGGGGCCTTGTGCCCTGGCCCAATGCGCCAGGACACCCCCTCATAGGCCCATGCCCCTCCCAGAAGGTGGGACCACGTTGGCCCCCTTCCGAAGGTTCTAGAAGCTTAGACAATACCGATTAACCCTAACAATTCAACTCCAAAACTGCACCGCCTTATATGAATCTTATTCTCCGACCACTCCGAACCTCTCGTGATGTCCCGGATCCCATCCGAGACTCCAAAAAAACTCATAAACCAATTATCCAATCTATCCTAGCGCCGAGACACGTTAAGTGTGTGACCTCGGGTTCGAGAATATGCGTACATGATCTTCTATCAATAATCAACAGCGGGTCTGGCACCCATATTGACTCCCACACATTCATCGATGATCATATCGGATGAACCACGATGCCAGGATTCAATCAATCCCATATATATATATTCCCTTCGCTCGCGATATTTTACTTGCCCGAGATTCGATCGTCTATCGCCATACCTAGTTCAATCTCGCTCACAAGAAGTACTTTACTCGTTCCGTAATCCGATATCACTTTGTGATTAACTCCTTAACCACATGCTTGCAAGCGGTGTTGATATCGACCGAGTGGGCCCAAGTATATCTCCGACTTGGGAGGGACAAATCCCATCTCGATACATACAACCCAATGATACTTTCCGATCACCGAGAGACACCTTTATGATCACCTCTCATAGGATGACGTTTGATGACCTCAAATCTTTCTTCCGATACCGTGGAGTTGCATTATCTCATGGTCTAAGGAATACAATATTTGACATAAGAAAAGCTTCGCAAATACGAACACGATGACACGATCTAATTGCTTCGCTTAGTTTGGTCTCCACCATATCATTCTCCAATGATATGATCTCATTATCAATTGACAACTCATGTCTATCCTTAGGAAACCTTAACCATCAATGATCAATGAGCTAGTCCATATAGTCGTACAAGTGACACGGTGTTGTTCACAAACCACACAAGTATTAATGTTTCCGCTTAATACAATTCTATCATGGAATATAAACTTTATCATGAACAAGAATTATAATAATAACATCTTTATTATTGCCTCTAGGGCATAATTCCAACAGCCTCCCACTTGCACTAGAGTCAATAATCTAGTTTACATTTGGCAACAATCTCACACCCATGGCACCGAGGTGCTGATCATGTTTTACACGTGGAAGAGGTTTAGTCAATGGATCTGCGACATTCAGATCTCGTATGTACTTTGTCGATCTTCGATCTCCATCTGCTATATAATCTTGGATTATATGAAACTTATGTTGATATGCTTGGTCTTTGGATGATATCTTGGTTCCTTAGCGAGTGTTATGGCGCCGTGTTGTCACACAATATCTCCAAATGGGTCCAATGCACTTGAACCACGCCAATCTCAGGATGAAGTTTCTGATCCAAACTCCTTCACTTGACGCTTCTGCGGCAGCCATGTATTCCGCTTTCATCAGAGATCCAGCGATCACGCTTTGCTTGCTTCTCCAGCTCACAGCTCCTCCATTCAAAATATACAAGTATCCCGTCTGAGATTTAGAATCATCCTTGTCGGTAAAACTAGCATCGACGTAACCTTTACGACGAGTGTTCATCACCCCATAGACTAAGAACATTTCTTTAGTCCTATTTAGGTACCTTAGGATGTTCTTCACGGCTGTCCAAAGGTTCCACTCGGATCACTTTGATATCCGTCACAAACTAAGAGCATTGGACACATCCGGTCTAGTACACAAGATGGCATACATGATGGAACCTATGGCCGAGGCATAAGGCACTTTGCTCATAGCTTCCCTATCATTTATCAGAATGGACACCGAGCCTTGCTCAATATCTTACTCGACAACATAGGCATCGAACCTTTCAATGCCTTATCCATTCGAACCTTTTAACTTTGTCTAGGTATGTACTCGCTTAAAGCTATCAGCGCCTTTTGTCTATCTCTATAGATTTTGATGCCCAATATATAAGCAGCTTCACCTAAGTCTTTCATTGAAAAACACTTGTTCAAGTAACTCTTCACATCGTTAAGCATGTTGATGTCATTTCCAATAATCAATATGTCATCCACATATAGTACCAGAAACGTCACCGAGCTCCCACTCACTTTCTTGTAGATGCAAGCTTCGTAGCAATTTGGAACAAATCCAAAGCTCTTGATCACTTGATCAAAATGAAGGTTCCAACTCCGAGATGCTTGCTTCAGTCCATAAATAGAACGCTGAAGTTTGCATACTTTATCAGCATCCTTAGGATCGACAAAACCTTCGGGTTGCATCATATACAACTCTTCATCAATGTTGCCATTGAGGAAAGAAGTCTTGACATCCATTTGCCATATTTCATAATCATGAAACGCAGCAATTGCTAATAAAATCTGAATGGACTTAAACATCGCTACGGGAGAGAAAGTCTCATCGTAGTCAACACCTTGAACTTGTCGAAAACCTTTCGCAACAAGTCGCGGCTTTATAGACGGTAACATTACCATCCGCGTCCGCTTTCTTCTTGAAGATCCATTTGCACTCAATGGCCTTTCGTCGCTAGGAGGGTCCACCAAAGTCCATACTTGGTTTTCGCTCATGGATCCCAATTCGGATTTCATGGCTTCTAGCCATTTCTCGTAGTCTAGGCTCATCATCGCTTCCTCATAGTTCGAGGTTCACCGCCTTCTACTAACAAGACAGTTAAGACAGGTTGCCATAACTCAGAGGGGCACGCGACCTTGTCGACCGCGACGCTCAAGAGCAGAGATCGTCCAAGCTTCATGATCCTTGTCATTTGCTTCCTCTATTGTTGGTGCAAAGTGACCGAACAATTTCAGGTGCCGCGCTACTCTCCAATTCAAGAGAAGGTTCAATAACCTCGCCTAGCTCTACTTTCCTCCCACTCACTTCTTTCGAGAGAAACTCCTTCTCAAGAAAGGAACCGTTCTTTGTGACAAACACTTTGCCTTCGTTCTCGTGATAGAAGGTATACCCAATAGTTTCCTTAGGGTATCCTATGAAGACGATTCTCCGCTTTGGGTTCGAGCTTGTCCGCATCAACTTCTTGACGTAAGCCGCATCCCCAAACTTTAAGAAACGACAACTTAGGTTTAGCACCAAAACACAGTTCATACGGTGTCGCCTCAACGGATTTAGATGGAGCCCTATTTAAAGTGAATGCAGCGGTTTCTAATGCATAACCCCAAAATGATAACGGCAAATCAAGAAGAGACATCATCGATCGGACCATATCTAATAGGGTTCGATTCGCTGCTCGACACACCATTGCTACTGTGGTGTTTGGGTGGCGTGAGTTGTGAAACGATTCCACTTGCCTTGAGATGCTTGAGAAAATCATAACTCAAATATTCGCCACGATCGGATCGTAGAAACTTAATCTTCTCATTACGATGGTTCTCCACTTCATTCTGAAATTCTTTGAACTTTTCAAACGCTTTCAGATTTATGTTTCATTAAATAGATATACCCATATCTACTTAAGTCATCGGTAAAAGTGAGAAAATAGCGATATCCACCGCGTCAAACACTCATCGGTCCGCATACATCGGTATGTATGATTTCCAACAAGTTTGTTGCTCGCTCCATCATACCGAGAACGGGTTTTGATCATCTTGCCCATGAGGCATGGTTCGCATGTATCAAATGATTCAAAATCAAGAGACTCCAAAAGTCCATCGTAATGGAGTTTCTTCATACGCTTACACCAATATGACCTAGACGACAAGCCACAAATAAGTAGTATTATCACTATCTACTTTGCATCTCTTAGCCTCAATGTTATGGATGTGTGTTTCATCCCTTTCGAGATTTAGAAGAAATAAACCACTCACAAGAGGTGCATGACCATAAAAGATGTTACTCATATAAATAGAACAACCATTATTCTCCGATTTAAATGAATAACCGCCTTGCAATAAACACGATCCAGAAATAATGTTCATGCTCAACGCAGTACATAATAACATTTATTAAGGTTTAAAACTAATCCCAAGGTAAAACTAAGGAGAGCGTACGACGGCCATCACATCAACTCTTGATCCGCTACAACGCCAAGATCGTCACCTCATCCCTCGCAAGCCGCTCATTCCGCAGCTCCTGCTTCGAGTTACAAATATTAGCAACCGAACCGGTATCAAATACCTGTGCACTACAACGAGGGCTAGTAAGGAAAACATCAATAACATGTATATCAAATATACCTTTGATGGTGCCAGCCTTCTTGTCCGCTAAGTACTTCGGATAGTTGCGCCCAAAGGACCCTTGTCCTTGTAATAGAAGCACTCAAAGGTCCCGCTTAGGACCGGACTGAAGCTTCCTCTTAGGGCAACGCTTGCCACCGCTTTCTTGAAGGGCTTCTTGCACCCTTACCTTTCTTAAAGGTGGGGGCTTGTTGACCATCAACACATGATTATTCTTTTGATGTTCACCTCCGCTACTTTCATCTTAGCAAAGAGCTCGTGATCATATCGGAACCAATCTGATTGTGATCAACTACAAAACTTTTGCAGCTAGGAGTGTCAATCTTGAGCTCCTCCGAATCTTGCAGTCAGCTTGCTCAAGGCGTTGAGTGTAGCCCGCATCTTAATGGCGTGCTCACTAACGGAACTCCTTCCTCCATCTTGTAGTTAAAGAATTTCTTAGAGATCTCATATCTCTCAGAACGGGCTTGAGTCTGAAACATGTTTTTCAGCTCCTCGAGAATCTCAAAGGGCCCGGCGAACTCCTCAAAATGATTTTGAAGATCCGATTCCATAGCATACAACATGGCGATCTTAATCAAATCATAATCATCCTTGCGCGACTGATAAACAGCTTTTTCATCAGCATCGATCTACAAGACCAGCGCCACCTAGCGCTTTCTCAAGGACATAGTCCTTTGTCCGCCATGAATGATTCTCGTATCGCGGAACCATTTGGTGAAGTTAGACCCAGTGTTTCTAAGCTTTTCTATCTCAGCAAAAACGTTGAAGTTGAAGTTGGACTTGGCCATGTGATCTACAGTATTTGCAAGTACAATTTAGACTATGTTTATGATAAATAGTTCAACTTAATCAAATTACTAGATGAACTCCCACTAAATTCAACATCCCTCAAGTTGTTTAGTGAACACGATCCAAATTCACCACACCTAATCTGATCTTCACGAGAAGAGATGTGGCTTCAATGGTGGACAACGAAGTGTCGATCATATCATTCATATGACTCGTGCTTAACATTTCGGTTCATGTGTTCCGAGGCCATGTCTGTACATGCTAGGCTCGTCAAGTTAGACCCAAGTATTTCACAGTGCAAAACTAGCTTGCACCCGTTGTATGTGAGCGAGAGTCTATAGCACCGATCATCACGTGATGCTTGGACACGATTTAACTTTCGCAATAAAGGTGCATACTGTGGAGAACACAGTTTTTATCTTGATCTTTATGAGGAATCATCTTATAATGCTACCGTCATGATCTAAGCATAATAAGATACATAAAAGGATAAACATCACATGCATATAACTTTATGTGACATGGTATAGCCAATCTTCAAGAATGATCTCCATCTTGTGCGTTCCGGCATGATCTCCATCACTCCACCATGATTGCCTCCACCACGAATAGAAACTACAACTATTGCTAACTACTTAGCGATAAAGTAAAGCTATTACATGGCGTATAAGAAGTTGACTCGCAGGTCATACACAATTATAAAGACAACCATATGGCTCCTGCCGGTTGTGTACTCATCGACATGCAAGTCGTGAAACATTACAAAACATGATCATCGCATACAATATACACATCACATCTTGGGCCATACCATATCACAGAAAACACTCTCTGCAAAAACAAGTTAGACGCCTCTACTTTGTTGTTGCATGTTTTACGTGGCTTATGGGAGTAGATGCTAAGAACGATTCTTACCTACGGAAAGCCACAACGGTGATATTATGGTTGCCAAACCCGTGTTAATCCCATGACAACTATAGTGAGAGAAACCGACATCCACCAGCCGCATGTATGGTACAAGCCACACGTCAAGTGCGGAGTCGGTCTCGAACGACGTCGCGTAAGGTTGGCCTGGACCGCTTCAATCTCACTATCCCGCCGCCATAAGAAGAACACAAACAAGAGGCTTGCAACAGAAAACATCAACGCTCGCAACAACCATGTTATGCTCTACTCGTGACACACATCTACGCATAGATCTAGCTCTGATACCACTGAAGGGTTTCGCAGCATAGTAAATCAAAATTTTCTACGGAAGCGAACAGAGGGAAAGCCAAGATCTAATCTAGGAGATGCAAACAACGAGAGAGATTGGATTAGATCTTCATACCCTGGAAGATTCGCACAGCGGAACGTTCGTCGGAACGTGGGTGATGTAGTCGTACTCGCTTCTCCTTCTCGCGATCCGATCCGATCTAGCACCACAAGTGGCGGTGCCTCCGTGAGATGCACACGTGCGGCACCTCGACGTCTCCTCCTTCCTCGGACCAGCAAGTATGGTGGAGAGATAGATTGGATCTACAACACGACGTGGTGTATATGGTGGAGAATTTCTGCCGCAGGCTTCGCCACAAACAAATGGGAGGGGAGAGGAAGGCAGCAGGGCAACTGGGTTTGGAGGAAGGTGTGGGTGTGAGAGGGCGCACCAGCCCTCTATATATAGAGGGGGCGCCAGCCCTAGCCTCTCCTCCAAGCCTATCTCTAGTTTAAACAATTTAAACTCCCTTATCTAGAAATCCTATCTTATCTTATCTCTAGTTTAAACGATTTAAACTCTAGGATCGGCTGGGCCCTATGGGGCCTTGTTCCCCTGGCCCAATGCGCCAGGACACCTCATAGGCCCATGACCCTCCCGGAAGGTGGGACCACGTTGGCCCCTTCCGAAGGTTCTAGAAGCTTCCGTACAATACCGATTAACCCGAACAATTCAACTCCAAAACTGCACCGCCTTATATGAATCTTATTCTCCGACCACTCCGGAACCTCTCGTGATGTCCCGGATCCCATCCGAGACCGAAAAAAACTCATAAACCAATTATCCAATCTATCCTAGCCGAGACACGTTATGTGTGACCTAAGGGTTCGAGAATATGCGCACATGATCTTCTATCAATAATCAACAGCGGGTCTGGGCACCCATATTGACTCCCACATTCATCGATGATCATATCGGATGAACCACGATGCCAGATTCA
Organism: Avena insularis; assembly: GCA_023614405.1. NCBI lineage: Eukaryota > Viridiplantae > Streptophyta > Magnoliopsida > Poales > Poaceae > Avena > Avena insularis. The sequence goes on along the minus strand of CM042690.1, from coordinate 161,419,444 downwards.
ATCAATCCCATATATATATTCCCTTCGTCTCGATATTTTACTTGCCCGAGATTCGATCGTCGTATCGCCATACCTAGTTCAATCTCGCTCACGTTAGTACTTTACTCGTTCGTAATCCGATATCACTTTGTGATTAACTCCTTAACCACATGCTTGCAAGCGGTGTTGATATCGACACGAGTGGGCCCAAGTATATCTCTCCGACTTGGGAGGGACAAATCCCATCTCGATACATACAACCCAACAGATAATTTCCGATCTCCTGTGAGTCACCTTTATGATCACCCTCTCATAGGATGACGTTTGATGACCTCAAATCTTTCTTCCGATACCAGGGAGTTGCATTATCTCATGGTCTAAGGAATACAATATTTGACATAAGAAAAGCTTCGCAAATACGAACACGATGACACGATCTAATTGCTTCGCTTAGTTTGGGTCTGTCCACCATATCATTCTCCAATGATATGATCTCATTATCAATTGACAACTCATGTCTATGGTTAGGAAACCTTAACCATCATTGATCAATGAGCTAGTCCATAGAGGCGTACTAGGGACACGGTGTTGTTCACAAACCACACAAGTATTAATGTTTCCGCTTAATACAATTCTAGCATGGAATATAAACTTTATCATGAACAAGAATTATAATAATAACATCTTTATTATTGCCTCTAGGGCATAATTCCAACATTAAGAACCGCCAAGGGGTACCCCTTGCACATGATACGGGAGCTTTCCCATAATCAAAATGACAAGGCAAGCAGACAATGAGCATCTCAGCGATCTTTTTATTTGCTATTTGCATAGGTTTTTATTGAGGATGCTTCATAGAGTGCTCATTATGGTGATGCTGCAAGTTTCCACCATGATTAGGCATGGCTTAGGCTAGCGCCCAGCGCTTTCTAACACACATACAAACTCCATGATCTTACAAGTTCCACTTTTATTTCACACCGCCGGGATCCGTAAGCAAAAGAAAATGATATCAACGGGGTACAAAGTACAAGTGCAATGTTGAAAGCGTTCCCCATGAAACATGGTTCTATAAAGCGCAAGCATATACGCAACAAACAAGGACCCAATGGTTCAAGTTTATTAAGGGCAATAAGTAAAGTGTGCCGTCAAGTTCGTGAGAGCTTTAATCACTAGTTTTCTCATAACAAGTGGAAGGTAAACAAAAGCATGAATATACTTGGAATAGCATAAGCTAGTAGTTAGGTATGGTGGACTCTTTGGAATAACTTGGTTTAGGGAGTTGGATGCATGAGTGGAACTCATACTTGGTGGTGGAGGCTAGCAAAAGACTGGGAGCGACAAACTAAGAGAGTAATAATGGCCATAATCATGCAGAGCCACAAAACATCATTGATCAAAGCATAAAGTGATACTACAAGTTGAAAACTAAAGGATCATAAAGGCTATGGTGACTTGAGATAGTCATAACATGGTGTGAGCATGTGCCAAGTCAACCCAAATAAAGCATCAAAGGAGAATACCACTATACTATGCTTTAATATGCTAAAACAACGCATGATTCATCGAAGGCACATTAAGCAATCTCAATTGTTTATAACAAGTCATGCTACATCAAAGAATACTAAGCATAAAGGCAAAAAAATATCAAGCATGGCATGACAAAGCATAGGCCATAGTCAAAAACGAGCTCTTTTTACCACATAAGCATGAACTTTCCTACTCTTTTCCAAACCAAACCAAACTATTTGCAAACCAATGTAAGAAAGAGGGGGTCCAACCAACTTATTCAGAAAACTAAGAAAACCAAAGCAAACGAAAAACCAAAACGAAAAAGAAAAATAAGACGCTTCAAGAAAAACACAACTGTGCATGAGACAATAAAAATGAAGCGTTTGGAAGAAACTTGGAATTTTTATTGATGAAGAAGGGGATGCCTTGGGCATCCCCAAGCTTTGACGCTTGTACTTCTTGGATATTTCTTGGGGTGACACGCGTGGCATCCCCAAGCTTGAGCTTTAGTCCATCCTTCATCTCATTACTCATTCCTTCCATACACCTTAAAATTTTCCTTCATACAAAACTTCACACAATCTCATTAGCAACATTAGTGAACTTAAGATAAATAAGTCTCAAGGTTCAGTTCTAACACCAAATAAACTTCCATTAGAACACTAGATACTGTAGCACTTCCCTCAAAAATCTCAATTCCCCAAAAGAACTCAAGAAGGAACCAACAAGAAGCAAATGCAGAAAATGGCAGAAATTTGTCAAAACAGACCAGCAGGTAAAGACGAATTTCTTCGAAGACCTTCTGTTGCTTAAATCAAAAATTGTTGAACTATCAAAAGTTAGATAACAACCTGGGGCAGAAGCACAAAACATTAGAACTCAATTCGACATACAGAGCTTTCTCAGGAATTTTTACGGTGAAGCACAAAAAGCTGTTTCAGGACAGCAACTTTCCCAATCATTACTTCACTCTCATTAGAGGTTACTCTTGGCACAAAAAGCAAATAAAAAGGATAAGGAGCGGTTATTATAGAGGTAATAACTTCCAAGACTCATCTAAAACTCTTGGGTTATCTCCCAACAAGTACTTTTCTTTAACGCCTTTAAGTTAGGCATAAGAACCAAAGGAAGAATCAAGTGTTCTCAAATGAAGAAGCATTAAGACCAAATTTTGTTTTCATAGGAGAAGCAAAATAAATCTTTTCTCTCTTTTTAGGGAAGTGTTCTATTCCTTTCTTGAGTGGGAGTTGGTATTTAATGGTGCCTTCTTTCATATCAATGATGGCACCAATAGTTATAAGAAAAGTTCTTCCCAAAGTAATAGGACAAGAAGCATTGTATTCAACATCCAAAACATAGAAATCAACGGGGACATAGGAATTGTTAACCATAATAAGAACATCATTAAGACTCACCATGAGTCTCTTTTTAGCATTATCATCAAGTGGGACATTCAAATAACAATCTTCAAGAGGAGGCAAATCAAGCATATCATAAATCCTTCTAGGTATAATAGAAACACTACTATCAAGATCACACAAAGCTTTGAAATCAAAGTCATTCACTTTCATATTAATGATGGGTTCCCAACCATCTTCTTGTTTTATAGGAATAGAAGCTTTTTGTTTCATCTTTTCTTCTTTAATCTTTATGAGAGCATTAGTAATGTGTTTTGTAAAGTCCATGTTCATAGCACTAGCATTAGGACTTTTAGCAAGCTTTTGTAGGAACTTAATAACTTCAGAGATGTTGCAACCATCAAGATCAAAATGAACTTTATCATCTAAAGTAGTAGAACTATTAGTAGCCTCAACACTAGTGGTGGTGATAGTAGAAACACTAATGTTTCTAGCAATTTCATCTTCTCTTTCCCACTTAGCATGTAATTCAGCTAATAGTCTAACATTTTCATCAATTCTTACTTGTATAGCATTGGTAGCTGCAAAGGGATTCTCATTAGTTTCAGGTTTAGCAGCCATTTTATTCAAAGTATATTGAGCTTCAGCCAAAGATGCTATATTTCTTTCAGCATTAGAGAGTTTTTCCTCAGTAGTTTTATTGAAAGCAGTTTGTTTACTAATAAACTCTTTAAGCATAACTTCAAGTTCAGAGGGAGCACTCTTATTATTGTTGTAAGAATTTCCATCAGCATTACCATTGTTGGGAGGATATGGCTTATAATTGTTGTTACCAAAATTGTTCCTATAAGCATTGTTACCATAAGCATTGTTGCCAAAATTGTTATTTCTTATGAAGTTCACATCAACTTGCTCTTCTTGAGCAACCAAAGAGGCTAAAGGAACATTATTTGGATCAATATGGGCTTTCCCATTAACAAGCATAGACATAATTATATCAATCTTATCACCCAAGGAGGAGGTTTCCTCAACAGAATTTACCTTCTTACCTTGTGGAGCTCTCTCAGTATGCCATTCAGAATAATTAACCACCATATTGTCCAAAAGTTTTGTTGCAGCACCCAAAGTGATGGTCATAAAGGTACCTCCAGCTACAGAATCCAATAGGTTCCTTGAAGAATAGTTCAATCCTGCATAATAAGTTTGGATGATCATCCAAGCAGTCAGTCCATGAGTGGGACAATTCTTTACCAAATATTTCATTCTTTCCCAAGCTTGAGCAACATGCTCATTATCAAGTTGTTTAAACTTCATTATTTCACTTCTCATGGATATAATCTTAGCAGGAGGATAGTATTTTCCAAATAAAAGCATCTTTGCACTTAGTCCAAGAATGAATACTATTCCTAGTTAAGGAATTCAACCATTCTTTAGCTTTTCCTCTCAAAGAGAAAGGAAACAATTTCAGCTTAATAATATCACCATCTATATCCCTATGCTTTTGCACCTCACAAAGTTCAACAAAGTTATTTAGATGGGAAGCAGCATCTTCATTACCAATACCAGAAAATTGTTCTCTCATAACAAGATTGAGCAAAGCATGTTTTATCTCAAAGAAAGTATTTTCAGGCACGGGTGGAGCAATAGGTGTGCTCATAAAATCATTGTTGTTGGTGCTAGTGAAGTCACACAACTTAGTGTTTTCAAGAGTAGTCATTTTTTTTGGGTTTTCAAATAAGAAAGCAAACTATTAAAACTATTTTTTTGTGTTTTTGAAGAAATAAACAAGCAAACAAAGCAAAAAGAAACTAAGCAAAACAAAAACAACAAAGTAAAGAGATTAGTTATGAGGGACTCCCTTGTGAAAATGTCTTTGAGTCCCCGGCAACGGCGCCAGAAAATCGCTTGATGGCTCAATGCACGGCGCCCAGAAAAGTGCTTGGTGCGTGGTTGATGTAGAGCTCATTGGGAACCCCAAGAGGAAGGTATGATGAGCACAGCAGCAAGTTTCCCTCAGTTATGAAACCAAGGTTTAATCGAACTAGTAGGAGCAAGGAAACACCTCAAAGGTGTTACTAGCTGAGCTTTGGCAGGGCGCACTACCGGTGCTAGTAGCAAGGTGGAGACCTGCACAACACAACCACATAATTTTGTCCCCAACTTGCGATGAGGTTGTCAATCTCACCGTGTTTTGCGGAAAACAAAGGATTAAACGTATCGAATGGATAGAAGTAAAAGTTTGCAGAAAGTAAACACAAAGAAGTAAACAGTTGTAGATTGTATGTAAAGAAAAGGACCGGGATCCATAGTTCATCTTGACTCCTTAGATAGATAACATGCTGGGTGAAAGAATTACAGCGGGGCAATTGACAAACACCGAGAAAGCAATACATGCATATACTAATCATCTTGACTCCTTTGAGACTTGATTGGGCATTACAACATAATACATAGACCGCCATCCAACTGCATCTATGACTAATAATCTACCTTCAGGTTATCATCTGAACCCTCCAAGATTAAGTTGCATGCAACAGATTATTTCTTTTTGATCTTCGTGTTATGTTAACAATACGATTGTTTTATGAATAAAGGATTGTTGTTTTCTCCCTAGTAGCAATAGCACATCTAGTACCTTAGAGATTTCTGTCACTTCCCCAGATTACCAGAGGCATGAACCCACTATCGAGCATAAATACTAACTCTTGGAGTTGCTAGCATCTACTTGGCCAAGATAGCTACTAACAACGGAAAGCATGCAAGATCACAAATAACAAAGACATGATAGAATCAATAATCAATCTGAAATAGCATCTCAATATCCATCGGATCTCCACAAACACAACATGTATGTATTACAAAAAGATGATCTTGATCATAAGCACAAAGGAGGAGAAACCAGCCATCTAGCTACTACATGGATCCGTAGTCCAAGGATGAACTACTCACGCATCACACCGGAGGCTTGCATGGTGATGAAGAAGGCCTCCAGGGTGAATTCCCCTCTTCGGCAGGGTGCCGGGAAGAGCTTCAGATCCCTCCCGATCTAGGGATGGAGATGACGGCGGCTACAGACTCTTTCGTAGATTTTTGATCAGGCACTTAGGGTTTTCGTCTCGAGGGCAATATATAGGCGGAAGGAGAGGCCGAGGGGGTGCCGGGAGCCACCACACCACCCCCTGGCGCGGGCTAGGCCTGGCCGCACGGCCAGGTGGTGTGGCCGGCCCCTGGCCCCTCTCCGTCTCGTATTCTGGCACTTGATCCCTTCCGGAAAAATAGGCACTTTGGCTTTTGTCCCGTCCAATTCCAAGAATATTCATTTTCTGACTTTCCTGGAACCAAAAACAACAGAAAACAGGCAGCTGCCATGTGGCTCCTGTTAATAGGTTAGTCCAAGAAATCATATGGAAAGTACTCTAAAGTTGGAACAAAACACAAGAAAGTGGATAAAACCAAGCATGGAACATAAAAAATTATAGATACATTTGCAATGTATCATTTAGGAACATCACAAACATGATCGAGACACCTCACATATCAATGATCATTAGCGGGACGGGGATGCCCATAATGACACATGTGCATTCCACGATTTTAATATCGTTTGAACCATAAACGTCGAGTCCAATTTCCTTTGTTACTTCAATACCTGACTTGTCCGAGATCTGATCATCGGTATCATGATACCTTGTTCAATATCGTTTCCGACAAGTGCTTCTTTACTCGTTCCTGTGATAATCCATCCCCGTGACCTAATCACATGCAGCGCAAGTTATGGATGTAATCTCATCGAGTGGGCCCAGTATATCTTCCCCTCGTGCGGGAGAATAAATCCCGATCTTGATGCATACGCCTAAACATGTCCCTCTGGAATACCCAATATACACCTTTATGATCACCCTATTACAATGTGATGGTTGATGCAATCTAAGCAGCCGCGGGTGACAGTTATTAAGTATGATCTCACTGTCTACGGAGTGGGATACTTTGTTTCTAATTATTGCAGCGATGAACTTTGTGACTTTGACCGTGTTGCAATAATTATCTTGGGTAAATGTCCATCACATCATTCACCAATGATTATGACTTCATTGTCAATTGACATAAATGCTCCATGATCAGGAAACCTTGATCATCAGTTGCCCAATGATTTAGTTGAATAGATGCTACTTGGGACTTTGGCTTGTTTACATACCACATGTGCATCAATGTTCTGATTGATACAGTTATTGCATGATATAAAACTATTATGAGATCATGAAATATGATAATAAATATCTTTATTATTTGCCTCTAGGGCATATTTCCAACAATTCGTTGTTCATACCCTTGAAGACCGAAAGCGAGATTACGTTCTCGTTCAAACGCTGCTGATGAAACTGGGTTGAGCAGGCATTCAAGCGTCAAACACCACAAGTGGCGGTGCCTCTGAAGTACTACACACGTTTGGTATAGAGACATCTCCGGTGTAGAGACATCTCTCGGACTACGGTCCAAGAAAGAAGCAGAAGAAGAAGATCTGGACCGACTCCAATTGCACGGCGGCGTGTGTATGGTGGAGAAAGATCTAACTCGTTGTGCACATTCCAAATTAGGGAACACCCACGTGAGGGAGAGAGAGGATAAGGAAAAAGCCAATGAGATGGAAATGGGGAGAGGGGTCTCCCTACTATATATAGGGGAAAGGTAGGCAAATACCGATAGTAGTGAGAGAGGGAGAGAGAGGATAAGGTAAACACATTTAGTCATTCCCGAGTGATGGATAGATACTCTGAGCCCACTTGGATAGGTAAATACCGATCTTGATGCATACGCCCCAACATACCCCTCTGGAATACCCAATGTACACCCTTATGATCACCTTGTTACGGTGCGACGATTGATGCAATCTAAGTAGCCTCGGGTGGTAGTGACTAAACATGATATCACGATCAAAGGATTGAGTTACTACACTTTGCTACATATTGCAATGTTTGAACTTTGTGACTGGATCTTTTTTTTGAACAAGGGGAAGTACCCCGAAGGGTCCAGAGCTGCATCAATCGGTAGGTACAGTTACAATCAGGGCTTCAAATAAACACAAAATAATAGCCAAGCCCTAGCTTTTTACAAAAAGGACCTCAAAGAATAACCAAGAAATGCCATCAGGTCCTTCTCTACCGAGATCGAAGACAAGCTCGCTGTCGCGGCCGGCGACGCCATCGCTAGGGACGGAACCACTTGGCGAATGCGTGACCATGATGGCCGAGACAATGACACAGAGGGCCCTCCATTCCAGGAGGTTGAAAAAGCTGCAGATTGCCAGGATCCGCAGCGCGGAGTGGCCTCTTAGACTAGGGATAACGATGGTGCCAGATTGCCGCCATTTGGGATCTTCGCCAGAAGCAGCCACAAATCCCCTCTGAAGCGGAGAAAGACCAACGCCATCCATGCTTCCTCCCTGACCACCTCCTTGATGGCTGCAGAAGAGGAAGGGGACAACATCATAGATCTTCACCACTCTAGACAAACGAGGCACCCATCGCTGATGCAGGAATGGCTGGCCGCCAAGCTCCACGCTGCTGCCACAAGCTGGAGGAAGAGGCCACAGATAACAGCTAGAGGCACTCGAAGAACATACCTTATTTGTAAGGTGAGCAGCGGACTTCAGCAGCGCCGCATCTGGCTCTCGCTGCGAGAGCGCCACGGCAGGGGAAGAAAGCGCTACATCGAGCTGGCTACGGTCCACCAGGAACAGCCTGAAGCACCCAGCAGGAACAACTTTATTTGGAGGGATGCGAGAGCCCTTCCAGTCCACGCCCAACACCACTTGCCACCAGCGGTGCGACGAAGAACAGGGGAGGCGCAGGATGCGAAGGAGCTGGCCGCTGGATCTCCCCGACCTACCCTCAGACGCCATAGAGGCACAACACTATAGGGGCAAGACACCTACAACAACTACTACTAAGCTAGATCTACTGCTGTACACTGGGGTGGGACCCTCACCCAATCACGCCGTCGGCGGTCGTCGGAGAGGATGGGGGGAGGGGCCGAACGGCCCAGCTCTCGAAGGAACTAGAAGGAGGGGAAGAGAAGTTGCCTCTCGATTCGTGCGGGGGGATCGCTAGTAGACCTATTGGGTGGTCTGACTGGATCACATAACAATATTATGGTTGAGTGTGTGTCTATCACATCATTCATCTAATGAAGTGACCCTGTTGTCAATTGACATAAATGTCTATGATCGGGAAACCTCGATCATCGATTGCCCAACGAGCTAGTCGTCTAGAGGATGCTAGAGACTTGATTTATTTACATACCACACATGTATTAATTTTTCTGCTTAATACAGTTATAGCATGGTATAACACTATTATGAACGTATGAGATATAGCAATAAAAACATCTTTATTATTGGCCTCTAGGACATATCTCTAACACGGTTTTCATCCATGTTGTAGTCATTGAACTTTTCTATAACATACAATTCACCACCGGCATCAGTCACACCGAATTTAGTTTCCAGTGCATCCCACGGTTCCTTGAGATCCTGGATATGCAAATATGCATCAACTAACTTGTCTTCAAGAACACTGAGTACGACACCCACAAAGAGTATGATGGCCTCCCATAGTGATTTATCCTCTTCAAGGAAACTGGACCTCTAGAAGTGTCAGCCGCAACCTTTTCTATGCCCTTAGCAGGGAACCACATATAGGTTTTGGTCTACAATCTCTTAAAATGAGCACACAAACGGTATCAGTTTGAGCACAGTAACAAAGATAGCTGAAGAAAAATGACTAGATAAATAGGTTTTTGGATTGTTGGGTTATTAGGCAAGACGGAGTTTTGCACTACCAAGCTTAACCACATACATCAGACTAAGCACATCCACGGATCAATGTATGGAGAAAGTAGTAGTGCAAATAGAAAGATTAGGAACACATACGTGTTGACCGGAAAGGTTAGCACCACGGTAGCACCGTGGTCATTGTTAATATCGTCCATGGTGTTGTCGAGGTCACTGGATCTGTAGAGGAAGAAGACGTACAACCTACGTGGATGCAGACGAGGGAGGCAAGCAATCGCGCCGCGATGCTCTTCAAAAACCTTATTCCCTGTCTCCTGATGAAGGATCTCATTGCACGGGGTTTGGAGACCTGCTCTGGACGTGGAAGACTAGAGAGGAGCGCAACACGGGAACTTAACGAGCGAGACAACAAATGAGTGCTAGATAGTTCTAGATCTATCATGTCTCCTTTGTATAGTTTGGAACATGAGTCGAGCAAACCGTCATGCCGTGAAAGACGAAGACAACTTGATTTACAGAACATGCCACACGCGTGCGGACGAGGGGACAGCAGAGGACGAGGCGTGTGCGTAAACTTTTGCGCTTCCCACTCACTTACTGGAGTGGAAGAGCTGCCCTTTATTATAAGATGCTCCAAGCCTCCAAGTCTCTCTCAACTAGCGAGACTTATTATGAATTGGTGGGAGTACTAAACTTTGTGTCGTGCAACTTTTAAGTTGCCATATGACTTTTGGATTTCAAGATTTCTTAACTACATGGGCTGCCACGTCCCATATAAATCCAACCGTTTGTCAATGGAAACTGCATACATATTCATTTCTATCATTTTCTCTTTCTGAAACACAATCCATTCATTTTCATATTTTTCTCCGAGTTCTGTCCAAGTCCGATCACTACATACTTGTACATCCGGGCTCTAGGTGATCAACTGACGAACCCGTGGAGAATTATGTAGCAAGCCTATGTCGGGCCAGCACTGCGCAACGGCAACTCCCAAAAGAGAGCAGGCAACCAATTCTGTCGGTACCATCACATCATGCATCAGTAAGGGAAGCCGTTAGTGATGCTGCCGCCGTCACGCCGTGTGCCCGCGGTGGCGTAGAACAGATCGGCGAAGTCGCAGAGCTCGCTCAACTCCTCCACGCGCTGCGGCTGGAAGGGAGCAGCCACTTGCTTTGACGGCGGCGCCACCGTCGTCCACTGCTCGCGGCCTTGTTCGGCGGCTCTGCTGCACGGCGGCCTCGGGCGGGGCCTGTGCACTGAGGGCGGCGGCGGCGGCATCTTGGAGGACTTGCCGGTGAGCCGCTGCACGACGGACTTGAAGCTGGCCGCGTCGGAGCTGACGAACTGCGTCTCGATGAACTTGACCTTCACCTCGCCGCCGCTGCCGCCGCCGTCGTTGGTCTGCCTCGCGCCGTGGAGGTCGTCCATGGTCGCCGCCATATGTGTGTGTTGAACGACGACTCTTCTTCGTTTTACTTGTGGTGTATGACGATGGTCGAACAGTCGATGCGTGACTTGGCTGCGGGAACCGTGAGTTTATATAGGTTCAGTGGTTCAGCTGGACGCTGGCTACGGATTGCGCCGAACAATAGCCTCATGACATGTGAGGGTCCATGAGATCAGGGCCTCCCTTGTCAGAAGAAAAGGTGGAAAGACATGTGGTAGATTGGGGAAGTGCTCGGACCGGTCAAATATACGAGCCAGTTCGTAGGAGCGGTCAAAGAGTGGGGGCGGACCAGGCGGTCAAGCGCTCGTGCGGAATTGACAGCGCCGGCGGCATCTTCTTGGCTACCGTTCGAAGGATCGGAGGAGTGTTAAATCATCTCATCTGCGAAAAATTCAGGATAGTACACTAATTAGACAGTGACTGTTGTGGAAGTTGTAGGCGTTGAATTGACCGTGGATTTTTTTTTAACCTGTGTCCACAGCGACGGTTTCTATTAGCAGGCCTTTCATTTTCACCGATATTTCTAACATTTGGGTGATGTCAGTAGGCGCCAGAATATGTATATCTCAGTCAAAATCGGACCAAACACAAGCAAGCACTCAACTATGGTCAAATTCGCTACTACTAAAACCTTGGCCACATTCTAGCGATACTGTGACAGTTTTGATACTTTGGCTGAGCTGAAGGGTACCGGGATCTCCCCCTGTTTTATGTCGTGAACATAGTCAGATCAAATCGAAAGAACCGAACCTTACATGGGAGAATAAATCTGACTAAACTCTTCTCCCACACTAGCGGCGACCTTCACGTGTTTCAGAGTTGATGACAATGTGTGCTTGTCGATCTTTTAGATCGGCAGCTTGGTCTTCTCGTGGATCTTCAGATCTGGCGAGATCCGTCTCTCGATGTGTCACTTACGTTCGTCGTTATCCACGGAGGCGCTGAGGGCCGTGGCAAGGTGGATGCTCTAGAGCGAGGATGTTGATCTGAAGGTGGTGGATTTGTCGTTATTTCTCGACTGCGTCAATGGGATGAGGCGGATCTTGGTTCAAGGTAACACATGGATGTCCCCGGTCAAAGTGCCACATCGACATGCATCTTGTGCTTGCAACATGCCTGTTCATCGACTCACAAAGTCTCGTTAGCGATGATGCTCCCTTGGATCTGGCAATGGTGGAGGCTCAGCATATATTCAAACCCACGTCTAGGCGATGTTGGTGTTTGAGGGCGGCTGCTGGTTTCGGCAAGTATAGAAAACCATAAGGATAATTTTCTGCAAAGTTTTCAGGACTTGATTTTCTATTAATGAAATACATGGTTTTTTTTACTTGGCCAATCTATCTCCAACCGATTGTTTTTTATAAGCTATATAATTCGACTCTCATTAATTAGGGTATGTACAATGGTTGATAAGATAGTCTTATCTTCATCATGACACATAATCTTGATATGATGACAAAATATTATGTATAATGGATCATTTTTAGTCTTATCTTCAGCGACAGATATCCCTAAATACATGGTGAGACATATCGTGCTAAGAGATCATCTCTTGGCTAAAATAAGACAGGAATCTTTTTTTTTCTCCTCTCTTCTCTAACTCGGCAATCATCTACGTGTTATTGCTAAGATAAGACCATTGTACTTGCCATTAGAAGCTCCTACAATTATAGTTGTCCTGCGTCATCCAGTCAAACTTACCTACATGGAGTCATGGAGTCAGTTAGATGCATGCATGGCCTCGTGCATAAATATATGCCCATGTGTTCGGTCGGTAGATAGCTAAGTTTATATTCTCATGGTTCCCATGACTCTATGACCACGAGAGCATGAGGCCATGATTACCAAGATGAACCCATTTTATTTTATTTTATTTTTCCTTTTGATTATTGAGGGAGAGATGAGGCCATCAATTAGTCCACTTGTCCATGGCGATGCCCGTGACTGGTCAACGTTAGCCGGGTTTCTCTCAAGTTTCTAGAAAACAAAGATTATGCATGGAAACTTAATTTTAGGTTGTAAGTAGTCGACGTGAGATGTGACCCGCGCGCATCGACTGGATATGGTTGTTAAATTGAGTTTCCGATCTTTGACTTGACTTACCTGGTAGACCAGCTAACGTCCACGGGCCACGACTTCGTTTGGACTAACAAGAGACAAAGGAACTTACTGATTACAGCTATCTAGAAAAGGTACTCACTCTTCTATGACGTGCAATGCAAGTACTATAATTATGGTAATTCTCAAAAATAAATTGCTATATATAATTATAGTGATTCTAAAATAAATGCTATAATTATAGTACCCCTAGGATTTTTGTACTACTATCTCGGATGCCGGGCGACGAGTTTACGTTTTTCTCGTTCCACTCCTCGATCTGCATCCGCCTTGGACTCGTCCCTCACGCCTCCAATCCTTCTAGCCTAAAGGGTGATTTCAGATGCCTGCTAGGTTAGAGTGTGTGACAGCAAGCTAGGGTTCTTGGTGAAGTTCAGTTGCCATGTCGGATAGTTGATATACAACTAGCGCCACCAGGGTTGCGGTGGTCGCAGATGATGGTAATCGAAAGTCAAGTAAGGGATTGATGGAGGACAATGTATCCTCGTCCTAAGGAGGTAGCACACAAGGTATTGGGATTGACTCCATGTTCGACTGCCTACAAATTGGAGAGGATGAATTTGATGACATAATCATCGAGGAAGACGATGCTGACATCTAGGAGAGAAACCATTGGAGAGGATGAATTCGATTACCCACTACTGGAAAAAGTCTTAGCGCCTCATCAGCCTTACTGGCGGAAGAGCGAAAGTCCGCCGGTGGTAACATGTACCCCCGGCGAGCAAGCAAAAGAGGAACTCCTGTAGGTCACAAATTGGTCCCCGCAGGGCTTATCGCTGACGCAACGTGTTTCGTGGGTGGACTCGGGTGGCCAAAAAAGCTGTGACATTTGACATTTTATGGCCGCCACGACTGTGGAGCCTAGTAGTGACGAAGACGTTAAAGAAGTTCGTCGATGGGTCATCCAAGAAACTAGTTGAAAGAACATTTCATGTTTTCCTATGTTTTGCGTGAGATAACAATACTATGGAGACTTTTCATGTGTGCTAAGTGTGCAGAAAGTTTTGAGGGGGGCCGGATAATCCGCCCCTCCAAGGGCCGGATAATCCGGCCTACCTCATCTCTCAAGGAAGCCAAGGCGCGTCGCTCTGTGTCCAGTTGGATTTTCTCCCGGAAAACCAAACTGGGGCGGTTTTTCCTCCCCAGGCCAGATAATCCGGGTTTCGCAAGGGCCGGATAATACGGCCCCCAGTTTTCGAGCAAAAGGAGCCAAGGCACGTCGCTCGGTATCCGGTCGGATTTTCTACCGGAAAATCCGAACTGGGGCGGTTTTTCTTCCCCAGGCCGGATAATCCGGCCTTCGCATAGGGCCGGATAATCCGGCCCCCAGAAGTTGATCAAGGGCAAGCGACGCCGAGAGGGGGCGAATTTTCTGCCGGATATTCCGAGTCTGGGGCGGAGTTTCCCCAGACCGGATAATCCGGCCCTCACTTGGGCCGGATAATCCGGCCCCCAAAGTGTGCAACGACTGGTTTTTGGAAGGGGGTATAAGTACCCCTTCTTCCCCAACGTCCAGAACTCTTGATTCATTTGAATTCGACCAGACCCTGTGCAAGAGCTCTAAATCTCGATATCCCACTTCAACCACCCTAAGGTCTTGATCTTTGGTGGAATTGAAGGAGGATAAGTTCATCATCAACATCAAGAATCAAGCGCTTCAACTCCTCTCCATTCACTTGGAGAAATCCCTGATCTAGTATTCTCGTTAATACCTAGATCGTGTTATTGTATTTGACAACTTTGTTCTTGTGGCAGCTTGTTGTCATTTCGGGAGCCTCCAAGTTGTTGTGGAGTTGTTGCCCCGCTAGTTGTGTAAAGGCGCCGGTGCCCGCCTCGAAGGGTACCTATAGTGGAAGGTGGATCAGGCCTGTTGTGGCGAGATCCATCGGAAAACAGGGTGAGGCCTTTTGTGGCGTGGTGGTCTTAGTACCGCCCACCCCTCCAATGCAGACATACTTCCCTTAACAAGGAAGGAACTGCGGTCAAACAAATCCTGTGTCTCCGCGTGCTTCACTTCGGTTCACTCGTTCCTCTTCCACTCGCTCCTTACTCGCTAGTAGATAGGTTTGCATATAGGGAAATTCCACACATTAGTTTATCTAGAGAATTTACCTTTGTGCTAAGCCTAAAATTGAAAAGGAATTAAAAATTGGTGTAGCACCTATTCACCCCCCTCTAGGTGCCCATACGATCCATTTCAATTGGTATCAGAGCCCGTTCTCTTAATTCGGGCTTAACCGCCTAAGAGTAGTATGGGTACCAGGGATGATGGAAATGAGGCTGTGGATAAGGTCACAATGGATGATCTCAAGTCGTTGGAAACAACCTTGTTAAAATCCTTTGAGGTCAAGATGGAGGAGATTAATCAAATGATTGCTCGCCTTACATCATCCATAGCCCCATCTCCATCCTCCTCTGAGGCTCCCTCACCATCATCTAAGGAAAAGGGTAACACCGGATCTAAGGATGATGATGTGGAAGGTGAAAAACTAAATGGTTCCACCTCCAAAAAGGGAAGTGGTAAGGAGGAATATAGTGAGGTTCGCCACGTATATTCCCCCAACCCACCTATCCCTCATCCTCATATAAACAATAGGGGTGATCCACCCAAGCTCACTACATCTTCTTTTAACCAATGTCAATTTCTAATGAAATCTCATGTTTGCAGCTCCTCTATTGAATTGTGCAGGATCATTGAAGAAGGTCTTCATGTTGGAGATCAAACCAATCTAACAAGAAGGGAAGTTGTGGATAGCCAGTTGAATGCCACTGGTCTCCACATGATACAGCTGGGTGTGGGTCCCAAGGACATGCCACACATTGAACATCTCAACACGGCTAAAGAGGCGTGGGATGCTCTTACAGACCTTTTTGTTGGAAATGAAAGCATGAGAAGAAACCGGTATGATGCCCTTAGTAACGAAGCTGAGGGATTCTACATGTTGGATGGTGAAAACCATGAGGACATGTATAGAAGACTCAAGGGCATCGCAACAACATTTCGGAAGCATGGGGCCACTCACATTGATGATGCATGGATAAAAAGAAAGTATGTGAGTGCCTTAATGCCTTTCGAACCGACGGATTTGAAGAGCTTGCAAGGTAGACACAACTATCATCAAATGACATCCAATGAAGTCATGCAAGAAATGGCGTCATTCAAAGTGGCGGCAAAGAATGCTGAAGATGCCCGTGCTCGGGCCATTGGAATGCAAAAGAGTGTCAATATGGCTCTAAAAGCCAATGTTGTTGAGCAAGAGGATGATGAAGGAGCATTTGAGAGGGGATCCATGGACTGCCCCGATGAGGTCAAACGTGCTCATGGTGAGTACATGGCATTCTATGCAAGGAACTTTTGGAAGGACCATGCCAAAGCCAAGTCTGAACTTGAGCGCAAGAACGGGTCAAATGGAAGAAGAGAAAGTGGCCCAAGATTGAGAACTTGCTTCAACTGTGGAGATAGACTGCATTTTGTAGCCGAGTGTCCTTATGAAAATAGAGAAGACAATGGTGGTAGGCTCATTCTCAAAGAGAAATCCAAAGTTCCTAAGAAGAAGCCATTTGCTAAGAAGAATGGCCCTTTCAAGAACCAACACAAGATGGTCCTTGTAGCTCAAGAGGAATACTCCTCCGCAAGTGAAGATGAAGAGGATGATGATAGTTCCCGCGAAGTGGCTGCTATAGCCACCACATCGACTCCCTCCTCTCTCTTCGACTACGAGCGAGCGCCATCAACAACAACGCTACTTGCCTAATGGCAAGAGGATCCGAGGTATCGACTTCTAACTCCTTATTTTCTAAGACTAACATAATTTTGGATATGGATGATCATGAAAGTCTTGAAATGAAAGAAGAAGTTATTGCCTTGGATACTTTTTTCACTAACCTACAAGGTGAGCAGAAACTCCATTTTGATACTCTTATGAGTCAACTTGCTCGAGCCTTAAGATCTCCTTGAAGAAAAGGGCAGAATTGAAAGAGAAGATGCCTTGGAGATAGCCTCTTTGAAGAATGCCTTGGAAGAGGAAGAGGAAACTCGAGTTTCTTTGGAAGAAAGACTCGAATCCCTAGAGGAGTCACAAGAAGAAGCTGTAGCTTAGCTCATTAAAGAACATGACCATGCCCTTGCCAAGGTAAAGAAACTAAAGAAAGAAAAGATTGATTTTGGGGCTGTTCATGCTAGACTTTTGGAGAAGTTTGATGATCTTTAAAGTGCTCATAAGGCATTGAAGAGTGATCATTCTACTCTAAATGAGTCTCATGACCAGCTCCAAACTCAATTGAAACGGTATAATATACCAAGTACCTCATCTCCATCCTTTGGAAAAGAAGATCTTGCAAGGAGTTCTCAACACAAAGGTAAAGGGGTTATTGATGAGATACTGAGCAGGCAAAGGACAAACAACAGTAAAGAAGGTCTTGGTTACATACCCAAGATAAAGAGCAAGAAAAACAACAAGAAGAAGAAGAACAACAAGACTGCTCAATCGAAGACTAGCAACATTACCAATGACAAGACTAATTATGATGGTTTTGCAGGGATCAACAATCCTAACTTCGAACTATATTGTGATGCTTATGGTGATGTTTATGCTAGTTATGTAGGGCCTTATGATTGTTACATTCCTTGGTCTATTTGGGTTCCCAAGACCCTTGTTACTAACATGAGAGGACCCTTTGAAAAATGGGTACCTAAAACCAAGAAGTAATTTTCTTGCAGGGCTATGCTTCCGGTGGTTCTAAATGGGTACTCGATAGTGGTTGTACGAGTCATATGACCGGAAGCAAGGAGATCATCAGGGAGATGCGGCCAAACCTTGAACACATTACCGTCTCCTATGGTGACAAGTCAAAATCTGAGGTATTGGGTCTCGGCAAAGTTGTGGTGGCTCACGATATCTCCCTCGTGGATGTCATGCTTGTTGAGACCCTCGAGTATAACTTACTTTCAGTTCATGCCCTTGGTAAGATGGGCTTTGCAGTTTACATTGATGTTGATTTTGTGGTACTCTTGTGGAGCAAATCTCTAAAAGTCGCTTTCGTGGGATATGTCGAAAACGACCTGTACGTGGGAGACTTTTCGGGGAAAACAACTACAGGTCCGATGTGTCTTTTCGGAAAGGTTGACGCGGGTTGGCTATGGCATCGCCGACTAGCCCACGTCAATATGAGAACTTTGCAAAGTCTCCACAAGGGTGGCCACATTCTTGGACTAAAAGAAAATGTCTCTTTTGCCAAAGATCGTGTCTGCAGGGCATGTGTTGAAGGGAAAATGCATGATTATCCTCATCGAAGGAAAACTATTATCTCTTCAAAAAGGATCTTGGAGCTTCTTCATGTGGATCTTTTCGGACCTCCATCTCATGCAAGCCTCGGTGGGAAGAAGTATTGTCTAGTGATTGTTGATGATTACTCAAGATACACTTGGGTTTATTTCTTCAAGTTGAAGAGTGAAACTCAACAAACTATCATCGACTTCGCCAACGAGGTTCAACGTCAACACAACGTCCCCATTCTGGCTATAAGGAATGATAACGGCTCGGAGTTCAAGAACTACACCTTAAATGAGTTCCTAAGTGAAGAGGGGATAAGACATCAATATTCCGCTGCGTACACCCCTCAACAAAATGGTGTAGCTGAGAGAAAGAATCGAACTCTAATGGACATGGCAAGATCAATGTTGGCCGAATTCAAATCTCCATATAACTTCTGGGCTGAAGCAATCTCTACTGCTTGTCATTCATCCAATCGTTTATACCTCTGCAAGATTTTGGACAAGACTCCGTATGAAATACTTACCGGTAACAAGCCAAACATCTCATACTTTCGGGTATTCGGGTGTAAGTGTTTCTTTCTTATTAAAAGAGTTCGTTTATCTAAGTTTGAATCTAAGGCTCTAGAAGGTATTTTTGTTGGTTATGGTGCCGAATCTCACTTATATAGTCTACAATAAGCTCTCCGGAACTGTTGTAGAATCTTTTAGTGTGGTGTTCGAGGAAAATGACGGTTCCCATACGGAGCAAGTTAGTGTTTGTGATGCAGATGTTGAAATACCCCAAGATGCCAAAAGAAGAATGGGCGTGGGATTCTTCCGCCCCATTGAGGAACCCCTTGTGGCGGGCCGAGAAGGACAATGCTCTACTCATATAGAGCCCTCATCTACACATACGCAACATGCTCCAACCACGGGGGCAACTTCTACACCATCTCCATCAACTGCTGAAGGTCAAGTTGCTCCAGAAAGCTCCAGGTCGGATTTTCCGGCTGACCCTGGATTATCCGGCTCCTCGCCAGTTCAAGCGAGTCCCAGGCTTCCTAATGATGCTGCTGCAAGTCCTCCCAGGCCGGATTATCTGGCCTCTTCATCGGCCGGATTATCCGGCCCTGACTCTCCAGTTCTGCAGCCTCCTATTATGGCTACAGACTCACCTCAAGGGCATGCATCTCCACCACCTACTACTGATGTTCCAGCTACTGATCAAGGCGGAGAAAATGCCTCTAATGAAGACTCAAGTGATGAATCTCCTCCACCAAGAGACAACAAACTTATTGAACTTCGTCGCAAGGCTCGGGCTGATTGTAACCTTGAGTTGAGGGGTCACACTCTCAACAAGGTTGTTGGTGATCTTCGACGAAGGGTGTCTACTAGAAGAGAATTGGCCAGTTTTGGTGAGCATCAAGCTCATATCTCCATGGTGGAACCTAAGAAGGTCTTTGAAGCTCTTGAAGACCCAGACTGGGTTGTTGCTATGCATGAAGAATTGAACAATTTCGAGCGCAACAAAGTCTGGAAACTAGTGGAGAAACCCAAAGAGTGCCGCAATGTTATTGGCACCAAGTGGATTTTCAAGAACAAGCAAGATGAGAATGGCATTGTTGTGAGGAACAAGGCAAGACTTGTGGCACAAGGTTACTCCCAAGTTGAGGGCATCGACTTCGGCGAGACCTATGCTCCGGTGGCTCGTCTTGAGTCCATCCGTATCCTACTTACTTATGCTGCTCATAACAATTTTAAGTTGCAACAAATGGACGTCAAGAGTGCCTTCCTTAACGGTCCTCTACATGAGTTGGTATACGTAAAGCAACCCCCGGGGTTTGAGGATTCTAACTTCCCGAACCATGTCTACAAACTCGATAAGGCACTCTATGGCCTTAAACAAGCCCCACGTGCGTGGTATGAGCACCTTAAAGAGCTTTTGTTAGATCGTGGCTTCGAAGTTGGGAAAATCGACCCCACTCTTTTTACTAAGAAGGTTAAGGGGGAGCTCTTCGTATGCCAACTATATGTAGACGATATCATTTTTGGTTCTACTAACAAAGCTTTTAACGATGAATTTTCAAAGCTTATGACTGATAGGTTTGAGATGTCTATGATGGGGGAATTACGGTTCTTTCTTGGATTTGAGATCAAGCAACTAAGAGAAGGAACCTTTATTAATCAAGCAAAGTACATCCAAGACATGCTCAAGAGATTCAAGATGACGGATCTAAATGGTGTCGCTACTCCGATGCAAACAAAGTGTCATCTCGAACTCAACCCTCATGGTAAAGATGTGGACCAAAAGGTATACCGGTCCATGATCAGCTCTCTTCTTTACCTCTGCGCATCTAGACCCGATACTGTGTTGAGTGTGGGAGTGTGTGCAAGGTATCAAGCAGCTCCTAAAGAAAGCCACTTAGTGGCGGTCAAGAGGATCTTTCGATATTTAGTTCATTCCCCCAACTTTGGTCTCTGGTATCCCAAGGGCTCCAATTTCTCTTTATGTGGTTATACTGACTCAGATTGGGCTGGTGATAAGGATGATCGAAAGTCAACTTCTGGAGCTTATCAATTCTTGGGAAGATCTCTTGTATGTTGGTCCTCCAAAAAGCAGAATTGTATATCTCTCTCCACCGCCGAAGCTGAATATGTTGCTTGCTGCCTTGTACTCAATTATTGTGGATGAGGCAAACTTTAAAGGAATACGGTGTCAATTGTGACAAAGTGCCTCTTTTATGTGATAATGAAATTGCTATCAAAATTGCGTACAATCCAGTTCAGCACACAAGGACGAAGCATATTGAGATTCGGAATCATTTTATTCGTGACCATGTTGCTCGAGGTGATATTGATCTATATTTTGTGAGCACGAAGAACCAACTGGCGGATATTTTTACAAAGCCACTTGATGAAGCAAGATTCTGCTATTTGAGGAATGAGCTAAATATCATTGATTCCGGGAGCTTGTCTTGATTACCCATGCACCCACTCGTACATATCAATCCTTGTTTGATCTAGGTGTGGGCATGGATATAGGGGGAGTGTGGTCCTAACTTATTGGGCTAACCCTCCCCCATAATGCCAATAGCAAGTTATATCATTTATCTTAATATCATGTTGTGATATGTGAGCTTATTGATGAGTATTGGTCGTGAACCCAAGATATATCTTCGCGGTGTCACACCATACACTCCAACAAGGTGGCTTCGTCCACCGCCCTTTCCTTTGTGGAGAATTGGATCTTTTTGGATGTTATTTGCTCTCTCTTGTTCTTATGGGAATCACACTCAATCTTGGCTTTTATTTGATTTGTTTTTTTGCAATTTTGAGTGTCTAGTACCATCCCAGTTTGGCTCTCTTAATCCTAAGCCTTCCCTACCTCTAAGCCATCTATTCTTGCACACAAGTCCCTTGCACACCTTGTGGGGGTGTTGTTTGGGGACGCGCGGGCCTGGTTCTGTGTATAACAGAATCCCAGATTTTAGGCCGGATAATCCGGCCCAAGTATTGGCCGGATAATCTGGCCCTGGTGGATTCGATCTTAAAGGGCAGGGATCGGGGAGAAGGGCCTCTCCGGCCACCGGATTTTCCTGGCCTCCCCGGATCTTCTTCTCCGCGCCTCCGGGTACCTTCTCCTCCGTGTTCTTCCTCCAATGAGTGAGGGTAACTCCCTCTCTCCCCATCTTTGGCTAGATGTGTATCTTGTTGGATGGAACGTTGTCTAGAAGGATGTGTTTTCGCATAGAAATCATAGTCTTACAGTTTCTAGGCCCGATCTACTTTTTTGCATGCATTCTTGGTGAAATCGAAAATTTCTGCTAGGGCCGGATTATCTGCCCCTGGCTAGGCCGGATAATCCGGCCTGACAGATTCAAGTCTGCTTCAGTTTCACTATGGTGTATGTATTGAGTAGTTTTGACCTATGAACTTTTTGCCTACTTGTTCCATGCTCTCTCCTGGACTTGTGTGTATGCTTATCCCCTTGCTATCGGCCTTATTCTCCTCACAGGTGGTTCCGGTGTTCCCAAGACCTACAAGCGCCGTCCTCGTGCCAAGTACTTTCGGGACGACGGTCAAGGTAACCTAGTGGACGAAGTTGAATTGCGGAGAAGGAAGAACGAAGAGAGGCGCATGGATGAACAATCCAAGAGGACTAGGAAAGGTGTGTCCAAGAGGAAGGGCAAGGAGCCCAAGATCAACTACAGGGCTCTGGATGCGGTCTCCTTCTCTGCCATTCATCACAGTGACTTGTTTGCTGAGCTGCCTCGTGATGATGAGCTGGGGGATACCCGGTTTTGGTGTGCAGAACAGAAAGGGATTTATGAAGACATCTATGCAAGGCTGAACATTAGGCCTATGCACCCTCTAGTACTTGCTGATGCTTTGGAGAAGGCGCATCTTGTGGATGCGATGTATGTGGCTGAGAGGATGGGGAAGCACCATCTCATGTCCCTCCAGTGCTCCTTTGACTCTGAGGTGGTGAAGCAATTCTTCTCCACTCTGGTGATTTGTGGTGATGAGCATCGCACTATGAAGTGGATGACTCATGACAGGCCCATGACTGCTGATTTTCACGTGTTTGCTGAGGTTTTGGGGTACTCCTTCCGCAGCAGGGATAGAGCCAGTGGCCACCGCATCATCACTCAGTTGAAGCCCAACAAGGATGCTGCTCTCTCTCCGTGCACTGTGGACAATGGAATTGTCGGTACTGTGGCTGGTCTTGCTCCCATCTATGCTACATTGGTGGGTCTCTTCCGTGACTCTATTACACTGAGTGGGGGCAACAATGACAGCATCTGTGGTCACCTTGTTCAGCTACTTCAATTTTCTCATGAGGTTGCCTCCTGCGAGGAGCAGTCGGTCTGATCTGAGCTAGATGTCATGGACTTCATTTACCATGAGCTGTGTGATGCTATGTTCAACCGTTTGTCCATTCCCTATGCGCCCTACATTATGTTGCTCATCCGCCACCTGCTTCCTGCCGAGGAGTTCCACATTGACTCGGTGCACAAGGCCAAGAAGATTTACAACAAGGTTCGGAAGACTGCTCACCCCTCCTCCCTCTGAGGGCCTCATGAGGATGCTCGTCGGCCCCAGTGCCTCCGTGGCCCTTGAGATCAAGCGGTTGAACTGGTTCCAGCGTCACATCCTCTGCATGGGCGTGGACACACGAAGGGTCAAGATGAGGCCCTGAGGCAGCGCCATGAGTTGGCTCACTCCCAGCAGCTCATTCTCCACCACGTGTCTGGCGCTTTGGGTGCTCCTCCGGCTCCTACACCTCCCACTCCATATGCTTGGTGGAACTCTTCCTCCGGGCTGAACTATGGTGAGCTGGAGCCTCACTTGTTCCCCTCTACGCCTGCTGCTGATGCTGATGATGAGGAAGGTGACACTGAGGAGCTTGAAGATGAGGATGAGGAAGAGCATGAGGACAAGGACGAGGACGAGGACTATGATGAGTGATCCCATGGGGCGCTAGCATCGCTCTTCTCCCTTTTTGGTGTCTCGATGCCAAAGGGGGAGAAGTAGTTCTATTAGGTTGTCCGTGGATTTGCATGGGTCGGGCATAAGCACTTGCACATTTTATTCGTTATTTCTTGCTTATGCCCATTTAGCGTTGAACTTTTATATTCGTGGTTTGTGATTTGTGGTTGAGACTTTATGTGGTTGTCTAGATGATACCTATGGACTTCATATCATGGATTATGCTCATGGTTATATCTATTCATATCCTATTGCTGGTGGTTTATCATGGAAGTAGCTCATAATGGTTATCCAATAATAATTGTGATTTATGTCAAGGATGCCTATTCTCTACTTCGGTGGTATGTGTTTTTGCCCTTTTGTATATGGAATATATTCACCTATTTGTGTGCATTTGTATTCCAATGCAAAACTCTATTATGCACACATTGAGGGGGAGTCCCTTCCATAGTTATCTCTGTTTGTCTTGTGTCTTTCTCCTGCAAATCCTGGTATTATCATCTAACACCAAAAAGGGGGAGATTGAAAGAACATTTCATGTTTTCCTATGTTTTGCGTGTTAGATAACAATACTATGGAGACTTTTCATGTGTGCTAAGTGTGCAGGAAGTTTTGAGGGGGGCCGGATAATCCGCCCCTCCAAGGGCGGATAATCCGGCCTACCTCATCTCTCAAGGAAGCCAAGGCGCGTCGCTCTGTGTCCAGTCGGATTTTCTCCCGGAAAATCCGAACTAGGGCGGTTTTTCCTCCCCAGGCCAGATAATCCGGGTTTCGCAAGGGCCGGATAATCCGGCCCCCAGTTTTTGAGCAAAAGGAGCCAAGGCGCGTCGCTCGGTATCCGGTCGGATTTTCTACCGGAAAATCCGAACTGGGGCGGTTTTTCTTCCCCAGGCCGGATAATCCGGCCTTCGCATAGGGCCGGATAATCCGGCCCCCAGAAGTTGATCAAGGGCAAGCTCGGCACGGCCGAGAGGGGCGGATTTTCTGCCGGATATTCCGAGTCTGGGGCGGAGTTTCCCTAGACCAGATAATCCGGCCCTCACTTGGGCCGGATAATCCGGCCCCCAAAGTGTGCAACGGCTGGTTTTTGGAAGGGGGTATAAGTACCCCTTCTTCCCCAACGTCCAGAACTCTTGATTCATTTGAATTCGACCAGACCGTGTGCAAGAGGTCTAAATCTCGATCTCCCACTTCAACCACCCTAAGGTCTTGATCTTTGGTGGAATTGAAGGAGGAGAAGTTGATCATCAACATCAAGAATCAAGCGTTTCAACTCCTCTCCATTCACTTGGAGAAATCCCTGATCTAGTATTCTCGTTAATACCTAGATCGTGTTATTGTATTTGACAACTTTGTTCTTGTGGCAGCTTGTTGTAATTTCGGGAGCCTCCAAGTTGTTGTGGAGTTGTTGCCCCGCTAGTTGTGTAAAGGCGCCGGTGCCCGCCTCGAAGGGTACCTATAGTGGAAGGTGGATCAGGCCTGTTGTGGCGAGATCCATCGGAGAACAGGGTGAGGCCTTTTGTGGCGTGGTGGTCTTAGTACCGCCCACCCCTCCAACGCAGACGTACTTCCCTTAACAAGGAAGGAACTACGGTCAAACAAATCCTGCGTCTCCGCGTGCTTCACTTCGGTTCACTCGTTCCTCTTCCACTCGCTCCTTACTCGCTAGTAGATAGGTTTGCATATAGGGAAATTCCACACATTAGTTTATCTAGAGAATTTACCTTTGTGCTAAGCCTAAAATTGAAAAAGAATTAAAAATTGGTGTAGCACCTATTCACCCCTCCCTCTAGATGCCCATACGATCCATTTCACTAGTGACATACGTGATTGTTAGTGGTTATAGGTATATCGCTTACGACCTGATATAGAAACACCTTCGATGGTTCTAATGGTTAGTAGCGATGATTGCCTTATCGGATTCGTCGGTTGTACATGATGTACCATTGTCTAACAAAAGGACAATTTGTCGTTGGATTGTGAGGATTGTGATGTGTTGCGACATGTTTCAATTGTTCGCTATATCAGTGACTCTCTATGCGTGAACGTCACTAGAGCTAGTGGTTGGTTCTTTGCTCCCCCAAAGAAAACAGAAACAAATAGTGAGTGGTTCTTCATCAAACTATTCTTCTACCATTGTCATTAACCACCAACACTCCAAGATAAGAACACCAATAATTAGGGTTATGAATTCCAATCGATATTGTGATCCTTGAAAACAACAAGAAAGAGTGTACCAAAGGAGAGAGAGAGAGAGAGAGAGAGAGAGAGAGAAGAAGAAGAATTTCACGAAGGAAGCCAAGCAATGCACATATTTGAGAGCCCCTGCATCCTCTTCTCTATTGTGTTGTGATCATCATTTTCTCCATAATCGGACCAACTAATCCTCGACTACTCCCTAGTTCTTGGTCATGTGTGTGTGTTGCATTCCATTCATTATTTTCTCATTGTTTTGAATTATTCATCTTGTCCATCACTTCTGATGCAGTTGCGATGATCTAATAGATGATGTTCTATTAATTCTGGAGCGCTAGCTGTTCTAATAATGTTTTTCATCCAAACGATTTGTGCTCTGTGCTGTTACATATGCACAACCTTTAATTTGGGTGGAAATGTACGATTTAATATAGGAGCCATACTGAAATTGGATTCGTACAAGTATTTCGTTTTCCTAATAGCACTCCATATTTATCCCAGTCGTCATGGTGTATTACTTGAACAGACGCCTGCCATGCATTTGAGTACAGAGTTATCGATCGAGGTCCATGGAAAGAATAAGGTGTTTATGAAATACACCAAAACTTGGCCCATCAAGTGGAGAAGACCATCACCCAATTGGAGAAACTTGTGGAGGAAGATCACATATTTGACAATATAGTTGGACTGGATGTGGAGTACGGTCAACCTGGTGTGACGAAAAAGGCTGCCATCATTCAGTTATGTATCTGATATCTCGCCCTTGTGTACCAAATAATCCATGCCGACAGCTCGTGCCAAAGCTCACTTCTTTCATGGGAAACAAGGACTATACCTTTGACGGCATGGACATCGACATAGATAGGTGCATGCTTGTCGTTGTTGAACTTAAGGTCGGTAATTTAATTTGTGGACATCCAGAGAAGGTAGAAAGTGACCTACAAGCTAGCAAAGGATGATAACAACAAGGATAGCTTGGTTGCCTATGCTGGTTCCATCATTGACAACTTCTATTTGACAAAACTGAAGGAAGGTTTTACTTGGAAAGATCACTATTCCTGGGCAGTGGTGCCCCTGACCAAGAAGCACCTGAAATATGCAGCCATGGATGCGTATGCCACCTTCGAGACATTCTGACGGCTTGTCGTTTATGATAGGGGTATTGAAAGGCTTAAAAGGATAAACCAAACAGTAGAAGCAAGCAACAAGCACAAGAGGTAAGGACATGAAGATGAAACTAACTATAGATGTTCATCTTTAATGTGTTTGATGTTTGTAAGGAAAAGAAACTACTAGGTCTAACATATGTTTCATGCCTATAACTATTATGTCTACCTTATGTTAAAGTTGTTCGATGTGTGAACAAATAACCTGTAAGTGGAATGAACTAGCTAATTATTTCTATCATAGATTGTTGTTAGAGTAATATGTACTTTAGTGTTTTTGAACTATCCACTCGTGCTATGTTATGAAGATCTTAAAAACATAGGTTTCAAATCTAGTAGACATAAACACATGGATGGCAACATATAATCCATAAACATAATAGATTGCAGTGCTACTACTTTAACACGTACACATAGTTCACTCCAGTATGCGCCTCAAACACCAGAATGTCATGGAATACAGTAGAGACGAACAACAACAAAACACAACTTAGGTCCGCTACAAGCATCGAATCAAGTCAAATGTCGTCTGCCTTGAACTTCTTCAAAGGACCGTCCTCGCCATCTGTGTTCTTATACGGCACCCAGGGAAGGGTCTTGAGGTAATTGAGGAGGGCTCGTTGTTGTGCCCTAACATTGGGCCTCTTTTTGTTGTCATTGTACATGCATTCAACATGCTTCAAAATGCTTGTGTAAGACAAGTCTTCATTCCGGGGATTACACGGGCATCGATAGCCATGCCTATACACCTTGGTGTATCCTTCCTCTAGATCCTCGAGTGACTTCGTAGTATTCTTCCTCGTCATCAGTACCATAAGTGTGATAAGAATCATTATGCATGCAAAGTAAGCCATATAATATATTGCAAATACCAGTACAATTTGAAATGCAAAATTTGATAATATATACAACATCAAATCTTAAACTATAGAATAGTGACATGTCTAGAACTCCAATGGAGGGTACATAAGAAGCACAAACATACATAGCAAATGGAAAGTAGCAAGATAACCATTAATATCAAATGTGCACACTATCTTGATTTCACATATATGGGACCCTAGACAATTAAATTAAGATTTTAAGACTATATCAAGATAAATGATTTATAATAGTTAAACTAGCATCAATGCAAACAACACCTCGTATAGGAATGGTGTATGGAGTCAGCACTAAACAAATTACACAGTCAATACAGAAGTATCTAAATTGATCAATCAAGGCATAACATCGTCAATTAAATATAATGCCACTACTTTATAAGAAAAAAATGATAACGAGTTCCATGTATGAATACCCAAGGAATCAATGATCCCAAATATGAAACTTTGAACAGATCAGAATATCTAAACAGTTTAGATGAAGTTCAGATAGATTAAACCAAACCTTGTCGTGGTAGTATCACGGCAGATGTCATGGGATGGCTAAAGTTGGGGCCGTATGGACGCTAGAGGATCCGGAGAGGGATAGTGCGGTGGACACTGCACACAGAACACACAAAGAACACACGATATACCTAGGTTCAACGCTCTCCTAGTGAGATAAAACCCCTACTCCTGCATGCTAGATCTTATACTTGGATCAATACTCAAGCTACAATAGCTCCTCGAGTTGTATGCGAGAGGAAGACGAAGGAGCTCCTGCCTCTCTTAGTGCTACTAGTGAATATCAAATAACTAATGAATCGACGCTCTTCTAGGAGGCCCTGGTGCACCTTATAATGGGGTGCCTAGGTTACAGTTAGGTCTGAGGTGGCATAGAATATGCTCAGAATATGCTGTAGCAGAAGTCTTTGGCTGGGCCCATATGCTCTTCTTGTCAGCGATGGGACTTGACATGCCCATGACCGCTAATGGTCTATCGCTGACACTGTTCCCTCCTGGAAATCATCGATGGGACTTGGCTCTAGGATTTAGGGGCACGCCTAACTTCAGCATGCTTATCTCCTTTGGGAATCCTAGGAGATACAAAGGTGATGACCTTCAGGCTGACATACACCCTCCTGGCATATGCCACCCCCTATGTCAACCTCAACCGATGTAACTCAGCCTGGGGAAACCTGCATAGGAGAGACAATAAGTGTT
The DNA here is from genome assembly GCA_023614405.1 of Avena insularis. Classification (NCBI taxonomy): domain Eukaryota; kingdom Viridiplantae; phylum Streptophyta; class Magnoliopsida; order Poales; family Poaceae; genus Avena; species Avena insularis. Next base: position 161,390,047 of record CM042690.1, on the reverse strand, counting down.
ATGCCGACATACTATGTATGTAGGACAAGGTATGATGGCTTATGCCGGTTTGGGTATCTCAGCCTTATGTTGGCCACTCCACATTGGTCATCTCGGCCTTATGTTGACCTTAGTTGTGGCCAACCTCATATTTATACCATAGCTTGACCCTATCGGGGTCATCCTCCCGACATTAGTCCTCGAAGTTGTCTCAGTCTTAGCAGTGCCATCTGAAAAGATCATGGTAGGTTCCTTTTAACTCATATGGAACATCCCATACAGCTGACATATCTATACGTCGGTCGATCTTGATTTTAACTCTGCCTCTCTAATCGGCAATTTCTTGCCGACACCGACTTTGCCTGGCTAGAACCGACATATAACTCGGCTACCATACCACCTCTTTGTACTCTAATTATTCTCCCTGTGAGATACCTAGCTGCCTTAGTTTTTCCTTATCTTATGTTATATTCTACGTGTCAGGTAATCAACACATTACACCTAATTCTTTGGGCCTAGACATGATGTGTCACACTATTCCCTTGTCACGCGGTGTTAGTTATCCCTGGGAACCATCACGTCGCCGCACAACTCCTCGTTTAATGATGTGGCTGCATGATCTAGTTATGGCACCATGTTACTGCTACCGATTGTGTGGCATGATTTCAGTAATTGTCTGTGAAATACACGCACACGCTATGGCCATCATGGGCATAACTAATCCCACGACCCACGATGCACCAGATTTTAAGTAGGGGAGCAGGGGGAAACCCTTGTTTCACTTTCCATTCCCCCTCTCAATCTTCCTCGCAGCACCGCCGCCACCGCAGCTTCTCGCCACCACGCGACTGTGCTTCCCCTCTATTTCTCCTACACCACTTCCAATCTCGTGCCCTGCATGATGTTGATTCTATATGAGCACTCCTCTCTACCGTTGCCACAGGGCCGCACAAATCTAGGCCCTGCACCTCTGTAGACAGCACCACGATGGAGGATAGCATTGAGGAGATGGACTTGCAGGACGTCGTCACCGTCGAGAATGAAGAATAGGAGCTCGCATCTGGGCGTGAATCCTAGGAGGGCTCCGACGTGACCGACACTCTGCCTCCGAGCGACGAGCTCACGCCTGGGGCCCACGCCGGTGAGTATGTCGTCTTCGTGTCACACTTTGCCCACGGATTTGGTCTCCCCATTAGCGATTTCACCTAGAAGTTCTTCGAGACCTTTGGTCTCCAACCTCACCATCTTCCTGCAAACGCCATTTCCCCTGTCTTCGCTTTTATCACCTGCTGCGAAGGATATCTCGGCCTTTGGCCCTCTATGAATCTATGGGCCAAGTATTTCTAGCTCCGGTCCCAGGTTGTCCCTGAACCCGCAAGAAATCCATCTTCCCTCGGATTCATGGTTTAGTTTCGTGCAAGAAATGGTAACGGTCATTCTTCTATGTGAAGAATAAGACTGGGGTAGACATTATTTGGCTGCCGACATTTTCCATTGGTGTTCCCACCAAACTTAACTAGAAATTCGACCCAAAGAATAAAATCAAGGATGTCAATGATGTTCATGCTGTCATTGGCAACTTAAAGCAAGATAGAATGTCGGCCAATGATCTCCTTACGACATTCATTAGCCGTCGAATTCACCCCCTTCAACTCTGCGGCCACAAGGTCTTCCAGATGAGCGACCGGCTTGTCCCCAACCGGACCCCCACCTTCGAGATGACCAAGCCCCGAGGTTTGTAGACAGGTTAAGGCTATTTTTAAGACCGGGATGACTGAAGAATGGGAGTAGGGTAAATTGCCCTTTGACTGGGAAAACATATCACCGAAGGTAAATGGCTAGATACCTTATCCGTCACACACATTATCTCGGCCCATTATATCATCTGGCTTTGATTTGCCTCTCAATGTTTATGCAAAAGTTTACCCGAAAAGTTGCCGAAGATGCTGAGAAACTCCCTAGCAGTTGGGGCAAAGATCGCAAGACCTCAGATTTGGAAGACCCGGACTCTGAAGATTTTATGCCCATCCCTGATGCCATCTCTGGTCCATCCCCAGGTAAGACTCTCATTTTTGAACCATTAAGGGAATGGCCGGATGATGATGATGATGATTGTCACATTCTAGAGGTATTAGATCCTATCCCACTCGCATTCACCTATCCGTTGCAATCTACATGAGCTGACCCGGCTAGTCAGGTGCACGACGTGGCCCCTATTGCCGTGGGAGGTCAGGACATGATCATGAAATGTGTCGCACCCGCAGCCAAGCAAGCTGAACCATCTAAACCCCCGAAAAGACGCAGGGTGGGAGTTAAGAAGTATCGGAAAGAACGACCTATTGGTTTCAGGTAAGCTTTTTCTACCAACATATTTTTGTGTTTCTATATTTCTTGCTTCTCTCTTTATTTCCTTCTAGATGAGTATATCTTATCACCATCTTACTGCAGGACTGCCTTGGATGCCTCTCAGAGTGCTTCCCATATTGCCTCTCAGATTAATGTGTCACCATCTCCCCCTCCTGCCGATACTCGAGATCCTAGCCTAGCTCGAGCTAGTACTCCTCTGGCACCAGATGCCAGTCTATCTCGGCCAGAGGGTGAAGACAACATTGGAGGAGGGAATGGTGCCCTAGAAGATGAAGTGATGCCTGATCCAAGAGATAATACCTCGGCCCCTAATAAAGAAGTAATAGATTTTGGCACCAGCAATATGGGCATTGAGACAATTGTTCCCGAGACTCCAGTAATGTCGAAATCAACTCTAAATCAGCCGCAATAGCTAGAACTAGAGCCCCAGCAATCTCAACCTCAATAGCCACAAAAATCTCAATAGCCATAGCCACAGCAACCACCAGAGCAGTAGCAGGTGAACCCAATGGCGAAGCAACGGAAACAGCCCATCAGACTAAGGCACCGTTGAAGAAAACCACTATTGTAGCTAAGGAAATGTTGGTTGTCGACATGATGAATAAAACCAATACTGTTCCTGGTACATCTCTAGATAATCAATTGACATTACACATGAGTCCTTCTGCGGCAATGGTCGGTGCCCAAAAATGTGCTACCAGGAAAGGTTTGGTCCTAACCCGGACTTTGAGTGGACAAAGCCGTGGTTCCCTTACTCATATGCTACAGATTGGAACAATGCCGACTATGGTGAAGTGACGTCTGGAAAGCCTCACCCAAAACAACAAGAATTTGGCCTAGACAATGTTGCTCAAAAGATGCGTCGAGCTATGGTTGCTTTCACCCAAGCTGACAAGATCTTCGAGGTAAATACCTCGGTTAATCTTTTCATATTCGCAGCAAACATATATAATCCCTAGTCCCGAGGTTCTGGGAGAGTAAGATATTACTCGGCCGGAAGATCTTAGACCACACTTGCCTAACTTATAGATTGCTAGCTTCAAATCCCTTACTATTCGAGATTTGGGTAGAGTTATTATAACTTGGCTCGAATCTAGACTAACATCAATATCCAGCCATGAGATTCGAGTTGAGTTTACTCGTCTTGAATATAGACTAGAATCGATATTTAGCCACTGAGATTCAAGTTGAGTTTACTCGACTTGAATCTAGACTGGAATCGATATCCAGCCTCCAAGATTCAAGTTGAGTTTACTCGGCTTGAATCTAGACTAGAATCGATATCAAGCCACTGAGATTCAAGTTGAGTTTACTCAACTTGAATCTAGACTGGAATCTATTGGAGCACCGGCGCTTCTCGAACAAGCACAAAGAACTTCTGCTTGAGCATCGGCACTCCTCCAATGTCCTTGTTGCCTTGCTCTAGTTTTTCATCTTTCAATTGTCGACTTAACCCTTGATGAAATATCTGCAGCCGGGGTTGAAGCACAAAATGAGGAGCTATAGAAGTGCCTTGCTAATATTGAAGGTACTTATCACTTGTACTTTATCTTGCACTTTCCTCATTTTACTCGCACTACAATTTAACCTCGGCATAGCCAGGAAAATAGCTCTTACAGAGACGCATCAGGACTGCGTATCAATTTAGAAGTGATGAATCATTTTCTTGAACAAGCAGGGGAACATCAAGCTCAGCTGAAGGAGCAACATGATGAAATATCTCGGCTTTGGGCCAAAAATGAAGAGCTGAAGAAAAATCATAAGGTTGAGCTTGAAAAAATTGATTAGGAGTTTGCTAAGGAGAAAAGCCGAATGTCGGGCCAGATCGACAAGGATAAGAAGTTGCTTGTGGACAGCGAAATTATGATTAACTCGGTTAACACTGAGCTGGAAGAACTCAAGAGTAAATTTGGCACATGGATGACCGAGATTGCCCGAATCAATCATATCTTGGCCCGTGAATTTCCCTTTTGGGCTCTCCTTCTCTACCGACATATTTCTTATACCATCATTCCCTTGACTGATCTCTTTGCTTGTTTTTCATTCTTTTTAGATAACTTTCCCGAATCGTAACCTCTTGTTGCCACTACCATCCAGAAATCCTGTTCAAAAAGAGCAGGGGCTGGCCCTATCTCGAACGAGCTTAACATCGATGACCTCTTGGCTTCTCTCTCCACCAGCCTCAAACTGGTTAAAACCTTTGGGGTTGATCTCCTCAATGCCGCTATTCGCATGTTTAGAGTGCTCTAGCCAAGAGTTACAGCTCCGGAACATGTTTCGGGTCTAGTAGAGCAATTGATGGCATGTGAGGAGAGGTTGAGTCAATGGCGCGAGTCTGCTTCCCGAGCCCTTGCCAATGAAGCTTTGATTTTTGTACTATCATGGTACGAGAACATCAAGTTAGATGTGCTTCAGACATTGCGCACTGAGTCCAGGTGGACCAAGGACCCAGAGCTCATCAAGCAGTGCCAAACCGAGCCTATGAGTTCATATAGTATGCCGACATACACTCCTGGACTGAAGGTTCGAGTTTCCTCGACTATGAGGATAAAGAAAATGCAGCAGAAGAAAATGAGGAAAACTCAGAGGACAAAACCGAGGCCGGCACTAATTCCCTAGATACTAAAACTTCTCCTCTAGCTGGTGGTGCTTCTTGTCCTGATCTTGCAGCCTCCAAGGCTTTGAAAAACTCATATTCATTAAATCCCCGGTATGTTGGGTGCAGATGTAATATATACAATTAAGTCCTTTTGTTGCTACCAAACTTATGTCATATTTCTTTGGGCTGAGTCCCTGAGTTTATTTTCTTGTTTACTCAATCTAATGGCCTTGGCTCTTGTCTACCATTTTCGATGTTCGACGTATGAGTCATAATATCACAAAATTAAACTAACAATACTCAAAACAATGATACCTAGCTCCAAGTTATTCAACATAAGGAAATAAACTATAATAGTAAGGGTTAGTCAAAAAAATATCGGCTCGTTTTTATTTCCTTAGTCGTTTTTCATGTGTATGGCAATCACTAGCTTTTGCTCTTGCTTGCCATGAAGCCGGGTTGCGGACTGCAGCAAATCAAAGAGTGAGCCTTTGGTGCCAACACATTACTAACCCGACATAAGAAACAAGAAACCTAAGCCAACCGACATAAAAAATAGAATTAGTAAATTGAAATTACGATGAAGGCAGTCCCCAAGTTTCTACTCAGGGTGCCGGCATTTCATTCATAACTCATTACTAGCATACATATCAGATACATGAGAGAGTTCGAGATACATACACTTTTTCCTAAGTGTAAAAGGGATAGAGTAACGCTACATTCCACGGCCTCTTGCTTTTTTCACCTGACCTGTCCGCCTTGTTCTTCTCCTGTGCCTGAGCATCTATTAGATAGTATGCATCATTGTGTAGGGCTTTGCTCACAATAAATGGCCCTTCCCATGGAGGCGATAATTTGTGCATGCCGGCAGTGCGTTGCACTTGCCGAAGCACCAAATCCCCTTCTCGAAATACTTGAGGGTTTACCTGCTAGCTATGATAGCGTCGGAGATTTTGGTAATATATATAAGATCTAGACAATGCCAGTTGTCATGCTTCTTCTAGCAAAGTGACATCATTTTCCCAGGCTTCTTTTACCTCAGCCTTAGTATATTGAGTGATTCTTGGTGAGTCATGTTGTATGTCGGCTAGAAATATAGCTTTAGCCCCATATACGAGAAAAAATGGCGTATAGCCGATTGAGAGATTTGGAGTTATCCTTAGACTCCATAGTACTGCCGAGAGTTCATCAATCCATCATCCAGTTGATCGCTGCATCGGCTCAATGAGCCGAGGTTTTATTCCGGATAGTACCAGTCCATTGGCTCTTTCCACTTGCTCATTTGATTCGAGATGTGCGACCGATGCTACATCGAGTCTTATCCTCTTATCCATATAGAATTGAGCAAAGGCTCCTTCGGCAAAATTCGTGCCATTATCCGTTATGATGTTGTGTGGATATCCATACCTCGGGATTATGTCTTTTAAGAATGAATCGGTTGTGGGGCTGTCACATTTTCTTATTGGTTTCACCTCTATCCATTTTGTGAATTTATCCAGCATGACCAAAATATGAGTCATGTTTCCACGAGCTGGTTTAAACGGCCCCAACATATCCAAGCACCATACAACAATTGGCCAAGTGATCAGTATAGTCTTGAGCGCAGATGCCGACATGTGAATCTTGCTTAGGTATCTCTGACACCCATTGCACTTTCTCACCAAATCTTTAGCTTCTTGTAAGGCACTTGGCCAATAAAATCCATGTCGGAATGCCTTGGCAACTAGGGATCTTGATGAGGCATGATGACCACATTCTCCTTGATGGATATGACGGAGTATTTCTTGCCCTTCTTCCGGATCAACACAACTCTGAAGAACATTGGTTACACTTATCTTGATCTCTCCATTGATAATGGTATAAGATTTCGCTCTTCTCTTAACTTGCCTAGCCGAGATTTCATCACTTGGCAAACTTCCATCCTTCAAAAACAACATAATCGGTTGTGCCCATGCTGGCACAACACGAACCGGGAAAACATCCTCATCAGTCAATATTGGTTCTACTGACATAGTCTCTGCCAACATTAGCTGCACAACCCCCGGGTTTCCTAGAGCAGTCCCCGAGTTACTCGAACCACTCCCCATATCTATGTCCATTGGGATAGTCTCTGATTCCGGATTGGCCGGGATAAAGATTGACTCAGATTTAGGCGATGCTTTGATGGATGGTTTTCGGAGATGCTCGAGAGCTATGCCAGCCAGGATTGACTGACGGGATGATCCTAGCTTGAATAACACATTAGGTGCTTCATTCTATGCCCGAGGTATATGATGGAATTCACATCCCTCGAAGTACCCACAGATTTGCTGAACATGAAATCGGTATAAGGCCATGTTGGCATCAAGCGCATCACAATTACCAGAAACTTGATGTACTACAAGTTCTGAATCACTGAAACACATAATCCAGCATATCCCAATCTCTTTTGCCACTTTAAGTCCATGCACCAGTGCCTCATACTCAGCTACATTATTTGATGCTGCAAAGTGGATCTGTAGCACATATCTCAATTGGCCCTTCTTAGGTGAGGTTAGGACTATGCTGGCACCCAAGCCAATTTTCATTTTGGATCCATCAAAGTGCATTCTCCAATAATTGGAGTAAGGCAATGGTGGCTCGTATTGCATCTTGGACCAATCAACGAAAAAGTCGGCCAATGCCTGAGACTTGATGGCATCTCTCCTATCATACTGTGGTGCATATGGTGCTAACTCAATCTCCCATTTGGCTACCCAGCCACTCGCCTCCTTATTACCCATAGTGTCCGAGATAGGAGCCTCACATATTAATCTCATTGGATGTTCTTGGAAATAGTGCTTGAGATTTTTGGCCGCCATATAGACGCCATATGTCAATTCCTTATAGTGTGGGTAATTTTGTTTGGATGCTGAGAGCACCTCTCTTAAGTAATATACTGGCCTCTACACCAATTTTTTCTTCCTCATCACGCTCCACTACCACTTTTAAATGGCACTAACAACTCGGTTTGTGATACATTGCAAATGTATCTATAATTTTGATGTTCCATGCTTGGTTTTATCTACTTTCTTGTGTTTTGTCCACACTTTGGAGTACTTTTCATAAGATTTCTTGGACTAACCTATTAACAAGAGCCACAGTGCCAGCTGCCTGGTTTCTGCTATTTTTGGTTCCAGGAAAGTCAGAAAATGAATATTCTCAGAATTGCACGGGACAAAAGCCAAAAATCCTATTTCACCAGAAGACTCCCGGAGCCAGAATATAAGACGGATTGGGGCTGGGGCCCAGCCACACCATCTGGCCGCAAGGCTGGGCCTAGCTGCCAGGGGTGGTCCGCCACCCCCACACACCCTCGGTCTCCCTCTTCGCCTATAAGATGCCTTCTGACCTAAAAACTCAGGGGGGTTTGACGTTTTTCCAGAATGAGTTCCGCTCCGCTGCCACCACCAGATTCCACGAAACAGCACCAGAAACTCCATTCTGGCACCCTGCCAAGACGGGGAATTGGAGGAGATCATCACCATCATCATCACCATCGCTTCTCCATCGATGATCCATGTTTCCCCCATCTATGAGTGAGTAATCCCCCGCTGTAGGCTATGGGAATGGTAGGGATTGGATGAGATCGTTCATGTAATGGCATCATATTGTTAGGGCATGGTGCCTAGTATCTTTTGTTAGTGCTTTATGACTTTGTTGCAACTTGTTATGCTTAATGCTTGTCACTAGGGCCTGAGTGCCATGATTTCAGATCTGAACATGTTATTGATTCATTATGATAGCATTGTTTATGGTCTTATCTACAAGTTGTATACACACGTTGTTGTCTGGAACCAATGGCCCTGAAGTGACAGAAATCGGGATAACCGGAGGGAATGGCTTTGATGTGAGGATCACATGTGTTCATGAAGTGTTAATGCTTTGCTCTGGTGCTCTATTAAAAGGAGCACCTTAATTTCCAGTAGTTCCCTTGAGGCCCCGCTGCAAATGGGCTGGCAGGACAAAAGATGTTGTGCAAGTTTTCATTGCGAGCACGTATGACTATATATGGAACACATGCCTAGGATTATCTAGTACTTGGATGCTTTATCTTATTTATCTGCAATTGCCCTATGTTCTGATTGCTATGTGAATTGTCTTGTCCATGCAACGCCCGTCCATCCATCCCTATGCCTACCGCACTCGAATCCTACTGTTTACTGCTATTGTTACTGTTGTCTTTACTTTACTGCTGCTACTTTACTATCCCTACTACAAAACTGTTGCTACTGATAAACTGCTGTGAGCAAGATTGTTTCAAGGTGCAGCTGAATTGACAACTCAGTTGTTAAGACTTATAAATATTCTTTGGCTCCCCTTGTGTCGAATCAATAAATTGGGTTTCACTTCCCTCGAAAATACTGCGATACACCCCCTATACTTGTGGGTCATCAAGACTATTTTCTGGCGCCGTTGCCGGAGAGCATAGCTTTATTTATCAAGTCCAATTGGAATCACTATTGTTCAAGCTTAGTTTATTTCCGCCTTGTTTGCTTGTTTCTTTATAAAAAATACAAAAAATTTAGTTCCTACTCTAGTTATTATTTTCGTTGGTCTGTTATTGTCTTGCTTTATCATGCTTGCTGTCAATGGGTGGTTTCTTCGAAACTAAATCTTATTGGCAAGGTGGGTTCACGGAAGAACAAAAATATTATTATAAGGAACACCGCTTGTCACAAAAAGGGAAACACTTATGGGAACAAATTGATAAATTGTATACCATTGCTATAAATGTGTGCTCTACTTATAATGTTACTTATTGCTTTGATAAATCTTGTTGCTGCAGGAGGTACAAACACCTCCCTTTTCAGTGTGAGTATAATGATGATGTTACCATATCTTCTTATGTTAAGGGAAATTATGAATTTTATGATGTGGAACAAATGGAGGAATTTATTGCTAGGAAGGGTGCATTTGAACTTGCTAGTTTGCTTGAAAATATTGATGATTCACCTTATAAATATGAGGTTTATGGTATACTTAAATTTTGCTTTGATAATTACAAGGAAGAAAATGGCTATATTCTTGAATATATTAATAGATGCTTTCCACAAATGGAAGAGACTAATGCCTTGCAGGATCTTATGGAAGAAGAAATTGATGAACCTGAAAGCTCATTAGATAAAAAAGAGGAGGAGAGTGATGAACAAAAGGAGGAGGAATGGATTAGCTACCCATGCCTACCTTCTAATGAGATTAACTCTTTATCCCTTACATTATTTGATTGTCCCCCATGCTTACCAAAGGATGAATGTTATGCTCATGTTATCTATGATAATCCTTTATTTGTGCCTAACTTCGAGATGCATGGTACTAAAGAGTTTTCTTAGAAATTGTTTATTATAAAGCTCTAGACAATGGTCCTATATTGAATGATCAGTCATCTTGTTATAGAATTGTTAAAAGTGGGTTTGAAGGTTTTAATCCCACTATTTTTGAGCTTGGTAAAAATTATGTTTTTGTAGAACATGAAAAGCATGCTTTATGTGATAGTTATATTGTTGATTTTATTCATGAGGCTACTGAAAATTATTATGAGAGAGGAAAATATGGTTGTATAAGTTTTCATGGTATTGAAACACCTCTCTATGTGCTGAAAGTTTTGAAGTTACTCTTATTTTATCTTCCTATGCCTGTCACTTTGTTCTTTGCGAATTTATTTGCATACAAGATTCCTATGCATAGGAAGTGGGTTAGACTTAAATGTGTTTTGAATTTTCTTCTTGATGCTCTCTTTTACTTCAATTCATATTTCTTATGTGAGCATCCTTTCAAACTATCATGCCTAACTTAAAGGCGTTAAAGAAAAGTACTTATTGGGAGATAACCCAAAAGTTTTAGATGAGTCTTGGAAGTTATTGCTTCAGTAATAACCGCTCCTTATCCTTTTTATTTGCTTTTTGTGCCAAGAGTAACCTCTGATGAGAGAGAAGTAATGATTGGGAAAGTTGCTGTCCCGAAACAGATTTCTGTGCTTCACCGTACAAATTCATGTAATATCTCTGTACGTATTTTTGAGGCGTGAATTCTTGTGCTTCTGCCCCAGGTTGTTATCTAACTTTCGTTAGTTCAACACTTTTCGATTTGAGCAACAGAAGGTCTTCGAAAAAATTCGTCTTTACCTGCTGGTCTGTTTTGACAGATTTCTGCCATTTTCTGCATTTGCTTCTTGTTGGTTCCTTTTTGAGTTCTTTTGGGGAATTGAGCTTTTTGAGGGAAGTGCTACAGTAGCTAGTGTTTTAATGGAAGTTTTATTGGTGTGATAACTGAACCTAAAGACTTATTATCTTGAGTGCACTAGTGTTGCTAATAAAGATTGTGTGAAGTTTTGTATGAAGGAAAATTTTTAGGTGTATGGAAGGAATGAGTAGTGAGATGAAGGATGGACTAAAGCTCAAGCTTGGGGATGCCACGCGTGTCACCCCAAGAAATACCCAAGAAGTACAAGCGTCAAAGCTTGGGGATGCCCAAGGCATCCCCTTCTTCATCAATAAAAATCTCAGGTTTCTTCCAAACACTTCATTTTTATTGTTTCATGCATAGTTGTGTTTTTCTTGGAGCGTCTTCTTTTTTGTTTTTGTTTTGGTTTTTCGTTTGCTTGGTTTTCTTAGTTTGGTTTGGATTGGAAAAGAGTAGGAAAGTTCATGCTTAAGTGGTAAAGAGAGCTTGTTTTTTACTGTGGCCTATGCTTTGTCATGCCATGCTTGATATTGTTTTGGCTTTATGCTTAGTATTCTTTGCTGTAGCATGACTTGTTATAAACAATTGAGATTACTTAATGTGCCTTGGAAGAATCATCCGTTGTTTTAGCACATTAAAGCATAGTATTGTGGTATTCTCCTTTGATGCTTTATTTGGGTTGACTTGGCACATGCTCACACCATGTTATGACTATCCCAAGTCACCATAAGCCTTTATGATCCTTTAGTTTTCAACTTGTAGTATCACTTTATGCTTTGATCAATGATGTTTTGTCGCTCTGCATGATTATGGCCATTATTGCTCTCTTAGTTTGTCGCTCCCAGTCTTTTGCTAGCCTCCGCAACCAAGTATGAGTTCCACTCATGCATCCAACTCCTTAAACCAAGTTATTCCAAAGTGTCCACCATACCTACCTACTAGCATATGCTATTCCAAGTATATTCATGTTTTTATCTACGTTCCAAATTAAACTTGTTATGAGAAAACTAGTGATTAAAGCTCTCACGAACTTGATGGCACACTTTACTTTTCTTGCCCTTAATAAACTTGAAACATTGTGTCGTCTATGTTGTATATGCTTGCACTTATTTGTTGGGGATTAGCAGAACCATGCTGTCATGGGGAATGCTTTCAACATTGCACTTGTACTTTGTACCTAGTTGATATCATGCTCTTTTGTCTATGGATGTCGTCGGTGTGAAATGAAAGGGGAGCTTGTAAGTCCATGGAGTTATGTATGTGTGTTAGAGAAATGCCTAGGCCGCTTGTATAATCGATGCTGACATGGTGGAAACCTGCAGCGTAACCATAATGAGCTGTCTATGAAGCATTCTTCTTATAAAAAAAAGAGTCTGATATTGAGAAAAAAGAGAAAAAGAAAAAAAAAGATTATGAAAAGAGGAAAGAGAGAAAAAAGCACCATATTCCCATGGTAAATAAGAAGATTGCTGAGATGCTTGTTGTCTGCTTGCCTTGTCATTTTGATTATGGGGATTCTTCCGTATCATCAGGCAAGGGGTACCCGTTTGGCGGTTCTCTATGATACACATGTACTTACGATGACAAGAACTTACCGTTGACTAAACTTGAGTTGCATGAGGAGCGGCCCTCGTATTCAAGGGACATGAGATTTCCAACTTATACTTCGTCAAGCATATACACCATAGTTTGTTCACATTGACCTTAATTACTTCAAGATGCTTATGATAGGGGCAATGAGAGCTGAAACCTAATAAGTACTTTAATTTTTGGAAGCTCTTTATGAAATTGAATCCCTACTTCCTTCCATGAAGGCCTTTCTTTTACTTTTATGTTGAGTCTCCACCTTCTATCTTTATGCACCTACTTTGAGAGCATAGTGGCCATTCTTAGTTCTGTGCGCATTGTCCCAATACTTGTTGATTGATGCATAGCTTTGATATTGCTTGTTTTAAACTATTTGTATCTAGTCACTCTTATGAACTTTGAAGGTGTCCTATGCATTTATGTTTGCTACTCTATGAGGGACAAGATGAATGCCACTATGCTATGTTTTCTTTATGTGAAACAAACAATCGTCTTGCAAAGCATTGTTATTCATGAATCTTTTGTTTGTGCCTTTTCATGTTGCAACATAGTTGCTTTGTCTTATTGTTAGAACTTTATGTTTCATGTTCTGATTGAAGTACTATGATCCCAGCTATCAATGTTTTACAAATACTTTGATCAAGTTTATGATGGTGCATGTCACCTCAAAAATTATTCTTTCTTTTTATCACTTACCTACTCGAGGATGAGCAGGAGTTGAGCTTGGGGATGTTGATACGTTGCTAACGTATCCATAATTTTTGATGTTCCATGCTTGATTTTATCTACTTTCTTATGTTTTGTTCCAACTTTGGAGTACTTTTTTACACTTTCCTGGACTAACATATTAACAAGATGCCACAATGCTAGTTGCCTGTTTTCTGCTGTTTTTGGTTCCAGGAAAGTCAGAAAAATAATATTCTCGAAATTGGACCGGACAAAAGCCAAAGTCGATATTTTACCGGAAGACTCACGGAGCCAGAAGACGAGACGGAGAGGTGCCACAGGGTGGCCACACCATATGGTGGTGCAGGCTAGCCCTGGCCACGCCACTAGGTGGTGTGAGCCCCCTGGCCGCGCCACCAGGTGGTGTGGGCCCCCTAGTCGCCCATCGACCTTGCCTCTTCGCCTATAAGATGCCTCCCGATGCAAAAACGCTAAATCATCAAGCCTCCAGCCACAAAATGTTCCGCAGCGCTGCCGCCACCAAAGGGGACATTCGGGGGACGGAAAGTATCTGTTCCGGCACCATGCCGGGACGGGGAAGTGCCCCCGGAGCCATCTCCATCGATCTCCACCACCATATCCATCACCATTGCTGATTCCCATGATGAGGAGGGAGTAGTTCTCTCTCGAGGCTAAGGGTTCTACCGGTAGCTATGTGTTCATCTCTCTCTATGCATGATCTTATTGTGATCATGAGCTTGTAATCTATAGATCTACCTTGCTACTCAAGTGCTTTAATAGATCTCTGCTCTCCCCATGTGTGTGAAGTTGACAGTGTGCACACCATGGTGGCACTTAGGCTAGAGATTACAAATACTTGTTATGAGTTATATTTGGAGTTGGATGTCTTTATGAAATTGTGGTGTTTGTTTGAACCATCTAGTGCTCAAGGTGATAGTGTGAGGTTATCTAGATGGGGAAAGCGGACTTTGAGGAGTGCTGTTATAGCCCTACCATGGATTAGAGTGTCCAACCAGAGAGTAGTTCAGAGTAGTATCATAAAGAGAAGATATTTATATGAGAGTGTTCACTAGCGAAAGTATGATCCCTAGGCCTTGTTTCTAAACATTAAAACACCGTTTGCAACTAGATCTGTTACATGTTTGCTTGCTTCCATCTTTATTTCAGTTTGCCTTTAGTCTCTTCCACGCCATCAAGCTATTTTCTGGCACCATTATCTTATATCCATACCACTTGTATTTCACTATCTCTTCGCCGAACTAGTGCATCTATACACCTGACAAGTGTATTGGGTGTGTTGGGGACACAAGAGACTTCTTGTATGTTGATTGTAGGGTTGCTTGAGAGGGGATACCTTTGACCACTTCCTCCCTGAGTTCGATAAACCTTGGGTGATCCACTTAAGAGAAAACTTGCTGCTGTTCTACAAACCTCTGCACTTGGAGGCCCAACAACTATCTACAAGAATAGAAGTGCGTAGACATCAATAGCTTTGAAGGGTTCCGTAGACGAAAACAAAAAAATTTCTACGCTGGAACCTCCTAACACGCAAGATCTATCTATGTAGTAATGCAGTAACGACCGGAGCATATAGAATACATACCCTTGTAGACCGTACATGGTTAACATTCCGAGGGGAACATGGTTGAAGTAGTCGAACGCGTGGCCAACCTCAAGGTCGTGAAGCTCCTCGCAGGTCACCCCTTGCCCCATCTTCATCGTGCAGCAACTCCGGCTCACGACATCCAAAGTGCCCCGAGTGTTGCACCTCGTGGCTTCGTACACATCTAGTGTATGATGAGACCTCTGTCTCCCTGACCCCGCTGGGAGTGCAGAAGTAGATCTCCGCAAGGAACCCCTGCAGTGCAATGGCGTGTTGCAGGTGCGGCGTCTCTTGCGCGAGCAGTCTTTTCTTGGGACCGTATCAACGCGTGGAGATTCCTAGAGAGATAGAGGTGGAGAAAGTCAACCAAAAGACTTCTCCAACTTCCCGTCTTTAATCCCACCCATGGGAACCCCTTTATATAGGCGGAGGGCGGCGTGCCCTCTCCATTGGGTTAGCCATATGGTACTAAAAGGTAAAGGAAAAAGGGCAAAAGGGAGGGAGCCAGCCGGGTGGGCTAGCAGACCCAGCCCAGCAGCCTCAGCCGACTATCCGGTGGTGCCAAGCCACCGGTGGTCTAACGCCCAGCAATGGCGGCCTAGCTACTTGAACCCTAGGTGGGCAAGCCCGGCGCCCCAGTAGCTTGCCCCGACCTGGAATAGTAAGGCGAGGCGGGGAAGCAGCCCGGGCAGGCCGGCCTGGGTGGGATGCAAGCGGCAGCGTCCCACAAGCGGCACCCGCCATCTCGCTACCCCCACGCGGCGTCTAATGCCCGCCGCCCACGTGCCCTAGTGGGCTACTAGGCCCACAGGCGGCAGGAGCTGCCCCTTTTTGCTGATTCCTTTTCCTTTTTCTTGGGTGACTTCCCCTAGGTCAATTCCCTCCGGGGTTTTGGCCTAATGTGGAAGTTGCACTATAAATCTTAATTTAAATATTTATTTAGAATATATTAATTCATAATTAACATATAATAAATGCATATATTCAATTTTCATTTATCCGAAACACCTTTTCGACCTTTTCTTTATTCCTTTGTCCGAACAACTTTGGATTTCTCCCTGGAACAATTCCAGTTTCTCTTTCTCTACTATGATTCCAACTTACAGACGATCTCTCTCATCGTACCCTTAAGTGTATCCTGTCACGGCTCGGGAATGGCATAAACATGATCTCTATCAATGATCATTAGAGGGACCGGGATGTCCATAATGACCCCTGTGCATTCCATGATGACGATGTTGTTTGAATCGTAAAATGTTGAGTCCAATTTCCCTTTGTTTCTCTGATATGAATTGTCCGAGATCCGATCATTGGTATCATATACCCTGTTCAATCTCGTTAGTGACAGGTTCAGTTTTACTTGTTACCGTGATATTACATCCCCGTGACCTAGTCACATGTTGCAACATTTATGGATGTAATCTCACCAAGCCGGTCATATGTATCTTACTCGTCACGTGGGTGAACAAATCCTGCTCTTGATTCACATGTCATCTACTGTTCCTTTGGAATACCCAACGTACACTTTTATGATCAGCATTTAACCGTGTGACATTTGATGCAGTCAAAGCAGCCTCGGGAAACAGTGAGTAATATGATCTCACGGTCTAAGGAGAAGGAGACTATGTTTCTAGCTATTGCAACAATGAACTCTGTGACTTAATCGTGTTGCAATCTTTGAGGAATTTCCATCACATCATTCACCAATGATATGACCTCATTTTGAATTGGCATAAATGCCCCATGACCCGGAAACCTTGATCATCGCTTGACCAACGAACTAGTATGAATAGAGGCCACTAGGGACTTGGTTTGTTTCATACCACACATGTACCAATGTTTCCACGTGATATAGTTATAACACAATATGAAACTATTATGAACTAATTAAGATATGATAATAAAAACCCATTTATTATTTGCCTATAGGGCATATCTCCTTTAGTCTCCCACTTGCACTAGAGTACAAATAATCTAGATTGCATTTTACTCATCACAAACGATATCACATATGTGTTTATTGATCATGCATGCTTATGGAAAACGTCATGTCCATGTTCTGTTTTACCAGATCATTGTGTCTTTTGCAAATTGTTAATGTCTTCCTAATTCTGACATGCATACCATTATCTTATAATGGGTTGAAGTATTCGTTTGGCGACAAAGTGAGACTTTGTTTCTAGTGTTTACAATGACGATCGCTTTCACTGTTGTCACGTAATCTTTGAAACACACTTCACATCCTTTGTGTGTATATATAGTAGTTATGTCAACAGAGTGAGGTCGTTATCCAGGAGCCAGCAGTAACGTTAGACCAGCCACAACGAGCTTTCTCATGGGCACTGTGCCCTGGGACACACCCTCTGCGTAAAGACGAACTAGTCCTGCTACAACAATATACATCATGTCAGATGAAGTCCTTATACTTCTTTATCTATGTAGATCCTAGTGCATGTATTGCAACTATGCGCCTTACTTTGCTTCTTGCCATTTAAGGACAAACTTAATTTTGATTCAATGATTAACTTAGGAATCACTTCAAGACATGTTCTTACAGATAAGAGCTTGTCCTTCCAACCAGAACCTCGGGTCACATTATGTCGAATATTCAATTTGGTTGTATCAAAGAACCTATGACTGAGGCATAGGAGATGCAATACACCTCTTTCTTTATTTGAACCATAGTTCTAATACTAAGACTAACTCATTGCTTCATACAAGTAAGAACACTTCTTTCTTACCTCGTTCCATTCTGAACTACTTCAGAATATTGTCTAGGACATTCCGAACATTTTCAGAATCAAGTCTAGAAAGCATTCAACTATGTTGTTTATTAAACTTACCAATCTATCTCAATAGATCTCATTGTTTAATAACTTGTTCAACTTCATCCATATTTACTAACTTAAATGTTATCTATACCAATCACGCCATTCATATATGTCGTCCACATATCTTAGAATGATTTCACGCTCCCACTCAAATATCGCATCCATATATGAGATCCAGTGATTTCACTTAGCTCCCACTCAAAATATGTATGCTACATATTATGATTTAGCCAAGCTGCTTGGCTCCCACTCAAATGAAGGTTCTCTTGATAATCTTGGACATTCCAAAATTCTTCGATCACCATAAAATTGAGAATTCCAGCTACGAGATTCCAATATCCTTATATTGCTGGTGTAAATCCAATAGACTTGAGCATTACTACATTAGTAGTCAACTCCTTGAATTTGTCCAAACTTTGTGACAAATCGAGCTTTATGTCTTTATTAAGTTTCATTTCCTTCCTTACGACTTTGCAGTCATTTAGAAATATCAAGTAAACATCTTTACTTAATAAGATCAAGTAACATGTTACTTTGCAATCTTAAATGTAACTTAATACAAGATTTCATGACTCCCAGTCATTTCTCGCACTTAGGTCTATCATGCTTCTTTGTAGTTCGTAGGTATGTCTTGTTCAAAACATGACAAGTGGATCAATGATATAATTCCGCAAACTTGCAGAATATATATAGTTGAATCCTATTTTATTTAGTTAAAGTATTCGCTGAAACTATATGATCATTATCATTAGTTTCTCCTCTATTTGTAGTGTTCAGTTTAATGGAACAAATTTTGCTGCGCCACTCAACAATCCGGAGGTAAGGTCAAATACCTTGTTTTGATATTTTAGTTTCTTCCACCTGTATCTTCATCAAGACACATCAACTTAGGAAAGCAGCAAGTTTGCCTCTTGTGGAACATGTATTCATAGTTGCCTAAGAATATTCTACAAATACTTGTTTATTCGCCATGATTTCGACTTATCAAAATCTCCAGAAACTCAAACGTGCCATAACTCTTTATGGTGTTGTTTCCATGAAACTTTAGATGTTCCTTTGTATTTCAAACGAGTGTTTTCTTAATTCGATCTTTAACTCTAAACGATAAATATAACCCCGATAAGACATAATATTATACCATACAGTTTGAACTCGTCCAATTGTCATAATTTGTGAAACATCATTCACAAGTCCCTTTTATGCTAAATTTAACTTGAATACCTTAGTTATATCGATCAAATCAAAGAGACCTTGTATTCTTGTTAATTTCAATATCCCACTTTGTAGTGAACACTTTTGAATAATTCAAATCATTTCAAACTCGTGTTTCATTAAGTAAATACACTTATTCACTTAAGTCCACAATTAACTAATGATTTCCACTATCTTGTTGAAAATGCAATACATCACTATGTATAAGATTCAACATTTCTTTGCATATCACCGTTTTACCAAAATGCGGAGTTTTAGTCATTCTGTCGAATGAGGCATGGTTTTGCAAAGTCTTTAGATTAAGTATCTAAGACCCCAATCTTCATTTAGAATGAAGAACATGCAATAACCAAAATGACTTAAACTATAGTGACATGTCATTATTAAACTTTGGATATCTTTTAGGATTCTAATCCTTTAAAAATGTTTAAGCTGTTATCATTAACATAGTGATGCAAATAAATTATTTATAATCGTAATGTGACCGTAAGGTATTGTTCATAGGAATAATACAACTGGCTTGTAACTTGTTCATATGAATAATTGTCTCGCCAAATGCAAGACACACAAACAAGGATTACAAAATTATATTCAAGTCCACTAATCCAAATGATAAACTTTGAGGAAAGGGATGATGCCGGCCATAAACTGTTTTGCTCGCCATCATTAAGCCACATTGCCTCAATTCTAGCAATTCTCAAGCAGACCATCCTATTTTCACAAAACGGGACAAGTATCAAATACTTTTCAAATTGCAACGAGTTCTGCCAAAACCACATTTATAATTTGTATATCTTACATATACCCTTTTCATCCATGACCTCCACTACAATTGCTGCAGAGTCATCAGACTATCTCCTAATGGTTATTGTATCAAGAAGAGAAGATCATCTATTACGAGGATATCCCTCAGGTGTGGGTATTAATCTATGAAGTTGGACCCTTTTGCTAAGTTCCATATCAAGAAACAAATTTCCCATGGTCGCAAAGGACCTCAATGGGATAGGCCATGATCTACTAAGATATTGGAAAATAGACATCTAGACTAAGTTCATAATATGAGTTCAATTTATAATTGATCTCCCACTAAAATTGTCATCCCCTGGATGATTTTAGCGATCACACGATCCCAATCCTCTACACCACCCCCGATCGTCACGGTCAGCAATGCGGTTTCAAAGGTAGACATTCCCCAATTTCAATCATATCAGCCATGTGGCTCATGCTCGATCTTTCGATCTCTTGTGTTCCGAGGCCATGTATACACATGCTAGGCTCGCCAAATCTAACTTGTGCGTATTCGCTGTGCAACATGGCTTACACCTAATGTATGCGAACATAGATATGTCTAGCCCCCGATCATCACGACCGACTTCATAACAAAGAACTTTCTTGGTGGTGCACACAACAAGGGGAACACTATCATTAGAATTATATAGGGATTATCTTATTTGCTATCGTTGAGTATCTAATACTAGCATACAATAAGATATAAAAACAGGTATCAACATCACATGCATATTGTGATATTATATGGTCCTTCTTCTCGTGCCTTGATCTCCAGCATGATCTCCATGTTGCGCCTGGTTTGACGCCAAGTCCACAACGCCACCCGGTCGTCCATTGGAACGATGACTATTACTATACTACTTAGTAACAGAAAAGTAAACTACTTTACCTTCATAATGACCAATACATATCATAACACATGCCCTTCTACAAAACAAAGTTAGACGTCTCTACTTTATCTTTTTCAAATTTTACGTGGTTGTTTAGGGCTTCTGCAATAGAACCGTTTCTAAACTATGAACTTTCCAACCACAACATGGATCCAACAGTAAGTCTCTACTACACCCCTTTCAGGGCCCTCCATTGTAAATGCTATATCAACTATTGAATGAGAGACAGACACCCGCTAGCCACTTATATGGTACAAGCCGTATGTCGAGCGTGGAACCAGTCTCGCGTACGAATACACGTAAGGTCGATCCGGGCCGCTTTATCAAACAGTATCGTGATATAAAAAAGGACACATTAGAGGGTAACAACTAAGGGATCAATGCCTGCACAATACTTGTGCATACTGGCCGTACAACACTCCTACACATAGATTGGCTCTGATACCACTAAAGGGTTCCACAGCAGAAAAAAAATTCCAATGTTGGAACCTCCTAACGCCCAAGATCTATCTATGTAGTAATGCAGTAACGACCGGAGCGTATGGAATACATACTCTTATAGACCGTACATGGTTAACGTTCCAAGGGGAACATGGTTGAATTAGTCGAACGTGTGGCCGACCTCAAAGTCGTGAAGCTCCTCGCAGGTCACCCATTGGTACATCTTCATCGTGCAACAGCTCCAGATCACGACATCCAAAGTGCCCCAAGTGTTGCACCTCGTGGCTTCGTACACATCTGATACGTGCATTTTGCATCACTATTCTATATCATAATTTACTATTATTCATTGATATATTTCATATTAAGATATGATACTTATGTAACTTCATCTGTTTTTGCATGATTGATGACTTTTGGAGCATGGACCGCTGCAGTCAGGATTCTGATGGAAAAGGTGTTGTTTGGAGGCAAAATTCGCAAAGATCAGAAAATCCGAGAAAATATATGGAAAATCCTATTTTTCCAGAAGACGAAGACTGCCAGAAGGAGTGGAGATGGGCCATAGGGGGCCCACACCACCCCCTGGCGTGGGCCACCCTAGGTCGCACCACCAGGTGGTGTGGCTGCCCTGGCCCACCTCCAGCTCTCCCCTCTAGCATATATTATCTCCACGGAACCCTAATACCGGGAGAGCGACCATAGAAAGATTTTGCCACCTCTGCGTGGAGGAAAACACCGAGAGAGAAAGATCTTTCCGGCAGACAGATTTCTGTCGGGGAATCCCTTCCCGGAGAGGGGAGATCGTCGCCATCAACACCACCATCAAGCTGGACTTCATCGGGATCATCATCATCATCATCATCATCACCATCATCACCACCAGCACCCTCATCACCATTTCCATATTGCTGTAACAATTGGGCTGAATCTTGAATAGTTCTTAGGGGAAACTTTCCCGGTGTTGATTATTCTTTTTAGTTGATGCTATTGAGTGCACCATAGAATTATTGTTTATGTTCAGATTGTTATACATCATTATTCCATCTCTGATCATGATCCATATGATGTCTTGTGAGTAGTTCATTTTGTTCTTGAGGACATGGGAGAAGTCATGTTGTTAGTAGTGGAATCGTGTTGAGGAAGATTCAATAGTTTGATATTTAAGTTGTGGTGTACTTCTTCTAGTGGTGTCATGTGAACGTGGACTACATGACACTTCACCTATATGAGCCTAGGGGAATGCATTGTGTATTTGGCTACTAATCGTATGGGTTGCCGGAGTGACAGAAACCTGAACCCCCATTAGGAAACCATTGCACAAGGGACGTCAGGGTCTTAGTGTTTAAAGTTGTGGTTAGGTTTCTACCTTAATTACTTTCTTGTACTTGCGGATGCTTGCAAGGGGTATAATCACAAGTATGTATTAGTCCTAGGAAGGTCGGTACATTAGCACAGGTTCACCCACACAACACTTAGCAAACTAAAGACGATTAATCAACTATATGAAGCGAAAGCACTTGACAATATTCCCGTGTGTCCTCGATAACGTTTGGTCATCTTAAGTAATACAACCGACTTGTCCTTTGCTGAATAAAGGATTGGGCCACTTGCTGCATTTATTCTTATTGTCTTTTATTTACTCGTACTTTATTTACTTGCATTATCAAAAACCCCTAAAAATCCGTTTGCTAAGTATTTACAGAGAATTCCTGATCCATACCACTAGCCAGCACCTTCTACTCCTTGTTGGGTTCGACACTCTTACTTGTTGAAAATACTGCGATACACCCCCTATACTTGTGGGGTCATCAAGACTATTTTCTGGCACCGTTGCCGGGGAGTGAAGCGTTATTGGAGAGTGGAACTGGTAAAGGAAACTTCTACTGTGAGTATTGTTTACTTCTGTTAGTTGCTTTTTTTCAATATGGATAATTCCCTGAGTTTCTTATTTCGTAATGCTACTACCACTGCTAAGGTAGTAGATGAAGTACCACCTGCTGAGAATGATACTTTTAAAATACCTACAAGAATTATTGATCGTGTTATGGATAACTACTATGTTGGGGATGGAACTGTCCATCCCGGTGATCATTTACTCTTTATACAGGAATTATGCGGATTGTTTAAGTGTGCAGGTATTACTACAGATCAAGTTAAGAAGAAGTTATTCTCATTATCACCGAAAGGAAGAGTTGAGGAATGGTATAAGCTGCTGAAGAATGGTCAAGATCTTGAATGGGAGGAAATAATACCTCTCTTTTATTCAAAGTTTTATCCTCCTAGTGAGATTCATAAAGATCAGAATCAAATATACAACTTTTGGCCTCTTGATGGAGAGAGTACAGCTCAAGTTGGGGGAGATTGAAGTTACTAATGCTCAAATGTCCCATTCATGAGCTCCCCAACAATATTATTATCAATAACTTTTATGCAAGGCTTTCTCTTCATGATAAGGATTTATTGGATGCTTCTTGTGCTGGATCATTCACTCGCATGGAAGAAGAAGCTAAATGGGATCTTCTGGACCGTACTCAAGATAATGCTGAAGCATGGGAGAATGACAAAGGAAGAAAGTCAGGTATAAATTATGATTATGAATACATTGAATCTTTTATGGGAACTGATGACTTTCAGAATATTAAAAATGCTTATGGTCTAGACTCTCAAGCTATTGCAACTTATTTTAAGGCTTTTTCTTCCTACATTGAAGTGCCTAAAAAGAAGTGGAATAAGTATCATGAACCTTATAAAGATGTTGCTAAGTGTGTTCTTGCAAGGAATACTAAAGTTTATACTGCTAATCATGTCTTATCTGAACCTTACATTGAGAAAATGCCTTTCCCAGTTAAGATAAAGGAACATTCTATGATAGCTAGTATGGTTAGTGAAAGTACAAATAAAGCTATTGAACCTAATAAACAAATGGATGATGAACCTATAATATCAAATGTGAAAGACTTTGTCACTAAATATGTAGAAGAGGGACACACTATCCTTTGTAAGGATACCTCTAATATTGTCTCACAAAGTAGTGTTATGAGAGCTAGTATTCCTGTCTTTTCTGTTAGGATAAGTGATCATTGTTACGATGGCCCTTGTGATAGTTATATTGTTAAGTTTATGCATGATACTGAAAGTTACTATGAGAGAGGGAAAAGTGTTCTTATGTATCTCAATAATATCAAGTTTCCTCGTTTTATGCTGAAAGTTTTTATGTTGCACTTCTTTTGCCTTCCTATGCTAGTAGCCTCTGGTTTCAACAACTTGTTTGTTTACAAAATTCCCTTGCATAGGAAGTGGGTTAGACTTAAACATGTGTATTTTTGCTTCTTAATGCTCTCCTTCACTTCAATTCATATTCTTGTGTGAGCATCATCAAAATTAGCATGCCCATCTCAATGGCTATAAAGAAAGAGCTTTTTGGGAGACAACCCAATTTATTCTTGCTTTCAGTTTGTTTTTGTTTCTTTGAGTCTTGGAAGTTATTACTTCGGTAATAACCACTCCTTATCCTTTTTCTTTGGTTTTTGTGTCAAGATTAACCTCTAATGAGAGAGAAGTAAGATTTGGGGAAGTTGCTGTCCCGAAACAGATTTTTGTGCTTCACCATAAAAATTCGTGAGAGATCTCTGTACGTCGGATTGAGCTGTAATTTTTTGTGCTTCTGCCCTAGGTTGTTATTTAACTTTTTTTAGTTTTTCACTTTTTGATTTGAGCAAAACAAGATTTTCGAAAAAATTGATATTTACCTGTTGGTCTGTTATGACAGATTTTGCCACTCTTGCATTTGCTTCTTTAATCGATTTCCTTTTTGAATTATTTTTGGGTTTTCGGAAGGAGTTTCTACAGTAGCTCTTGTTTTGATGGTTTTCAGTTGAAATTGGACTCAAAAGGTTTTATCACTTCACTTATACTAATGTTGCTAATGAGAGTTGTGTGAAGTTTTGTGTGAAAGAAATTTCGAGGTTAGTGGAGATAATGGTGTAATGAGAAAGTGAAAGGTTTCATGACTCACAATAAGTGTATGAAGATGAAGATATTGATGTTATTCAAGTGGTGACTCTGGAAGAATCTGCTAAATAACAAACTCAAAGACCTGCAGAGTCCGTTTTCAAAATAGGTAACAGTTCTGGTAAGAAAAGTTCCACAAAAGATCTGTCCAGTAATATTTTTGCAGTTTTTAGCCAACAAGGAAAGCTACGAAGCGAAAGAGGGACGAAAACGGAGCCAGGGTGGCTCACACCACCATGTGGCGCAGGTCCCCCGGGTCGTGGCACTAGGTGGTGTGGCCACCTCGGACTCCGTCTCCGACCTGTTTTCTCCCAGTACCTTCCTTTTGTTGTAAAACTTCGTAATATTTAATCCCCCGGATCCCCCGAGGTTCGTATATTATGTTCTCGTCGTGTTTTTTTTTGATCTGTTTTTGACAGGTAGATTCCTAGAGTTGGAGCCACAATGTCTTCCTCTGGGTCAGACAAGGAAGACTCCTCTGTGGATATCATCAACCCCTACATGAGAGAGTTGAAGATTCATCCCAAGGAGTTGTTGCTTGAAGATAGAGAGGTATGGATAAAGGAGGTTCAAGGCCCTAAAGGTGAAGGAAGTCTGGAAGACAGGATGGAAGCACTGGAGCAAGAAGTCTTTAGGTACAAGAAGATGGCGGAGTGCGAAGTGGATATCATCCATAAGATTTGTTCTGAACTCATCACCGAGCACCAAAAGGAGTCTGCTGAGCTCAAGGATGAAGTCCTCTCACTCTGCCAAACAACCAACCAACTGCAAGAACAGCTCTATGACATTCAAAATCAAAACTGTGAGTACAAGGTTAGGTTTAAACGCATAAGTGCTACTACAAGTTTCAGAATGCTGGAGACCACGATATCCTTTGTTGATGGGGAGCCCTTACCTTGGAAGTCGGACGATGACGAGAGGATACCACCACCACCGAAGGAGTAATTCGTCATCAGGTTTGGCATCCCCTTGGTTTGTTCCAAGCTTGGGGGAGTGTCACGGTATCACATCACTATCTTCTATCTTTTTTACCCTTTTAGTAGAGTCATATCATGAATAGAGAAGTTATCATGTAGGATGGTTTGCATTAAGGAAGTGTCCCCTCTCTCGTTAGATATGTATCCCTTGGTTTGAGTAGCTGTTATGGAATATTAATGAGAAGTTCTATCATTTACTCTTTTGCATATCTTATATTAATTTTCAATTCGTGGTTATATGATTGATCTTGTTGTTAGTATTGGTATCACTTTGGGATCGTTGAGTTAATTTAGTTGGTTTTGGCAAACCTGGCTTGGTCAGTAGCAACACTATTTTTGAGAATTGAATGAAAAAGATAGAAGTAATCTTAAAGAAATATAATTTCATCATCTTTCTTTCTTGATTTGCTCATAAGTTCAGTATTCTCTGGTTAAGATCTTTTGTGCTTCCAAGGAAGATTGCATGTTTGTTTTTATCACTTGTATGTTTGTTTGTTTCCTTCAACTCTTATACTTGCTACCCAGCCTTGCTAGCCAAAAACCTATACGGAGAGGGAATTCTTCTTGTGCATCCATTCCTTAAACCAAAACCTATGCCATTTGTGTCCACCATACCTACCTATTAGCATTATTGCTATTCCAAGTAAATTCTTGTTTTTATCTACCTTCCAAATTAAACTTGTTATGTGAAAATTAGTGATTAAAGCTCTCACGAACTTGATTGCACACTTTACTTTCTTGCACTTAATAAACTTGAACCATTGTGCCCATTTATGTTGCGTATATGCTTGTGCTTTATGAGTTGTGAATTAGCAGAACCATGCTGTCATGGGGAACACTTTCAACATTGCACGGGTACTTTGTACCTAGTTGATATCATGTTCTTTTGTCTATGGATGTCGTCGGTGTGAAATGAAAGGGGAGCTTGTAAGTCCATGGAGTTATGTATGTGTGTTAGAGAAACGCCTGGGCCGCCGGTCTAATCCATGCCGTCATGGTGGAAACCTGCAGCGTAATCATAACGAGCATCTATGAAGCATTCTTCTTATAAAAAAGAGAAAAGAGATAGATATTGAGAAAAAGAAAAAAAGGGATGAGAAAAGAGGAAAGAGAGAAAAAAGCACCATATTCCCATGGTAAATAAGAAGATTGTTGAGATGCTTGTTGTCTGCTTGCCTTGTCATTTTGATATGGGGATTCTTCCGTATCATCGGGCAAGGGGTACCCCGTTGGCGGTTCTCTATGATATACATGTACTTACTATGACAAGAACTTACCGGTGACTAAACTTGAGTAGCATGAGGAGCGGCCCTCGTATTCAAGGGACATAAGATTTTCAACTTACAACTTGTCAAGCATATCCTCGTATTTGATCACTTTAACCTTAATCACCTAAAGATGCCTATGATAGGGGCAATGAGAGCTGAAAGCTAATAAGTATCATAATTTTTGGGAGCTCTTTATGAAACTTGAAATCCCTTCTTCCGTCTGCGAAGGGCCTTTCTTTTACTTTTAGTTAAGTCAGTAAACCTATTCCCTTCTACCTCAGCAAGCATTTTGAGTTGTTGTGTTTCATTCATTCATATGATGATTTATCCAATCATGTTTCTTATGTTCCTTGTTTTGCACATTGCTCTTATCTTGGTGTTTACTACTTTGAAAGCTATCATTGAAAATCAGTTATTTGTGAACTCCAGCAAATTGTCAACTATTCTTCGACCAAGAGCTAAGTTTGCCATTACCAATTATGATTTACTTTATGTATCTTTATTGTGTTTCCTTTACTTATTGCAAGTTAAGTTATATAATAGTGAGTTGTCTTCTATTATGACTTATGTATTGATGAATGTGATGCTTCTTGTCTGTATTCTTTTATCGACTCTTCACTCCATAAACCTGAGGTCTTGTTTATTGAGTTCAGTTTCGCTTGGGGACAAGCGAAGTCTAAGCTTGGGGGGAGTTGATACGTCCATTTTGCATCACTATTCTATATCATAATTTAGTGTTATTCATTGATATATTTCATATTAAGAGATGATACTTATGTAATTTCATCTGTTTTTGCATGGTTGATGACTTTTGGAGCATGGACCGCTGCAGTCAGGATTCTGGTGGAAAAGGTGCTGTTTGGAGGCAAAATTCGTGAAGATCAGAAAATCTGGGAAAATATACGGAAAATCCTATTTTTCTAGAAGACGAAGACTGCCAGAAGGAGGAGTGGAGATGGGCCACAGGGGGGCCACACCACCTGGCGCTGAGCCACCTGGTCGTGCCACTGTGGTGTGTGGCCTGGCCCACCTCTAGCTCTCCCCTCTAGTGTATATTATCTCCACGGAACCATAATACCGGGAGAGTGACCATATAAAGATTCCGCCGCCTCTGCGGGGCGGAAAACACCGAGAGAGAAAGATCTCTCCGGCAGACAGATTTCTACCGGGGGAATCCCTTCCCGGAGAGGGGAGATCATCGCCATCAACACCACCATCAAGCTGGACTTCATCGAGATCATCATCATCATCATCATCACCATCATCACCACCAGCACCCTCATCACCATCTCCATATTGCTGTAACAATTGGGTTGAATCTTGCATAGTTCTTAGGGGAAACTTTCCCGGTGTTGATTACTCTTTGTAGTTGATTCTGTTCAGATTGTTATACATCATTATTCCATCTCTGATCATGATCCATATGATGTCTTGTGAGTAGTTCGTTTTGTTCTTGAGGACATGGGAGAAGTCATGTTGTTAGTAGTGGAATTGTGTTGAGGAAGATTCAATAGTTTGATATTTAAGTTGTGGTGTACTTCTTCTAGTGGTGTCATGTGAACGTCGACTACATGACACTTCACCTATATGGGCCTAGGGGAATGCACTGTGTATTTGGCTACTAATCGTAGGGGTTGCCGGAGTGACAGAAACCTGAACCCCCGTTAGGAAACCATTGCACAAGGGACGTCAGGGTCTTAGAGTTTAAAGCTATGGTTATGTTTCTACCTTAATTACTTTCTTATACTTGCGGATGCTTGCAAGGGGTATAATCACAAGTATGTATTAGTCCTAGGAAGGTCGGTACAATAGCACAGGTTCACCCACACAACACTTAGCAAACTAAAGAAGATTAATCAACTATATGAAGCGAAAGCACTTGACAATATTCCCGTGTGTCCTCGAGAACGTTTGGTCATCTTAAGTAATACAAACGGCTTGTCCTTTGCTGAATAAAGGATTGGGCCACTTGCTGCATTTATTCTTATTGTCTTTTATTTACTCGTACTTTATTTACTTGCATTATCAAAAACCTCTAAAAATTCGTTTGCTAAGTATTTGCAGAGAATTCCTGATCCATACCACTAGCCAGCACCTTCTGCTCCTCGTTGGGTTCGACAATCTTACTTATCAAAAATACTGCGATACACCCCCTATACTTGTGGGTCATCAACACTGGTGTATGATGAGACCTTCGTCTCCCCGAACCCACCGAGATTACAGAAGTAGATCTCCGGCTAGG
Source organism: Avena insularis (assembly GCA_023614405.1). Classification (NCBI taxonomy): domain Eukaryota; kingdom Viridiplantae; phylum Streptophyta; class Magnoliopsida; order Poales; family Poaceae; genus Avena; species Avena insularis. The sequence continues at coordinate 161,360,360 of CM042690.1, read as the reverse complement.
AATCCCTGCAGCGCAACGGCATGCTATAGGTGCGACATCTCCTGCTCGAATAGTCCTTTCTTGGGACCGTACCAGTGCGTGGAGACAACTAGAGAGAGAGAGAGGTGGAGAAAGTCAACAAAAAGACTTCTCCAAATTGGCATCTTTAATCCCACCCATGGGCGCCCCTTTATATAGGCGTAGGGGGGCGTGCCCTCTCCATTGGGTTAGCCATACGGGAATAAAAGTTAAAGGAAAAAGGGCAAAAGGGAGGGAACCAACCGGGTGGGCCAGCAAACCTAGCCTAGTAGCCTTAGTCGGCCAGCCGAGTGGGATGCGACTGCCCCCCTGCGGTGGCGGCCCAGCTCGCCAGGAGCAGCATCCCCGGGTGGGCCAGAAGCCTCGACGACCCAGTAGCTTGCCCCAGCTCGGAACAGCAAGGCGAGGCAGGGAAGCAGCCTAGGCAGGCCGGCCCGGGTGGGCTGCAAGTGGCAGCGGCCCCCAAGCGGCGCCTGCCAGCTCGCTGCCCCCGCGCGGCATCTAATGCCCGCCGCCTACACGCCCTAGTGGGCTGCCAGGCCCACATGGGGCAGGTGATGCCCCTTTTTGCTGATTCCTTTTCCTTTTTCCTAGGTGACTTCCCCTAGGTTAATTCCCTCCGGGTTTTGGCCTAATGTGGAAGTTGCCCTATAAATCTTAATTTAAATGTTTATTTAGAGTATATTAATTCATAATTAACATATAATAAATGCATATATTAAATTTCCATTTATCCAAAACACCTTTTCAGCATTTTCTTTATTCCTTTCTCCGAACAACTTCGGATTTCTCCCTGGAAAAATTCCAGTGTCTCTTTCTCTACTATGATTCCAACTTATGGACGATCTCTCTCATCGTACCCTTAAGTGTATCCTGTCATGGCTCGGGAATGGCATAAACATGATCTCTATCAATGATCATTAGAGGGACCGGGATGTCCATAATGACCCCTGTGTATTCCATGATGACGATGTTGTTTGAATCGTAAAATGTTGAGTCCAATTTCCCTTTGTTTCTCTGATATGAATTGTCCGAGATCCGATCATTGGTATCATATACCCTGTTCAATCTCGTTAGTGACAGGTTCAGTTTTACTTGTTACCGTGATATTACATCCCCGTGACCTAGTCACATGTTGCAACATTTATGGATGTAATCTCACCAAGCCGACCGTATGTATCTTACTTGTCACGTGGGTGAACAAATCTCGCTCTTGAGTCACATGTCATCTACTGTTCCTTTGGAATACCCAACGTACACCTTTATGATCAGCGTTTAACCATGTGACGTTCGATGTAGTCAAAGCAGCCTCGGGAAATAGTGAGTAATATGATCTCACGGTCTAAGGAGAAGGAGACTATGTTTCTAGCTATTGCAACAATGAACTCTGTGACTTGATCGTGTTGCAATCTTTGAGGAATGTCCATCACATCATTCACCAATGATATGACCTCGTTGTCAATTGGCATAAATGCCCCATGACCAGGAAACCTTGATCATCACTTGACCAACGAACTAGTATGAATAGAGGCTACTAGGGACTTGGTTTGTTTCATACCACACCTGTACCAATGTTTCCACTTGATATAGTTATAACACAATATGAAACTATTACGAACTAATTAAGATATCATAATAAAAACCCATTTATTATTTGCCTATAGTGCATATCTCCTTCAAGCTTATATGTGTAGAAGCCATGAATTTCGCCAATGCTGGCCTGCCAAGCAAAGCATGATAATAACTGGTGAGATCCACAACCTCGAAAAACATGTTCTCTATCCTAAAATTCTCCCTTTTGCCGAATAAAACATCTATCCGGACTTTTCTTATCGGCTCGCAGGATAATACCAACACAATGACATGGAAAGTGGTCTTTGTCAGCTGCAGCATGTTCTCTGTTATGCCCAACTTGTGCATTGTATCCCAGTACAGTATATTGATACTGTTGCCGTCATCGATGAGAACCTTGGAGAATTTGACATTTATGTTGGGCCCGATGAACGTCGGGTCCAACACCAAAGCATATGCCCCTAGACTCGGCATGATCTTGGGATGGTCCTTGATGCTCCAAGTGATTTCCTGGTCAGACCAATACATGAATTTTGGCATTGTCGGCATTACTGCATTCACTTCCATATGGCGCCTCTGCTCTTCTAGAGCTCCCTATTGCTGGCCGCTGCTCTTCTAGCGCTGGCTATTGTCGGCACCAGGCTGATCCTGGTTCACTGCCGCCACCTAGTTTGACCCATAGCGGTAATCCGGCCTGTCATCTCTCCTTTTTCCTTGGAAATCATTCCTATCATTCCTTATGGATGATCTGGCCCCATCATGAGAGTAGTACTCCCCATTCAGCTCAACCGACATAAGTAGTGGCCGGATCAGATCACCCAAAGCATATGAATCCGCTATCTTAATTGTCTCAGGCGGAGTGGCCGACATATCTCTCTACAACCTTTGACACAACACACTGGCATGTCGGCATCCCTGGACACACCATGCTATGGCTTGCGATTCAATTATTCCTTCACAGGAGTTATGCATATTGCACCACCTTGTCAGAAATTCTTTGTCAATCTCATTGGGCCTTTGCTTGCACATGGCCATCTGCTGAGGTCTATTTGGCCTCTTGTAAGTGCTGGTGAAATTACCGACGAATGCATCTTCAAAGTCGAGCCAGTCGTTTATGCTTCGTGCTGGCAAGTTGTTCAGCCAAACTCTCGTTGACCCCTCTAACATCTATGGGACATATCTCACCGCCCATCTGCGGTTCCCATGCACAATGTGCACAGCTATAGAATAATCTATCAGCCAATATTCTGGCTTGGTGCTACCGTCATAGATCATAGTGCCCCATGCTAACAGGATATTCAGCACCGGTGGCTCTCTCATGATCCGAGGACCAAAATATGCTGGACCCGGAGGACCTTGTCCCTCAATGATTTCCGATATGTAAATCCTGTCTAGCTTCACCTGTGCATCATTCGGCTGCAAATTTCTATTTCCTAGCCGGGATCCCAATGCATCCCCCACCATCTGGTGTTCTAACCTCTGATACCCGGTGACATAGGTATGCCCAACGGGCACCCGACTACATCCTAGCTAGTGCGGCCTGATGGAAGGTCCACTTGATTACCTGCCACGGTCCACGAAGCCCAAGATAGTTCGGGTGGTGCGAAGCCCATATGGACACCAACACCAAGCGCACAAGACAAGGAAAGCTCAAGACTAGAGTTCACATCCAACTTGTAACCAACTCGTATTGGTACCTGGGACCTAGCCTCCCGATATATAAAGGCTCGGAGGGTCCAACGAGGAGGCAACTTTTTCCCACAATGGATCTAGAAAACGCCACAATAGACAATGGATCTAAACACCAAAAACCCTAGCATACACACCCTCCAGATCCAATCTGCGCATCCACCGCCGTCGGCGACATTGTAACCTTTAGGTTCTTCATCAATCAAGAGCAGACAAGCAAAAGTAGGGTTTTCCCTCCGAGGGCCTGAACCAGGGTAAACTTCGTGTCCTGCGTTGCTTGTTTGTTAGACGAACGAGATGTCCAGTGCACCCCTCTTTCTCAAAACCCAAGTCCATAACAATGAGCATTGATGAGTTAACCCATCGTCAATTGGTGTCGTTTGTGGGAACTGGGCGCGCTGATGTTGCGGTCTCGACGGATCCATCAACATCGACGAGACTACATCGGCTAGTTCATCTATGTCTAGCACGCAGAACTTTGCGACATCAACAACTCCCTAGCAGCTAATTTCATCTTCACCAAAATAGACATGGGACTCGACATCGGCACCGCCTTCGTACGCAGAAACTAAGGCAAAGGTTGTTCTATGGTCAACGGATTTTGATTTGTTCATGAAGGGGACGAGGAGATCGAGTGCAGCCTCACGCAAGAGAAGTTAGATCGGATCAATGCCTAAGGTCATGCTATTAAACAAGGCCATATCGCGTAAAGTACCAAAGAAGGGATGAGTCTGATCTGCAAATATCAGAGTACATGGAATCACGAGATCTATTCTCCACGAGATGTGATTGGATAAAAAGGCATAAGTAAAGGCGCCGTATCACCCGCGGAAGGAACAAGACCGGTTGTTCCAGAGCAGCCGAGTAATTAATTGCTTGGTGTTATGACACGTGAAGACAATCACTAAAAAAATTGTCAAGAAACGCTTAGTGCAAGGATTTTTTGGCCAGATCAATCTGGGAAATCCTCGACCAAGCCCCAATGGCGGAGGTGGATCAAAAATAAATATCTTCTTCGCCACCACGAGCATTACATGGAAAGCTCCGATTGAATTCGGGATCATCATGGAGGCGCCGCACATTGTACCAATCAAGTCAGCTCAAGCAAAGAAAAAAAATATCAGCAAGACAAGTAGCTACGCGCATGTATTTCTGGATATGATGTGCGACTTCGCGTCTAGCGTGTAAAATAATTTTCCACCATGTCGGGTACGCATCCACAATGTCAACTCCCACCCATTGTGTTGACTCCGTATCCACTACGCGACTCCGTCCACCACGGGACTCGTTTCTATGTTAACTCTACCCACGGAGCAACTCCCTCCAAACAAAAATGTGGCGAGCCACCAGATGCGTCGACTCCGGTTTCGCCGCATGACTCCGTCGACCTTGATCATATGTCCGTCCTAACAACTTCGTCCAATCATATTAACTCTATGCCCGGGGGCTGCGCCGACTCCATCGCGTGGCCCACTGTAGTCTTCGGAAGCGGTGAATCACCGCTGCCATCGGCATCGGCGACCCAATGGCCATGTCGACTCCTTTCGATGGCGACCCGCTAGCCTCGTCGACTCCACCAGCTACGTCAACTCCCGTCCGCCGATGACCCATCGCTCCGCCGACTATGTCCGCTACATCGGTTCTGCACTAAGGGGATGCACCAGCTTCGTCGTGTGACTCGGTGCGGTCTTGGGTTGCGACAACCCGCAACCGTCATTGTCTCCAGGGACTTGGGGGCTCCCTCGGCTCCGGCGACCCGCTTTAGTCTTCGACTCTGATGACCCACCACGGTTTTTGGCTACGGCGACCTGCCGCTATCAGCTCTAGCGATTTGCTATGATCTTCGGCTCCAGCGACTCGGGGGATCCTTCGGCTCTGACGACCCGCCGCTGTCTTCGACTACGGTGACCCGCCGCAATCTTCAGCTGCGGCAACCCGCTTCCACGTTGACCCCGTCCACTTTGCAACTCCACATCCAACGTGTCGACTATGTATACCGTGAGACTCCATCGACCTCGACCACGACACACTGGTTGCATTCGCTCCCGCGACCGCGACCCACCAGTTGCATCGGCTCCCGTGATCCATCAATCGCATTTGCTCCTACGACCCGTTCACCTCGTCGACAACCAATAAAGCTAAGTTTCTCTCTACTTAGAGCTGATTCATTTTTAACTCGCACTCAAAACACTCGGGGGCTGTGCCGTCTTCGAGTAACCTAATGTGCTGTCGACTCCCTACACTCGATAATCTCATACGTGACAACCCAAGTAGCTAATTCTACCTGATCGTCGATTCCTTGAACTCCGAGTACCTCGGTAAGGTACTGCGACTAAGGGTAATAAGGCTAACGAAAATGCCTAGCATATAGCGCAAAAGTGTCGACTCGATTGGCACCAGAATTTTATTTTACAATCCAACAGGAAAATATTCTTTAGAAGATACATGTACATCACAACTCTTTGCATTTTCTGCAGCTTACAAGGACGTCAACTGCGTCAAGCTATTCTATCGGGTCCTCTAACAGGAGTCGAAAAAACAACGGGCTACGCCATAAACTTAAGACCCGAGTCAAGTCCCTCCTCGGATGGCTGCATTGCTGGATGCTACAAAAGACACGACCCTCACGTGCACCTGACAAAAGCGGATGTGTCAACACCATCCGCATCATCGACTCACCCGGCTAAAACGCCGCATGACTCTACTACGTCTCCAACTGCATCGTCGATTCAAGCTCCTTATGCGTGAGACACTGACTCGATACACCTCCGGGTCAGTGGTTTCTCCTCGCATGATTTTCGACTACAACTGCAATATTCAAGACTCGAGTCTTTGCCCGAGTCTACGACTCCGCCAGACATTCGAGGGCTACTCCAAACTAGACTGTTGGATGCGTATGCTGACTGCAAATGCACAGATCAATTGTAGCTAGTTTCGAAGTAAAGATATCGAACCCACGGAGAGCTATTGGTAAAGGTCTTTATTCCCCTCGTTACTATCTACCAAAGGATACTTATAAGCTGCATTTGATCTCAAGTAAAGGGTGTTTGAAAGGTGTATGGTTTTTTGCAGAAAAGTAATTCAAACAAGTAAAAAAACAAGTAACAATTTGTATGAAAGCGCGGTTTAACTCAATAAGGCTAAAACATTCTAGGGAATGTAGGATACAACACTAGCATAGTATTGTTGTTATATGTAATCAAGATAACATACTTCTTGTGTCATGATATGTGTGGAGAGAACCCCATAATAAGATGTTCACTACAAGGCTCGTAGGAAGCCACTTTGTTGAGCCAAGAGTGAGGTCACCTCTAAATAACCACTACGATATCTGAGAGCAGTCACACATACAAACCACCGTAATTAAGGGTTTCCCCGTGGATATCGTAATTAGCTTAGGTGTCGTGGTGGTGTCACGGCAGATGCCATGGATAGGCTAAAGGTGGGGACTAATATGCGCTAGGGGAATCCAGGGAGGGATAGTAGAGTGATTCTCTACACAGAAGTTTGTATTGCAATATCCACAAGATTACAAGTGCTCCTTGAGCTGTGTTGGCGAGAGGAGGAAGAAGGTGCTCTCTTACTCTAGCCTACTATCTTGCCCAAGAACCCTAGATCAACTAGTGCTCAACCAACTAGAATTCTGCCAACCCCCTCTACCAGAACCCTAACCCCCCTTATATAGAGGTGGTTCGGTCCTGGCCTAGGGCATACGTGGAGGCATATTCCTAAGAATATGCCCCCTCACAAAGTAGTAACCCGACAAGGGTGCTTTTCCCCCGCGTCACACTTGCTTTAGCGACGTAAGCCGACGTGAGCGTCGTCATCCTTGTCGGGCATGATCCGGTGGTCCTGCCCTTCCTTTATTCGCTCATCCAGTAGGTATCGGACCTTCTTTTTTGACCAGAGAGATTCCTTCCTTCTCCTAGAAGCTAAGCGAGGATCCGGATCGCAGTAGATCTGGCCACACCTGTTCCTGCATATAAGTCAGATAAGCATTTCCGACTTACTCCTTAAGTCGGACGAGACAACGTTAGGCGACCCCCCCTTGGTCCGGGTTACTCCGTGATCCGGCCTGCCTTGAGGTGACTCGGCCAGCATCCGCTCTGACCTTGCCGACCCTCGGCTAACTCGGCCCTTATACCCTGGAGTGACCCTACCCGGGGGTATCCCCCCAACATTAGTCCCCGAAGCTGGTGCGGTCTTGGCTGCCTCGGCCGCTAAGGCCACATCAGGTTCATTTATGTCCGAGCCTCAGACGTTTAATTCCGGGCTAGCTCCTTTTCTCGGATTACATGGATTTACGTTCCCTTCGCACGTTCCAAGTTTTCACTTGCCGGCCAGGTCACCACTTTGGCTCGGATCCCATGGTTATCATGGTTTGATCCGGGCCCCGTTTCCTTCTCTCATACGCCAACCCATGTGGAGGCTAATCATTACCTTGTCTTATTTTAAGGGCTCGCATAAGAATCGCCGCAGAATTGTCGTTTTATCTGCGGGTTACGTCATGCCTGTCTCCTCGTTTACCACAACAACACGTCGCGTCATGGCATCTCATCTACTCAGTGGCCCCCTATGTGGCTCTTCAGTGATTGGCTGATGCAAGCAATACATGGCCACATCGTGTGGCTCATGCACACAATGCGATCCCACTCACCCATCTCTGGGGCAGTTAAATAGGGGAGGGGCGCGTTCCTTAGCATTTTTCACCTTTGCGCCCCTCTGCTTGTTCTCCTTCATCTTCTTCGCGACCGCGCCGCCGCCAGTGCCTGTTGCAGCAGCGCCGCTGCCGTACCTTCTCCGTGCCTCCGCACCGCAGCCACCGCTGCGCAACTGCTTAGCCACGGGTCCTCGTCAATCTAGACCACAGACCCCCGCCGCCGCTAGCTCCAGCGAGGACAGCGGATACGAGATGACTGAGGAAGAGCTCGTCGTTGCTGAGCAGGAGATGGAGGAGGACGCCGGCGCGGTGGACCGCGGCGCGTGGGCTAGTTCGTGGGTCTGCCAAGACGACATCGACTGGCTCTACCGGACCAGGCGTATTCCCGCCGGCGTTGCCGCTCGTCTCCCCTCCTCGGAATTGGCCCCCTCACCCAATCCAGGTGAGTTTGTTGTTTTCCTATCCCATTTCCAACGGGGATTTGGTCTTCCGGTGAGCGATTTCTTCCGGGACTGGGTCCGGACCTATCACTTGCAACCACATCATCTCCCGGCGAACGCCATCACCTCTCTGTCCGCCTTTGTCTCTACGATCGAAGGTTATACTGGACTATGGCCCATGAAGGAGCTGTGGATCCGGTTCTTCGGTCTCCATCGCAATGTCGTCCCCAACATCCACGTCGAGTCGGAGGACAAGCAGCTCACCCAGTTCGGAGCTGCCTCCATCTCGCCCCGGAGATTTTCAATCTTTCCCCGGGTCACCGGGCTTGACTCCTGCAAAGGATGGGCCCGGACCTTCTTCTACGTCCGGAACGAGGGTACCGAAGACTTGATTCGGTTGCTGCCCTACGCTCCGGGTCCCCCTGACACGGATTTCTGGGAGGAGGTCGCCAAGAAACCTACAGCTCTGGCCAATCAAATCAACAAAAGATTCGTGGAGCTGAAGAAGCTCGGATTGCGCAACGAGGACGCTATGATCATGTTCGTGTGCAACCGAATCTCTCCCCTCCAGAGGCGCACCCACAAGTTGTGCCACATGAGCTTCGGTCGCGACCCCAACCGAACCTCCTCCTTCGAATTGAGCAACACAGAGATCTTCCGCCGGGTCAAGGCTCTGTTCACCACTCACAAAGATTTCTCCGCCGAATGGACATGGGGAATTGAACATTACTGCCGTGACAGGCTCCCTCCCGCGGTAAGCTTCGCGGGGCAAGCTTATTTCGGATCAATTATGTGTCGGTTTTTGTCATATTTCTGACTCTCCTCTTTGTGCTTTTTCTCATCTATTTCTCCTGCAAACTCTCGAGGATGGCACGGATCCGACCCTTAAGTGGGCGTCGGACCGAGAGATCCCGGATGAGGAGGAGCCGGACCAGGAGATGTTCCTCCCTATGACCGACGCCACCAAACGTCCCAGCGGTAAATTCTCTTCTCTTAGAGATTGGCCCGATGATGAGGATGACTCGGATATCGACGTGATTGAACCCGTTGAGGCTGTCCCTCTTTCTTTTGCCTTTCCGGCATCAGCTAACCCCAGTGGGCATATCCACGAGGATCCTCCACTTGCCACGGGCGAGCCGGTTCCGGTGGCGTCGAAGAAGAAGCACGGATCCGCGTCAAGTTCTTCCTCCGAACCTTCTCAGCCCACCAAAAGGCAAAAGAAGGCCGGAGACAAGACTGCTTCCAAGGGGGCAGGCAAAGCCCCGACACGGAGGGCCCGGAAACCCAAGGAGGCCGAGACCTCGGATGCGTAAGTCATTTTTCACTGCGCAACATACTTCTCCCTGCATCGGGGTAATTTCACTCCTGACATCACTTTCTTTTGCAGGCCTCCTGTGGAGGTCCCTCAGAGCGGATCGAGCATCTCTTCTCCCCTTCGGTCTGGTCCTTCCCCTCCTCGTGACAATGAGTCACGCCCGCTGAGCCCTATTCCGGAGGGCTCTGCGGCTGCTCCGGGTTCCGCAGTACCTCATCAAGAGGAACGCGACCTCGGATCGGGAGGGGTCGGTCCGGCCGAGGCAACAGCGTCCGCCACTTCGGCATTGCCGCAACCAGCAACCAGCAAGTCTACCGCAACCCCAGCACCAGCAGCTCCAACACCAACTTCCGAACCAGCACCTGTCCCAGCAGCCAGGAAACCCACAGTAGTTCCAGTACCAAGTTCCTCTGCCTCTTCCGAGTCATCTCAGCCCCGGCGAGGATCCATTCCAGCAGCTTCCAAAGGGAAATCCGTCGTGGTTACTTCTTCCCAGCAGGCTAAAGGCAAGAAAGCTCCGGATGCTGCCAAGTCTACATCTGTCGAGGCCGGGCAGCAAACCTTGTCGTCAATGCTTCCGAAGAAATCACCAGCAGCGACGGATCCTCCTGCCGAGCCAACCGATGCGCAGCAGATGGTTCTTCACACCAGCCCAGCTCTTGCCCTGATTGAGAGGAAGGAAGCTCATGCAAAGGGCTTGGTGGAACCCCACATGCCCACTGGCGAACGGTACCCTCCGAGCCTTATCGAGTTCATCATGAACTGGAATAAGGCGGAGTTCGTCTACAATGACGATCTCCCGTAAAAGTTCGGCCCCGCAGAATTTTCTGCCCAGATGAACACTGCCGCCAAGGCAATTAACCTCACGGGGCGAATGATGGAGGTATGTCGTTTCTCCTTTACATGCTGTAGATAATAACCATTAGTCCCCGAGCCTCCGGTGGAGTAGCTCGTTACTCGGCCGGATGCTCCTTAGAAAACTAACATAGCTGCATGTAAACTTCAAATATGCACACACCTAGAGCCGGGTTAAGTTCCACTTGGCCCGGATCTTGCACACTTCGAATACGCACACACCTAGAGCCGGGTTAAGTTCCACTTGGCCCGGATCTTGTACACTTCGAATATGCACACACCTAGAGCCGGGTTAAGTTCCACTTGGCCCAGATCTTGCACACTTTGAATATGCACACACCTAGAGCCGGGTTAAGTTCCACTTGGCCCGGATCTTGTACACTTCGAATATGCATACACCTAGAGCCGGGTTAAGTTCCACTTGGCCCGGATCTTGTACACTTCGAATATGCACACACCTAGAGCCGGGTTAAGTTCCACTTGGCCCGGATCTTGTACACTTCGAATATTCACACACCTAGAGCCGGGTTAAGTTCCACTTGTCCCGGATCTTGTACACTTCGAATATTCATCAAGTTAATTTCACACTTCTGTGCTCCTTTTAGGTAACTACCAATCGCCGGAGCGCCGAATTTCAACGCCTGCTTGATACTCACAAGATCCTGCACGCGAAACATGTTGCACTTGGCGTAGAGCATGAAAAGAGGGGTAATTTTGTCCCTCAGCACTTCTCCGTTTTTCTTCACTTGTTTTCGCCGGACTGATCTCCTCATTCGGTTTTTTGCAGCTGGGGTGGAGGCTGAGAACAAGATTATGCGGAAGAATTTGGAGGAAATCCGAGTTATGTCCTCTTTTGCCCGACCTTGTTGTGTTTTCCATTTCTTCTTCTCCTTGGCTCGGCAAACATTCACTCCTCGGCTTTGCCGGGTCAACGCACTATTTCAGCATCGCTTGAGGATAGTGTGCTCGTGCCTGATATGATGCTGCATTTTCTCGAACAAGCAGGACAGCATCAAGCTGAGCTGGAGAAGAAAAATGATGAGCTTTCCCTCCTCCGGACCAAGGACGACGAGATAGCCAAGATCAAGGCCGAGATGGAGAAGATGAAGGCCCAACACAAAACCGAGCTCCAAAAAGTTGGCCAGAACATCACCGAAGAGCGTGAGCGCCTTACTGTCCAAATCTCCAAGGACCAGGACCTGCTTAAAGAATCCGAGGTCCAGCTTGGGTCGGCACTCGCTGAGCTTGAACAACTTCGCCAGAGACGCGACAACTGCATCAAGGAGTTGACCCGGATCCACCGCCATATCTCACGTAAGTTTCTTTCCCTTATCCGACATAGTTTTCAGGGTTAGCCCATATATGTTTGCTTCAGCATCTTCCTTTTCCTTGTTTCCAGATCACTTTCCCGAGGGTACTCCCATCGCCAGTGCTACTGTTGCCAAATTCCGCCGAGAAAGGGATACTCCCGTCGCTCCTGATGGTGAGAGCATCCCCTTAGACATGGAGGACCTATTGGTCAGCGTGTCAGCTCGCATGGAAACCATCAAGAACTATGGGAAAGATCTCCTCGACGTTGTGGTCCGGATCTACAACACCTTTTGGCCAAGCGAGAGCACTCCGGGGAGGATCACACTCCTTGCCGAAAAGTTGTTGGAAGTTGAGACTCAGCTTGACCTCTGGAGGGAGTCCGTCGGGCGTGCCGCAGCAGATACCCTCCTTCATCATATTCTTACATGGTACGAGAAGATCGACCTGAGCCTCCTCACACGTCGGCGCACCGGATCCAAATGGACCGATGATCCGGAGTGGGTAGCTCGGCGCCAGGCTTGCGCCTACAGCCTCGTCGAATATTCTCCAATCCATGACTGGGTTGAGGGGCCGAGCTTTCTGGAGTCCGGCGGGGACGAGCATATGGAGAACGTGGAGGATGGGTCGGGTGAGGATGGATAAGATGCTTCTTCAGATATTGAAGACAGTGATGACGACACCGAACTTCCTCCTCCTGCCGCTCCTTAGTTGAAAAAACTTGAAAATTTATCAGATCCCCGGTATGCCGGGTGCAATTGTATGTTGGATATGTAATATTTTGCTACTATGTTTTTATGCCGGATTAACTTGGGTGTAGTCCCCGAGTTTCATTTTCTTGTTCGTCCAATTCCTTGGCTCGGTCCGTGTCTACCTTGATTCGGTTTTACGACTTACGAATCCGAGCTTCAAAAATTGTCTTAACAATACTTAGAAACCTTGAGGCTTGGCTCAAAATAATTTAGCATAATAACTTGAAAGTAAATACAGGGTTAGTCCGAAAAAGCAAATGTTAGCTCGAATAAATTCGTTTCCTTAGCCGTTTTTCATCTGCTACGCAATTCCAAACTTGTTCCCTTGCTTGCCATGAAGCCAATTCTTGTTGGACTGCAGCAAGTCGAAGGGTTGGGTTTTTGGTGCTCACACATTACTAATCCGGATTAAGTAAAACGACTCATTCCAGCTACCACATAAGAAATTACGACAAACATTATTAAAGCGGTCCCGATTATTGCTCGGTAGCTGCTATTTTATTGATAAGCTCATTGCCGACATACATACCGACATACGAGACGACTCGGATACATACACTTCTTAGCTAAGTGTAGAAGGGACGAAGTAGTGCTACATTCCATGGTCGCTTGCACTCCTCTCCGGACCTGTCCGCCTTGTTCTTTTCCTGTGGCTTTGCATCTATGAGATAGTAAGAATCATGGTGCAATGCTTTGCTCACAATGAACGGCCCTTCCCATGGGGGGGACAATTTATGCATGCCAGTAGTACGTTGTACCAACCGGAGCACCAAATCGCCTTCCCGAAAGACTCGGGGGCACACTTTCCGGCTATGATAGCGTCGGAGGTTTTGCAGATATATGGCGGATCTGGACAGTGCCAGTTCTCTCGCTTCTTCCAGCAGATCAACATCATTTTGCCGGGCTTCTTGCACTTCGGCTCCTGTGTATTGGGTGACCCTAGGCGAATCATGCTCTATGTCGGCTGGTCATACAGCTTCTGCCCCATATACCAGAAAGAATGGCGTATAGCCTGTTGATCGATTCGGAGTTGTTCTTAAGCTCCGATGCTCTTTGGTAGTTCTTCTATCCAGCACCCCGCTGATCTTTGCAGCGGCTCAATGAGCCGGGGTTTTATCCCGGATAATACTAATCCGTTGGATCTTTCCACTTGTCCGTTCGATGCGGGGTGGGCTACCGAGGCGACGTCGAGTCGGATCTTCTTATCCCGGCAGAAGCGCGCAAATGCTCCTTCCGCAAAATTTGTTCCATTATCAGTTATAATACTGTGTGGATAACCGTATCTCAAGATGATGTCTTTGAGAAAAGTCAGGGCCATACCTCCATCACATTTTCTTATAGGTTTCACTTCAATCCATTTTGTGAACTTGTCCACCATGACCAAAATATGTGTCATGTTTCCTCTCGCGGGTTTGAACGGGCCAACCATATCCAAGCACCATACAGCAAATGGCCACGTAATCGGTATGGTCTTGAGTTCCGACATAGGCATATGTGTCTTGGTGGCGTACCTCTGACAACCATTGCATTTTCTCACCAGATCTTCTGCTTGTTCCAAGGAACTTGGCTAGTAGAATCCATGCCGGAACGCCTTTGCCACCAAGGCTCGGGATGAGGCATGATGCCCACATTCCCCTTGGTGGATATCTCGGAGGATGTCAAGCCCTTCTTCCAGGTCAACCCATCGTTGGAGGACATTAGTTACACTGCGTTTGTATAACTCGGAATTGATGATTGTGTATGCTTTTGCTCTCCTCTGAGTTTGCCTGGCTAGCACCTCCTCAGTGGGTAGCGTTCCATCTTTCAGGAATTGGAATATAGGCAGTGCCCAAGCTGGTATGGCTCGTGGAGGGAATATCTCCTCATCAATTTCCATCTGATCCACCGGCATAACTTCAGCCAGATCACGCTGAGCAGTCCCCGGGTCTAACGAGGTAGTCCTCGGGTTTGCCGAGGTAGTCCCCGGGTTTGCTGACGCAGTCCCCGGGTCTCGCGTACCACCTCCCATGTCAATGTCCATGGGCTCAGCCCCGGATTACGTATTTTCCGGGACATAGATCGAGTCGGTTCCTGGGGACGGCCTGATAGATGGTTTTCTGAGGTGTTCCAATGCTACACCCAGCACCAATTGTCACGGTGCGCTCCGGAAACATGTTATCAACTGGAATCTTCTTGGTGTCCTTTGCGGCTTGAAACGAAACGCTGCCATGCGGGTTACTTAATGCCGGAATCTTCTTGGTGTCCTTTGCGGACTGAGCTAATGCTGCCACCTCTTGGATTTTTCTTTTCTCTTGCGCAATCACGAGTGACTCGGCTAGGTTGGAACCGGCTGAAGCACACTCCATGGAACGTCGGAAATCTCCAGCAATGGTAATCGCTCCATTTGGCCCGGGCAACTTCATCTTCAGATAACTGATGTGACAGCTTGCCATGAATTTGTTCAATGCTGGCCTTCCGAGTAACGCATGATATGCACTTTCAAAGTTCACCACTTCAAACTCCAGATTTTCAGTTCGGCAGTTGTCCCTCGTGCCGAATAACACGTCGACCCGGACTTTGCCTATGGGATCACAAGAAATGCCTGGTACTATGCCATGGAAAGTTGTTCTCGTATCCTCGAGCATGTTCTCCGAGATGCCTAACTTGCACATCGTATCCGCATACATGATGTTAATGCTACTGCCATTATCAATCAAAACCTTGGAGAACCTCACGTTGATGTTTGGTCCAATGAATGTCAGATCTAGCACTAGCGCGTACGAACCTGGGCTCGGCATAAGTTTAGGATGATCTTTGATGTTCCAGGTGATTTCCTGGTCCGACCAAGGCATGTACCTCGTCACCGCTGGCATGACCGCATTGACCTCCATATGTCGGCGCTGCAAGCTTTTCCTATCAGTTTCCTCGGTCGTGAACACACAATAACTCTGGTGATGTTCCCTTTACTCATTCCTCCCCTCGTTTCCGGGGTACCTCTGATCCGGTTGTTGCTGATTTTCCACCTGATGCACTGCATCCCTTCTCTCATTGTTGTCATACCTCGGCGGAGGGGGAGGCAACATTAGCTGCTGCGTGTTCGCTCTGGAAAGCAATTGCTGCCGGGGTAACTCTTGCCGAGGTTGATTGTTCCGGGGTGCCTGAGCATTCCCCGAGCCACCTTGCTCTATCTTTCGCATCCACTCACATTGCCTCGTCGTGTGACCCGCCAGGCTATTCGGATTAGGCGTGTGAAACTTACACGGCTGGTCCAGCATCGACTCATAGGTATACCTCGGACGGTCTTTCTTTTCCTGCCACTGCTTCTTCTGCTCCAGAGTCCATGTTTTCTTGCCATCATTTCTTGGGGTCCATTGCCCTCCAGTTCTCTAGCGTTGATTAATCCCTCCTCTGGGTTGATCTTGATTCACTGCCGCAACTTGTTGCGAGCCATAGCGATGGTCCGGTCTGTCATCTCTCATTTTTCCTCTGTAATCATTCCTCCGGGACGACCCAGCTCCATCCCTCTGATAGTATTCCTCGCTTGAGTCATTTGACGGGAGCCTAGGTTGAGTCGGATCGCCCAAAGCATACGAATCAGCGATCCAGATCATTTCTGCCAGTGTAACTGGCATTTTCCTTTGCAGTTTCATCCATAGCTCGCTGCCGTATCTGCACCCTTGCGCAAACCACGCTATGGCCTGTGACTCTATGACACCCTCACACGAGTTTCTTACGGTACACCACCGGGTTAAGAATTCACGATCCGTCTCGTTGGGTCTTTGCTTGCACATTGCCAGGGTCTATGGTCTATTCGGCCTCCGCATGCATTTCGAGAAGTTGCTGATAAACATTTCTTCAAAATCTATCCAGCAGTTGATGCTTCCGGGCGGCAAGTTATTCAGCCATACTCTGGCCGGGCCTTCCAACATCTGGGGCACGTAACACACAACCCACCTCAAGTTGCCAGTTGCAATTTTCACCGCCGTAGCATAGTTTATCAACCAATCCTCCGGCTTGGTACTGCCGTCATACGTCTTCGTGCCCCTGGGTAATTGGAAGTTGGGTACTGGTGGTTCCTTCATGATCCGGGGTCCAAAGCACGCTGGACCTGGAGGACCTTGACATTCGATCTGTTCCGACCTATACAGGCGATCCAGTTTTAACCTGGCGTCATCCGGCATCAAATCCCTGCTCCCCAACCTAGATCCTATCACATGATAGTCCGGTCTGGGGTACCCTGCGTTCACCATCTCCGAATCACCGTCATTGTATCGGTTTTGCTCTCGTTGCACGTCTTTCTGCTGCATACCTCGGCCGGCGCTTTGCTCTTGCCTCGGTATATTCCATTGCTGCGGTTGTCCTGCTCCTGTGGAGTTGCGCTGTCCGGCATTGCCGTTGGCAGCGTTCCCTTGACCGGCATTGCCTTGGTCGTGATTACCTCGGCCAGCTTCACCTCGGCTCACACTCCGTCGATCATCATTCTTCTGCGTTTCTTTTTCTTTTCCCGCACGCGTTGGGTCGTACGGGACAATCCGTTTGTTCCGTCTGGCCGAGGTTACTACCTCTTCTCTCCTTGGACCGACATGAGGCGATGATGCGGCTCCAGCGGATTTCTCCGGGTTACCCACCACCGAGTGGACGATCCTGGATGCCCTAGCTCTCCCCGGGTTAGCTCTCAGCAGCTCCTCGTTCTGCCTGTTCACGATCCGAACCAGCTTGTTAACCCGGTCTTGCTGTCTTTGACGGGCCTCACCCGTCAGACCCTCTAGCTCGGATGCAGCGGCATCTGCTGCTCTGAGGTTCTTCGCCGGTGTGCTATACTTCGGGAACCCCACAGACAGATAGTTTTCTGACCCTTCTGCTCCATCATCACCTTCTCTATTCATCTCACTTATGAGATTTTTCCCTTTTACTCTCACTGCATCAACCTTGTTTGCCTTTGCGTACTCACGCAGCGTCATGTTCAGTGACTGCTAAGCCGCGGCTATTTTCTTTGCGCCCTCTAGTATCTTTTGCCGGGTTTCCTCTAGCTCGGCCTGTGCCTGAGCCGGAGCGATCACTGCTACTACTGGTTTAGCCAAGCTATCCATTGCTTCCCGTAGTACGTTCTCAGGCCTTTCCAGTGGAGGTCCTCTACCTTTTCTCGGTGCCTTAGGTGTTACCTCCGGGCCTGGCGCTGGGTCTTTGCTTGCGCCTGCACCTGGCGCGATCATCATCACCTCCGCATGGTCCGGGGAGCGAGCGATACGCGCCCCGTGAGCCACAGTGAGGGGTGGTTCCCCCGCATCGACGATGCGACGCGGATGAACACACGAAACGTCCACAACAACGTAGACCTTGTGCGTGCCGAGCTTGACGAAGAGGCCGTTGCACGGAAGCGGGCGCGTGCCGAAGTAGCCAGCGTTGTTGCTGACGAAATCCAGCGCTCCGAAGCACTGAACGAGCCCGGAGACGATGCGCTCGCCGGTGCCGATGAAGTTTCCCGTCCGGATCTTCACCCCTGCTAGCGCCGCTAGCCCCACTGTGGGCGCCAACTGTCGTGGTGGTGTCACGGCAGATGCCATGGATAGGCTAAAGGTGGGGACTAATATGCGCTAGGGGAATCCAGGGAGGGATAGTAGAGTGATTCTCTACACAGAAGTTTGTATTGCAATATCCACAAGATTACAAGTGCTCCTTGAGCTGTGTTGGCGAGAGGAGGAAGAAGGTGCTCTCTTACTCTAGCCTACTATCTTGCCCAAGAACCCTAGATCAACTAGTGCTCAACCAACTAGAATTCTGCCAACCCCCTCTACCAGAACCCTAACCCCCCTTATATAGAGGTGGTTCGGTCCTGGCCTAGGGCATACATGGAGGCATATTCCTAAGAATATGCCCCCTCCCAAAGTAGTAACCCGACAGGGGTGCTTTTCCCCCGCGTCACACTTGCTTTAGCGACGTAAGCCGACGTGAGCGTCGTCATCCTTGTCGGGCATGATCCGGTGGTCCTGCCCTTGCTTTATTCGCTCATCCAGTAGGTACCGGACCTTCTTTTTTGACCAGAGAGATTCCTTCCTTCTCCTAGAAGCTAAGCGAGGATCCGGATCACAGTAGTTCCGGCCACACCTGTTCCTGCACATAAGTCAGATAAGCATTTCCGACTTACTCCTTAAGTTGGACGAGACAATGTTAGGCGACCCTCCCCCGGTCCGGGTTACTCCGTGATCCGGCCTGCCTTCAGGTGACTCGGCCAGCATCCGCTTTGACCTTGCCGACCCTCGGCTAACTCGTCCCTTATACCCCGGAGTGACCCTACCCGGGGGTATCCCCCCAACATTAGGGAGTCCCTCTTTAATCCTCCTTTGAACGTGTAGGTTAAGAGCTGGCACCAATCTGTCATGGGGCATTCCTTGTATGCTCCCAAGACACGTCCAAAGGATTTCTCCCTCCCTTTAGTCCCGAGGGCAAGTGATATGCGGCCAACTACACATACGATATAAAGAGAGATATCAAACACAAACCATAATTATATCATAGACAAGCAAGTCATATGGACACAATAATAATCATATTTATTACAAGTTCATAATGGTGCTAGGGTTTGTCTATCTCCCCAAGAACAAAGGAACTAGTCGCTCATAGAAGCAATCAACAACATCATCATAATCAACTGAATGGATAAAAGTATGGAGGTAGATCTCTAATGCAAACCACAATTGTGTCTAGAATTACAACAAGATCTAATAGATGAAAGATGGGGGTAATTGTGGTAATGGAGATGCAGCGACAGATGATGAAGGGGATGATGCGTTGTCCTCCAATGATCCTTGAAGCAGCTGGGATTTTACCCCAGCGAAGTTCCTCCTTCTGATCCCTCTCGGATGTGGTTTTTCATGGTTTCTAGTGGCTGTGAATGTTTGATCTCCCTCTCGTCTTTGCCAAGAGAGAGAGTATTTGACGAGGCGGTCACGATGACGCCTGATATGGGTGGACGGTACGGGCGGGCTCTTCCTGTACTAGTGGTCGTTATCGGTAATGATGCCTCCTCCTTGCTTGGTATTCTTCCAGGTGCAAAGGTAAATTCATATAATGACTTTTATCACTTAGATATATCATATAGTTACACAATATGAGAGTTCTAATTGATATGTTCATATACGACTCCATGATTTTGGATCCTGTTGAAACAAGAACAAATAGTGTGTGTAGACGCGGTGAAATACAAAGATCCCTACTCTATTTATGCAAAAAAGAGGTAAATATGCTTCAATTTTGGACTCGTCAACTCCCCCAAGCTAGGATCTTGCTCGTCCCCGAGCAAGATAGTGGCTTATGGAAAAGATCGTCATTTTCATGAGACACGATTCGTTACAATAAATGAGATAGAAATTGAAACATGAATACAACATCAGATGTAGAGATACTTCGGGGGTATTACCATACCCTTACGCATTACATAACTTAGAGGCTTCCACACCTTTTCTAGTATTAATGAAATCATAAGAAGCTGCTAGTGATTTAACATACCATATAATCACAGAGTTTAGAGATATAGGGCACTAAGTTTAGTAATGAAGATTCATGATCATTCTCTCTTTTTTTATGTTTGAATCTTTTGATAGCTTCTCTCTTCTCTTTTTCTTTTTCTTTGATAGTGGTATATATATTTTCACTTGCTCATTTTTTCTTTTTCTTTCAGTACAGCTATTTAATCATCCTCACTTCTTCAATGGCTTTCAAAAACTCTTAATTATAATACGCTACCAAAATTCTTTTTCTTATAACTTAATCAATACTTTCGTTGTTGTGGAAGTCCCTAAAATCATGACAGTTGTACAAGTATCATAACACTCAACCTAGTTCAATCATCTAATATAATAATCATGAATCAAACACAATTTCAATTACCATAAAGTATCATAACTCAACGGATATAAATCTTCTCTTGAACAAAAGGGAGCTCAAAGTTGATGCAACTAATGCTAATTCAGGAATTTAAAGCCTAACCATGCGTGCAGACAAGTAAACATGCAAAAACTATATGATAGATTACAAGGTTCTCACAGATCCCCCCAAGATTGGAATCAAGCCGGGGAGATCAAATAATCCCTTGCGATTATTTGGTACCGTGGCATGCTCTTCTAGTTTGCTGGGGGACAAATTCTGGAATCACAAAGACTTGCACGGAGCATCTTGTTTGATGTCTCCAAGAGCAAGATACGGATTCGGCGTTGCTCGCTAACTTTCTCCAATTGCTCAACAAGAACCTTGTACATATCTATTGTTTGCTTCTAGGTGTTGATGGATCGAATGTTGATGTTAAGGTTCTCTTCTAGCCCTTTCATTATCTTTAGATCCGTCTGGTACAGGTAACGACGCAATAGTTCAATATGTTTAGATGATCCTAGAGATTTTACCTTGATCTTCTTAATGCGGCACTCAAGCTTGTCCAAGGAGGCTTGGACTCCTCCCCTTGTCTCTTCATTTTCTTCAAGAAGAGTTCCCCATATCCTTCTAGATCAAGTTGAACTTTGTCAAAGTCGCCTTATTTTTCAACACCAAGGCGGAACACCTTATGCCCATCCTTTATTGTTTCCATCAGCTTGAATCCATCCTCGTCTTATAATTCTTTCTCTTCTGGCACATCAGCTTTGTATTCCTCCGTAACCCTCAAGGATGATCCATAGATATCTTCCTTCTCTTGAAGGATACCCCATGCGAAGGACATGGTTTCAAAGTTCTCATGAGGAAGAAGTAATGTGGAGAATATCTGTATTGTCAATACAAGGATAGAGCCCTTCTGGAGGACTTATAAAGGGTTAGAAGCAGGGTAAAAGTCGTATTGAGAGGAAAAGGGTCTCCCAAGAAAAGAATCCTAACAAATATGGAAACAAATAAGTTTAAAAGAAGGAAATTTGGGTCGTAATGAACAACTGGTACGAGCGGACGCCCGTACGGCATGCTCATATCAGGTCATTTCCAAAACCAACATGGGACGAAGTCGGTAATAGTCAACCGACTAAGTGGTACGGCGGGTTCCGCCCATACTGCATGTCCATACTGACTTTGCGGCTTCATTTTTTACACAAATCAAAAAGCAAAATACGGTCACGGAATATATAACGACCAGCCGTACGGAAGGCTTGATACGTCCATTTTGCATCACTATTCTATATCATAATTTACTATTATTCATTGATACATTTCATATTAAGAGATGATACTTATGTTATTTCATCTATTTTTGCATGGTTGATGACTTTTGGAGGATGGACCACTAAAGTCAGGATTCTGATGGAAAAGGCACTGTTTGGAGGCAAAATTCGCGAAGATTAGAAAATCCCGGAAAATATACGGAAATTCCTATTTTTCCAGAAGACGAAGGAGGCTAGAAGGAGGAGTGGAGATGGGCCACAGAGGGCCCACACCACCCCCTGGAGCGGGCCAGCCCTGGCCGCGCCACCAGGTGGTCTGGCCACCCTGGCCCACCTCTGGAATTGCCCTTTGGCATATATAATCCCCTCGAAACCCTAAGACTCGGGGAGCGACCACAGAAAGATTTCGCTGCCTCTGCTAGGTGAAAAACTATAGAGAGACAAAGAGCTCTCCGGCAGGCAGAAATCTACCAGGGAAATTCCTTCCCAGAGAGGGGAGATCGTCTCCATCAGCACCATCATCAAGCTGGACTTCATCGGGATCATAATCATCATCATCTACACAATCAACTCCAACAGCACCATCATCACCACTTCGTACTGCTGTAACAATTAGGTTGAATCTTGCATAGTTCTTAGGGGAAACTTTCCTGGTGTTGATTACTTGTAGTAGTTGATGCTATTGAGTGGAACCGTTGAATTATTGTTATGTTCAGATTGTTACTTATCATCATTTCATCTCTGATCTTGATCCATATGATGTCTCGTGAGTAGTTCGTTTATTTCTTGAGGACATGGGAGAAGTCATGTTGTTAGTAGTGGAATTGTGTTGAGAAAGATTCAATGGTTTGATATTTAAGTTGTGGTGTTATTCTTCTAGTGGTGTCATGTGAATGTCAACTACATGATACTTTACCTTTATGAGCCTAGGGGAATGCATTATGTATTTGGCTACTAATCGCGGGGTTGCCGGAGTGACAGAAACCTGAACCCCCGTTAGGAAACCTTTGCACAAGGGAGTGTAGGATCTCAGAGTTTAAGGCTCTGGTTAGGTTTTTATCTTAATTACTTTCTTGTAGTTGTGGATGCTTGCAAGGGGTATAATCACAAGTATGTATTAGTCCTAGGAAGGTCAGTACACAACACTTATCCAACCAAAGAAGATTAATCAACTATATGAAGTGAAAGCACTTGATAGTATTCCCATGTGTCCTCGAGAACGTTTGGTCATCTTAACTAATACAATCGTCTTGTCCTTTGCTAAAGAAAGGATTGGGCCACTTGCTGCAATTATTATTATTGTCTTTTATTTACTCGCACTTTATTTATCTGCATTATCAAAAACCCCTAAAAATCCTTTTGCTAAGTATTTACAGAGAATTTCTGATCCAAGCCACTCGTCAACACCTTCTGCTCCTTGTTGGGATCGACACTCTTACTTATCAAAAATACTACGATACACCCCCTATACTTGTGGATCGTCAAGACTATTTTCTGGCGCCGTTGCCGGGGAGTGTAGCGCTATTGGAGAGTGGAACTGGTAAAGGAAACTTCTACTATGAGTATTGTTTATTTCTGTTAGTTACTTTATTTCAATATGGATAATTCACTTAGTTTCTTATTTCGTAATGCTACTACCACTTCTAAGGTAGTAGATGAACCTTCACCTGCCGAAAATGATACTTTTAAAATACCTACAAGAATTATTGATCGTGTTATGGATAACTACTATTTTGGAGATGGAACTGTCCATCCCGATGATCATTTGCTCTTTATACACGAATTATGCGTGTTGTTCAAGTGTGCATGTATTACAACAGATCAAGTCAAGAAGTAGTTATTCTCATTATCACTGAAAGGAAGAGTTGAGGAATGGTATAAGCTTCTAAAGAATGGCCAGTCTCTTGAATGGAAGGAAATTGTACCTCTCTTTTATTCCAAACTTTATCCTCCTAGTGAGATTCATAAAGATCGGAATCAAATATATAACTTTTGGCCTCCTGATGGAGAGAGTACAGCTCAAGCTTGGGGGAGATTGAAGTCACTAATGCTCAAATTTCCTATTCATGAGCTCCCTGACAATATTATTATCAATAACTTTTAATGAAGGCTTTCTCTTCATGATAATGATCTATTGGATGCTTCTTGTGCTGGATCGTTTACACGTATGGAAGAATAAGCTAAATGGGATCTTCCAGATCGTATTCAAGATAATGCTGAAGCATGGGAGAATGATAAAGAAAGAAAGTCAGGTATAAATTATGATTATGAATGCATTAAATATTTTATGGGGACTGATAACTTAATAAGATTAGTAATGCTTATGGTCTTGATTCTCAAAGTATTGCAAATTATTTTAATGCTTTTGCTTCTTATATTGAAATTCCTAAAAAGAAATGGAACAAGTATCATGCACCATATAAAGATATTGTTGATTGTGTTCCTGCTAGAAATACTGAAGTTTATACTATTGATCATATTTTACCTGAACCTTACATCGAGAAAATACCTTTCTCGGTTAAAGTAAAGGAACATTCTATGGCAGCTGGTATGGTTAACGAAAGTACAAAGAAAGTTGTAGAACCTAATGAACAAATATATGATGAACCCGCAGTACCAAATATGAAAGACTTTGTCTCTAAAAATGTATAAGATGCGCACATTATCCT
Organism: Avena insularis; assembly: GCA_023614405.1. NCBI lineage: Eukaryota > Viridiplantae > Streptophyta > Magnoliopsida > Poales > Poaceae > Avena > Avena insularis. The sequence goes on along the minus strand of CM042690.1, from coordinate 161,335,969 downwards.
TGGTAAGGATACTTCTAAAATTGTTTCACACCCTAATGGAACTAGGAAAGCTAGTGTCCCTATGTTTTCTGTCAGAATAAGTGATCACTGCTATAGTGGTTCATGTGATAGTTATATCGTTAAATTTATGCATGATACTGAAAGTTATTATGAGAGGGGGGAGATTGTTCTTATGCATCTCAATAATATTAAGTTTCCTCGCTTTATGCTGAAAGTCTTTAAGTTGCACTTGTTTTGCCTTCCTATGCTAGTAGCCTCTGGTTTCAACAATTTATTTTCTTACAAAATCCCCTTACATAGGAAGTGGGTTAGACTTAAATATGTGTATATTTGCTTCTTGATGCTCTCTTTTACTTCAATTCATACTCTTATGTGAGCATCATTGAAATTTATCATGCCCATCTTAATGGCTATAAAGAAAGAGCTTCTTGGGAGACAACCCAATATATTTTTGCTTTCAGTTTATTTTTGTTTATTTGAGTCTTGGAAGTTATTGCTTATGTAATAACCTCTCCTTATACTTTTTGTTCAGTTTTTGTGTCAAGATTAGCCTCTAACGAGAAAAAAGTAAGATTTGGGGAAGTTGCTGTCCTAAAGCAGATTTTTGTGCTTCATCGTAAAAAATCGTGAGAGATCCTAGAAAGTCTTACAGATGTGTATCTTTTTGTATGCATGCTCCAGGTTATTCTTTAACTTTCGTTAGTTTTGCACTTTTTGATTTGAGCAACAGAAGATTTTCGAAAAAATTGATATTTACCTGCTGGTCTGTTTTGACAGATTTCTGCCATTTTTGCATTTGCCTCTTAAATCGATTTCCATTTTGAATTATTTTTGGGCTTTCGAAAGGAGTTGTTTCAGTAACCTATATTTTTATGGATTTCAGTTGAAATTGAACCTAAAGGTTTATTATCTTGCATACACTAATGTTGCTAATGAAGATTGTGTAAAGTTTTGTATGAAAGAAATTTTCAAGTGATAGGAGAAAATGATGTAATGAGATGAACAATGGTCAAAAGACTCAAGCACTAAATTTTTGAAGATTCTCACAATAAGATATTAAAATAATTCAAGCGGTGACTATGGAAGAATTTATTAAAGGCCAAGTTCAGAGATCTGCAAAGTCCGTTTTGAATAGGTAACAGTTCTGGTAAGAAAAGGTCCACTAAAAACTTTCCAAGTTATATTTTTGCAATTTTTATCTAACATGGAAAATAATGAGTCAAAAAAGGGACGGAAACGGAGACCGGGTGGCTCACAACACCCCGTGGCGCGGGCCCACCTGGCCGCGCCACCAGGGGGTGTGGCCACCCCGGAGCCCGTCTCCGACCCGTCTTCTCCCAGTACTTTCCTTTTGTTGTTAAACTTCGTAATATATGATCCTCCGGATCCCCCAAGGTCCGTATATCGTGTTCTCGTCGTGTTTTCATTTCGATCTGTTTCTGTCAGGAAGAGTTTTCAAGATTAGAAGCACGATGGTCTCAGCCAACGATAAGGGCAAGGAACCTGCAAAAGATGATCTCCAAGACTCCGAGCAGGAGGAGGAGATCGAGAGTGAAATTGAAGAAGAGGCAAAGGAAGACCAGCATCCGCACACCAACACCACCATTACAAGCATTGGAGTGGTGGCAAATCCTGCCAAGTTCAAAAGGACTGCACGGATATCCACCGGAGGGAAGGTTCCGCGTCTTTTCTTGGCTTCACGGCCACCTCCTCCACGCACCAAGAATCCCTTCCATACCCTTGTTCATGAGAAACAATTCCAAAATATTCCCAAGGAAAAACTACCCTCCAATTAGGATATGCCTTGTTCTAACCATGCAGGAAAAGAATACTTCAAGGAGGAAGAGTGGGGAAAGAATTGCAAGAGCTAGGATTCACAGCCCGACATGATCATGAACCACATTGAGCACATTTCGAAGTTTATTCGTACTCTCACCTTCAAGATTGAGGATTTGAGGGAATTGATTGAAAATCTCATCGAGAGAACACCACCACCACCAAAGGAGTAGTTCATCATCAGGTTTTGGCATCCCCTTGCTTTGTTCCAAGCTTGGGGGAGTTCCGCGGTATCACATCGCTATCTTTTATCTTTTTACCTTTTTACTAGAGTTGTATCATGAATAGAGAAGTTATCATATAGAATGGTTTGCATTATGGAAGTATCTCCCCTCTAGCTAGCTATCTATGTATCCCTTGGTGTGAGTTGCCGTTATAGAATATTAATGAGAAGCTCTATCATTTACTTTTTGCACATCTTATTTTAGTTTGCAATTTCTATTATATGATTGATCTTGTTGTCAGTATTGGTATCACTTTGGGATCATTAAGTAAATTTAGTTGGTTTTGGCAAACCTGGGTCTGGCCAGTTGCAACACTATTCAAGAATTGAATGGAAAAGAGAAAAGTACTTTTAGAAATATAATTCCATCATATTTCTTTCTTGTTTGGCTCATAAGCTTAGTATTCTCTAGTTAATATCTTTTGTGTTTCCAAGGAAGATTGCATGATTGTTTCTATCACTTGTATGTTTGTTTGTTTCCTTCAACTTTTATTGTTTGCTACCCAGCCTTGCTAGCCAAAAACCTGTACTAAGAGGGAATGCTTCTCGTGCATCCAATCCTTAAACCAAAACTATGCCATTTGTGTCCACCATACCTACCTATTAGCATTATTTCTATTTCCAAGTAAATTCATGTTTTTATCTACCTTCCTAATTAAAATTGTTATGTGAAAATTAGTGATTAGTGCTCTCACAAACTTGATGGCACACTTTACTTTCTTGCACTTAATAAACTTGAATCATTGTGCCCATCTATGTTGCGTATATTCTTGCGCTTTGTAAGTTGTGAATTAGCAGAACCATGTTACCATGGGGAACGCTTTCAACATTGCACTTATTTAGTTGATATCACGATCTTTTACTTATGGATCCCGACAGTGTGAAATAAAAGGGGAGCTTGTGAGCTCATGGAGTTTGTATATGTGTTAGAGAAACGCCTGGGCGGCTAGCCTAAGCCATGCCTAATCATGGTGGAAACTTGCAGCATAACCTTAGTGAGCAACCTGTGAAGCATCCTCAATAAAAACCTATGCAAATAGCAAATAAAAAGATTGCTGAGATGCTTATTGTCTGATGCCTTGTCATTTTTATATGGGATAACTCCTGTATCATGGGGCAAGGGGTACCCCGTTGGCGGTTCTCCATGATACACATGTATTTACAATGACAAGAACTTACTCGTGACTAAAGTTGAGTAGCATGAGGTTCGGTACTCGTAAGCACGGGGCATGAGATTTTGAACTTATAACTTGTCAAGCATATCCTCATATTTGTGTCACTTTAACCTTAATCACCTCAAGATACTTATGATCGGGGCAATGAGAGCTGAAAGCTAATAAGTACCATAATTTATGGAAGCTCTTTATGAAACTTGAAATCCCTTCTTCCCTCTGCGAAGGGCCTATCTTGTACTTTTTAGTTGAGTCAGTAAACCTATTCCTTTCTATCTCAAGCAAGCATTTGAGTTGTTGTGATTCAATCATTCATATGATGATATATTCAATCATGTTTCTTATGTTCCGTGTTTTGCACACTGCTCTTATCTTAGTGAATATTACTTTGAAAGATATCATTGAAAACCCCATTATGTTTAACTACTGCAATTTGTTAACTGTTTTCTTACTAAGAACAATGTTTGCCATTACCAATTTTGATTTACTTTGTGTATCTTTATTGTGTTTCCTTTACTTATTGCAAGTTAAGTTATATAACAGTGAGTTTTTTCTATTATAAGTTGTGTATTGATGAATGTGATGCTTCTTGTCCGTATTCTCTTTATCGACACTTCACTCCATAAACCCGTGGTCATGTATATTGAGCTCAGTTTTCGCTTGGGGACAAGCGAGATCTAAGCTTGGGGGAGTTGATACGTCCATTTTGCATCACTATTCTATATCATAATTTACTATTATTCATTGATACATTTCATATTAAGAGATGATACTTATGTTATTTCATCTATTTTTGCATGGTTGATGACTTTTGGAGGATGGACCACTGAAGTCAGGATTCTGATGGAAAAGGCACTGTTTGGAGGCCAAATTCGCGAAGATCAGAAAATCCCGGAAAATATATGGAAATTCCTGTTTTTCCAGAAGACGAAGGAGGCCAGAAGGAGGAGTGGAGATGGGCCATAGGGGGCCCACACCACCCCCTGGCGCGGGCTAGCCCTAGCCGCGCCACCAGGTGGTGTGGCTACCATGGCCCACCTCTGGCATTGCCCTTTGGCGTATATAATCCCCTCGAAACCCTAAGACTCGGGGAGCGACCACAGAAAGATTCCGCTGCCTCTACAGGGCGGAAAACTGCAGAGAGAGAAAGAGCTCTCCGGCAGGCAGAAATCTATCGGGGAAATTCCTTCTCGGAGAGGGGAGATCGTCGCCATCAACACCATCATCAAGCTGGACTTCATCGGGATCATCATCATCATCATCTCCACCAGCAGCATCATCACCACTTCGTACCGCTTTAACAATTATGTTGAATCTTGCATAGTTCTTAGGGGAAACTTTCCCGGTGTTGATTACTTGTAGTAGTTGATGCTATTGAGTGGAACCGTTGAATTATTGTTATGTTCAGATTATTACTTATCATTATTTCATCTCTAATCTTGATCCATATGATGTCTCGTGAGTAGTTCGTTTAGTTCTTGAGGACATGGGAGAAGTCATGTTGTTAGTAGTGGAATTGTGTTGAGAAAGATTCAATGGTTTGATATTTAAGTTGTGGTGTTATTCTTCTAGTGGTGTCATGTGAACATCGACTACATGATACTTCACCTTTATGGGCCTATGGGGATGCATTGTGTATTTGGCAACTAATCGCGGGGTTGCCGGAGTGACAGAAACCTGAACCCCTATTAGGAAACCTTTGCACAAGGGAGTGTAGGATCTCAGAGTTTAAGGTTGTGGTTAGGTTTTTATCTTAATTACTTTCTTGTAGTTGCGGATTCTTGCAAGGGGTATAATCACTAGTATGTATTAGTCCTAGGAAGGTCAGTAGATTAGCATAGGTTCACCCACGCAACACTTATCCAACCAAAGAAGATTAATCAACTATATGAAGCGAAAGCACTTGACAGTATTCCCATGTGTCGTCGAGAACGTTTGGTCATCTTAAGTAGTACAACCGGCTTGTCCTTTGCTGAAGAAAGGATTGGGCCACTTGCCTGCAATTATTATTATTGCCTTTTATTTACTCACACTTTATTTATCTGCATTATCAAAAACCCCTAAAATCCGTTTGCCAAGTATTTATAGAGAATTTCTGATCCAAGCCACTCGTCAACTCCTTCTGCTCCTTGTTGGGATCGACACTCTTACTTATCGAAAATATTGCGATACCCCCCCTATACTTGTGGGTCATCAGGGTTGCGCCCGTACAGTGCGGTCGTACCAATTATGCAAAAACAAAACCAAGGCATCAATGGGCTTAACAACCAGCGGTACGGGCGGATCCGGCCGTACCGCCCGCCTGTATGGACCTCATAAGACTGGCAATAAACTCAGAAAAACAAAAGGAATTCAGATATGCAAAAAGAAATAGTATACAAATATCCAGAACAAAGATAAATTCAGGATTTCATAAGGTATGATCATCGAGGGAACATGAACTCATCTGAGTATGTTTTTCTTCCTCTCTTCGAATAAAGTTGGTCGTAGAAAATCACCAAAACCATTGCAAGAAGAAATAGAGAACTTTATTTTTGGTAGTGTGGTTCCCATAGGTATATACATGGATGACACCTCCTTTGGATGAGCAACTTCTTGAGTGTCCATGAATGTTTCCTCCATCTCTTCCTTTCTTTGAAGGACCTGTAAATCAAATTCTTGCAGAAGTAAAGTCCAATGGATCATCCTTGGCTTAACATAGGTCCTTTCTAGGATTTCTTTTAAGCCAACACGACTAGTATGCACTCTTACTTTAGAGTCAATGATATAAGATCTAAATTTATCATAGGAGAAAACTACTGCGAAGAATTCTTTTTCTGCCATAGGATAGTTCTTTTGGGCCCCGTTTAAGGTGCGACTAGCCTGATGAATGATATTAAGATCATCACCATCATACTGACAAAGAATTTCTCCTACAGCTTCATGACTAGCTTCACAAAATAGCTCAAAAGGTTTCTTCCAATTAGGTGGTTTTATAATGGGAGCTTCAAGGAGAGCTTGTTTTAATATGTCGAAGGAAGTAAGACACTTTTCATTAAAATTAAAATGAACATCCTTTTGAAGAAGGTTAGTTAAAGGTCTAGCTGTTTATGAAAAGTACTTAATGAAACCTTCTATAAAATCCCACATGACCTAAGAAGATTATTATACCTTTTATGTCTCGAGGAGGGGGTAAACTTTCTATTGCTTCAATCTTTGCTTTACCGACTTCTATGCCCTTACCTGAGACTTTGTGACCAAGCACTATGCCTTCTTGAACCATAAAATGGCATTTCTCCTAGTTCAAGACTAAGTTAGTGTCTTCACATCTCTGCAAAACTTTATGAAGATTATGGAGACAATGATTAGAGGAAGTTCCATAAACAGAGAAGTCATCCATGAATACTTCCATAATACTTTCAACATAATTAGTGAATATAGCAGTCGTACATCTTTGAAAAGTGGTAGGAGCATTGCAAAGACCAAAAGGCATACAGTCATAGGCATAAAGTCCATAAGGACAAATAAAAGTAGTTTTAAGTTGATCATGAAGATGAACAACAATTTGGGAAAAGCCAGAATAACCGTCTAAGTAACAAAAATGAGAATGCATAGCAAGCCTTTCTAAAGTTTGATCTATAAAGGGTAAACGGTAGTGATCCTTTCAAGTTTCCTTATTAAGTTTTCTATAGTCAATGCACATCCTGTGACCAACAACATTTCTAGTAGGTACCATTTCATTATGTTCATTTTCGACAACCGTAAACCCACCTTTCTTAGGAACACAATGAACATGACTTACCCATTCGCTCTCTTCCACATGAAAGATGACACCTACGTCCAACAAATGTATTATTTATTTTCTTACCTCCTCTTTCATGTGAGGTTTAAGACGTCGTTGAAAGTCAGCAACCGACTGAGCTCCTTCTTCCATTAATATTCTATGGGTGGCTATCGAGGGACTAATACTCTTCAAGTCACTCATCGAATACCCAAGATCATTTTGATGCATGCGAAGAACCTTCATTAAGTTTTCCTCCTCTTTCTCTGTAAGCTTAGCACTTATAATAATAGGAAATTTATTAGTTTCATCAAGAAACCTATATTTTAGTTCCTTTGGCAGAGTTTTAAGGATTGGAGGGGGAAGATCCTCGTCTCCTTTCCTTATGGGTTCTTCATATTTTTGATTAATCTCGATGTCCACCTCAGGTGTGGAGTGAAGATAATCATCCATTTCATCTTTTTCTATGTCTTGAAGGATATTATTATTATTGACTAAACTTCTTGCTAGATCATCTTCAGGAGTCTTAATGACTATTGAGGATAAACTTACGATATTACCTTCTTCCTCACGTTTGTACTCATCATCATCCAATTCTTCAATAGCTGGCTTATGGTCAAGTTTAGAGAAGTGAAAATCCATTTTCTCTTCACCAAACTTGAGGGACACAGTTTGTCTCTTATAGTCTATGTTTGCTCCTGCGGTATTTCGAAAAGTTCTTCCAAAAATGATGGGACAATAAACGTTAGTAGGCAATAAGCACAAAATCAATGGGATATTTGTAAGGTCCAATACAAATTGGAAAATTTCTAATTATTCCCATAGGGACTCTAAGTGTCTTATCTGCAAGCATTATAGACATATCCGTATCTTCCAATTCAACTGGAGTTAATTCATTTTGAATTTTTAAATAAAAATTAAAAGGGATAACATTAACAGCTGTACCGATGTCACAAATGCCATAATAGGAAGTTCCCCCAAAAGTGCACGAGAGAATAGGCTTACCAACTTCTTTAGCTTTTACCTTTCCTTCAACGAATTGCGAAGCTTCGGTATCTAGCTCAATTACGTGGCAGTGTGCAAACATGGTTAAAATATCTTCCTTTATTGATGCCTCTGCCTCTTGTACACATTCTTATTCAGTTTTTCTTTTTTGCATTTCCTCTTCCAACTCCTTTAGAAATAATTCTTCCTCTTTGTTTTGATCCTCTAGTTGCTCAGCCATCATATTTTTTATCACTGTCCTTGGGAAAGGAAAGGGTTCAACATATGGGGATACCTCCTTTAATGGCTCGACATGGGCCATGATTATTGGATCTTCTTCTACAGCTGGCTCGGGTGGTGGAGTATAATGGATCTAGTCTTTCTTAGGAGCCTCAATATGTTCTATAAAAGACTGAAGGATTTTCAAAATAATATCATCATCAAGTTACAGTTCATTAGCAGCTTCTTTTACTTTACCGGAGTCTTTATAAGCATTGAGACAATCATATTCAATTTCTATACCTCCTTCGCCTCCTAAATAAAATCCCCATGTTTCTCTATTTTGGAGAATTTGTTCTAAAAGTTACCGAGCTTTAATTATAGTTAACTCCATGAAAGAGCCTCCTGAATTCGTGTCAAGCTCATGCTTAATTTCTTGATTAAGTCCTCCATAGAATATATGCAAAACGTACCATTTAGGTAAATCATGATGGTGACATTTATGAAGTAGAGACTTATACCTTTTGTAGGCTCTTACCAAACCTTCACCTGGGCGGTTCTTGAATTTTGTAATTGCCCTTCTTACTTCAGCATTTTTTACCTTGGGAAAGAATCAAAACACAAATTGTCCTTTAAGTTTTTCCCAAGTATCAATTTTCTCTACAGGGCAAATTTTATACCAAGCTAAAGTAGTGTTGGTTAGAGATTGGATAAATAGTTTAAGTTTTAATTCATCATCGAAATAGCTTCTCAACTTAAGGGTCCAACATAGCTCGGTAAAATGCATTAAATGATTGTAAGGATCCTCATCGGGATCATCTCCTGCAAAAGTTCTCTTTAATAATAGCGATAAAACGAGGGTTGACCTCGTATTTTGGTTCGCTCCCACTCGGGAATTCTTTGACGACACCTCTATTGAACTTCCCGAGGTATTTAGTAGCATCAAGCTGATTAATCAGTCTGAGTGCAGTCATGGTGCTTACCTGAAACTAGTAAACAACTTTAGTAAAACAATGAGTAAAATAAGTAACTAAGAACAAAGACCAAAAGCGCTTAGCTCCCGGCAATTTTGCCAGAAAATAGCTTGATGACTGCAAGTGCACAGATCAATTGTACCTAGTTTCGAAGTAAAGATATCGAACCCACGGAGACCTATTGGTAAAGGTCTTTATGCCCCTCGTTACTATCTACCAAAGGATACTTATAAGCTGCCTTTGATCTCAAGTAAAGGGTGTTTGAAAGGTGTATGATTGTTTGCAGAAAAGTAATTAAATCAAGTAAAATAAAACAAGTAACAAGTTTGTATGAAAGCATGGTTAAACTCAATAGGGCTAAAACATTCTCGGGAATGTAGGATACACCAATAGCATAGTATTATTGTTATATGTAATCAAGATAACATACTCCTTGTGTCATGATATGTGTGGAGAGAGCCCCATAATAAGATGTTCACTACAAGGCTTGTAGGAAGCCACTTTGTTGAGCCAAGAGTGAGGTCACCTTTAAATAACCACTATGATGTCTGAGAGCAGTCACCCATACAAACCACCGCAATTAAGGGTTTCCTTGTGGATATCGTAATTAGCTTAGGGAGTCCCTCTTTAATCCTCCTTTGACCGTGCAGGTTATGAGCCAACGCCAATCTGTCATGGGGCATTCCGGGTACGCTTCCAAGACACCTCCAAAGGATTTCTCCCTCCCTTTAGTCCCGAGGTCAAGTGATATGCGGCCGACTACACATACCATCTAAAGAGAGAGATCAAATACAAACCATAATTATATCATAGACAAGAAAGTCATATGGACAAAATAATAATCATATTTATTACAAGTTCATAATGGTGCTAGGGTTTCTCCATCTCCCCAAGAACAAAGGAACTACTCGCTCATAGAAGCAATCAACAACATCATCATAATCAAATGAATGTATAAAAGTATGGAGGTAGATCTCTAATGCAAACCACAATTGAGTCTAGAATTACAACGAGATCTAATAGATGAAAGATGGGGGTAATGGTGGTAATGGAGATGCAGCGATTGATGCTGAAGGGGATGATGCGTTGTCCTTCAATGATCCGTGAAGCACCTAGGATTTTACCCGAGCCAAGTTCCTCCTTCGGATCCCTCTCGGATGTGGTTTTTCGTGGTTTCTGGTGGCTGTGAATGTCAGATATCCCTCTCGTCTTTGCCAGGAGAGAGTATTTGATGAGGTGGTCACGATGGCCTTTGAAGGCGGGCTCGCCTACCAGCAGTTGTTATCGATGCATTATGCCTCCTCCTTGCTTGGTATTCTTCCAGGTGCAAAGGTAAATTCATAAAATGACTTTTATCACTTAGAAATATCATATAATTACATAATATGACAGTTCTAATTGATATGTTTATATATTACTCCATGATTTGGGATCCTGCTGAAACAAGAACAAAATATTGCGTGTAGACGCGGTGAAATACAAAGATCCCTACTCTATTTATGCAAAAACAAAAGGTAAATATGCTTCAATTTTGGACTCATCATCGCACATACAGAATCTTTGAGTGTCACGCTCTCAATCCTCACTCGAATCAACGATTCGACTAAGGACTCGGGGCTACTCCCATAGGGAGTGTTGGTTGCGCATTCGAAAAAATGCTGGCATTAATGGCATTCGCAAGATCATCCGAAGCACTTCCGGGTTGTTGTGTCTATGCAACCAACGACTAAAAGTCTCTAGTCGAGTCTACGACTCGAACTAACACTCGGGGGCTACTCACATAGGGAGCGCTGATCGCGCACCCTATAGAAAACAAAAGATTCACAACATAGTCCATTGTGTCGACTGCGTCCATAATATCGACTCGCTTACAACAACCGAACTCATTGGTGACTTCGCCCATCTTACATTGCAATGTAAATTTCATAGACAACATCTTCTTGGCCACACGAAACACCTCCGTGGTGATAAACCTTCGGATGATGCGTCTACAACGTAAAGATAAGACCTACAGATACAATCTGATGGCCTAGTAACCGCATCCGCTGCACTCTACCAGATAAATACCGTGTCTACGACATGAAGAAAATCCCGACATACGTGTTGGGTACATAATTATAAACTGCAGTTCGACTCAGTAATGCCTCCGCGGCATGTGTCAAACTACGCCAGCAGTTTCCAAATTCGAGTATGGGGACTCGAGTTTGAGTAGGTAGCGTTGTTTTTGCCAAGAGCAATTAACTGGTCCCGATCTGTCGAGCGCACTAGGCATGTTTACCAACATCCCTATGAACTACTATGAATCTGGCTAACACGATGAACTTATGGGTGAAGTCCTTCGCACTCGAAACAAGGGTCGACTGCGACTATCAAAGGCGAAACCCGAGACTTCTGAGTCTCCACCCGAATCTACAATTCGACTGGACACTCGGGGGCTACTGACATAGGTATGCCCGACGGGCACCCAACTACAGCCTACCTGGTACGGCCCGACGGAAGTCCCACTCGACGACCTGCCAAGGTCCACGAAGCTCACGATAGTTCGGGTGGTGTGAAGCCCATATGGACACCAACTCTAAGCGCGCAAGACAAGGAAAGCTCAAGACTAGAGTTCGCATCCAACTTGTTACCAACTCGTATTGGTATCTGAGACTTAGCCTCCTGATATATAAAGGCTAGGAGGGTCCAATGAGGAGGCAACTTTTTCCCACAATAGATCTAGACAATGCCACAATATAAAACAGATCTAGACACCAAAAACCCTAGCATACACACCCGCCAGATCCAATCTGGGCATCCACCGCCATCGGCGACATTGTAACCTGCAGGTTCTTCATCAATCAAGAGCAGACAAGCAGGATTAGGATTTTTCTTACGGGGGCCTGAACCAGGGTAAACTTCATGTCCTACGTTGCTGGTCTGTTAGCCGAACAAGATCTCCAGTGCACCCCTCTTCCTCAAAACCCAAGTCCATAACAATGGACATTGTTTAGTTAACCCCTCGTCACCCAGCATTCCCCATAGACGAGTAACCATCATTATACCAGTTCACCGCCGGATTACGACCTTGGTGCTACATAGGTTGTCTCGCACTCTGTTGCTGTCGAGGTTGGTTCTACACTAGATGCTAAGGTTTTGTTGTTGTTGCACACCACTAGCCGAATTAGGACCATGATGGTTTGGGTTACTCTGACCGGCATTGCTGTGCCCGACATTTCCCTGAACAATATTGCCCTGGTCGGGATTCCCCAGGCCAGTATTTACACAAATGCCATTACCTTGCCCAGTGTTCCCCTGTCGGCATTACCGTTGCCGGCAAAATTTGGGTCGTATGCCTCTAGCTGTCTATTCTTTTTGCTGAATTTCACACTCCCTTCTCGCCTAGGAGCTGCATGAGGCGGTGATGTTGCTACCCCAACAGACTTTGCCGCAGCGCCCCTAGCTGAATGAACGACTGGGAGCCACCAGCTATAGCCAGGTTTTCCCTGATGATGGCCTCATTCTACCGGTCCATGATGTGCACTAACTCATTTACTCTCTCCTGCTTCCTATATCTAGCCTCGCCGGATAAAGCTGATATCTCGGTTGCTGCTACTTCTACAGCCCTAAGGTTCTTAGTCGTGGTATTGTATTTGGCACATTTGACTACCCGACACAAAAGACTTAGCTCTTCCGTCCCTTACTATCTCAGAATTGAGGTTCTTACCCCTGTTCCCCACTCCATCTAAATGACTAGGGCCTGCCGCAGGAAACTTATGTGCCTTGTTGTACTCACGGAGGGTAATATTCAACTCCTCCTATGCCTGAGCTACCTGCATGGACCCTTGAAGGACACTTTGCCAGGTTTTCTCCAACTTGGCATGTTCCTGAGCCGGATCTACTATGGGGCAACTGGCATAGCCAACTTCTCTATAGCTGCCTGCAAGATATTCTCTGGCTTTTCCAGCGAAGGACCCCTAGACCTAGTAAATTTGGGAGTTGTCTCCACATCTTTGACAAGCTATTTGTTGGCATCTGCGCTCGCTACACTACCAGCGGGGCGATCGGTATGTCGGCCGACAGCTACACACAGAGAAGGTGGATCCGATGCAACCACCACCTTTTGCGGGAACTTGCAGGAGATGTCGACCGCGACATAGATATTTTGCGTGCCAAAGCTGACAAACTTTCCATTTCCCAGGAAGGGCCTATCACCGAAGTTGCCGACATTGTCCCTGAGGAAGTCCAGCGAGCCGAATCGCTGGACCAAACCAGAGACGACGTGCTCGCCTGAGGTGAATAAGCTTCATGTCCGGATGATGACTCTAGCCAGCATCGCTGCTGGCCACACGTGGGCACCACTGTCATGGTGGTATCACGACAGATGCCATGGGATGACTAAAGTTGGGTCCGTATGGACGCTAGAGGATCCAAGGAGGGATAGTGCGGTGGACACCGCACATAGAACACACAAAGAACACATGATATACCCAGGTTCAGGGTTGTCCTAGTGAGATAAAACCCCTACTCCTGCATGGTAGATCTTATACTTTGATCAATACTCAAGATACAATAGCTCCTCGAGCTGTATGCGAGAGGAAGAAGAAGGAGATCTTGTCTCTCTTAGATCTACTAGTGAATATCAAGTAACTAATTAATGACCCTCTTCTAGGAAGCCCCGGTGCACCTTATAAAGGGGTGCCCAGGTTACAGGTAGGGCTGAGGTGGCATAGAATATGCTCAAAATATGCTGTAGCAGAAGTTGTTGGCTAGGCCCATATGCTATTCTTGTCAGTGATGGGCTTGACGTGCCCATGACCGCTAACGGTCTACCAGTGACACTGTTCCCTTCTGGAAATCCTCAATGGGATTTGGCTCTGGGATTTAGGGGCATGCCTGACTTGAGCATGCTTATCTCCTCCGGGAATCTTGGGAGAGATAGAGGCGTTGACCTTGAGCCTGGCATACACCCTCCTGGCATATGCCACCCCCTATGTCAACCTCGACCGATGTAACTCGGCCTGGGGAAACCTGCATAGGAGAGACAATAAGTGTTATGCCAACATAATATGTATGTCGGCCAAGGTATGTCGGCTTATGCCGGCTTGGGTATCTTGGCCTTATGTCGGCCACCCCACAGTTGTCAACCTTAGTATTGGCCAACCTCATCTTTATACCATAGCGTATGATGATATAATTAACTAGATCTAACTCTTGTTGTAGGATTAATTAATCATATTTAACTCTTGACATAGGATTAATTAACTAGATCTAACTCTTGATGTAGGATTAACTAGATGTCTAGATCTAGTACTACTGACCTCGGATTAATCTTGCTTCTAGGAATCTTTGTTGTTGGCGATGGCAAAGTGGTTATGGGGAGGCTTCTCGGGGAAGGGGATCACGTCAAAATCCACGTGGATGCCGTCCTGCTTCTGCTACTACTTGGTGGCCACGTCGGAGTCCATGGTAAGGTCATTGTAGTCCTTCTTCTTGTGCTAGGACACATCGGAGTCGAAAGCGGATTCCTTGTTCTACTTTTGCAGGGGACATGTCGAAGTCAACGACGGTAAGGTCATGCTGCAGCTGTTTGGTGGAATCGATAGTGCTAGGGAAACATCCCCGCCTACTTATCCGCTTGTGGGGCTCATCGCCGCCTACTTCTCCCCTACCCTAGTTTGTTGTGGTACGGTTCCAAATTAGGGATTTGATTGACCTTCGATTTTCTATTTATTCGCACGGATGTGTAAGTTCACCGAGCTAGACTACCCGCCCATGGACATCCCCAACTCGGATTTCTGCGGCATTGAGGCTGAATCTAGAGTCCTATGTCGCATCCATAAGGAGCTAGCACAGAAGTTCTCCCGCTACCCCAGTTTGTTGCTGGCAGCTTCGAGCTGTCTCAGGCTCGCTAGTAAAAGCTCGAGATTTTTGCGTCTCACCGGCGAGCTGGCTCGGTCCGGCATGTGTCTAGGTATAATTGTCCCTTCATGTGGGCAGATCCTGAATGACCCAAAGCACTTAAGAAGGCACTATCTAGGCTTTGGCAATTATATGAGGATAGCATGACTAACAAAGTCAAAACACAAACTCATTGTTATGCTGATATCAAACATTTACTTGGTGAGAAGGACAAGGTGGAGAGAAAATATAGTAGTTTGATATGGGATGTGAGCAGGTGCGTAGGTTCCACTAAGAAGAGTGTGATTGGTACTAGTTGGTGGTGATTAGTACTAGTTGGCGGATCGGTGATTCTCCCTCGTTTTTGACCTTCTGAAACCAAAGATACGTTGTTGTGACAACGAACATGAGAAGAAGCTGAAGAATGATTTACAGCGGCTAACATATAATCTAGAATGGCAAAAGGACATGATCATGTGGGAGGATATGAAGTCTAGTAAGGATAGGGTGATCTCAAGGAAAAAAATAAGAAGTTGCAATACAAGATTGCTTTACTGATCAAAGATGGTGATCTGAACAAGACCAAACTAAACAATATCAAGTCCATTAATGACGAATAAATTGTAATAATTTTGTTGGCTATGTTTCATTAAAGAGCATTTGCAATTTGTACTATAGGCCATGTTGACATAACTGGCAGTTAATTGTATGAAAAAATATGTGAGTTTAACTACATAATGTTGTAGCTCACTGTAATGTGTGACTTATTTTGAAGATCCTTTTTGTTGGTAATATGCCCTAGAGCCAATCACGTTTGATGTTATTCCCGATGTATTTATAAATTTGATATATTGTCCTTGTATGAACTACTGATATGTATAATTGAATATGTGATTCGGTTGTGGAACTATATATTCATGTTGTTCATACTAGATGTTCTTGGTTGTTAAGATTGTGTTGGACACACAACTTAGACTAATGTGAAAGTTGGCTGATGTCTTGGTTCCACTTGTCATGGGCATGGTGATGCTATTCCGACTTACATAGATTCGGCTTAAGAGTTTAGAGAGTCAGATTGACCCATATTGAGATACAATGAACATTTTTTCATTTGTATGTCTCAATCAATGTAATCCTTAGACCTTAGGTTATTGCACAATCCAAGTTGTGGATCACCGACTTAGGTTCTATCAAATGATGTTCCGTCAAAGGGAAGTTATAAAGGCAGAGTTCGGGTCGGCTGAGAATCAAGCTACGTGCGGATAACCGAGATGGGATTTTCCCCCTCCGACTGGAGAGATATTCTCTGGGCCCTCTCGGATGATATGATTCAGAAAGCATGGCCATGCATGACTCGGTTAAGTGTTTACTGAGGCGTCCGACTAAGAGTTGAGCTATTTGAAGGATGATGATTATTCTCCTATAGCTTGACAAGATGTATCATGAGAAAAAAGGGACTCAGATGCAAGTCGCACTAGAAGGTATGTCATCATGACTCTTTGGTACTTGGGAGTCAGCATGTTCCGCTAGGAGTGCTACCGACTGATAGACTACATGTAAGATTCAAATCGTGTCTGAGTCACCATGGGCCTGTCGAATCACACACTTAAAAGCGGGAGCAAGTTTGGGTTAGACCCGAACCGGAAATCCATTAGGGTTGGACCCTAATCGTTCACGGTCTGAGTCAGTGAGTTGAACTCACAATGACTAATATAGGCTTTAGTGAATGGGACACAAGTGAGTGGAGCCCACTTGCACTCCCTATATATACTAGGGCACGGATGCCCAAAGGGCACGGTTAGGTCATTCCATGCGTTGGAAATCCTAGCTCCATTTCAGTCTAGCCACTATCTTTGGACCTAGCAGTCTCTGTTGCGCTCCTCCTCATACGTGTGGATATAGACAGATGTGTTGTACGATGAGCACTTCGATGATCGTGGATTGTATCGGATCGTGAGGACTACACTGCTTCAACTTACGCACTTCATCAGTAATCCGCAACTACGCGTGTAGTGGTAATCCTCGTGGCCTTCTACCTTGGCTAAGATCTTGGGTGTACCGCGTAGGAAAAGTTATGTTTTATCTCTATGTGGCCCAACACTTTTCAATTGGACATACATGTGAGTTGTATTGTATTTTACATGTTACTCCCAACATAATCTTGTTTAGATAATATGGACTACATATGGACCGAAGTGAGTGAATCTACACACTAGACGCGTATAGATACATCCATTTTCGAAAAAGCCTAAAACATCTTATAATACTAAATGGAGGAAGTATGTGTGACTTATTTTGAGACTATAGTTGACAATGTTAATAGAATATACAAGAATGATCACTTCTTGGGTTTTAAACTCTATTTTGGGACACAACATGTTGTTGAAGGAACAAATGACATAATTTGGTAAAAGCCGCACATTTCCACATGCTGAAGAACCAAATGATAGAACCATTAAACATACATATTGAAATATATATATCTGTTTGACACAAACTTAAACATTGACTGGCATATCTAGGTAGACACAAACTTAAACATAATTAAAAACTACTTAAACATGGAAACCGGTGTCCCTGGAAGTTATAAGAACCTCCCTCCTTGGGCACAAGCTCCTTGTGGAGCTTGGCATTCTGGGTCTTGAGGTCGAGCATATTGTTGAGGAGGTCAACATGCTCACTTAGTGCATGTGAGACCCTGGCGCATGGCTTAATAGGATTTATAGGATACCCATATCAGTAAGTTGCAACTTCTTTTCTAGAATATCATCTAAAAATAACTCTGAGGTTAAGCGTGCTTGGCCTAGAGCAATTTGAGGATGGGTGACCAACTGGGAAGTGGAACCCATGTGCGCATGAGTGAGGACAAAGAGTGCAATACAAGTGTTGGTCTATGGGGCCAGTCTAGAGGTCCTAATAACATCGGGGGGTGACGGCTGAGTCCGTGGTGTTACAATTGGTATCGAGATCCGATCCTCGCGGATACGGCGTGTGTAGGTCAATGGCAGGAAATTTGGAGCGTGGAGCGTGTGGTCTAGAGTGGACACGGCATGGCACATGTGACAGAACTAGACGCGTGAGCGTGTGCTAAGAGGGCGTTCACGGCTTGTGGTTGATCAACGAGGGCGTCGATCTTTTAAGGGTGGATGTATGTGAAACCCTAGTGCATGGCTTAATAGGATTGATAGGTTACCCATATCAACAAGTTGCAACTTCTTTTTTGGAAGCTAATCTCAAAAAAACTCTGAGTTTAAGTGTGTGCTTGGCTGAGAGAAAATTGAGGATGGATGACCGACTAGGAAGTGGGTCCCAAAGTGCACAGTGAGGATAAAGTGTGCAGAAAAGAATAGGATTGAACTCTGGGCCAGTCTAGAGATCCTAATAAGCTACCAGGGGTGACAGCCCGAGCGCAAAGAGTCCGGGGTGATACAACTGGTATCAGAGCCGATCCTCGTGGTTACACAGGCATGTGCAGGTCAATGGAGGAACATGTGGAGCATGGCGTGTGTGGCCTAGAGTGGACACGGCATGGCACATGTGTCGGTACTGGACGCACAAATGTGTGCCAACAGGGGATGTTCCTGGCTTGTGGTTGATCGACGAGGGTGTCTATCTTCTAAGAGCACCTCCACTCATTAGGTGTTCCTAGGCCGAAATCTGGCGCTATTTAGTGTCGAACGGATGTAACTTTTGGCCTAGGAATGGTTGTTCTCCCACTCGTGTTCCCAGGCGTGGTTCCCAAACGACGCAAAATCGGCGACATATTTGAATATTTTTGTCCCCGCCGGCGAAATCTCGCCCAAAAGTGTTCGACAGAACTACGCCCAAAAAAGGTTCACCAAACAATTTACTACAAAAGCAGTGAAGACCGGTGATCATTAAATGCGATGGGGATGGCCTCCTCTGGCGTGTCGATGACGTGAGGATGGGCTCCTCGGTCAGGACAAGGGCAGCCGACGGATTGGAGGACGTGGAGGCAGAGCTCGGCGAAGGAGTGGTAGCCGAGATGGTAGGCGCTGGACTCAGCATGTTGGCAGTGACGTCCTTGTCAAGATGTCCTCGCCTTCTTCTTGCCACAGGGCTTCATCGTCCTTGCCCTTTCCCTCTGCCACCGCCAAGGCACCCTCTTCGGCTTGCATATGGTCGGCGTCGGCCTCAGCCAAGGTGTCCTCTTTGCCGAAATCCTGGGACTCGAGGCCATGTCCGGTGGCGGTCTAGGACTGCTCTCCAGTTAAGAAGCTGGGCGCTGGGGAACCAGAGGTGATCATGTCCGTCATGTAGGTGTCGGCCGCCATTCTGCCGAACATGTTGTGCGTGTCGTGTTCGCCGAAGTGGTTGGGCGAGGAGCTATTGCCGGGAATTGGAAGAGGACCCCGACGCATGGCCTATGATGAGCCTGCGTATGCCGGAGAGCTGGCATAAGAGACGTTGATGTCGATGTTGAAGGCCGGAGGACGAGGTGCGGGGAAGGGAAGAGCAGGTTCGGGTTGAACCTGCCGTCAAACTCGGGGGAGGACGAGAACCTCTGGCACGGGTTCGCCTAGCTCTCCTGGAACATGGCCAGCAATATTGGCGAGAAACCGGCCAGAGATTCGACGCTTGGCTGACTTCCCTAGTGCATGGCGTACTGCAAGGCAGCCATCGGCATCGGGCATGACATCGCCGTACACGCGGTGCGATCCATAGCTTCCTGCGCATTCCTCATCTCCGACCTCACCGTCCTATCCTTGTGGCTCTTTGTTTCGATATTCCTCTATCGGCACTCCTTCAACCATCCTCGGCATTTGTCAAGCCCTCCAGCCTCGGTGTCAGATTCCTCGGCTGCCTCGGCTTCTTCACCTTCGGTATGCCGACGGTGGATCGAGGTTTGATGAAACCCTTGGGCGGCATGGTGGGCGGGAGATCAGGGAACTATCGGGAGATGTGCCCGAGGTATCGAGAAGAAAGGCAGGAGGAGGGAGAAGAAAGGCGGGAACTCATCCTTGAGTCGCCAACAGGGTTGGCCCACCCGTGTTTTCATTGTGTTCAGCATTCCCAGTGGTTCGATTGCCGGTTCGCCGGATGAAAGTTGGGCCAAATGCGACCAATTCGGCATCTGGGAATGCGATGGGCAAAATTTTTGCCGTCGGATGAAAACCGCCTACAGGAGCAGTGGAGATGCTCTAAGGGTGGGTGTATGTGAGACCCTAGCACATGGCTTAATAGGACTGATAGGATACCCATATCAACAAGTTGCAACTTCTTTTCCGGAAGCTCGTCCGAAAAAACTCTGAGGTTAAGTGTGCTTGGCCTAGATCAATGTGAGGATAGGTGACCGACTAGGAAGTGAGTCCTGGGTGTGCACGAGTGAGGACAAAGTGTGCATAAAAGACTAGTGTTTGTCTCTAGGTCCAATCTAGAGATCTTAATAAGCTTCCAGGGGTGATAGCCCGGGCACGGAGAGTCCAGGGTGTCTCAGGTGCATGTCCTCCTGCCTGGATCTTGTTGAAGGATGATTCCCTGACTCGTAGTACCCAGGCTCCTTCCCGGGATCTCGGGAAGGGTCCTGTGAATAGCAAGTCACGCATGGCTAGTACGTGTCACGCCACCTTTTCCATCGTGCGCGACATGGAGGAATCGTGTTGTCATCGTTCGAGGTGGGCCCTGATGAGTCGTGTCTAGAGGGTGGTCTACTCCTAGGTCCAGAATCATCTGTCAGCCGTCTCTTCTTCATTACCCGAGGAGGTCTCTAGTCTCTTGCCTTTAGGGCAAGCACCCGGGGTGACTTACCCATGTAGGTGTCTTGATCTTCTATTACGACACTCCCGTGGAGCGCCCAGTCCGGAACCCGTCGAGCCTGCTAATTTGAAACCCGCAGGACCGACATCGGGCATTAATGGAGAATGTCAGAATGACTTAGAACATCTCGGAAGGTTTCGGAAGGTTCCTAAATTTTTATAGAAGGCTCGGAAGGTTCTGGAATGTCCAAACCCTAGGGATGCCATGGACCTAGGTCGCTTGGGGTCTCCCTAGGTCTGCCATGTGGTGGGGATGGGGGAGGCCGAACTCCCCCAACTCGAATTGGAGGGTGCATCCGTGTTGGACCCAAACCCCTCATATATGGTGGTTTGGGGGTGGGCCTCCTACATGGACTCGACCCCCTTAAAGCGGTTGGAGGTGGCCAGCTGGACACCATATATAAACGGGGGCAGCAAGAGCTCACCCAAGCCCTAGCCCCCACCCATGCTCCCAAGTTCCCGCCTTCCCAAGTATCCACCATCGCTTCCTTGTGTCGCTAAACTTGCAGTGGATCTCTAATGAAATAGCATATTGTGAACGAAAAGTATTTTTCCAAAAAATCATAAGCATCAGATCATGTACTTGTAGTTTAAATCTGATCCACTTCCTACCGATTTTGCAGGAATTTGTCTTTTAACGAGGGGTGGACGGAAAGTTTTAAGATACACCGGTTGGGATATTATTCATGCAAGGTGGCATAGTATTTTTTTTTAAATAGACTGGTACCATTTTGAAACTTTTATTTGGTGGTTGCTTCACAAAACATCCCGTTTTGGACACTCAGAAAATGGAAAATGGCTTTTGGGTGCAATGAAAAGGAAAACTTTCTCCTGCAACATTGTTCTTCATCCCATGATGCACATGTGCACAATATTGACACATTATCACAAACTATGACACGATTCTAGCCATAACATTGGTCGTTTAGCCTGAAAGCCATGAAACATCGAACATGATAGCTCATTTCTGAGAATGTTTTTTGAGATGCAATCAATATACCAAGTTTGATATTTTTCCTTGCAACTATGTCACATAATATGACATCATGCGAAGGTTTTATATTGTTTGAATTGTTTTTGAATTTCTTATTCCCGTTTCAAACTTTGGTCAAAATGGCGGGCATGAAGATTCTTAGCTCGGGGTTGAGCCTTGCAAAGCTTGTAGTGGTTCTCTGATGAAATAACATATTGTGAACCTAAAAATGATTTTTCGAAAAAATCGTAAGCATGTACCTGTAGTTCAAATCTGACCCACTTCCTATCGATTCGGCGAGAATTTGTCTTTTTTACGTCGGATGGACGAAACGTTTTAAGGTACCTCGTTTGGAACATTGTCCATGCAAGGTGGCCTAGTATTTTTAAAACATGGGGTGGTACCGTTTTGAAACTTTCATTTCGTGATTGCTTCATAAAACACCCTGTTTTTGACATTTGAAAAATAAAAAATAAATTATCAAGTATACGTAATGTTTTTATATTTTATTCAACACAAATATGTAATATTTGAGTTAAGATAGATAGATCTTATTTTTATGCAAATTTTGATATATTATATGTATTTTTCTAAATTAAAATGATTTAGTTATAATTTTTCTACGATTAATATGGCAAAAAGGAAAAATAGTTGTCTGCGTAGGTGTGAAATTTGCCGTCGGCGTAGACTTGACGTTGTCGCATCGCCGTCACGTCCAATCCTTACGCCGACGGTCAGGTCTACACCGACGGCTGCCGCCAGCCTATCCGCCCTACGCCGATGGTAAACCTGGCCCAACGGTATGTTTGCTCGACTGCCCGTCTCGAGGCCTACGCTGATGGCCCTGACAAATAGCCGTCAGGCCATTGGCGCCTGCCTCTTCTCCCGTGGTGAGACCAATCGTCATATTTTTTTCGCGAAAACGCAAAAGCTTTACGTTTCGATGCATTGATAGAAAAAAAGAGTTTTGTACAAAATATACAAAGGCTCGAAAGAACCGACACCCCATACAACTCAACCCACTAGACCTACGGGGCTGTGGGGATCAAGGCACGAAGGCCTTTCGCGCGAGCAGCAACCCATGATCTCGTCTCGGATCGAATCGAGAAGGCGACCTATGCTGGGAGACCAATCGTCATACTTGCAGAATGGAACAGTTCCTATCTGAATGGCCATCTCTCTAACTTCTGAGTAACGCGCAGCTCCTCCTGAACATACAGAAGAACAGAGAGCTCTCGTATCCAACTGCTGTGTTTCGATCCAAGCTAGGAGTAGCCGATGCAGATCACTCAAAACATACTGTGTGTAAAACAGCTACGTAGCTGCTGCATCGATCGCAACAACAGATGAGCCGCATCGATCGTGCCAAGAAAACGAGCCGCATCGATCCAAACGATCGAGTATGGTACGTTGCTTTGTTCTCAAGGCAGGATCCCTGACAGGGTCCTCTTATGTTAAACCCTGGCTGCCTGACTACGAGGTGCATGGGCAGGCATTGATGGCTGCGCCACTGTCGAGGAACGAGAATCTGGGTATCGCGATCGACGTGGTACCACTAACATAACACCGATGCTTCCGCAGCAAGCGTCGGCCTGGTTAATGGCTATGCCGTGTTTGCTGGCTGTGACGCTTACGCTAGAGTTGGCACAAAATCTTGCCTGCAGGTGCAGGAGGGATACTGCTGTTACGATTCTGGGGTCCTGCAATCAAAAATTCCAAATAGGAGTCATGTTGATCGGTGAGAAGGAAACAGGAAACATCCAATGCCCGATGTGTAACGTACCGCTATGTACTCAATTACTGGTCAGAAATCGGAAGTCCTTGCAATGTCAGGATGACCAGCGGATCGTGCTATTAATTGGAGGAACACAAGCTGACTAGGAAGCCTTGCAGATAGCGACAGAGATCAGCTGGAATTCCAAATAGGAGTCATGTTGATCGGTGAGAAGAAAACAGGAACATCCAACGTACCGCTATGTACTTACTGAATTACTGGTCAGAAATCGGAAGTCCTTGCAAATGTCAGGATGACCAGCGGATCGTGCTATTAGTTGGAGGACACAAACCAGCTAGGAAGCCTTGCTGATAGCAACAGATCAGCGGGAATTCACCTTCATTAGGAAATACTAGAACGGGTTTGCTGATTATTCTAAGAGCCTATTTGGTTCAAAGAAAAAAGTGAAGAAATAACACGCGGGAATAGGAAATTTTCTACAATGGCACTCATCGTCCGTTTGGTTCAAGAAGGGGGCAGAGAAAAAACCAAGGAAAATATCATTCAATCTCAGTTCCCAAGGAAAAAATGAAGAACTTTTACAATCAACTTGGATCTCCTTTTCAAAGTCCTACACCGATGGTGCTAACGGAATAACAACATGTAAATTATATTTTCTCATGTGGTTTGACTTCCATTTGACCATGTTTATTATGGTTCATGTGTTTTCCGGCCCTTTGTTTGCACGTCCATTCCTATCATATTCATGTGTTTTATGCATTCCTGTGTTTTCGGGATCTTGCGAATCAAATATGCCCTCAACTGCCTGAAAACTGAAATTCCGGTAAACGCCATTAGGATCTCTACATTCCATATAGAGCCTAAACTTATAGTCTAGCTAGAAAGCATGCAACATTACCAAAACATTACTACCGTTTCAATCTATAATTTGTCACAAAGTATTCAATAGAAAAGCAATGTTTAGGTTAAACCTTCGTGGAAACCATTTATAGAAGTCGTACATAAGTAATAAAGCACAATATACATCGACGTGATGTTATATAGACATGCAAAAAAGAATCTAACAATCAATGCATGTAAAATAATTTACACGAACTTGAAATTACAAATAACATAATATGATATAGTATATTTTAGGTTTCCGGGAACTTGAACAGATGGCTTGCATAGAGTTTTCACAGTAAGGGTTGTTCCACCAGAATGTTTATCCATATGTGACAAATATAGAGGGAGGTGGATATCCAATGTCTTAGAGCTAAAGATATAGAGTATATTGATTTCCATATATAGAGGTTTAAGAATACTTGAATGTACTTAGAAATAGACAACCCCCATATCAGAAACTATGAGTTCAATTGTTAGAAGGTGGTGTTTTGGCTCCCAAGGTACAAATGAACCCATCTCAATTAAAATTCTTTACAACTTGAAAATATTCCAAGTATGTAAGTATATTAGTAGGAAGCATCGACAATACTAAGTTAGACACCGTTCGAAACATGTTGAACTCTGCAATATTGTGAAAATTATGGTAAAAAAATGCTCCAAATATGTTTACAGGGACCGAAATAACAATGTGTGAACCGGTCTAAACCAAATGGATTAAATCTTCAAGTAGAACCATCATTTTTGGGGAAAACATAAATGTGTATTTATGTTTTTTATAAATTCAAAAAAACATAATGAGAGCATCTCCACCAACGTCCCCAATAGCCTCCCCCATGTTCCGAATGGGGGTCTGGACACGAAGTTGTGCCTTCATCTATTAGGTTGGCCCAAAAAATTGTTTTGCACCCCCCTTGACTGCCCTAACCGTCGAGATCGGGTAGGGGTGATGGACACACCAGGACACCACCGCTACATAGGAGTCCGATAGGTGGGCATAGTGTTTCATAGACATAGAGGTTAAATTGGTCAGCATTGTTTATGGAACCCACCCACCTTGCCGTTTCCCCAAGAGGGCGATGCCACATACCCACGCGGCGACAGTGCGGCTTCCCCACGTGTACCTAGCATTAAACCGACTTCGGTATAAAACTCGCTGGCTCTTACCCACTGCACCCTTTATCTACCCCTACTCGGTGCGTTCTGTTGTCCATTCTCCACCGACGCCTCTCCACACCTCTCCTCTCCCTCCATGCCAGCCACCTCCGACTTCGACGCCATGGCGCACAACGACGAGGCCAGATCTAGCCATTGAAAGCGAGCCTAACTCTCCCCGAGGCGAGGAACTTGGCCGACCACAAAACCCCTGCGCCGCCGAACAACCAGACAATGGTGAAGTATCGGTCGATGTAGGACATCAGCTTCGTCTAGGTGCCCTCCGACACCGAGTAGGAGCACTAGGTTTAGTTCAAATTTTGTTCAAATTCCCTTATAAGAATTGGTGAAGTTTAAATAATATTTGAGTCATTTTTTCAACTTTGTGAGTTCAAGAGTTTTAAATTAAAAATATGGGGGCGCAATTGGGGTGCAGGACCGCATGTGCAAGAACAATTCATAGCCTACAATAATGTACCGTGACGTGTGAACCATGACTATTGACCATTCTATCGGCAGTACAGTTTGATGACAATCTGTGGTCAAACTAGGAGTACATAGACATAATTATTATTGCATTCATGCGCCTTATTTAAAGCGAAGTACGTGGCTGTGCATGCATTCATGCGTCGGCTAGTCGGAGAGAATTTGGGAAAAGGGAATCTTGGCTTCATGGACCATGATTTGTCATTTTCCAATCCATCCGAACGTGTCATTTGGATGCAGATGCAACTAAAGAATTGGCATTTACTCCATCCTAAACTTGTATGAGTATGTGTGTAAATACAATGCAAACACATGGATAAGTAGCAAGTGACCATCTTGTGGCACTTTACAGTTTAGACCCCAATCTGATAAGAACCTTAAAACTTGGAGATATGGTATTATCCACGTGGATATCTATAGTAACTGAAAATGCAAGCATATTGAAAGATAACTGTTTGCATGCCCTAGGAGAACTTAACAAGAAAATATTTTTGACATGAGAGAAAGACACACCGCATCGCATATCAAAGTTAACATGACATTGGTGCCCTTCAAAGGAAAGGAACGTTTTATTTGACTCGTAGGAATTCAAATATGCATAAACAATAGAAGCGTAGGAACCACATGTCATGGCATAAGTAGAATATAATTGGATAGGGAAAAGGATGAATATGTAACAATTCCTTTTGGTACCACAAGAAAATGTATGAAATCTCTTCAAGGCTTATATGCTTGACATGGTTACCATAGAAAAATGGTCCATTACCGTTGGACTCAACAGAAATATCCCATTGTAACTGTATGCATAGTAGTCCGCACATGAAAAAAAACAATATATAGTTTCCAATCCTGAAAATCAAACACACTCTATAGGAAGACAATAATGAAAGAATCCTCTAAAATACTAGTGAAGTTTCCTTGAATAAAAGAATACCTTATTCAGTCAATAGTGCATTCCTAAAATCCAAACAACGGCAATTTTGGTTTCACATGAAATTCCAACCATATGGAGTTATTTTTTTTCTTCAAACGAGACAATCAAGTGTCTCTTTGATTCAAAAAAATATATATCAAATTTGGTGGTTTTAAATCCTGAGAAAATATCCCTAAGTGTTTTTTTGATTTATAGGGTCGTATCCCACAAAATTTTAGTCTAGGACCCATTGCACTACATTTCATAGGAAAAAAATCACTAGTAGAAGACGGACCTTTGGTCCAGGGGTATGAGTCCCGGTTTTGCTACAAACCAGAACTAATGCCCCGGTCCCAACGGCTAGAACTTGCCGCAGGGGCGGCGAACACTAGTCCCGGTTCGAACGGACCCTTTAGTACCGGTTCGTGTAACAAACCGGGACTAAAGGATTTCAGGCGGGATGGGGCTGGCGCTAGGGTCTTTAGTCCCGGTTTGTTACATGAACCGGGACTAAAGATGGACCCTTTAGTCCCGGTTCTAGACACAAACCGGGACTAATAGCCCGGCTATATCTTATTCCCTTGCCCGAGCCACCATTTCAAGCTGGTGGCTCCTCTCTCTTTCTTTCTTCAAGCTCGAGTTCATGCCCAATTTTGTCTCAAGATTTGTCAAGATTTTATGGTGTCCCATCTATCCAAATGTTCTAAAAGGTGAGCAACTTCATCCTTTCAACTCGCATTCCTATATTAGCTCACTTCATGCTCTACAAGTAGATGGATTTGTGGATTTAGTTTGGTAGTAATTTTTGCAATAATAACATATGTTAGGATTCAATCTATCTTGTATTAATGTAATGAACTCCAAGGTAAATATCATTTTCAATATGTGGATTCTATCTATACCTTGTTTTGGCACATAGTCTCGAAATTCATTTGATTCATAGAAGCACACACATGCATGAGTTCATCATTATAACTAGCTGGGCAAAATGCCCTTCTTCGTCTTCTACCTGCCTTCAGCAAACTGAAAAAATTGTAAAAAAAATAGGATTAATTCACAAAAGCTTGATAAGAAGACATTACAATACATCTTCGAGAAGCTCCTCTATGGCGAGCTCCTCGAAGATGTCTGAGGACAGGATCCTAAGACATCTTCGAGAAGCTCCGCTATAGTGGTGTCCCTCTCGCACCATCTTAGAGTTTATAACTTATCTAGCTATAGATTAATACGTCAGGTAGCTAACAATTTTCACATATTAGGGCGTGCCTCTACGGCGAGCTCCTCGAAGATGTCTGGGGACGGGATCCTAAGACATCTTCGAGAAGCTCCGCCGTAGTGGTGTCCCTGCTCTCACACACCATCTGTTCTGAAGGACGATGGCGGACACGCATCTATGTGGAAGAAGAAATCTATATTTTGGGAGCTACCCTATTGGAAAATCCTAGAGGTCCGCTCTGCAATTTACGTGATGCAGCTGACGAAGAATCTTTGCGTGATGCTGCTAGGCTTCTTGGGCATGTATGGGAAGAATAAAGATACACCGGAAGCACGGCAGGACCAGCAATGTATAAAAGACCGAGACAACAAGCATCCAGAGTTGTTTCAATGTACTGCCAGCTACGCTCTTACCAAAGAAGAGAAGGAAATCTTTTTTGAAGTCCTTTATAGTATCAAGGTTCCATCTGGCTTCTCGTCGAATATAAAGGAAATAATAAATATGGCAGAGAAAAAATTTCAAAACCTAAAGTCTCATGACTGCCACGTGCTTATGACCCAGTTGCTTCCGGTTGCATTGAGGGGGCTTCTGTCAGAAAATGTTCGAGTACCCATTATGAAGCTATGTGTGTTCCTCAATGCAATTTCTCAGAAGGTAATAAATCTAGCTAGTCTACCAAGGTTATAGAAAGATATGGTCCAATGTCTTGTCAGCTTCGAGATGGTGTTCCCACCATCCGTCTTCTATATTATGACACACCTCTTAGTTCACCTAGTAGAAGAGATTAACATTTTCGGTCCTGTATTTCTACACAATATGTTACAGTGTGGAAGATGGTAAACACTACCAAGGTTACAGTGTGGAAGATTAACATTTTCGGTCCTGTATTTTTACAGTGTGGTTGTCAATCTCACTGGTTTTGCTAAAAACAAAGGATTAAACGTATAGTGTGGAAGATGGTAGTTGCATGCAGAAAGTAAACAATCAACGTTAAACAGTAGATGGTCTATCAATGGTAAAGGAATGGACTGGGGTCCACAGTTCACTAGAGGTGTTTCTCCTTAAGATAAATAGCATGTTGGGTGAACAAATTACAGCAGGGTAATTGATAGAATGAGAAAGCATAACAATGCATATACTAGACATCTTGACTCTTACGAGATTTGATTGGGCATTACAACATTATACATATACCGTAATCCAACTGCATCTATGACTAATAATCCACCTTCAGGTTATCGTCTGAACCCCTTCTAGTATTAAGTTGCAAGCAACAGATAATTTCATTAAGCAAAGTGTGTAAAGTAAACAATACAATTGCCCCATGGACAAAGGATTGTTGTTTTCTCCCTAGTAGCAATAGAACATCTATAACCTTAGCGATTTCTGTCACTTCTCCAGATTACTAGAGACATGAACCTACTATCGAGCATAAATACTCCCTCTTGGAGTTGCAAGCATCTACTTGGCCAAGATAGCTACTAGCAACGGAGAGCATGCAAGATCACAAATAACATAGACATGATATAATCAATAATCAATCTAACATAGTATCTCAATATCCATCGGATCCCCGCAAACACAACATGTAGGATTACAAATAGATGATTTTGATCATGAATGGAGCTCACAAGATCTAAACATGATAGCACAAAGGAGGTGAACCAACCATCTAGCTACCGTATGGACCCATAGTCCAAGGGTGAACTACTCACGCATCACTCCGGAGGCTGACATGGTGATGAAGAAGGCCTCTGGGATGATCTCTCCCCTCTGGCAGGGTGCCGGGAAGAGCTTCAGATCCCCTCGATCTAGGGATGGAGATGGCGGCGGCTACAAACTCTTTCGTGGATTTTTGATCGGGTCCTTAGGGTTTCTGCATCGGGGTACTTTTATAGGCGAAGAGGCAAGGTCGGTAGGCGCCTGAGGGGCAAATAGCATAGGGCAGCGCGTCTAGGGGTGGCCGCACCAGCCCTAGGTGTGGCCACCTCGGGGCCTCGCTTCGGCTTCCCTTCGGACTCCGTGTTCCTTCTGGTAAAATATTTACTTTGGCTTTTGTCCTGTCAAATTCCGAGAATATTTCCTTACTAGCTTTTCTGAAACCAAAAATAGCAGAAAACAGGCAACTGGCACTATGGCATCTTGTTAATAGGTTAGTTCCGGAAAATGTATAAAAATACCTCAAAGTGTAAACAAAACATAATAAAGTTGATACAAAACAAGCACGGAGCATCAAAAATTATAGATACGTTTATGATGTATCAAGCATCCCCAGCTTAACTCCTGCTCGTCCTCGAGTAGGTAAGTGATAAAAAGAATAATTTTTGAGGTGACATGCACCATCACAATCTTGATCAAGGTATTTGTAAAGCATTGATAGCTGGGATCAAAGTACTCTAAACATAAGCATGAAAGATAGAGTTCTAACAATAAGACATAGCAACTATGTTGTAACATGAAAAGGTACAAACAAAAGATCATGAATAACAACGCATTGAAAGACGTTTGTTTGTTTAACATATAGAAAACATAATAAGAGTGGTATTCATCTTGTCCCTCATGGTATAGCAAAAACATAAATGCATAGGACACCTTCAAAGTTCATAAGGGTGACTAGATACAAATAATTTAAGAACAAGCAATATCAAAGTTATTAATCAATCAACAAGTTTTGGGACAATGCACATTAAACTAAGAATGACCACTATGCTCTCTCAATTGGTGCATAAAGATAGAAGATGGAGACTCAACATAAAAGTAAAAAAGAAAGGCCCTTCACAGACGGAAGCAGGGATTTCAAGTTTCATAAAGAGCTTCCAAAAAATATGGTAGTTATTAGCTTTCAGATCTCATTGCCCCTATCATAAGCATATTGACGTGATTAAGCTTAAAGTGACACAAATATGAGGATATGCTTGACAAGTTATAAGTTGAAAATCTCATGCCCCTTGCTTACGAGTACCGAACCTCATGCTACTCAACTTTAGTCACAAGTAAGTTCTTGTCATTGTAAGTACATGTGTATCATGGAGAACTGCCAACGGGGTACCCCTTGCCCCATGACACAGGAGCTTTCCCATATCAAAATGACAAGCCAACAGACAATGAGCATCTCATCGATCTTTTTATTTGCTATTTGCATAGGTTTTTATTGAGGATGCTTCACAGAATGCTCACCATGGTTATGCTCCAAGTTTCCACCATGATTAGGCATGGATTAGGCTAGCCACCCAGGCGTTTCTCTAACACACATACAAACTCCATGAGCTTACAAGCTCCCCTTTTATTTCACACTGCTGGGATCCATAAACAAAAGAACATGATATCAACTGAATAATAAGTGCAATGTTGAAAGCGTTCCCCATGGTAACATGGTTCTGCTAATTCACAACTTATAAAGTGCAAGCATATAAGCAACATAGATGGACACAATGGTTCAAGTTTATTAAGTGCAAGAAAATAAAGTGTGCCATCAAGTTTGTGAGAGCTTTAATCACTAATTTTCACATAACAAGTTTAGTTTGGAAGATAGATAAAAACATGAATATACTTGGAATGGTGTAACACACCATGCATAGGAATTTATAGTGGAATCTTTGGAATAACTTGGTTTTCTTGGAGGTTGGATGCATGAGTGGAGCTCATACTTGGTACAGTTGGAGGCTAGCAAAAGACTGGGAGCGACCAACTAAGAGAGCAATAATGGCCATAATCATGCAAAGCGATAAAACATTATTAATTAAAGCATAAAGTGATATTACAAGTCAAAAACTAAATGATCATAAGGCTAAGGTGACTGGTTCATAGTCTTAACATGGTGTAAGCATGTGCCAAGTCAACCCAAATAAAGTATCAAAGGAGAATACCACAATATTATGCTTTTGTATGCTAAAAAAACGCATGATCCTTTCAAGGCACATTAAGAAATCTCAATTGTTTGGAAAAATTCATGCTACAGCAATAATCACTAAGCATAAGGTCAAAGACACATTCAAACATGACATGATAAAGTCTAGGCCACAGTCAAAACAAGCTCCTTTTGTACCACTTATAAGCATGAAGCTTCCTACTCTTTTCCAACATCAATCAACTTATTTGAAACAACATATGAATGTGGGGGTCCAACCAATTTATTTAAGGAAAACAAACAAAAGAAAACTAAAAACAAAGACGCTCCAAGAACAACACAATTGTGCATGAAACAATAAAAATGAAGTGTTTTGGAAGAAAACCTGAGATTTTTATTGATGAAGAAGGGGATGCCTTGGGCATCCCCAAGCTTTGACGCTTGTACTCTTGAATGTTTCTTGGGGTGACACGGGTGGCATCCCCAAGCTTGAGCTTTTGTCCAACTTCATCTCATCACATTATTCTTCCCTACACTTGAAAATTTCCTTCATACAAAACTTCACACAATCTTCATTACCAACATTAGTGTATTCAAGACAATAAGTATTTGGGTTTAGTTTCAACACAAGTAAAACTTCCATTAAAACACAATCTACTGTAGAAATTCCTTCTAAAAGCTCAAGTGATCAAAGAGAACTCAAATAGAAAGAGATTAAGAGGCAAATGCAAATAATGGCAGAAATTTGTCAAAACAGACCAGCAAGTAAAAACCGATTTTTTCTAAGACCTTATGTTGCTCAAATCGAAAAGTGCTAAACTAACGGAAGTTAGATAATAACCTGGGGCATAAACACAGAAAATATCAGCTCAATCCGACGTACAGGGATTTTTCACGATTTTTTATAGTGAATCACAAAAATCTGTTTCGGGACAGCAACTTTCCCAAGTCTTACTTCTCTCTCATTAGAGGTTATTCTTGGCAAAAAAAACCACACAAAAAGGATAAAGAGAGGTTATTACTAAGGCAATAACTTCCAAGACTCAACAAAAGAAAAAGTACTGAAAAGAAAACATTGGGTTATCTCCCAAGAGTGATTTTCTTTAATGCCTTTGAGCTAGGCTCAGTAAGTTGAGAATGTGCTCACATAAGAAATATGAATTGAAGAAAAAGAGAGCATCAAATGATACACATTTAAGTCTAATCCACTTCCTGTGCATAGGAATCTCGTAAGAAAATAAATCAAAGAAGCACATAGTAACAAGAATGGGTAGATAAAACAAGAGCACTTTAGAACTTTCAATATAAAGAGAGGTGTTTTAGTAACATGAGAATTCCAACAACCATATTTTCCACTCTCATAATGATTTTCAGTAGCATCATGAA
Organism: Avena insularis; assembly: GCA_023614405.1. Lineage (NCBI taxonomy): Eukaryota > Viridiplantae > Streptophyta > Magnoliopsida > Poales > Poaceae > Avena > Avena insularis. The sequence goes on along the minus strand of CM042690.1, from coordinate 161,302,551 downwards.
AAAACTCAATAATATAAATATCACACTCATCCTCCTTTGGTAAGCATGGAGGGTGATCAAATAAGGTATTAGTTAAAGAGTTACTCTTATTGGGAGGTAGACATGGGTAGCTGCTCCATTCTTCCTCCTCTTGATCATCAGTCTCCTCCTCTTTTTCATCCAATGAGCTTCCAGTTTCAGCAATTTCTTCTTCCATAGGCTCCTGCAAGGCATTAGTATCTTTCGTTGGTGGAGAGCATCTATTAAGATATTTAAGAATATAGCCATTTTCTTCCTTGTAATTATCAAAGAAAAATTTAAGTATATCATAAACCTCATATTTATAAGGTGCATCATCAGTATTTTCAAGAAAATAAGCAAGCTCGAGTGCACCCTTCCAAGCAATAAATTCTTCAATTCGTTCCACATCATAAAAGTCATAATTTCCCTTAACATAAGAAGATATGGTAACATTTTCATTATACTCACATTGAAAAGGGAGGTGTTTATACCTCCTACAGCAACAAGATTTATCAAAGCACTAAGTAACATTATAAGTAGAGCACACATTTCTAGCAATGGTATACAATTTATTACATAAGTGTTTCCCTTTTTGTGACAAGCGTTGTTTCTCATAATATTTTTGTTCTTCCATGAACCCACCTTGCCAATAAGATCTAGTTTTAAAGAAACCAACCATTGATAGAAAGCATGATAAAGCAAGACAATAATAGACCAACAAAAATAACAACTATAGTAGAAACTATTTTTTTTGTATTTTTGATAAAAAAGAAGCAAACAAAATAACGTAGAGAAACTAAGCAAAACAATAACAAAGTAAAAAAGATTGGTTGTGAGAGACTCCCCTTGCAAGAATCTTCTTTCTCCCTGAAAAGTGATTGGCGAGGTGGAAGAGATTGAAGCTGTCCTTAACTCCCCGGCAACAGCGCCAGAAAAGTGCTTGATGGCTCAAGATGTGTAGAGCTTGTTGGGAACCCCAAGAGTAAGGTATGAGGATCACAACAACAAGTTTCCCTCAGTTATGAAACCAAGGTTATCGAACCAGTAGGAGCAAGGAAACACCTCCAAGGTGTTGTTTCCAACTTGGAATCCTGCATAACACAACCACAAAACTTTGCCCCCAACTTACAATGAGGTTGTCAATCTCACCGGTTTTGCTAAAAACAAAGGATTAAACATATTGCGTGGAAGATAGTAATTGCATGCAGAAAGTAAACAATAAACATTAAACAGTAGATGGTATATCAATGGTAAAGGAATGGACTAGGGTCCACAGTTCAAAAGAGGTGTTTATCCTTAAGATAAATAGCATGTTGGGTGAACAAATTACAGTGGGGCAATTGACAGATTTAGAAAGCATAACAATGCATATACTAGACATCTTGACTCCTGCGAGATTTGATTGGGAATTCTAACATAATACATAGAACATAATCCAACTGCATCTATGACTAATAATCCACCTTCAGGTTATCATCCGAACCCCTTCCAGTATTAAGTTGCAAGCAACAGATAATTGCATTAAGCAAAGTGTGTAAAGTAAACAATACAATTTCCCCATGGAGAAAGGATTGTTGTTTTATCCCTAGTAGCAACAGCACATCTACAACCTTAGATATTTTTGTCACTTCCCCAGATTACTAGAGGCATGAACCTACTATCGAGCATAAATACTCCCTCTTGGAGTTGCAACCATCTACTTGGCCAAGATAGCTACTAGCAATGGAGAGCATGCAAGATCACAAATAACATACACATGATAGAATCAATAATCAATCTGACATAGTATCTCAATATCTACCAGATCTCCGCAAACACAACATGTAGGATTACAAATAGATGATCTTGATCATGAACGGAGCTCACAAGATCTAAACATGATAGCACAAACGAGGAGAACCAACCATCTAGCTATAGATTAATACGTCAGGTAGCTAACAATTTTCACATATTAGGGCGTGCCTCTACGGCGAGCTCCTCGAAGATGTCTGGGGACGGGATCCTAAGACATCTTCGAGAAGCTCCGCCGTAGTGGTGTCCCTGCTCTCACACACCATCTGTTCTGAAGGACGATGGCGGACACGCACCTATGTGGAAGAAGAAATCTATATTTTGGGAGCTACCCTATTGGAAAATCCTAGAGGTCCGCTCTGCAATTTACGTGATGCAGCTGACGAAGAATCTTTGCGTGATGCTGCTAGGCTTCTTGGGCATGTATGGGAAGAATAAAGATACACCGAAAGCACGGCAGGACCAGCAATGTATAAAAGACCAAGACAGCAAGCATCCAGAGTTGTTTCAATGTACTGCCAGCTACGCTCTTACCAAAGAAGAGAAGGAAATCTTTTTTGAAGTCCTTTATAGTATCAAGGTTCCATCTGGCTTCTCGTCGAATATAAAGGGAATAATAAATATGGCAGAGAAAAAATTTCAAAACCTAAAGTCTTATGACTGCCACGTGCTTATGACCCAGTTGCTTCCGGTTGCATTGAGGGGGCTTCTGTCAGAAAATGTTAGAGTACCCATTGTGAAGCTATGTGTGTTCCTCAATGCAATTTCTCAGAAGGTAATAAATCTAGCTAGTCTACCAAGGTTATAGAAAGATATGGTCCAATGTCTTGTCAGCTTTGAGATGGTGTTCCCACCATCCTTCTTCTATATTATGACACACCTCCTAGTTCACCTAGTAGAAGAGATTAACATTTTCGGTCCTGTATTTCTACACACTATGTTCCCCTTTGAGAGGTTCATGGGAGTCTTAAAGAAATATGTTCATAACCGTGCTAGGTCAGAAGGAAGCATCTCCAAGGGATATAGAACAAAGGAGGTCATTGAGTTTTGTGTTGACTTTATTCCTAGCCTTAATCCCATCGGTGTTCCTGAATCATGACATGAGGGTAGACTGAGTGGAAAAGACACGCTATAAAAGAAAGCAAGGATGTGTATGGACGGGCATTCTCTCACTAAAGCACACTACACAGTTTTGCAAAGTTCCACCTTGGTGGCTCCGTATATTGATGGCTCAAGATATGTAGAGCTCGTTGGGAACCCCAAGAGGAAGGTATGATGAGCACAGCAGCAAGTTTCCCACAGTTATGAAACCAAGGTTATCGAACCAGTAGGAGTAAGAAAACAACTCCAAGGTGTTGCTAGCAACTTGGAATCCTGCACAACACAACCACAGAACTTTGCCCCAACTTACAGTGTGGTTGTCAATCTCACTGGTTTTGCTAAAAACAAAGGATTAAACGTATAGTGTGGAAGATAGTAGTTGCATGCAGAAAGTAAACAATCAACGTTAAACAGTAGATGGTCTATCAATGGTAAAGGAATGGACTGGGGTCCACAGTTCACTAGAGGTGTTTCTCCTTAAGATAAATAGCATGTTGGTGAACAAATTACAGCAGGGTAATTGATAGAATGAGAAAGCATAACAATGCATATACTAGACATCTTGACTCTTACGAGATTTGATTGGGCATTACAACATTATACATATACCGTAATCCAACTTCAGGTTATCGTCTGAACCCCTTCTAGTATTAAGTTGCAAGCAACAGATAATTTCATTAAGCAAAGTGTGTAAAGTAAACAATACAATTGCCCCATGGACAAAGGATTGTTGTTTTCTCCCTAGTAGCAATAGAACATCTATAACCTTAGAGATTTCTGTCACTTCCCCAGATTACTAGAGACATGAACCTACTATCGAGCATAAATACTCCCTCTTGGAGTTGCAAGCATCTACTTGGCCAAGATAGCTACTAGCAACGGAGAGCATGCAAGATCACAAATAACATAGACATGATATAATCAATAATCAATCTAACATAGTATCTCAATATCCATCGGATCCCCGCAAACACAACATGTAGGATTACAAATAGATGATTTTGATCATGAATGGAGCTCACAAGATCTAAACATGATAGCACAAAGGAGGTGAACCAACCATCTAGCTACCGTATGGACCCATAGTCCAAGGGTGAACTACTCACGCATCACTCCGAAGGCTGACATGGTGATGAAGAAGGCCTCTGGGATGATCTCTCCTCCGGGTGGTGCCGGGAAGAGCTTCAGATCCCCTCGATCTAGGGATGGAGATGGCGGCGGCTACAAACTCTTTCGTGGATTTTTGATCGGGTCCTTAGGGTTTCTGCATCGGGGTACTTTTATAGGCGAAGAGGCAAGGTCGGTAGGCGCCTGAGGGGCAAATAGCATAGGGCAGCGCGTCTAGGGGTGGCCGCACCAGCCCTAGGTGTGGCCACCTCGTGGCCTCGCTTCGGCTTCCCTTCGGACTCCGTGTTCCTTCTGGTAAAATATTTACTTTGGCTTTTGTCCTGTCAAATTCCGAGAATATTTCCTTACTAGCTTTTCTGAAACCAAAAACAGCAGAAAATAGGGAACTATCACTGTGGCATTGATGACCCACAAGTATAGGGGGTGTATCGCAGTATTTTCGTTAAGTAAGAGTGTCAAACCCAACAAGGATCAGATGGTGCTGGCTAGTGGCTTGGAGCAGGAATTCTCTGTAATACTTAGCAAACGGATTTTTAGGGGGTTTTGATAATGCAAGTAAATAAAGTGTGAGTAAATAAAACACAATAATAATAAATGCAGCAAGTGGCCCAATCCTTTATGCAGCAAGTGGCCCAATCCTTTAGCCAGTTGTATTACTTAAGATGACCAAACATTCTCGAGGACACATGGGAATTCCGTCAAGTGCTTTCGCTTCATATAGTTGATTAATCTTCTTTAGTTTGCTAAGTGTTGTGTGGGTGAACCTATGCTAATGTACCGACCTTCCTAGGACTAATACATACTTGTGATTATACCCCTTGCAAGCATCCGCGAGTACAATAAAGTAATTAAGGTAGAAACCTAACCACAACTTTAAACTCTAAGACCTTGACGTCCCTTGTGCAAAGGTTTCCTAACGAGGGTTCAGGTTTCTGTCACTCCGGCAACCCCTACAATTAGTAGCCAAATACACAATGCATTCCCCTAGGCCCATATAGGTGAAGTTTCATGTAGTCGACGTTCACATGACACCACTAGAAGAAGTACACCACAACTTAAATATCAAACTATTGAATCTTTCTCAACACAATTCCACTACTAACAACATGGCTTCTCCCATGTCCTCAAGAACAAAACGAACTACTCACAAGACATCATATGGATCATGATCAGAGATGAAATAATGATGTGTAACAATCTGAACATAAATGATAATTCAATGGTTCACTCAATAGCATCAAATACAAGGAGTAATCAACATCGGGAAAGTTTCCCCTAAGAACTATGCAAGATTCAACCCAATTGTTATAGCGGTATGGAGGTGGTGATGATGGTGCTGATGGAGATGATGGTGGTGATGATCCCGATGAAGTCCAGCTTGATGGTGGTGTTGATGGCGACGATCTCCCCTCTCCGGGAAGGAATTCCCCCGGCAGAATTCTGTCTGCTGGAGAGATCTTTCTCTCTTGGTGTTTTCTGCCCCGTAGAGGTGGCAGAATCTTTCTGTGGTTGCTCCCCGAGTCTTAGGGTTTCGGGAGGATAATATACGCCAGAGGGGAGAGCCAGGGGTGGACCAGGGCGGCCACACCACCTGGTGGCGCGGCCTATGGTGGCCCACGCCAGGGGGTGGTATGGGCCCCCTATGGCCCATCTCCGCTTCCCCTTATGGCTTTCTTCGTCTTCTGGAAAAATAGGATTTTCCATGTATTTTCCCAGATTTTCTGATCTTCGCGAATTTTGCCTCCAAACATCACCTTTTCCATTAGAATCCTGACTGCAGTGGTCCATGCTCCAAAAGTCATCAACCATGCAAAAACAGATGAAATAACATAAGTATCATCTCTTAATATGAAATATATCAATGAATAACAGCAAATTATGATATAGATTAGTGATGCAAAATGGACGTATCAACTCCCCCCAAGCTTAGACTTCGCTTGTCCCCAAGCAAAACTGAACTCAATAAACATGACCTCAGGTTTATGGAGTCAAGAGTCGATAAAAGAATACAGACAAGAAGCATCACATTCATCAATACATAAGTCATAATAGAAGACAACTCACTATTATATAACTTAACTTGCAATAAGTAAAGGAAACACAATAAAGATGCATAAAGTAAATCATAATTGGTAATGGCAAACTTAGCTCTTGGTCGAAGAATAGTTGACAATTTGCTGGAGTTCATAAATAACTGGTTTTCAAAGATAGCTTTCAAAGTAGTAATCACCAGGATAAGAGCAAAGTGCAAAACAAGGAACATAAGAAACATGATTGAATAAATCATCATATGAATGAATGAAACACAACAACTCAAAATGCTTGCTGAGGTAGAAGGGAATAGGTTTACTGACTCAACTAAAAGGTAAAAGAAAGGCCCTTCGCAGAGGGAAGCAGGGATTTCAAGTCTCATAAAGAGCTTCCAAAAATTATGGTACTTATTAGCTTTCAGCTCTCATTGCCCCTATCATAGGCATCTTTAGGTGATTAAGGTTAAAGTGACACAACTAAGAGGATATGCTTGACAAGTTATAAGTTGAAATCTCATGCCCCTTACTTACGAGTACCGAACCTCATGCTACTCAACTTCAGTCACAAGTAAGCTCTTGTCATTGTAAATACATATGTATCATAAAGAACCGCCAACGGGATACCCCTTGCACATGATACTGGAGCTATCCCATAATCAAAATGACAAGCCAAGCAGACAATGAGCATCTCAGCGATCCTTTTATTTGCTATTTGCATAGGTTTTTATTGAGGATGCTTCATAGAGTGCTCATTATGGTTATGCTGCAAGTTTCCACCATGATTAGGCATGGCTTAGGCTAGCGGCCCAGGCGTTTCTCTAACACACATACAAACTCCATGATCTTACAAGTTCCCCTTTTATTTCACACCGTCGGGATCAATAGGCAAAAGAATCATGATATCAACGGAATATAAGTGCAAAGTTGAAAATGTTCCCCATGATACATGGTTCTACTAACTTCAACTTATAAAGCGCAAGCATATACGCAACAAAGATGGACACAATGGTTCAAGTTTATTAATTGCAAGAAAGTAAAGTGTGCCATCAAGTTCGTGAGAGCTTTAATTACTAATTTTCTCATAACAAGTTTAATTTGGAAGGTAGATAAAAACATGAATTTACTTGGAATAGCAATAATGCTAATAGGTAGGTATGATGGACACAAATGGCATAGGTTTTGGTTTAAGGATTGGATGCACGAGAAGCATTCCCTCTCAGTACAGGTTTTTGGCTAGCAAGGCTGGGTAGCAAGCATAAGAGTTGAAGGAGACAAACAAACATACAAGTGATAAAAACAAACATGCAATCTTCCACGGAAGCACAAAAGATCTTAACTAGAGAATACTAAACTTATGAGCAAATCAAGAAAGAAAGATGATGAAATTATATTTCTTTAGAGTACTTTTATCTTTTTCATTAAATTCTCAAAAATAGTGTTGCTACTGACCGAGCCAGGTTTGCCAAAACCAACTAAATTAACTCAATTATCCCAAAGTGATACCAATACTAATGAAAAGATCAATCATATAACCATGAATTGAAAACTAAAATAAGATATGAAAAAGAGTAAATGATAGAACTTCTCATTAATATTCCATAGCGGCAACTCACACCAAGGGATACATAGATATCTAACAAGAGGGGGACACTTCCATAATGCAAACCATCCTACATTATAACTTCTCTATTCATGATATGACTCTACTAAAAAGGTAAAAAGATAGAAGATAGTGATATGATACCGCGACACTCCCCCAAGCTTGGAACAAACCAAGGGGATGCCAAAACCTGATGACGAATTACTCCTTCGGTGGTGGTGGTGGTGTTCTCTCAATGAGCTCTTTGATTAGTTTCCCCAAGTCCTCAATCTCGAAGGTGAGATTACAAATCAGCTATGAGTTTTGCTCAATGTGGCTCATGATCATGTCGGGTTGGGAATTCCAGCTCTTGCGATTCTTTCCCCACTCTTCCTCCTTGAAGTCTTCTTTTCCTGCATGGCTAGAACGAGGCAAATCCCAATTGGAGGGTAGTTTATCCTTGGGGTTATTCTGGTATTGATGCTCATGGATAAGGGTATGGAAAGGATTCTTGGTGCGTGGAGGAAGTGACCGTGGATCCAAACAGTGACGCCGAGGTTTCCCTCCAGTTGACATCCGTGCAGTCCTTCTAACCCTGGCGGGTTTTGTCAACACTCCAATGCTTTCAATGATAGTGCCGGTGTGCGGGTGTTGGCTTTGCTTTGCCTCCTCTTCATCTTCACTCTTTATCTCCTCCTCCTGCCCGGGGTCTGGGGATCTTCCTCCATAGGCTCCTTTCCTTTATCCTTGGCAGACACCATCGTGCTTCTAACTTTCAAGAATAGTTCCTGGCAGAAACAGATCGAAACAAAAACATAACGAGAACACGATATACGAACCTCGGGGGATCCGGGGGATTATATATTACAAAGTTTTACAGCAAAAGGAAGGTACTGGGAGAAAACGGGTCGGAGACGGAGACCGAGGTGGCCACACCACCTGCTGGCGCAGCTAGGGGCCCACACCAGGGGGTGGTGTGAGCCACCCTGGCTCCGTTTCCGTCCCTCTTTCGCTTCATAGCTTTCCTTGTTGGATAAAATTGCAAAAATATAACTCGATAGTATTTTCGCGGAACTTTTCTTACCAGATCTGTTACCTATTCGAAAACGGACTCTGCAGGTCTCTGAATTTGGTCTTTGATAGATTCTTCCGGAGTCACCACTTGAATAACTTCAATATCTTCCTCTTCATACTCATATTGCTCAAGTCATGAAACCTTTCTCTTTCTTATTACACCATTTTCTCCAATAACCTGGAAATTTCTTTGACACAAAACTTCACATGATTCTCATTAGCAACATTAGTGTAAGCAAGGTAATAAACCTTTTAAATCCAATTTCAACTGAAATCCAACAAATCATAAGCTATTGTAGCAACTCCTTCCGAAAACCCAAAAAGAATTCAAAAAGGAAATCGATTTAAAGAAGCAAATGCAAGAGTGGCAAAATCCGTCAAAATAGGCCAGCAGGTAGAGATCAATTTTTTCGAAAATCTTCTGTTGCTCAAATCAAAAAGTTCAAAACTAGCGAAAATTAAATAACAACCTGGGTCAGAATCACAAAAAAATATAGCTCAATCCGACATACAAAGATCTCTCACGAATTTTTACGGTGGAGCACAAAAATCTGTTTTGGGACAGCAACTTCCCCAAATCTTACTTCTCTCTCATTAGAGGTTGATCTTGACACAAAAACCAAACAAAAAGGATAAGGAGAGGTCATTACTGAAGTAATAACTTCCAAGACTCAAATAAACAAAAACAAACTGAAATCAAAAAATAAATTGGGTTGTCTCCTAAAAAACTCTTTCTTTATAGCCATTAAGATGGGCATGATAATTTCAAAGAAGCTCACATAAGATATGAATTGAAGTAAAAGAGAGCATCAAGAAGCAAAAATACACATGTTTAAGTCTAACCCACTTCCTATGCAAGGGAATTTTGTAAACAAACAAGTTGTTGAAACTAGAGACTGTAAGCATAAGAAGGCAAAACAAGTGCAACATAAAGACTTTAAGCATAAAACGAGGAAACTTGATATTATTGAGGTGCATAATAACAGGCTTCCCTCTCTCATAATAACTTGCAGTATCATGCATAAACTTAATGATATAACTATCACAAGAACCATGGTAGCAATGATCACTTATCCTAACAGAAAACATAGGGACACTAGCTCTCATAACACTTCTTTGTGAAACAATATTAGGGATATCCTTACAAAGGATAGTGTGTCCATCATCTTCATATTTAGTGACAAAATCTTTCACATTTTCTATTATAGGTTCATCATCCATTTGTTTATCAGGTTCAACAACTTCATTTGTACTTTCATTAACCATACTAGCTATCATAGAATGTTCGTTTATCTTAACTGGGAAAGGGATTTTCTCAATGTAAGGTTCAGGTAAAGCATGATTAGCAGTATAAACTTCAGTATTTTCTTGCAGGAACACACTTAGCAACATCTTTATATGGTTCATGATACTTATTCCACTTCTTTTTAGGAACTTCAATATAGGAAGCAAAAGCCTTAAAATAAGTTGCAATAGCTTGAGAGTCTAGACCATAAGCATTTTTAATATTTTGAAAGTCATCAGTTCCCATAAAAGATTCAATGCATTCATAATCATAATTTATACCTGACTTTCTTCCTTTGTCATTCTCCCATGCTTCAACATTGTCTTGAATACGGTCCAGAAGATCCCATTTGGCTTCTTCTTCCATGCGAGTGAATGATCCAGCACAAGAAGCATCCAATAAATCCTTATCATGAAGAGAAAGCCTTGCATAAAAGTTATTGATAATAATATTGTGAGGGAGCTCATGAATGGGACATTTGAGCATTAGTAACTTCAATCTCCCCCAAGCTTGAGCTGTACTCTTTCCATCAAGAGGCTAAAAGTTGTATATTTGATTCCAATCTTTATGAATCTCACTAGCAGGATAAAACTTTGAATAAAAGAGAGGTACTATTTCCTCCCATTCAAGAGCTTGACCATTCTTCAGCAGCTTATACCATTCTTCAGCTCTTCCTTTTAGTGATAATGAGAATAACTTCTTCTTGACTTGATCTGTAGTAATACCTGCACACTTAAACAACCCGCATAATTCGTGTATAAAGATCAAATGATCATCAGGATGGACCGTTCCATCTCCAACATAACAGTTATCCATAACACGATCAATAATTCTTGTAGGTACTTTAAAAGTATCATTCTCAGCAGGTGGTGGTTCATCTACTACCTTAGCAGTGGTAGTAGCATTACGAAATAAGAAACTCAGCGAATTATCCATATCGAAATAAAGCAACTAACAAAAGTAAACAATACTCACAGTAGAAGTTTCCTTTACCAGTTCCACTCTCCAATAGCGCTTCACTCCCCAGCAACGGCGCTAGAAAATAGTCTTGATGACCCACAAGTATAGGGGTTGTATCACAGTATTTTCAATAAGTAAGAGTGTCGAACCCAACAAGGAGCAGAAGGTGCTGGCTAGTGGCTTGGAGCAGGAATTCTCTGTAAATACTTAGCAAACAGATTTTTAGGGGTTTTTGATAATGCAAGTAAATAAAAGACAATAAGAATAAATGGAGAAAGTGGCCCAATCCTTTATTCAGCAAAGGACAAGCTGGTTGTATTACTTAAGATGACCAAACGTTCTCGAGGACACATGGGAATTCCGTCAAGTGCTTTCGCTTCATATAGTTGATTAATCTGCTTTAGTTTGCTAAGTGTTGTGTGGGTGAACCTGTGCTAATGTACCGACCTTCCTAGGACTAATACATACTTGTGATTATACCCCTTGCAAGCATCCGCAAGTACAAGAAAGTAATTAAGGTAGAAACCTAACCACAACTTTAAACTCTAAGACCCTGATGTCCCTTGTGCAAAGGTTTCCTAACGGGGGTTCATGTTTCTGTCACTCCGGCAACCCCTACGATTAGTAGCCAAATACACAATGCATTCCTCTAGGACCATATAGGTGAAGTGTCATGTAGTCGACGTTCACATGACACCACTAGAAGAAGTACACCACAACTTAAATATCAAACTATTGAATCTTTCTCAACACAATTCTACTACTAACAACATGACTTCTCCCATGTCCTCAAGAACAAAACGAACTACTCACAATACATCATATGGATCATGATTAGAGATGAAATAATGATGTGTAGCAATCTGAACATAAACGATAATACAATGGTTCACTCAATAGCATCAACTACAAGGAGTAATCAACACCGGGAAAGTTTCCCCTAAGAACTATGCAAGATTCAACCCAATTGTTATAGCGGTATGGAGGTGGTGATGATGGTGCTGGTGGAGATGATGGTGGTGATGATGATGATGATGATCCCGATGAATTCCAGCTTGGTGGTGTTGATGGCGACGATCTCCCCTCTCCGGGAAGGAATTCCCCTGGCAGAATTTTGTCTGTCGGAGAGATCTTTCTCTCTCGATGTTTTCCGCCCCGCAGAGGCAGCGGAATCTTTCTGTGGTCGCTGCCCAAGTCTTAGGGTTTCGGGAGGATAATATACGCCAGAGGGGAGAGACAGGGGTTTACCAGAGCGGCCACACCACCTAGCGGCGTGGCCTAGGGTGGCCCGCGCCAGGGGGTGACGTGGGCCTCCTGTGGCCCATCTCCGCTTCCCCTTCTGGCTTTCTTCGACTTCTGGAAAAATAGGAGTTTCCATGTATTTTCCCGGATTTTCTGATCTTCGTGAATTTTGCCTCCAAACAGCACCTTTTCCATCAGAATCCTGACTGCAGCGGTCCATGCTCCAAAAGTCATCAACCATGCAAAAACAGATGAAATAACATAAGTATCATCTCTTAATATGAAATATATCAATGAATAACAGCAAATTATGATATAGAATAGTGATGCAAAATGGACGTATCAGGCATCTTGTTAATAGGTTAGTTCCAGAAAATGTATAAAAATACCTCAAAGTGTAAACAAAACATAATAAAGTTGATACAAAACAAGCATGGAGCATCAATAAATTATAGATACGTTTATGATGTATCATATATCAAGGAACATAAGAATATTATACGCTCTAACAACCCAGGGAAGCCTGACTACTGGATTAGCGATGAACACATGAAGACTTTTGGTGGTTGGTTGCAGACACATCTCATGAATGACATCACTGTTGGAGATCAGTTGTACTTGTTTGCTAGGTCACCATCTTTGACTATATTGACTTCCCAAGAGTACGAGATAAATGGGAATACATTTTACACGGTCGCCCAAGATAAAAAGACCAATAACCAAAACAGTGGTGTCCAATTTTATGCAACAGACGAGAATGGAAAAATGACCCTAATTATGGTTACATAGAGGAGATATGGGAGGTTGACTATGGACCTTATTTTATGGTCCCTTTGTTTCGGTGCAAATGGGTCAAGCTGACAGGAGGCAGTGTTGAGGTAGACAAGAAATACGGAATGACAACAGTGGATCTCAACAATCTTGCGTATAGAGATGAACCATTCGTCCTTGCCAATGATGTGGCTCAGGTTTTTATGTGAAGGACATGTCTACCAAACCGAGAAAAAGGAAAGATAAGCAAAAGAATATAACATACGATGAGTCAAAGCGCCACATAGTTCTTTCAGGGAAAAGAAACATCGTGGGAGTGGAGGATAAGACAGACATGTTAGAAGATTATGATAAGTTTCATGAAATTCCGCCATTCGCAGTGAAGGATGACCCGAGCATCCTATTAATTAAGGAAGACGCTCCATGGTTACGGATTAGAAGAAAACCCCAACACTAGAGATGTGTGGATGTTGGTGATGTATAACATTAAACCTTTATTTTTAGTGATCTACTTATATATATTGATATGAACTGTCTCGATCTCAATAGGTAGTATTGCAACTTGTTTTGGCCAACACCAAAGAAATTTATTAATATTAAAACAAAAAAATTAGTCATAATCATGTCTACCCCTGTAGTACACAGCTTCAGGGTCGTCTTCAGAATCATCATCGTCGCCGCTCGTAGCACGTGGCTACATCCTGAGCCCTTCCCCGACTTGTGCACGGGGGAATGGGGGAGGGGGCACCTGCCACTCCGGCCTCGGATTCACGACGCACGGGGGAGGGGCTCCCGGATGACAACACCGTTACGCCCTCGGCCTTCACCACCGCCACCATTCTTGTGGCTCTATGGCTAGTGAAAGTGCGGGTACCGCAGCCAAGGATGATCTCACATGGCGATGTAACGCATCACACCAGCGATAGTCCAGTTCGCCCACCACAGGCGGTGACCAGCTTCATTGTGGTTCACTAGGGGCGATATGTCACCCTCGTACCTAGCGAGCTCCCTTTCCTGCCGGTTTGTGAAGAAGGCATTCCAGGTGACATAGTTGTCGAGATCCCAATGGGGATCCATCTGCTGCTCCAACATGAGCTCGAGTTAGAAGTGGTTCGTGATGGCCGCCTGGCGGGCGGAACCTTGGGGCACAAGAGGGACAGGAACCCCTCCAGTGCAAAGCATCCAGCCGACGGGTAGCCGGTACCCCGGCGGGCATGGGTAGCTAGAGGCACACAGCGCCTCAGTCTCCTCGTGGGTCAGAAAGGCCCAGTAAGCGGTGTCCATTGTTGTGAGAGAGGAAGGTGTGGATGTGTAGATGGCAATGGCGGCCGACATAGATATAGAGGTAAATGGCAGGAAAACATAACGGCAGGCGGGGGGAAATGGTGGGAAAAGCATGGCTTGACGGCTCTGAGAATGTGGCGCCAAAATTATACACCACTTTCATTTTGGCGCCAAAAAAACCCTTTAGCCCCATTTGTAATACAAACCGGGACTAAAGGGTATCGTTTAGCCCCGATTTGTAATACAAATCGGGGTAAAAGGGGTATGACCCACGTGCAAAAAGCGGTGGCCGAAAACCCCTTTAGCCCCGGTTTGTAATACAAATACAAACCGGGGCTAAAGGGTTAAGGGGGTATAAATACCCGCCCCTCCACCCCGGTTCGACCCACCACCCGGAGCACCCCATTTCTTCCTTCTCGTCTTCGCGTCGAACCACCGCCGCCCGCGCCGTTGTGCTGCCCGTGGAGAGATTCCGCTGTCAGTTCGCCACACGCCGTCCATCGTCCGTCCGCCGCACTTCGCCGCCAGGTCCGGCGTCGCCATGGAGGGACTCACGCTGCCGCCTGCCGCTGTGGCTATAGGTTTAGTTTAGTTTAGTGTTTAGGGGATTTAGTTTAGTGTTTAGGTTTAGTTTAGTTTAATTTAGTGTCTAGGGGATTTAGTTTAGTGTTTAGGTTTAGTTTAGTTAGCGATCGGGACGAAGTCCACTTATTACGACCCGGGATCGAGTTTAGTTTAGTTAGGTTTTAGGTATTTAGTTTAGGGTTGGGGTTTAGGTTCAGGGGGTTTAATTTAGTGTTTATGTTATTATTTAGTTATGCCGTGTCCTCGTCATCCACTCGGCGGTAATGACGGAGTACTGGGCTCCACCGGGTCTAGGGATATCTGAGCCTGGGCTCCGACGGGCTGGCACTGGGAGGTGCTACCTGCTGTGACTCGTAACTTGGTGAGGAATTCGGGTATCTTCATCGACCCGGAGTTTCTTTTGTGGCGGCCGCGTGGTCTAGGAGCGGTGTAGAGGGAGCAGGCCCCCTAGGAGGTGGTACGTCGTCATGTCAGGGAGGAGGACGAGCACGTCCGTCGATATTTGGCTATTTTGGAGATTAGGTTCTCCAATATGTGGCAGGTTCTTCACGGATCTCACCTGAGCTATTCTCCGGTGATGGTTCCTTATCTCTGGGTGTACACCTCCCGCAGCTCAGGACCCGGTAGTAGACGTCTAGTTCGATATGAGTGAGATGTACTTTATCTTATGTTATTGTTGCATTATCTGGATTATCCGAGATGTATTATTGTACTTTATCTTATGTTATCGTTGCATTATCTAGATTATATGAGATGTATTATATTGTTTCATTATTAGTACTTAATCTTTCTTCTGTATCTGAGTCGTCGCAATTGTAATATTCTTTTACTAAATGCAAAATTGTTTTATCTACTGTATTAGTTAAGCTATCGATGGTAGAGAAAATGAAGAGGTGGTGCTCGACATGATAGATGAGGGTACTAGAGGTTATAATAAATATGATGGAGCAGACGACGGTGGAGATGATGGCTCCCAGTATCTAATTTGTCTGGAAGAGACGATGGTGGAGATGATAGTGGAGACGACGGTGAAGACCATGGTGGAGATGATGGTGGAGACCATGGCGAGGTATATAAAGCCTCTGACGATCACTATTAGATGCATTATTAATTGCTTCATATATACTGATGAATGTTTCTTCTCTTAGACCTCCGCATCAGGCTCCACTTCTGCAACTAAACGAGGCCCGGCCAAAACGTTAGCCGCTGATGTCCATTTCACAATTGACCTTGTCTCTGAGTTGGATCAACCGTTGGATCCCATAGAGAGCGCCAATGCCTTTGTAAATCAATGCGGAGTGATTGTTAGGGACACCATCCCGATCACCACTCAGAAGTGGAATAAGTTAGGAAAGAAAAGGGATCAAGCTGGAGCTATTTTTTTGATGACAGAGCCAAAGATTGTATTTGGAATTCTTTGATGACACATTTCACCTTACCAGTCTTATCACAGATGAGCTCACACAGAAAACGAGGTTAAAAGTCAAGGAGTGGTCTCTTAAGAAGATGGGCACACAATTCAAGGACTACAAGAAAATATTATACCAATACTATTTGAAGGAGAAAAAAGCTCCTCAATTCACTTGCCCACTAGAGAAACAACGAGATAACTGGGCAGCATTTTTGGAGTACAAGCAGTCGGAACCAGCTAAGACAAGGTCATAAAAGAATAAGCTAAATGCTTCCAAAAAGAAATATCACCATCATATGGGCACAAGTGGCTACAGGAGTGTCGTGCCCAAGTAGGATAAAACTGAGGCCGACCTGGTGGCTAAATGGGTCACTCCAGTTACAACTGGTTGGCCCTTGAGGTCTCAAAATTGGATACTTAGGCATGGGGGATTGTATGACCCAGAAACAGGGGAGATTGTTGCAACAAAGAAATTATTGCACCCAAAGATGCACTTATTGAAGTGATGAAAGAGGTTCAAGAGGGAAAGTTTGTTCTCGATAGAGAGAACGATGAGCGAACAAAGGCCCTAGGGCATCCTAAAAAGGTCAGACGAACACGAGGCTTTGGACCTTCTTATCCATGGGCTATTGGGTTTCTCGATGACATTGACACTTACAAAATCCGAGCGAGAAAAACAAAGCGGCGGGAAGCGGAGGAGGCAGAGCGGTTGGCGAGGGTTGAAGCCCTGTTGCAGCAGCATCAGGAGCAGATTAATGAACTTAGAGGACTCTGATAGTAAGATCCTGCACTCGAGAGTACGGCCGGTCCATCTCAATGGAAAAGCAGCATGGCTTCCATGGAGGTCAAGGCTAATGATGCAACAATGGATGTGTACCCCGTTGATGCAATCAAGGAGAAGACTAAGCTGCATGTTGAACTGAAGAACCTATCTATGAAGGTGGCAGTCGGCTTTGCTTTACCTTCTGCACCGGGAGCGACCTACCATTTGTAACACCCTCAAATCAGCCCTATGCAAGTTTTAGCGATTCCCGCCAAACCCGCATAGAAATGATTCAAAGATGTCCACTAGGCACTTGCGTGCGAGTGGAAAACGAAGTAATAACATTACACAATAGTCCACGATGGAACCCACAGAACATATATATACAACAACGACTCAAAGAGTCAAAAATATAGATATACAATACGAAGATCCAAATCACCTTGAAAACGATACAACATCCGAGTACGGATAAGATGCAAATGGGGCTAAGAGGCCTGAAGAATAAGCAATGGCGTCCATAACCCTGCCCAGGACAAGCCAGAAGGGTAACCCTGGTAACAACGTCGAACTTATACCTGCTAAAACAAAAGGGGTGCCGACAAAGGGCAAAAGGAAAAGAGAGCGGTCAAGATCGAGGCCAAGACACGAAGTCTAGACTCTATCGCCTACATAGGTATGGTGGACTGAAGCGGCAACGCAGCATGCACTAAACAACCTATAGAGACTCGATACATCTGTCGGCTATTAGAGAGGGGTAAGAAAGGCCTATCCGAATCCAACCTGATACTAACACCAGTCATACCCATCCTGGTATTTCCCCCTCGAGACCACACGAGGAAGTCAAACCGAGGAACTCACACAGTTGGCAGTTTTATTCATTCCATTATAGTTGCAGCACTTACTAGTCAGATATAGATAGCATGAGTCATCCTGATAGCATAAGTACTGGACAGTTTTAGTTAACCATTCAATTGTAGTTGCAGTACTTACTAGTCAGATACAATTAGCATGTGACATCCCAAACCCAGAAGTTGTTGGCACTTTTATTTCATTCCATTGGAGTTGCGATACTTACTAGGTAGGTATAACATGTCACGATACACCCCAGTTCCACCATTTGTTGGCACTTTTATTATCCATTCCATTGTAGTGAAGCTGATTACTAGTCACATATTAAGTCAAATTTATAGCACTACTTTAGTTATGCTTGTCTATGATCGAGATACTGTGCTCCAAGTCGTCCATAACCGCGGACACGGCTTTCAGAAAGATTTACCCTGCAGGGGTGCACAAATAGCAACACACACACGATCAACCTCGGAAAAACCAAATCAAAACCCAACGAGGCTTTCACGACAAAGCAATCACAAGATTCATAACATAATTCAGGGGGCCACCCCATTAAGCTATCCGCAACGAAGTTGGCCGGCTCCGAGACGGACCCAAGGTTGGCGTCAATGGCTGTAAACGATTGGGAACCTGAAAGTGTGACTGGGCTTGTCGATACCGCGAAAACACTCCGCATCCCAAACAGTACAGGTGCTCCACGCACAATCGTAAATAAAGTAGTAAAGCATGGCATAAGTACAGGATAGTAATAAAGCCCCAAACTAGTTTTTGGCCCCAAGAAATAAGAAATGAATCAAGCTCTGGCTAAGGGGGATTCATAGACTCTCCCGTATGTGGATAGTGCGAATAGTCAAGGAACAGGTATCAAGTACTTGGGACCTACGGGACACAAGTGGACAGGAAAAACCAAATAACAGATATTACCCACCGGTGTCTCTTTCATTAGTTATCCCAGCAATTTAATAGTTGTATTTAAAGTCATGATCAACTCCACCGTAAAGCATCTCCACCATTAAGCATAAGCCAACCTTCCGTCAACGGTGGAACAACAACGACACGAACCAGCACATGATCAAGTGACTACGACTCGCAAGACTGACTATCTATCAAACATCAGGCAATAGGATGTGTCCAAGGCAATATAGAGGCTGCAGGGAATATAAATGGTGCACGGAGACTAAAGCATCGCAACGAGGATAGCAATAGATCAAAAGGAGGAAGTAAAGACTATAAATGCAAAATAGGTAGAAAGGGGGAGAATGCTCGCCTGGGAAACACTGCCGAAGGTTCATCTGAAGATCGAATCGGCACTCGCATCAACTCATCGGTCTAGTCCGTGAAGAAGCAAAGCACTAGGAGAACACCGGATAGACTATTTAATACTATGGCAAAAGATCCGGCATGATGTATGTATGATGCATGACATGGCGAAGATGCGATGCAATTAGGCAATATTAAGCGGAACCGGTGTCCCGGCAATTAATTAATAGGTTCATGTTGTTTAGATACCCCACAATTTAAATGTTGCATTAACAAGGCAAAACATGGCATAGGTTCTCTACACAAATTTAAATGGAGCCAATATAAGACTAGAAAAGCCCGCATATAGTTTCCATATTTAATTATGAGTTGAATTGACTAAATACCCCCAAACCCCATGATGAGATGCGAGCATGAATAATTTAATATGCAACAAGATATATTATATTATAAAAATAGAGGTCTCAGATAGGGGTCACACATTTAGGGTCGAAGATCTTGGTTTCGGAGGGGGGTTCAATGTGATCGGTCTTCGGGTACAACCTCAAGGCGTTGGATCCGGGGGTCTTGGCGTCCGTGAGGTAGATCTTGTCGGTCCGTGTCGAAGGCCTTGGGGTCTTCTGGAGTGGAGAACTTGTCGTTCCATCTCGATGATCGTTGGCGGACTTGGTTTTGGTGTCGCAACGGTCTCGATCTTGGACATCACCATCTTTGGAACATCACCACATCTTCACGCATTCACCACTTCTCGGTTCACCGGCGGTCGAAGACGCTCTACTTACAAAGATATAGCTACACATACACCGTATCACCACCGATGCACATGCATCCACCAAACACATCACCACTTCAGCACCACATCATCCACAGAACTGGGACTATGCATCCAAGGGCGCCACAGGTCGACCCAGGGCAGCGACGGTTCACGAAGACGGGCGGGCGCCGCTGAGGGAAACAGGGAGGGCTTGACGGTAGCATGGCTCCAGACGCGAGCGGCATTGAGGATGTGGGGTGGAGCACTAGGACGATGCGGGGTCGCGGGGAAGACGAGGGCAGAGGATGTCGCGGCCGTGGGATGGGGATCCCGTCAGAGTCGAGGCCGGCCGGCCTGGCGGCAGGGCAGATGAGTGATGGCTCAATGCACGGCGCCCAGAAATATGCTTGATGGCGGTGTTGATGTAGAGCTCGTTGGGAACCCCAAGAGGAAGGTATGATGAGCACAACAGCAAGTTTCCCTCAGTTATGAAACCAAGGTTTAATCGAACCAGTAGGAGCAAGGAAACACCCCAAAGGTGTTACTAGCTGAGCTTTGGCAGGGCGCACTACCGGTGCTAGTAGCAACATGGAGACCTGCACAACACAACCACAGAACTTTGTTCCCAACTTGCGATGAGGTTGTCAATCTCACCGTGTTTTGCAGAAAACAAAGGATTAAACGTATCGAATGGAAAGAAGTAAAAGTTTGCAGAAAGTAAACACAAAGCAGTAAACAGTTTATAGATTGTATGTAAAAGACAAGGACCGGGATCCATAGTTCACTAGAGGTGTTTCTCCTTAGATAGATAACATGCTGGGTGAACAAATTACAGCGGGGCAATTGACAAACACCGAGAAAGCAATACATGCATATACTAATCATCTTGAGTCCTTTGAGACTTGATTGGGCATTACAACATAATACATAGACCGCCATCCAACTGCATCTATGAATAATAATCCACCTTCAGGTTATCATCCAACCCCTCCAAGATAAGTTGCAAGCAATAGATTATTGCTTTACGAATCATGTAAAGTAAACAATACGATTGTTCTATAAACACGGGATTGTTGTTTTCTCCCTAGTAGCAACAGACATCTAGTACCTTAGAGATTTGTCACTTCCCAGTTACCGTGAGGCATGAACCCACTATCGAGCAAAAATACTAACTCTTGGAGTTGCTAGCATCTACTTGGCCAAGATAGCTACTAACAACGGAAAGCATGCAAGATCACAAATAACAAAGACATGATAGAATCAATAATCAATCTGAAATAGCATCTCAATATCCATCGGATCCCCGCAAACACAACATGCAGAATTACAAATAGATGATCTTGATCATGAATGGAGCTCACAAGATCTAAACATGAAAGCACAAAGGAGGAGAACCAGCCATCTAGCTACTACATGGATTCGTAGTCCAAGGATGAACTACTCACGCATCACACTGGAGGCTTGCATGGTGATGAAGAAGGCCTCCAGGGTGAATTCCCCTCTCTGGCAGGGTGCCGGGAAGAGCTTCAGATCCCTCCGGATCTAGGGATGGAGATGACGGCGGCTACAGACTCTTTCGTGGATTTTTGATCGGGCCCTTAGGATTTTCGTCCCGAGGGCAATATATAGGCGGAAGGGGAGACCGAGGGGGTGCCAGGGCTGGCCTCACCACCCCCTGGCGCGGCCAGGTGGTGTGGTGGCCCCCTGGCCCCTCTCCGTCTCGTACTCTGGCATCTGATGACTTCTGGAAAAATAGGCACTTTGGCTTTTGTACCGTCCAATTCCGAGAATATTCATTTTCTAACTTTCCTGGAACCAAAAACAACAGAAAACAGGCAGCTGGCACTGTGGCTCTTGTTAATAGGTTAGTCTAATAAATCATATGAAAAGTACTCCAAAGTTGGAACAAAACACAAGAAAGTGGATAAAACCAAGCATGGAACATCAAAAATTATAGATACATTTGCAACGTATCAACATCCCCAAGCTTAACTCCTGCTCGTCCTCGAGTAGGTAAGTGATAAAAAGAAAGAATAATTTTTGAGGTGACATGCACCATCAAAGACTTGATCAAAGTATTTGCAAAACATTCAAAGCTGGGATCATAGTACTTCAATCATAACATGAAAGACAAAGTTCTAGCAATAAGCAAAGAAACTATGATGCAACATGAAAAGGCACAAACAAAAGATTCATGAATAACAATGCTTTGCAAGACGTTTGTTTGTTTCAGATAAAGAAAACATAGCATAATAGCATTCAGCTTGTCCCTCAATAGAGTAGCAAATATAAATGCATAGGACACCTTCAAAGTTCATAAGAGTGACTAGATACAATAGTTTAAAACAAGCAATATCAAAGTATGCATCAATCAACTAGTCTTGGGACAATGCACATAGAACTAAGAATGGCCACTATGCTCTCAAAGTAGGTGCATAAAGATAGAAGATGGAGACTCAATATACTGGTGGAAGAAAGGCCTTTTGTAAAAGGAAGTAGGGATTCAAGTCTCATAAAGAGCTTCCAAAAATTATGGTACTTATAGCTTTCAGCTCTCATTGCCCCTATCATAAGCATCTTGAAGTGATTAAGGTTAAAGTGAACAAACTATGGTGTACATGCTTGACAAAGTATAAGTCAGAAATCTCATGTCCCTTGTATACGAGGGCCGCTCCTCATGCTACTCAAGTTTATTCACCGGTAAGTTCTTGTCATTGTAAGTACATGTGTATCATTGAGAACTGCCAACGGGGTACCCCTTGCCCGATGATACGGAAGAATCCCCATATCAAAATAACAAGGCAAGCAGACAACAAGCATCTTGGCATTCTTCTTATTTACCATGGGAATATGGTGCTTTTTTCTCTCTTTCCTCTTTTCATAGTATCTATTTTTTTTCTTTTCTCTTTTTTTCTCAATATAGGACTCTTTTTTTATAAGAAGAATGCTTCATAGACAGCTCATTATGGTTACGCTGCAGGTTTCCAACATGTCAGCATGGATTAGACCAGCGGTCCAGGCGTTTCTCTAACACATATACATAACTCCATGGACTTAAAAGCTCCCCTTTCATTTCACACCGACGACATCCATATACAAAAGAGCATGATATCAACTAGGTACAAGTACCAAGTGCAATGTTGAAAGCGTTCCCCATGAAAGCATGGTTCTGCTAATTCCCAACAAATAAGTGTAAGCATATACAGCATAGAAGACACAATGGTTCAAGTTTATTAAGGGCAAGTAAAGTAAAGTGTGCCATCAAGTTCGTGAGAGCTTTAATCACTAGTTTTCTCATAACAAGTTTAATTTGGAAGGTAAACAAAAGCATGAATATACTTGGAATAGCATAAGCTAGTAGGTAGGTATGGTGGACTCTTTGGAATAACTTGGTTTAGGGAGTTGGATGCATGAGTGGAACTCATACTTTGTTGTGGAGGCTAGCAAAAGACTAGGAGCGACAAACTAAGAGAGCAATAATGGCCATAATCATGCAGAGCAACAAAACATCATTGATCAAGGAATAAAGTGATACTACAAGTTGAAAACTAAAGGATCATAAAGGCTATGGTGACTTTGGATATTCATAACATGGTGTGAGCATGCGCCAAGTCAACCCAAATAAAGCATCAAAGGAGAATACCACTATACTATGCTGTAATATGCTAAAACAACGCATGATTCATCCAAGGCACATTAAGCAATCTCAATTGTTTATAACAAGTCATGCTACAGCAAAGAATACTAAGCATAAAGCCAAAACAATATCAAGCATGGCATGACAAAGTATAGGCCACAGTCAAAAACAAGCTCTTTTTACCACATAAGCATGAACTTTCCTACTATTTTCCAAACCAAACCAAACTATTTGCAAAACAATGTATGAAAGAGGGGGTCCAACCAATTTATTCATAAAACTAAGCAAACCAAAGCAAACGAAAAACCAAAACGAAAACGAAAAAGAAGACGCTCCAAGAACAACACAACTGTGCATGAAATAATAAAAATGAAGCGTTTGGAAGAAACCTGGAATTTTTATTGATGAAGAAGGGGATGCCTTGGGCATCCCCAAGCTTTGACGCTTGTACTTCTTGAATATTTCTTGAGGTGACACGCGTGGCATCCCCAAGCTTGAGCTTTAGTCCATCCTTCATCTCATTACTCATTCCTTCCATACACCTAAAATTTTTCCTTCATACAAAACTTCACACAATCTTTATTAGCAACATTAGTGCACTCAAGATAAAAGGTCTTAAGGTTCAGTTCTAACACCAAATAAACTTCCATTAGAACACTAGCTACTATAGCACTTCCCTCAAAAAGCTCAATTCCCCAAAAGAACTCAAAAAGGAACCAACAAGAAGGAAATGCAGAAAATGGCAGAAATCTGTCAAAACAGACCAGAAGGTAAAGACGAATTTTTTAGAAGACCTTCTGTTGCTCAAATAAAAAAGTGTTGAACTAACGAAAGTTATATAACAACTTGGGGCAGAAGCACAAAAACTTACAGCTCAATCCGACATACAGAGCTCTCTCACAAATTTTTACGGTGAATCACAGAAATCTGTTTTGGGACAGCAACTTTCCCAATCATTACTTCTCTCTCATTAGAGGTTACTCTTGGCAAAAAAAGAAAATAAAAAGGATAAGGAGCGGTTATTACTGAGGTAGTAACTTCCAAGACTCAACTAAAACTTTTGGGTTATCTCCCAATAAGTACTTTTCTTTAACGCCTTTAAGTTAGGCATAAGAAGCAAAGAAAGAATCAAGTGTTCTCAAATGAAGAAGCATTAAGATCAATACCAGAAATATTTTCAGCAAGGCAAGGTATATCATCCAAATAAGTTCTAGAGGATCCTCTCTCAATGCTCTTAGGTTCACTATTCTCATCAAAAGGGTTTGCAGGAACAATCCAATCAAGATTCTTTTCTATGGCATCATGTATTGCTATTAGTTTAAAGGGTGTTGGTATCTTAGGTTCCTCCCCATTAGGTTCGGTTTTGTTCATCTTTTCTCGTGTACCAACAACATCTACACATGAGCCTAGCATATTGAAACGTTCAAATACTTTCCTAGCTTCCTTGGCAACATCATAGAACTCCTTAAACAAAGTTTCTAAAATGAAATCCCTCTTTTCAGGATCCTCAATTTCTTTAAGCTTAAGAAACATTACTTGCATTAAGGGGTTGAGGTTAACAAACCTAGCTTCTAACATGTGAATTAAAGAAGCTGCAGCAATCTCATGGTTTGGAGCAAGTTCTACAAGGGATCTATCCTCAGTATCTTCATGCTTACTAACATGATTAAAGAATTCTTCAATGTTATCTTTCCCAATTATAGAACCACTACCAATTGGAAGGTCTTTCAGGGTGAATGTAGGGATCAACATGGTGAGCTAAGGAAGAGGTGACTACTAAAGGAGACTTAATTTTTTTGTGTTTTTTCAAATAAGAAAGCAAACTTGTAAAACTATTTTTTTGTGTTTTTGAAGAACAAAACAAGAAAACTAAGCAAAACAAAAACAACAAAGTAAAGAGATTGGTTATGAGGGACTCCCCTTGTGAAGATGTCCTTGACTCAACGCTTACCAGAAAATAAACTTGATGGCTCAATGCACGGCGCCCAGAAATATGCTTGATGGCGGTGTTGATGTAGAGCTCGTAGGGAACCCCAAGAGGAAGGTATGATGAGACAGCAGCAAGTTTCCCTCAGTTATGAAACCAAGGTTTAATCGAATCAGTAGGAGCAAGGAAACACCCCAAAGGTGTTACTAGCTGAGCTTTGCGATGCACTACCGGTGCTAGTAGCAACGTGATACCGCACAACACAACCACAAAACTTTGTCCCCAACTTGCGATGAGGTTGTCAATCTCACCGTGTTTTGCGGAAAACAAAGGATTAAACGTATCGAATGGAAAGAAGTAAAAGTTTGCAGAAAGTAAACACAAAGCAGTAAACAGTTTATAGATTGTATGTAAAAGACAAGGACCGGGATCCATAGTTCACTAGAGGTGGCTCTCCTTAGATAGATAACATGCTGGGTGAACAAATTACAGCGGGGCAATTGACAAACACCGAGAAAGCAATACATGCATATACTAATCATCTTGAGTCCTTTGAGACTTGATTGGGCATTACAACATAATACATAGACCGCCATCTAATTGCATCTATGACTAATAATCCACCTTCAGGTTATCATTCGAACCCCCTCCAGTATTAAGTTGCAAGCAACAGATTATTGCTTTACGAACTACGTGTAAAGTAAACAATACGAGTTCTATGAACACAGGATTGTTGTTTTCTCCCTAGTAGCAATAGCACATCTAGTACCTTAGAGATTTTTGTCACTTCCCCAGATTACCAGAGGCATGAACCCACTATCGAGCATAAATACTAACTCTTGGAGTTGCTAGCATCTACTTGGCAAAGATAGCTACTAACAATGGAAAGCATGCAAGATCACAAATAACAAAGACATGATAGAATCAATAATCAATCTGAAATAGGATCTCAATATCCATCGGATCCTCGCAAACACAACATGCAGAATTACAAATAGATGATCTTGATCATGAACGGAGCTCCCAAGATCTAAACACGAAAGCACAAAGGAGGAGAAACATCCATATAGCTACTACATGGATCCGTAGTCCAAGGATGAACTATTCACGCATCACACCGGAGGCTTGCATGGTGATGAAGAAGGCCTGTGGTGAATTCCCTCTCCGTGGTGCCGGGAAGAGCTTCAGATCCCTCCCGGTCTAGGGATGGAGATGACGGCGGCTACAGACTCTTTCGTGGATTTTTGATCGGGCCCTTAGGGTTTTCATCCCGAGGGCAATATCTAGGCGGAAGGGGAGACCGAGGGGGTGCCAGGGCTGGCCTCACCACCCCCTGGCGCGGGCCAGGCTGGGCCGCGCGGCCAGGTGGTGTGGTGGCCCCCTGGCCCCTCTCCGTCTCATACTCTGGCATCTGATGACTTCCGGAAAAATAGGCACTTTGGCTTTTGTCCCGTCCAATTCCGAGAATATTCATTTTCTGACTTTCCTGGAACGAAAAACAGCAGAAAAGCAGCAGCATCGTGGCTCTTGTTAATAGGTTAGTCCAAGAAATCATATGAAAAGTACTCCAAAGTTGGAACAAAACACAAGAAAGTGGATAAAACCAAGCATGGAACATCAAAAATTATAGATACATTTGCAATGTATCAATGAGCACGGGCTCACGACGGCCAGCGAGGAGCGCTGAAGCAGAGGCTTGACGGGGGGCGCCACAGATGACGGAAGGCGACGACACAGGTCGACAGGGCACCGTGGCAAGGACGTGCAGGGGCACAACCTCCTGGTGCAGAGGAAGCAGGGAGCTGGCGAGGCGGAGGTCGCTGTCGTCCCAGGTCACAGAGGCAGCTCGAGAAGGAGCGAGGGGGCGGCGGCATTGGGAACACGCGGTCACGCGCGGCTAGAGGCGGCACCGGATGGGACCCAGTGGTAGCGGCCGGTGCGGTCTAGAAGCGCGGTCAAGCGGGCCTTGAGGTCGGGCGCAGAGAGCCTGGCGGGCGCGATCGCGTTAGGGGCGGCAAGCAATCTGTGGCCGGCGGTGCCAACGGCTTGCTCGGGAGGAGGCGCTACGTAGGAGGTGCAGGGTTGGTGTGAGGGGAGATCGAGAGGAAGGGGCCAGGCGGGGGAGTGGTGGGGCCAGGGGCGATGGGAGAGACAAGGTGGGGTGGTGCGAGGCACGCTGCCGTGTGTGATGTGTGTCACACGACCATGACAGGTTGGCGGTGTAATGCGGCTGCGCGCGCAGTGTGTGTGTGTGCCGTGTACCGTGGTGAGGAGCGGGGCTGGGTAGATTAGGGTTTAGGTCTAGGTAGGTTTTAGTTTTTAGGGTTAGGTTTTTCTTAGATGGGCCGGGTAGTAGGTGGCCTGGCCTAACGACTGGGCTGCCTCCCCAGTCTGACAAAAATAGTTTATTTATCTATTTTTGTTTTATAAAATCCTTTTGTAAATTATTTTTAGACAAAACAAAATATCCGGAAGAGGTCCGGGGTTTTAATTTGAAATTAAGACGGGGAATATTTAGAAAACAAAAGTAAGCTTTTTGAAAATAGTTTTAGACAAACATATGCATGATAATGACGATGCTCAAATGCAATGTGGCATTATGACATGAGCATACGATCATGATGATGCACAAAACAAAAACACAGCGATTTTCTAGTAGTGGTTTTATCGGGGTGCTACAATTCGACACCACTAACAATGGATCTCGCCCTCGAGATCCGCCTAATGGTACGGGGAAGAAGGATGATGGTCAGACTCTTATCGCTTCGTGTAGATCCTCGCGACACCACTAACAAAGATTCTTGCTCCATCTTGAAATCGGCGACACCACTAACAAGGGGTTGTTGCTCACGTTTGTCGAGAGGACACTCCGGAGAAACAAAGACAAAGTTAAAGGTCACAAGTCTACCTCTAACTTTAGTGGAATGAGTAAATTGCATTGATTCACCATTCAATGTACAAAAGCGAATGTTAAGAGTAGTCGGATGGTATCAGTCCATCGTGCACCTGAAGCATTACTCAGCACATGAATAGAAGAATTATGCAACCAACTCTCGGAATTTTAGACTGAAGATCTTCAAAAGCGGTGTCCTGAAAACAAAGGAGTGATGTAGGCTCTTCATCGGATCTGACGCACAAGACGTCGTCGCATTGGGAAAACACCGGAAGATACAAAAGAAAGATTTCAGTGGATTTTGATCCACCGAATGGTACAATAGATGAAGGGTTACTCAGATAACACGAAGACCAGATGTGGAAACACCATTGCAAGAGAAAGGAATCGAAACCCTGAAGGTACAACGGAAACCCAACCATGAGAAATCCTGGACTCGAAGCGAAGATAATAGTAGATTCAAAACACGCGAAGGTAAGAGGAGAATAGCATAGAGGTAAGGAGTAAAAGCAGACCTAATCAGATATATCCAACTGATTTTTTCAAAATAGTTTTGACACTCTACAACGTCCGTTAGCTAGGTTATCCTACAGGCTGGACCAGTGGGGTATCGCAACTGCTGAGCTCTGGTACCACTTTGTAACACCCTCAAATCGGTCCTATGCAAGTTTTAGCGATTCCTACCAAACCCGCATAGAAATGATTCAAAGATGTCCACCAGGCACTTGCGTGCGGGTGGAAAACGAAGTAATAACATTACACAATAGTCCACGATGGAACCCACAGAACATATATATACAACGACTCAAAGAGTCAAAAATACAGATATACAATACGAATATCCAAATCACCTTGAAAACGATACAACATCCGAGTACGGATAACATGCAAATGGGGCTAAGAGCCCTGAAGAATAACCAATGGCGTCCATAACCCTGCCCAGGCCAAGCCGGAAGGGTAACCTTGCTAACGACGTCGAACTTATACCTGCTAAAACAAAAGGGGTGCCGACAAAGGGCAAAGAGAAAAGAGAGCGGTCAGTACTGAGGCCAGTACACGGCGAGTCTAGAATTCGGCGACTCTCGCCTACATAGGTATGGTGGACTGAAGCAGCAGCGCAACATGCACTAAACAACCTATAGAGACTCGATACATATGTCGGCTATTAGAGAGGGGTAAGAAAGGCCTATCCGAATCCAACCTGATACTAACACCAGTCATACCCATCCTGGTATTTCCCCCTCGAGACCACATGAAGAAGTCAAACCAAGGAACTCACACAATTGGCAGTTTTATTCATTCCATTATAGTTGCAGCGCTTACTAGTTAGATATAGATAGCATGAGTCATCCCGATAGCATAAGTAGTGGACAGTTTTAGTTAACCATTCAATTGTAGTTGCAGTACTTACTAGTCAGATACAATTAGCATGTGACATCCCAAACCCAGCAGTTGTTGGCACTTTTATTTCATTCCATTGGAGTCGCGATACTTACTAGGTAGGTATAACATGTCACGATACACCCCAGTTCCACCAGTTGTTGGCATTTTTATTATCCATTCCATTGTAGTGAAGCTGATTACTAGTCACATATTAAGTCAAATTTATAGCACTACTTTAGTTATGCTTGTCTATGATCGAGATACTGTGCTCCAAGTCGTCCATAACCGCGGACACGGCTTTCAGAAAGATTTACCCTGCCGGGGTGCACAAATAGCAACACACACACGATCAACCTCGGAAAAACCAAATCAAAACCCAATGAGGCTTTCACGACAAAGCAATCACATGATTCATAACATATTTCAGGGGGGCAACCCATTAAGCTACCCGCAACGAAGTTGGCCGACTCCGAGACGGACCCAAGGTTTGCGTCAATGGCTGTAAACGACTGGGAACCCGAAAGTGTGACTGGGCTTGTCGATACCACAAAAACACTCCGCATCCAAAACAGTACAGGTGCTCCATGCAAAATCGTAAATAAAGCAGTAAAGCATGGCATAAGTACAGGATAGTAATAAAGCCCCAAACTAGTTTGTGGCCCCAAGAAATAAGAAATGAATCAAGCTCTGGCTAAGGGGGATTCATAGACTCTCCCGTATGTGGATAGTGTGAATAGTCAAGGAACAGGTATCAAGTACTCGGGACCTAGGAGACACAAGTGGACAAGAAAAAACAAATAACAGATATTTCCCACCGGTGTCTCTTTCATTAGTTATCCCAGCAATTTAATAGTTGTATTTAAAGTCATGATCAACTCCACCGTGAAGCATCTCCACCATTAAGCATAAGCCAACCTTCCGTCAACGGTGGAACGACAACGACACGAACCAGCACATGAGCAAGCGACTACGACTCGCAAGACTGACTATCTATCAAACATCAGGCAATAGGATGTGTCCAAGGCAATATAGAGGCTGCAGGGAATATAAATGGTGCACGGAGACTAAAGCATCAGAACGAGGATAGCAATAGATCAAAAGGAGGAAGTAAAGACTATAAATGCAAAATAGGTAGAAAGGGGGAGAATGCTCGCCTGGGAAACACTACCGAAGGTTCATCCGAAGATTGAATCGGCACTCGCATCAACTCATCGGCCTAGTCCGTGAAGAAGCAAAGCACTAGGAGAACACCGGATACACTATTTAATACTACGGCAAAAGATCCGGCATGATGTATGTATGATGCATGACATGGCGAAGATGCGATGCAATTAGGCAATATTAAGCGGAACCGGTGTCCCGGCAATTAATTAATAGGTTCATGTTGTTTAGATACCCCACAATTTAAATGTTGCATTAACAAGGCAAAACATGGCATAGGTTCTCTACACAAATTTAAATGGAGCCAATATAAGACTAGAAAATCCCGCATATAGTTTCCATATTTAATTATGAGTTGAATTGACTAAATACCCCCAAACCCCATGATGAGATGCGAGCATGAATAATTTAATATGCAACAAGATATATTATATTATAAAAATAGAGGTCTTAGATAGGGGTCACACATTTAGGGTCGAAGATCTTGGTTTCGGAGGGGGGTTCAACGTGATCGGTCTTCGGGTACAACCTCAAGGCGTTGGATCCGGGGGTCTTGGCGTCCGTGAGGTAGATCTTGTCGGTCCGTGTCGAAGGCCTTGGGGTCTTCTGGAGTGGAGAACTTGTCATTCCATCTCGATGATCGTTGGCGGACTTGGTTTTGGTGTCGCAACGGTCTCGATCTTGGACATGACCATCTTTGGAACATCACCACTGTTGGGTCCGCAGCATAGAAAACAAAATATTTCCTATGATGAGAACTATACGCCAAGATCTATCTACTAGATACAGAGCAACGGGTGGACATACATCCATGGAGAACTTACCCTCGAAGACAACGAGTTTTGTTAACGAGTAGGAACTCGTGGTTGATGTAGTCGTACACTTGCCGATCTCAAGATCGTGAGGAAGTCCGAGCGCCGCAACTCAGCAGCGCATCCGCACTCGCACACATTCAAGCCACGGACAACCTCCACCTCCTCGCTCCAGCGATCCAGTGAGCGAAACTCATTCAGCATTTAACTGCCACCGGGAACATGTCTCTCGCTAATCCGAGACCATGGGGGAATAATTCTAGAGGGGGAGAGAGATCCTTCACAAGGAGGTGTGAGGATGAAGGAGGGAATGGGTGGCCTTTTATAGGAGGAGGGGGGTGCCCCCTCTCTCCATGGCCGGCGCATGGGGGGTGACCCCTCACCTCCCCCATTCATGTGGTGGTAACCCCTCCACATTAAAATGGCTCTTCACATTCCCTTTTAAAGTCTCCACTTTAAATGCATTAAA
Source organism: Avena insularis (assembly GCA_023614405.1). Lineage (NCBI taxonomy): Eukaryota > Viridiplantae > Streptophyta > Magnoliopsida > Poales > Poaceae > Avena > Avena insularis. The sequence goes on along the minus strand of CM042690.1, from coordinate 161,270,399 downwards.
TTTCTCCAAATTTAATGCTCTCTCATTTAATAAAACTCTTTTATTAAATTTATTCAGAATTTTGTTAATTACTTTAATTAACAAACATTCACATATAGCCCTTGCAATATTTCAATATCACATGCGTAACCACCTTACGCAATTTCACTGAAACAATTTCGGTTTCTATTGAAACAATTCCTGCGCTTTGCAATTCTTTCGTCTGAAACATATGTGCTCCAAAATGGTGTCCGGTAACTCTTAAGTGTGCCACCCTACGGTTCGCGAATAATGCAGACATGATCGAGACCCTTCTCCGATCAATAATCAGCAGTGGGACCTGGAGATCCGTACTGACTCCTACACATTCAACGATGACTCCTGTGATCGTGAGAACCTTTAACGCTTGTAACTAAATCCCTTTGTCTCTCGATATATTACAGGTCCCAGATTCGATCATCGGTATCTCCATACCTAGTTTGATCTCGTTACCGACATGCACTCTTTTCTCGTTCCCGTGATATAACATTCTAGTGATCACATCACTTGCTTGCAAGCTATCCTAATGTGATATCACCGAGAGGCCCAGTATACCTATCCGTCATCCGGATTGAAAATTCCACTCTTGATCCATGAGCCTCAACATAACACCTTCGTAGTACTGAACCCATCTTTATAGTCACCCTGTTATGGTGTGACGTTTGATGTTATCAAGATACTCTTCCGGTGTTAGCAATTAACATGATCTCATGGTCTAAGGATAAAGATTACTTCGTATGATGTTATAGCAATATAAACATAATGACTTGATCATAATGCTATACTTCGGATGAATGTTCATCACATCATTTCACAAATGTTGTGACCTTGTTATTAACAACATCTAATGTCCATGATCAAGAAACCTTGATCATCTTGTTAATCAACAAGCTAGTCTATAAGAGAGGCATAACTAGGAACCCTTTTTGTTTATTAAACACACATGTATTGATGTTTCCTATCAATACAATTATAGCATGCAAAATAAACATCTATCATATACAAGGAATACATAATAACAACTTTATATTGCCTCTCAGGGCATATTTCCTTCAGTCTCCCACTTGCACTAGAGACAATAATCTAGTTTATATAGTGATAAATCTAACACCCATGGAGTTCTGGTGTTGATCATGTTTTTCCCTAGGGAGTACTTTAGTCAACGGATCTGCTACATTCAGGTCTGTGTGCACTTTACAAATCTTTATATCTCCATCCTTGACATGCTCGCGGATGGAGTGAAACCGGCGCTTAATATGCTTGGAATTCTTGTGAGACCTTGGTTCCTTGGCGTTGGCTATGGATCCATTATTGTCACAATAGATCACCATTGGGTCCAATGCACTAGGAACCACACCTAGTTCCATTATGAACTCCTTCATCCAACCGCTTCCTGCGCTGCTTCTGAAGCAGCAACATATTCCGCCTCCATCGTTGATCCAGCCACCATAGGTTGTTTGGAGCTCCTCCAACTAACTGCTGCTCCGTTCAAGAGAAATACGTATCCGGATTGAGACTTAGAGTCATCCGGATCAGTGTCAAAGCTAGCATCGACATAACACTTACCGACTAGCTCTTCTTCACCTCCGTATACAAGAAACATATCCTTAGTTCTTCTCAAGTACTTAAGGATATTCTTGACCGCTATCCAGTGTTCCGAACCTGGATCAGATTGGTAGCTACTAGTCAAACTAATAGCATGTGCCACATCCGGTCTTGTACATAGCATGGCATACATTATAGAGCCTATGGCTGAGGCATAGGGGATCTTATCCATTATCTCTCTTTCTTCCGCCGTAGCCGGACTTTGAGTCTTACTCAATGTCTTGCCTTGCAACATAGGTAAGTACCCCTTCTTACTTCCGTCCATATTAAACTTCTTTAATATCTTATCAAGGTATGTACTCTGCGATAGCCCAATTAGGCGTCTTGATCTATCTCTATAGATTTTAATGCCTAATATATATGAAGCTTCACCAAGGTCCTTCATCGAAAATTTGTTGTTTAGATAACTTTTAACACTGTTTAAAAGATCTATATCATTTCCAATCAATAATATGTCATCCACATATAATATCAGAAATGCCACATTGCTCCCACTCACTTTCTTGTAAATACAAGCCTCTCCATAAGTTTGGACAAATCCAAACTCTTTGATCGCCTCATCAAAGCAGAGATTCCAACTCCGGGATGCTTGCTTCAGTCCATAGATGGATCGCTGAAGTTTGCACACCTTATCAGCATCCTTAGGATCGACAAAACCCTTAGGTTGTATCATATACAACTCTTCTTCAATATTACCATTGAGGAACGTAGTTTTGACATCCATCTGCCATATTTCATAATCGAAATATGCAGCAATTGCTAACATAATCATAACCGACTTAAGCATCGCTACGGGAGAGAATGTCTCATCGTAGTCAACTCCTTGAATTTGCCGAAACCCCTTTGCGACAAGTCGAGCCTTATAGATGGTTACATTACCATCAGCATCAGTTTTTCTTTTGAAAATCCATTTATTCTCAACGGCCTTTCGATCGTGAGGTAAGTCCACCAAGGTCCAAACCTGGTTTTCGTACATGGATTCCATCTTGGATTTCATGGCTTCTAGCCATTTGTTGGAATCAGGGCTCATCATCGCTTCTTCATACGTCGCAGGGTCATCTATTTCATCAATCATGAAATTCATAACAGGATTACCATACAGTAAATGAGCTGCACGTGTCCTGCTTGACCTGCGAGGTTCGGTAGTGTCCTCTTTCGGAGTTTCATGATCAATATCATTAGCTCTCTCTTCATTAGGTGAAGTCAACTCCGAAACAACTTCTGGAGCTGCGCTACTCGCCATTTCATGAAGAGAAGGTTCAATAACCTCTTCGAGTTCTACCTTTCGACTACTCACACCTTTCGCGAGAAACTCCTTCTCAAGAAAGGATCCATTCTTGGCAACAAAGACCTTGCCCTCGAATTTGTGATAGAAGGTATACCCAATCGTTTCCTTAGGGTATCCTATGAAGACGCATTTTTCCGCTTTGGGTTCGAGTTTATCCGGTTGAAGTTTCTTCACATAAACATCGCATCCCCAAACTTTAAGAAATGACAGCTTAGGTTTGTTTCCAAACCATAATTCATACGGTGTCTTTTCAACGGATTTAGATGGTGCCCTATTTAAAGTGAATGCAGCGGTTTCCAGTGCATAACCCCAAAATGACAGTGGCAAGTCAGTCAGAGACATCATAGATCGAACCATATCCAATAAAGTACGATTACGATGTTCTGACACACCATTACGTTGTGGTGTTCCGGCAGGCATGAGTTGTGAAACTATTCCACAGTCTTTCATATGTGTGCTAAACTCGTAACTAAGATACTCTCCTCCACGGTCGGACCGCAGAAATTTGATCTTTCTGTTACGATGATTTTCCACTTCATTCTGAAATTCTTTGAAGCTTTCAAAGGTTTCAGACTTATGTTTCATCAAATAGATATACCCGTATCTACTCAAATCATCTGTGAAAGTAACAAAATAACGATATCCACCTCGCGCCGACACACTCATTGGTCCACACACATCAGTATGTATGATTTCCAATAAATTTGTCGCCCGTTCCATTGAACCGGAAAACAGCGTTCTAGTCATCTTGCCCATAAGGCATGGCTCACATGTATCAAATGATTCAAAATCAAGTGATTCCAAAAGTCCATCAGAATGGAGTTTCTTCATGCGTTTAACGCCAATATGACCTAGACGGCAGTGTCACATATATGTAGATATATCATTATCAAGTTTAATCCTTTTAGCATCAACATTATGAATATGCGTAATACTACTATCGAGATCCAACAGAAATAAACCATTCAACATAGGTGCATGACCATAAAAGATATTATTCATATAAATCGAAAAACCATTGTTTTTAGACTTAAACGAATAACCACTTTGCATCAAACACGATCCGGATACAATGTTCATGCTCAGTGCAGGCACCAAATAACAATTATTCAGGTTTATAACTAATCCCGATGGCATATGGAGAGGCAGCATTCCAACGGCGATCACATCAAATCTTGATCCATTGCCGACCCGCATCGTGACCTCGTCCCTTGCTAGTTGTCGCTTGTTCCACAACCCCTGAACCGAGTTACATACATTAGCAACCGATCCCGTATCAAATACCCAGGTGCTACTGCGAGTACTAGTCAAGTACACATCAATAACATGTATATCACATATACCTTTGTTTGCCTTGCCGGCCTTCTTGTCTGCCAAATACTTGGGGCGATTAAGCTTCAATGGCCCCCTTGCAATAGTAGCACTTCGATTGTCGGACTTAGGGCCAGCTCGGGTTTCTTTTCGCGCAACAGATTTGCCGCCTTCTTTCCTTCGCTTGCCTTTCTTGTCCTTCTTGAAACCGGTGGTCTTATTGATCATCAACACTTGATGTTCTTTCCTAATCTCCACTTCTGCAGTCTTAAGCATTGACAGAAGCTCGGGAAGAGACTTCTTCATGCCCTGCATATTATAGTTCATCACGAAGCTCTTGTAGCTAGGTGGCAGAGATTGGAGAACATGATGTATGCCTAAGTCAATGGGAATCGTTATTCCCAAGGACACAAGCTTATCAGCGTACCCAGACATTTTGAGTACGTGCTCACTAACGGAGCTGTTCTCTTCCATCATGCAGCTAAAGAACTTTTTAGAAGCATTATAACTCTCTACGGCAGCATGGGTATCAAAAATCATTTTCAATTCTCCCATGGTATCAAAGGCATTGCCATTTTCGAAACGTTTTCGAAGTTCTGGCTCTAGCCCATATAGTATGCCGCAATGAACTAAATTGTGGTCCTCCTGACGAGTTATATAGACGTTCTTTTCCTCGTCAGGGGCATCAGGAGCTGGTGGGGGGCCTAGCGGCGCCTCTAGCACATATTGCTTTTGTGCAGTAGTGAGGAGAATCCTCAAATTCATAGCCTAGTTGGTGAAGTTGCTACCATTCGCAGCAAGCTTCTCTTTCTCCATGAACACATTGAAATTAAAAGCAGGTGGTGCCATCTACAACAGAATTTGTAAAATATACTTAGACTAAGTTTATGATAGATTGAGTTCAACTAATCCAAATTACTAATGAACTCCCACTCAAAAACGACATCCCTCGTGTCCTTTTGGTGATTACATGAACCAAATCTACTACACCAAGTCCTATCATCACGTGAGTCGGTGTAGCTTCAAAGGCGAGCATCTTTATGGGCATCATATCAACTATATGACTCATGCTTAACCTTTCGGTCCGTGTTCCGAGGCCATGTCTATACATGCTAGGCTCGTCAAGTAAGAACCTTAGTATTTGCGTGTGTAAAACTGTCTTACACCGTTGTATGAAAACGTAGAGTCGAGAACACCCGATCATCACGTGATGCCTCAAAACACGATCCACAAAACGGTGCATACTTAAGGAAGAACACATTTTATCTTGATATCTAAATGAGGGATCATCTTATAATGCTACCAAAAGCGCCAAACTAGCAATATAAGATGCTAATGTGTGAAGTGAGGTGATATGGTCCATGCATTTGATCTCTATCATTTGCATCGTGGTATGATCTCTATCATTCCTTTGTGTGTAAGGCCAAGGTCTATGGAACTTACACGTTAAGTGAGTTGTAAGAGTATCTATCATACATCTACTTACAACAATACCATATCAAGACACTAGCCCAGCAACGATCTAAACTAGACGCCTCTAATTTATCAATTGCAAGTTTTACGTGGCTTAGGGCTTTTGGAGATAGAACCGGTCTTACCTTTAACATGAACCACAACGAGGATAACCAAGTTATTAGCAACTCGTTGTAAATCAGATATTGACTATAGTAGGAGAGACAGACACCCGCTAGCCACTTATGCAAAACTAGTTGCATGTCAGTCGTGGAACCGGTCTCATGTATGATGACATGTAAGGTTGGTCCGGGCCGCTTCATCCCACTATGCCACCAATATCCAAAGTACATAGAAGATGCAATAACAAGATCATCATCGCCCACATATAAACATATGTGTACTACCCGTGCAAAGCACCTACACATAGATCAGGCTCTGATACCACTTTGTTGGTCGGACATAGAAAACAAAAAATTCCTCGATGAGAACTATACGCCAAGATCTATCTACTAGATACAGAGCAACGGGTGGACATACATCCATGGAGAACTTACCCTCAAAGACAACGAGTTTTGTTAACGAGTAGGAACTCGTGGTTGATGTAGTCGTACACTTGCTGATCTCAAGATCGTGAGGAAGTCTGAGCGCCGCAATTCAGCAGCGCATCCGCACTCGCACACATGTTCAAGCCACCGGACAACCTCCACCTCCTCGCTCCAGCGATCTAGCGGAAGCAGCAACTCCTTCTAGACGAAATGCCACCGGGAACATGTATCTCGCTAATCCTAGACCATGGGGGAATAATTCTAGAGGGGGAGAGAGATCCTTCACAAGGAGGTGTGAGGATGAAGGAGGGAATGGGTGGCCTTTTATAGGAGTAGGGGGTGCCCCCTCTCTCCATGGCCGGTGCATGGGGGTTGACCCCTCACCTCCCCCATTCATGTGGTGGTAACCCCTCCACATTAAAATGCCTCTTCACATTCCCTTTTAAAGTCTCCACTTTAAATGCATTAAATTTCTCCAAATTTAATGCTCTCTCATTTAATAAAACTCTTTTATTAAATTTATTCAGAATTTTGTTAATTACTTTAATTAACAAACATTCACATATAGCCCCTTGCAATATTTCAATATCACATGCAGAACCACCTTCTGCAATTTCACCCGAAACAATTTCCGTTTTCTATTGAAACAATTCCTGCGCTTTGCAATTCTTTCGTCTGAAACATATGTGCTCCTAAATGGTGTCCGGTAACTCTTAAGTGTGCCACCATACGGTTCGCGAATAATGCAGACATGATCGAGACCCTTCTCCGATCAATAATCAGCAGCAGGACCTGGAGATCCGTACTGACTCCTACACATTCAACGATGATTCCTGTGATCGTGAGAACCTTTAACGCTTGTAACTAAATCCCTTTGTCTCTCGATATATTACATGTCCCAGATTTGATCATCAGTATCTCCATACCTAGTTTGATCTCGTTACCGACATGCACTCTTTTCTCGTTCCCGTGATATAACATTCTAGTGATTACATCACTTGCTTGCAAGCTATCCTAATGTGATATCACCGAGAGGGCCCAGAGTATACCTATCCGTCATCTGGATTGACAAATTCCACTCTTGATCCATGAGCCTCAACATAACACCTTCGTAGTACTGAACCCATCTTTATAGTCACCCTGTTACGGTGTGACGTTTGATGTTATCAAGATACTCTTTCGGTGTTATCAATTAACATGATCTCATGGTCTAAGGATAAAGATTACTTCGTATGATGTTATATCAATATAAACATAATGACTTGATCGTAATGCTATACTTTGGATGAATGTTCATCACATCATTTCACAAATGCTATGACCTTGTTATTAACAACATCTAATGTCCATGATCAAGAAACCTTGATCATCTTGTTAATCAACAAGCTAGTCTATAAGAGAGGCATAACTAGGAACCCTTTTTGTTTATTAAACACACATGTATTGATGTTTCCTATCAATACAATTATAGCATGCAAAATAAACATCTATCATATACAAGGAATACATAATAACAACTTTATTATTGCCTCTCAGGGCATATTTCCTTCAACCACATCTTCACGCATTCACCACTTCTCGGTTCACCAGCGGTCGAAGACGCTCTACTTACATAGACATAGCTACACATACACTGTATCACCACCGGTGCACACGCATCCACCAAACACTTCACCACTTCAGCACCACATCATCCACAGAACTGGGATATGCATCCAAGGGCGCCATAGGTCGACCCAGGGCAGCGACGGTTCGCGAAGATGGGCGGGCGCCGCTGAGGGAAACAGGGAGGGCTTGACGGTGGCACGGCTCCAGGCGCGAGCAGCATCGAGGATGTGGGGTGGAGCACCAGGCCGATGCGGGGTCGCGGGGAAGACAAGGGCAGAGGACGTCGTGGCCGCGGGATGGGGATCCCGTCAGAGTTGAGGCCGACCGGCCTGGCGGCAGGGCAGATGAGCACGGGCTCACGACGGACAGCGAGGAGCGCTAAAGCAGAGGCTTGACGGGGGCGCCACGGACGACGGAAGGCGATGGCGCAGGTCGACAGGGCACCATGGCGAGGACATGCAGGGGCACGACCTCGTGGTGCAAAGGAAGCAAGGAGCTGGCGAGGCGGAGGTCGTTGTCATCCCGGGTCGTAGAGGCAGCTCGAGAAGGAGCGAGGCGGGGCGGCGGTGTTGGGAACACGCGGTCATGCGCGGCCAGCAGTGCGGACGGACCAGGACGGCAGCGTGCGGTCTGATCCAGGCGTCAAGCGGAGCTGGGTCAAGCGCGCAGAGAGGCACTGAGCCATGTCGCTGGGGGCCAGCGGCAAGCTTTGTGGCAGTGCCAACGGCTTGCTCGGGAGGAGGCGCTGCGTAGGGGGTGCGGGGTTGGTGTGAGGGGAGATCGAGAGGAAGGGGCCAGGCGGGGGAGTGGTGGGGCCAGGGGCGATGGGAGAGACAAGGCGGGGTGGTGCGAGGCACGCTGCCGTGCGTGATGTGTGTCACGCGACCATGACAGGTTGGCGGTGTAACGCGGCTGCGCGCGCGGTGTGTGTGTGTGCCGTGTGCCGTGGTTAGGAGTGGGGCCGAGTAGATTATGGTTTAGGTCTAGGTAGGTTTTAGTTTTTAGGGTTAGGTTTTTCTTAGATGGGTCGGGTAGTAGGTGGCCTGGCCTAACGGCTGGGCTGCCTCCCCGGTCTGACAAAAATAGTTTATTTATCTATTTTTGTTTTTTAAAATCCTTTTGTAAATTATTTTTAGACAAAACAAAATATCCGGAAGAGGTCCGGGGTTTTGATTTGAAATTAAGACACGCAATATTTAGAAAACAAAAGTAGGCTTTTCGAAAATAGTTTTAGACAAACATATGCATGATAATGACGATGCTCAAATGCAATGTGGCATTATGACATGAGCATACGATCATGATGATGCACAAAACAAAAACACAACGATTTTCTAGTAGTGGTTTTATCGGGATGCTACACCATTGCAATCTGATTCCAGCTGGCTATGCTCGTGTCGGTGTGGATGAAGTTGTACCGATATTTTAGTCACTGCAGCTTGACATCCCTAGAGGTGAAGGGGAGACGACACCAGGAGAAGTCACGAGTGGCTTCATTCTTTGGAAAAAGGAATACATCAAGTTTCCAAGATCGGCGCCAAGGCCACCGTCTCCACCAAGAAGCAATCCATCACCTCCAAGACCACCGTCTCCTCCCAGTAGAAGTCCACCACCTCCAAGTCCACCCCTCCCTAAGAAGAAGGACCGCAGTGTGAGTCCATCTCGATCTACGGTGCCTCAACCACCTTCACCCACTAAGAGACAAAAGCGGAAGATAACCACCGCTTCTTCAAGGGATATCCGAAAGCGAAAGTTGCTCATCCCAAGAGTACAGCCGGCTCCTGCCAAGAGGCCTTACGACATGAATCCTGAGGAAAACAAGGCGGTCGCAGATGCCGAAAAAGGCATTTTTTGCAAAGAAACAACTCGAGCCAAAGGTCAAAGTAGATTTGAAAGTCAAGGAGCACTTTAAGAAATTTCTAAAGCACTCATCCCAAGCTCAGATAAATGTGTCAGATGAATATACACGTTGTCTTGTGAACATAGTGAAACAGAAGAGAACAAGTGGTAGAGGAAGCATTAGAAAAGACGTTCCCCAGCTTGGAGAACAAGAAAAAACAATCAATCCCCCGGCTCCAGGTGTTACCCGAACCTCAACTATATGGGGGAGAACCTATGGATATGGAAACAACTGTGGCATTGGCCGAGTAATGTAATATGTCTCTTGATGACATACTTGGTAGTGTTGGTCCCTCGGCTCCTATAGAACGACAATATGTCTACGGGAAGCCTTTGGTCAGTTCTAAGACGCTTCAGGATCTTCCAACACAAATGTGAAAATTGCATGCATGTTATATTAAAGCCACAAAAGAAGGGCGACGATGGATCATAGCGAAAGTTAGAGAGGAGCATTACTTCAGTAAAGACGAGGTCCATATTGAACTTTCGGAAAAAAATTCAGTTATTCAATCAAAGGGACCTCGACAAACTTATCCTCAGTTGCTATTGTCTGTAAGTGATTAGTTTATTTATGTAATTAATAAGTATCTATCTCACTTCGTTCAATTCATTGTCGGTAATCATCCTCACTATATTCGTGTGTTCGCTATGATACAGACTGAAGATTGTCGAATGTAAAAAAGGGAGAATCTAGGGATATGGGTTCATTCACCCAAATTGAGTTAATGGAGCTTTGCTAGAGGCGAAGTCCATGGACATGGAGGAAAACTTGCTCCGGTTTTTCAAGAAGCAGCATTACTGTAAGAAATTACTATTTCCTTACCACTTCGAGTGAGAGTGTTTTTGTCTTGTACACACTAACTTTTTTTTACTCGATGTTAAGTGCAAATGATGGGTTACTGACATATATAAACCTTGCGCAGCTTTCACTGGATTTTTCTAAGCATTTCTATTGACTTGGGAAGAGTTCAGATATACGACTCATCCAAAATGGACATGGAAGAGTACCGCAACATGATCAAAATGCTCAGTAAGTAATTTCAATCATTATCGCACTATATCGGTCTCTTTCGTTCAATTTCTGAGATATGAAGTAATTATTAATGCATTCATTCATTTTCTTTTCAGGTAGCGTTTGGACACGGTTCAAGATTGCGATCCGCGGTCAATGGCGTGAGGAGTTGATTTATAAACCGATGCATGTAAGTAGTATGAGCTAGGTCCGTGCAACTCTTTAATTCTAGTTTCAATACAATTATCATGCATGCTTGATTATTGTTTGATTGAATTCTATTCTTGTAAAGTGCCCGAGACAGCCACAGGGGACTAATCTATGTGGATACTATGTTTGCGAGTTTATTCGTGGTTGCACTAGTAAGCACAAGGAGAAATTTGTTCAAGTATGTAAACAATTTATTTGTATTATCATAATTTGTGTTGAGTTACATTCATATATTTTATGATGATTGATATATTCATATTGATTTCCTTCTTTTTAGTTGGAAGCGATGCGGGAAAAGCTCCTACCACAAGATCGCCTACTAGAAATTCAAGAGAAATTGGCGGGATTTTTGGTTGACAAGGTCGTAGATCCATGCTGAGAATATAGTACATAGATAGACCCTAAAGCATCCATGTAATGGATCTCCATGTAATCAAATAGACAGGCTCTGGACCCGGTTGGGACTCGTATACCAAATTTTATATAGATGTATGTATGCTCATAAGAGAAATTATATTATATATGCATCAACGTGTACAACTACTATGTAGTAGCTTCGTGTATGTATATAAAAAATAATTCAACACAAAACACAAAATGAAAAGGAAAACACGAAACTCTAAAACCCCATCTCCTGTCGTGGTAGCCAAATAGCCAAAAACGTTGCCGCGACGGGGCCACGGGGTGGACCTCTAGTCCCGGTTTGTAACAGAACCAGGACTAAAGGTCTAACCTCTAGTCCCGATTCCTCAGTCCCGGATTGGCATCCGGGACTAAGAGCATCTCCACTCAGCTTCCTAGCACGCCGTTCCCAGGGCGTATTTTTGGTCTGGACGCCGAAATTCAGCCCAGTCGCGTTCCCAGGACCCCGATTTCGTCCAGATTTGGCCCAAAATACGTCCGGCCTTCCCAGGCCGTTCCCGTGGTGCCGGGAACGCGGTGGGAACGCCGGACGAAACGAATTCGGCGGGAAAAGAGCCATTCGCCGAGTGGATCCGCCCTGTTAGCGGCAGAAGCCAGTTCATCCTCATCCTCCCGCATCGGAACACCGCGAGGACCGTTGGGCATTAACTTCCCGCTGCCGTCGCCTCGGATCCCGCGAAGGACCGGCGGGCATTAACTTCCCGCCCTTGCTGCTACACCCCTCCTGCCACTCGCCGCCTATATAGACCGTGCGCCCAGCCGACTCCATCCACACTCTCGTAGCCCCCCAACTCCATGAACACCAGACTCCGGTGAAGCATTCCCCTCTCACCACCTCCCTACCATGGGTGAGAGATTCCCTGGTGATCCCGTGGCAGCGAATGGCTTCGGCCGCCGCACACTCCAGGCGTGGGAGGCCCGGCTCCTCCACGAAGCGGGATATATGGCGTCGTCGGACACCCGGGTCCTGGCCGACTGGAAGCTCAACCTCAGCGGGATCCATGTGCCGCCGGTGCCGGCAGGCGAGGAGATGGCCGAGGAGATCGAGGCCGCGATCGCGGCCATGGAGGACCCTGATCTCGCCGAGGATCCGGGGAACTTGCTCTTCTGGGAGCAGTTCTTCGCCGACCGGCGTCTGCAGGAGCTCGTCCGCCACGAAGGACCGCCGGATTCTCCGCCGAAACGCAGCAACACGGCGGGGAGGCGCCGCTGGTGGAGCGTTCCAGGGCGCACGCTCGCCTCGGTGCTCGACCACATCCTCTCCGGCAACACTCCCCGCCTCGGCTTCCCCCGCAACCCTACGCCAGCGGCAAGGGCCAGGCGCCGTCCTCTGGCCAACTACGTGCCGAGGAGAATGGCTAGCTCCTCCTCCTCCGCAGGCTCGGCCTCCCGCTCCTCTGGGTCAGTGCTGATTGTCTCACCGCCACTACGGCCTGTCAAGCACGAGCCGGAGACGCCGGTCCGCTCGCCGACAAGGACTAGGTCTCGTGGCATCGTCATCAACGAGCCGCGCGCACCTGCGCCGCCCACTGGCCGCCTCCGCCTCCGCCAGCCGAAGATGGAGCCGGTAGACTGGGCGGTCCCCGTCGACGAGGATGCCTTCGCCATGAAGATGGCGATGGAGCAATCCCTCCGTGATGTTGTCCCCTCGCCGGAGCCTTCATCGTCGGACATCCTCGCCTGGTCCAGGGCAGACTGGGAGGAGATGGAGCGCCGCCGCGTCCAGCGTGAGCAGGAGCAAGCCGAGTGCCAGGTCTAGGCTGGCCGCCAGCTCGCCTATGATGGCGCGCCGCTCGTCGTTCTCGATGGCGACGATGACGCCGGCCCCTCGTACCAGCCCTGGCGGTGCGGCGACGACGGCTAGGGTAGCTCCCGCCCGCCCCAGTCGCCGAGCGACGACGACGGCGACGACGACGACAAGGCCGACCCCGGCTACACCTCCTTCTACAGCAACTTCGGCATGTAGAAACGGCGTCCGGCATCGGCGGTGGCGGCGACCTTTTTAAGTTTTTCAAATTAAAATTCGGGTGTTCGCCCAAATTTGATGTAATATACCATATTCTCCTTTAATTAGTGAAAACCGCATTCGCCCAAAGTTCGCCGAAATTTGCTAAAATTTGGCCAAACGCGGGAACTTGGCCTGGGAACGTGAGTGGGAAACTCGGCGTTTCCAGGACGAAATCTAGTTCAGTCCGACCCAAAATACGCCCAGATTTGGGTCTGGGAACGGTCAACGAGTGGAGATGCTCTAAAGGTGCTTACGAACCGGGACTAAAGGTGTGTTTTCTACTAGTGAATTATTGGATCAAACATCTTGTAAATAATGCTTTGTTCTTCAATTGATCAGTCAAATAAATATTACTACAAGCTCAATTATGCATAGGGATTCAACTGACATGACTTTTGTGTCCTTCCTTTCTTATTCCTGTTTTAAGAATGACAAAATCAAAGTGGCCTTAACCCTTCCCAGCAACAAAAAAATAGCCGTTAACTACGATCAATAATTAAAGTTTGCAAATGTCCTCCAACGACATTTTTTTTCCGAAATTGGGATACCCCGATATCTATATCGATTGATACATGCAACCTCTTTATTAATGTCATCAACGACATGGGAAAACTTTACTTCAAGGTCGATACAGATTATCCAAATGTAAATTGTGCATAAAGTTCATTCGTGAAATTCTAGTTAACCCTGCTACGGATCAGTTGCCCACTTTGCTCAAGTGTAATCAATTCTCTCCAGCTGAACCTCCGCGGTTGACCACATGCTTTTAAGGAGCAAATTGTGCATCGGAGCGAGCGCAGAATAGACAGCGTAGAAGCCACTTCAGCTAACAATGAAACCAAGAGAAACAATCAAGTTTGGCCGGCCAGATCATAGTTGGCTACCCAGCATACTGAACTTGGAGTTGGGTCTTTTTGTTTTGATATATACTCCCGCAGATTTTGTATGAAGGCCACTACACTTCCCAGATACTAAGGTAAAAAAAATGAACTACTGCACACCAAACATGTATATTAAAATAACTTTCCCCGTTTAATTTCACACCTTTGTTTATTTATTCTGAAATTTCACTCTTCTTTTATAATGTAGGCAGGACATTTTTTATTAAATTCCACTTTACTTGACCATATGTATATGCAAAAGATCGACCAGTCGTATCGCCACAAGAAGCAATAAAAAGAATACTATGAATTCTGACTAATGTACGCTGAAACAGTAGTAGGACATTAATGTTAATCAGATGAAGTTTAGGCTAGGCCTAGTGAGATATCATGCATCCTATGTTGGCAAAAATCTGATGTGGCACAATAACTAAGAAAGAAAGAGATGGTTAGAATATTATAGGTAGATACCGTATCATAACACGTAAAACTAAAAATCCTGATGCATATAAATCTTGTACACAATTTTACATTGAGATTCTACAAATTATTAAATACAGTACATAATACTATCATATGATACCATGCACTATAGAGATAGTATCATACACTAGTATCATATGCATGCTACTTGCATGCTACTAGTAGTATGATACTTCTACTATGACCAGCCTTAAATCTGGCTCATTTCGTAATAAGAACACAGTCTACTACATATCAATATGGTAATTTTTTATATGTATCGAGCTCCTTGTGGTAGAGATATATACCAAGTAAAGGTGTCTAAAACATCATTCAATGATTTTATTTTGTCAGAAGTTGATACATAATGTCAAAACATAATCATTTTTCCACACAATTAATTAAGGGCAGTCATCATTGAGCAGAGGTAGAAAAATTACTACTACCAGTTTTGGCATAGTATGCATGATCTACAGATTTTGATCGAACTGTGGTAATGTTATTAATTCGTTTGAATAATTTCGGACCGTATTTTGACTGGTTTTAGCGGTAACCGGCCCTACCAGTGCGGCAGTGCCCACAGGTAATTTTTCCTAGGCGGAATAAAAGAAACTATGACGTAGGTATACATTGCGTGAACACAAACACCGATCTCGAATCTCGTGTGCAAGCGCGTACGTGGAAGTTTTCGTGTCTTGATTCATTTCTCCCCGAACAAGCTATGTGCAGTAACCGTGTCTCTACGTTGCTTTGGTTCCCAATGTCACCTTGAGCAATGTGCTGCACTGTGTAGCACTTCAAATACGCCATCTCTAGTTCTCCACATTTGTGATTTTTACCCGATGTTATTTTCAGGACGTATATGTGCATTCATGATTCATACGCTTTGATTCTAGGATCTATCGTTGTAAAACACATTGTCTAATAACTAAGAAATAATTAGCTTGTGCACACTATATATATCACATAAGATTTTCTTATTATTATTCTAGCTTTATTGGATAAAACACTTTGAAAATATCATAATTGTATATTGATGAATAACTGATAGAAATAGGGAGAATAGGAGAACTGACCACACAATCGTGAGTCTTTGATATCTTATATTAATAGGCTGATTACACAGTATACATGAAACAATCCCACAAATCTAACACCCCCGTCCCCCACCCCCGCAGTCGAAACGAGAGATTCTCAGACACTGAAACTAGATCGAAAGTCCAAGAATAGTGGTGATAGTAGGCCCTTAGTGAATATGTCCGCGAATTGGCGAGACAAAGGCCCATGAAGAACTCGAATGTGCCCAAGCGCCACATGATCTCGAACGAAGTGAAGATCGAACTCGATGTGCTTGGTCCGCTCATGCTGAACCGGATTCGTGGACATGTAGACGACGCTGACGTTGTCATAGGAGACTAATGTGGAGCTATGAAGCTCCTGGAGAAGTTGGCGGAGCCAACTGGCTTCAGCGACGATGTTGGCGACGACGCGGTACTCGGCCTCGGCACTGGAGCGTGAGATAGTGTGTTGTCTCTTAGAAGACCATGGGATGAGGTTGTCACCTAGGAACACGCAGTAGCCGGAGGTTGAGCAGCGAGTGTCAGGACAACCGGCCCAGTCCGCATCGGTGTAAGCCAAGAGACGGTCCGTGGTGGACGGGGCGAGATGAACTCCATGGTGCAGAGTACCTTTGACGTAGCAAAGGACGCGCTTGATCAAACTCAAGTGGTGATCTCGAGGGTCATGTATGTGCAGACATATCTGCTAGACGGCGTAGGCGATGTCGGGCCGTGTGAATGTCATGTACTGTAGAGCACCGGCGAGACTCCGATATGCTGAGGGGTCAGCAACCGGAGGACAAGCGGCAGAAGAAAGATTTGGCGACGTGTCCACAGGAGTCAATGGAGGATGGCAGGCGCTCATGCCAGCACGCTCGAGAATCTCGAGAGCATACTGCGTCTTGTTGGGGATATACTTCCCGGGTATCCTCACTGTGCCTCGCTGACTAGGGTGGCCTACTTCGGGTTAGAGCTTTGCTTCACGGGCGGCCCAGTCAGGGAGAACAGACGGAGTTCAGTCCGGCTATGGAAAGGCCCAGAAGACTTACTGACATAGGCTCATAGTGTTACTTGTAGTTCAAGATGTACTCTGTAACCGACTCTTAGTCGTAGCCGGATGGATCTCTCCTGTAAACCACTAGGCCGGATATCTATATAAGCCGTCCTAGGGAAAGCCTTTAGGGCACCCTCACAATAGTCTACAATCTCAACTCGCCCAGGCAAAACCCTTGTAACCCATATTCCAGCTCTGCCATATTACTGGATTGCTAGCAGGAGTAGGATCCGTCCAAAGCCGGTGGATCCGAATCTGGGTAAACTTGTGTGCTCACCGTCCTGGAATACCGTACATCTCACACCCCTCTCTTCCACACGCCTCGAGGACCCCCTCATGGCGTACTTGTCATCAATCCGACGATAGTTGGCACCCACCGTGGGGTAAGTGAGCTTCGGATCTGCGTTTCGAGCAGAATCTACAAGAATCGGAATCGGCGAGACTATCACCGTCGGTCGCATCCTCTACGCCGGTGATATCCCTCTCATCGTTCTCGACGAGACTTGGATTCTGGCTAGGGAAGCCGTGACCACCTACACCATCATGTCTTTCAGCGAGATCGATGTATACATCGGATTCGCTGAACCTGTCCCACCCACCGCAGCGGTGATGATAGAGGCAGAAGAAATTTCTGGGTCCCCTTTGTCCGCGGAGGCGGCAGAGTTCTGGATCTCAGAAAACCCAAATCCCACCCAGCCCGCACCCGTTGCGGAGATAGTGGAGAAATCCAGGCCTGAAGCAGATCTTGCGGTTCAAGTCGAACCTGGAGTGGATCTCCCTAGCGAGGCCGAATCCCAGATCGATCCACCCGTTGAGGTCAAAATCCAGGAGGATCACAACAACAACCGTGGTTCCAGCTCTGCCAACGCCGGAACAGATCAACCGTTCCTGAGGCACATGTTGAGGCGCATGATGATGAAAGACGCAAGCATTGATGAGGTTCTCGAAACCATCAAGATCTTCAAGAAAGCCCATGAGGAAAGCCGCAACTACCTCAGGACCCACACATCGCACTTTGTGGGATATGTTGGATCCGGATCCAGCTCTGCCGATGCTAGAGACAACACTGACTCAGTGCTGGAGGCGATCGGAACAAACACCGACTTACCCGCATCCTCGGATGACTCGATGACGTCGGTGGATTTCCGAAAGTTCTCCGTAGAATATGAAGAGGAGTATAACTCCAAAGCTGCAGAAGAAGGAGAAGACATGGATGAAGGATCCGGGGAAAACTCTCCCAAAGCGCAGGATGACATGAACATCGGAGATAATCCCGAGATCCAGATGTCTGAAAGTACCGATCAGAGCTTGAATCCGGGAAATGGACCCAAAGCCGTCTTTGCTACCGGCACTGCCAAGAAGGTAAAGAAGAGGAACAAGAAGAACAAGACCCTGGCAAAAGAACTTCCTGCAGAGGAGGTGACTGCCGAGGAATACGAAGAAGACTCGGATGGAGCACTTATCCCAGACAAGCCCAAAGAAGAGTCGGTGGATGGACACGTGGTCACCGCAGGTGCCCGTAAACTCATCGACGCTGCATTAACCACACCATACCTACTGCGAAGGAACTCACCGCCGTAGAATTGTACGAAAGGGCTCAGGCCCTAGAAGCGCGTCGCCAAGTACTCCTGGATGAGGCCAAAAACATCGAGGAAGAGAAGAAGTGCATGGCCAAGGCGGAGAATCTCATCTCTCTACAACATCAAAAGAACCAGAAAATCCACGTACGGGCTGACAAATTTCCGGAAGTACAAAAGGTTCTCTTTGAGGGAGATCCGGGGATGCCTCGGCTTGACAGTAACGGAGATCTGGTGTATCCAACACCAGTGCAAAACACCGCTGCAGCCCGAGACATCCTGGCAAACAACCCAGGCCCGGAACAGGTTCAATTGGGCATTAAGCTACTCAAGGGTCTGGAGCAGCAGAAGGTCGCGAAATCCGGAAGCAGAAAATTGGTCTCCCAATCCGAGCAATGCCGCACGAATCTGGCCTGGAACGATATAAGACCCCAACGGGCTCCGGAACAAGATCGCTGTTCCGACCGTCAGGAAGACAATCACTCAAGAACCGGATCTTCAGGACAGCATCACAGAGCTGCACGTCATTGGTGCAACGTTGCTCCAGTCGCCGAGCAAGAGGCGATCGCTGCCCTGTATCCGAAGAATCCTCCCCGGCGAGAGTCGAACGATCGCAGGGAAGAAGACAAAGAGAAGCGTCGGGAGGAGGACCGACAAAGAATGCCACCTCCTAGACATACAAGCCGGCCGTCTGTTTCCTACCACGCTGGGAATGACGGACGAAGGAACGACGGACACCGTGCCGGGTCAAGCCGGCAGGAGGCTCGTCGTAATGAAGACCCTCCCCGGAACAGGAATAATGATGCTCCAGACGGAGACCGGCGATCAGCCGGAAACAACCCAGCTGCTCCACCCTCTCCACCAAGTAGCCATCACAATGGCTCTCAAGGAGGCCAAGGACGGCGTCGTGGCGGAGGAGGTGGTGGCAGAAGCCGAAGTCCGACTCCAAGGCACCGCAGCCATAGCCGTTAATCAGGACGGCGATCTCTATCCCCAAGTGACGCGAGACATCGGATTAACTCCAACATAGAGGCGCGGCGCTATGAAAATGATGATATATACGTGGGCCCAAAATGCTTCGGACCACGATTTCGACAAACACATTTCCCAGAAGGATTTGCTATCTCAAGACACATCCAAGCCTACGATGGGGTAGCCCGGCCAGATACTTGGCTCTAGGATTTTTTCCAGGCTTGCTGCATCGCCAAAGGCAGAAACAGCTTGGTTGCAACTCGATATCTCCCACTTATGTTGCGGAAGACGGTGCGATCATGGCTCAATGAACTTCTATAGAACACCATCCACAACTGGTATGACATGCAAAGCGCGTTCTTTCGGAATTTCGAAGGCACATATCGGAGGCCTTGTACGTTAGGAGACCTACAGCGTTGCACCCAGAAAGACGGAGAAACTTGCCGAGATTATCTCGGACGATGGATCGACACTAAGAACTCCTGTGAAGGGGTAAATGACCAAACTGTGATTGAAGCTTTCATTGCAGGACTCCCAATCTATTTACTATGTCATCGCTTGAAATGCGACAAGGTAACTGATTTGGGAGAGATGATAGAAATAGCGAGCAAGTATGCAGATGCTGACGACGACGCAGAGGGTTTACTTAACGCCCTAGTTGTGCCACAGTCAGCAAAACAACCAAAGCAGCAGGCTCAGAAGCGCAAGAATACCTCGGGAGAAAAACCCAACACGAAAATGGTAGTGGTCACTACTACTTTTGGGTCTGGAGGACGAGGAGGGCGCGGTGGTGGCCGCGGACGCGGTCGTGGGACATCAAGAGTCCAGGGTAGAGGAAACCAGCAACCTGGCAAAACCTACTCCTAGGCCGACATTGCTAATAACCCATGTGTGCATCACTTAGATGCCAATGGGGGCTCTTCTCACACAAATGCCGAGTGTCGTTTTAATGACGACATCAAGAAAGACAATACTGCTGGCTATAGGGCTAAGCGGAAGAAGGAAAATAAGAATCCCAAAAAAGAAAAAGAGACCAAGGAAGATTCCGACATGGAGGAAGCCAATGCTTCAAATCCCAAGCCGGAAGGGAAGAAAAACTTCCCAACAAAGAAAGACACTTACGTCACCTTCCTCGGATCTCAACCAAGTAAGGTCAAGAAAGCAGTTATGCACGAGCTCAACGCGACTGTTCCGGTTGTCCCCCAATTCTTGGACTGGTCGGAAGTAGCAATCACCTTTGACCATGCTGATCATCCGCCTAAGTTGCATAGGCGAGGAAAATACGCCTTAGTCGTCAATCCACTTATTAATGGCTATGGTTTCTCCAAGACTCTCATGGACGGCGGCAGCAGTATTAACATCTTGTATGTCGAAACGCTACGCCGAATGAAGATCTCAGAGACCCAGCTGAATTACAGCTCTATGATCTTTCACGGAGTTGTCCCAGGAAGACAAGCAAATTCCCTGGGAGAAATCACTTTCGATGTGACCTTTGGAACTCCAAAGAACTATCGGACAAAAGCACTTTCCTTCGAAGTGGTCTCGTTCAAGAGCGCGTACCATGCTATATTCGGGCGTCCGGCTTACTAGGCTTTTATGGCTTGTCCGTGTTACATTTACAATATGATGAAAATTCCAGGTCCCAACGGTGTGATCACCATCAGGGGAGACCCAAAGAAGGCGCGAGAGTGCGAGGACGGAAATGCCGCCTTTGCTGAAGCCGTGTTGCACGCCCACGAGTACCAGGAAATCAAGAAGACCATCAATCCGTTCGAGATGCCCGCAACAAAGAAGGAGGTGACAAAGCCGAATACGGAGTTCAAGGCACCGGAAGAGACGAAGAAGACGCCATTGAAGGATGATGACCCCTCCAAGGTGACCCAGATAGGCGTAGGCCTAGATAGCGAATAGGAAATCGCGCTCGTCAAGTTCCTCCAAGCAAATCAAGATATCTTCGCATGTCAGCCATCTGACATGACCGGAGTACCTAGGGAACTTGCCGAGCACTCTCTAAATGTACACCCGAATGCTAAACCCGTCAAACAGTCCCTACGACGTTTCGGCGATGAAAAGCGTAAGGCAATAGCTAAGGAACTAGCCCGGCTCGAGTTAGCCGGATTCATAGAAGAGGTCATCCACACTGAGTGGTCGGCCAATCCTGTAATGGTCCCTAAAAAGGACACCACTGATTTAAGGATGTGTGTTGATTATACTGCTTTGAACAAGGCTTGCCCCAAAGATCCGTTCGCTCTACCTAGGATTGATCAAGTTATCGATTCTACGGCAGGCTCGGAACTCCTATGTTTTCTCGACGCATATTCCGGTTATTACCAAATCCGGATGAAGGAATCTGATAAAGTCAAAACTTCATTCATAACCCCCTTCGGAACCTTCTGTTTTGTTACGATGCCCTTTGGGCTCAAAAACGCAGGAGCTACGTACCAGCGCACTATGCATTGTTGCATCCATGATCAAATCGGACGCAATGTACATGCATATGTGGATGATATTGCGGTGATGTCCAAAAAGAAGGAAACGTTAATTTCTGACTTGGAGGAAACATTCACTAATCTACGAAAATACAACATAATGCTTAACCTGAAAAAATGTTTCTTTGGAATACCAGCCGGAAAATTGTTAGGTTTTATCGTGTCTCAAAGAGGCATAGAGGTAAACCGGGACAAGATCAAGGCTATACTCAATATTTCCAGGCCAACTCGCCTGAAGGACGTTCAAAGACTAACTAGTTGCATTGCCACAGTCAGTCGGTTTGTAAGACGGCTCGGTGAAAGAGCCGCACCACTATACAAGCTCCTAAAAAAGACCAAGAAATTAATTTGGACCGACGAAGCTGAAGGTGCGCTACAAGACCTGAAAGCAGTACTCTCATCTGCTCCCATACTTGCAGCACCGGAACAATAGGAACCGATGTTGCTCTATCTCTCTGCGACAAATAGGGTCGTCAGTATCATCATGATGGTGGAGAGACCGGAGGAAAATCAGGAACACTTGGTGCAGCGTCCGACTAACTATCTCAGCGAGGTCTTAACTGAATCAAAGTAGCGATATCCACACTATCAAAAGCTGGCTTACGATATGTTCTTAGCATCTCGTAAGTTGCGGCATTATTTTCAGGAACATCTAATTACCGTGGTGAGCACAACTCCCATGACAGACATAATCAACGATAGTGATGCCACAGGACGCGTCACAAAATGGGGCATAGAGCTATCAGCTTTCGACATTGAGTACAAACCTCGTACAGCAATCAAATCCCAAATTCTCGTTGACTTTGTTGCTGATTGGACAGAGACAACGGAGAATATGACCCTACCAGAGTCGGAGTACTAGACCTTGCATTTTGACGGTTCTAAAGCGCTTGGGGGCTCGGGGGCTAGCATGGTACTCAAATCACCCTAGGGAGATAAACTTTTCTATGTACTGCAGATCCACTTCACGGCGATGAATAACATTGCCGAGTATGAAGCACTACTGCATGGAATCTAGACTGCTAAGGACATCGGCATCCGACGTTTAATGTGTTATGGAGATTCGGATCTTGTTGCTCAATAAGTGTCGGATATCTGTAATGCAAATAAACGCATGGCAGCATATAGAGCTGTCGTGGATGAATTATCTAAATTGTTTGAAGGGTTTGAAGTTCAACACATCCCTCGAACAGAAAATGAGGAAGCAGATGCACTATCTCGAATAGGCTCTGCCCGAAAAAAGGTTCCGGATGGCGCTTTTTTATAGCACCTCAAGGTTCCCTCTATAAAAGGAGTGGACGAGGAATATTTGACCAAATCCGACTCACCTTTAGTAGCAGTTCTAGCTGTTATTCCCATCTGTACTCAACCCTACCTTGATTACTTGGTAGATGGAAAATTACCCGAAGACGAAGTTCTGAGCCGACAGATCGTCCGACGAGCAAAAGTCTACACTATAATTAATGGTGAGCTCTATAAGCGGAGTGCATCTAGGGTCTTTCAGCGCTGTGTATCTCTGGAAGAAGGAGTGGAAATCTTACGAGAGATCCACGAGGGAGAGTGTGGTCACCACACTGCAGCCAAATCTCTAGTGGCAAAAGCTTTCCGACATGGTTTTTTCTGGCTTACAGCCAAGGCAGATGTCGAATGGCTAGTCAAGACGTGTAAGGGCTACCAAAAATACGCCAAACAAGCTCACATTCCGGCTGATCAGCTGCGAACAATACCTATAACATGGCCTTTTGCGGTCTGGGGGCTTGACATGGTAGGACCATTTAAACGGGATCCAAGTGGATTTACTCATCTCTTAGTGATGGTGGATAAATTCACAAAATGGATTGAGGCTAAACCCGTCACTAGTTGTGATGGAGCAACAACCAGAAGATTTGGCGAGGATGTCATAATCAGATACGATTATCCGCATAGCATTATCACGGACAACGGGAGTGATTTCTCTATGGAAGAACTTGCTGAATTCTGCAATGAACAAAATATCCGGCTTGACATTACGTTAGTCGCACATCCACAAGCTAATGGACAAGTCGAAAGAGCAAATGGTTTAATCCTACAAGGCCTAAAACCAAGACTCGAAGCACCACTACGACGTGCTGCAGGGGCTTGGGCAGAGGAATTACCTTCTGTAATATGGAGTTTACGAACAACTCCAAACAGGTCAACCGGATACACACCTTTCTTCTTGGTCTATGGCGCAGAAGCAGTTCTTCCTAGTAATTTGATTCACACTTCTCCTAGAATTGCCGCGTATATTGAAGAGGATGCCAAAATTTCTCGAAAAAATGATCTCGACTTAGTCGAAGAAGTGCGCGCCGTTGCTGAGATGAGATCAACAGCCTATCAGCAAAAGTTATACAAGTATCATAGCCAGAGAGTCAGAAACCGATCTTTTAATAAGGGCGATTTGGTTCTCCGGCTTGTGCAGCAAAGAAAGCAAAACTTTCCCCAATATGGAAAGGGCCATTTTTAGTTAGTCGAGTAATGCACAATGGTTCTTACTACCTAACTGACATGCGGCCAGTCAAAGAAAGACCTGCTACTAAGAAAAGAAAGAGAGCTGGAGGCAGTACAGACCCGGATGAATTAGACAGACCACGGAATATTGCTCAGCTACATCCCTTTTATTCTTAGTTTATTTTTCTTTGTAATCATATATGTGTACATGTTCAATGAGAAATAAAGTGTTGGTTGCCTTAAAAAAATTCTAAGAAGTTTTTTACCATCTTATTTCCGAATGACCATGTCACAATTGAAAATCCCAGAATACTTGAAAGTACATTATGCTCATGTTTGTTCTGGTCTAGATTTCTGATTCTAAAAATGCTACCTTCGGGTATAAATCTAAATTTTATAGTCTGTGTTTGGGTTATTTGTCTAATTGCCGGATGCGGGCATTTTTCAAGTAGTGAATTGTTGGTACTGGAAGGCGGCTTTATTTCTAAGTTTAAACTGGTTTAGCAATTGAGCTCCATTGCTCGACAAAGTTTTCGTGCAAAAGGTTGGCTGGCTCATGAAAGGGACGAGGCGGAAAGCCAGATAAACGACAAGTACAGACAAAAAACATAAGTGCTTATGAAAATATTTCAGGCATGAAAAATATAAAGCCAAAAGTGCTAAATAGATATATTTGAACTTAGCACTAGCAAAAAGTATCATACTAATTATTTACAACCCGGATTGTTTTCAGAATAATACAATGTTTGTTCTGATGATCTACGATGCAGGGGAAGAAGGAGCTGCTGGCTCGCTAGAAACATCAGCCTCGCTTCGGTATCTTTCCAAGACGTTCAAATCCGAAATGGTTTGTTCGTCGTCAGAAGCTTCACCGATTTCTTCGGCGGGCGGAGGCGGCGTCTCTACGCGAGTGAAGAAGGGAGTATCATAGCTGGTCAAGTCAGCTACATGGCATCCGTATCCGGCACAGGAGTCTATGATGGCTTTGAAGTCCTGCTTCTGGCCGTCTTCATCCACAGTAGAATACCCTCTAGTCACTTGCCAGATCTCCATGTTTCCATGGTGGCTCATGAACATGGTGAGCGTTCTGCGCTGTGGTTCGCGCGTAGGACATGTTCCAGTCCTAGATGAGATGTGGCATCT
Source organism: Avena insularis (assembly GCA_023614405.1). Classification (NCBI taxonomy): domain Eukaryota; kingdom Viridiplantae; phylum Streptophyta; class Magnoliopsida; order Poales; family Poaceae; genus Avena; species Avena insularis. The sequence goes on along the minus strand of CM042690.1, from coordinate 161,244,912 downwards.
CCTTGGCCTTATCTCGCACTTCAAAGCTGGACATGCTATGCATGTCCAGAACCTTGAGAACTTCGCCAATATCTTCGATGGATTGGCAGAAGTCATGCAGCAAATCACCGACTTGAGTAAGCCGGCTGGTGCGAGATTCGGCAGAGGCTGAGTCGAGTAAGTCCAGAGGACCTGCGCATGTAATGCAAATGGGTTAATCAAATAAATCCATACTCCAAAGAGTCGGAAGATGCGGACAAGTCAGAAAGAAGGAAACATGCCAAATATGACATCGTCGACTTTGGTCTTTTCCTCCTGAAGACTCTGGAGTTCAGCCCAGAGTGCCTCGGCAATATCCCTCTCTCTGAACAAGTCATTGCTGAGATCCGAGATTTTATTATCTTGGAGCACAATCTTACGATCACGCTCCTCGGTAGACATGGAGGAGGACTCGAGAACTTGAGCAATGCTCTTCTCATTATCCGCCTTAAGCTTATTCAGCTCTTGGCGGAAGTCCTTGTTTTCCACCTCCAGGGTTTTTAGATTCTCGGCCTCCTCGATCATAGCACAGGATTATTTCACTAGTGCTAAGGACAAAAGAACAAAAGTTGAACAAAAATTTGACTATGAAATAAAAGGCAAGGTGTGAGATCTGGAATGTTTACCTTCAGCCTCATTCCTGGATACTTTCAGTTGAGCATTTTCAAGTCGAAGAGCTCTAATCTCTCTCTGCTTGTTACAGATATTCTTCAATAAATCCTGGTTATATGAATTAACTTTCTATAAGTCAGAATACCCAGAGTCAGAAATCTACTAAAGACTCGGGCTAATATTTTTGCTAATATCAGCATGAGCCTTGGGGGCTACACTAGTTCATTCTTTGGCATCCTAAGAAATCATAAATCCGGATTGTCTATCCAACTTCATGCTTGGGGGCTATAGGATATGATATATGATATGAAATAAAGTAAAACGTGAGTTGGAATTCCGACTTACATGTTGTTCATGAGTGAGTTTGCTCAAACTCATGTTGTGGTAACCTTCTCGGCGAGAGTGAGTGGGATCACTGGCGGAGTCGGAAGCTCGCCGGTTCTCAGCTTCTCGTCGCGAAGGGGGACTTGTTCAAGAAGTTCGGAGTACTTAACGTCCTCCGCTTCTTGTGCTTATTCTTCGGCAATAATGGTCCGGCCTTCTAAGCATTGCCGGGCCAACCGCTAGATTTCCTCCGCAGATTTCCGAGAAAGTCCAAGTTTGGCAAGTCCCGGATTGCTTAGGAGATTGCCGGCGAAGACCTCTGTCGAGGGATCATTACCCGAAGAGGGTTCACCCTTATCAAAACCTGAGCCACCCATGGTGATGTCAGTCTGTGATCCGAGGATCACTGGCTCTGTTGATTGAGCCGGATCTTCTGCAACGGTCGGAGATGGAGTAATCTCCAGCGCTGTAGAAGGCTGAGGGGCAGGAGTTGGAGGAGCTATGGCAGGAGAAACCAAGTTTAGTTTTGACTGGCGTAGAGGCCTCGAGGCAACCCCTTTCCCTTTTCCCTTGGAGAGCTGTTTAGCTCTGAGAAGGTAATAGAATAGAAAACATTACATCTCGGAAAGAATTGAGACATATAGTACAAAGACCTTGTGAGGAAAGATTACCTCTTCACAACGGGCACTTCCTTTGTGCCAATAGCCACTGTCGGAGCTTTGCGCTTTCGAGGAATAACATCCGGCAGTGGAACCAACTCTCCCTCATCCTAAGAAAACTCAGGAGGATATCCCTTGATCGGAGCAAGCTCCGACTCAGGGAGGTCGGCAAGCTGAAAACAAGAGATATCTTAGTATTGCAAAATAATATAAAGATGATCACATAACACAAGTTGTTGCTGGAAGCTTACTGGCACTACGGGATCCTCCGACGTATGCATGTCCAAGGACATCTCCGGAATCTTCCTCTCAATCCGCTCCCTTATCAGCCATTTGATTTGGCATACATAATCTTTTGCCGAGTAGGCCTTGGGGATGATTTGGAGGGAATCTTTCTTCGACGACATGATGGAGTGCATCAGTCGATCTCCATGATGTTGAAGAGGCTAGATCCAGCGTGCCACCCAGCAGTGAACTAAATCGGACCCTTTCAGGACCTTGTGCTTCATCAAATACTCGATCTGCCTCTTGGCAAGAAACAGATTGTCACTAAGAGCCAGCGCATCTACGTCCCAGGACTCTTGGGGCATGGCGGCACCGTCGATGAAAGCCAGCAAAGCAGTAGCTTTGCCGGTAGCGGGAATATCCGTATGATAGAAAAAAGTGGATGGCCATTGCTTGACCGACTCACTGGCCATAATCCAAGGATAGACGCGCTCTCGCCTAACCGAAAAACTAATAGTACCGGTAATATAAGGATTACCGGCATAATGGAATTTCTCCGGACATGAAAGTAATACCGGAAGAGAATAAGGCTCGGCCTAATGCCGAGATACCCCTCGCACAAAGATGCGTACGCGCTCATCTCTAAGAGAGAGTTTGGGGGGAGATGATGGAGTTGAACTCCGTAATGATCTATAACCTCAGAGAATGACTCTGAGGGAGGAAAGCTCAAACCTATGTCGATGTGAGTACCGAAGTGAACCCGCTCGCCTTCGCGAGGGTTGGGGATGGTTTCACCGAAGCCGCTCCGCCAATCGCCGGCGCGGAGGAGCCCTTCTTCTTCCATGACGCGGAGCTTCTCGTCGTCCAAAACACACGGGATCCATACCCCGCGATTGCTCCCCTTCTCCGCCGTTGCTGCCGTCGCCGCCGTACCGAAGGATGATGCTGAAGCCATGTTTGGTGCGCCGGTGACCTTGGGTGGGTGGCGCTGGAGGTTTTTTGGGGATCAGAGGAGCTCTAGGTTCGTGGGGAGGCATAGGGGAGAAGGAAACAGCACAAGTGCTGGTGAAGAAGATGGGGAAAGAGATCCTCACCACTTATATCCTCCGGCCGCATCGAGATTCGTGTAAATGCTATAGTGAACATGCCACGCATCGTGGAAGGAACTGGGAAACCCCCATGCGATGATTACGCCGCCTCGATCTCCACGCACGCATTAAAACGGCGCCTTGGTTCCATGAAAGGCAGACCCACCAACGGTCATGCTGACAGGAAATGTCTGTTAGTGACGTGACTTGACCATGACTAGTGTCAGATTACGTCAGAGACCAAGCTCCGGCTTAGTTTGAATTTCGAGCTGAAAACCCGAATAACATATTCATAGGTCCGGCTCATTTGAGACTCGGATCCTATCCTTTCTTTTTTGAAGTTTCAGGAACCCTTCACGATTCTGCAAGCCGAAGATCAAGCTAGACGATGATGAAATCTGACTTTGGATCATGGAGGCTTCCGGGGGCTACTATTGGGGATATACTTTCCGGGTATCCTCATTGTGCCTCACTGACCAGGGTGGCCCACTTCGGGTTAGAGCTTTGCTTCACGGGCGGCCCAATCAGGGAGAAGAGACGGAGTCCAGTCCAGCTACGGGAAGGCCCAGAAGACTTACCGATATCATAGTGTTACTTGTAGTTCAAGATATACTCTGTAACCGACTCTTAGTCGTAGCCGGATGGATCTCTCCTGTAAACCACTAGGTCGGATATCTATATAAGCCGTTCTAGGGAAAGCCTTTAAGGCACCCTCACAATAGTCTACAATCTCAACTCGCACAGGCGAAACCCTTGTAACCCATATTCCGGCTCTGCCGTATTACTGGATTACTAGCAGGAGTAGGATCCGTCCAAAGCCGGCAGATTCGAACCTGGGTAAACTTGTGTGCTCACCATCCCGAAATACCGTACGTATCACACCCCTATCTTCCACACGCCTCGATGACCCCCTCATGGCGTACTTGTCAGCAATCCGATGACATGTCTGGGAGAGAAATATCCCCTGAGGATCACGTCGAACAGCGAGGCCGAGGAAGTGATGTAGATTGCCCAAGTCTGTCATGGCAAACTCAGAATTGAGAACGGTGATGACACGCTCAAGCAATGTTGAGGAAGATGTCGTGAGGATGATGTCGTCGATGTAGAGAAGCAGGTAAGTTGTGCTGAAGGTGACATGCATGATGAATAGAGACGTGTTGGACTTCGAGCAGGTGAAGCCGAAAGTGGTGATGAAGGTCGCGAAGCGATGATACCACGCACAAGGAGCTTGCTTTAAGCCATAGAGGGCACGGTTTGAGGCGGCACGCATGATTGGGACACACGAAGTCGACGAAGCCGGTGGCCTGATGACAGAAAACCACCTCATCAAGACACCCATGTAGGAAGGCGTTTTTGACATCCAGCTGACAAATCTTCCAGTTGGAAGAGAGGGCAATAGAGAGAATAACCCACCTGGTAGATGGTTTAACCACCAGGCTAAATATCTCATCGAAGTCGATTCCATGCTCCTGGGAGAAGCTACGCAACACCCACAACATGCTTTGTAGCGGTCGAGGATGCCATCCGGCTTGAGCTTGTTCCCAAAAACCCACTTGCCAGAGACGGCGTTGGCATTGGCAGAAAGACATACAAATCCCACGTGTCGTTGGCGAGAAGAGCGTCGTACTCGTTGGTCGTACTCGCGAGCTAGTTCGGGTCCTTGAGAGCACCACAAACAGACTTGGGGACGGGCGATGGATCAGTGACGGTCGTGGCGCTGAGGTTGAGATACTCACGAGGATCGATGACCTTGTCGACCTGAAGAAGGGTGACCATATGTCGAGCCGGGACAACAGGAGCAGGCGATGGAGAGCGCATAGACAAGCTCGACGTAGACGCGCTTGAGGAGGCTGAATCGGCAGGAGCTAGGTCGCGGCCTGGTGGCGACACGGGCGAGGTTGGGGCGGTGCGGGCAAGGTTGGGGCAACGCGGGCGAGTCCGGATGGGACACCAAGTGGACCGGCATACGCACGAGCGAGGCCGGTGAGCAGGCCGTCGTGGAGACAGGCGGTGGGGAGGAGGCCGGTGTGTATGCGGTGCACGGTCTAGGAGGCGAACGCGGCCTAGCGTGCATGGGGGCGCGGGGACCGAGGGCACCTCGTCGATCGGATCGACATCGAGGGGCGGCGAGGGCGTGTGCTGCTGCAAAGGAGTTAGAGAAAAATCTAGTGTAAAAGAGAACCGAGTTTCATCAAAAACCACATGCCGAGAGATAATAATGCAACAAGACTCAAGGTCCATGCAGCGGTAGCCATGATGACTAAAAGGATAGCCAAGAAACACACATATGGTAGAGCGATACAATAGTTTGTTGGACATGGTGGCGGAGAGGTTGGGATAGCACAGACAACCAAACATGCGAAGAAGAGTGTAGTCGGGTTGTTTCGAAAAAAGAGCAGAAAAGGGACATGGGGCTACGAGAGCTTTGGTGGGTAGTCTATTTAGGAGATAAGTGGACGTGTAGAGAGCTTCAACCCAAAATTTGGAAGGCATGCTATCTTGGAATAAGAGTGTGCGGACAATGTTTTATCATTCTGTGGGGAAGTGTAGGGCATGAATAGCGCAGGAGAAATCCGTGTTGAACGGAGAAGTCCTGAAGAGCACGATTGCCAAATTTACACCCATTATCGCACTGTAGATCCTGAAACGAGAGAGAAAATTGAGTACAGACATAAGCACGAAAGTTACATAAAATAGGAAAAGCCTCAGATTTTACGCGAAGCGGATACGTCTATAAATAATGAGTGAAATCATCTAGAATGACAAGAAAATATTTGTAACTAGAGACACTCTCGACAAGTGAAGTCCACAATTCGAAGGTATGATGAGTACATGTGGTAGAAGCAGAAAAAAGGTAAAGGAACATGACATCCGAGTTGACACGCATGACATAAATTAGGATCCTTGAGCACTTTATTTATAAGGAGCGATGATGACAAAGCGAGGCGCCAGAAAGCGTCGAGGCTAGGATGACCAAGGCGCCGATGCCACGGAGTGGAGTCAGCGGCGATGACGGTGAGTGCGTGTAGCAAGGAGGTGGTCGAGTATAGGTCACCCGAGCTACTTCAGCTGAGAATCACGGCTCTCCTCCTGAGGTCCTTCACAGAAAAACCCCAAGGGTCAAACTCAACAGAACATAGGTTGTCACGAGTAAACTAACCAACATAAATCAGATTTTTAACTATGCGTGGAGTAACAAGGACGTCATGAAGAGTAAGACAACGAGATGAAGCAGGGAGAGATGTATGGCCAGAGTGAGAGACGGGAATAGAGGAACCATCTCCAACCATAATATGTTTATGTGGAGGATTAGAAGAAAGAGAGTTTAGGTTACTGGCATCCAAAGACATGTGAGCGGAGGCTCCAATGTCCATGATCCACTCCGAGGGAGATTGCAGACTCATGGTGTTGAAGTATCTTGCGAGGGTGGATAGTTCCCAAGTCGGTGCCGCGGGGACGTCGTAGTTGGGTTAGTCAGTGTAGGTGTACGTCATGGGCGATGGAGGGGCAGGCGATGGGGTGGGCACGACCACGTAGCCTTGGGTAGGAAGATGAAGTGGCGGGACGAACGACCACAACCCTAGGAGGCCTGCCTAGGGTAGACCGAGCCTCCTTGGCCCATCATCAGGTACATGTGGATGGCACCGGTCCAGGGGTGTTGTATGATGGGATGACGGGGGCGGTGGGCTGCTACTTCTTCTTCCCACAATAACGACCCGAACCGTTGCCGGTGGGAGCGTCGTAGGGAATGGCGCACCGAAGCAGGGGCGCGCGGCATGAGGCTGCGATGGAGAGGCAGGATTGCGAGGACCCCCGACAGGAGGGGTGGCGTAGAATACCATGGGTGATGTTGAGCTTGACTGCAAGGAGGCTTGAGTTCCTGGAGAAGAAGCATGTTGTGGAATTGAGGAAAGGAGGGGAACAGCGTGAGGAGAGGAGCGAGGTCCCCGATGTCCTTGTAGTGGTCGTTGAGGCCCTTGATGGTGTTCCACGCCAGGGCGTCGTCGGAGACCGGCGCGTTGACGTCGGCGAGGGCATCGGCAACCGTCTTTTGCTCGAGGCAGTAGGTGGTGACGGTCTTGTCCCCTTGCTCGATGTTGGGGAACTTCTGCCCGAGGGGCCTGTTGGTTGTCACAGAAAAAGGGCGGTGATGGCGGTGAGGACATCGAAGGCGGTGGTGCCCGCAGCCATGACCATGTCGGCGATGTTGGGGACGACGGAGCCATATAGCCATCAGAGGACCGTGGAGTCCATTCGCAACCAGTCCTCATCAGTCAGGGGGGGGGCGTGTCAAGGTGCTCCGTGAGGGCGAATTGCGTGATGGCGATGGTGAGGAAGTTCCGCTACTCAGTGAAGTTGGAGGCTTTGAGATCAAGGGTGACGGGATCAAGCGCTTGATGTTTTGGATGGCGATGACCGAAGCCCAGAGGGAGGCGTGGGGTGGTGTGGGGCGCCGGCGGGCATGGCGGCGGCGGCCGAGGGAGAAGGGGAGGAGGGGTGTGCAGCCCAGGGCAGCGGTAGGTGAGAGCGGAAGTAGATAAACGTTTGGCTGATACCATGATAGAAAGAGAGAATAGGAGAATTGACCACACAATCATGGGTCTTTGATATCTTGTATTAATAGGCTGATTACACAAGTATACACGGAAACAAACCCACAAATCCTAACTATAATGTCCTGAGTAATAACAAAATAAAGCACTAATGGTGGCAGGATATGACCGAATATTGGGGCATATTCGGTTTGCCTAACAATAATAATTTATTTCTAATTGTTTTTTAGTATAATTCTTAGCCTGAGTTCTACTATTATATAAGTACTAGACTTCCCTCAGACATAACGCTTTATGATGTGATCGCACTAAATCTACATGCAAGATAAAAGAGAAAATATATGTTTTAGGAATGCTAAGTGATAGGGGCGTAGCGATAGACACGGTTTGATGATAAAAAAAAGAACGCACATGAAGATAGAGAGAAAGTAGTCATTTTTGGGCCGGTCCATCAAGGAAAGCAACAAAGACAATGATAGAGACAGTTTCTGTTTAGTGCTGGAGAGAAGACAGTCTGTTTTGGACTAGCTCATCAAGAAAAGCGACAAAAAAAGTATCTAAGCTAAAAAGAGAACGCACGCGTTATTCTCTATATTAACACTTGGGGTGTTTGAGATCACAAATAAAAGATTGTTCTATGCATTAAAACTTCTGAAGTTCAAAGCCACACGTGTAAGCTAAAAAAGAGAACGCACATATGTTTATTTACTGTCACGTGCATGATTTTTCTTACATCAATGTTCGATCCATTCTGAGACACGTCCACATAGATTTATCCCTCATAAAACAATTATACATAAATAACTTACACATAACATATTATATTACTAAATTCTAAGGACTAACATCTAAGCCACTATGATATATAGCACTACTAAGCTAACACCAAAGCCTAAGATCTAAACATGACTAAAAGTCGTACGCCCGTCACGGCCTATGTCCACGAGGGCCCTAAGCATGCAACGCCTGTACGCATGGCTTTTGCTCTGGACGTGAAGGCATGACCGTCTTCCTTCAACACCGCCTGAAAACATGTCGATGAACTAAATGCCGCCGCTCAGCCTTCTATGTCGCCGCCTTCTGCGTCATGTATAGACACGGCGTGTGAGCCCGTCGTTTGCTTCTCTTTGTCTTTTCGTTGTCCACCACAGTCGCAGCCATCAATGTCCAGGACGTGAAACGGTCACATAGTACCTACAAAAAGAAAAAGGAAATAAATTAGGAAAGGAAGCACAAAAAAGGGTAAAAAGGCAGCAAAGAACTTAAAGCATAAAGATGCAGGCTTACCATTTGCGTTGGAAGACGGTGCCGTCATACTCTCGCTCGAGTGTCGACGATCGCCGAGACCTTTCCCGAATCAACCTCGCCTTCTCATCCGCGGTGAGGTCACATCGTCGCCTTGTCCATCTGGTAAGCAGGATACCAGAGGGAGGAGCGTCGAACCACATCGTCGCCGATGCCGAAGACACAATGAAGACCGTTTTGGGACATGCCATCAAGGCGTCTAACGCCGAAGAGACGAAGAGAGGTTGGCTAGGTCAGATGCATCGCCAAGTCGAACAGCCACATCTTGCTCCGCTCGGAGCTCAACCAGAGCGACCGGCAAGCTCTATGAACGAAATAGGGCGCAAGAAGCCGAACATTTAGCAACATGCTATGGAAAATAAATATATGGTTGAATACCGAAGAAGAGTCGCAGAAAGACGCTTATATAGAAGAGGGAAGCGGAAGGTTTAAGCTATAGGGCCATCATAGACCGGAGCATATTTCCATGGCGCAGTCTATGCTACCAGTTGTGCTATTGTCCGCGATAAACCGTTGACGCCTACAGTACACGCTGCTAGACCGACCCTCTGCCGCGAGGAACCGCGTATGTCTAGGGCATATGATGCCATATCAGATGTCTGCGGGTCCCTCGGCCGTGAGAAAACGCCGCCGGCTATAGTCTACCGTGCAACGTTGTCTCTGGACGGGCCTCGCATATGCGAGAAACCATGGCCGACATGGCCTTATGGTGCCATGTCGTCTCTAGACGGGCACCGCGTCCGCGATAAACCGCGTCCGGCGCGGGCACACGGCACCACGTTGGCTATCAGTGGATCCCATGTCCGCGAGAGTCCGCAGGCGGCATGGGCTCACAGCGCCACATCGGCTCTCGGTGGGCCCTACCACCTAGCAAGTGCGGAGGCATGTCGCGTCGGGAATGCCTCTCACACAGCACGGTCCTGCCCGCGTACGCTGACAGTGGGCCAACATGCGCGCGCGGCGCACTGTCCTGCGACGCGGTGTACGACGACGCACGCGACAGCCGTCCGCTGTCTGGAATCTTTCACCCTGACCATGTGTCCTTTTCAGCCTTCATTCCATGGCCGAAAAGAATCGGGACTCCGTGGGTAGCAGTTTGAGCCGAAAGAATCTAGCGTTATTATTTACTCTTCATAACTGAACAAAACGAGGTTTGCACCACTGCACAGGGAGAGCCACCACCTAAGAAATAGAACAAACCCTATCTGTCGTATGTCTCCGTCCGACAATCGGTAGGTCCTCACCTCCCTTGTTTGCTGCTCTTGCAGGGAGAGGGGTGGAGACTTTGGAACTACTCTCGGCGTTAGGTTTCCACGTCCCTTCGTCCACCTCATCGGTGACTATCTCCCGGTTGCATCGTCTGATCACTGCTCCATTGGGTAGATCTTGATTTTCCTTCGTATGTTGCGGGTTGGTATCAGGATATTTGGATTGATTCAAGGGTTCAGTCCGACGACTTCGTCTCTAGGGCACTGATCCTTAGGGCACGTGCATGAAGACTTCCCTATTGTCGTAAAATAAGTGGGGTTGGTTTCGAAGGGAGCGGCAACAACGGCGCGTCAACAACTCATTCTGACGAGAGTAGCAGTCCTTAGGTGGCCTAGGGATCTCGGTATAAATTTTTATTACATTTGCTATGCTTTGTACTTCCTGTAAATTTTTATAATATATCCGGGTCCTTCGAAAACAGTTGTAATCGAACAAAGAATGCATTTAAGCCTATTAGCAAACAACAACTGACTAATACACCTTTTTCGTGATTAACTGATTATATCGAACCTAACTGTGCATCCAGCAAATAACCATTCGTTTGGCTGGATAGACAGTTGACAATGAGCTAGCTAGCTATAGCTGGTTAAGTAATTTCAAGATGAGATGCCACGCAAAGTCACTTAATTATCAAATTTACCTAGGGTGAAATGCCTCATTGGGACGAGTAAAGAAACTAATGCCTTTCCTATGGCCAAGACAAGAGCACAAGATTATAGACTAATTTAAAGGGCGGTGAGTAAAGTAAGGCAATTTGCAGGGAATGGAAGAAGAATGGAGAGATCGGGATTTGGAGCAATGGAATTAGAGGTTTAATTCTCTTGTTCCCCTGACTCTCACGTGCAAAGTCCAAATTAGAGCACAGTTTAGTCTACTCCTTGCTCAGTTATTAGGCCAATTTTTTTTAAAGAGCAAATGCCAAGACGACCTCTCCCTTGATTATCATGTATGGCAGGGGCACATTCGCAAAATTACACAATAATGCTACACTACTGTTTCAGATGGAGACACCTAAATGCTCCTTCTGAGGCCAGTTTTGGGGCAGGGTCCCCTAATCCAGGGACAAAACGCCATTCTTTTCATTTAGTCCTTCCAAAACCGCCCCAAGACATGCATGCAGCATATTGCTACTACATGCGCATGGACACTATTACTGTGGCCTTATCAATATGGTGGTCAATGCTCTCACTAAAGAATTTAGCTAGCTGCTAGTAGCACCAATGGCCAGCTCAAACCCATATCCCTGCACAGGCCATACATACAGAGAATTTTATAGACCTAGGGTTTGTCTTTGGTGAGCATCTTAGACTTGCTAACCCTGCCTCCCAGCTGTCTCCTTCCATATAACCCATACATATCCTCTCCCCGTCCTTGCACCATCACCTTCATCTTGTTTTTCTTGCTTGTCTCTACAACACTTTGTTGCTTTGAGAAAGCAGCTAAGGCTGAAGGAGATTTCCAAGGTTTGTGCTCTTCCTTTTGTTCCTTTGGCTATGTGCGTGAAGAGAAGGGTATATAAGGATGCAGTCAATCTGGGAGAGGCTAGCTGGGTAGCTTGTAATTTGGTATTGCTAACTGGATCCACACATGGTGTCTGCTTCTTCTCAGATCTTAGGGCTGCTGAAGGAGCATGCATCCGAGCGGCGGCGCGCTGTCGGTGCCGCCGGGCTTCCGGTTCCATCCCACCGACGAGGAGCTCCTCTACTACTACCTGAGGAAGAAAGTTGCTTATGAGTCCATAGATCTAGATGTCATCAGGGAGATCGATCTCAACAAGCTTGAGCCATGGGACCTCAAAGGTATGTGAAGTCGTGATCAAGCTAAATCTGTGGTCTAACGAGTAACGCCGGCCAGTTACCTAGCTTGACCGAGATGGAGTGACGAAGTATATATATGTATCATTCATGGCAGATCGGTGCAGGATAGGCACGGGGCCTCAGAACGAGTGGTACTTCTTCAGCCACAAGGACAAGAAATACCCGACCGGGACGCGGACGAACCGGGCCACTACGGCCGGATTCTGGAAGGCGACGGGACGGGACAAGGCCATCTTCCTCGGCAGCGGCGCCCGGAGGATCGGCATGAGGAAGACGCTCGTGTTCTACGTCGGCAGGGCTCCCCACGGCAAGAAGACTGACTGGATCATGCACGAGTACCGCCTCGACGAAGACAGCATTGAGATCCAGGTAGGCAAAGCTACAGATTGAAGAAAGTCTGACAGATACATTAAATTGCATGCTATGATCTTTGCTTACCAATATCTTGTCTGAAATGCAGGAGGATGGCTGGGTGGTGTGTAGGGTTTTCACCAAGAAGAGCTACACGAGAGGCATGAACCCCGCAGACATGGCGGCGTTCGACGAGGAAGAGCTCCTCCACCCCTTCCCGGTTTCAGATTCCGCCGCCGGCGCACTGCAAACGCCGATGGACCAGAAGCACATCATGCAGCACAACCCGGGCCACCTCATGCAGCAGCAGCAGCAGCACTATGAATTCCCTTCCTTCGACGCGTCCATGCAGCTCCCGCAGCTTATGAGCGCCGAGCACCAGCTGCCGCCGCTCTCCTCCTTCGTCCCTGCCGTCGCCATGAGCTCGCTCGAAGTCGAGTGCTCGCAGAACCTGATGAAGCTCACGTCGGGCGGCGGCAATGATATGCTCCAGCACCACCACAGCAGTGGCGGAGGAAGCGGCGAACCCAGCTTCGCGGCCGCCACGGATTGGTCCATCTTGGACAAGCTCCTCGCCTCCCACCAGAACCTGGACCAGCTCTTCCAAGGCAAGATCACCGCCGCAGCAGCAGCATCAATGGCGCCTTACCAGCAGCAGCAGCTCATGGAGCAGCTAGGAGGCACCAGCACCTCCTCCTTGCAGAGGCTTCCAGTACTGCAGTACCTCGGCTGCGAGGCCGCCGACCTCCTCAGGTTCTCCAAGTAGCTAAATGGAGCTTTGTTTTACTAGCTAGCTAGGTGCCATGTTAAACTGTCGATCGGATCAGTTCCTACTTTTTTTTCTTAAGACCTGGTTAATTTGATCATCGATCTACTTGGTATGGTATGGATATGCATCTCAATGTATAGGGAATTTTTTATATATGTCGCTTCGAGTTTGCCATAATTTGTTGAATCTACGAATTTTGGAGCTAATGCCGTACTAGCTAGTTTCATACGTTTGATGAGTGATGAGTCTGATGACTTACAGAACAAGTAGGGCACCAGCATTAATTTGCTCCAAAAAGGTGGCAGATTTTTCATTCAGCACATGGCAAACTCGAAGTCACATGTGCATTTTTTTCCTAATCTAGCATGCAATGAATTTTTCCTTCTACTGTGGATTCTGTGATTAGACACGATGAGGATATACTTTTGAAGTTCCAGTTTGGCTTAGCTACGTCGCAGGTCTTCCTGAGTTGCTTCTTAGGTTACTTGATGGAGATGAGTGCAACTGTGCAAGAGATGTGAGAGGGTTGTGGGCTGTTATTCCACTTCCACTTCCAAGATTTAAGTGTTATCTAGTTTTCATTTTTCTTGTCTATTTATGTTTGGTCAAAATTAATTTGGTCTCCGCACAAGGAAAACATCGGAAGCATCATGTTTCAAATGGGATCAAATTAAGGTTTGAATTCTATTTAAAGTTTTGAGCTTGAGAGTCGGAGAAGAGTTCGGGATTAGATTTAAATATGGCACTGAAGTGGTGTATATTGTGATCTTATGGAATGTTTTGTGAGGTTCATAGAATAAGATTTTTTGCATTCTTGGATTGGTTCCCACATATACCATGTGATAGATTCATAGAATACGATTATGCTTAAGAGAATGAATTCAAATCATATTTGGATTTTGGCTTGAAGTTAGAAACAGAACACTTGCTTGCATATTACCGCTCATGATACCACAAATAAATTTGAGGTACATATCCATCCTGGTTGGTTTTAGTAATTATAAAACAATTGAGAGGAGCAATGCATATGACTTTGGGGGTGGCAATGGGTCGGAGTGGGACATAAATTACATGAGGATATTCCGTGGATTTGGATAGGATTAAGGGTAATGGGTTGGGCTTTTAGAAACAATTATTATCATATTTAGTTAGATGAATTTATTTTTATGGTTTGATTTTACATTTTCTTCAAGCAAGAAAAAATAGTGGATAAACCCAAGTCAAATGATAAAAGGAAAAAATAGATAGGAAAAAATCTGTGAAATTTGTAGTGAGTCAAACACTTCACAATTAATAACTACCATACTTTTAGGCTGAAATGCTTTTACTGGTACCATGGTAGCAACCTAGACGTTTCTGCAACAAAATATATCGAGCTAGCTTCGTTTACAGAATAGCATAGGAAATTTCTTTTTGTTTGCAAGATTTCCTATGTTGAAAGTGAGATATTTCACATCATAGCTACAAGTGTCAGTGTAAAGTTACTATTAATAATATATTGGCTTCATGTGCGGTGTGTTTACATCGATCTTTCATATGTCAAACTTTTGAGCCCTTAGGCCATTTGAATTCTGGCAACATCACTAAAGTAGGGTTTTTTATTCTGGCACCAGAGCAAGATAAAATTTTGAACTTTATACTTTTATATAAAAAATAAGTATTTCCCGGTCTTTTTTGCTTATAAATTCTATCATATTTTTGTTTTAGATATTTATGTTATAATAGGTTTATTTTACCTCAAAATGAAAGAATTGCCTTAAATATCACCAAGTATTTTGGAATTAAAAATATTTATTGATACTTTAAATATGTCGGTTTTATGTTATCGGAAGAATTATTCACTTGACATCCATGCTTGTACAAGATTATCCTCCACAATTGGACAATCAGGCCATTTAGAATTTTTTTTTTTTACTTTGGCGTTACGGCTGAAAAGCTGCTTTGAGTTCGTGGCTAACTTGAGTTGAGATATCAATGACACCTTGTTTTCAAGCAATTCGGCGTTCCTTGCTTTGCTTCGCTAGATCAATTGCGTCAGTGCGTACTGCAGTACAAGCTGAGCCCTAAACGTAGACAGAGCTCTCTGTCGTACGGTCTCTTTGTTTACCGAGACCAATGAATTTATCTATTGTGTGAAACAGTGTCACAGTAAGAAATCAACGCCTGATGCGTCACGCTTCTTCCTCCTCGCCATCAAATTTAATTACTCGTCTCACCACACTTATCAAAGTCCCTGACTTCCTGTTCATGGAGTACAATATCATAGGCATATACTACTGCCTGTCTAGTAATACTACTAGCCTAGCTTTCACCTGTACTCTTAGAGAAGAAATGGCGCGTGAAGCAGGGGCAGCTGCTGCAATATTTCAATGTTCAATGCAGCAGCTGCAATATTTCAATGTTCAATGCAGCAGCAAGCGACTAATTAACTGTCTAGGCTCAATCTCATCTCAGGTCTGTGAATAGTCAAACGTAAGCATTTGCAAATACGAAAATGCTTTATAATGGTGGCATATCAATCGCTTGTGATATAGTAGGAGTAACTTTTTTCCTTCAAAAAGTAATCAGATGCGTAATTTAAAACTACTCCCTCCGATCCATAACAAGTGTCGCTGATTTAGTACAACTTTGAACTAAATCGACGACACTTCTTATGTATCTGAGTGAGTACAAAAAATTGGCAGTAGTTGTTACAGTGTCGCGTGGATAGCCAAGCTTACAACAAAACCTAGCAAGGCCCCGACGGTGACCTGTGCCTCAGTGTGGCCGACCGATTCGCTCAACCGGTTATACTCCTCTGCCAATTCAGTGAGGTCTAGTTCTGAGCTTCGGAGCATGTTCGATCTCGGCAATTTGGTCGCAGCGCTGCGCCTGGGGAAGGGCATAGTGCTTGAACGTTGCGAGGAAGATGCATCCTGGGGAACAGAAGCCATCTCGTGGGTCACAGGGAGGGGCTCGGAGGTCGAATTCACCAGGGCACCACCCTCCTCCTGATCTTGGGTCGCCTGATGCCTTAGTGCCCATAGCTTCTTCAAAAGCCTTGCATGTTTGCCCACCTCTCTTCTGACTCCCTATTGAAAACAAAAAACAAGTATGGCATAAACATTATCTCCGGTGGCGGTAGGTTTAGTACTTGTTTATGAAAGAGCACAACAGATGAGAAATCTGAAACAACGCTATCAAGCCTTATGTAAGATCTTTGCCGATCATTAACAAAGCTCGGGCATGGTGTGGCATGATAAGTACAGAGGATAAATAGATGAGAACATGTCCTGGCAATGTACCCTGGCAACTTGACAACAGACAAGGTATCCACTGCTTCGCATAAAAAAGGCACATGGGCACTGACTAAACTGGTCAAACATTTTACAGTTGCATTCCACACCAAGCTGAGAAGAAATTGACCGTGTTCAAATCAAGTGCATTTGTAAAGAATAAGAAATGCAAAATTTATTTGCACCGAGAGAATGATCTAAAAAAGCTAGTAATATATACAATTATTACTACAGGCTAGCACCATCTTTTAAGGATATTCACTTTTACAAGGGAAGGTATTAGACATGCAATGCTTTTAGATGTGCACAAATGAGCAAAGAATCAGAAGCAAACATACTAGTGTGAACTGACAGTCATGATAGTGGTTCAAACATCAAGTGTGAACTGACATTATTTTGGCCGGAATATATCAGCTAACATCAGGGGCATCTTGCATTCATACTATACTGTGTGTTGTCTATCTGACCGGCACTCAAAAAAACATTTAAAGATTTTTCGAAGAAAACATTTGAAGCACAACATATTCTTTTCTTAACTGTTGGGATTGCAAATATACTACAGCGATGTGTGAGGAATAAAAAGGCACTCCACACGAATGTCAAGATTCAAAGGGGCAGAGGGAGAAAGCAATTGTATCAGACTGATACCGTGTTTTTATGGATGTGCTTACTCTTAAGACATGTGTGTGAAACTGTCAAACGTCTAGCACCTTTCACCTCCCAATTTTGTGAAGAAAAAATGCAACAGCAATGGCAAATGGGGACATCTAGGGCGATAAAGCGGAAATGGGGAGTCTGCTGGGTATTAAGAGTCACATCCCTGATGCAACATGTTATGACATTCGTACTAAGTCTTGATCAATCAATGCCAAACTTGATTTTGCACTGCTTTTGCAATTTGGCAGACCGGACTTGCAAAAAAACTGAATCACATCACCAGTACATTTGAATGATCAATAACCGCTGACTGACATTGGCAAATGACCAGATTGATAACTTGTATAGAGACATGAAAGACAAAAATACCCATACCTGAGCATCATACATTACAATCGACGCAAACACCACCGACATCCCGAATATGGAGTCTGCAAACCCCCTGCGCTCTAAACCCCGAATCAAGAATAAAAACACACAATCTATGGACAAAAACAAGCTGAAACATGTAAATCCTGAGCTACAGAATTTCAAGACACTAACCTTTCTAGTGCAAGCGAGGTCGTCACTGCCACAACCGCCTGTAACATGAGAATTATAGTTAGAACCATTTGAACTTTGACAGGACTTAACAGCTTTACCTACCAAACATATATGATTGCACACTAGAATAAAGAATTAAACATGCCGGAAACTCGGAATAGGAGTTTGCTTCGATTCCTATTCAACGGTAAGTGTTTCCTGATGTAAACTTTTCTTTCACTAACTATAAGAATCTCACTTAACAATCAAAACACCATCCTAACTGTTGATTTGTGATACTAGTTATGACAGTGCAAATGGAAAGATGATGCATGGGAACGTAGGGTAGAGACTAGTGAACCTCTGTACATAGGGAGAGTAGTCTGTATGGGCTCGTATAGTTTATAGAATTGTTTCCTTTTATGACTCACAGACATTATGTACCCTTATTATACTTTTGGTGGCCATACAGAATTAGTGGATGCCTCATTGTAAAAACCGCTGGTTCACATCTGTGCTCCCTGTGGTTTCGCTGTCCTGAATTTTATTCTCTGCTTGTGATATGCTTTTTCTAGAACCAGAGCTTCGTTTAGAATTGTGTGCCCCTTGTACTTTAGAAGTCTCTATGTAGCATATTCATAGATAGATGGCTATGGGTTAATTATTCACTCAGACAGAGAAGAAAGACAAATACCACTGAGAAACGAAAATCGGCAAATAGTTGCGGACACAGCTCATCATGAAAATACATTTTGTGAGTTTTCAAAACCAAAAAAAGAACACAAATGCGTAATATCCGATAGTTCAATGGTAGAACTTGAGGATATGGTAGCCCCCGACCCTGATCTAAGGTCGTAGGGGTCCTCCCGAAGGGAGGACGAAGTCTGTAGCCTCGGTGCCCCAGAGCTGCTGGAGGACACAAACAAGAAAGGGACTGGGACGTAGATTAGTTTTGAGTTTATTTCATTGCTTAATTTCGCAATACCTAGTACGGGCATAATATAGCCTCGATAACATCTGACTTGGAGAAAAAGAACTCCTAACTAACTCTGCCTAACACAATTGATAACCCAAACTAACTTATTTAAACTGCCTAACTAATCTTAATCCTGCAGCTGCCTGGTTGTTGCCACCTTAAAACATCAAGAATTAAAAAAATCATACTCCAACCACACCAAAATATAACTCTTATTTGTTTTGTCCTTAGTCAAACTTTTAAAAATTTGACCAAGTTTATAGAAATAAATAAATACAATATCTAGTATGAAAATATATTCTAAGATGTATCTATTGCTATTAGTTTGGTATCAAAGATATTACTTTCTATATAAGCTTGGTCAAACATGATAAAGTTTGACTTCAAAGCAAATAAGAGTGATATTTTTGGAAGGAGGAAGTAACAAAAATATGACCATCTGTATCGTACAAAATCGCAAACTTGTGTCTGTATAATTTGTTAGATTGATCTCCGCGTGGGCCTAACAGCCCACCGGGCCCTTTGACTCGCGCCCTCATCGGAGGCGCCCAACCCAATATGGTTTTCGAGCCCTTGTCACACTGCGTATATAAAGAGGTGGGGGCCGGCGGCTCGGAACACAAGGTTCGTCACGAGCCATACTCCCCACCGACATACCCTACCGATCTAGGTTACGCAATAGTGACGGGAAGCACCCCACCGCCGCCGCCTAGGTCACCCCGAGCTAGCCGTCGCCATCGATCACCATGGCCACATCGACCCCCTCCTCTAGCCAAGGAGAAGGTATGTGCCAACTCTCTGATCCCTCTCTCTCTTAGTCGAGATCTAGTACCTATGTCCAATCAAGAGCAAAGGTTCTACCGAATGTTCCATACCTAGTCTATTTTGCAATACAACAATGGTATCAGAGCCAAACTAGGCTATGGATTTTTCCGGTAAACAGAAAAGGTAAAAGTAAACCCTAACCCTAAAGTGCGCCGCCCACCCGGGTTTGATCTGAGAGAGAGAGGAAGAGGGAGAGAGAGGTACCTTCTCCAGTGCTCGAGGAGCTCGAGCCATTGGCCATGGGGTCAACGGCGAGAGCGGGTGAGAGTGGGCTATGCGGTGGCGGTGGTAGTGGAGCTTCCCGTGGCTAAGCACAAACTTAGATCGGCTAGGGATGTAGGTGGGGGGAGCGGCGGCGCGTCGAACCTCGTGACGTGTGCCCTGGCCCCCATCGTCTTTATATAGTGCTGCCACAGAGGCCCACCAACCATTGCTTGGTTGGGCGCCCCCGATCAGGGCGCGGATAAGGGGTTCGACCGAGCCGTTGGGCTCGATCGGGAGAGGTCAACCTAACATTCTCCCCCTTAATCTCGACTTTACTTTTTTACTTTATACTTTACTCATTTCATCACGATTCGGTACATAGAGCATGTTTCATCGTCATAGCTCAATTGCCGATAGAATCAGACAGCTACAATATACCTCTTGCTTTGAAACAAATTCTATTTCTTTTGGGCCTCTTATGATCCAAGAATCATAGGCTTTCCCTTAAAACCATGCCGGCTAAGTGCTCCTTGAACACGTTGGGTGATAAGCTTTTCGTTAGCGGATCCGCAAGCATATCCTTTGTCCTTATATGTTCGAGTCTTATAGTGTGATCCTGGATCTTATCTTTCACAACATAATACTTTATCTCTATTGGTTTGGAAGCATTACTCGACTTGTTGTTGTGAGCATAGAATACTGCGGGCTCATTGTCATAGTACATCTTTAGTGGTTTGCCAATGCAATCTACCACTTTCAAGTCGGGTATAAATTTCTTTAACCATATCGCCTGCCCCGTGGCCTCATAACATGCTATAAATTCTGCAAACATCGTGGATAATGCAACTATTGACTGTTTGGAGCTTCTCCATGAAATAACTCCTCCTGCGAGAGTGAAGACATATCCTGTCGTGGATTTTCTATCATCTCTGTCTCCCACGAAATCAGCATCTGAATACCCTCTTATCTCTAGGGAATCAGACCTTCTATATGTTAGCATGGGGCCTTTTGTGCCTTGCACATAACGCAAAGCTTTCTTTACCATCTTCCAGTGCTCTATGCCTGGATTCTCTTGATATCTACCGAGTACCCCGGTGATAAGGCTAAGTCAGGACGAGTGCACACTTGTGCATACTGTAAGTTTCCAACGGCCGAAGCATATGGTACTGATTTCATTTGATCGATTTCATATTGACTCTTGGGACATTGAAATTTCTCAAAGTTGTCGCCCTTGACTATAGGAGCAGGTGTGGTATTGCACGCATGCATACTATATTTCTTTACAATCTTCTCTAGGTATGCCTTTTGCGACAGTCCTAGAACGCCATGTGCCCTATCTCGGTGAATTTCTATGCCCAAAACATATGAAACTTCACCAAGATCTTTCATATCAAAATTTGAGGACAAGAACTTCTTTGTTTCTAGTAGTAGACTGACATCGCTGCTAGCAAGCAAGATATCTTCCACATACAGAATTAGGAAAATATATCTCTCACTTTTAAACTTTGCGTAAACGCAGTTGTCCTCAACATTCTCATTAAATCCAAATTTCTTAATGGTCTCATTAAACTTTAGATACCACTGTCTTGAAGCTTGCTTGAATCCATAAATGGATTTCTTTAGGTGATATCCCATGTTTTCCTTGCCTCCCATGACAAAACCCTTGGGTTGTTTCATGTAGACTCTTTCTTCTAAATCCCCGTTTAGAAATGTCGTCTTTACATCCATTTGATGCAGCTCTAAATCAAAATGTGCAACTAATGCCATTATAATTCTGAAGGAATCCTTACATGAGACTAGAGAAAAAATCTCATGGTAATCTACTCCTTCTCTTTGTGTAAATAATTTTGCCACAAGTCGTTCTTTGTATTTCTCCACATTCCCTCTAGAGTCGTACTTTGTTTTCTAGACCCATTTACAGCCTACTCTTTTGGCTCCTTTGGGAATTTCCTCTAAGTCCCAAACTTCGTTGGAACTCATCGACCTCATCTCATCTTCCATGGCCTCTAGCCACTTCGATGAGTGAGGGCTACTCATGGCTTCTTCAAATAAAGTGGGATCATTCTCCATATGAGGGCTACTCATGGCTTCTTCAAATAAAGTGGGATCATTCTCCATATGAACTCTTTTTGTGTTATAAACTTTATAATAAGTACAAATTGCTAATCTTTTAACTCTTTGAGACTTTCTAGGGGCCTCATCTATTGGGACATTTCGTGCCCTTCTAGGTGCCTCATTGGTTGGCACATTCTGTGTCTCAACGTGTGGTTGAGGTGGCTGCTGCTGCTCCCTTTCATGCACAACAGTGGGTTCAGTCGACTCCTAACGGACAGGTTCCGGATCCTCACTCACTGTTGTCATGGGTGGAGTTGCAACAGGTTCTTGCACCACAACATCTGGGGTTATCGATGCAGAAACAACCGGTAGCAAGAAGAATGGCTCCTGAGTCATCAGATTAGGTGCATGCACCCTCTTTTCTCTTCAAGATCAATTTTCCGAGCTACCATGCCCCCCCTCATCATTTCGTCCTCTGAGAAGACAACGTGTCTTGTTTCTACAAACTTTGTGTATCTGTCTGGACAGTAGAAACGAAAACCTTTTGACTTTTCAGGATAGCCAATGGTCCAGGGACTTGGCCATATGGGTGTGCCGACCGTAGTACTCCCCTCCACGGTCAGACCTTACTATATTTATTGTTTTACTGTGTTGATTCTCAACTTCAGCTTTGAATATCTTAAATTTATCCAACGCTTCTGATCTTTCTTTAATTGGATAAATATAACCATGACGGGAGTAATCATCTATGAATGTTATGGACGAGTCATAACCATCCACACTTTTCACAGGAAACGGTCCACATATGTCATTGTGAATAATTTCTAGTGTTTCGGCGCTTCGTTTTGCACCCTTTTTGATTTGCTTTACATACTTTTTTTAAGCAATCGATGCATTGTTCTATGTCAGAGAACTCTAATGGAGGAAGTATATCGTTTTTAACTAGTCTTTCTATTCTCCCCCTCGAAATATGGCCTAAACGACAGTGCCATAATTTCGGCGAGTCATGAGTTCTCTTTCTTTTCTTTTGATCTTTCTCCGACACGGAAACATGCTCATTTTGATGAATAAGCCTCTGTACTATTGGTCTTTGTGGGGCTGTGTCCTTTGTGGGTCCTTGTGGGGCTGTAGCAAGGACGGGCAGTTAGGAGCAGCAAGGATCAAGCATCCTTGACTGCTTTAGCAGCATCAGTTAGGAGCAGCAAAGGACCAAGCATCCTTGACTGCTTTTAGGCAGCATCTTAGACTAGCATCTTGGACTAGCATTTAGCATATTCTTGGCTGGCTAGCAGCCTATAAATATGTATCCCCAACCCCTGTGGTTGGCATGGCATTTGTGTGTGAGTTTGTGGAGAAATAAAACCAGAAAATTGCCCCAACTCCTAGTGTCATCCCCTCTCTTCAATGAGAGTAAATCTAGAGATCCTATCAAGTGGTATCAGAGCGAGGTTGTCTTGTAGGCTGAGTGTTTCCTGCTCATCCCCTTCACGGGTGTGCAAGAGCCCAGCCGACAAGTCAGCAGCTCAAGCTGTTGCTGGCCTCTCCCTTCCAGCAATGAGCAGCAGCTCGTTAGCAGCCTCTCCCTCCACGCAACAGCCCCCAGGCCAGCCATGTCCCAAGGTCGCTCAGCACTCGGCTACCTCGGCGTCTGGCGTCGGCGAGAGGCCGAGCTTCGCGCTTGGCGAAGGCGTGTGGCGGCGGCAGCAACCGTTGTGGCGACAACCCGAAGCGTCAAGGCTGGCATGGCGGCGGCAGCAGCAGCAGGCGGAGGCGAAGCAGCGGCAGCGGTGGAGGCATCACGTCTGTGGCAGCGAAGGCCCGAACTCTGCGCAGCAGCATCAGCGCTCCATTTCAGCGAAGCAGCGTCGACACAGCCCAGCGGGCGGCGCGGTGGGCAGCCGGCATGCCCAAGCACCTGGCGGTGCCGCTCCGAGGCGGCGCGCCTTTGATGGCGACTCCGGAAGGCGGCAGCGCCGCAGCGGTGGCGCTCGGAAGGCGCGTGGCGCTCAGGGAAGGCGCGCGCGGTGGCAGCTCGGAGGAGGCGCGCAGCGGTGGCGCTCAGAGGAGGCGCGCGCAGCGGTGGCAGCTCGAGGAGGCGCGCCGGCGGTGGCGCTCGGGAGGCGCGCCGGCGGCGTGACGCAACGACAAGACCGTGGCCTCTACGAGGTCGGCTGTGGTCAGGACGTTAGTCCGGCTTTGGTGGCCCTCACCAAAACCAACTTCGTCGAGTGGGCGCGGTCATGAAGGTCCGGCTCGGTCACGACACATGTGGGAGCGATCCGGGATGCGTCGACCACCATGACGACGATCGGCGCTGGGCGCCGCCTCGCCGCTGTCCTATCGAGATGCGCTTTCCAACAAGCGGATTGCCAAGGAGGCTGGGAGGCCGTCGCTGCGTCAGCGCGCGGCGGTGACCGTGCTCGCCGCGCTGCAGCACTCCGCAAGGAGTGGGACGACAGCTTTCAAGCGGTGAGGACATCGCGACTTTGCTCTCCGTCTCAACACTTTCTGCGAAGATGGAAGCGGTTCGCCGCCACCTACAACGAGGAAAAAGGCGAGAAGCTTTTTCTGCGTCCCCAATCGGCAGAGCGGATAGCTCGATCGAATCCTGCTGGACCTCGGACGATGTCGATCGAGGAGGCAATCGGTCGCCTCAAGGTCGTCGACTTGACGAGCCGAGCTTCCTCGTGGTCCATCACCCGCTGGAAGCTGCTCCTCACTTCGGGAAGCGGTGGGGCGTCGGCCACGGTGGCGGGAAGAAGGGAGTCCTCTTCCGCGTCAGGTGGTAGCGCGCCGCAAACCGCGGCGGCGCATGCAAAGACGCCCAGGCGGTCGGCAAGGTGGCGCGGCGAGGCGTCGCCTGAAGCGGAGAGAGAGGAGGCGGCTTTGTTCATGGCTCATGCGAGCATCGAGCTACGCCCTGCGGCACCGGCGCAGCGGCTCCTCCACCTCGGCGAGCCAAAGGCACGCCCTTCTCGACGATGGTTCCGGCACCAACAAGACTGGCGGGTGGTGCACGGACACCAGCGCCGCCCACCACATGATTGGTCGACGGAGTTCTTCGCCGAGCTTCGACTCACGCAAGGCTCCGTCAAGTTTGGAGATGCCTCGCCGTGGAGATTCGAGCGTCGGCTCCATCATCTTCGCCGCCAAGACCGGAGAGCACGGATGCTCACGGTGTCTACTACATCCTGCTGAGAACTCCATCATCGCTTGGGACAGCTGGATGAGAACGGCTCGCGTCTTGATCGAGCACGGATCCTGCGCGTCTGGGATCGCCATCGTCGCTTTCTTGCCAAGGTAACTAGAGCGCCAAATCGGCTCTATGTCCTTGATGTCGCAGTGCACAGCCACTCTCGCCTCGCCGCCCGTCGGGACGAGGCGTGGCATCGAGCGCCGCAGGCACCTTCACTTCGAGGCTCGGCGGCTCAGCGGCAAGGAGATGGTGCGAGGCATGCCGTACCTCGAACACGTGGAGCGATTCTGCGGCGTCTGCGTGGT
Organism: Avena insularis; assembly: GCA_023614405.1. Taxonomy (NCBI): domain Eukaryota; kingdom Viridiplantae; phylum Streptophyta; class Magnoliopsida; order Poales; family Poaceae; genus Avena; species Avena insularis. Next base: position 161,219,907 of record CM042690.1, on the reverse strand, counting down.
GGCGAAGCGACTCCGCTTCCCCGGCGAGCTTGAGCTAAGGAGAAGCTCGAGCTCGTGCCGCGGGACTTGTGTGGACCGGTGACTCGGCCACACCGGGAGGCAACGCTACTTCTGCTGCTCGTCGATGACTTCTCCCGCTACATGCGGGTGGTGCTTCTCAGCGACAAGGGAGAAGCGGCGGACGCCATCGAGCGTCTGCAGTTCTTTGCAGTAGTCGCGGTGCAAACTGCGCGTCTTCTTAACCGACAACGGCGGCGAATTCACAAGCGAATTGGCGTCGTCTGCTGTTGATGAGGGCATTCAGCGCCGCTACTCCGCCTCGGCCGCGTGAGCAGCGTCGTCGGCGGCGCAACGAACGGTTGTGGGATGGCGAACCTCCTCAAGCGAGGGATGTCGGCTGTCTTCGAGGGGAGGCGATAACCGTCTACATCCTCAACCGCTCACCTCTGAAGGCACTTGATGGCAAGCGCGTCACGAGGCTTGGCATGGGCGCAAGCCGGCGGTCTCCAGCTTACGGGTCTTGGCTGCCTCGCGTTCGCCAAGAGCTCGGCCACATCGGCAAGCTCGGCGGCAGGCACTCGGGAGTGTTCGCCGGCTACGCGGAGGCTCGAGCCTACCGCATCCTCGACCGAAGACACGGCGTGTGCGCCGCGGCGCGAGATGTTGTGTTCAACGAAGGCGAGGTGGGCGTGGGACAAGGCGGTGGACGACGGCTCGACCGACGTATGACGACTTCATTGTCGAAAATCGTCCATTTCGAGGCCGGGGAAGCGAGCAGCTCCCTCGCCGAGCGCCGTCTACCTCGATTCCCAAGTCTCCATCTGTCCCGGTGGCTACATGCAAGCGGCACCACAACTGCCGACGCCACCGACGCCCGTGCTCCGGCACCAGCGATCCACACCTCCGCACGCCCACTCCGGCACCGGCGATCACACCTCGAGCGCGTCTACACCAGCTCGCGTCGGCGCAGCCGGTGGAGTTCGCTTCCCGCTTCGCTCCGACGAGGCGCGCGTCGACGCGTATTAACGGCGGCGAGCCGTACCGTCTGATGGAGGTCTTCTCGGCGACCAGCCGGTGCGGGGCGGTGCCACGCAACTGGGCGCAAGCGCAACTTGCATGTGACGACGGTGAGCCTCGGTCTTTTGCGAAGCGAGCAAGACGCGGCATGGCGAGCGCGATGCGATTGGAGATGGATGCGGTCGAGAAGAACCGCTGGGAGCTCGCTGATCTCCCCGAGGTCACCGCGATCACCCTTAAGTGGGTGTTCAAGCGAAGAGGATGAAGCCGGCGCCATCGTCAAGCACAAGGCTCGCTTGGTGGCCGAGGTTTCTTGCGGCGGGAGGGTCGACTTGACGACGCCTTTCGCTCTGTACGCGGATGGAGTCCGTCGACTCCTCCTGCGCTTAGCCACTCGTGAGGGTGGCGCGTCCATCACATGGATGTCAAGTCGCCTTCCTCATGGCGACTTGAAGGAGGAGGTCTACGTCTGCACGGCCGGATTTGCGATTCCTGGCGGAGGGCAAAGTGCCGTCTCGCAAGGCTACTATGGTTTCTGGCGGGCACCAAGGGCATGGAACGCCAAGCTGGACTCCACGCTCAAGGCGATGGGCTTGGGCAAAGCCGCGCGAAGATCTCAAGCCGACGGGCAATGGAGAAATGCCACATTAGGTGTCTACGTCGACGACTTGGTCATCACCGGCACCAAGGATGCAGGTGGCGGCGTTCAAGGAAGAAATGAAGGCCGCCTTCGGATGAGTGATCTGGGGCTCCTCTCCTTCACAGGAATCGAGGTGCACGGGACCACTCGGGATCACGCCGACAGGACCGCCTCGCCAGCGCGTCGTTGAGCTAGCCGGGCTCACCGATTGCAACCCAGCTCTCACTCCGATGGAGGAAAGGCTGAAGCTGAGCGCGACAACCTGGCGGAGGAGGTGGGCCTTCTACAGACTGACGTCTTGTAGAGCCTTCGCTACCTCGCCCACACGCGGCGGACTTGGCATTCTCCGTCGGCTCGTTAGTCGGTTCATGCGAGCGGAACACCGGCGGTGTGAAGAGGATCATCCGCTACGTTCGGGGACTCTCGACCACGGTCTCTACTACCCTAGGTGCCCAGGGCGGCACGCCGTCGCATGCAATGACAGCGACCACGCCCGGCGACATCGACACCAGAAGAGCACAAGCGGGATCCTCTTCTTCCTCGGCAAGTGCCTCGTGAGTTGGCGGTCCGTCAAGCGGCGGTGGTAGCCATGTCCACCGCGAGGCCGAGTACATAGCGGCCTCCACCGCCTTCGAGCCTACGGCTTCTTTCGGCTTGGTGATCTCCTCGGTCGAGACACCAACGCAGGCATTCGTGGTGGATGACAAGTCGCTCTGCCTGGCGAAGAACCCGTATTCCACGAACGGAGCAAGCACATCCGAGTGAGGTACCACTTCATCCGCTGTTTGGATGAAGGGAGCATCACGGCGAAGCTACATCAACACCAGGATCAGCTTGCGGACCTACTCACCAAGCCTCTTGGGCGGATCACGTTCCTTGGACTCTGCTCCGAGATTGGGATGGTCAGCCTTCCCACAAGACAACGCACAAGACTTGGGGAGAATGATGAATAAGCCTCTGTCTTTGTTGGTCTTTGTGTCCTTTGTGGGTCCTTGTGGGGCTGTAAGGGAGGCGATTAGGAGCAGCAAGGATCAAGCATCCTTGAGTGCTTTAGCGACATCGATTAGGAGCAGCAAAGGACCAAGCATCCTTGACTGCTTTTAGGCAGCATCTTAGACTAGCATCTTGGACTAGCATTTAGCATATTCTTGGCTGGCTAGCAGCCTATAAATATGTATCCCCAACCCCTGTGGTTGGCATGGCATTTGTGTGTGAGTTTGTGGAGAAATAAAACCAGAAAATTGCCCCAACTCCTAGTGTCATCCCCTCTCTTCAATGAGAGTAAATCTAGAGATCCTATCACATTTACATTACACATAGAATATACTTTTTCACGAGTGGATAACAAATAAAGCTCATTGTGAAGGAAAGCAACACCCACACAATCTTTATTACACCAAATGGTACACTGGCCATGTCCAAAATGACACTCATAGTTTACTTTGTCCAAACGTGATACACTTATTAAATTTTTATGTAAAGAAGGAACATATAGGACATTTGTAAGCAAGATCATCGATCCATCAGCTAGCTCCAAAGAGATGTCGCCAACGGCCTCAACGTCTACTTAGATTCCATTTGCGACTTCAACGCATCTTTCGCTTCTTTTCGTAGTCCGTGTTGAATGGAATCCCTGTAAAAAATTTGCAACATGAACAGTTGCACCTGAGTCAATCCACCAAGTAGATTTCGAAAACTGTGTATACAGGGATTCATATACAAAAGAAACAATGTTGTTACCTTTCCTTGCCATTAGTTCCTTTAGCCAAAAAAGCAATCTTTCTTAAAATGCCCTGGCTTTTTGCAGTCGAGACAATTATCTTTGTGCACTGAGAGAGGCCTGTGCTGATGCCGGTAGTGCATGGGAGCTTTTCCATGTGGCTTAGAAGGGGAACATTGGTTACTTTGATGGTAGGTCCTCTTCTTATTGTCCTTGACATAGTTCAAGGAACCACCATTGGAGGTTTTAAGCCTCTCCTCTTCTTGGGCACACATGGCAATGGTCTTTTTTATTTCCCACTTTTCTAGGGCCATATTGTAATTGACAACGAAATTGTCAAACTGTTGAGGCAAAGACGCCATGACCAGGAGACAAGGAGTGCAGGTTTTAGCTCTAGATCAGCTTCCATGACTTTCAATTTGGCAGCCATGTTGCTCATCCGTAGGATGTGCTCCTTGATACCATGTCCACCTCCTGTATAATTTTCTGTCACCAACTGCTTCAGCAGCTAGGTTGCATATGTATTTGAAGAGACAGTTACTGGCTCTATCTTTTCAAGGTACTCCCCTACAGAAGAACACTGCAATTGAGCCGGCAATTGCCTTCTCAATAGTGTTTTTTTATAAATGTCATGCACTTTTTATTGGCGTTTTCCCACTTTCTGTTCTCTATGGAGTATGACAGCTCTAATGGAGCATAGTCCCTTTTCTTTCTTTACCATGCAACATCATCATCAGTGGCATCTCTTATTGGCTCTATCGGCTTGGTGGGTTATGGGGTTTCGATAACCCAATCCACCTCAGTACAAACGCCAGGTCCACTTTCTTTCTCCATTCGGAGTAGTTATCTCCTCTAAGTGTCGAGACCTCCTTGATGCAGCTCCTCAATAGGTGGATTGGGTTATCAAAACCCCACAACCCACCAAGCCGACAGAGCCAACAAGAGATGCCGCTGATGATGATGTTGCATGGGAAAGAAAGAAAAGGGACTATGCTCCATTAGAGCTGTCATACTCCATAGAAACAGAAAGTGGCAAAACGCCAATAAAAAGTGCATGGCATTTATAAAAAACACTATTGAGAAGGCAATTGCTGGCTCAATTGCAGAGTGTTCTTCCGTAGGGGAGTACCTTAAAAAGATAAAGAGCCAGTAACTGTCTTCAAAGACATATGCAACCCAGCTGCTGAAGCAGTTGGTGACAGAAAATTACACAGGAGGTGGACATGGTATCAAGGAGCACATCCTACGGATGAGCAACATGGCTGCCAAATTGAAAGTCATGGAAGCTGATCTAGAGCTAAAGCATGCACTCCTTGTCCACCTGGTCATGGCGTCATTGCCTCAACAGTTTGACAATTTCGTTGTCAATTACAATATGGCCCTAGAAAAGTGGGACATAAAAAAGACCATTGTCCTGTGTGCGCAAGAAGAGGAGAGGCTTAAAACCTCCAATGGTGGTTCCTTAAACTATGTCAAGGACAATAAGAAGAGGACCTACCATCAAAGTAACCAAGGTTCCCCTTCTAAGCCACACGGAAAAGCTCCCATGCACTATCAGCATGAGCAGAGGCCTCTCCCAGTGGACAAAGTTACCTCCACTACAAGAAGTCAGGGCATTTCAAGAAAGATTACCCTGTTTGGCTAAAGGAACTAATGGCAAGGAAAAGGATTCCATTCGACGCGGAATACAAAAGGAAACGAAAGATGCGTTGAAGTCACAAATGGAATCCAAGCAGACGTTGAGGCCGTTGGCGACATCTCTTTGGAGCTAGCTAATGGATCGATGATCTTGTTTACAGATGTCCTATATGTTCCTTCTTTACATAGAAATTTAATAAGTGTATCATGTTTGGACAAAATAAACTATGAGTGTCATTTTGGACATGACCAGTATGCCATTTGGTGTAATAAAGATTGTGTGGGTGTTGCTTTCCTTCACAATGAGCTTTATTTGTTATCCACTCATAAAAAAATATATTTTGTGTGTAATGTGAATGAGCATATTTCCGCGTCAGATAAAGATCAAAAGAAAAGAAAGAGAACTCATGACTCGTCGAAATTATGGCACTATCGTTTAGGCCATATTTCGAGGGAAGGAATAGAAAGAATAGTTAAAAACAATATTCTTCCTCCATTAGAGTGCTCCGACATAGAGTAATGCATCGATTGCGTTAAAGGAAAGTATGTAAAGCAAATCAAAAAGGGTGCAAAACGAAGCACCGAAACACTAGAAATTATTCACACTGCCATATGTGGACCGTTTCCTATGAAAAGTGTGGATGGTTATGACTCGTTCATAACATTCACAGATGATTACTCCCGTTATGGTTATATTTATTCAATTAAAGAAAGATCGGAAGCATTGGATAAATTTAAGATATTCAAAGCTGAAGCTGAAAATCAGCACAGTAAAACAATAAGGATAGTAAGGTCTGACCATGGAGGGGAGTACTACGGTCGACACACCCCATATGGCCAAGTCCCTGGACCTCTTGCAAGGTTCTTACAGGAGACTGACATAGTGGCCCAGTATTCGATGTCGGGCGAGCCTCAGTAAAATGGAGTAGCTGAAAGGCGTTACCGTACCCTTATGGATATGGTGCGCAGCATGATGAGTTACTCCACCTTGCCATTGGGATTGTGGATGGAGGCGTTAAAAACCGTCATTCATATTCTCAATAGAGTACCAAGCAAGTCGGTGCCTAAAACACCGTATGAGTTGTGGACAGGAAGAGTACACTCGCTTCAGCACCTAAGGCTATGGTGGAGCGCAGCTGAGGCCAAAGTATTTAATCCAAATATTGCAAAGCTTGACCCTAAAACAATCAGCTGCCATTTCATTGGCTATCTTGAAAAGTCAAAAGGTTTCTGTTTCTACTGTCCAGACAGATACACAAAGTTTGTAGAAACAAGAGGACGAAATGATGAGGGGGAGCATGGTAGCTCACAAAATTGATCTTGAGGAGAAGAGGGTGCATGCACCTAATCCGATGACTCGGGAGCCATTCTTCTCGCTAATTGTTGTTCCTACATCGATAACCCCAGAGGTTGTGGTGCAAGCATCTGTTGCAACTCCACCCATGACAACAACGAGTGAAGATCCGGAACCTGTCCGTCAGAAGCAGACTGAACCCACTGTTGAGCATGAAAGGGAGTAGCAGCAGCCACCTCCAGAAGATGCACCACATGTTGAAACACATGATGTGCTAGTACATCAGGCCCCTAGAAGGTCTCTAAGAATTAAAAGATTAGCATTTTACTGATTACAAAGTTTATAACACAGAAAGTGTTCATAAGGAGAATGATCCCACTTCATTTGAAGAAGCCATGAGTAGCCCTCACTCATTGAAGTGGCTAGAAGCCACGGAAGATGAGATGAAATCGATGAGTTCCAACGAAGTTTGGGACTTAGAGGAAATTCCCAAAGGAGCCAAAACAGTAGGCTATAAATGGGTCTACAAAACAAAGTATGACTCTAGAGGGAATGTGGAGAAATACAAAGCACGACTTGTGGCAAAGGGATTTACACAAAGAGAAGGAGTAGATTACTATGAGACTTTTTCTCCAGTCTCATGTAAGGATTCCTTCAGGATCATAATGACATTACTTGCACATTTTGATTTAGAGCTGCATCAAATGGATGTAAAGACGGCATTTCTAAACAGGGATTTAGAAGAAAGAGTTTACATAAAACAACCCAAGGGATTTTGTCATGTGAGGCGAGGAAAACATGGGATACCGCCTAAAGAAATTCCATTTATAGATTCAAGCAAGCTTCAAGACAGTGGTATCTAAAGCTTAATGAGACCATTAAGAAATTTGGATTAAATGAGAATGTTGAGGACAACTGCGTTTACGCAAAGTTTAAAAGTGGGGGATATATTTTCCTAACTCTGTATGTGGATGATATCTTGCTTGCTAGCAGCGATGTCAGTCTACTACTAGAAAAAATGAAGTTTTTGTCCTCAAACTTTGATATGAAAGATCTTGGTGAAGCTTCATATGTTTTGGGCATAGAAATTCACCGAGATAGGACAAATGGGGTTCTAGGACTGTCGCAAAAGGTACATATAGAAGATTCTAAAGAAATATAGTATGCATGCGTGCAATACCACACCTGCTCCTATAGTCAAGGGCGACAACTTTGGGAAATTTCAATGTCCCAAGAGTCAATATGAGATCGATCAAATGCTTCGGCCGTTGGAAGCTAAGCAAGGTCATGACTTACAGTATCATATGCTTCGGCCGTTGGAAGCTTATAGTATGCACAAGTGTGCACTCGCCCTGACTTAGCTTTTATCACCGGGATACTTGATAGATATCAAGAGAATCTAGGCATAGAGCACTAGAAGATGGTAAAAAAGCTTTGCGTTATGCGCAAGGCACAAAAGACCTCATGCTAACATATAGAAGGTCTGATTCCCTAGAGATAAGAGGGTATTCAGACGCTGATTTTGCGGGAGACAGAGAGGTAAGAAATCCACATCAGGTGAAAGATAGAATCCAGGACCAAACAATTGATGTTAAACATATTAGCATGACTCATATGCTTGTGGATCCACTAGCAGAAGGCTTACCACCCAGTATTTTTCGTGAGCATGTTGCCGGCATGGGATTACTAGAAGCCTTCTGATTCTAGAATAAATGGACCATAATAAAGAACCACTCCCAACAAGTAGAATGTTTTCCATGTCGGAGATAGGTTGGTATACCATAAGTGTTTAGACCCAATGGCATTTCATTTGCTATTGTAGCACCTCACTTTGCTTTATTATTTCTGTGGAGAATGGGCAAATGACGTTGAGCCTAGTGATCAAGGGGGAGAATGTTGGTTGATCTAAATGACTCTGGAACCAGAGTTAAATGAAAGGATAAGGGGAGGGGCACGAACCAATGTCCGTGCCATCTCGCCCTTAATAGAGCGCCCTGATCGGGGGCGCTATTGACCAACTAATGGTTTTGGGGCCACTGTTGCATGCACATATTAAAAGGGGTGGAGTGTGACAGCTTGCAATCTACAAGTTAGTTCTAAGCCTAGCCACTCCCCTATATTTCCTAAGGTCTAGAGTGTACCCATCACAGTCAAGGCACAAGCAAGGGAAGGCTGGAACCTTGATGCGATGTCCTAGGCCAGTGCACGTGGAGGCTAGAGGGCATCCGCACCCTCCCCAAATCTTCTTGTTCCTCTACTTCGACTATGTAGAACTGCATGCTCTAGCCAATGAAACCAAAAGACTAATCTGATGGAACAGACTAGGAAATACATTTATACCTCAACACTCCTCCTCACGTGTGGCTCCCTCGGGCCTAAGCGTGGACCGAAAGTGGGATGCAATATTTTTATTTTATATTGCATCAGCCGGGTATTGAACTCAAGACCTCTTCACTCTGATACCAGATGTTAGCGTACACTTAGGGTAGCCCAGCACTCGGCCCATGTTTTGGACGTTTATGCGCACACAGCCCAGCATTCAGAAGAGAGCTCACTCCATCTCAAAAGCCTAGACTGGTGAGAGGAAGGAATCTCTCCCTTATAAGCAAGGTGTGGCCTCCTCAGGTAGGTGGGGTGGGACTAAACCTGCGCAAGTCTCCACCGGTCAACAACAGTCTAACATCCAATCCCCCTGAGAAGCCCCTCGGGAAGGCATGGCAACCTGGCTTTGATACCACTTGTCGAACCTGCAGCTCAAACATGAACAACAACAGATGGACTCGATGATTTTGTGTTCCGTAAACGCTGCAACTTTTCTCTATTATCTTATTTATACAAATGACTAAGATTGAAACTAGTGTGTGTCCGAGCTGTGCGGCCGCGCCATCCCACGACCACTCGTCACCTCCCTATAATGCCACCATGCTTACATGAACTCGTGCCATCCCACGAGACGCACAAGGCAGCCTAACTAAGTTGCTTAAACAAAGGGGAACCATTCATGGCACGAACAGGCTCATGCGCATGCCGTTTTATTTCCTAACTAGAATTGCAAACTAACAGCTATTAATAGGCGCTAAAGGCTACGCTCCGAGGAAGGGGGTGGACTACGACGAGGTCTTTCTACTGGTGCACGGTTGGAGATCGTGCGTCTGTTGCTGGCTCTCGTCTCTCATTGTGGCTGGCAGGTGCATCACATGGATGTCAAGTCAGCGTTTTTTAAGGGCGACCTCGCGGAGGAGGTCTACGTGCACTAGCTACCGGGCTACGCCTGCGTCAACAATGAGGACAAGGTGATGCAGCTGCACAAAGCTCTGTACATGCTCAGGCAGGCACCCCGAGCCTGGAACGCCAAGCTTGACGCGTCCCTCATGTCGCTTGGGTTCGAGCGAAGTCTTCTCGAGCATGCGGTGTATAGGAGAAACAGAGACAAGGCCATGCTGATCATCAACGTCTACGTCGATGATCTTATCATCACCGGCACGAACGAGAAGGGCACCACTGCGTTCAATGAACAGATGCACCAGCTGTTCGACATGAGCGACCTTAGCCTGTTAAGCTACTATCTCGGGCTCGAGGTCAAGCAGGGTGCTAGCATGATCACGCTCTGCCAAAGCGCCTACGCCGGGAAGATCTTGGACATAGCGGGCCTGGCAGGCTGCAATGCCTGTCATACACCGATGGAGAATCGGTTGAAGCTAAGCAAGGTCATGGAGATTTCGACAGGGCGTCAGGATTAGGGGGTAATTTGTTGACTCTGTTAATCCTGCGCCTGTTAGTTTATAGTTTTGGTTAGGAAATAAAACGGCATGCGCATGATGCCATGACCGGTTCGCCTTTGTTTTAGCAACTTAGTTAGGCTTCCTTGCGTGCATCGTGGGATGGCACGAGTTCATGCAAGCATGGCGGCATTGTAGGGAGGTGACTGGGTGGTCGTGGGATGGCACGGGCGCACAGCTCGGACACACACTAGTTTCAGTCTTAGTCATCTGTATAAATAAGAGAATAGAAAGACAGAGAAAAGTTGCAGCGTTTACGCAACACAAAATCATCGAGTCCTTGTGTTGTTGTTCATGCTTGAGCTTGCAGGTCTCACAGACTACAGCTCAAGCCTACCTCACGACAGGCAACATTGGCAACACTGGTGTCTTGTAATGTTTCTATCTCCCCTCTGTATGTGCATTAGGCCTTATAGATTGCTCACAATGCCTGATCATGTGTACCTTATGATGTTTTAAAATCTAATAACAGGTACGGAGTACATCTTAATGTAAAGTTGTGATGGTGAAAGAGCAGTGACCAAAATAACCTCTGGAAGAATTTGACTCGTGTAAGACTGTGACTACTTCACCAACAGCACACATGACAGCACATGAGCACAACGTTATCCCAACCAGGGCCAGGGCGTATACGCAAGTAAGACGATAATTAAACTAAAGGAAGGGTCGGGGACGATAATCTGACCGCGGAGTGGGTAGAGGGCATCCCTCCTGACCGGACCGCGACCCTGATGATGTCGATTTTGCCCTCATCCCTGCCGGAAGTGAAGGGCTTAGCCAGCTGCCCGATCACGCTCGCCACCGTCGCCGCAATCAGAACCTTGAGGAACCGAGACGAGTCCTCGTTTAGTTACCAATTGAAAGAAGAAGAAGACAAAACTGGTCAAACTATGCCACGAACCTTGTTGTGCGCGAGCTCGGCGAAGTCCTCCGGGCCGAGGTGGAGCGAAGACGCGGCCGTGAGGGCCCGGCGGCGGCGCGGTCCGTGCCTGGGAGGAGACCAGGAGGAGGAGGGAGATGAGAGGAAGGTGGAGGAGGGTGGGCGCAGGGCGAAGGAAGACTGTGTCATGGCCATTGGATTCGCGAGGCGACGGCTGAGTGCGGCCGCCCGCCTGCCCTGTTATGCTCGAACCAAATAGTAGCTCCCCTTTTTTTTCCATTGAGATTCCCTTTGTCTCATTCGAAAAAAACAAAACCTCTCTCCGTCTTAGTTTCCGACTAAGTACTGCTTGCAGCTAAATTTGAACTACTAGTTCGAGTGTGTACCATAATGAGGTACGACTCTCTCTCCATGTTTAATAATCCAGATTTCGTGGTAAAAATGATGATACAACAGAAATCGGAATGCCACAAAGAAGGGAGGGCATCGCCGGATTTTTTTTATTTTTTTTGCGAATCAGGGCATCGCCGAATCTAACTTAATTTGTTTGATAACGTATGAATAGGCCTGACTAAATCCTTGTATGGCTTATATAAAGATATGTCAGAAAATGGAGATTAGGCCAGGGAGAAATGGCTGAGTGGCTGATACCTGCAGTCTTAAAAATCGATAATGCAGACCTGTTCATTAGCACCAAAATGGAGCTAACGCGCACAACAGTTCTGGATAGCTCCGATGGAGCAGCGCTCTCATAAGATACTTGCACGGCAGTGAGACAGCGAAAGCTCCAACGGCTAAAACAGGGGAGAAGACAAGCACGACAGTTTACTACTGCCTTGGCAGCCTGCCGTTGATACCATAACATACTATGACAGTATGACAATCAAGAACAGAACACGACGCGGGTTTTCAAAGGAAAAACAGAAGATGATGCACCAATCATGCCTTGGCAGTATAAAAAACTCACAGCAGCACGAGTGTAAAAACAACATTCCATGATCGACATACTTTTGCAAGGCACCCATACATCACATGTTAAGTGTTGACCATTTTGGTTAGTCACATGTGGAGAACATTCAGAAAACGAGTGTGGCAGCTGGCGAGTTCTAGGGACCAAAAAGGAAGAGTTCCATATCAACATGGCTCTAATAACAACACTTCCAAGGTGAAGGTTGAGGATGCAGCATGGTGTAGGGTGTCTTATTGATGCGCTGCCAAAGGTACCGTTGATGAGAAACGATATCAGACAACACCACCGAGCTGCTCAAAATAAATATGTATTTTCATGTTAGAGAGAAGAACATACTCCATAATGATGTAGAACAAAACAAATAGTTGTAAAGACACGCACTGAATCGGTTCAAGGTGCAGAAAATATCATAGGGAATTCAAGTAGCATCGGTACTAACAAGATTTGAGTGCATACTGATAGATAAGGGTAACAGAATGTACAGCGCATGCACTACAGAGGTAGGTAGGAGGCTGGTAAAAGGGTAGAAAACCCATTTGAGGGTAATCCTAGAAGTCACAAGGAACCTTAGTCTTGGAAAAGATTGCGTGGCAAACAGCTATAGCCTGACAAAGTCCTTTCTTCTGGTTCATTTATTTCCAAATCAATAGTTTATATATGTGAAAGAAATTCCAAATGCCATGGATTTAAGATGGGGGTCCATACAGAGACTACCTTTGAGGAACTGACTACCTAGTCCTCTGACTATTGTTTACTACTAGCTCTGTTTCAGAATATAAGACATTTAGGTAGGCTAATTAGCCTATCTAAAACGTCTTATATTATGAAACAGTTATGGTAAGTAGCAAGTGCAATATGTGACTTCTATCTACTAAGTAGAAAGTGCAAGAAAGTACAAGCCACTCCCCAAAGATCGACAGCAGATTAGGAACAACCATATTGATTGATTATGCAACAGTAATTAACTAGCTTTTACCACAACAACGTCGTCATGATTCTGCAAATTTCATGCCTTTAACATGGGTCCACACTACACACGAGTATTGGACAAAATTGCATAATTCGTTCTACTAACCGAAGACTTTAAGCATAATAACCATACAATATATCCTTTGTATTTCAGCATCTATAAATGTAAAACGTACCATGATAGCCTCAATCTCTTCCTCGGAGAGTGGTGTGCGTTTGGGAAGTTGTGAAGCTGGCCCTCCAACAGCATTATGAGAAGGTGCCGAAGGAACATCTGATGTAAAGCGATAATTTTTTTTCACCCCAGAAGATGGTGCCTCTACTTTAGCTCCTGAAAATGAAATTGTAAATTGCTAGCTACACCTCTTTCCATGTACTTTGTACTACATTCAGGAAAAAAGTACTTGGTAATATTAAATATAGATGTAACACAGTTCACAATAGAAAATAGTGCTCAGAATAGTGTCCAGAGGGCAGAGCGCTGATATCCGAAGTAAATATAATGGGGAATTGTAATTTTCCCACATGTTGAATGGTCTCCTGTAAATTTCCCTGAGTGGCTTTCTTAGAAAACAACAGCTGTCCCCACCTCCTATTATCCCTGGACAGTTTTAAACTCAATAATTTTACAACCTGACCCGCCGCCTTCCCTCTGCTCACTTCCTTGGCTGGTTCTGTGTTTTCAAAACACAAACGGCCAACGTGGCACCGCACCCAGGAGTATCAGGTCTTTGTGGCAGCGACAACGACTTCCAGCATCCAGGCGAAACTCACCATCTCCTATCAGAAATATCCAATAACTGGTGGTAACAGGCTATATAAACATGGCAGCAACAAGATCGGTGAAAGCCAGAGAAGACACCATCTCCTCTGTAGCCCCAAATAGCTAGGCATTGCAACACTGTCACAGTACTATCAAGCCATGGAACAATCAATACATCCATAGTATGTGAAAAGCAAGTCACTGCAACACCTACTACAAATAATGTTTTAGTAGGAACACTGGAACAGGAAATAAGAACTATCCAGTAACTGGTGTAACGGGCTGTATAACATGGAACCTACAAGGGCAATGAAAGTCAGAGAAGACATCATCTCTTCTAGTCCCCAAAACAGGTTTGAATATTTTATAACACATTCAGAGCATCCATACATATGGAATACCAATCCAAACTACCAAAACAATGAAAGATAGAAAGTCACTGCTTATTCATTGCGATGAAGGCACAGATCATATCCTATCTCAATGGGTCACTAAAATGACTACTGTATCACCTTCATACACTTGAGAACGTCTGTACAGATTAGTTAGCCAGCAGCAACCCTAAATTTGAATGCTATAGCCCAGTCTGTAAAACAAACAACTACAAAGCGAGTGTTCCATGGTAACCCACTAAACCCTCTCTTTCCCATCAAGTTCCTTGCAAAATTATCCAATAACTGGTGGTAACACGCTATATAAACATGGCACCAACAAGGTCGGTGAAAGCCAGAGAAGACATCATCTCTTCTGTAGCCCCAAATAGCTAAGCATTGCAACACTAACACAGTACTATCAAGCCAGGGAACAATCAATACATTCATAGCATGTGAAAAGCAAGTCACTGCAACACCTACTACAAATAATGTTTTAGTAGAACAGGAAATAAGAACTATCCAACAACTGGTGCAACAGGCTGTATAACATGGCACCTAAGAGGGCTATGAAAATAAGAGAAGACACCATCTCTTCTAATCCCAAAAACAGGGTTCATTATTTTGTAACACATTCAGAGCATCCATATATATGGAATACCAAGCCGAACTACCGAAACAATGTAAAATAGAAAGTTACTGCTTATTTATTGCGATGAAGGTGCAGTTCACATCAGATCTCAATGGGTCACTAAAATGACTAATGTATCACCTTCATACACTTGAGAACGTCTGTACAGATTAGTTAGCCAGCAGCAACCCTAAATCTGAATGATACAGCCCAGTCTGTGAAACAAACAACTACAAAGCACATGAGTGTTCCATGGTAACCAACTAAGCCCTCTCTTTCCCATCAAGTCCCTTGCAAAATTATCCCTAATATCTCAACTTCATCTATCTTAAGTGGAGAAGAACCAATACAAGAATAACTCCCATTTGGCTTAAACTCTGAAAAGCTGCCTGAAACCATCAGGCGCAGGATCACGTTCACATTCCTAATTTATGCAGCAAAATAACATCCCAAGGAAAAAAAAAATGCTGCACTGATCAATCAACTACTTCAGAAAGCATGTGCCCAACCACAAATTACCATCGGTAATTAACCGAATTCAAGAAGAAAGAAAAAAAAATAGTTGCGGATTCGAAAATACTGCGCTTACCCAATCGGGACATGAGGGTCGCATGCTGATCTGCAGCAGATTGCGCCGCTGCGTCAAGGAAAATCAACCGGAAAATCGAAGAGGCGGAGAATTAGATCTCTGGCAAACCAGACCTAAACAAGCGAACCTAAGCCGTGCACGAATCTAAGGGGGAAAAAAGAATTGCGGGGTGAAGAGAGCACCTGCTGGTGCTGTGGATGGGACTTTGAGATGCCTCTTGGGGAATCTGATCAGGGGAATGCGCGGCATCTTTGGATGCAGCAGAATTTCTCCACGGAACGCTTCTAGGAAATCGCGATGGTAAAACCTGCTGTTCGTCTCTCGTTCCTCTTTTTCGTGGGTGTGTTTCTTGCGGTGGGGGCGAGGCGGAACAGGGGCGGCGATAGATTTTGCAAATAGATCCAGAGCAATGAGTATATTTACCTAGTAGTCCTACTACTATTCAAAATCTTGACTTTCTAAGGGTGCGTTCGGTTGAGTTCGCGAAGTGTAATGTAAATATGTAAAAATGGAACGGTTTCACACCTGAGAGTGGTTTAGTGTTTGATTGAGAAATAGAATTAAACAAGATGATTTCTCAAAAGAGAGTATTCCCTCTAGATTGGAACACACTTATCAAAATATATGCTAAAGCCACCCCAAGCTTGCTCAGTCCCTCAAATTCTCTTATCATCTGTTCCCCAACCAAACACGGGAAGAGAACTAACCCATTCTATTTCTTAGCTTAAACCAAACACATGAATAGAACCAACTCATTCTTCTGGAATATAACCATGACATTACATTCTACTTAGTTCCCAAACTAAACATAGCCTAAGTTGAACGTTTTGATTTCATGGCATGGGGCTCTCATTTGCTTCCCCTTTTCCTTCTCCTTACTCTAGTTTTGAGAAACGAAGTCTGAAAGGACAAAATGCCCTTATCCAGTTTTTGATTAATCATGACATCGGAGTTAGAGAGCGGACTAATGTTTCTACTAGTATCCCTACAGGTGACAGTCCATGTTTGATCATGAGAGGTGGTGTGTGACCCTCCATTCTTTTATGAAGTGAAGAGTCGGTGTTTTCGTTACTTTTCTCTCTTATTTCTCTTTGAGTATAGTAGGAAGCACCGCACTTTAAGAGAGGTGATCTCGATGCGCTCTTTGGGGATGTTCTACACCACACACACACATTATATCATCTTCAGCCACACACCCACTCAAGGAGAGACAGAAATTCGTTGTGGAAAATGAGCTAAAAAGAGGGTCTTACGAAATCGGCAAGAATCCCGGCGCCGCCGAAGTGGCCACCGGAATTTCCGGTCACCACCAAAAATTCTCGGCGCACGCCGAAACGGATCACTATATAGGGTTTCGGTTCTTCGCCAGAATTTTTGGTCGCCGCCGGAACGATCGGCGGAGAAACCGGTCTCACGTAAATCATGCCATAATTTTGGCGCCTGGCTTCACGGACTTATTGTTTCTCTCAGTAGGACCCTCCAAATGGCTCCTTTTTCACCCCGGACTATAAATACCCCTTTCTTCTCCACTGAGAGTTAGGTGTTCCATTACATACTCATTCTTGAAGCTCTCTCTCCCCCCATTGTTGAAACACAATTTCTTGAGGATCTCCCATTCTACCCAACCATTTCCAAATCCCTTTGGTAGAAAGCAAGAGGAGGTCCTGATCTACATTTCCACCAAGCCAAAGTTCATTCCCCCTTGAGTTCATCGAGTTAGGTTGTTACTCTTGGGTTTGTGGGAAACCCTAGGCGGCTAGGGTCACTCGGAGGCATTTTGGCTTGTGATTTGCTTCATGGAAAGTTTATGAGGGTTTGGAGACTACCTTAAAGTCTACCACGAGTAAGTGAGTTATTCCTTCGTGGGATAGGCTCGGAGAAGAAGGTGAGCCTTCGTGGCGTTGGGGAATCCTTCATGGAACCTCACACCTCTCCAACATGACGTAGCCCCCTTCCCAAAGGTGGTGAACACGGGAATACATCTTCATCTCCGCGTGCTTCGGTTATTCCTTAACCAATCTCTTACTTGTGTTTTTTACTTTGTGATAACCTTTGTGCTTGAAGTATCTTGTATCATCATATAGGTTGCCTCACCTAGTTTGCATTTAGGCACACTTATATTCCGCAAAGCCTAAAACTTGCAAAAGATTACAAAGAATTTTGTAGAAACCTATTCACCCCCTCCCTCTAGGTAAACCATCTTACACTTTCAATTGATATCAGAGCCAAGGGCTCTTCTAAGGGCTTTACCGCCTAAGAGAAAAGATGGGTTTCTCCGATGATGATGAGGAAAAGACTTATTCGGTCAAGGAGCTCCGTGAACTCTTTGTAAAATGGTCCCTTGAAAAGGCCAAGGCAGATTCTAATCTCCTTGCTCGAATAAGTTTCCTTGAAGGACGTTTTACGGGGATGGGAGAGGGGGTCATGCTTGCCGAAACTTCGGTAGTACCTCAAGAGAGGCCGATGGACACCGGTAAGGAGGCCGTGATCGAGTACTCTAGTGAGAGTGACCCGACGAAAGCCTCAATGCATCCTAATCCATTTTCGTATATATATACTAAGCAAAAGAACATCATGCCTCATATTAATGGTTCGGGTCCCGCACCTCATTATGATGGAACTCACTTCTCTCATTGGAAAGCTTCCATGGAATCTCATCTTCGCAGCTGTAGTGTGGAGCTTTGGGAGATTGTGGGCAAGGGCTTCTATCCACAAGATCCCAACAACCTCACTCCGGGAGAGTACTATGACCGTCAACTAAATGCAACAGCCTGTGAAAAGATAAGGAGTGCCATTCACCACACTCTCCATGATAAGTTAGTGACATCCCCACCGCAAAGGAGATTTTGGATAGGATTGTCATTCTCCAAGAGGGAACGTCCCTTATCCAAAAGTCCAAGTATGAAGCTGCCAAGTCAGAGATGAACATGTTCATGAACCATGATGATGATTCCATCGGGGAAGCATACAAGAGACTTGTTGCCCTCCGTGTGAAGATTAATAGTCTTGGTTGTGACAAGTATGATGATGGGTTCAACTTGAATGATGAGCTCATCAAATCCAAGATTATCTCCATGATCACAACCACCGACAAGAAGCTTGCCTTGAACTTGCAACTCCTAGATTCAGCTCGCCACTTCTCTCCTGATGATATAGTGTCATATCTTGTTGCCACGGATAACTTGGCGGATGAAGGACAAAAGATCAAGGAGATCAACCGTGCTATTGGGTATTCTCACTCCCTAGCATTGAAGGCCAGGGATGTGCAAGAAAGTGTTGCAAGTGAAGAAGAAAATGATAGTAATGGAGTTGATGACATGCTCTCTCAACTTGCACGCTTCACTAAGAACTTGAAGTTCCGAAGAAGAAGAAGCTCAACCGGACCAAGTGAGAAGAAGAGGACTTGCTACAATTGTGATGAGTCGGATCACTTTACCGACATGTGCCCTTATGAGAAGAGACTTGACAAACCCAAGTATGAAGAGGGTGCCAAGCCAAGATTGAAGCCAAGCCCCATCAATGAGAGATACAAGAGGAACAAGAAGCGTGATGGCTAAGGCTTCCTAGGCCAAGAATTCTTATCCGGTGCGGAGAGTGAAGATGAGGAGAAGGTTGTGGGAGTGGTCGGTTTGGCTTTTGCCGAACCCGGGTCACTCTTCACATATGACTACACCAAGGACTATGTCGATGACTCTATCACTCCCAAGGTCACCGGTACTTGCCTTATGGCACGAAGCTCCAAGGAAACATGCGATGTGGAGAGTGAGGACGAGGAGGAGGTGTTTGGTGAGCCTAGTTTGGTTTACACTGAACCTGGGTCACTACTCACCTACGACTACACCAAGGACTACATCGATGATTCTCCTACTCCCAAGGTCATCAGCTCTTGCCTTATGGCAAGGAGCATGAAGGTAATCTATTCTCCTCCATCTCTCTCTAGTATCTTGGATGATCATGTTAGTACCAATGATTGTGACAATGATGAATTTGATGAAAACTATATACAAGAAATGTATAAAATCATGAAGTCTCTTCTTAGCAATGCTCGTGCTAGATTCAAGCAATTAATGGATCTTGTCAATTCACGTGACGAGACCTTTGATAGCTTGGAATCTCATATTGATGATGAGAAATGGAGATTCAATCTCCTTGAGCAAGAGCTAAGCAAGGAAAATAACAATACTTCTCTTCTTAAAGAACAAATTGAAATTTATGAACTAGATAAGGCAAACAATGTGGATACCCTAGATATAGCTATCACCTTGTCCCAAGAGCTTGATACTTCAAAGAAAAAACTTGAAATTACACATGCTTCTCTCACCAATGACCTTGAGGACCTTGAGAAAGCTAATTTGCTTGTCAAGCGTGAGCTCATAAAACTTGGGGAGAATCATGATCAACTTCGAGTGTCCTATGAAAAGGCTCTTGGTACATTGAAGGATCCAGTTATTATTGAGAATGTTACTTGTTCTTCTAACTCTACCTTCGATCAAGCTTATCTCCTTGAGGAGAACAATAAGTTGAAGGAACAACTTGAGAAGGAGCGTCTCAAACCTACCTCCAAGGGCAAGATTCTTGATGAGATTCTTGCTCACCAAATGACGAGCTCCAAGGCAAGGTATGGGGTTTGACCCCAAGAACAACAAGAATTGTGTCAACCCACCTAAGAAGATCAACTTTGTGCGTGAAGGGCACAAGGTGGTTGACCAAGTAAAGGAGAATGTGGTGAACGGGGGAGCCACAAGGGGCAACCCCAATCACAAGTTTGCGGGAAAATCTAATCCATCCTATGTGCTATGTAAGGGCACCCAGGGAGATGTATATGCCAAATATGTTGTCCCTTGCAATGGTTATGCTTATAGGTGGTACTCAATTTGGGTACCAAAAGATCTTGTTGCTAATGCTAGGGACCCATTACTTAATGGGTTCCTAAATCAAAGAATTGATTTTGTAGGGGTATACCTCCGGTGGTTCAAAATGGGTGTTTGATAGTGGTTGCACCAATCATATGACTGGAGGTAGAAGTGCGCTTGACCAATTCATTCATGATGTCAATTCAATGTCAAGCATCACTTTTGGAGACAACTCTAGAGGAAAGTACTAGGTTATGGCAAGTTGGCGGTCTCCAAGGATTTGACCCTAGAGATCGTCATGCTTGTTGAGAACCTTGGTTACAACTTACTTTCAATTAAACATCTTGCGGATGCTGGTTATAATTCCTATTTCTCAAGAACATTTGTGAAAGTCTTTAGGAGTGATAATCTCAGTTTGGTCCTTGTTGGACATGTGGAAGACGACCTTTACGTGGTCGATCTCTCGCAAGAGAACCAATCTCTTTCCACATGTCTAATGGCCAAGGTTGACGAGGGATGGCTTTGGCATTGCCGCCTTGGCCACATCAACATGAGAAATCTTAAACAAATCTTAAAGGGTGAGCATATTGTTGGACTAACCAGTGTGTCTTTTGAGAAGGATCGTGTGTGTAGTGCTTGCATTTCAGGAAAACAATGTGGGAAGAGTCATCCATCAATATCCAAGGTGGCCACGTCAAGACCGTTGGAGCTTCTCCATTTGGATCTCTTCGGGCCATCAACATATGACTCTCTTGGTGGAAGAAAGTATGGCCTTGTCATCGTTGATGATTATTCAAGGTACACGTGGGTCTTTCTTCTCAAGTCAAAGGATGAGACCTACAAGTACTTCATGATCTTCGCCAAGCAAGATCAATGTACCCATAAGTAGAGATCAAGACCATTAGGACCGACAATGGCACTGAATTCAAGAACTACACCATGCAAGAGTTTGTTCAAGATGAGGGGATCAAGCATGAATTCTCTGCTCCATATACCCTCAACAAAATGGTGTTGTTCAAAGGAAGAACCGGACTATCATTGAGATGGAAAGAACAGTGTTGAGTGAGTTCAAGTCACCCCCAAAAATTTGGGGAGAAGCCATCGCTACCATGGTTCACTACTCGAACCATATCTTCCTCTGAGCTCCCTTTGACATGACTCCGTACGAGATTCTCATAAAGAACAAGCCCAACATCAACTACTTCCGCGTCTTTGGGTGCAAGTGCCTCGTTAAGAACAAGAAAGAAAAGCTCGGTAAATTCGAATCTAGAACTATAGAGGGTATATTTGTTGGTTCTGCGGAAAACTCTCATGCCTATAGATACTACAACAAAGCCAATGGTTGTGTTGAAGTATCTTGTTACGTAGAGTTTTTGGAGGATAATGGCCCCCAAGAGGGGCAAGTTGTTCCATGTGTTGTAGGTGATGGATATTCTTCTCAAGTCATCAAGTTGATGGGAATTGGACATATTTTGCCCACCGAATATCATATCCATGATCAAGAAGTTGATGGGGGAGGATCAAGACCAACTCAAGAAGAGCCTATCTCTACTCAAGTTGAACCATCAAGCGCACCTCATGACGAACAACTCTCGCAACCCGAAGAACAAGAACCAAGCCCTTAACCCATTGGGCAAGACCAAGAAGACGAACAAGTTCCTCAAACCCAAGGTCAAGATCAAGAAGTTGTCAATGATCAAGGACCAACAAAAGATGAATTTGTTGATCATGAAGGGACAACCCGGAAGATCAAGTCTGCCTCTATTGCAAGTGGACTCCAAGTCAATAATATACTTGGAAGCATATCAAGAGGAATCAAGACTCGTAACAAGAAGAAGCATCTCACTACCTTTTGTGGCCATCATGAATTTGTGTCCAACTTTGAGCCACTCAAGGTCCATGAAGCTTTGGAGGATCCGGATTGGTTCATTGCCATGCAAGAAGAACTCGAGTGATTCACCCGCAATGAAGTTTGGTCTCTTGTGGAGAGGCCTAAAGATCATCGCATCAATGCCATTGGGACCAAGTGGGTATTCAAGAACAAGCAAGATGAGAACGGAACCGTCACAAGAAACAATGCAAGGTTAATGGCGCAAGGGTATGCCCAAATAGAAGGTATTGACTATGGGACACCTTTGCACCCGTTGCTCGCCTTGAAGCTATTCGTCTCTTGCTTGCATATGCATCTTTTCATAACTTCAAGCTTTATCAAATGGATGTGAAAAGTGAATTTCTTAAATGGTCCCTTGAAAGAGGTTTCATATGTAGCTCAACCCTCGGGTTTCGAAAACACACGCTATCCCAACCATGTGTATCTACTCCATAAGACGCTCTACGGGCTAAAGCAAGCTCCTCGTTCTTAGTATGAGCACCTTAGGGATTTCTTACTCATGGACGGTTTTAGTGTGGGTAAAGTCGATTTCGACCTTTTCACCAAACGGGTTAAAGGGGGTGGCTTATTTATTGTTCAAATTTATGTTGACGATATTATCTTTGGTGGAGCTAATGAATCTCATAACAAAGCTTTTGCTGAGTTGATGACCAAGAAATTTAGGATGTCCATGATGGGGGAGTTAAAGTATTTCCTAGGCTTCATTGTGAAGTAACTTGCTCAAGGAACCTTCATCTCCCAAGAGAAGTACGTGAAGGACATGCTCGCGAAGTTTGAGATGACCAATGCCAATCCCATGAAGACCCCATGCCACTCAACGGGCAACTTGGTCTTGGAGAAGGTGAGAACGACATGGACCAAAAGGTATATCGCTCCATGATTGGTTCCTTGCTCTATCTTTGTGCTTATAGGCTGGATATCATGTTAAGTGTTGGAATGTGTGCTCGTTTTCAATCCGCTCCCAAGGATTGCCACTTGATGGCGGTCAAACAAATTTTTAGGTACCTTGTTCTCACTCCTACACTCGGGCTTTGGTATCCAAAGGGGTCAACCTTTGAGCTTGTTGGCTATTTGGATTTTGATTGGGCTGGTGATAAGTTCCGAGGCTTGCCAATTCCTTGGCCGGTCGTTGGTGAGTTGGTCATCCAAGAAACAAAACTCCACCGCCCTATCCACCATCGAAGCTGAATACACTTTTGTGGCACCTTGTTGCGCTCAATTGTTATGGATGAGGCAAACCTTGAAAGACTAAGGTGTGTCTCTTGGTACGGTGCCTCTTCTATGTGACAATTAAAGCGCAATAAAGATCACCAATAACCCTGTCCAACATTGTCGCACCAAACATATTGACATCTGCCACCACTTCCTACGTGACCATGTCGCAAATGGTGACATCAATCTCACTCATGTGGGAATGATGTTCCAATTGGCGGATATTTTCATGAAGCCTTTGGATGAAGCCTGTTTTGTCATGTTGAGGCTAGAACTCGGTATTCTAGATCCTAAAAACTTGGATTGATTTACTTCTTGCATTATATTCTTGCTCTTAACTTGATATGTAGCCTAGTCGCGCAGCACATATATCGGGATAGTCATCCTACCATGTCTTGGTTTGATGCATACCTATGTGTGCGATATCAATTGATATCGTGTCATGATATGGGTCCAAGCATCTATCTTTGAGGAGCCATGACATGTGTGCTTAAACATAGGGGGAGAAATCCCCCGCCCAACATTTGGTTTTTGTGTATTGGGTGATTTGACTTTTGATGATGAGTACTCATGTCCATTGTTGCTATTTGTGTTTATTTCTATTTATTCCACTGGATATGGGTTACTTCCTTGTTCAATCTGGATTCTGTGTATATGTCCATATGGTCGCTCACTCGGACTGTCAAAAAAGAGGGAAACATCAAAACTTTTTGCCAAAATTCAGTTTTCCAGCAAAACTTCTAGTCTTGCCAGATGGGGAGCCGCTTTCGGCGGCCACCGAAATTTCCAGCGCAGACCAAACTGCCATACAGAGCTTAGCTTCGGTCCACCGCCGAAAACTTCAGTCGCCACTGATACGTCCATAATGTATCTATAATTTTTGATGGTTTTATGCTAATAATATGCTCTTGATACTCCTTTTTATATAAAGTTTATGATTTATTTGTACTAACCTACTAATAGTTGCAAAAGTGCACAATGTTCTTGTTTTACACTTTGATGTGTAGGAATTACCAAGAATACAAGTGGAAACCTTGTTGGAGTCAAATTGGGATTTTCCAGAAATATATCTCATAACTCTTTTTGAAGATGGTCACGTTTCGGGTCGAATACGGCGTCAAACGGAAAACTCTTCAACTACAAAGTTGTTGAAAATTTTGCGACAAACGTTCTGGACATAAAATTTAGCTGATTCCGAGTCCAGACGGGCCTGATAGACCTAATTTACTGCAGCCCAAGATGGGGTGATGGGAATCCGAGAAGCTATATAAAGGGAGGAAACCTAATTCGTGGGAGACACCTCCACCCACGAATTTGCAGCCACGAAAGCCACGTTTTTGCCTTTCCCATAGATCCCATCTCCATGGAAGAGGGCTCCCAATAAGCCATGAAGGAAGGGGGCTAAGGGGCAGTGCTCCCCTGTGATACCGGCAGCGTGGAAGGAGTCCTCCGCGTCGCCGCTGGCGCCGCCGCCGCCTCTTCACCATCTTCAACGCCATCTCCATCGATCTCCACCGCCATCTCCATCGCCATTGCTGATTCCCATGATGAGGAGGGAGTAGTTCTCTCTCGAGACTAAGGGCTCTACCGGTAGCTATGTGTTCATCTCTCTCTCTATGCATGATCATATTGTGATCATGAGCTTTGTAATCAAGTAAATCTACCTTGCTACTCAAGTGCTTTAATAGATCTCTGCTCTCCCCATGTGTGTGAAAGTGACAGCGTGCCCACCATGGTGGCACTTAGGCTAGAGATTACAAATACTTGTTATGAGTTATATTTGGAGTTGGATGTTTCTATGAAATTGTGGTGTTTGTTGGAACCATCTAGAGCTCAAGGTGACAGTGTGGGGTTATCTAGATGGGGAAAGAGGACTTTGAGGAGTGTTGTTATAGCCCTGCCATGGATTAGCATGTCCAACCGGAGAGTAGTTCAGAATAGTATCATAAAGAGAATATATTTATATGAGAGTGTTCACTAGTGAAAGTATGATCCCTAGGCCTTGTTTCTAAGCATCGAAACACCGTTTGCAACTAGATCTGTTACATGTTTGCTTGTTCCCATCTTTATTTCAGTTTGCCTTTAGTATTTTCCACGCCATTAAAGCTATTTTCTGGCACCATTACCACTTATAATTATCCATACCACTTGTATTTCACTATCTCTTCGCCGAACTAGTGCACCTATACACCTGACAAGTGTATTGGGTGTGTTGAGGATACAAGAGACTTCTTATATCTTGATTGCAGGGTTGCTTGAGAGGGATACCTTTGACCACTTCCTCCCTGAGTTCGATAAACCTTGGGTAATTCACTTAAGGGAAAACTTGCTGCTATTCTACAAACCTCTGCACTTGGAGGCCCAATAACTGTCTACAAGAATAGAAGTGTGTAGACATGAGCCACCAGAATTCTTGGTGTGGTTTTGGTCCGCCGGCCCTCCCGCTGGTTTTTTCGTCTGCCACTCCGGTCGCGTCGGACTTATTGACGGTTTGGTCTTTTGGGGGGTATTTAAGCCCACGCGTGGGGGTAGTTCTAGCTTTCTTTTTCTTTCTCCCCCACGCCCTCCCCTACTCCATGGCCATTGCCCCAAGCTCCCCCACCCTCCCATAGGCCCTTCCCTCCACCCAAATCCCCCAAACTCTACCAAGTTGTAGATCAGGCCTCTACAAGTCTTCTCACTGAAGTTTTTTCTCTCTACTTGCTTGCATTGGGATATCGGGTATTTTATCTCTTTCTCCTCGTGTGGTCTTCTTCTTTGCCATCTTTGGCAAGGGAGGGCATGGATTCATCAGGCTCCAAGGGTAATGTGCTTCCCCATCTCTTTCTCTCTTCCTCATTCTAGTTTTCCCTATCTCCATGGTAATGAAACCCTATATATGAGCCCTAGTTCTCTTTTTCACATATGTTCCCCTTGAAGGAGATATGCCCTAGAGGCAAATAATAAATAGGTTTTTATTGTCATATCTCAATTAGTTTATAATAGTTTCGTATTGTGCTATAACTGTGCCAAGTAGAAACATTTGTACAGGTGTGGTATGAAACAACAGAGTCCCTAGTAGCCTCTATTCACACTAGTTCGTTGGTCATGAGGATGATCTGGGTTTCAAGATCATGGGCATTTATGCCAATTGACAACAGGATCATATCATTGGAGAATGATGTGATTGGACATTCCTCGAAGGATTGCAACACGATCAAGTCATATAAGTTCATTGTTGCAACAACTATACCTAGACTCCTTTTCCTTAGACCATGAGCTCATATTACTCACTGTTTCCCGAGGCTGCTTAGACTGTATCAACCGTCATCTGGTAATACAGTGGCCATAAAGGTGTAAGTTGGGTATTCCAAAGGAACAGTAGATGACATGTGACTGCAAGACCGGGATTTGTTCACCCACATGATGGGTAAAGATACATACGGCCGACTTGGTGAGATTACATCCATAAATGTTGCAACATGTGACTCGGTCATGGGGATGTAATATCACGGTAACAAGAAAACAGAACTTGTTGTGAACGAGATTGAACAAGGTATGTGATACCAATGATCGGGTCTCGGACAAGTCGTATCAAAAAACAAAAGGAATTGGATGCTACATTTAGCGGTTCAAACGACATTGTCATCAGGAATGCATAGGGGTCACATGGATATCCCTGGTCCCTCTATTGATCATTGATATAGATCATGTCTAGAGCATTCCCGAGTCGTGAGAGGATACACTTAAGGGTATGATGAGAGCGATCATTCGTAAGATTTGATCATAGTAGAGAAAGAGAAAGCCGGAATCGTTCCGCGGAGAAATCCGAAGCTGTTCGGAGAAAGAATAAAGGACCGGAATCATTCCGGGAATTTCGAAGTTGTTCGGAGGATATAGAAAGGTGAACCGAAAGGTGTTTCGGGTTGAATCAGGTTTTGTAATATGTATTTACATATTAATTAATGTAATTAATATTAAATATAATATTAAAATCTAATTTGAAGGGGTATTCCACTAATGGGCCAAACTTCCTAGGGAAAAAGGGCCCATGAGGGAAAACCGAAGGAGGGAAGGGCCAAGGCCCAGGCACCTTAAGGGGGCCCACCCGGCCAGCCTAGGGTTGTACGCGGGGTGAGGCCCATCCCTGGCCGACTGGCCCATGAGGCCCATGCGCCTCCCCCTCTCCCTTGATTAGTCCCACATGGGAAACCCAAAGGGGAGGGCACACCCCCTCCCCTATATAAAGGGGTGCCCATGGGTGGGATGAGACACACCAATATTTGGAGAAGTCCTTTGGTTGACTTCCTCCTTTCCTCTCTCTCTAGCCCTTGTGACCATGACCCCAAGTTTGGGTTGTGCAAACAAGGCACACCTGTAGTACATCGTTGCGCTGCAGGGATTCCTAGCCGGATATCAACTTCCGCACTCCCAGCGGGCTCGAGGATCCGGAGGTCTCATCGTGCACCGGATGTGTACTAAGACACGAGGCGTAACACTTGGGGCGCTTAAATGTCGTGAGCCGGAGCTGTTGCACGATGAAGATGAAGAAGGAGCAAGGGGTGACCTGTGAGGAGCTTCGCGACCTTGAGGTCGGCTACGAGTACGACTACTTCAACCACGTTCTCCGCAGAACGTTAACCGCGTACGGTATATAAGGGTATGTATTCTATATGCATTGGTCGTTACCGCATTACTACATAGATAGATCCTAGGCAGTTTTTGGGGTTCTAACGTAGGAAATGTTTTGTTTTCTGCTGCGGATCCCCTTCAGTGGTATCAGAGCCGATCTATGCGTAGGAGTGTTGTACGGCCAGTACGTACAAGTATTGTGCGGGCATTGATCTCTTAGTTGTTACCTCTAACGTGTACTTGTTTATATCGCGATATTATTTGATGAAGCGGTCCGGACCGACCTTACACGTATTTGTACGCAAGACTGGTTCCACGCTCAACATACGGCTTGTACCGTATAAGTGGCTAGCGGGTGTCTGTTTCTCATTCGATAGTTGATATAGCATTTATAACGGAGGGCCCCGAAAGGGGTGTAATAGAGACAACTGTCAGATCCATGTTGTGGTTGGAAAGTTCATAGTTTAGAAAAAGTTCTATTGCAAAAGCCCTAACAACCACGTAAAACTTGCAATAGATAAACTAGAGGCGTCTAACTTTATTTTGCAGGGGGCATATGATTATGATATGGCATGGTCGTTGCGAAGGTAAAGTAGTTTACTTTTCTGTGACTAAGTAGTATAGTAATAGTCATCGTTCCGATAAACGACCTGGTGGAGGCGTAGTGGACTTGGCGTCAAACCAAGGGCAAGATGGAGATCATGCCAGAGCGCTCGATAGAGATCAAGGCGCAAGAAAGACCATATCATATCACATTATACATATGATGTTGATTCCTGTTTTACATCTTACTAGATCATGATGACGCGCGTTGCCACACCCTATCTATTGGGACTATAAGTTGTTAGTAACTGATAAAAATATATTTGAATTTTGGTGGGATGCTTGATTAATTTAAAGCACACAAGTCCAAACATGGAAATGGTTCCTGTTGTTTTCAACAAAAACTATATAATAACAATCTAAACAAAAGGAAAATTTTAAGTGAAAATATATACGTTTTAGAATGAAGCTGTAGAAAATTATTTAGACATCGTCAATAGGAAACACATCCGGTGACCCATTCCAATTACTGTGAAGGTAAATAAAAAGAAAAAAGGGAAAAATCATTGACGTAGAATTGCTAGAGCCCGTTCAACACAAGAGCTTTTATTCAGTCATGAATGCTAAGTTTGACACTTGCACAAATGCATTTGGGGGGAAAATGGTATGTTTCATACTAAATCATCAATAGACAACAAAATAAGTGCATCATATGCACTCACCTGAATCAAAAGTAAATGCAGCATATCAAGCCAGAGATCAACTTTTAGGTATGAAGACATATTTATGGGTGCACTTTGAGTTGGAAAACTTTTGACGTGTTATATATCATATCAATCATCTTGTGTGTATCGCATCTGAAGGATGTCAAGAAGACAACGTCTTGTTATATTAGCAAAGGTGGCTCCAATATTTTAATAGATACAAAGATTACCATAAACAATACACGTGGATTTGAAACAATAGAGTGGTGTCTTCACTTATAGCTTCCTGTATCGAATTTCACGCTGCTCAATGTTGTAGCTAACCTTAACTAGAAATGTACCTAATTAACAAACAATGCAGACTATTTTTTTATCTAGAGGATAAGGACCAAGATGATATTAAGCTTTTAACATTAATATAATCCAAGGACAGTGTCTGATAAGTGATACCCTACCAGTAGAAGGGATGCAATACGTCGTAGACTTCTAGTAATCACACTCTTGTAGCATTATTAGTTCATGTGCAGCAGTACATATCAGGTACTCTTGCCATATTCCACACTTGATATTTCACATGCTTTTTACTTTTGATTGCGGAGCATCCTCTGTCTCAAAAAAATTATCATATTGTTTGCATTACTACAAACCTGTGATTGACATAATCAATGAAACACCGTGTAATTCATGGGTGAGGCAGAATTTCTCTTCCATTTCCATATTGTATCTTGGTAAAACAGAAGAAAAACGTTGTTGAGCATTCCAAGAAGGAGATAGCGGACCAATCATAGTAAAGCTAGAGAAGAAAATATCACGTATTAGAAGCCTTTATATATCACCTCCTAAAGGGAACCAAGGCAACATTTATAGATGCACGTAGAAAACCATGAGTAGTTCAACAACAAGAAGAAACTGTAATTAGAGATATAACCTGATACAAAGGCTCTGCCGGTTTAAACCGAACCTAGATTTTTAAAAAAAATAAATGTTTCATTAAATCGACCAATGTATCCTAACAAGAGATGGAGGGACTGTAAGTACACATATACATGGATACGTATGAGCGAAACAGATGAGGTATTTAGAAACTGACCTGGACGTCAACCATTGCAAATAGACAGATCAAGAACTCCACAACAAAAATAAAATCTGAGCTGACCAAGATTTTAGAGAACAGAATTGAGGGGAATCAGGATGGATAGAACCTACAAAAAATTGAAGTTCGAAAAATTAAGAGTAACAGCCGGCAAAAATGATTAGATGGAGAAGAGGGAGTGCGTATGACAGAAGCAATCTAGTAGCAATTCCGGGCTACAGAAGGGAAAGGTAGAGAGCTTGGGGAAACAAAAGAATATATAGACGACGTGAGGCCTCTTCAATAACGGGGGTTAACATACCATCATCATCACTCGCCGACGCCAGTTGCTAAAGATAGCAGGAACTGAAAATTAACAACGACTTCAAGGGAAGCGCATAAATCATGATGGTTTGCATATCATCAACCAGGTCGCCATGAATGACGAGGCAAGAGAACATCCCTGCCGCATCCGCATAGGAGATCGATGCCCCGCTACAGTTACCGTATCTGCACGGGAGATCGATGCCAGCTCCAGATATCCTGGACTACGATCGAACGGATCAAGAGGTGAAGAGGTGTACGTCCCGTTTGGATCGGCTGAATCTATCCCGGCGTCTCCTCTCCTATTTTTTCCCACTCATTCGGTATCAGGAACGACGCCCGGTTCATCTTAGAAGGGTGCAGTAAACCAAGTAACGAGACAAAGTAGTCATTCTGGCCCAATTAATCATAGAAAGGCTTTTTGATGCCCAGAGAAGCGTCCCTAAGGGATAATTCACACGTGGGAGCTGAGGATCATCCAACGGCCAGAATGACTCGGGGGGCGCGATCGGACGGCCAAAACTGCCCAGATCGTGGGAGGCCTCCTCTTTGACTCAGTTTTAATATCCCTAATTGTGTGCTAGTATTTAGATACTTAACGGTAGCAAATAAGATAATCCCTATTTAATTTCAATGTTCCATGTTCCCCTTGTGTGTGCACCACCAAGAAAGTTCTTCGGTGTGAGGCGCCCTGCGGTGAGTAGGGGTCAGACATATCTACATTCGCATATAGTGGGTGTAATCCATGTTGCACAGCGAATACACACAAGTTAGATTTGGCGAGCCTAGCATGTTAGAGGCGGCCTCGTAACAAGAGATCGAAAGATCGAGCATGAGTCACATGGATGATGTGATTGGCATTATTGAATGTCTACCTTTGATAATGTATTGATGGCCGTGTTGATCGGGGGAGGTACAGTGGATAGGGATCATGCAATCACTAAAATTGTCCAGGGGATGACAATTTTAGTGGAGACCAATTATAAATTGATCTCTTATTATAAACTTAGTCTAGATGTCTGTTTGCAAGTATCTTAGTAGATCTTGGCCTATCCCATTGAGGTCCTTTGCGACCATGGGAATATATTGCTTAATGTGAAACTTTGCAAAAGGGTCCAACTTCATAGATTAATACCCACGCCCGAGGGATAACCTCGTAAAAGGTGATCTTCTCTTCTTGATACAATAATCATTAGGAAATAATTCGATGACTCCGGAATGTTTGTGTTTTCTCCATAATCACCCAATAAGCCATTCTCCATTCGATGGAGAGTTGGGCTACATTTTGTATTCTACAGAATAAGGCATACATAGTATGAGTCGTTGGATGGGTTTTCCTCCATCATGGATGAAAAGAGATTGTTTGTAAAAACACTTAGCGATCTTGCATTAAAGTTGAGAACTCTTGGAAGGGCTTGATTGCAATGGAGGTCATGGATGAAAAGGTATATGTAAGATATACAAATTATAAATGTGGTTCTTGCAAAACTCGTTGCAGTTTGCAAAGTATTTGATACTTGTCCCATTTTGTGAAAACATGAGGATCTGCTTGAGAATTGATGGTTTTGAGGCAACGTGACTTGATGGCGGCAAGCAAAACAGTTGATGGCCTACATCACCTCTTTCCTCAAAGTTTGTCATTTATATTAGTGGACTTGAATAGAATTTTGTAATCATTGTTTGTGTGTCTTGCTTTAAGCGAGACGATTATTGATATGAACAAGTTACAAGCTAGTTTGTACTATTCTTATGAACAATACCTTATGGTCACATTACGATTATAAATAAGTTATTCTCATTACTATGTTAATGATAATAGTTTAAACATTTATAAAGGATTAGAATGCTAAAAGATATCCAAAGTTTAATAATGAAATGACACTATAGTTTAAGTCATTTTGGTTATTGCATGTTCTTTATGAAGATCGGGGTCCTAGATGCTTAATCTAGAGACTTTGCAAAACCATGCCTCTTGGGCAGAATGACTAAAACTCCGCATTCTAGTAAAACGGTGATATGCGAAGAAATGTTGAATCTTATACATAGTGATGTATCGTATCTTCAACAAGTAGTGGAAATCATTTATTGTGGACTTAAGTGAATAAGCGTATTTACTTAATGAAACATGAGTTTGAAATGATTTGAATTGTTCAAATGAGTTCACAACAATAGGAGGATATTGAATTAACTGAATTAACAAGTCTCTTCGATTTGATCGACATGACTAAAGTATTCAAGTTAAGTTTAGCATAAAAGGGACTTGTGAAAGATGTTTCGCAAATTATGATAATTAGATGAATTCAAACTGCATTGAAATGTCTAAATGTCATAATCAATATGTATTAGATACATATGGTATAACATTATCTCTTATAGGGGTTATAGTTATCGTTTAGAGTTAAAAATCAAAATAAGAAAACACTCATTTGAAATACAAAGGAACATCTAAAAGATTCGTGGAAACAACACCATAAGTGTTATGGCAAGTTCGAGTTTCTGGAGATTTCGACAAGTCGAAATTGTGGCGAATAAACAAGTCTTTGTAAAGCATTCTTAGGAAGCTATGAATGCATCTTCCACAAAAAAGGGCAAATCTGTTGTCCAAAATTGACGTGTCTTGATGAAGATACAAGTGGAAGAAAGTAAAAGATCAAAACAAGGTATTTGACCTTACCTCCGAATTGTTGAGTGGCGCAACGGAATTTGTTTCATGAATCCAAACTCTGCAAATAGAGGGGAAACCAATGATAATGATCATAAAGTTTCAGTGAATACTTTTACTAAATAAAGTAGGATTCAACTATATATTCTACAAGTTTGTGGAATTACATTGTTGATTCACTTGTCATGTTTTGAACAAGACATACCTGCAAATTACAAAGAAGAGTGATGAACCTGAGTGCGAGAAATGACTAGGAGTCATAAAATTCTATATTAAGTTACATTTAAGATTGCAAAGTAATATGTTACTTGATCTTATTAAAGTAAAGAAGTTTACTTGATATTTCTGAATGACTGCAAAGTCATAAGAAGGAAATAAAACTTAATGAATAACAAAAAGCTCGATTTGTCATAAGTTTGGACAAATTCAAGGAGTTGACTACAACAGTAGTGATGCTTAAGTCTTTTGGATTTACACTAGACATATATGGATATTAAAGTCTCGTAATTGGAATTGTCAAATTGATAATAGTCAAAGGAATTTTGGAATATCCAAGATTGTCGAGAGGACCTAGATTTGAGTGGGAGCAAATCAGCTTGGCTAAGTCATAATATGTAGCTGACATATTTTGAGTGGGAGTGTAACTACCTCGGTGAATTACGCTCCTAGTTACAAGCCTGGATGAGCAGAAATGGTTGAAATAGTACGGTGGGGCCCAAATGCCACTCACAGGTAGACCTTTCGGCCGTCCCAACCATTTCCACACATCGGGACAAGAACGGGCGGCGTAATCGGTGAAGGGATCAACTACATACACAAATGAGTATGTATGCAAGCCACCATACAAAGACATCGAGCCATTCCATCTAAAAAGAAAGGAAATATAGCAACGCCATACGACAAGATCCAAATATCCTAGATAGATATAATAGTTTAGGATATCTCCTCATACATCAAACATCGAGTATCGGTGAGCGGAAGACAAAATCCAGTACGGATAAGAAGCAAATTGGCATAAGATGCCCCATAAATAAGCAGATCCGCCCACGGATCTCACGGATCCCGTTCGGAATCTCTACACCGAATGATCGTTGCCCACATCGTGTATCTTCCACCCAAGATCCATCTTGCGAGTGTACATTCATCCGAACCAATAATTTATCGTGTGAGACCCTAGGGTACTCAACAAGTCTTTATGCCTCTAAAGGGACACATTGGGTGACGCAACTTTGGAATGAGTGAAATCACATTAATTCACCAATTCAATGTACGAGCGAATGATAAGAGTAGTGGTATGGTAGCTACTCCATCCGCACTCAAAGCATTACTCGCACATGAATAATAAAATCATGCAACCCAACTACCGAAACAGACTGAAGGTATTGACAAGAAGAGCTCATGGAACTCTGTTAGAAAACAAGGATAGATGCAAACGATTCGTCGAATTCATAGATAGATAAAGGTGAGGATGTTGTCGTCATGTCTGAAGTGCCAAGCCACCGGAAATATATGACGGAAGATTACGGAGACAAGCGCAAGATTCAACAGCTACGAAAAGATAGCACCAACTTGAACATACGGATTACGAAAGATCTGAAAAGTCTTCATGGCCTCCGGTGGATTGAGCACAGACGATAGAGCGAGAGGTTTTCAAAAGATCACTTGATGAGACTGAGGTGAAAGAACTCCATGTTCTTCTTGAAAAGATTGAGAACGATTTAGCGTTTTGAGGAAAATCTTTAGCGAAACGACGATGATAACTTGCCAACAAGGAACAACTCCAGATTGGTTGAAGATGGAAGATGGAATTAACAATGAACTTGCTGATTCTAGAATTGAAGCGATCTATTTAGCAGAAGGACGTGGCCGAGATAGGTGACTTCAAAAAGTCAGAACTCTCACTTTGAGAGTTTGCACGAGCAATGCTCCACGAAGCTTGAGAGAAAGAGACACAGATGATCTTCCATGTCCTTCCATTGATATTGAATAGGCAAGCATATTATCAACATATACCACCATGGATTAACAAGATATTCCCAGAATATCAAGTTCAAGAGGCGGGAGAAACGAACAAATGCCCGAACACTTCCTGAGCTCAACGCTCTTTCAAAGATCAACGTTACGAGCACGGGTTCGTGTTGAAGGAGATGCCTTTGGAAGAATAGATTATCTTGTCCTTCTGAAGAAAAGAGATGCCACCTGGTTCACATTGTCGATCGGATCACCGTTTACAAAGATAAAGAGATCTTGGATAAGAAACGATGATAGCTCATACCTTAAGCAAAGCTATCGGAAGCGAAAAGATGCAATTCCCTCGTATCCAGGAGAATTGTGCAGATATGGGGTTCGAAAAGATGTGCAGCATGATGGACAGATGATAGACCGCCGTAGTGCTTTGGGAAACTCCGGATTGCCAAAGATGCTTGAATATGCATAGATATGATCACGGTGTACTCAAAATCACAGGAGATAACCTTATCCTCCAGATGGTGACGGTTGATAACATTTTCCATATTTCAATCGACACTTATCATGAGTGGAATATAGCTATGCCGAGAGCCAAATTACAATCATCAGCATCGGATCGACACATGTTATGTAATTAGCCCAAGAGAAAAGGAGATGAAAAGGAACTCCAAGATTAAGCGCCGGTGACAAAAGAATGAGTTGGCATGGACATGCTGATAAAAGGAAGATAGATAATGTTTCACACACGACTGGAAAAGAGTGTGGAAACACAGATGTATCAAAGAAAAAATTTCCGCATTTTTCGGCATTAAAATACCAATAGATCATAAAATCACTTATCGGTGAGATTAGCAATAGATGCTTGCACAGAACGTGGAGTTGCTAGAAGGAAGGACACCCTTAAGAAGATGGCACCGGTTAACAAGGAGTCAGATAGATCGCCGGTTTCAAAATCATCGTTATGGAATGTACCAACAGTTGATAACCAAAGGCAGATTGCGAGAACAAGGTTGGATGCAACAGATAGACAAGGAATTACACACACACACACACACTCACACACACACACACAACCTATGGTACTACGGAAACCCAGAACACATGAATCCTAGTTTGAATTTTAAGAAGAGGATAGAAAACGTTACACTTCCTTACCAGAAAAGGGTGGTGGGTGGGTAAGAAGAAAAGTGGAAGCAGTCCTACTCTCGCGTTTTGTTTTTCCCTAGTATACATAGCTACCAAAAATATTTGCTAGATGACAACGACCATTTGGCTGAGACCACGAAGGCGGGATGGCTCGATACCAATTGTAACTACCTCGGTGAATTACGCTCCTAGTTACAAGCCTGGATGAGCGAAATGGTTGAAATAATGCAGTGGGGCCCAAATGCCACTCACAGGTAGACCTTTCGGCCGTCCCAACCATTTCCACACATCGGGACAAGAGCAGGCGTGTGTCGGCGAAGGGATCAACTACATACACAAATGAGTATGTATGCAAGCCACCATACAACAGTACATCAGAGCCATTCCATCTAAAAAGAAAGGAAATATAGCAACGCCATACGACAAGATCCAAATATCCTAGATAGATATAATAGTTTAGGATATCTCCTCATACATCAAACATCAGAGTATCAGGCGGAAGCGGAAGACAAAATCCGAGTACGGATAAGAAGCAAATCGGCATAAGATGCCCCATAAATAAGCAGATCCCGCCCACAGATCTCATGGATCCCCGTTCCCGGAATCTCTACACCGAATGATCATTGCCCACATCGTCCGTCTCTTCCACCCAGTATCCATCTTGCGAGTGTACCTGTTCATCTGAACCAATAATTTATCGTGTGAGACCCTAGGGGTACTCAACAAGTCTTTATGCCTCTAAAGGGGACACAACGTGGGGTGACGCAACCTGGAATGAGTGAAATCACATTAATTCACCAATTCAATGTACGAGAGCGAATGATAAGAGTAGTGGTATGGTAGCTACTCCATCCCACACTCAAAGCATTACTCCGCACATGAATAATAAAATCATGCAACCCAACTACCGAAACAGACTGAAGGTATTGACAAGAAGAGCTCATGGAACTCTGTTAGAAAACAAGGATAGATGCAAACGATTCGTCGAATTCATAGATAGATAAAGGTGAGGATGTTGTCGTCATGTCTGAAGTGCCAAGCCACCGGAAATATATGACGGAAGATTACGGAGACAACTGCAAGATTCAACAGCTACAGAAAAGATAGCACCAACTTGAACATACGGATTACGGAAGATCTGAAAAGTCTTCATGGCCTCCGGTGGATTGAGCACAGACGATAGAGCGAGAGGTTTTCAAAAGATCACTTGATGAGACTGAGGTGAAAGAACTCCATGTTCTTCTTGAAAAGATTGAGAACGATTTAGCAGTTTTGAGGAAAATCTTTAGCGAAACGACGATGATAACTTGCCAACAAGGAGCAACTCCAGATTGGTTGAAGATGGAAGATGGAATTAACAATGAACTTGCTGATTCTAGAATTGAAGCGATCTATTTAGCAGAAGGACGTGGCCGAGATAGGTGACTTCAAAAAGTTAGAACTCTCACTTTGAGAGTTTGCACACAGGCAGTGCTCACGAAGCTTGAGAGAAAGAGACACAGATGATCTTCCATGTCCTTCCATTGATATTGAATAGGCAAGCATATTATCAACATATACCACCATGGATTAACAAGATATTCCCAGAATATCAAGTTCAAGAGGCGGGAGAAACGAACAAATGCCCGAACACTTCCTGAGCCCAACGCTCTTTGAAAGATCAACATTACGAGCACGGGTTCGTGTTGAAGGAGATGCACTGGAAGAATAGATTATCTGGTCCTTCGGAAGAAAAGAGATGCCACCTGGTTCACATTGTCGATCGGATCACCGTATACAAAGATAAAGAGATCTTGGATAAGAAACGATGATAGCTCATACCTTAAGCAAAGCTATCGGAAGCGAAAAGATGCAATTCCCTCGTATCCAGGAGAATTGTGCAGATATGGGGTTCGAAAAGATGTGCAGCATGATGGATGATGATAGATCAGTAGTGCTTTGGGAAACTCCGGATTGCCAAAGATGCTTGAATATGCATAGATATGATCACGGTGTACTCAAAATCACAGGAGATAACCTTATCCTCCAGATGGTGACGGTTGATAGAATTTTCCATATTTCAATCGACACTTATCATGAGTGGAATATAGCTATGCCGAGAGCCAAATTACAATCATCAGCATCGGATCGACACATGTTATGTAATTAGCCCAAGAGAAAAGGAGATGAAAAGGAACTCCAGGATTAAGCGCCGGTGACAAAAGAATGAGTTGGCATGGACATGCTGATAAAAGGAAGATAGATAATGTTTCACACACGACTGGAAAAGAGTGTGGAAACACAGATGTATCAAAGAAAAATTTTCCGCATTTTTCGGCATTAAAATACCAATAGATGCGCAAAATCACTTATCAGGTAGAGATTAGCAATAGATGCTTGCACAGAACGTGGAGTTGCTAGAAGGAAGGACACCCTTAAGAAGATGGCACCGGTTAACAAGGAGTCAGATAGATCGCGCTGGTTTTCAAAATCCTGTCAGTATGGAATGTACCAACAGTTGATAACCAATGGCAGATTGCGAGAACAAGGTTGGATGCAACAGATAGACAAGGAATTACACACACACACACACACAACCTATGGTACTACGGAAACCCAGAACACATGAATCCTAGTTTGAATTTTAAGAAGAGGATAGAAACGTTACACTTCCTTACCAGAAAAGGGTGGTGGGTGGGTAAGAAGAAAAGTGGAAGCAGTCCTACTCTCGCGTTTTGTTTTTCCCTAGTATACATAGCTACCAAAAATATTTGCTAGACAGACAACGACCATTTGGCTGAGACCACGAAGGCGGATGGCTCGATATCAATTGTAACTACCTCGGTGAATTACGCCCTAGTTACAAGCTGGATGAGCGTAAATGGTTGAAATAGTACAATGGGGCCCAAATGCCACTCACAGTAGACCTTTCGGCCGTCCCAACCATTTCCACACATCGGGACAAGAACGGGCGAATCGGCAAAGTAAGGGATCAACTACATACACAAATGAGTATGTATGCAAGCCACCATACAAAGACATCGAGCCATTCCATCTAAAAAGAAAGGAAATATAGCAACGCCATACGGCAAGATCCAAATATCCTAGATAGATATAATAGTTTAGGATATCTCCTCATACATCAAACATCAGAGTATCAGGCGGAAGCGGAAGACAAAATCCGAGTACGGATAAGAAGCAAATCGGCATAAGATGCCCCATAAATAAGCATCCCGCCACGATCTCACGGATCCCCGCTCCCTCGAATCTCTACACCAATGATCGTTGCCCACATCGTCTCTCTTCCACCCAAAGATCCATCTTGCGAGTGTACCTGCTCATCCGAACCAATAATTTATCGTGAGACCCTAGGGTACTCAAGAAGTCTTTATGCCTCTAAAGGGGACAGAACACGGGTGACGCAATTGCAGCAAAAGATAAGCCCTAGCAATTCTATAGATACTCGCTAACCATCCACCTAACCAGAGATAGACGGATGTCCGTGAATGAATAACAACAGTTATAACAGTTATAATGGTAATCTTAACAGATCCATCCTCCTCCTCGCTTACCGACGAGGAAGCGGACAAACAACCCCTCCCATCCGTTGGCAGTTTTATTATCCATTCCGTGAGTATTGCACTATTTACTAGTTAGGTACCTAGTCTAGTCAAATTAAAAGCGGTACTTTAGTTATTCTTGTCTATGATCGAGAAACTATGCTCCAAGTCGTCCATAACCGCGGACACGACTTTCAGAAAGTTTTACCCTGCAGGGGTGCACAAATAGCAACACACACTCGATATGCCTCAGAAAAACCAAATCAAAACCCAACGAGGCAGTCACGACAAAGCGATCACAGGATTCAGAAATATTTCAGGCCACCCCATTGAGCTACCCGCAACGGTTAGCTGACCAGACGGCCTCAAGGTTTATGCGTCAATGGTCAGAACGATCGGGAACCCGAAAATGTGATCGGGCTTGTCGACACCATGAAAACACTCCGCTTTCCTAACGAAGACAAAGCGACTCGCACAATTTAAATAAAGCAAGAAGCATGGCATAAGTACAGATAGTAAATAAAACCTCAAACTAGTTTGTGGCCCTCAAGAAATAAGAATGAATCAATCTCTGCTCGGGGGGTTCATAAGCCTCCCGGATGTGGATAGCGAATATTCAAGGAACAGGAATCAAGTACTGGGTCCCACGGACACAAGTGAGCCTGAAAACCAAATAACAGATATGGCTCACCGGTGCCACTTTCATTAGTTATCCCATTACTACTCGGTTAAGTTGTTTAGGTACCTCGTTATCCATCGACACTCACATACCCTACACATGTTGTTCTACGACTGCATGGCTCAAACAACTCCTGTAGTAAGGGCTCATGGGATGGAGGAACAAGCTTCGGTGGGGTTTAAAAGTAAAGGCTATGCAATACTTGGGATTCAATTTAATGCAATCGCGACTCAATGATGCAAGAATAAGATAGAGGCAATAGGTACTACATGTATGCAAGCATGTGGTAGTGCTTGCCTGGCAGCTCAGTTGAAGCGAGAGACGGATCTGGGTAGTGCTCCTGGTTCTCTTGGTATATCCCCGCCCGCCGCCTATTCAAGAAGAACCAAACAAACAAGGGCCAACATAAATAAAGTGCACAAGCATATGAATAAATGCGACAAGCAAACAATCATGCCATGATGAATGATGCACAATTTGCATGGCATTAAAGTAGCATGGCATGGGTGAGGTGTGGAATACAAGAATTAACCATTTTATTGAGTTTTGGACCCATTTTATCCTCAAATTAGTTGCTGTTCACAATATATTTATATGATGCATGCTTCAAATCAAACCATGGAATGCATAAACAGAAAGGTCTCGACGAGCTAATCATTTTAGACATATTATTTGTTAAATTTGGAGTTATAAAACAAAAGTTATTAATTTATTAAGATAAAAGGGCATTTTAAAGTAATTTTAATCAACTTGGAATTTTAAATGTTCAAAATATATTTTGGATGGCATATTTGAATTCCTCATATTTTTCTGATTTGAAAACATATATTATTTGTATTAATTGGGTTTGTATTTTAAAAGTTATTTAAAAACAGAAATAAATTTGAATTTGAAATAATTTGAAAAAGATTTGAATTAAAACAGATATGCAGAAAAGCTTTTTATACCCAGACAGACCCAGCCACTGTCGCTGACGGGTGGGGACACGCTGACTCAGCAACACAGCGTGCAGCACAGGTGTTTCTCACCGCGGGGCTCCCTAGCTTTGTCTGGCGACGATTTGGGCCCCGACAGAACTTCGCCCCACGTGATGCTGAAGCCCAAGGTGGACCACGGGCGCCGCTTAGGGGAGCGCGGGTTGAGGCTGGGGTTATCTGGGGTTTCTTTGCAAGATTGCTTGGTGGTCGCTTCTAGTGGGCCACGAACAGCTGGTTTAGCCGAAAAAACTGCCGGGGGTTAAGTGCAAAAAGGGGTCGCCGTACTATGCTTCTTCTCTGGTGGACGGGTCGGTGCTCGACAGAGCAACGCGGCGCGAGGGGGAATCGAACCCGCGACCTGGGCACGCGCGTAGAGGGCGGAGCCGCTGCGGTAGGTGGGGGTTGCTGTCTGGGAGGTGGGCGAGGACTAGATAGGGCTCATGCTAGGCGAAGCGAGCACACGTAAACATGCGGCGGGCCGCAGAGGGTGCTCGCGAAGGTCCGGCGGATCTAGGGCTTCGCGGCGAAGGGGACCATGTCAGGGAGGTTGCGTGGCTCACCGAGGGTGTGTCGGTGTGGTCGGATCGGCTCGACGCGCAGGGGAGCGGCGACGACGCAGACGGTCCGAGGACTAGGGTTTCGCGTCGGGTCGGTGGTGGTCCAGCGCTCCTGGGGCTCCTCCTCCTCGACGGCGAGTACCGGACGATGCAGGGGACCTTCCTCGATCTTTCAGGCCACTTCACGGACGCGCGGCTCGACTGGACCAACGAAACGGAGTAGAGGCCGACGGTGGGCGGCTATGGGGTAGCCGGAGACGGTGGGGAAGAGGGGAGAGCGCAGGCGCCCTGGGGAGATCTGGAGATGGTCTGGGCGAGGCAGAGAGGTAGGAGATAAAGCAGAGGGAGGGAGAGGGGTGCCGTGGGGGAGTGGGGCAGAGAAAAAGGTGGCTCGGCCACCTTTCCTTCCTCCTCTCACGTGCTCGGCCTGCAAGGTAGGGTGGGCAGGTGGTGAAAAGGTAGGGCAGGGCAGGCCAGGCTCGGGCTGGGGCCACCTTGGCAGAGAGAGAGCTAGAGAGAGGAGGGGGAGGCTCGGGCTAGATAGCTAGGGTTGGGAGCTTCGGTTAGGGTTAGGTATGGCTCGGGTTAGGGAGGGGAGGTAGCTAGGTGGGCCAGGGTGAGGAACCAGGTAGGGCCAGCTAGAGGAGAGAGGGGGGTAAGGCCGAGAGAGAGGGGAACATGGTAGCTAGGGTTTGGTCATGGGGATGGTGAAGAGGGGAGATTAGGTGTAGGGCTTGATGGGGGTATGGTAGATTAGGGTTTTAGAGAGAGAGAGAGAGATGATCCACTCCAAAAATCAAATAAAATCCAAATGACAAGCAAAAGGTGGTACTTGCATGGCCCATGCAAAACTCATTTAATGCCATGTTATTCTTGTGAAAACAATAATATTAAACATGGCATTGTTCCTTTGCATTTCCAAAAGTGTAATAAAGCCAAGCAAAAGAAATTAACAAGGATGCCCCATGTGGAGTAGATGGAGATGACCATTTTTGAAATACAATGGGACTTGCTAGTGTGTATATGCCACTAGGTAGTTAATAAGCCCACAAAATATCCCAACATGATGATAACCCCAAAACAACACATATGGGAGCTAGAAAAAAAGGGTTCCACTCACAAGGCATGCAAAGGTGGCCATGTGGCTCTCATGTATCACTAATGTGAAAACAACATGATGCCAAGATGAGAGCATGTGGAAAAGAATTGGATCCATCCCAACCCACATGAGCTAGAGGTAAAACCCAATAAAGTGCAAAGCTCATATTTAGTTGGATGGTGGAATATAAGGTGGTGAAAAGAAAGGGTGGTGGAGTTAATAAAAGATATGCCCCCAACTCAACTTGGGCATTTAAACAATATATCAAGAGCCAAATACAATATCAAGAGGCAAATACAATTAATAATGCATATGAGAGAAGAACCAAATCCAAAAGGGTTTTATATTATGCTCAAATGCAAGGAGGCATGATGACATGAGCATGATATAATTATGATGCAACAATATATGTATGAAGTAGCCATTATATAGACTAGGCTAGTAGCATTACAATTGTTAGACAATTGGGATGCTACAACTCTCCCCCACTAAACAAGAATCTCGCCCCGAGATTCCTAGGAAAAAGAAAACAACACAAAGAGAGGCGGGTGTTCGGAACGAAGGTGACCCTCACGTTCCCAAGTTGATGAACAACGGAATGGTGCGACCATTACACCTTGCTAGACTTGTTGCGAGTCTTGCGTTTTGCTTGAGAAACAACGGTTAGGAGAGTTGAAGGATTGCCGTGATACAACAAGGATAGGATGGACATAGCTCCGGTTTTCTCAAGAAACCTGATAAAAGAATAGAACCACTTGTGAAAGAAAGAACAAGATGATGCATCATGGATATAGAAAGGCATACCGTTAAGATTAAAGATTTACCGATACTAGAGAGTATGAATCTTTGTCTCGCCGGAAGAAAAAGAGCTAGATTGGAGAGGTTTTGAACCACTATGACAATAGCATCGTATCCTCTCTCAGATTGGAGAAATGAAGTCCGGAAACACTATTGCCTTCAGACAATAGAGCCCCTTGAAATGAACAGAAAGATTTAGTTAGACATCGTCGGATTAGATTCTTGTTGCGCCGGTAAGAACCAAGGGATCACGGAATTGAGATGCGCGGATATAACTTCCAGAGACGGATGTGAAGACAGATCCTGGTTGAATCCCGCGAAGCAAGTAATATGGAGGATCTGGAGTTTATTGTGGAGATACTTATTGCTTTCTTTAGCCTTGAGGCTAACACAATAGATTTGCGGCTGATGGCCTCAACCATAATTGGTTTTACCACGAGAAAGGATTGATGAAACAAAGAGAGAGATAGTTCCCTTTCATCTTGTTTGGGGATGTCAAGCACCGGTAGAAAGACGAGGATAGAAAAGAGCTTGCGTTTGTTTCCACCAGATAATTGATGATTTTGCTCCGTGTAGAAAGGGCGAGATCACCAACAAGAGATTATTGATTAATTTCTTCGAGAGAGCACTCCGGAAAAACAAGGACGGAAGTAAAAGTATCGAGGGATAAAGGCCACTTCTATCTTCCGTGGAATGAGTGAAATCACATTAATTCACCAATTCAATGTACGAGAGCGAATGATAAGAGTAGTGGTATGGTAGCTACTCCATCCCGCACTCAAAGCATTACTCTGCACATGAATAAGAAAATCATGCAACCCAACTACCGAAACAGACTGAAGGTATTGACAAGAAGAGCTCATGGAACTCCGTTAGAAAACAAGGATAGATGCAAACGATTCGTCGAATTCATAGATAGATAAAGGTGAGGATGTTGTCGTCATGTCTGAAGTGCCAAGCCACCGGAAAGATATGACGGAAGATTACGGAGACAACTGCAAGATTCAACAGCTACAGAAAAGATAGCA
This sequence comes from Avena insularis, assembly GCA_023614405.1. NCBI lineage: Eukaryota > Viridiplantae > Streptophyta > Magnoliopsida > Poales > Poaceae > Avena > Avena insularis. The sequence goes on along the minus strand of CM042690.1, from coordinate 161,174,983 downwards.
CCAACTTGAACATACGGATTACAAAAGATCTGAAAAGTCTTCATGGCCTCCGGTGGATTGAGCACAGACGATAGAGCGAGAGGTTTTCAAAAGATCACTTGATGAGACTGAGGTGAAAGAACTCCATGTTCTTCTTGAAAAGATTGAGAACGATTTAGCAGTTTTGAGGAAAATCTTTAGCGAAACGACGATGATAACTTGCCAACAAGGAACAACTCCAGATTGGTTGAAGATGGAAGATGGAATTAACAATGAACTTGCTGATTCTAGAATTGAAGCGATCTATTTAGCAGAAGGACGTGGCCGAGATAGGTGACTTCAAAAAGTCAGAACTCTCACTTTGAGAGTTTGCACATAGGCAGTGCTCACGAAGCTTGAGAGAAAGAGACACAGATGATCTTCCATGTCCTTCCATTGATATTGAATAGGCAAGCATATTATCAACATATACCACCATGGATTAACAAGATATTCCCAGAATATCAAGTTCAAGAGGCGGGAGAAACGAACAAATGCCCGAACACTTCCTGAGCTCAACGCTCTTTGAAAGATCAACGTTACGAGCACGGGTTCGTGTTGAAGGAGATGCACTGGAAGAATAGATTATCTGGTCCTTCGGAAGAAAAGAGATGCCACCTGGTTCACATTGTCGATCGGATCACCGTTTACAAAGATAAAGAGATCTTGGATAAGAAACGATGATAGCTCATACCTTAAGCAAAGCTATCGGAAGCGAAAAGATGCAATTCCCTCGTATCCAGGAGAATTGTGCAGATATGGGGTTCGAAAAGATGTGCAGCATGATGGACAGATGATAGACCGCCGTAGTGCTTTGGGAAACTCCGGATTGCCAAAGATGCTTGAATATGCATAGATATGATCACGGTGTACTCAAAATCACAGGAGATAACCTTATCCTCCAGATGGTGACGGTTGATAGCATTTTCCATATTTCAATCGACACTTATCATGAGTGGAATATAGCTATGCCGAGAGCCAAATTACAATCATCAGCATCGGATCGACACATGTTATGTAATTAGCCCAAGAGAAAAGGAGATGAAAAGGAACTCCAGGATTAAGCACCGGTGACAAAAGAATGAGTTGGCATGGACATGCTGATAAAAGGAAGATAGATAATGTTTCACACACGACTGGAAAAGAGTGTGGAAACACAGATGTATCAAAGAAAAATTTTCCGCATTTTTCGGCATTAAAATACCAATAGATGCGCAAAATCACTTATCAGGTAGAGATTAGCAATAGATGCTTGCACAGAACGTGGAGTTGCTAGAAGGAAGGACACCCTTAAGAAGATGGCACCGATTAACAAGGAGTCAGATAGATCGCGCCGGTTTTCAAAATCCTGTCAGTATGGAATGTACCAACAGTTGATAACCAAAGGCAGATTGCGAGAACAAGGTTGGATGCAACAGATAGACAAGGAATTACACACACACTCACACACACACACAACCTATGGTACTACGGAAACCCAGAACACATGAATCCTAGTTTGAATTTTAAGAAGAGGATAGAAAACGTTACACTTCCTTACCAAAAAAGGGTGGTGGGTGGGTAAGAAGAAAAGTGGAAGCAGTCCTACTCTCGCGTTTTGTTTTTCCCTAGTATACATAGCTACCAAAAATATTTGCTAGACAGACAACGACCATTTGGCTGAGACCCTGAAGGGCGGGATGGCTCTGATACCAATTGTAACTACCTCGGTGAATTACGCTCCTAGTTACAAGCCTGGATGAGCAGAAATGGTTGAAATAGTACGGTGGGGCCCAAATGCCACTCACAGGTAGACCTTTCGGCCGTCCCAACCATTTCCACACATCGGGACAAGAACGGGCGGCGTAATCGGCAGGCGAAGGGATCAACTACATACACAAATGAGTATGTATGCAAGCCACCATACAACAGTACATCAGAGCCATTCCATCTAAAAAGAAAGGAAATATAGCAACGCCATACGGCAAGATCCAAATATCCTAGATAGATATAATAGTTTAGGATATCTCCTCATACATCAAACATCAGAGTATCAGGCGGAAGCGGAAGACAAAATCCGAGTACGGATAAGAAGCAAATCGGCATAAATGCCCCATAAATAAGCAGATCCCGCCCATAGATCTCACGGATCCCCGTTCCCGGAATCTCTACACCGAATGATCGTTGCCCACATCGTCCGTCTCTTCCACCCAGTATCCATCTTGCGAGTGTACCTGTTCATCTGAACCAATAATTTATCGTGTGAGACCCTAGGGGTACTCAGCAAGTCTTTATGCCTCTAAAGGGGACACAACCTGGGGTGACGCAATTGCAACAAAAGATAAACCCTAGCAATTCTATAGATACTCGCTAACCATCCGCCTAACCAGAGATAGACGGATGTCCGTGAATGAATAACAACAGTTATAACAGTTATAATGGTAATCTTAACAGATCCATCCTCCTCCTCGCTTACCGACGAGGAAGCGGACGAACAACCCCTCCCATCCGTTGGCAGTTTTATTATCCATTCCGTGAGTATTGCACTATTTACTAGTTAGGTACCTAGTCTAGTCAAATTAAAAGCGGTACTTTAGTTATTCTTGTCTATGATCGAGAAACTGTGCTCCAAGTCGTCCATAACATGACACGGCTTTCAGAAAGTTTTACCGCAGGGTGCACAAATAGCAACACACACTCGATATGCCTCGAAAACCAAATCAAAACCCAACGAGGCCCACGACAAAGCGATCACAGGATTCAGAAATATTTCAGGGGCCACCCATTGAGCTACCCGAACGGTTAGTGACTCAGACGGCCTCAAGGTTTGGCCAATGGCTGGAACGACCGGGAACCCAAAATGTGACTGGGCTTGTCGACACAAAAAACACTCCGCTTTCCTAACAAAGACAAAGTGCAAGACTGCACAATTTAAATAAAGCAGTAAAGCATGGCATAAGTACAGGATAGTAAATAAAACCTCAAACTAGTTTGTGGCCCTCAAGAAATAAGAATGAATCAAGCTCTGGCTCAGGGGGGGGGGGTTCATAAGCCTCCCGGATGTGGATAGCGCGAATATTCAAGGAACAGGAATCAAGTACTCGGGGTCCTACGGGACACAAGTGAGCCTGAAAAACCAAATAACAGATATGGCTCACCGGTGCCACTTTCATTAGTTATCCCATTACTACTCAGGTTAAGTTGTTTAGGTACCTCGTTATCCATCAGACACTCACATACCCTACACATGCTGTTCTACGACTCGCATGGCTCAAGCAACTCCTGTAGTAAGGGCTCATGGGATGGAGGAACAAGCTTCGGTGGGGTTTAAAAGTAAAGGCTATGCAATACTTGGGATTCAATTTAATGCAATCGCGACTCAATGATGCAAGAATAAGATAGAGGCAATAGGTACTACATGTATGCAAGCATGGGGTCGTGCTTGCCGGGCAGCTCAATTGGAGCGAGACGGATCTGGGTAGTGCTCCTGGTTCTCTTGGTATATCCCCTGCTCAGCGTCTATTCGAAGAAGAACCAAACAAACAAGGGCCAACATAAATAAAGTGCACAAGCATATGAATAAATGCGACAAGCAAACAATCATGCCATGATGAATGATGCACAATTTGCATGGCATTAAAGTAGCATGGCATGGGTGAGGTGTGGAATACAAGAATTAACCATTTTATTGAGTTTTGGACCCATTTTATCCTCAAATTAGTTGCTGTTCACAATATATTTATATGATGCATGCTTCAAATCAAACCATGGAATGCATAAACAGAAAGGTCTCGACGAGCTAATCATTTTAGACATATTATTTGTTAAATTTGGAGTTATAAAACAAAAGTTATTAATTTATTAAGATAAAAGGGCATTTTAAAGTAATTTTAATCAACTTGTAATTTTAAATGTTCAAAATATATTTTGGATGGCATATTTGAATTCCTCATATTTTTCTGATTTGAAAACATATATTATTTGTATTAATTGGGTTTGTATTTTAAAAGTTATTTAAAAACAGAAATAAATTTGAATTTGAAATAATTTGAAAAAGATTTGAATTAAAACAGATATGCAGAAAAGCTTTTTATACCCAGACAGACCCAGCCACTGTCCGACGGGGGTGGGGACACGCTGACTCAAAGAACACAGCTGCAGCAGGTGTTTCTCTTGAGGCTCCCTAGCCTGTGCGACTGACGAGCGGGCCCGACAGGAACTTCGGCCCCACGTGACAGTGAAGCCCCAAGGTGGACCACGTGGCGTCGCTAGGGGAGCGCGGGTTGAGGCTGGGGTTATACGGGGGTTTCTTTGCAAGATTGCTTGGGTGGCTGTCTAGTGGGCCACGAGCACCGCGGGTTTAGCCGAAAAAACTGCCGGGGGTTAAGTGCAAAAAGGGGTCGCCGTACTATGCTTCTTCTCTGGTGGACGGGTCGGTGCTCGACAGAGCAACGCGGCGCGAGGGGGAATCGAACCCGCGACCTGGGCACGCGCGTAGAGGGCGGAGCCGCTGCGGTAGGTGGGGGTTGCTGTCTGGGAGGTGGGCGAGGACTAGATAGGTCATGGTGCGGGCGAAGCGCAGAAACATGCGGTGGCGCGCAGAGGGTGCTCGGCGTAAGGTCCGGCGGATCTAGGGCTTCGCGGCGAAGGGGACCATGTCAGGGAGGTTGCGTGGCTCACCGAGGGTGTGTCGGTGTGGTCGGATCGGCTCGACACGCAGGGGAGCGGCGACGACGCAGACGGTCCGAGGACTAGGGTTTCACGTCGGGTCGGTGGTGGTCCAGCGCTCCTGGGGCTCCTCCTCCTCGACGGCGAGTACCGGACGATGCAGGGGACCTTCCTCGATCTTCCAGGCCACTTCACGGACGCGCGGCTCGACTGGACCAACGTACAGAGAGAGGGCCGATTGCTGGGGTAGTGGGAGGCGGTGGGAAGAGGGGAGAGGCGGGCGCCTGGGAGATCTGGAGATGGTCTGGGCGAGGCAGAGAGGTAGGAGATAAAGCAGAGGGAGGGAGAGGGGTGCCGTGGGGGAGTGGGGCAGAGAAAAAGGTGGCTCGGCCACCTTTCCTTCCTCCTCTCACGTGCTCGGTCGGGCAGGGCAGGGGCAGGGCGAGGTGGTGAAAAGGTAGGGAGGCTGTGTGGGCAGGTGGCAGGCCGGGCTCGGGCTGGGGCCACCTTGGCGGAGAGAGAGCTAGAGAGGAGGGGAGGCTCGGGCTAGATAGCTAGGGTTGGGAGCCTGCTAGGGGTTAGGTATGGCTCGGGTTAGGGAGGAGGTAGCTAGGTGGGTAGGGTGAGGAACCAGGTAGGGCCAGCTAGAGGAGAGAGGGGGGTAAGGCCGAGAGAGAGGGGAACATGGTAGCTAGGGTTTGGTCATGGGGATGGTGAAGAGGGGAGATTAGGTGTAGGGCTTGATGGGGGTATGGTAGATTAGGGTTTTAGAGAGAGAGAGAGATGATCCACTCCAAAAATCAAATAAAATCCAAATGACAAGCAAAAGGTGGTACTTGCATGGCCCATGCAAAACTAATTTAATGCCATGTTATTCTTGTGAAAACAATAATATTAAACATGGCATTGTTCCTTTGCATTTCCAAAAGTGGAATAAAGCCAAGCAAAAGAAATTAACAAGGATGCCCCATGTGGAGTAGATGGAGATGACCATTTTTGAAATACAATGGGACTTGCTAGTGTGTATATGCCACTAGGTAGTTAATAAGCCCACAAAATATCCCAACATGATGATAACCCCAAAACAACACATATGGGAGCTAGGAAAAAAGGGTTCCACTCACAAGGCATGCAAAGGTGGCCATGTGGCTCTCATGTATCACTAATGTGAAAACAACATGATGCCAAGATGAGAGCATGTGGAAAAGAATTGGATCCATCCCAACCCACATGAGCTAGAGGTAAAACCCAATAAAGTGCAAAGCTCATATTTAGTTGGATGGTGGAATATAAGGTGGTGAAAAGAAAGGGTGGTGGAGTTAATAAAAGATATGCCCCCAACTCAACTTGGGCATTTAAACAATATATCAAGAGCCAAATACAATATCAAGAGGCAAATACAATTAATAATGCATATGAGAGAAGAACCAAATCCAAAAGGGTTTTATATGATGCTCAAATGCAAGGAGGCATGATGACATGAGCATGATATAATTATGATGCAACAATATATGTATGAAGTAGCCATTATATAGACTAGGCTAGTAGCATTACAATTGTTAGACAATTGGGATGCTACAGGGAGCTAAGTGAAATCCCTGGATCTCAAACATGAATGTCATATTTGAGTGGAAGCGTGAAATCATTCTGGGATATGTGGACAACATATATGAATGATGTGATTGGTGTTAATAATATTTAAGTTAGATAAATAAGGATGAAGTTGAAGTTATTAAACAATAAGATCTATCGAGATAGATTGGTGAGTTTAATAAACACTGAATGTCGAATACTTCCCAGACTTGACTCTGAAAGATGTTCAGAATTTCCTAAGCAAGATTCTGAAGTAGCTCAGAATGGAACAAGGTAAGAAAGTAGTTCTTACTACATGAAGCATTGAGTTAGTATTGCTACTATGGTTGAAAGAAAGAGATACGTTGCATCTCCTATGCCTCAGGCATAGGTTCTTCCATATAACCATGTTGTATACTCGACGTAATGTGACCCAAAGTTCTGGTTGGTAGGACAAAGTCTTAACTGTAAGAACGTGTCTTTAAGTGATTCCTGAGTTGATCACTGAACCAGAATTAAGTTTGTACTTAAATGGCAAGAAGCAAAGTAAGTGGCATAGTTGCATTTCATGCACTAGGATCTACATAGATACAGAAGTATAAAGGCTCCATCTGATGTGATGTATAATGTTGTGGAGGGGCTAGTTCACTTTTAACGTAGAATGATGTGTCCCAGGGCCCATTGCCCATGAGAAAGCCCTCGAGGTTGATCTAAAGTCACTGTAAGCTCCTAGAATCTGTCCTTGTTCTACTGCCATGACTACAGTATATACACAAAGGATAGCAAAGTGTGTTTCGAAGTTTAGATGACAACAGTGAAAACGACTGTCATTATAAACACTAGAAACAAAGTCTCACTTTGTCGCCAAACAAATACTTCGACCCATTATATGATAATGGTGTGAATGTCAAAATTAGGAAGGCATTAACGATTTGCAAAAGACATAATGATCTGGTAAAACAGAACATGGACATGACGTTTCCCATGAGCATGCATGATCTGTAAACGCATATGGTATATGGTTTATATGAGTAAAATGCGAGCTAGGTTATTTGTACTCTTGTGCAAGTGGGAGACTGAAGGAGATATTCCCTAGAGGCAAATAATAAATAGGTTTTTATTGTCATATCTCAATTAGTTTATAATAGTTTCGTATTGTGCTATAACTGTGCCAAGTAGAAACATTGGTACAGGTGTGGTATGAAACAACAAAGTCCCTAGTAGCCTCTATTCATACTAGTTCGTTGGTCATGAGGATGATCTGCGTTTCAAGATCATGGGAATTTATGCCAATTGACAGCGGGATCATATCATTGGAGAATGATGTGATTGGACATTCCTCGAAGGATTGCAACACAATCAAGTCATATAAGTTCATTGTTGCAACAACTATACTTAGACTCCTTTTCCTTAGACCGTGAGTTCATATTACTCACTGTTTCCCGAGGCTGCTTAGACTGCATTAATCGTCATCTGGTAATACGGTGGCCATAAAGGTGCACATTGGGTATTCCAAAGGAACAATAGATGACATGTGACTACAAGACCGGGATTTGTTCACCCACATGACGGGTAAAGATACATACGGCCGGCTTGGTGAGATTACATCCATCAATGTTGCAACATGTGACTCGGTCACGGGGATGTAATATCACGGTAACAAGAAAACATAACTTGTTGTGAACAAGATTGAACAAGGTATGTGATACCAATGATCGGGTCTCGGACAAGTCGTATCAAGAAACAAAAGGAATTGGATGCTACATTTAGCGGTTCAAACGACATTGTCATTAGGAATGCATAGGGGTCATATGGATATCCCTGGTCCCTCTATTGATCATTGATATAGATCATGTCTAGAGCATTCCCGAGACGTGAGAGGATACACTTAAGGGTACGATGAGAGCGATCATTCGTAAGACGGAATCATAGTGGAGAAAGAGAAAGCCGGAATCGTTCCGTGGAGAAATCCGAAGCTGTTCGGAGAAAGAATAAAGGACCAAAATCATTTCGAGAATTCCGAAGTTGTTCGGAGGATATAGAAAGTTGAACCGAAAGGTGTTTCGGGTTGAATCGGGTTTTGTAATATGTATTTACATATTAATTAATGTAATAATATTAAATATAATATTAAAATCTAATTTGAAGGGGTATTCCACTAATGGGCCAAACTTCCTAGGGAAAAAGGGCCCATGAGGGAAAACCGAAGGAGGGAAGGGCCAAGGCCCAGGCGCCTCAAGGGGGCCCACCCGGCCAGCCTAGGGCTGTGCGCAGGGTGGGGCCCACCCCTGGCCGGCTGGCCCATGAGGCCCATGCGCTTCCCCTCTCCCTTGATTAGTCCCACATGGGAAACCCAAAGGGGAGGGCACACCCCCTCCCCCTATATAAAGGGGTGCCCATGGGTGGGATGAGACACACCAATATTTGGAGAAGTCCTTTGGTTGACTTCCTCCTTCCCTCTCTCTCTAGCCCTTGTGACCATGGCCCCAAGTTTGGGTTGTGCGAACAAGGCACACCTGCAGTACACCGTTGCGCTGCAGGGATTCCTAGCCGGATATCAACTTCCGCACTCCTGGCGGGATCGGGGAGCCGGAGGTCTCATCGTGCACCAGATGTGTACGAAGACACGAGGCACAACACTTGGGGCGCTTAAATGTCATGAGCCGGAGCTGCTGCACGATGAAGATGAAGAAGGAGCAAGGGGTGACCTGTGAGGAGCTTCGCGACCTTGAGGTCGGCTACGAGTACGACTACTTCAACCATGTTCCCCACAGAACGTTAACCGTGTACAGTCTACAAGGGTATGTATTCTATACGCATTGGTCGTTACCGCATTACTACATAGATAGATCCTAGGCAGTTTTTGGGGTTCCAACATAGGAAATTTTTTGTTTTCTGCTGCGGATCCCCTTCAACCCGAGCCTCTTCCTTCCCTTTCCTTGTTGAAAGATTATATGTGTGCAAGTTTTTGAGCCATACATAGCAACTTCTGTCGACACATACCTTCGGAGGTTTCGGCCCCAGCCCTGGTAGTCGCCGAACCAGCCGCCGAGATTTTCGGTCACACTCCCGGTCGACCGGACTGGGCGTCGAAAATTTCCGTCGATGTTCGGGTCTGCTAGAACTGTCGCTGGTTTTCCTGGTGCCTTCGTCGTCGCCGTTGGACCTGGCACCAAAACCCCATGTCACCAAGTTTTCAGTCCATACACTCATTTGTGTGTTTTGATTGTCGTTTTTGTGTGCTTATTGTGCAACTTCCGATCATGAATTTGACCCTGACACCTCCAAGAAGCGAAAGTTAGCTGTGGCTTAGGCTCCTCCTCCTCCTCCGTCTGGCCGTACCAGTCTCCGTATTACCAAGCGCCAAGAAACAGCTGCCAGTGCTGCAGTAGCCGTAGGTGGTTCAGGTTCCGCTCATGGTCAGAGGGGCTCTAAGAAGAAAGTTTCTGCTGGTCGGGATGCCGCCAAGGGCAAGGCAAATCTTGGTCCTACTGAAGAAGAAGTTCCTCCCAACTACAACACCTATCAGGACATCACACTGAGACAGTGGAGGGATCTTAGAATGGAGCATCTGTATCGCTTCCATGACCACACCTATCAAGGTTCTGACAAGTACTGCTGGACTAACACTCAACAATGCTTCTGGTATGACTTCTACAATGAGCCTGCTTGCTTGAGGAGGGGCGTCATTGTTTCTCCCAGGTATCTTACACTATGAGCACTACCTCAACGCAGATTTTTAGTATATTGATGCGGCTCTGAAGAAGATTGATGTCTATGATCTCACCACCATCAATGTCAATCTCATGCCTAAGGCTCTCCACCAGTTCCACTGCACTGTATACTTTCACCCTGAGGAAGCTCACTCTATCACTTGGATGACTGGTACCAAGCTGTACACGACCACTTTTGCTGACTTCTGTTCTGCTTTGGGTTACCCTCCTGAGAGAGCTTCTGACTTCCGTATTCACTCCGAGAAGGCTTTCAGTGATGACTGCATTCTCCAGTGCTACCCTAGTGACCCAAGCCATGCTGCTCCAGTCTGACTAGTATGTACTACTATTACATGGTCCTTGGCAAGTTCTTCCGCCACAATCTTGTGAGCAAGGCTGGTGATGTTGTTGATTTTTGTGGTCACCACAAGAATCTGTTGTACTATTGTGACCCTTGCCGCTTGAGGAAGATTAATGGATGTGATTTCATCTATTCTAAGATTTAGAGGTCCATTGAGAAGCGCATGACTCCCAACTACTGCCAGTACATTGAGCGTCTGCTCAATGCCACTAATCCTAATAAATGCTTCCCTCCGAGTCTGCGCGAAGAGATGGACATCTACACCTTGCCTCTTCGGGGTACTCATGTTGACCTCCCACATATGAAGTCGTATGAGCAACACACCAAGCTTATTCATGACCCATTCATTGCTGGTTCTAGCTCTCGTCGTGCTCTCCCACCACTAGTAGAAAATGGGCCTTTGGTTCGGGCCACTAGTCCCGGCCGTGGCTGGGGACGGGACTAATGGTCCGAACCAGACGGCCCGAGGAGGCCGAGGTACTTTGTCCCGGTCCGTAAGGAACCATTAGTCCCAGTTTGAGATATAAACCGGGACAAATGGGTCTGGGCACGCGCGCGTGCTCCTGGCAGAACCTTTAGTCCCGGTTTGTATCTCAAACCGGGACTAATGGCCGGGCCCTATATATGCACCCAGCCCTCCACTCTCTCCTGTTTTTTTCCTATGTGAGAGGTGGGTATAACTTTATGCTAACTTTTTTTCTTCACATGCACTAGAGGTGTTCGGTGAAATGCCTGTTAAAGCGATGCCACTTGAGTTCACACAAGACAAAATATGATATGAGGTGCCAGAGCGACACTTAAGGTTTCTCCTCTTTGTTTTGAAGTGTCCTAAAAGGTTAGCAACTATTTTCTCGTTTTGACCACGCGGTACTAATTTAAGCATTGTGATTGCGTTTGATATATATGCATGGTTTTATGATGCAGATGAGCCACCCATGGATGTACGGTGACCAACGCTCTGACGCTTACAGAGAAGGCGTGCGTTCTTTTCGCCTTGTGGCCGAGGCGAACAAGCGGCGGGATGGTTTTATGTGTTGTCCATGTGTTGAATGTCGGAATGAGCAGGCTCACACTTCCTCAAGAGTCATTCAGAGCCACCTGCTTCGGTCCGGTTTCATGTCCGGCTATAATGTTTGGACCAAGCACGGAGAAAGAGGGGTTATGATGGAAGACAGCGATGAAGAAGAGAACGATGATGACAACTACTGATCTATGTTCCCTGAATACGATGATACCGCAGTTGAAGATAATGAAGAAGAAGGGGGTGAAGAACGGGAACTAGATGAGCTCGTTGATGATTTTGGTCGGGTCATTAGTGATGCAAGGCGAGACTGCGACACAGAAAAGGATAGGTTGCAGTTCAAGTAGATGTTACAGGACCACAACACATTGCTGTATCCAACTTGTGAAGATGGCCAGAAGAAGCTGGATAGCACACTGGAATTGTTGAAGTGGAAGGCAGAGACCGGTATGACTGACTCGGGATTTGAAAAGTTGCTGGTAATAATGAAGAAGCTGCTTTCAAGAAATAACCAATTGCCCTCTAGTACGCATTTAAGCAAAGAAACTTGTCCGCCCTCTAGGATTAGACGCGTAAGATACATGCATGCCCTAATGACTGCATCCTCTACCGCGGTGAGAAGTACGAGAATATGGATAAATGCTCGGTATGCACTGCATTGCGGTATAAGATCAGAAAAGATGACCCTGGTGATGTTGAGGGCGAGCCACCTAGGAAGAGGGTTCCTGCCAAGGTGATGTGGTATGCTCCTATAATACCACGGTTGAAACGTTTGTTCAGAAATAAAGAGCATGCCAAGTTGTTGCGATGGCACATGGAAGACCGTAAGAAAGACGGGATGTTGAGGCACCTCGATGGTCGGCGGAGAAAAATCGAGAGAGACTTCCGGGCTTCTTTGGTGACGTAAGGAACTTATAGTTTGGTCTAAGTACCGATGGCATGAATCCTTTTGGGGAGCAGAATCTGCACAAAGACCTGGCCCGTGACTCTATGTATCTACAACCTTTCTCCTTGGTTGTGCATGAAGCGGAAGTTCATTATGATGCCAGTGCTCATCCAAGGCCCGAAGCAACCCGGCAACAACATTGATGTGTACCTAAGGCCATTAGTTGATGAACTTCTATAGTTGTGGGCCAAACCAGGTGTATGTGTGTGGGATGAGCACAAACAGCAGGAATTTGACCTACAAGCGTTGCTCTTCGTAACCATCAATGATTGGCCTGCTCTTAGTAACATTTCAGGACAGACGAACAAAGGATACAATGCATGCACGCACTATTTAGATGAGACTGAAAGTATATATCTGGATAAATGTAGAAAGAATGTGTACCCGTACAATCGTCGTTTTCTTCCGCCAAGTCATCCCTTAAAGAAGAAAGGCAAGCATTTCAATAACAAGGCAGAAACCCGGACGAAACCTGTCCCCCGTAGTGGTGCTGATGTATTTGGTATGGTCAAGGATTTGGATGTAATCTTTGTAAAGGGTCCTGGAGGACAACCTGTTCCGAAAGACCCCATCACCGGACACACACCCATGTGGAAGAAGAAATCTATATTTTGGGAGCTAGCCTATTGGAAAGTGCATGAGGTCCGCTCTGCAATCGACGTGATGCACCTGACAAAGAATCTTTGCGTGAATATTCTAGGCTTCCTGGGCTTGTATGGGAAGTCAATAGATACCCCGGCAGCACGGGAGGACTAGCAACATCATAAAGGACGAGACGGCAAGCATCCAGGGCAGTTTCAAGGGCTTGCTAGCTACGCTCTTACCAAAGAAGAGAAGTAAATCTTTTTTGAAGTCCTTTTCAGTATCAAGGTCCCGTCTGGCTTCTCGTCGAATATAAAGGGAATAGTAAATATGAAAGAGAAAAAATTTCAAAACCTAAAGTCTCATGACGCCATGTGCTTATGACGCAATTGCTTCCGGTTGCATTGAGGGGAATTCTACCAAAAAATGTTCGACTAGCCATTGTGAAGGTATGTGCATTCCTCAATGCAATTTCTCAAAAGGTAATAGATCGAGAAAGTCTATCAGGGTTATAGATTGATGTGGTCCAATGTCTGGTCAGCTTCGAGTTGTTGTTCCCGCCATCCTTCTTCAATATTATGACGCACCTCCTAGTTCACCTAGTCGAAGAGATTAGAATTCTCGGTCCTCTGTTTCTACACAATATGTTCCCCTTTGAGAGGTCCATGGGAGTCTTAAAGAAATATGTTCATAACCGTGCTAGGCCAGAAGGAAGCATCTCCAAGGGCTATGGAACATAGGAGGTCATTGAGTTTTGTGTTGACTTTCTTCCTGACCTTAAGCCGATTGGTGTTCCTGAATCTCGGTATGAGGGGAGGATGACTGGAAAAGGCACACTAGGAAGGAAATCAATGGTATGTAGGGACGGGCATTCTTTCACTCAAGCACACTACATAGTTCTACACAATTCCACCATGGTGGCTCCGTATTTCGAGAAACACAAGAATATTCTACGCTCCGAAAACCCAGGGAAGCCTGAAACCTTGATTAAAGGGGAACATGAGAAGAATTTTGGCAATTGATTGCAGACACATCTCATGAATAACACCACTGTTGGAGATGAGTTGTGCTCGTTGGCCAAGTTACCATCTTCGACTATATGTACTTTCCAAGGGTACAAGATAAGTGGGAATACATTTTACACGATCGCCCAAGATAAAAAGAGCACCAACCAAAACAGTGGTGTCCGCTTTGATGCAACAGATGAAAATGGGCAGAAGGACACATATTATGGGTACATAGAGGAGATATGGGAACTTGACTATGGACCTACTTTTAAGGTCCCTTTGTTTCGGTGCAAATGGGTCAAGTCGACAGAGGCGGGTACATGTAGACCAAAAGTACGGCATGACAACAGTGGATCTCAACAATCTTGCGTACATGGATGAACCATTCGTCCTAGCCAACGATGTGGCTCAGGATTTCTATGTGAAGGACATGTCTACCAAACCGAGAAAAAGGAAAGATAAGCAAAAGAGTACAGAATACGACGAGCCAAAGCGCCACATAGTTCTTTTAGGGAAAACAAACATCGTGGGAGTGGATGACAAGACAGACATGTCAGAAGATTACAATAAGTTTCATGAAATTCCGCCCTTCAAAGTGAAAACTGACCCAAGCATCCTGTTAAATGATGAAGATTCTCCATGGCTACGGTGCAGAAGAAAACCACAACACTAGATGTTGGTGATGTGTAATAATGTATTAAACCTTTTATTTGAGACATAAATCTATGTAATGTATTAAACCTTTTATTTGAGACATAAAGGTCCCCTTTCATGTAATACATCTTGCTCAATCAAACTAGACGTTGACGACCGGGTTCGAGCATGGAGGTGATCACCCAAAGAGAAGGAACCATCACAAGAGAAGGAACCCACAAACACTAAGGATACATAGCACAACTGAAAATTAAGATACATAGCACACCTGAAAATTAAGAAACATGCCTAATGTTGGAGTGATTCAACATGCTCTGCCTAGCCACATGTCGTGCACTTTGTAGTTGTCGTAGTCGTCGGCACCATCATCGCTATCGTTGTCGGGGTCGCCGTAGTCGAACCTTGAAGGTTGGGCACACATGGGCTGGATTTGAGGGTACCGCAGGCGGGGATTATTGCCGGTCGTGTTGTAGGCCATGACACTCTAGAGAGTCCGGCCACGCCACCACAGCCGACGGCCGGCCTCGTTGAAGTTCGAAGGAGGTGGGCCATCCTCCTCGTGCCTGGCGCCCTCCCACGCCGATTGATGAAGAAGGCTTCCCAAGTAGGGAAATAGTCGGGATGCCATCTGGGATTCCTCCGCTGCTCCGGCGTGAGCTCGAAGTAGTAGTGGTTCCTGATTGCCATCCGGCGCTCCACACCTAGAGGGATAGGAGGAACCGGCACGCCTCCAGCGCTCAGCATCCAGCCCGGCGGGCAGGGGTAGTTCGAGGCGCAAAGCGCCTCCGCCTCCTGGGTGGTTAGAGATACGATGGAAGCCATGGGAAGAGAATGATGAGTCTAGATGTGATATGTAAATGGAGGCCAAGCGTACATATATATACTGAAAAAATGGTGGGAAGACAGAGGTGGGAACCGGTGGAAAGCGCGGGAACGCAGTGGCACGGGAAACTTTCATCCCGGGTGGGGGCTCAAACCGGGACAAAAGATGGGGGGCCTTATCTAGGGGAGGCTTATCTGGGGGGTGGCTAACCTTTAGTACCGGCTGGTGGGTGCAACCGGGACTAAAGGTGGTTTTTGTGTCATCTAACAAAACTGTCGGTGGGATAAGGACACGTGGGTAACCTTTAGTATCGGCTGGTGGGTGCAACCGGGACTAAAGCTGTCGGCAGGATAAGGACGCGTGGGTGGACGCGCTGCTCGATGAGATAAAGCATGTAGCGCCCGACGCCCTGTCGGAGGAAGAAGACAAAGTAGAAGCGGCGTCGTGCCTATAAAAGGAGCATCGATGCGCCATGGCAAGCAGCTCAACAAGCCAACGTGGATGGAGAGTTTCATCCCCATGGATGGAGGAAAGGGTTGGGAAATCTCCCGTGGCAGAACTTCTCGAAGATGCCCTTGGTGCACACGCCCTATGGCATCTTCGGAAGTTCCGCCTTGGGAAATATTTTCCTGCTAGCCCGTGAAAGACTCCCCATGGATGGAGAGTTTCATCCCCATGGATGGTGGAAAGGGTTGGGAAATCTCCCGTGGCAGAACTTCTCGAAGATGCCCTTGGTGCACACGCCCTATGGCATCTTCGGAAGTTCCGCCTCGGAAAATATTTTCCTGCTAGCCCGTGAAAGACTCCATCTCCGCCTCCCTGGGTTAGAGGTATGGTGGAAGCCATGGGATAGAGTGGAGAGAGGCGGCAGATATGAGTCTAGATGTACTATGGCAACGACCAAGCCTACATATATATAGTGAGAAATGGCGGGAAGTCAGAGGAGGGAAGCCTAAACCCCAAACCCTAAACCCTAAACCCTAAACCCTAAAGGGGCTACCCTCGTACGGAGAAAGCTATAGGGGTAGACGATTCGGGGCCCCTGGTCTAGGGTTTCGTCGGAGGAAGACCACCGGAGCGTCGGAATCACATGAAAATGGCAAAATGGTTAATAGTTTGAATAGTTAGAATAATTATTTTATAAAACAGAAAATGGATTTGAATCTCTTATTCAAATTCAAGCACTTTTTATGTTAAAAATTTAGTGAGATTCAAAAATATGCAAAATATAATAGTTAATGCATTTTTAAATTGGAAATGGCAAAATGGTTATTAGTTTCACTAGTTAGAATAATTATTTTATAAAACAGAAAATAGATTTGGATTACTTATTCAAATTCAAAAACTTTTCATGTTGAATTTTTTCTCAAATTCATAAGTATGCAAAAACTGTATAATTCAAATGTTTAAAAAATCTAATAGTTACAAATTGTAATATTTGAAAAAACAGGCGCCAACTTAGGCCCAGCGCGCGCAAATTTGGGACTTTAGTCCCGGCCCAGAACACCATCCGGGACTAAAGGCTCTGCAGGCGAAAGGCATCCAAAGCCTTTAGTCCCGGTGCGTGGCTGGAACCGGGACTAAAGACCCCCCCTTTAGTCCCGGTTTATGCCACGCACCGGGACTAAAGGGTGTGGGGGTATTTATTGTGTCGCCTTCTTCCCCGGTCGAATCCATCGACCCATCGACCGGAGCGAAGAGCTAGCACTACGCCGCCAGGCTGCCGAAATTTACCTCGCTACCTCGCCGCCTCTCCGCCCGTCCGCGTAGCCACCCCGCCGTGCCACCGCGTCTCGAGACGCGCGCACGTCCGCCCCGCTGCTGGGAGGTAATATCCCTCCCCCACCGTGCGCTCTGCCTCCTCTCCGTCCCCGGCCCCAGCCGAGCAGGCGGTGCCCATGACCATGTGCCTTCATCCCCTGCCCCGACTGAGTGGCCCAAGGCACCCACACTTGACCACTTTTTACTACTAGTATAGTATATATTAATTTCTAGTGTATTTTTTATATGTTAATAATTATTAGTAGTATATATAGATATAATATATATAGATATAGTATATATATTAACTTCTTGTATTTTTTGTATATTAATTAAGAATTATTACTAGTAATAGATAGAATTATTACTAGTATTACTAGTATAGTATATATTAATTTCTAGTGTATCTTTTTTATATTTCTAGTGTATGTTTTTTTATTAATTTCTAGTATAGTATATATTAATTTCTAGTATAGTATATATTTCTAGTATAGTATATATTAATTTCTAGTGTATGTTTTTTTATTTCTTGTATCTTTTTTATATTGTAATATTTGGTGGTGCTCGCGGGCCCCCGGACTTAGGTTTAATGTGGTAGTGCTCGCGGGCCCCCAGACTTAGGGTTAGGGTGGTGGTGCTCGCGGGCCACCGGACTTAGGGTTAGGGTGGTAGTGCTCGCGGGCCCCCGGACATAGGGTTAATGTGATAGTGCTCGCGTGCCCCCGAACTTAGGGTTAGGGTGGTAGTGCTCGCGGGCACCCGGACTTAGGGTTAATGTGGTAGTGCTCGCGGGCCCCCGGACTTAGGGTTAGGGTGGTAGTGCTCGTGGGCACCCAGACTTAGGGTTAATGTGGTAGTTCTCGCGGGCCCCGGACTTAGGGTTAGGGTGGTGGTGCTCGCGGGCCCCCGGACTTAGGGTTAATGTGGTAGTGCTCGTGGGCCCCCGGACTTAGGGTTAGGGTGGTGGTGCTCGCGGGCCCCCGGACTTAGGGTTAGGGTTAGGGCATCACTAGAATTTTGCTATTGTTTAGTATTATTGTAGCAAATTGCGTGTTCATATTATTGTTTAGTATTATTTTATGCAGCAATATTGAATGAAAAATGTTATTGTGTGCATTTTGTAGAAAACTATGGATCCAATCCAGAGAGACCTAGCATAGGAAGAAATTCTCGAGGATATGATCAACGACACCCCCCATGTTGATCCACCCGAATCTCTGTCGATTTATCTGAACCCCTCCGGTGAGGGAGAGGAGGTCGACCGAAATGATCAAGGAGAAGCCGACGGCTCCGGTGGTGGAGAAGCCGACGGCTTCGATGGACCCTTAACGAAGTCCGGCGAGGTATATATATGAAGTCTGGTGATTAGTAGATGCATTAACTAAGTTGTATATATATAAATTGACGAATGTTTCTTCTCTTAGGCCTCCACATCGAGCAAAAAATATTTCAAACGAGGCCCAGCCAAAAAGTTGGACGCATCTACGCGTTATACAATTATGCGGGTATCACCACGGGGTGAACCGTTGGAACCCGAAAAGGCTAAAACTGTATTTAAACAACAATGCGGAGTTATGGTTAGGGATCGCATCCCGATCACCGTTCGAGAGTGGAACAATACCAAAGGGGCGAAAGAGGGTGAGTATGTCGGCGACAGGTGCAAAGAGGGTCTTTGGAATGACCTCATGACAGATTTCACCCTGCCAGAATGTGAGGATGATGCCGACACAGCTGCATTGAGGAAGAAAGTCAAGAAGTGGACTCTTATGAAGATGGCCGAACTATTCAAGAACTGGAAGAAAGCATTATGGCAAAAGTATCAGAAGACGAAGACTCCTCCTAAATTTGAATGCTATCTAACGAAGCAGCAGGCTAACTAGGATGCATTTGTGAAGTATAAGGAGTCAGAACCTGCTATGGAAATGTCGGGAAAAAACAAGAAAAATGCCGCAATGAAGAAATATCACCATCACAGGGCCGAGAATCTGCGGCTGCCATGCCAAAGTGGGATGCTAAAGAGAATGAGTTGCTTGCTAAAGGGATCACTCCAGAACCAATACGCGAAGAATGGGATCTGAGGGCAAGGAATTGGTTCCTTGGGCATGGGAGTGAGTATGACAAAAGTACAGGGGACCTTATTTGCAGTGACGGAATTAGGATACCCCGGGATACATGGCAGAAAGTGGTGAAGGAGATTAAAGTAGGGATAACAAAGTTCCATCCCGATAGAGAGAAAGACTTGCTAACAAAGGTCCTCGGGAATGACGAACGCGGAGGACGTGTACGAGGCCTTGGCCCTAGTTATACGTGGGAGATGGGGTTTTCCAAAGACAGAGATACTTATAGGAGCCGAGAGAGAGCAAAGAGGCGACGGCAGGAGGAGGAGGGAGACAGGTTCACCGAGTTGCTAGGAACACTTCGAATATATCAGCAACAGATTGACGAACTTCGAGGAGCAGCGCGCCTGCAAGATCCTGTACTCGATATTACCGCCGTCCCATCTCAGCGGAGAAGCATCGTGGCTGAATCGAAGGTCTCTTCTGACGATGCACGTATGGTAGATGGCGGTCCCGGCTACCCCGTGGATGGAATCAAGGAGCAGACATCTTGTCAGCTCCATCAGAAGGTGAAGAACCTATCCATCAAGGTGGCGGTCGGATGTGCTTTACCTTGTCCACCTGGCGCACGCTGGCATGGCCGTGAGATTCCAGCTGGCTATGCTAAAGTTGCTGTGGATGAAATCGCAATAGGGTGGGACTCAATGGAGCTTGACATCCCTGGACCTGAAGGTGACAGGACACTCGGAGAAGTACTGGGTGGTATCATTCTATGGGACAAGAACAACATCAAGCTTCCAGGATGGACGCCAAAGCCATCACCGCCTCCGAGTCATCGCATGTCACCTTCACCTCCAAGAAGCCCACCCCATGACTACGCCCACCACAGCCCGAGTCCATCTCGATCTCCGCCACAGCCTCCGATTAGTACTAAACGACGCAACAGCCCAAAATGACAAATGTCGCCCCTCCCAAGAGTACCTCATAAGAATCTTCCCATCAGACCTTACGATCGTACTGACGAGGAAACCAACTTGATCGTAAAGGCTGAATGTGTTGCGCAACTTCAAAAGAAGAAACCCGAGCCCGCCCCGGTATACACCGAGAAGCAAAAGGCGTATGCACTTTCTTTTCTGAACACAAAATCGCAATATGAATTGCACCATAAGCCAGATGACTATCGACGCACACTTCAGAAGGTAGTGAAGAAGAGCAAATCAAGTAGAAGTGCAAGCGGGAGCAAATCATCAGGTCAAAGTGCAACCGAGAAAAGAATGGGCGTCCCCGGCTGGAAAGCAGGCCAAAACATCGATCCCACCCCTCCAGGTGTTATCCTATGACACTCCCTAGCAGGATATGGAAGAAGCTAAGAAGCTTGCAGCCGCTATGAATGTGACTATTGAGGAATTGCTAGGTGCTCAGGACGACAAGTTACCCAAGGCTCAGGTAGTCCCTACATATGTCGTGGAAGCCTCGTCGACTTTGAGCAGTTCCAACAACTGCCAACACAAATACGGAGTTTACATAACTAGTACTTGAAAGCCGTAAAGCAGGAGAGAATAATGATCGTGGTGAAAGTCCCACATGACTACTACTTCCGAGAAGAAGAGGTCCATGTTGAGTTTCCAGAACTCTTCCAGTTATACATTTTCGACGCCCTCGACAAAAGTCTCATGAGTTGCTATTGTTTGTAAGTTGTTGAATTCATTGTCTATATATAAGTTGTTCATTTTTTCAGTTGTTCAGTTCATTGCATGTAATTATCCTAATTATATCCTTTTGTACTCTATTATTATGCAGAATGAAGATCATGGAATGTAAAAGAAGGTCAATCTTTAGTGTTGGGTTCATTGACCCAGATAAAATACATGTAAAGACGCTAACGACAAAACCCGAGGAGACGCAGGAAAACCTTCTAAGGTTTCTAACGAACAAAATTTATGTGACCACATACCTTCCTTACAATTTCGTGAGGGTCTTACTCTATTGTACACATTCTCTTTTGCTTACTCGATGTTAAGTGTAATTGATGAGTTCTTGATGTATATATATAAGCGTACAGTTTTCATGGATTACGCTAGACATTCAACTTGATAAGGGAAGAGTTGAAGTCATGGACCCATTAAAGACCCACAAATGTTTAGGGACATGCAGGACATGCTCGAGAGGTAATTTTCGCTACATCGGTCTCTTTCGTTGATTTCCTGAGATATCACATAATAAATAACTCATTCATTTTCTTTTACGGATAGGGTTTGGAACCAGTTCAAGAGTGCGATTACGGGTGACTTTAGTGAGAAGTCGCGTTTAAGCGGTCTCGATAAAGTACGCGCATCTCTTTACTTATAGTTTCAATACAATTATGATGCTGGATTATTATTTTGATTGAATTCTATTCTCGTAAAGTGCGCGAGGCAGCCACCGAAGACGAATCTATGTGGATTCTACGTTTGCGAGTTCATTCGCACGTTTACCAGTGAGCTGAATGATTATAGAGTCGATGTAAGAAATACATTCATAACATTATTTTATTACCATCACTTTTTGTTATCATGATTGATATTCATATTGATCTCCTTTTCTTATATAGTTCGAGAAAATGCAGGATCAGCTCCTACCAGAGAAACGCGTAGTAGCAATTGCTGAAGAACTGGCAGGATTCTTGATGAACGAGATGATAGATGACGCCGGAGAATTTAGTGTGAATAGGCGCCGATGATCCCCGACCGTGTAATTGAATAGACGGGATCTAGTCCCGATAATTGTGATCTCCATGTGTAACTATCATGTATATATTTGTATGCTCGATCTTAAGAGAAGTTATCTTATGTATGCACGAACATGTACGGTATGTGGTAGCGTAGAAAACTATTTTGAAATGAAAAAAAGGATACAAATTGAATTCTCTACCGCGGTAGAGAAAGTGCCTAAAATTCTGCCGCGGCAGAGAACCATTTGTATTACGAACCGGGACTAATGGGTGGCACCCCGCGCCCGCAGAGACGGCCACGTGGATACCCATTGGTCCCGGATGGTAAGCGGTCCGGGACTAGTGGGGGTGGCCTTTAGTCCCGCCCCTCTAGTCCCGGTTACCAGGACCGGGACTAAAGCACCTTATGGGCCAGGACTGGAGGCCCTTTTTCCACTAGTGCACGCAAGAAGGGACTTGCCAGGTTCTTCAATGGTCTTTGGGATATGTGCAAGTCCTCCTATGAAGTTGCCCATCGTAGTCTCGAGCTCAGCCAAGAGAATAGGAGGCAGCATAATGCCTTCTTGGTAGAGCGTGATTGCCAAGTGCCTGATATGCGAAATGCTCTGACTCCTGTGCCCTATGTGAACTTTGAGAAGCCATCTCTAGATGAGGACATGTTTTGGGGCTTGATCCGTCTATGCTACCCGGATTTGCTACTTCTAGTTCCTCTCAGTGTCAGTCTGCTGCCCCTACTGGAGCTGATGGTGAGGATGAAGACAAGGAAGAGGGAGAGGATGAGGATGAGGACGAGGAAGATGAAGAGGCCGAGGAGGATGTGGATGATGAGACCTTTGGCGGCTAGATCTTTTCCTCTATTCTATCATTCCTTTTTGGTGTCTCGATGCTAAAGGGGGAGAAGAGAGTAGAGTCCGCTTTTATGCTATTTACCTTGTGCACAAGCCTCACTATGTTTATTTGCCTCTTATGACCTTGTGCTCCTATTTGCTTTATCATACTATTTGTTTTCGTGTGTGTGTCTGGACAAGTTTGCTTTATGATTATTGTACTTGGATATCCTATGCTTATGTGCTTACTATATTTACTATTATGTGCTAGTTATCCTGGTCTTTAACTTGTCATGCCATGCTTGCTTCCTTCCTTCCTAAGGACTTTGGGGGAGCTCTGCATATACCTAAGTAGGTGCACCTTGCATTCAAATGCAACATCATCCATGTGCACACTTTATGGGGGAGCTCTGTTGACACTGATTTTGTCTTCACATATAAAGAAGATATGTTGATTATGAAATATGACAAAATAGTTAAACAGTGAAATATATATTTAAATGGATTTGCCTTATAATAAAGCGAGGGTAAATTGTTCGAGACACACACCATTGACGGGGCATCCTGTGATCGCTCTAAATTCTCGCCATTACTCGCCGAGTGAGCAATAAATAGCCCCACATATATAATCTGTGTTCTCTTCCGCACCCTTCAAACGAAAGGAATGATGGTTCAAAATAGAAACACCCCAATCAACATAGCCTCGGGGGCGAGGAGCGTATTCAATTATATGACCATCCCAGCCTAAGCCATCTTTTACCATCCTGGTCCCTAAGGTGTAGGCTTTGGTATCAGATTTAGAATAATTGGTGAAGGGATAGAAGGAAAAATGATTGAAGCTAGTCCCACAATTCCAGCCGCGGGGGTGACGCGTCAAATGCCCATGCGTTTGCACTTCCTGTCTGATCACCGGATTGGCCAGCTCACCAGTAGCAGGCTCATACAAGTGCCGCTCAGCTAGCCGACAAATCGATAATTCGTTCGAAGGAACAGGCACTGGATCACGCGCCATCTATATGTACAGAAAAAGACATAAGATAAGTATGATGTCATATATCTATAAAAGGAACACTTGGCTTAAATTAAATGGAAGCAATGGTGCATTACCTAGCTCTATAGCAATTATGTCCGGCCAAGTATCCAATATCCCCTACAATATAAAGAAAGACGATTGAGTAAAAATATATATAGCAAAACATATTACGCGCGCACTATGAATTGATCTCTCAATAGTTGTACGTCGGATCAAGCTCGCATAGAAGCTTACCGGGACGCCAACTACGAGCAGTTAACTCAATGCCATGTAAAATCAAATTAACTACATGTGGTGTTACCATGTTCACCAATTGTATTACAAAAATAAACCTAAGGAAATCTCTAACATAAGGATGCTGCGCATAATAGTCTCTATAGTTGTATGACGGACCAAGTTTGAATTAACCTGCCAGCACGCCAACCATGAAACCAAAACGGCTAAAACAGAACAGACTTCCTAAACCGTAGGTTTGAAAAAGATACCATCCTCATGCTTAAATGGAAATTGCATGCGGTAATGATGTAAAAAAAAGAGAAAAAAAATAGAGACGAACTTATACCTTGGGAAAGAGCAGATGTACGTACTGGGTAAAGGTCGTATGATAGATCGGATCTTAATACGGCCTCCCTGCGTATTAAAAATAAAATCATCAAATTAGAGTATAGCCGATGCGCGTGACGCATGTAAGCGCCGCTGCAACCATGCAAACTCACTGGTATAGAACTACTAATTAAGACTGTCAATAAGTGCACGAGCTCGTAGGCCAGGCACCAGTTCGGTCATTGCTGCTCCGCCGGTTCCAAGGTGAGAAAAAGAGGCATCATTTTCCCTCTGTCCGTTTTTATGGATGATATGTTCTAGATTGTCCAAAGTAAATTGCTATTGATTTGGCCGATGATATTCATCCCATGACGGTACAAATCAAGACTAGAAAGTAGAGTCCATAATGATTTCAGCAGGGCACAAATATTTTGGAAATCTTCTATCACGGGATAAAACGTCGGCATAGTCCCGTCAACCCTATAAAGAGCTAATCATCTATTGATTACCAAAGATTAATGATCAAATACTAAATAATCTGTTAAATGATGATAACTATTGATCGGTCATTATGCTAGTCAGGTCAAGCTCATTGACACTGCGTATACCAATAAACCGAGAGAGTAATTAAATAGAGCATACATGGCTACATACATGCAAAAGAATTAAGCCCATGCTAATTAATCAGCTCATAAGTGCAGCGTTGCAGGCCTACATGCATTAACGTATCTTAGCTAATTAGCCAGCCAATTAAAAGTCTTTAAGCCCACCTTACTAGCTACTTGATTAACATAAGATTAATGGCCAAAGCCCATGCAAACGATTAAGTAATGGACTGGACGTCCTGGCCTTTTTTGATAGAAACTTGACGATCAAATCTACCACCAGCCATGATCCCCATGTTCCTGCACACGATCTCAAGGACGTGCGCGTGCTCCGGGCGAGGACTCTGTGCGTGGCGGGCCTATATAAAGACCAGCAGCCGAACAAGTCATGCTGGGTAGAAAATCCCCCAGTGCGCGCTCCATTCCAGTCCATCGCCGCCGCTCTAGAATCCGCCGCGGTAGTCCATCGTTGCTGCCCAAAATCACCAACCATCAATCGCAAAAATCATCTCATCGCCGCTCGCCTACATACCTGCTGACTGCCCGCCATACAGAGCTGCGCCGCTCGCCGTATACATGCGTTAGCGCCACCATACATGCTGCCGTCCGCTCGCCCTTAGACACTCGTCGCTGGCCGCCTGTTCGTCTGCGTCGCTCGCCTCCGGCCGCTCGACATACGCGCTGCCATATGTGTTTGACCGGTTGCCATAGGCCAAGCACCAGTTCGGTCATTGCTGCTCCGCCGGTTCCAAGGTGAGAAAAAGAGGCATCATCTTCCCTCTGTCCATTTTTATGGATGATATGTTCTAGATTGTCCAAAGTAAATTGCTATTAATTTGGCCGATGGTATTCATCCCATGACGGTACAAATCAAGACTAGAAAGTAGAGTCCATATTGATTTCAGCTAGAACATGTATACATAAACTACTCTATCTTGTCCAAATTAATCTGCCCTTGATTTGGTCTCATTGCGATCATATAATCCTATGATGATACGAATCAAGTAAGAAATCAAATCCTAAATTTGGTCTCATAGTGATCATTGATCATATATTGATACAAATTAGGTGCACATAATAAAATTATTCTTAGTTTGGTCACACATGGTGATCTTGATCCCATGTTGATACAAATTAAGGATAGAAGTAAAAACAAATTCATATGTCTTTGATCTCATAAAATTCTATGTTGGCATAAATTGAGGTTACTTTCTTCATATAAGACCATAGTCCAGTAGTCTAGTACCCTAAATGTATGAGCCCATATTGCATATTGGTGGTGCTAGTCGTATAGACATGGAACAAAGATCAAATAATATAATGTTTGCATGCTATCTGCCTAGCTAAGCCTCATGCTCCATCAGCTAGCTTGGTAACGTCATGTATGGATTATATAGTACTAGTAGGTGAGCTTGTGAAACAAGATCAATAAGAAAAACATGCATGTCAATCGCTAGCTCATAACCTTCACAAGTATAGGATGTGAGCTGGGTAAAATCAACTCGATGCATGCGGCCATCTATGTTTAAAATATTCACTAGCCTGCACTTCTCCATTAGTCGTGGCCTAGATACTAATGGTAGAAATATACACATATTTAGTAAAGATCAAGCAAAACAATGCTACATACGTGGTTTGATCTGGAAATTAATCAAGTTTAGCTTAGCTCACACAAAGCTTACTGCATGCTAGCTCATTCACCAAAATAGATCATGTATTCCCTTCATATGGTTGCATGTGAGGTGTTCGAGATCATGGAGGTTATTTTCCCTTCATAAAAATTAGTACACAATGTTGTTAGTACTAAAAAAAATGATGATTAAATATCTTCATGACACTTACTGACGAGGGTTTAACTCGTCAATGCCCATTATTATGGACTTGGGTTTTGGAGAAGGAGGGAGCGCTGGAGACATCTATCGGCTAGCAAACAAGCACACAGGGGACAAAGGATTTACCCAGGTTCAGGCCTCGTAGAGGTCCCTACTCCTTCTTGTCTGCTCGTGGAATTATTGAGGGAGTCGAAAGTTACAACGGTGCGCAGATGCAATCTGGCGAGGGTTTGTGGAAGCTAGGGTTGCGTGTGTCCTTCTCGCTGCCCCTCCTAGCCCTTATATAGATAGGCTAGGTCTCGGGTAGCAGGTCGAGTCGGTTACAAGTTAGGGTTTTCCCCTTCAAACTTTCTATCTTTAGCTTCTTCTTGTCCTTCAAGCAATCGAGAGTCCACAGGTTACTCGAGTCCTTTCATCTGGGCCTTGGCGACACCGTGGGTCTGTACGTATTTGGACCGTATATACCAAGCTCGAGTACCTATAGGGTATACCCATGTCAGTAGCCCCCGAGTGTCCAGTGGAATCGCAGATTCGACTAGGGACTTTTGAAGCCTTCGAATGCCTAAATGAGTACATTTTGATTGCTTTTATTCGTGTCATAGGGATTGTTGATATCGTGCACGATATAACCGGTATCGGTGTCGATTAACCACCTTAGGGTGAAACAACGCATAATCTACTCAAATTGAGTCCGGACTCGAATCGGAAAAATCTGGTGTAATTCGACTCGGCCGCGAGAGGTCTTACGAGTCGAATTCCAGTTATATGGGTGTGAGCACTTGGCGCGTCCAAGGCATGTTCATCGTGCTGTAAACGCAGATATATTTCTGGTAGTCTTGTGATTAAATGCGTTGCCATGCCTTATTCAGGTCTTACCTTCACGCCGTAGGCACGTCATCCGAAATTTATCATCGTGGAGACGATTCGGATGACCCAAGAGACACGGTCTCTTTGTAGGGGGAAAATTATGAGGCGGTGTCGCCATAAGTTTCGAGTGTGGATGTTATCAACACACAGTTTTTGTACAAATAATCATAGGGTGCGCGACCAGCCTCCTATGGGAAGTAACCCAGTGCACTGGTTGAGTCGAAAACTCATGCAGGGACTAAAGAACTTTTGCGACTGCTGTCGTCTTTTGCTTGCTTGTTTCAGTCGATGACTCAGGCAGGTACTAAAACACTTTTGCGACTGCTGTCGTCTTTTGCCTACTTGTTTCAGTCGAATTTGTTTCCGGCGCTCCCTATGGGAGCAACCCATGTCCATAATCGAACTGTGTTTCGAGTGGTTGGGTTTGCTTTTGTGATTGTCCATGTTCCTGCAACAAGAAAAAGAAAAGTCGTAGGGTGCGCGGCCAGCGCTCCCTATGGGAGTAGCCACCGAATGCTTGGTGGAGTCGAAGACTCTAGCAAGGACTAAAAATAGTCGAAGTTTTCCACTGCGTAGCCTTGGTGACGTCAGTGCTGACGCTTTGTATGACCTTGGTTGCCCGCGTGGCGGTTTGTGGGACGTGTGGCGGTGGGTCCTACTTTCTGACTTTGATTTGACTGGGCATGCGTAATCTTATTTTTAACTGCGCCTTCTCGATTTCCACGCGTAATGGTAGAAGTGGGGGGACGGTTCGCGCTTCCTCTTCTCCACGTGTCCAACGCGATGCGTGCCACACGTCCAATAGGGTTTTTGTCAGCCGTTGGATTGCATCTCCCAGGGGTTAAGTAGCGATGCTGCGGTGGTAATTTCCCATCTGCTCTCTTTCTTCCTTGCTGCCATCGCCATTGCTAATGCTTTTCTGCTTTCCCCTGCGCCCATCTTCTCCACGACGCTGGACCAGCTCCGTTCATTCCCGAGCTACTTCCTTCGCTCACATCGCCGCCGCGCAATGGGGAAGAAGAAGGGAGGCGCTGCCGCTGATTCCGCGGCCACCGTCGCTACGGCGAAGAAGAAAGGTGGCTCCGCTGCTGCGGGCACCAGCACCGCCGCCGGCGGGAAGAAGAAGGTCGCGGGCACCCGCGTGACCAATGGCACATGGCGCCCCTCTATCATCAAGGCGTCGGATCTCCGTCTTCTTCGCCAAGATGGACTTATCTCTGCGGCAGTCGCCGATGCGCGCGTCCCTAGCAGTGAGACCATTCCTGCTCCTCCCGCTGGTTTTCGAGTGATGTTTCTTGCATTCATCATTCGCGGTCTTTCCTTGCCTCTTCACCCCTTTCTTAGGGGTCTTCTTTGTTTCTATGGGCTCCAGCTCCATCAGCTGTCCCCAAATTCGCTCCTCCACATCACTTGTTTCATCACTCTCTGCGAGTGCTGGCTCGGAATCGAGCCACACTTTGGTCTTTTCAAGCGCATCTTTAAATTGAAGCGTCAGTCCGCATCTGGCTCTTTAGTTTATGACGTAGGTGGTTGCGGAATCCACGTCGACCCATCCGCCACCTACTTCGACATCAAGCTTACCAAGTCCGTCCAGGGATGGAGGGACAAATGGTTCTATGTTCACGACGGAAGGCCAGGGCGAGCACTTTGGACTCGTGCCTTTCGATCCGTGACTCCTGCAAGAAGATGCGTTGTCGGAAGAAGCGTGATCATGCCTTCCGAACTTCGCGGAGACATATCGTGCTATATCGGTAGCGTCTGCGACCGACCGAGAGTATCCATAAGCGCGAAGAGGAGGCTGCGCCCTTGTCGAGGACTTGGCTGCGTCGTTGCGTCCAGACCTCTCTCCGGGCGAGTCCATCCCATGTTTCAATGGGGTGGCGCTGATGATGCCACTCGGCGTGTCGCTGATGGCATGTCGCGAGTGAGGTAGATAAGAGGTGCGACTGGTCAGTACACCCTCAAGGATGTGCTTCGAGCAGGCGATCGTTCCTCCTTTCGATGCTTCGAATCCTCCTCCTGAGGTATTGTTGTGCTATGTAGTAGCTTATTTTCTCGATTGCGTTTTCTGTTGCTTACCTATTATGTTTGCTGATCTTTACTGTTTGTATGCAGGAGTGGGCGGTGTCGCCTTGTATCCTCCCCTCCCTGAGGGGATTATTCCTCGTGAAGCTTTGGAAGAGGACGAGTCTGAGTCGACTGTCCCTTCTGATGTGGAAGAGGAAGCTCCAGTCAGAGCCGGATCTGCATGGCGTTCGCGTGGCGGGATTCCAGCGTCGACTCCTTCAACTCCAGGAGGCGTGGCTGTTGGCGCGGAGTCGCCAATTCCAGCTGTTCCTATGAGGGCTGTGGCACCGTCTTCTCGCAAGAAGATGCGATTGCCCAAGGAGTCTTCGTCAGAATCGACGGCTGCCACGTTTGATCTTGACAACTTTAACTGGTAAGTTTGCTGGGTTATTCATTCTTTTCTGTTTTCTTCTTGTTGGTTTTTGCTCTGGAGTTTTCCCTTTTCTCAATGTGTATTTTGTCTTGCAGTCAAGAGGCGTCGTCATCTTCTAGCGACGTCGAATTTTTGAAGGAATCGGGAGTCGCGACTTCAAGGGCCAAGGTAGAGGTCGAGCGCGCTCCTTCTCCGGCGACGGCCCACTCCGGGCACAATTCTTCGAGCTCTCCTCACGTAGGGAAGCATCGAGTAGTTGCTCGGATGATGGTTCAGCAAACTTCTTCGAAGTCGCTGGAGGACCATGTAAGTATAGCTTTCCTTCTTTTTTAATGTGGTAGTCAACGCCTTCTGCTGCCCTCTGCTGACTCCTTGTTTTGTGCGACAGCTCCTTGTAAAGGAAGCCACGGAGTGGCGGAGGTGATGGCGATGGGTCGCCAACATGCGATCTTTGGAGGCAGCGTCAGCGTGGTCGAGTGAGTGTTCTATACTTATTCTTTTCGTCTTCTCTCTGTTTTGGTATAATCGTGACAACCAATTATTGACGCCATGTAGCTGAGCATAACGCTTTCTTTGCGATGTCGCCCGTTGGATAAGACACTAGCCGCAATTGTGAAGGAAGCGCGACGAGGCAATCGCTGCTCGTGATGATGCCCGAAGCCTTGAAGAGGATCTGCGCGCCTCCTTTGCGACGGGAGAAGTTGTTGAAGAGCAAGCGTTCTCGATCACCAAGCCCCTCTCGGTACCTTCTTGGTAGATTTTTATTGATGTTCTTCTCTGCATCTGTAGTGCGGTGGCACTAGAAGTTTGATCCATGTGTGTATTTTGGTGTAGATCTTTGGCGGCTTGAGTTTTGATCCACAAGCCCTTTGTCGCGATGGCCTTTCTGGCGGTAGCGGTATCTGCTGATGGAGGATCGTGCGCGCTGTCCAAAATCGTTGTCCAAGGCCAAGGCCACCTGAGTCGCCTCCGGAGGAGTTGATGCCGAAGGCGGAGCTGGTCGACAATGTGGAAGAGCTGGTGGAGTCGCTCGCTGGGGGTGTGCCTGCCACGTACAAGAACTCTCTCCACTCAGCTGGCGCGACCATGTCACTTGCCATGGTGCAATCCCACAGTCGGTAGATCCTTCGCGGTGTCGAAGGCGATGCTGTTGGCGGATGGTCAGCAGGTAGTATTCGCTCCCGCTGCACATGTGCCAAATATGGCCATTCCTTGATAAACACTGTTGCCAAGTATTGGAGGAGCTTAATCGATGCGAAGAAGGCGGCGAAAACTTGACCTCGGGGCGGCGGAAATTCAGTGGCATTTGATCGCCACGGACTTGATGAAGCCCCGAGGTCATCAAGTCGAAGAAGCCACCTGCCGTAGTTAGTTTCTTGTAATAGTTGATGAATTGCTCTTTTGATTGGAGAACATGCCTGTTGGCGAATGTGTTTGTAGATACTTTTATGCTGATCCTGAATGCATCTGTTACTTTTGACTTTTGAGTTGGTCGCCTTATTTGCCTCTGGCTTGATTTTTGGTAGGGTACATCAAGTGGTCTGTGGGGAATCGGACTCGCCATCTCTTGAGGATACAATGGCACCAACATGCTCCAGGGTAGAGGAGCTGTCCTTGCTTTCGCGACTTCGTGATCGCGTTAAGCAACTGGAGCGTGAGTTGCCCGTGATCCGCGGTAGTGCGGACGTGTGGAAGTCAAAGGCTGAAAAAGCCGTCGCCCATGAGCAATATCTGCTTGGCGAGGTGACGCAGCTGGGCGACCAGTTTAAGTGTTAGTTTGCTCATCCTCGTCTTTTCCTTTGTAGTTAATCGCAATGGTACGTTGTACTCATGCTGTTGATGCTGCTTCGTGTAGTTAGCGCACGCCATCCGGAGGAGGAGAGGGATAGGATTGCCATCTGCCTTCATGATCTCACCCAGGAGCAACTTCAGGAGAGTGGATACTTCTGGGTAGATCATGATCGTACGACTGCGTTGGCGACCCTGCAGGATCGCGCCTCGCGAGTGCTGCTCTTTCTGAAGAAGTCGCAGTCGTGTTTGAAGAACATCTATCGGGCGATGTTCCCGCTAGATGATACTCCATCAAGCCTGCTGGCTCTCCTGACCAAATTTCAAGATATGTCCGCGGTTCGCGAGTGCGTGAGGCAGTAGTTGGTGGCTGGTGCCAAGGCTGCCCTTTCCATGGTGCGTTTGCATAGGCCTGACGTGGATGTCGCCGCCATTGCCTCTGGGCCACCGGTGCCACTAGTAGGATCTTCCTGGAACATGGTGCCGCACTATCAAGCGGTGGACCGTCCAGCCGAGCAGGTCGTCGACTTCTTCGAGGAACAGACTAATGTTCTTCTGTTGCAAGGGTAGCCAAATATGTATCCTGCACATGAGTGTACTAGTGTTGTAAAGCTCTTATATATTTGTAGATAATTTACTGTTGAATGTGTACAAATAGCTTTAAGCGTGGGGTGCGTTGCACTTATGCGAGTCCTTTTCGTTAGCCTGGCCATCTTTGTATCGTTCCCTTGTCAACCTGTCAGGTGCGTTGCAGCTGGGTTGAGTTTGTGTTAAGGGGTTCGATTGATGTGCACTACTCAGATGTCGCGTTATTGTTCGAAGAACATATGTGTATAGGGTGGCGTAGCCCTCGAGTATGAAAATTGACAAAGTAAAGGAGGGCACAGAGTTTCGGGGCACTTAGCTTTTATTTATTCGAAGAATAGTACGAGGTACAGTGTGCGGCTAAGTAGCCTTGGCTGAATAGCCTTATTTGCGTTGCAAAAGTAAAGAAAAACGACTAAGGGTAGAAGCGTCGCAGTTGTGCGACGTTCCAAGGGTTGGAGTGTGCGACTCCTGTCTCTAAATCTTGAAGGCGATATGCGCCATCTGGGATTACTTCTGTAATCACGTACGGTCCTTCCCAGGGGGATTCGAGCTTGAGATGCCCCTGCTGCTTCAGTCGCAGGACCAGGTCACCTTCGACGAAGGATCTGGGGCGAAGCCTTCTCATGTGGTAGTTCTTGAGTTACTGCTGGTAGATCGTGGATCTTCTTGTGGCGATTTCTCTTGCCTCGTCGAGGAGATCGTGAGTCTTGAGTGCAAGAGATGACTCTTGTTCGCTGGCGACTACGTGGCGCCTTGTATCGCACTTGGCGTAGTAATCTTTAGCTCGTGTACTATAAAGAATGGTGTGTAGCGGTGGCGCTGTTTGGAGTTGTCGCGGGCTCTAAGTCTGGATTAGAGCTCATCGGCCAGCAACCCGCGGCTTGCTCGAGTGGTCGAAGGAGTCGCTTCTTGATGCCGCTTCTGAGCAGCCCGTTTGCCTTTTCCACTGACCGTTGGTGCGTGGGTGTGCTCTTGGCGTGGCGATGTTGATCCCGTGTTCTCGCAGAATTCTTGGAACTCCTTGGAGGTGAAGTTCGTTCGTTGTCGGTGATGATGTTGTGCGGCACGCTTGAGCGGTGAGCGATGGACTCGAAAAGAACTTGACTGCGTTGTGCCACGATTGCTTGGTCACTGGCATGGCCTCAATCCACTTGGTGAATTTGTCGACTGCGATCAAGAGGTAGACGTAGCCTCCTTGCGAGGACCTTGGAAGTTTGCCAACCATGTCGAGTCCCCACTGGGCGAAGGGCCAGGCCAATGGAATAGGCCGTAGTTCTGCGCCTGGTGCGTGTGGCTTGTCCGCGAATCGTTGGCAAGCATTGCATTTTTGGATAATATCCTTGGCATCGCGCATGGCCGTGGGCCAGTAAAATCCAGCCCGTAGAGCTTTGGCGACGAGGGCGCGACTACCTGCGTGGTGCCCGCAGGTCCCTTCATGGATGTCGAGGAGAATTGCTCTTCCATCGGCCATGGAGACACATCGCTGTAGCACTCCTGTGATGCTGCGTTTGTATAGTTCGTCGTTGATAATGGCGAATGCCTTGGAGCGTCGCGTGATGTGCCGTGTGTCTGCCGGGTCGTCCGATAGGCGCTTACTGAGGAGGTACGTAATGTACGGCTGCGTTCAGGATTGTTCGATCATCATGACGCTCATTGGCCCTTCGAGTCCTGTGTCTAGCTCCAAGTCGTCGAGTGCCATTGGCTCATTGGGTGGCATAGCCCGAGTCCATTGCTACGCTTGTTTTCTTCTCTGCGGCCTTTGGCTTGATGGAGTGTTCACAGATGCGCTCGAGAAATACACCAGGTGGTATGGGGGCGCAGGTAGAGCCTATGTTTGCGACTATATCCGCCTCCTCGTTGATTTCGTGACCTACGTGTCGCAGCTCGCAACCATCAAAGTCCCCTTCGAGTGTATCGTAGAGGTCGCGATACGCGATCATGTTGTCGTTCAGTGCGTCGCACTCGTGCATTGTTTGGTTGACGACCAGCTTGGAGTCGCCGTATATGATGAGCCTTTTTGCGCCGCAGGCTTTTGCCATCCTCATCCCGTGCAACAGGGCCTCGTATTCAGCTTTGTTGTTTGAGGCTGTGAACTGCATTCGCAGGATGTATTTCAGCTTGTCTCCTTGAGGTGATGTCAGTATGACACCTACTCCTGCTCCATCTTTCCGTTTGGATCCATGCATGGTCCAGAGGTAGGACATATCTGGCTTGTCTGGGAGTTGATTTTCCATCCAATGCACGAGGAAGTCAGGGAGAATTTGCGACTTGATTGCGTTGCGCTTTTCGTATGTGATGTCTCGTGGAGATAGTTCGATTCCCCAAAGCGCGACTCGTCCCGTGGCGTCGGGGTTATTGAGGATATGTCCCAATGGGGCGTCGTTGACTACCATGATTGGGTGTTCCTGGAAGTAATGGGCGCGATGGGCGGTCATGAAGGCGCCCGTCGCCAGCTTCTGGTGATGCGGGTACCGCTGTTTGTTGGCGTGAGGACCTCGCTGAGGTAGTATACCGGGCGTTATGCGCCATGGACCTTGTTTTCTCTGCCCGTTCGACGGCGAGCCTTTGTACTAACCACTTGGTTGGTAGCGGAGATGTACATCAGTAGTGGTTCCCTTTCCGTGGAGTCACCGATCTGCGATGTGGATAACGGTAGCTTGAGATCTTGAATGCTTCTTGCGCTTCATTGGTCCACTCGAATTTATCAGCTTTGCGGAGGAGTTGATAGAAGGCGGTGCCTTTTCTCCCATTCGTGATGAATCGGCCGAGGGCGCGATTCGTCCGGCTAGTTCTGGGCGCCTCTTATGTTCTTTGGCGTCTCCATAGCTAGTATGGCCTTTATCTTTTTCGGGTTTGCCTCAACCCCTCTCGTAGATGAGATACCGAGCAGCTGCCGGATAGTGCATGCCAAAGGCATTTGTCGGATTGACCTTGATCCGTAGCGGTCGAGATTGGCGAATGTTTTCGCAAGTCATCGATTAGAGAGGCTTCCTTTTTGGTTTTGATTACTATGTCTCGACATAGACTTGGATATTGCGACCAGCTGCTCCTTGAGGCAAGCCTGCATGCACCGTTGGTAGGTAGCTCCGTTTTTAGCCGAAGGGCATTGTGTATGTGAGAACACAGAAGGCGTTATGTAGCGGTCTTCTCCTGGTCTTCCTCCTTCATTCGAATTTGGTTGTAGCTGAGTAGGCATCGAGGAAGCGGCGCCGCATCCGGTGGAGTCGATGATTTGGTCGATCCGTGGTAGCGGGAAGTGATCTTTTGGGCGTGCTTGTTTAAAGAAGTGAAGTCCACGCACATCCGTAGGATATCCGTGTCCTTTTGGCACCAGCACCGTATTGGAGCCAAGTGCTTTCCTTGATCTCGCGTATGAATTTGGCCTCGAGAGTCTGTTGATCTCCATTCATTTGCTGGCTAAGCTCGTGGCTCGAACCGATCGCTGATTGCTTGACGGCCTTGCGTCGGGGTTGACGTTGAGTGCGTGCTCGGCGAATTCCTCGAACTCTGGCATGTCCGCAGGACACCGGGCAAAAATTTCCAGTGCTCACGGAGGAATTGACGCGAGTTCCTATCTGGACTCAAGTTGTTGGCGATGAGGCCGTTTTGGCGGAGATCGATGGATGGACCTGCACCTTCTTTGTGTGCCTGAGATGAGTCAAAGGAGAGGTTAGGTGAGCTTGGCCTACTCGAGGGCGGACTATTGTCTGTCGTTTCCTTCAATCGCGAGCTCCTCACGCATGCGAAGGACTGGGAGATTTCTGTTGAATTCCACATGGCTGTCGGATCGCTCAAAGCTCCGTTGATCGTGATGACGCCGTTGGGACCTGGCATCTTCATCTGCGGTAGGCGTGGTGGGTACCGCCATGAACCTAGCGAAGCGACAGCGTCCGAGGATGCGATGGTATTATGAGGCGGTCGACAACTTCAAAGTCGATGCGCTCGCGGAAGTTCTTCGGCGTTTGAATATGACGTCGAGGTTGATTTTGCCCAGGGGTATCGCCTTTCCACAGGACGATGCCGTGGAACATTGTGTCCGATGCCTCCAAGCAGGTTAGAGGGATCCTCATTGCTCGCAAGGTACTCGCGAATATGAGGTTGATCCCGCTTCCGCCATCCATGAAGACGTGACTCATGTCGAAGCCTCCAATTTGCGCCTCGAGTACGAGGGGGCAATGACCTAGGCGAGGTACTTGAGGCGGGTGGTCCTGTTTGTCGAAAGTAATGCACGACTCACTGCCACTGAGGTACTCAGTGGTGGATGGTGGCGAGTGCGTGGCCAAGTTGACTTGGCGAGTGATGGCCTATACGCACCCTATTGGAGGGCGCCCTTTTGGATCATCATGGTACCCATGGCCCGTGGGTGCGGTTCGCCTCCGTGGTGTTGGTCGGTGCAGCTCCGTTCGGGGTGGCCCGGTGGTGGTGGTGCGCCATGTGCCACGGCGCCTGGAGCGGCTCCGTAGCCTCTTTCGACTGCATTGCGGTTCATCCGAACCAATCCCTCATGTAGCTTGAGGAACTCGCGGCAGTCCTTGAGGAGGTGGCTGGACTTTCTCTTGCCATCATGCTTGTCGATGTAGAAGTGTATCGTGCATGGCCCGGACAGTTTGTCCTCGATGGAGGTCGCGGGTGCTTCATCGCGAGTGCGGCGTTGCCACACTTGCGTGGTTTTCCCGGAGTCGCGGTATCCGCCACTGCGGTATCTGCTGTTGCGGTTATCACCGCGTCTATCGGCGTAGCCGGCTGCGACCATGTTGACGTCATCGCGATCGTCGTAGACGCGCATGCGACGCTTACTCCGGCGGTCGCGTCTTCGTTCGAGTTCTGCCTCCTCGTCAGAGTGAACACGATTCTTCACCGAATCTTCTCCATCAGCCCACCGATTCGCGATCTCCATCAGGTGGTCGATGGTCTGGGGCTTTGAGCGGCCTAGCTCCTCCCTGAGTTCCATGCGGCGGACACCACCGTTGAATGAATCAATCGCGCGGTCTTCTGAGATGTTCTCCACGGAGTTCTTGATGATGGACCACCTTTGGATGTAAGAGCGCAGCGATTTGCCAGATCTTTGCTGGCAGCATCTCAGTTCTTCGATTGAGGCAGGGCGTTTGTACGTGCCCTTAAAGTTGCGCACGAAGCTGTAGACCAGCTCATCCCAGCTACGAATGGATCTGTGTGGGAGGTTATTGAGACATGCCCGGGCGGCGCCCCTGCGGTATGGCTGCAAGCATTACATGGCGATGCCTCCATGTAGCCTCTTGACGGAGGAGATGTGATCCTCGGCCAGTTCTTGGGGTCCTGCAGACCGTCAAATTTGGGTTCTCCGATGGAAGTTTGAACCCTTTAGGCATTCGCTTTTGCACGATGGATCTGCTGAAGCATCTGGCGCAGATCTCCCCATCTTCTTCTTCCGAAGTCGATTGACCGAGCACGTCGTGCCCTTGACTTGTCGATCTTGCGCTGCGTGAGTTCATCGCGTGCATCGTGTCGCGATCGTGTCGCCGTGGCGGCGGGCGAGAACAGTCATGTGTCATCGCCGAGGCGAGGAGTAGCGCTTTACTAACGCTTTGCCCTTTTTTGGGTCTGGTACTGGTTCCTTGTTGAGGGCGGCCTCGATTAGCCCTAGGCCCGCGATCGTAGATCGGTGCATGGCCGTTCGGGGATCTCCAGCTGGTGGCTGGTTATTGAGAAGGTACATGGTGGCCGCTGTCACCACGGCCTGTGGTGTCCTGGGAACCACGTTGCCTCTCGTGTCGACTGTCATAGAGCCGAAGTCGAGGACTTTCGCGGCGTCTATGCGTTCTTGTTCGGTGAGGTGAGCCATCCGCGATTGCCTTTTCCTGGCGAGGTGCTCGTTGCCTCTTGAGGAGGATCCTCCGTAGGAGGAGAGCCCAGCATGACGAAGGCTTGACTCGTCCGCCGCCCTTTTATGTGCCTCAAGTTGCGCGATTGCTTGTTTTTGGCGCTTGAATTCCTCTTTTAGGAGCCAGTGGTAGCCCATCAGTAGCTCCTGCGGGGACCCGAAGGGTAGAGGTGCACCTCGTAGGGCTTCGCGGCAGCGTTCCCACTCTTGCTCGTTGAGCCTGATCACACGGCAGCGTTCGCGGTTTGCTGTTGATTATGCTAGGAGGTTCAACTGCTCCTCCGTTGCCACCGTTACGCCCGTTGCGGCGTTGGTAGTCGGTGCCATTGCCGGTGTTACCACCGTTGCCGCGATTGGGTGGATCGGTGTCGTTGCCGGTGTTGCCACCGTTACCGCGGTTGGCGGAGGTGTCGCCTGTGTTGATGACGGCGCACATGAAGTGATTTGGGAAGCTGTTGCTTCCACAACTTTCAGATTCGGAACCGTAGGTTCCATCTTTAGTGGCCAGATCGCTTAGATCGGAGTCACGACTGCTATCGCTGACCATGTTCCCAACTACCGCCGGAGCATTGAGCTCACTGAGGGTGCCGATCTATGGAGGGAACCATGATGCTGGGGCAATCGCCGGTGCCATCGGCTGATCGGGCATGCGAAGCGTGCCCATCTGACCAACTTGGAAGCGGAAGCTCCCAATCGCCAGGCTGATTCCGTCGCCCACGGACTCGAAGGCCGGGCGAGTAGCCGGCGTGTGGACGGTGAAGTCGAAGGCGCCAAAAAGCTGGCGAATCTCCGCTGTTGCAGAGTTATAGATCGCTTTTGATGGGGCCGAAGAAGCCGCAACATCAGCACTCCCAATTCCCATAGACGGCGCCAATTGACGAGGGTTTAACTCGTCAATGCCCATTGTTATGGACTTGGGTTTTGGAGAAGGAGGGAGCGCTGGAGACATCTATCGGCTAGCAAACAAGCACACAGGGGACAAAGGATTTACCCAGGTTCAGGCCTCGTAGAGGTCCCTACTCCTGCTTGTCTGCTCGTAGAATTATTGAGGGAGCCGAAAGTTACAACGGTGCGCAGATGCAATATGGCGAGGGTTTGTGGAAGCTAGGGTTGCGTGTGTCCTTCTCGCTGCCCCCTCCTAGCCCTTATATAGATAGGCTAGGTCTCGGGTAGCAGGTCGAGTCGGTTACAAGTTAGGGTTTTCCCCTTCAAACTTTCTATCTTTAGCTTCTTCTTGTCCTTCAAGCAATCGAGAGTCCACAGGTTACTCGAGTCCTTTCATCTGGGCCTTGGCGACACCGTGGGCCTGTACGTATTTGGACCGTATATACCAAGCTCAAGTACCTATAGGGTATACCCATGTCACTTACTTTATGCATAGTTTAGTCTCATATAGGTAAACAAAATAGGGAATTGTCATATGGTTCCATTATACCCATGAAAAATATAAATTGATAAATACTCTTTCTTGGTTACACTACAAGTATATACCATATGCTGTGTTAGTGATAATACAAGGAAAGAGGAACAACCATACTTCACTTGGTTATGCTACACGTGGGCACATTGCTACACGGCGCTGGTGATAATACGAGTGAAGTGAAACTTTATAAAATATATGTTCATATAGAAATATCATTAGTCTCCTTATACATGATTTAGGGATAATATAAAACTAGTGTATTAACATAGGTGTTGAAATCCTATCACACCGCCAAGTTGTATGTATGTTTTGCATATAAGTTCAACATGCATATAAATCGACATATACTCTCGTTTGGTTACACTACAAGCATATGATCTATGCTTTGTTAGTGATAATACAAACAAAGAGGAACAACCATACTCCATTCGGTTACGCTACACGTGGGCACATTGCTACACGACGCTGGTGATAATATGAGTGAAGTGAAACTTTATAAAATATATGTTCATATAGAAATATCACTAGTCTCCTTATACATGATTTAGGGATAATATAAAACTAGTGTATTAACATAGTTGTTGAAATCATATCACAGAACCAAGTTGTATGTATGTTTTGCATATAAGTTCAACATGCATATAAATCGACATATACTCTCGTTCGGTTACACTACAAGCATATGATCTATGCTTTGCTAGTGATAATACAAACAAAGAGAAATTACCATACTCCATTCGGTTGCGCTACACGTGGGCACATTGCTACACGGTGATAGTTATAATACAAGTGGAGTGAAACTTTATTAAATATATTCACATAAACAAAGATAAATTCCATATGACCCCAAGCTTCTCACAAATCTCAAACCACAAAATCATATAAATATTTGACTAGTTCTATGTGGCATATTTAGGAACTATTATTGATAAAGTGCATGTAGAAAATTAAACTACATGTCATATGATAATATCGTATAGATTAAAACTAAACCATGCATCCCATTCATATAGGTGCATGCATACATAAGACTAAATTATAACTATGATCATAGTCTAGGCCACTTGCACTAACATAACATAGTGCACTTGACGAGATTAAAATTAAGCAATATGGCTCCTCTCATATAGGTGTATATATCCACGATAACTAGGGTCATAGCCTATGTTATTTGCACTAAACATATTATAGTGCATCAGCAAATTCCATAAACATCCCCATATCTTAGCTTGGCGCAATGCCATATACATTGTCATCGCCAAGTAAACCAAATATCCTCTCCATTCCATGCATGCATATAAAAATCACATGCATGATAAAATCGGCTCATAAATAGAGTTATGCCCTATAGTGAACACATACTCATGCATATAAAAATCACATACATGATAAATCAACTCATAATAGAGTTATGCCCCTATATTGCACAAATGCTCTTTGGCCAGCTAGTTAACCATTCAAATAGATCGTCATATGACCAAAACTATAAACACCACTCACAACTAAATCTACAATGGTTAATGATCCATGCGAAAATAGCCAAGGCATGCATGTGCCATATACATGAACACTAAGTACTATTAAAATTGATACAAGTGGATAATATGACTATCAAAATGTCATATGCTCCAAATAAATTAAACCATCATTATCATGCTACACATATGCTAGCATCGATGAAATTGAAGGCTTCCCCGAGTGCGCTGACATCGATGACAGTGAGGAGGACTTTAGTGTCTACATTTTGTAGTTTTATTTTATTTCTACATTTTGTAGAATTCACATGTTGTAATGCTATGTAATAGATATGTTGGAATTCTTAATCAGAGGCTTTCTCTCCGGAGATGTAATTAATAGTTCTTTTATATATATGTAAGAGTTCTGGAAATAAAGTACCTGCAATGTTTGATCCTTTTCTTATGTTATGCATTTACGCATTTAAATTATACTATTTGTCTCTATGATGTGGACGCGTACTTTCTCGCCCATTTTCCCGTCATCAAGCTCTTTTAAAATCTTCCAAGGAAATGTCTTTTAAAAGCCTATTATAATATATGTGTATGACTCTAGCTCGTTTTTTCATCGTTAACCAAAAAGGGGGAGATTGAAAGGGCAAAATGCCCTTATCCAGTTTTTGGTTAATCATGACATCAGAGTTAGAGAGCGGACTTGTTTCTACTAGTATCCCTACAGGTGACAGTCCGTGTTTGATGATGAGAGGCGGTGTGTGACACCCCATTCGTTT
Source organism: Avena insularis (assembly GCA_023614405.1). Classification (NCBI taxonomy): domain Eukaryota; kingdom Viridiplantae; phylum Streptophyta; class Magnoliopsida; order Poales; family Poaceae; genus Avena; species Avena insularis. The sequence goes on along the minus strand of CM042690.1, from coordinate 161,133,060 downwards.
ATGAAGTGAAGATCCGGTGTTTTTGTTACTTTTCTCTCTTATTTCTCTTTGAGTCTAGTAGGAAGCACCACACTATTAATAGGGGTGATCTCAATGCACTCTTTGGGGATGTTCTACACCACACACACATCATATCATCTTCAGCCACACACACCCACTCAAGGAGAGACAGAAAGTCGCTATGGAAAATGAGCTAAAAAGAGGGTCTTGCGAAATCGGCAAGAATACCGGCACTGCCGGAGTGGCCGCCGTAATTTCCGGTCACCACCAAAAATTCTCGGCGCATGCCAGAACGAATGACTGTATAGGGTTCCGATTCTTCGTCGGAATTCTCGATCGCCGCTGGAACGGTCGGCGCAGAAACCAGTCCGCTGGAACTGCGACCGGAATTTCCGGCGCATGGTTCGGCTCCGTCGGACTTATTGCCGGTTCTGCCGCAGGACCCTCCAAATGACTCTTTTTTCACCCCGGACTATAAATACCCCTTTCTTATCCACCGAGAGTTAGGCATTCCATTACATACTCATTCTTGAAGCTCTCTCTCTCTCCCCATTATTGAAACACAATTCCTTGAGGATCTCCCATTCTACCCAACCATTTCTAAATCCCTTTGGTAGAAAGCAAGAGGAGGTCCCGATCTACGTTTCCACCAAGCCAAAGTTCATTCCCTCTTGAGTTCATCGAGTTAGCTTGTTACTCTTGGGTTTGTGGGAAACCCTAGGCGGCTAGGGTCGCCCGGAGGCATTCGGCTTGTGATTTGCTTCATGGAAAGTTTGTGAGGGTTTGGAGACTACCTTAAAGTCTACCACGAGTAAGTGAGCTATTCCTTTATGGGATAGGCTCGAAGAAGAAGGCGAGTCTTCGTGGCATTGGGGAATCCTTCGTGGAACCTCACACCTCTCCAACGTGATGTAGCCCCCTTCCCAAAGGTGGTGAACACGGGAATACATCTTCGTATCTGCGTGCTTCGATTATTTCTTAATCAATATCTTACTTGTGTTGTTTACTTTGTGATAGCCTTCATGCTTGAAATATCTTGTATCATCATCTAGGTTGGCTCACCTAGTTTGCATTTATGCACACTTATATTCTACAAAGCCTAAAACTTGCAAAAGATTACAAAGAATTTTGTAGAAACCTATTCACCCCCTCTAGGTAAACCATCTTACACTTTCAAAGTCTCCGCTCCGGCTCCTCTCCCTCTCTCCTCCAGCGGCCTCACCGGCCAGAAGGTATGGGAGAGAAGAGGCCAACCTCCCTTGTAGATAGTTGTAGTATTGTTTGCCCTACTAGCGTTTGGCTATATGTCGTTTATTTGAAGTTTGTCGATGTCGCGCGTGAGCCACAGATGGAGTCACTGGCGACTGCCATCGATCACCCCCACATGGTCCTCAATAAGCTCGAGGGAGCTTATTTTCTTGCACATCTGATGGCTCTTGGTCCTTTCCTTGCTATCATGGTGATTGGAGCGGATTGGACGTGGGAACTGCCTCCGATTTGCCTAGATCTAAAGCTTCTTTGGGATCTCTCAAAGTTGCATCGAGTGTTCGCTGTTGTCATGTTGTTGTACCTTCTGGCTGAAAAGGCGGTTGCTCCGTGCTTGGGCGCTGACTGTTCTCTGTCTACTCGTTATCCTGCAGCGCCTTAGCTTCTTCAACGTTTAGGAGTACATGCCAAATCGGAGGCCTCTCTACTCCAACACGACATCCATATCCTACTCCACCCCAAGTGGCAAAGTCCCCGACGACAAATTCGGTGACCGTGCTCTGAGAGTTCCAGTACAAGATCGGTGAGAAGGGCCCTTTTGCAATCTTCACCTTTATTTGTGTGTCCTTTTTGTAAAATCTGAAGATTATTCTGCAATTTCCTTTTTTGAAATCCCTCTTTGTAATATGTAAGCCCACCGTTTTAGTTTAATGCAATTTCTAGGTCCTCCGGGGCCCTCTCCTTGTTCAAAATAAAATCATGGTGTGACTACTATAGCAATGGTGGTGCCCTTGTTGGTGACAAGGAAGAAATTTGTGGGGTCAATGTTTATAAACCCTTCAGATTTTTTTTAATTTGTAACATTCATATTTTACTATGTGCAGTAGATGTCAACATTCATCCAAACAACCCAAGAAATGAAGCATTTTGGAAAAGTCAGTGGGCTCAGTTGGCCCCATGGTAAGGGATGGTCCGTCCATTTTGAGAAGAAAAGAAAATAGAAACGAAGTGCAAAAATATGAACGAAGCTAAGCAAAAATAGCAAGAATAGGATAATTTCAAGCGGAAATGGAAAGCATTTTCAGCAAAACACGCAAAAAATTCCAATATACATTTGCGAAGGATTTTTTTGTCTTCCTAGCCCATTCCAGCCCAACTCATATACATGTTTAGCCCAATCTGATCCGCCCCTTTAGCTGCTATGTGACCATGATCATCATCCCGTCCCCAAGAACAGTATACCTTACAATGTTACCATTTAAAAAAATGCAGAATAGTAGGCCTTATCATATGACCAAGGTACATGATAATATTCATGTAGTTATCTTAGAAAATCAATTGTTGGTTTGGCTATGTTTTTCTATATGGTTCAAGGGGTTTCTTTTGAATCTCAGTGAACTTTCGCTCCGTCTTGTATTTGCACGGCATTCTCTATGCATTCCTTTCCGGTAGTATCTTTTTTCGTGTTCGTTTACATGATTTTCATATTGTTTTCGCTTCAGCTAAAATCACTTAAGAAATATACCAACATTTAGTTTCATCTATTTACGTCTTCCATGCCATAGTTTGTACATCGAATCGACAATGCTTTATAGTCATATTCACATCGTATACTTCCAAGTCATGACATGTAAATAGTAGTGATTCTAAGTTTAAATTCTTTTAGAGGCGAGTCTAGAAATGTCGTATGATCGCGTGAATAGTCATGTGGTGTCATTTTTATTGGAACGAGGCTTGACAAATGACAATCCCTTTGTATATACGCCAACAATGTGATGACATATGAAATGGTACACCCTCGATTCATAATAAGTGTCTTGATTTTTTTATAAATGCCGCTTTTATTACTTAAAGTTTAAGTATTATACTCGTCATCTGCATAACTCGATGCACACAGTCGAAACAAGTCCACATTCGCATAACAATAATAAACCAGACAGATTATACATCATAATAAGAAATTACAAAACGTCCAACGTGGTGGAGGGCCGATCCAAAGCTTATGATGTCATCCATGTCGGATAAATAAATCTTGTGTCGTATCCTCCAGATGTGTACACACCTCCGTAAAAAGATCGCAAAACTCAACTAGCACACTTGCTAAAACGGAGACTACCTAGGGTTCTGTTAGGCGACTAACAGGGCGACTAGGGTTTTTATTCCTCCCGCCGGTGCTTTGCCCCGACGTGGAGTTCCTCTTGGATCCGGCTAGCTCTGCTACGCGGGGTTTTCTTCCCTGCACCCGATTCCCCTGGTCCCCTTTGATATCGGGGCCTAATTCCCTCACAGGCGATGGCGAGCCCCGGGGGGAGTACGTCAAACCAATCTGATAGATCTGGAAAGAAAGCAGAGGCGTTGGATGATCTTCTTCGTCGCTTGGGGATCGAAGATGACGAAATTGACGACTTGATCTTTGAAGAGGAAGAAGCTGCTCCGAAGGAAGGGATCAAGTGGATGGCGCTTGCTAGGGTTCATACCACGAACTACTTCAGCCCTAGTTCGTTTGAACAAAACATGAAAGTGGCATGGAGTCCTGCGAAGGAGGTGAGATTTCAGCACTTGGAGGAAAATCTGTTCACGGTGCAATGTTTTTGCCTTGGAGACTGGATCAAAGTAGAGCAGGGTGGTCCCTGGTTATTCAGACAAAACGCGGTATGCATCGAGAAATACGATGGTTTGTCACCGACAGAGTCTGTTGACCTGAATTACTTTTGAAAGGATTATTTTCTCCTTATGTTTTTGGTGCTGATGACAACTCCTTTTGTGGTTTAACCATCTGCCCAAGTTTCAGGGCTTATCTTCGGACGTGAGTATGGATGGACTTCTCTCGAGGAAGATCTTGTAGTCGATAGCTTTTATTTTTCACTTTCTCTTGCTTTATATTTTAGGCTACCGTACTATCAAGAGGGAGTCCATCTAGGAAGGTTGTGGGAAATCAACATTTCATGCACAGACCATATATGCACCTCCACAGCCATCCCAGTTTTCGTGTGAGATAGTATTTCCTGCAGAGTTGGTGGGTTTTCTGCCTTGACCGGTAGTACCGGCCAGGCGGCGGTAGTACCGCCCAAGGGTTTTTCCTAGGGATTTTCGGGCAGAACTTCCGGCTGAAGTTCCGGTCCTAATTCTGACGAAGCGATTTTTGGCTCAGTAAGACTTCTGTCTAACTTTGCGTATTTGTCAGAACTAGCGCCGGATTTTGGCTCAGTAGTACCAGCCCGACCAGCATCTGGCCCCCTGAGCGGTAGTACCGCCGTTCCTGACCGGTAGTACCGGCCGTCCTCGGTCATCGGTAGTTCCGGGTCCAGTTCCGATGCTGGGCAGTGCGGGTCAGATGACCTTCTGCCTCGCACTATCTATTTGTCGGAATTAGGGTCGGAACTGCGACCGATACTTCCGTCCAGCCCTATGGGTCCACTGACTGGTCTTTTTGACCGTTGCGTGGCCTGTGCTGGACCGTTGGTGGCTCGCCCACCGGTACTACCGTCCCACCACCGGTAGTACCGATGGCCTCGGGGCTGGGCAGTATCTGCCCGTTTGAAGGGGTCTATTTAAGGCCCCTTCTTCCTCCTCCCACCTCATCTCTTGTTTTTCTCTCTCCACCATTTTCACAAGAGCTTGACTTGACTAGATCTCTCTCCCCACCCACTCAAATCTCTTGATCTTTTGAGGATTGGGAGAGGTGACCTAGATCTACACCTCCACCAAAGGGAATCTTGATTTCCCCCACTCATCCTTCATGGATTTTGTTTCTCTTAGGTTCTTGGAACCCTAGACAGTGTAGGGCATCCTTGGAGCTGGGGCATTTGTTGTGAAGCTCCGTGGTGTCGTTGAGGGCCTTCAATTGAGTTGTGAAGCCTCCCCTCAACCTCGTTGTAAAGGTTTTTGTTGGAGATATGCCCAAGAGGCAATAATAAAGTAGGTTATTATCATATCTTCATACTTATGATAAATGTTTACATTCATGCTATAATAGTATTAAAGGAAACCATTAATACTTGTGTGATTTGTAAACTTAATTTGAAGTCCCTAGTATAGCCTCTATACTTCACTAGCTTGTTGGTTGATTGATGATTGTGGTTTCCATATCATGAACATTGAGATGTTATCAACAACAAGATCATATCGTTAGGAGAATGATATGGTGGACATACTCCTATAGATAAGCGTAGCATAAAGATCAAGTCATTTCAATAGTTCAATTGCTATATGCTTTCTGATACATAGTAACCTAATTCCTTCGACCATGAGATCATGCATATCACCTTTCTTTGGATGGATGCTTTGATGTCATCAAACACCACCGTAACAGGGTGGCTATAAAGGTGGCATTGAGTGTTCGGAAAGTATTGGTTGAAACACATGGATCAAGAGTGGGATTTGTCCATCCACATGACGGATAGATATTCTCTGGGCCCTCTCGGTGAAATGTCATCCAATTAGCTTGCAAGCATGTGACTTGGTCACAAGGGATCACATATCACGGAGCGAGAAAAGAGTACTTATCGATGTGAGGTTGAACTAGGTATGCGAGAGATCGAGCGATCATAACCTCGGATAAGTAACATATCGTGAGACAAAGGGAAATTGGTATCGTATGTAAGTGGTTCATTCGATCAAAGTAATCGTAGAAATATGTAGAGCCATATGAATTTCCAGATTCCTCTATTGGTTATTGTTGAGAAGTGTCGATCATGTCCGCATAATTCACGAACCGTAGGGAGACACACTTAAGGATTGACGTTGTTTGAGTAGTTATGGTATTATGAGAAAGAGACCGAATGTTGTTCGGAGTCTCGGATGGGATCCGGGATATCACGAGGAGATCCGGAATGGTCCGGAGAATAAGATTCATATAAGGAAAGTCCCATTTCGGAGTTGGGGAATGGTTCCGGTGTTTTCATTGGGAACATTCTAGAAGGTCCGGAATGTCCGGCACTCGGAGGGAAGGGTACATGAATGTGTCATTGTAAGTTGGAATGATTGCATTATGTACTAAGTGCTCTCGCTGTCCAAAATAAAGGGTTTATTTAAATCCTAAATTGAAAAGTCAAGCAGCTAGTTTGAAAGTCAAGCAAGTTTTGGAAAGTGGAAAGAGGAGGAGAAGAGAACCGAGTTGGGAGGGAGACCTCCTCCAAGCCGTGACCAACTCAATGCCGAGTTGGGAGGACTCCACTCCTCCCAGCCGCGCCAGCCCCCTCCCACCTATATATGGAGGCAGGGCTCCCCTCACACACACACAAGTTCCTATCCTCTAAACTAAACCCTAGATCTAAACCCGGTTTAGAGCTATTTGATTAGAGCCTTCTAATTGGTTTAGAGCCTTCTAATTGGTGTGTCTAATTACTAGACCACTAATAGCCTCTCTCATAAGCTCCACCATACTACTTGGCTTAAGCGAAGCCTGGGATCTCCCTCTACTTAGGTACCACGCCGTTGTCTTTGCCGGAATCGCGAGGAGAGTGCTACAACCTCCATTTTCTTTGGAACAAGGAGAGGAAGGTCTTCGTCGAGTACCGAGCGTGTGACCGATCATTGAGGCTGCCGAGCGTGGCGCTGGAAGGATCGTCTCGCGATCTTGAGATCGGAAGAAATGACTACATCACCCACGAGAATCTGCTCTCGTTAACCGCTTTGGAATCTTGAGGTGAGTTCCTCTATCGACTCGTTGCTACAATCTAGTAGATAGATCTTGGCTTGTTTGTTTGTATGCGATAGAAAATTTTTGTTTTCCATGCTACGAACCCCTACAGGGTATCGAGCCGTGTCTATATGTAGATCTGTTGCGAGTAGAACACAATGGTCATTGTGGGCGTTGATGCTTTTATTGTAGATTGCTTTTGTGTACTTTGCATCTTGCGGTATGTTGGGATGAAGCGGCTAACCTTAAATGACATCGTTCATGAGACTTGCTCCACGCTTGACATGCAACTTGTATTGCATAAGTGGCTTTATGGGTGCTGTTTCTCCTAGCATAGTAAAGATCCAATTTACAACGGGTAATCAACAATGCTAGTATCAATGTTGTGGTTCTTGTTAAATAAGTTAGAACGACACTTATTGAAAGCCCCAAACCACGTAAAATATGCAAAGAAAGTAGAGGCGTCTAACTTTGTTTTGCAGGGTGTCTTGATGATGTGATATGGCCATGATTGTGATTATATTTGATGTATGCAATGTTCCTTATTGTAAGTTGGCAACCGGCGAATATATGGTTGTCTTTAATTTTGTTAAGACCTGCGTGTCTATTCAAAGTAGTTGTAATAGTTGAAGCTGGTGGGCGACAACCATGAAGAAGCGTCATTGACCTTGATGCTATGCGGTGATGATGGAGATCATGTTCGTGCTTGAAGATGGAGATCGGAAGCACAAAGAAGAAAGGCCATATCATATCACATATTATGAATTGCATGTGATGTTAATCCTTTATGCATCTTGTATTGCTTAGTAGACGACGGTAGCATTATAAGATGATCCCTCATACACATAAATTTCAAGTTCTAAAGTGTTCACCCTTAGTATGCACCGTTGCCAAAGCTTGCTGCTTCGAAGCACCACGTGATGATCGGGTGTCTTTGATTCCGCGGGTGAATACAACGTAAGCAAGCCAGATTTTGCTTATGCGGAAGCTAAGGTTTGATCTTGACGAGCCTAGCATGTACGGACATGGCCTCAGGAACACGGATTGTCGAAAGGCAGAGCATGAGTCATATAGTAGATATGATGAACATGTTGATTGTTCGCCATTGAAGCTACATCAACTCACGTGATGATCGGTTTTGATGTGGTGGATTTGGTTCGTGTGATCACTAAAACAATGTGAGGGATATTGTTTTGAGTGGGAGTTCACCTAGATTAATTTAATTATTTATTAGAACTCAATTTATCATAAACTAAATCAAAGTGAATTTGCATAGCTGTTGTAGTCATTGGCATCCGTTTACCACCTTGCGCTTAGTTGTAATTGAGATGATAGAACTATAGAATTCTGGTTAGTTACTTTACGAACTGGTATCGTATTGTTTTGAAGTGTTAATCTAAAGTTTAAAAGTCCTATTACAAACTTTCAGTAAGTTCCGGTTACTCTATGAAGTTTAATAATTGGTATTAAAACAAGAGTGACAATTCCAAGTGTTAGCATATGAGTATCATGTTTGTCTCCATGATTCTTGATATACAAAAGATTATCTTAATATCAAGGTTATCTAGGATCTGAAAGAGTTGTTTCAGAAACCATGATGTGTGGAAGATATTGTGATATCTGAAATGAAGTTTTGGTTACAACATGATAGAGTATAATATGGCAAAAGTCATGTTCTCATATTTGATGAGAATTTGCAAAAAGTTGGAGACACTAGTTGTCCTAATCTTCCAAAAGGTTTTGGAAACAACATTATACTCACGATTCACCGTTATAAGCTAAAGTAGCTTGATCATGGATAAATCCATAATGAAGGTGAATATTTGATGTAGGTAAAATGTTTACTACACCAAGAGTTAACTAAAGAAAGGAATTTGAAAGAACACCAAACATTTGATAATGGTGATCTACTTCAAAGTGCAAGTCCAAAGACATTGGTATTTAACTATACACGCTTTGGATTATGTGTCATATGTATGACTCCACTATTGATGTTGATAGATTCTTTCAAAGCGAAGGAAATCTTGAAGAGAATCTCATAAGTATATGGCAGAAAAGAAAAGACTAGAATTGTTCAGTTTAAGTATATAGATGATATACGTGTTATGGCTATATTCTTTGCTTATTAAACAATGTGGTTCTTAAGTATTTGATACTGAATTTGTTGGTGTGAATCGTCATACGAAACAACACAATTCATGAACTACAATGGCCTAAGTAACTAGCAAAAGAATATGTGATGATGTTCATCGAAAACAAATAAAGGGTTATTGTGTTGCTCGTTAAACATCAACGCTTGCCTTCAAGATTTGTTTTATCAGGTATTATGAGAACAAAAGGGTTGTTCAAATAATTACCGTAATCCATAAAAGATGGATGATTCACAAATCTCGTTGGAGAAATCACATCCATAAAACTAGTGCTAAAATTGTCGAAAGACAAATTGATTAAAAGATCACTTAGGAAGTGACATCGCCGTTTAAATTATATTGGAAAGAAAACATGAAGAAACTCCATGTGGATGGAATTTTGGAGTCTTTTGATTTTTGATCAAATGACGTTTGTGAAACTTTCCTAGAGATAATTAAAACTTCGTTCACAGGCCAAAAGGGAATGAATGACTAACTTATTGGAACTTGTGCATATTGTTGTACGAACTCCATTATGTGTAGTCAAGAGCGATGGATTTCAACTTCATATGCTTTCTCCGAAAATTTGAGTGAATATGTGAATATTTACTTAATAAGGATGAAGTGTGAAATATTTGAAAAGTTCGAAAGATTTTCAAGATGAAGTGCAAAATCATTGTAACAAGAATATAAATAGTTTATGATAAGATCATAAAGGAAGATATTTAAGTTACAAGTTTAGCATAATACCTAAGATTTAAGGAATCGGTCCGTGGATTTGCATTTCCCGAAACACCATAAGAGTATGGAGCGTTCGAGATATGTAATTGAACCTTGTTTGACATGGTAAGATCGAAGGTATAATTCATAAAACTGCTATTATATTTTAAAGATTAAAAGCTTTAGAGACTACCGTTTTCCACTAAAAGAGCTCCATCATAATCCGCTGAAATGACACCATATAAAGTTATGGTTTGGGATAAAACCCAAGTAGTCCTTTCTTAAACATTGGTATGCTATGCATAAGAAAGATGTTTGCAACCAAAAGTCGGATAAACTGTCTTTGTATTCTTAAGTATTCCTCCATAAACACCGGAGACAAAAGTGTTTGTCGCTTAGAACGTCAAGTTTCTTTGAGAAGGAATTTTTCGTGAAAAGTTAAGTGGGAGGACAATGGAACTTTGATAAGGTTAAAGGAACCTTATCTATATGTGCAGAGTTGCTTGAAAAGAAAAGTGTTCCGGAGGCAGCAACAAAACTCATGGCTCACGTACCTCAAAGGTTGTGGTCACGGAGATCCAAGTTCCTATTGAAACAAGTAGGTCGGATGAACAATCAAATACCAAGATTTGAGGGTTGAATCATTATTTGAGAATAATGAACCTACTACATGCAAAGAAGCAATGATGGGCCTTGACTCCGTCTAATGGCTTGAAGCCATAAAATCCGTGATAGTTCCATACACGAGAAATCAAGTTTTGAACTTGAAGGACCCTCGAAAAAGGTGTAAGACCTTGCAGTTGTGTTTGGATCTATAAAGTAGACATGGATGTTTGACATCTATGAAATAGTCGACATGTTGGGAAAGAATTCACAATGTTCAAAAGTTGACTATGACAAGATCTGATCTTTCATAGCGATATTTAGTCTAGACGGATTAATGTAGCAACCACTACATATAATTTTGTAGTAGAATACACAAAACAAGTTCTTCTAATAGAATGGTTACCTAGGACGTGTGCATGACACGGTCCAAAGGGTTTTGTTAATTCACAGGATGCTAAAATCATATGCAAACTTCAATGGTTGAAGTAAGCATAGCGGAGTTGGAATCTTCACTATGATGAAAGCTGTTAAAGAGTTTAATTTCATCGGAGACAATGAAGATGCTTGCATTTGCAAGAAATTAAGTGGGAGCGCTAAGACATGTTTCTAATACATTATGTGGAAGACATATTGTTGATTGGAAATAATGTATCTTTTATTAACACATATTAAGAATTTCATCCCGATGAAAGACTTAGGCAAAACCCAAATATTTGGCATCAATAGTCGCTAATATGGTTGTGCCGGAAGTACATACGAGATATTGAATGAATTCAATATAGAAACTACAAGAAAGGTTCTTGTTACGAGAAAGGATTGAAAGAGTTCAATGTTGATGATATATTCAAGTGTATTGGTACTTGGTAAGTGAAACAAAGATTCAAGTATAGATTGATACTTGATGTATGAAATCACAAAGAGTATTTATATCAATCATCTTGTGATATGTACAAATCCAGATATGTCCTATGCTATAAATATTATGAGCATATACCGTAATGATTCATAAGATGATCATTGGACGATAGTAAGGATATTCTTATGATCTTTTGGAAGAACTAAGAGTATATTATTTGTAGAAGTGACAAATAGATGGTTAGTTCATTGTAAAAGTACTACATTGATACTAGTTTTGTCACAAAGTACAAATTAAGTTTATCTCAATCTAAATTAAGGGTGGCACAATATAATGGAAAGTGAGTTCCATAATGGATTTGGATGAGTTCCAAAGTTAAGACATTGTGACAGATACTACAACAAAAGGCTAAGTATATGACCTATTATAGCAGCAAAGAGGGCATTTGTGTCAAGTAGTTTGTTATCAAACTAGGTGTAGTTCACAGCGGATAATACTATGAAGATATATTATGCGACAATATTGTCAACATGTTTTAACCCCAAAGAACTAAAGGTCACACGAAGACCAAATTTATACAAAGCCATCTCATTAGAGAATGAGTGATGCGTAGAGACGCAAAGACATGCAATTACACACGGACCTGGAAGTGTCAGATCCGGAGATCAGTTGACCACTAGCAATCGTGTACATACAACACCGGAAAGACATAGGTGTTGAATACACAAAGGTTTGAAACTAGATTATTGACTCTAGTGCAAGTGGGAGACTGTTGGAGATATGCCCAAGAGGCAATAATAAAGTAGGTTATTATCATATCTTCATACTTATGATAAATGTTTACATTCATGCTATAATAGTATTAAAGGAAACCATTAATACTTGTGTGATTTGTAAACTTAATTTGAAGTCCCTAGTATAGCCTCTATACTTCACTAGCTTGTTGGTTGATTGATGATTGTGGTTTCCATATCATGAACATTGAGATGTTATCAACAACAAGATCATATCGTTAGGAGAATGATATGGTGGACATACTCCTATAGATAAGCGTAGCATAAAGATCAAGTCATTTCAATAGTTCAATTGCTATATGCTTTCTGATACATAGTAACCTAATTCCTTCGACCATGAGATCATGCATATCACCTTTACTGGATGGATGCTTTGATGTCATCAAACACCACACCGTAACGGTGGCTATAAAGGTGGCATTGAGTGTTGGAAAGTATTGGTTGAAACACATGGATCAAGAGTGGGATTTGTCCATCCACATGACGGATAGATATTCTCTGGGCCCTCTCGGTGAAATGTCATCCAATTAGCTTGCAAGCATGTGACTTGGTCACAAGGATCACATATCACGGAACGAGAAAGAGTACTTATCGATGAGGTTGAACTAGGTATGCGGAGATACCGACGATCATAACCTCGGATAAGTAACATATCGTGAGACAAAGGGAAATTGGTATCGTATGTAAGTGGTTCATTCGATGCAAAGTAATCGTAGAAATATGTAGAGCCATATGAATTTCCAGATTCCTCTATTGGTTATTGTTAGAAGTGTCTCGATCATGTCGCATAATTCACGAACCGTAGGGAGACACTTAAGGATTGACGTTGTTTGAGTAGTTATGGTATTATGAGAAAGAGACCGAATGTTGTTGGTCTCGGATGGGATCCGGATATCACGAGGAGATCCGGAATGGTCCGGAGAATAAGATTCATATAAGGAAAGTCCCATTTCGAGTTGGGGAATGGTTCCGTGTTTTCATCGGGAACATTCTAGAAGGTCGGAATGTCCGGCACTCCGGAGGGAAGGGTACATGAATGTGTCATTGTAAGTTGGAATGATTGCATTATGTACTAAGTGCTCTCGCTGTCCAAAATAAAGGGTTTATTTAAATCCTAAATTGAAAAGTCAAGCGGCTAGTTTGAAAGTCAAACGGCAAGTTTTGGAAAGTGGAAAGAGGAGGAGAAGAGGGAAACCGAGTTGGAGGAGACCTCCTCCAACCGTGCCAACTCAATGCCGAGTTGGGAGGGACTCCACTCCCCTCCCTGGCCAGCCCCTCCCACCTATATATGGAGGCAGGGCTCCCTCCACACACACACAAGTTCCTATCCTCTAAACTAAACCCTAGATCTAAACCCGGTTTAGAGCTATTTGATTTAGAGCCTTCTAATTGGTTTAGAGCCTTCTAATTGGTGTGTCTAATTACTAGACCACTAATAGCCTCTCTCATAAGCTCCACCATACTGCACCGGCTTAAGCGAAGCCTCAGGATCTCCCTCTACTTCCGGTACCACGCCGTTGTCTTTGCGGAATCGCGAGGAGAGTGCTACAACCTCCATTTTCTTTGGAACAAGGAGAGGAAGGTCTTCGTCGAAATGCGACGTGTGACCGACTGCGGGAGCGCTGCCGAACGTGGCGCTGGAAGGATCGTCTGCGATCTTGAGATCGGAAAAATGCGACTACATCACCCACGAGAATCTGCTCTCGTTAACCGCTTTGGAATCTTCGAGGGTGAGTTCCTCTATCGACTCGTTGCTACAATCTAGTAGATAGATCTTGGCTTGTTTGTTTGTATGCGATAGAAATTTTTTGTTTTCCATGCTACGAACCCCTACAGTTTTTTGTTGACGCCTTCAAGGTCACTGGTTAGTGGATTATGAGGCCACCTTTGTGGTGGTGCTCACCGAAGAAGAAGGTGAGCCCTTTGTGGCGCTCGGGTGACTGATGACCCACAAGTATAGGGGGTGTATCGCAGTATTTTCGAGGGAAGTGAAACCCAATTTATTGATTCGACACAAGGGGAGCCAAAGAATATTTATCAGCCTTAACAACTGAGTTGTCAATTCAGCACACTGAAACAATCTTGCTCATAGCAGTTTATCAGTAGCAACAGTTTTGTAGTAGGAATAGTAAAGTAACAGCAGTAGTAAAGCAAAGACAGTAGTAACAAAATCAGTAAACAGTGGGATTCGAGTGCGGTAGGCATAGGGATGGATGGACGGGCGTTGCATGGACACGACAATCCACATAGCAATCAGAACACAGGGCAATTGCAGATAAATAAGATAAAGCATCCAAGTACTAGACAATCCTAGGCATGCGTTCCATAAATAGTCATACGTGCTCGCAATGAGAACTTGCACAACATCTTTTGTCCTGTCAGCCCGTTTGCAGCGGGGCCTCTAGGGAACTACTGGCAATTAACGTGCTCCTTTTAATAGAGCACCGGAGCAAAGCATTAACACTCCGTGAACACATGTGATCCTCACATCAAAGCCTTTCCCTTCCGGTTATCCCGATTTCTATCACTTCGGGGCCATAGGTTCCGGACAACGACGTGTGTATACAACTTGCAGATAAGACCCAAAACAATACTATCATAATGAATCAATAATAAGTTTAGATCTAAAATCATGGCACTCGGGCCCTAGTGACAAGCATTAAGCACAACAAGTCGCAACAAGGTCATAAAACACTAATAAAAGATACTAGGCACTATGCCCTAACAATCTGATTGTAGGGGTTCGTAGCATGGAAAACAAAAATTTTCTATCGCATACAAAAAAACAAGCCAAGATCTATCTACTAGATTGTAGCAACGAGTCGATGGAATAACTCACCCTCGAAGATTCCAAAGTGTTTAACGAGAGCAGATTCTCGTGGGTGATGTAGTCGTACTCTTTCCGATCTCAAGATCGTGAAGCGATCCTTCGGCGCGCGTTCCATGGCGCTCCATAATCGGTCACGTTCGGTTTTCGACGAAGACCTTCCTCTCCCTTGTTCCAGCAGGCGGAGGTTGTAGCACTCTCCTCGCGATTCCCGGCCTGGCGTGGTACCGGAGGTAGAGGGAGATCCCAGGCTTCGCCTTAAGCCGGTGCGAGTATGGTGGAGCTTATGAGAGGCTATTAGTGGTCTAGTAATTAGACACACCAATTAGAGGCTCTAAACCAATTAGAAGGCTCTAAACCAAACAGCTCTAAACCGGGTCTAGGTCTAGTTTCTAGTTTAGAGGATAGGAACTTGTGTGTCACTAGAGGGAGGCCCTGCCCCTCCTTTATAGGTGGGAGGGCTGGCGCCAGGAGGGAGGAGTCCCTCCCAACTCGGCCTAGGGCTGGCTTGGGGAGGAGGACTCCTCCCCAAGTCGGTTTCAACTTCTCCTCTTTCCTAAAAGCTGGCGGTTTGACCATGGCGGTTGACTTTTCCAATTTAGGAATTAAATAAACCCTTTATTTTGGACAGCGAGAACACTTAGTACATGATGCAATCATTCCATCTTGCAATGACACATTCATGTACCCTTCCCCGGAGTCTTGGACATTAGGGACCTTCTAGAATGTTCCCGATGAAAACACCGAACCATTCCCCAACTCCAAACGGGACTTTCCTTATATGAATCTTATTCTCCGGACCATTCCGGATCACCTCGTGATATCCGGATCCCATCCGAGACTCAACAACATTCGGTCTCTTTCTCATAATACCATAACTACTCAAACAACGTCAATCCTTAAGTGTGTCTCCCTACGGTTCGTGAATTATGCGGACATGATCGAGACACTTCTCCGAACAATAACCAATAGAGGAATCTGGAAATTCATATGGCTCCCACATATTTCTCGATTACTTTGCGATCGAATGAACCACTTACATACGATACCAATTTCCCTTTGTCTCACGATATGTTACTTATCCGAGGTCATGATCGGTATCTCTGCATACCTAGTTCAACCTCGTTCTTGATAAGTACTCTTTTCTCGTTCCGTGATATGTGATCCCTTGTGACCAAGTCACATGCTTGCAAGCTAATTGGATGACATTTCACCGAGAGGCCAGAGAATATCTATCCGTCATGTGGATGGACAAATCCACTCTTGATCCATGTGTTTCAACCAATACTTTCCGAACACCCAATGCCACTTTTATAGCCACCCTGTTACGGTGTGGTGTTTGATGACATCAAAGCATCCATCCAGAAAGGCAATATGCATGATCTCATGGTGAAGGAATTTAGGTTACTATGTATCGAAGCATATAGCAATTGAACTATTGAAATGACTTGATCTTTATGCTACGCTTGTCTATAGGAGTATGTCCACCATATCATTCTCCTAACGATATGATCTTGTTGTTGATAACATCTCAATGTTCATGACAAAGAAACCACATCATCAATCAACCAACAAGCTAGTGAAGTATAGAGGCCATACTAGGGACTTCAAATTAAGTTTACAAATCACACAAGTATTAATGGTTTCCTTGTTAATACTATTATAGCATGAATGTAAACATTTATCATAAACACAAAGATATATAATAATAACTACATTTATTATTACCTCTAGGGCATATCTCCAGTCTCCCACTTGCACTAGAGTCAACTAATCTAGATTACATGGTAATATACCGAACACCCATGGCGGTTTGGTGTTGGTCATGTTTTGCTCTTGGGAGAGGTTTAGTCAACGGATCCGCCACATTCAGATCTGTGTGTACTTTGCAAATCTTTATATCCCCATCCTGGATATGGATATGTTCTCGAATACTTGATATGACTTCTTGTGAAGCCTCCGGCAGCCATGTATTCGATTCAGTTGAAGATCTCGCCACAACGCTTTGCTTTGCACTCCTCCATTAACTCTGCACCATTCAAAATAAATCATTATCCAGTTGTGATTTAGAATCATCCGGATCGGTGTTCCAACTAGCATCGGTGTAACCATTAACAACGAAATGTTCATCACCTCCATAAGAAAGAACCATATCCTTAGTTCTTCTCAAGTACTTAAGGATGTTTTTGACATTGTCCAATGATCCACTCTGGATCACTTTGATATCTGCTAGTTAGACTAACGACATATGCGATGTCGGGTCTAGTACATAGCATGGCATACATTAGAGATCCTATGGCTGAGGCATAGGAGTCTTACTCATCTTTTCTCTATCTTACGCCGATGTCGGACTTTGAGTTTTACTCAAGGTCATATTAGGCAACATGGGCAAGAACCCTTTCTTGCTATTTTCCATTCAAACCTCTTTAGAACTTTGTCCAAATATGTACTTTGTGACAATGATATTTGGCGTTCGATCTATCTCTATAAATCTTTATGCCTAATATGTAAGCTGCTTCGCCAAGATCCTTCATTGAAAAACTATTATTCAAATACTCTTTGACACTATTAAGAAGGTCTACATCATTCCCAATCAACAATATGTCATCCACATACAGTATTAAGAATGCTCTGAGCTCCCACTCACTTTCTTGTAAATACAAGCTTCTCCATAAGTTTGTATAAAACCAAAACTTTGATTACCTTATCAAAGCGTTGATTCCAACTTGGGATGCTTGCTTCAATCCATAGATGGACCGTTGAAGTTTGCATACCTTGTTAGCATCTTTAGGATCGACAAAACCTTTGGGTTGCATCATATACAACTCTTCATCAATGTCTCCATTGAGGAATGCTGTTTTGACATCCATCGCCATATCTCATAATCATAATATGCAGCGATTGCTAACATAATCCTCCACAGACTTTAAGCTTCGCTACGGTGAGAAAGTCTCATCGTAGTCAACTCCTTGAATTTGTCGAACCCTTTTGCGACAAGTCGAGCTTTATAAACGATAACATTACCATCAAGATCTGTTTTCTTCTTGAAAATCCATTTGTTCTCGACAGCCTTACGGCCATCCGGTAAGTCCACCAAAGTCCATACTTGGTTTTCGTACATGGATCCAATCTCGGTTCATGGCTTCTTGCCATTTATTGGAATCTGGGCTCATCATTGCTTCCTCATATGTCTCGGGGTCATCGGTGTTGTCCACCAACATGATATTCATAACGGAATCATACCAATCTGGAGTGGTACGATTTCTCGTTGACCTCGAGGCTCAGAGCAACTTCAACGAAGTTTCATGATCACCATCACTAGCTTCCTCTCTTATTGGTGCAGCACCACAGAACTTCTTCGGTCTTTGCGCTACTGCAATTTCGAGAGAAGGTTCGACAACCTCGTCGAGTTCTACTTTCCTTCCAGTCACTTCTTTGAGAGAAATTCCTTCTCTAGAAAGGATCCATTCTTAACAACAAAGATTTTGCCTTCGGATCTATGATAGAAGGTATACCCAATAGTTTCCTTCGGGTATCCTATGAAGACGCATTTTCGCTTTGGGTTCAAGCTTGTCGGCTGTAACTTCTTTACATAGGCAGCATCCCCAAACTTTAAGGAACGACAATTTAGGTTTCTTCCCAAACCATAATTCATACGGTGTCGTTCAACGGATTTAGACGGTGCCCTATTTAAAGTGAATGCAATTGTTTCTAATGCATAACCCCAAAATGATAGTGGCAAATCTGTAAGTGACATCATAGAACGAACCATATCTAAGAGAGTTCGATTCTGACGTTCAGACACACCATTCTGTTGTGGTGTTCCGGCGGTGTCAAGCTGAAAGTATTCCACATTTCTTCAAATGCTCGCCAAACTCGTAACTTAGATATTCACCTCCACGATCGAGCGTAGAAATTTAATCTTCTTGTTACGTTGATTCTCTACCTCACTTTGAAACTCCTTAAACTTCTCGAAAGTTTCGGACTTATGTTTCATGAAATAGATATACCCATATCTACTTAAGTCATCCGTGAAGGTAAGAACATAACGATAACCACCATGCGATGCTACACTCATTGGACCACACACATCGGTATGTATGATTTCCAATAAGTCTGTAGCTCGCTCCATCATACCAGAAAATGGAGTCTTAGTCATTTTACCCATCAGACATGCTTCGCATCTTTCAAGTGATTCAAAATCAAGTGATTCAAGAAGTCCATCGGAATGGAGTTTCTTCATCGCTTCACTCCAATGTGACCAAGACGCAGCGATTGCCACATATAGGTCAAATTATCGCTGATTTCAAACGTTGAGCCTCATTGTTATTAATATGTGTATTTCTATTATCGATATTCAATATGAATAGACCATCTATCAAAGGTTCATGTGCATAAAACACATTACTCATATAAATCGACCAACCAGTATTATCGGATTTAAACAAGTAAGCCTCTGCAATAAACAAGATCCCGATATAATGTTCATGCTCAACGCAGCACCAAATAACAATTATTTAAGTATAAAACTAATCCCGATGGTAGATGAAGAGGTAGTGTGCCGCGATCACATCAACCTTTGATCCGTTTCCACGCGCATCGTCACCTCGTTCTTTACTAGCTTCCGTTTATTCGTAGCTCTGTTTGAGTTACAAATATGAGCAACCGAACCAAGTATCAAATACCCGTGCACTACTACGAATACTAGTGAGATACACATCAATAACATGTATATCGATATACCTTTCTTCTTGATGTTGCCGTTCTTCAAATCTGCCAAGTACTTTGGGCAATTCCGCTTCGATGACCTTCTCCCTTGCAAGTAAAGCACTCGGTTTCAGGCTTGGGTCCAGCCTTGGTCCTCTTAAATCGGTATGGTAACTTTCTTACCACCCTTCTTGAAGTGTCCCTTACCTTAGACTTGCCTTTCTTGAATTTGGTGGTCTTATTGACCATCAACACTTGGTGCTCTTTCTTGATCTCCACTTCGCAGATTTTAACATAGCAAATAGTTCGCAACTCTTTGTTCATGTTACGCATGTTGTAGTTCATCACAAAGTTCTTGTAACTTGGTGGTAGTGATTGGAGGATGCGGTAAACCCCAAAGTATTAGGAATCACTATACCCAAACTTTGAAGTTTATTTGCGTGCCCGGACATCTTAAGCACATGCTCCTTGGCGGACTACCCTCTTCCATCTTGCGGTTAAAGAACTTTTGAAGCTTCATAACTTTCAATTGCCGCATGAGTCTCAAAGATTAATTTGAGATCCTCGACAATATCATATGGGTCGACTCTTCAAACCTTTTAAGCTCGATTCTAAACCATACAAGATAGCACTGAACTATGGAGTACCGATTCTTCCGAGCGAGGTAAACATTCTTTACTTCATCGGTAGCATCATTGTGTGGGTCACCTAGCGGTGCATCCAGCACATAGGTCAAATTACCAGGTGTGAGGACAATCCTCAAATTGCGGAACCAATCCGCGAAGTTGCTTCCATTGTTTTTCAACTTTTCTTTCTCTAGGAACGCATTAAAATTGATGGTAGGGGCTGCCATTGATCTACAACATATTTGCAATAGTTTAGACTAAGTTTATGACAAATTGAGTTCAAATTAATTAATGAAATTAAACTAGGTGAACTCCAACTCAAAACAACATCCCTCACATTGTTTTAGTGATCACACGAACCAAATCCACTACATCAACACCGATCATCACGAGAGTTGATATAGTTTCAATGGCGAACAATCATCATGTTCATCATATCTACTATATGATTCATGCTTTGCCTTTCGGCGATCCGTGTTCCTGAGGCCATGTCTGTACATGCTAGGCTCGTCAAGACAAACCTTAGCTTCCGCATAAGCAAATCTGGCTTGCTTACGTTGTAGTCACCCGCGGAATCAAAGACACCCGATCATCACGTGGTGCTTCGAAGCAGCAAGCTTTGGCAACGGTGCATACTAAGGGTGAACACTTTAGAACTTGAAATTTATGTGCATGAGGGATCATCTTATAATGCTACCGTCGTCTACTAAGCAATACAAGATGCATAAAGGATTAACATCACATGCAATTCATAATATGTGATATGATATGGCCTTTCTTCTTTGTGCTTCCGATCTCCATCTTCAAGCACGAACATGATCTCCATCATCTCGGCATAGCATCAAGGTCAATGACGCTTCTTCATGGTTGTCGTCCACCAGCTTCAACTATTACAACTATTTTGAATAGACACGCAGGTCTTAACAGAAATTAAAGACAACCATATGGCTCCTGCCGGTTGCCAACTTACAATAAGGAACATTGCATACATCAAATATAATCACAATCATGGCCATATCATATCACACCACCTGCAAAACAAAGTTAGGCTTCTACTTTCTTTGCATATTTTTCGTGGTTTGGGGCTTTCCATAAGTGTCGTTCTAACTTACGAACAAGAACCACAACATTGATACTAGCATTGTTGATTACCCGTTGTAAATTGGATCTTAACTCTGCTAGGAGAAAGCACCATAAAGCCACTTATGCAATACAAGTTGCATGTTAGCGTGGAGCAAGTCTCATGAACGATGTCATGTAAGGTTAGCCGGGCCTTCATCCCAACATACCGCAAGATGCAAAGTACACAAAAAGCAATCTACAATAAAAGCATCAACGCCCACAATGACCATTGTGTTCTACTCGTGCAACAGATCTACATATAGACACGGCTCGATACCCTTTGTAGGGGTTAGCATGGAAAACAAAAATTTTTCTAGCATACAAACAAACAAGCCA
Organism: Avena insularis; assembly: GCA_023614405.1. Lineage (NCBI taxonomy): Eukaryota > Viridiplantae > Streptophyta > Magnoliopsida > Poales > Poaceae > Avena > Avena insularis. The sequence continues at coordinate 161,111,490 of CM042690.1, read as the reverse complement.
AGATCTATCTACTAGATTGTAGCAGCAGTCGATGGAATAACTCACCCTCGAAGATTCCAAAGTGTTTAACGAGAGCAGATTCTCGTGGGTGATGTAGTCGCACTCTTTCCGATCTCAAGATCGCGTGACGATCCTTCCGGCGCTGCGTTCATGGCGCTCCTTGATCAGTCACGTTAGGTACTCGGCGAAGACCTTCCTCTCCTTGTTCCAAAGCAGCGGAGGTTGTAGCACTCTCCTCGCGATTCCGGCAAAGACAACGTGGTACCGAGGTAGAGGGAGATCCCGAGGCTTCGCCTTGGCAAGTAGTATGGTGGAGCTTATGAGAGAGGCTATTAGTGGTCTAGTAATTAGACACACCAATTAGAGGCTCTAAACCAATTAGAAGGCTCTAACCGAAACAGCTCTAAACCGGGTCTAGGTCTAGTTTCTAGTTTAGAGGATAGGAACTGTGTGTCACTAGAGGGGAGGCCCTGCCTCCCTTTATAGGTGGGAGGGCTGGCGCGGAGGAGGAGGAGTCCCTCCCCAACTCGGCCTAGGGCTGGCCGCGGCTTGGGAGGAGGACTCCTCCCCAAGTCGGTTTCAACTTCTCCTCTTTCCGAAAATCGGCTGGCAATAATCTGGCGGTTGACTTTTTCAATTTAGGAATTAAATAAACCCTTTATTTTGGACAGCGAGAACACTTAGTACATGATGCAATCATTCCATCTTGCAATGACACATTCATGTACCCTTCCCCCGAGTCGGACATTCCGGGACCTTCTAGAATGTTCCCGATGAAAACACCTAACCATTCCCCAACTCCAAAGCAGGACTTTCCTTATATGAATCTTATTCTCCGGACCATTCGGATCACCTCGTGATATCCGGATCCCATCCGAGACTCGAACAACATTCGGTCTCTTTCTCATAATACCATAACTACTCAAACAACGTCGAATCCTTAAGTGTGTCTCCCTACGGTTCGTGAATTATGCGGACATGATCGAGACACTTCTCCGAACAATAACCAATAGAGGAATCTGGAAATTCATATGGCTCCCACATATTTCTCGATTACTTTGCATCGAATGAACCACTTACATACGATACCAATTTCCCTTTGTCTCACGATATGTTACTTATCCGAGGTCATGATCGTCGGTATCTCTGCATACCTAGTTCAACCTCGTTACTGATAAGTACTCTTTTCTCGTTCCCGTGATATGTGATCCCTTGTGACCAAGTCACATGCTTGCAAGCTAATTGGATGACATTTCACCGAGAGGGCCCAGAGAATATCTATCCGTCATGTGGATGGACAAATCAAACTCTTGATCCATGTGTTTCAACCAATACTTTCCGAACACCCAATGCCACTTTTATAGCCACCCTGTTACGGTGTGGTGTTTGATGACATCAAAGCATCCATCCAGTAAAGGCAATATGCATGATCTCATGGTCGAAGGAATTTAGGTTACTATGTATCAGAAAGCATATAGCAATTGAACTATTGAAATGACTTGATCTTTATGCTACGCTTGTCTATAGGAGTATGTCCACCATATCATTCTCCTAACGATATGATCTTGTTGTTGATAACATCTCAATGTTCATGACAAAGAAACCACATCATCAATCAACCAACAAGCTAGTGAAGTATAGAGGCCATACTAGGGACTTCAAATTAAGTTTACAAATCACACAAGTATTAATGGTTTCCTTGTTAATACTATTATAGCATGAATGTAAACATTTATCATAAACACAAAGATATATAATAATAACTACATTTATTATTACCTCTAGGGCATATCTCCAACACTGATGCCATTACATGAACGATCTCATCCAATCCCTACCATCCCCATAGCCTACAGCGGGGGATTACTCACTCATAGATGGGGGAAACATGGATGGTCGATGGAGAAGCAATGGTGATGATGATGGCGATGATCTCCTCCAATTCTCTGTCCTGACAGGGTGCCAGAACGGAGTTTCTGGTGCTGTTTCGTGGAATATGATGGTGGCGGCGGAGCGGAACTCCTTCTGGAAAAACGTCGACCCCCCCAAAGTTTTTAGGTCAGAAGGCTCCTTATAGGCGAAGAGAGAGGCCGAGGGTGCTGGGGCCCCACCACCCTGGCGCGGCTGGCCCGCCCGCAGCCAGTGTGGTGTGGCCACCCCAGGGCCCTTCTCCGTCTCGTATTCTGGCTCCTGGAGTCTTCGGGTAAAATAGGATTTTTGGCATATTTTCCGGGATTTTTCCTGGTAGTTGATTTTCTGCACAAAAAGTAGACACCAAGGTAATTCTGCTGAAAACAGCGTCAGTTTGCATTAGTTGCATCCAAATCACACAAGTATAGAGGAGAAACAATAGCAAAAGTGTTCGGGAAAGTAGATATGTTTTGGACGTATCAACTCCCCCCAAGCTTAGCTTATTGCTTGTCCTCAAGCAATTCAGTTGAAAACTGAGTGCGATAAAAGAACTTTCACGAACACATTTGCTTCATATGATGTAAATATTGCCAGCAATGTGACCAACTACTTAGACAATTCATAATAAAAAGTATGCAACTGCGTCTACTTAATAGTCATTGCAAGCTATGAAGAGATTCCAACTCAAGAATAATAAGTAGCATGAAGTACAAACATAAGCAACATTACAATGCTCATAGAAAGGTATGATAGAGTGGTATCTCGCTTGCCTTTGATTATGAATGCCAAGGCACCTCTGAAGTTCAAGTGATGACTAGAAGTAAAGATATCAAAGATACAAGCATCAAAGTCATAACACAAATAATAAAGTATTGGAACAAACACAAAAAATGACAACTATGCTCTCAAGAAGGTGCTCAAAGAATATGTGGAGACTCAACAAGTGGAAGAAAAAGGTTTTGAATAATTTTGAAAGGCTTCCAAATGCTAAAAGTATGATACTCGTTAGCTTTGAGCTCTCATCCCCTATCATAAGCATATTTAATGTGGTTAAGGTGAAAGTGACACAACTAAGAGGATATGCTTGACAAGTTATAAATTGAAGTCTCATGCCCCTTACTTACGAAGACCGATCCTCATGCTACTCAACTTCAGTCACAAATAAGCTCTTGTCATTGTAAGTATATACGTATCATAGAGAACCGCCAACGGGGTACCCCTTGCGCATGACACGGGAGCTATCCCATGATCAAAACGACAAGGCAAGCAGACAATGAGCATCTCAGCGATCTTTTTATTTACTATGTGCATAGATTTTTATTGAGGATGCTTCATAGAATGCTCATTATGGTTATGTTGCAAGTTTCCACCATGATTAGGCATGGCTTAGGCTAGCGGCCCAGGCGTTTCTCTAACATACATACGAACTCCATGATCTTACAAGTTCCACTTTTATTTCACATCGCCGGGATCCATAAGCAAAAGAACATGATATCAACTAGGTACAAAGTACCTATGAAGTGTTGAAAGCGGTCCCCATGATACATGGTTCTGCTAACTCCAACTCATAAAGTGCAAGCATATGCACAACAAAGAAGGACGCAATGGTTTAGGTTTATTAAGTGCAAGAAAATAAAGTGTGCCATCAAGTTCGTGAGAGCTTTACTAACTAACTTTCTCATAACAAGCAAACATTTTATTCGGAAGAAAACAAGGCATATTGAATATGCACGGAAGTAGCAAATGATGCTAATGGGTAGATATGGTGGACACTTTGAAAATATTTGGTTTAGGGAGTTGGAAACATGAGTAAAACACTCAGTGGAAGTGAAGGCTAGCAATAGTAAGGGAGCAACAAACGAGAGAGCAATAGCTGTCATTATCATGCTTGCAACAAAACAAGACTACTCATGGCATGAAAGTGATTCAAGATCCTCAAGGCAAAATAATTCATCGAGGCTTAATTGACTATTACAGTCATGAGCATGCGTGAGCATGTGCCAAGTCAATCAAATGAAACATTCAGAGGAGGATACCACGGTGTCATACCAATTTATGAATAGAGTAATGCAAGCAAACATTCATGAGACATGCTACAAATTATTAGCGAGCTAGAGCTAATCATAAGAAAGAAAAAACTATTAAGCATCCAAAGAAAACATACACTCTACATGAACGGACTAAGCAAGCTCACAAAGATGAGTATATGTACAAAAATGAAGACAAATAGAGTTTGTTACCAGCCTCTTACCACGCCTCAAGTTGTCATTAATCCTCATTATTGCTCTTCACTTGTGTGGCTTGAATAATAATATGAAACCAATAATCCACTGAGAACTGCCGAACCCTGTAGCAAACTCGCAAAAACCAAAGAAGAACGACAAATATTTTTGGTGTTTTTGATTTTTAAATAAGAACCAAAAGAGAAAAACAAGCAAAGCAAAATCTTTTTGGATTTTTCGAATAGTTCAAACAAAGCAAAAAGGGAAAAAGCAAACCAAGGAAAAAAGAAGAAGCAAGCCAAAGAGAAACAACAAAAATATTTTTGGTCTTTTTGTGTTTTTAGAAAGCAAAAGCAAAGAAGAACGAAAACTAAAAAGAGAATGAAAACATGAATATACAAAGTACCGACACAACATGATATGGAGATGAGTGCGGTGTCGGCGTACCTCCCCCCAAGCTTAGGCTTTTGGCCTAAGTGGGTATCAATCCCAAGCTGGCCAGGATGAAGTGTCACCGGGGTACGGCGAGGAGGTACCCTTGTCCTGGTGCGAGCCCGAGTACGCCCCTCCGTAATATGCGGAGTAATCATAGGAGGGCACATCCTCCTGGTGCTGCTCGTGGAAACCCAGCAAGCGAAGCTGCTCGTCCACCTCCTCCTTGGAGCGCGACCACGGTCTCCTGTCAACACTAAACAAAGCAGGCTGTGGCAAAAGGATCTCCCTTTCATCCCCGTCAGTGAAAAACATCCTATATACTAGATTGTTCAAATCAGAGGTAGCAGTGACAAAGTGATGAGTTTTCATGGCAACAAGGTCGAGCCTCTGTGGTGCTAGCATAGCATCATCAGGAGCCACTGAAAGATCTAATGCATCGACTATACGCGAGGCAATGATGCCCCCATAGATAGGCCCCCTAGCAGCTAGGCGGCGAGCAATAAGCGAACCAAGATTGTACCGAGTATCGTTATTGAGCGCAGAAGCAAGGAAAGCTAAGTGATAGTTGGATATATTACTAGTGTTCTCCCTACCCAATACACTAGTGGCAAGATAGTATGCAAAGTATCTAAGAGCAGGGAGTTGGATATTTCTTATCTTTCCGCGCTGCGCCACGCGGTCATCATCATTGGTCACCCCTCGGTAAAGCTCCAACAAATCAGCGGGTCGCCCTTGAATTTTCTTCACGGTCCCTGTCATACGCACACCTACAATACTGCAAAATCTCTCCAAAGGCATGGTGAAGGGCATATCATAGATTTTAAAGCAGACAGTGGAATGATGGGATGTGTTAGTAAATGAGAAACTCTCAACAAAAGTTTTGGTAAGCATAGCGTACTGTGCACTCTCATCTCGCATATAAGAGGTTAGGCCTACCCTCTCAATTAGTAGCAAGAAATCATCAAGAATACCTGCAGCTTGTAAGAAAGTAAAACAAGGAAAAGAGGATGGGTGAGCATCCCATCATCCCTTTCACTGCCAATATGAGTTGCAATGATATCTTCATTGTATGATGGCCTAGCTTGAGAGGATGTTCTTGAGGGCCTCGACCTCCTAGGTGCATCACTCTCAAATATTTCTCCAAAAGTATGGTTGTTCATGCTTGGTATTCTAAAATTTAAACACCTATTAAACAAGTGATTGCAAAGTAAATGTAATAAAGGATTCTACTCATAGGGACTTGCAAGAGGCCTAAACATGCATCAAATCCATATCTCTAAGCATCAAACAAGCTTACAAGCTCTCATAACCAGTCACCTACAGCAGCAAAATACTCAACATAAAATCCACTAAACACAAATCTACTTGGACAAGGGAAGGAGTCACATACCAAGGAACAATTGCTCCAAATTTCAGCAAGAAAGATGGGCTGAGCAAAGAGATCGAAGAAATCGAGAGCAAGCATAGAAAGAACGCAATTTTGAGCTATGGACTGGATCTTACTCGGGAGATAGAAGAAAGTGGCCGGTGAGAGAAGTAGTGGGGGGCCAGGGGTGGCCCACACCAGGGCATGGCGCCACCCAAGGCTGGCCGCGCCACCACATGGTGTGCCTGCCTGGTGGCCCCCCTGGTACCTACCAGGTACTCCTCTGCCCCTTTTTCACGTAAAAATTTAATATGAATTTTCTGGAATTTTTCGAGACACTTTATTTTTGGGCTTTTTTCAGAAATAGAAGAATGATTTTTCTGACAGACAGATTTTTTTTTCTTTTGGAAAAATGATGCAAGGACAAAACAAGGCTAGACCTACAGAAGTTCTAACATGCAAGCAACTAAAAACACAAAGAAAACTAAACGAAAGCAACAACTAAAATGCAAAGGATAGAAATAAACGGAGATAATCATAATGAAAACATTGTTTTGTTTAATGGAATCCTTTTGTTAGCAAGGTTGATCAAGTCTTGCTACCAAAATAATTGCATATGAGACAAAACTTTGTACTCCACTAATGATTATGTTACCTTAACCTTGATAGCAATGGTCCCAATCATAATAGTTACAATTTTTTCTCTTGGTATGGGACAATATATTTCTCCAACTTGAATGCCTTCAACCTGTTCAATTGAATTCAGTCCATAAGTACTTTCAATCTTCTTGGGGAAATAGACAGTATGTTCCTTGTCATTAACATTGAAGGTCACCTTTCCTTGATTACAATTAATAACAGCTCCTGTAGTATTAAGAAAAGGTCTCCCAAGAATAATAGACATATTATCATCTTCAGGCATTTCAAGCACAACAAAATCAGTTAATATCAAGAAATTGTGAGCCACCTAAACAGGTACATCCTCACATATACCCACAGGAATAGTGGTAGATTTATCAGCCATTTGCAAAGATATATCAGTTGGAATCAATTTTTCAAGCTGAAGCCTCTTATAGAGAGAGAAAGGCATAACACTAACTCCAGCTCCCAAATCACACAAAGCAGTTCTAACATAACTGTTCTTAATAGAGCAAGGGATAGTTGGAATCCCTGGGTCTCCAAGTTTCTTAGGAACCTTACCGTTGAATGAGTAATTAGCAAGCAAAGTGGAGATTTCTTCATTAGGGATCTTCCTTTTATTCGAGACAATGTCCTTCATATACTTTTAACAAGGAGGCAATTTAATAGCATCAGTCAAAGGAATTTGCAAGAATAAAGGTTTCATCCACTCACAAAACTTATTATAGTGTTCATCTTCCTTTGACTTGTGTTTCTTATCAGGGAAAGGCATAGGTTTTTGGACCCAAGGTTCTCTTTCACTACCATGTTTCTTAGCAATAAAATCTTCTTTAGTGTATTTAGTAGTCTTAGTGTGATTTTCAGGTTCTTCCTCAAAATTTTCTTCATTAGGAACTTCATTTTCTTCATTACCACTTTCAGTTTCAGCATCAGAGATAGATATACTATTAGGATCTATAGCAGGTTCAGAGGGTTCTACAACAGTTTTATGTTTCTTTTTCCTTTTCTTACGAGTAGAACCACTATTTTCAGCTTGTTGAGAATCCTGCTCAATTCTTTTGGGATGCCCCTCAGGATATAGAGGATCCTGGGTAGCAGCTCCACTTCTAGTTCTAATTTCATAAGCATGTTTTTCTTTAGCAGCATTAACTAGCAAGTCATTTTGTACTTTAACGAGTTGATCTATTTGAGTTTGAACCATTTGAAAGTGTTTAACAATCATTTTAACATCACTAGAGGTTGTTTCCACAATATCTTTCAACTCAACAATAGCTCTAGTGTTTTCCATTAGATGATTTTGCACCCTTTTATTAAAGTTATCTTGCTTAACAATAAAGATATCCAATTCTTCTAAGCATTAATCAGGAGGCTTCAAGTAAGGGATATCACCTTCATCAAAGTGTTGGAGAGAGTGTACCTCAATAGTGGGTGAGTAGGGAATAGGCTTACATAATTCTTCTATAGGAGGTAAATTCTTGACATCTACAGCTTTAATTCCCTTCTCCTTAAGACATTTCTTAGCTTCCTTCATCACTTCATCATTTAATTCAATAACTCTCCTCCTCTTTGATGTTGGAACAGGCACCGGAATAGATGGTTCAGGTACAATTACTTCAGGTATAGCTTGTTTAGGAGGAGTCCAATCTTCATAATTCTTGCTTATTTTAGCCATCAATTCCTCAGCTTCCTTAGGAGTCCTATTCCTCAAAACACAATCAGCACAACTATCTAGGTATGTCCTAGATTTTTCGGTTAGTCCATTATAAAATATATCAAGTAGCTCATTCTTAGGTAATGGACTTCCAGCCTGTGCATGAATCAAAGCACAAAACCTTGCCCAAGATTCGGGCAATACCTCTTTTTCTCCCTGTTTAAAATCAAAAAGTTCCTGCAAAATAGCATGTCTAGCACTGGGAGGAAAATATTTCTGCAGGAAAGTACTAATCAAGCACTCAGGGCTATCAATAGATCTAGGAGGTAAATTACTAAACCAAGTTTTAGCTTCTCCTTTCAGTGAAAAGGGAAAAATCTTAGCAACAAAGTAAGTACGCATCTTAATATCATCAGAAAACAAGCCACTCATGGTAGAAAGTTCATTCATATGTGCTACCGCACTTTCATTCTTAGTCCCACAAAAAGGTTCTTTCTCGACAATAGCTATGTAAGATAGATCGAGAGAGAAATCATAATCTTCATCTATAATGTTTATGGGAGAAGCAGCAAACTTAGCATCAGGAGATAATTTGGGTCTAATAGTACGCCTCTCAAGGAGATTCTTAGCAGCGCTCCTATGATGGGTGTTCCTACATTCTTCAATAAACTCATCAGTCATCTCAACATAATCTTCTTCAGCATCATCACTCTTACTAGACTCAGGTGAGCTAACAGGTATGGCAGTGTCTTCATTAGGACTTTCGGTATTTCCAGCTATAGTTCTAGCAATCATAGCATCTAGGAAAGGACCTAATGAACCACTCTTATCAAGCACAATAGAAGCATCATCATAAGTATCAGAAGTTTCAGATTTAGCAGTAGTAGTAGTGTGTGTAGCATGTGTATGTGGTGGTGTAAGGAACTTACTCAAAACAGACGGTGAATCAAGAGCAGCAGAGGTGTTCAGAACCGTACCTCTTCTTGTAGTGGATGGTAAAATAGGAACCTTGCCATCACGAGACTTACCCATGATGGATGGATAGCAGCGAACAATAGAGAATCCAAGTGAACTTGATAAATAAAGCTATGCTCCCCGGCAACGGCGCTAGAAAATAGTCTTGATGACCCACAAGTATAGGGGGTGTATTGTAGTATTTTCGAGGGAAGTGAAACCCAATTTATTGATTCGACACAAGGGGAGCCAAAGAATATTTATCAGCCTTAACAACTGAGTTGTCAATTCAGCTGCACCTGGAAACAATCTTGCTCACAACAGTTTATCAGTAGCAACAGTTTTGTAGTAGGAATAGTAAAGTAACAGCAGTAGTAAAGCAAAGACAGTAGTAACAAAAGCAGTAAACAGTGGAATTCGAGTATGGTAGGCATTGGGATGGATGGACGGGCGTTGCATGGACAAGACAATCGACATAGCAATCAGAACACAGGGCAATTGCAGATAAATAAGATAAAGCATCCAAGTACTAGACAATCCTAGGCATGCGTTCCATAAATAGTCATACGTGCTCGCAATGAGAACTTGCACAACATCTTTTGTCCTGCCAGCCCGTTTGCAGCGGGGCCTCTAGGGAACTACTGGCAATTAACGTGCTCCTTTTAATAGAGCACCGGAGCAAAGCATTAACACTCCGTGAACACATGTGATCCTCACATCAAAGCCTTTCCCTTCCGGTTATCCCGATTTACATCGCCGGGGCCATAGGTTCCGGACAACGACGTGTGTATACAACTTGCAGATAAGACCCAAAACAATACTATCATAATGAATCAATAATAAGTTCAGATCTGAAATCATGGCACTCGGGCCCTAGTGACAAGCATTAAGCACAACAAGTCGCAACAAAGTCATAAAACACTAATAAAAGATACTAGGCACTATGCCCTAACAATCTGATGCCATTACATGAACGATCTCATCCAATCCCTACCATCCCGATAGCCTACAGCGGGGGATTACTCACTCATAGATGGGGGAAACATGGATGGTCGATAGAGAAGCAATGGTGATGATGATGGCGATGATCTCCTCCAATTCCCCGTCCCGGCAGGGTGCTAGAACGGAGTTTCTGGTGCTGTTTCGTGGAATCTGATGGTGGCGGCGGAGCGGAACTCCTTCTAGAAAAACGTCGAACCCCCGAAGTTTTTAGGTCAGAAGGCTCCTTATAGGCGAAGAGAGAGGCCGAGGGGGTGCCTGGGGGGCCCACACCACCCCCTGGCGCGGCCTGGCCTGGCCCACGCCAGCAGGTGGTGTGGCCACCCCAGGGCTCTTCTCCGTCTCGTATTCTGGCTCCTGGAGTCTTCGGGTAAAATAGGATTTTTGGCATATTTTCCGGGATTTTTCCTGATAGTTGATTTTTTGCACAAAAAGTAGACACCAAGGTAATTCTGCTGAAAACAGCGTCAGTTCGCATTAGTTGCATCCAAATCACACAAGTATAGAGGAGAAACAATAGCAAAAGTGTTCGGGAGAGTAGATACATTTTGGACGTATTAGTGACCTTGTTTGGCCCCGACACCTCTCCAACATAGACGTAGCTTCCTTGGAAGTGAACTACGGGAATTACATCTCCGTATCCCCTCGCCGGTTCTTTCGCTCCACTCCTTTACTTCTTGCTTTTACTCTCTTGTTCACTTATTGTGTTAATTGTCATTTAGGTCTTTCACGTAGTTGCATCTCTAGTTCATCTTACTTTGTGCTAAGCCTTAAAAGTGCAATAAAAGATTAAAATTGGTAGTCTCCTATTCACGCCCCCTCTAGTCGACCTAAGTTGGGCCTTTCAATTGGTACCAGAGCCTCGGCTCTTTCTTCGGGCTTAACCGCCTAAGAGACAATGGTCGACGAAGAGGGAAGTGTGGGTGCAGCCACCAAGAACTTGGCCTCCATGGATGACCTCAATTGATTGGAGTCATCCATGATGACTAAGTTTGAGGAAATGATGACTCTTTTGCAATCTCTTAAGCCTACCTCCATGCTAGAAACCCCTCATGATGCATCTCTTGCCGCCAAAGCCCCCTCCGCTCCCGTGCAAGTGGTGGCCCCTGTGGTGATTCCCGCGACAGCCCCAAAACACTTGGGCTTAGGCTTTGTGGCTCAAACCACCAAGCCCCCAAGCGAGAGCACCGAGGGTCTAGGTGACTCCTCCAAAGAGGGAGATAGGGAAAAGGATTACTCGACGGTACCACCACCATTCAAGTACACACCGGACCCTCCCATTCCCATGTTGCACATCATACCTCAAGGAGCACCTCCCTTACTAGATACTTCTAACTTCACCAATTGGCAATATCTAATGCAATCTCATATCTCCAGCTCGTCTATTGAATTGATGAGGATTGTGGAGGAAGGTTTCTCTCCATATGATGCTAAGAAGTTGACTCGTGCCGAGGTCGTGGACAAGCAACTCAATGCCACTGCTTTGGGTATGATTCAAAAGGCATTGACTCCCAATAACTTTGCTCACATTTGCCAATTCTCCACCGCCAAAGAAGCTTGGGATCATCTCACCGAGTTGTATATTGGCAATGCGAGCATTCAAAGCTCCAAGTTTGATGAAGTCAACAATGAGTCTGATGGCTTTGCAATGCAAGATGATGAGACACCCGAAGACATGTATCATCGGCTCAAGGTTCTTTGTTGTACCATGAGGGACCTCGGAGCTACCTATGTTGACGACAAGTTCATGAAGAGGAAGTTTGTTCAAGCTCTTCTTCCCTTTGAGGAACAAAAACTCAACTCTATCAAGGGGAGAAGTAACTACCATACCATGTCCTCTCAAGAGGTGCTGAGTGAAGTTATTGCCATGACCATTGCCAAGAAGAATGCGGAGTCAGCTCGTGCTCGTGCTTATGGGTCTCAAAAGTTGAACCTTGCCTTGAAAGCTCAAGTGGTGGAAGTTGATGAAAATGACAACTCAAGTGAGTGGTCTCAAGAGGACATCAAATATGCTTTCAATGAGCACTTGGCTCTAGCATCAAGGGCGTTTTGGAACAAACCGGGCATGAAGTCAAGGTCAAGGAACAACCCAAGATTCAACTCAACCATGAAGGTTCCAAAGGCTAGATCTTGCTACAACTGCAACGACAAGATTCACTTTGTAGCCCAATGCCCCTTCGAGAATAGAGAAGACAATGGAGGCCGCCTCATTCGCAAGAGCAAGCCAAGACCTCCTCATCCCTTGAACAAGAACTTCCACAACAAGAACCTTCCTAACAAGGAAAGGGCGATGGTGGTGCATGAAGAGTACTTCTCGGGCGATGATGATGATGTTGAGAATGAAGGTCAAGGTGGATAGATCGTGGGGGTTGCCGCTATTGCTACTTCATCTACTCCACGAGTGTCTCTCTTCGACTCTCCAAATGAGAACATCACCAACCGCAACCAAAAGTGTCTCATGGCTAAGGCCACTGAGGTAACTCCCTCTTCCAAGTCCTCCCCAAATGAACTTCCCTTGCATGATCTAGAGGGTTTAGAGGTTAAGAAAGAGATGGTAAGCATGTGTGAATCCATGGAACATCTAGATGACGATACTAGAATGTGCTTTGAAACACTTATAAACCAACTTGACCATGCTAGGGAAATGCTAGATGAGAAAGAAGAAATGATTGACATGTTAGGTAAAAATGAGAGAGAGGCCGCCGATGAGATTGCCTCTTTATCTCAATCCCTTGAAGATGAACATAACATAAGAATAACTCTTGAGGAAAGTGTGGCTAAACTTGTTGATGACCATAATGCCTTCATATCGCAACTTGTTAAAAAACGAGATCATGTTATTGCTTCATTGAATGTCCTTAAAAATGAAAAGATTGAGTTTGGTGTTGGTCATGAATGCCTCAAGGATTTCGAGAAACTCAAGGAGGAACATCATGCCTTGGAGAGTAAATTCTCAAGTATCTTTGAGGCTCATGAGCAACTTCAAATGCAATTAAATAATGAACATTCAAAGACTTCCGCTACGCCTATTGTGCATTTGTCTTGTTCATCTAACCCTTGTTGCAAGCATGAGAATCTTGTTGAGGAGAACAAGACATTGAAAGATCAACTTGCAAAAGGGCAAGCTATCATCAAGAGGAAGAACAAGAGGAGGAGCAAGAAAAGGAAGAAGAGCAAGAGCCTTGCTCTAGTATCCTCTCGTGATTCTACCATTGTGCAAAGTGATAACTTTGCCGGGAAGAATAATCCTTCCTACATTCTTTGCAAATCTTTTGATGGTCATGTTTATGCTAAGTACATTGGTACATCTTACACTCATGATTATCATTGGAACATTTGGGTACCTAAGACCCTTGTGACTAACAAAAGGGGACCCATTGCAAAATGGGTACCTAAAACCAAAGCTTGATTTTCTTGTAGGACTTTGCTTCCGGAGGTGCAAAATGGGTGCTTGATAGTGGAGCTACAAGCCATATGACCGGAAGCAAGTCTATCATGTCGGAGATTAGGCCAAATTTTGCCAATACTATGGTCTCCTATGGTGATAAAACAAGCTCTCAGGTATTGGGTTTTGGTAAGGTGGTAGTAGCTCCGGATGTATCCTTGGTGAATGTCATGCTTGTCAATACCCTTGGCTACAATCTCCTTTCCGTTCGTGCTCTTGCTTTCATGGGTCTTTCATCTTTCTTTAATGAGCACTCCGTGGTCCTCATGTGGAGCAAGTCTCTCATGGTGGCTTTCGTTGGATACATAGACATGACTTATATGTAGTGGATTTCTCTGGAAAGCCATCTACACATGCTATATGTCTCTATGCGAAAGCCGACGTGGGCTGGTTGTGGCATCGCCGCCTAGCCCATGTTAACATGAAGGCTTTGCAAAGTCTCTACACGGGGGGCCATGTCCTTGGACTAAAAGACGTTTCCTTTGCCAAAGATCGCGTGTGCAGGGCTTGTATAGAAGGGAAGATGCATGAGAAGCCTCACAAGATTCTTAACCAAATCACCACCGAACGGTGCTTGGATCTTCTTCACATGGATCTCTTTGGGCCTCCCTCTCATGATAGTCTTGGTGGGAAGAAGTATTGTTTGGTAATGTTGACGACTTTTCACGATACACTTGGGTCTACTTCTTCAAGTTCAAGAGTGAGACTCAACAAACCATCATTGACTTTGCCAATCAAGTGCAACGGAAACTCAATTCCACCATCCTCACCATCAGAAGCGACAATGGCACCGAGTTCAAGAACTACACATTTTGGATGAGTTTCTTAGTGATGAGGGGATCAAACGTCAATACTCTACTCCCTATACCCCTCAACAAAATGGTGTTGCCGAAAGGAAGAATCGTACTTTGATGGATGCGGCCCGGACCATGTTGGCGGAATTCAAGTCTCCATATAACTTTTGGACTGAAGCCATTTCAATCGCTTGCCATGCAACCAATCGCCTCTATCTACGCAAGAAGAAGAACAGGACTCCATATGAACTTTTCACCGGTCACAAGCCAAATGTCAAGTACTTCCGGGTGTTTGGGTGTAGATGCTTCCTTCTCAAGAAAGGTGTCCGCTTATCAAAGTTTGAATCTAGGGCTCAAGAAGGGATCTTTGTTCGGTACTCAAATCAATCCCATGCCTATCGAGTCTTCAACAAAGCAACCGGAAGGGTTGAAGAATCTAGCAATGTCGAGTTTGATGAAGATCATGAGTCTCTTGTGCGGCAAGATGGTGTTCGTGATCCAAGTGATGAAATTCCTCGCCAAGCCATAAGAAGAATGGGTGTGGGTTTCTTCCACCCCATTGAGGATCCCCTTGTGGCCGAAGGAGAAGGACCAAGCTCCACTCAAGCGGAGCCTTCACTCTCACAAGACCATCTTGCACCTCAAGGTCAACTTATTGCTTCTCAAGATTCTCCAAGCTCTTCTCAAGATCTTCATGTTCATGACTCTCCAAGATCAAGTCTACCTCAAGTTGATGAAGATCCACCCCTCCAAGGTAGTGAAGCTCCTCATGTCAATGACTCTCAAGGTCAAGTTGACAATGACCAAGGCCAAGCAAATGTCTCTCTGCCAAATGGTGGTGTCTCTCCCTCGGTTGATGTTGATGAAGATAGTGATCACGTTCGCACATATTGTTAAGGAGGGGACTCGAACCATGGTGATGATCAAGTGGTTGCTCAAGAATCTCGTCTTGAGACCCAAGCTCGGCGTCAAGCATACCGTCTCGCCAAGCTCATCAAAGATGGCCATATCCTTGATAATGTTTATGGAGATTTCAATAGGGGCTCCACTACTAGGAGACAACTAACATCTTTTAGTTCTCATCATGCGTTTATTTCTCATGTTGAGCCCCAAAAAGTCTTTGAAGCTCTTGAAGATGATGATTGGCTCGATGCTATGAATGAAGAACTCCACAACTTCAAGAGAAACAAGGTGTGTCCACTTGTGAAGAGACCCAAAGATTGTCAAAATATGATTGGGACCAAATGGATCTTCAAGAACAAGAGGGATGCAAATGGTATAGTCGTCCGCAACAAAGCAAGGTTAGTTGCCCAAGGATACTCTCAAGTTGAGGGCATAGACTATGGTGAAACTTATGCTCCCATTGCTCGTCTAGAATCCATTCACATGCTTCTTGCCTTTGCTACCCATCATAACTTCAAGTTGCAACAAATGGATGTTAAGAGTGCTTTTCTTAATGGTCCCCTAAAAGAAGTGGTGTATGTCAAGCAACCTCCGGGCTTTGAGGACCCCCTCTTTCCGGACCATGTCTACAAACTCGATAAGGCACTATATGGTCTCAAGCAAGCCCCACGCGCATGGTATGAGTGCCTTAGAGAGCTTTTGTTAGACCGTGGTTTCAAACTAGGCCTCATTGATCCCACTCTTTTTACTAAGAAAGTTGGAGGAAACTTGTTCATTTGCCAAATCTATGTTGATGACATTACTTTTGGGTCTACTAACAAAGCTTTCAATGAGGATTTTGCTAAGCTCATGACCGACCGCTTTGAGATGTCTATGATGGGGGAGTTGGAATTCTTTCTTGGCTTCAAAGTCAAGCAATTGAGGAAAGGGACTTTCATCAACCAAGCTAAATATGTCCAAGATATGCTCAAGAAGTTCAACCTTGATCAAGTAAATGGAGTCAAAACTCCCATGCCCACAAAGGTTAATCTTGATCTTGATCCCAAGGGTAAGGATGTGGATCAAAAGCTTTATCGCTCGATGATTGGTTCTCTACTCTATCTTTGTGCATCTCGATCGGATATTATGTTGAGTGTGGGTATGTGTGCAATATTCCAAGCCGTGCCAAAGGAAAGTAACATGGTGGCGGTCAAGAGAATCTTTTGATATTTGGTTCATACCCCTAACTTTGGGCTGTGGTGCCCAAAGGGGGCCAGCTTTGACCTCATTGGTTACACGGATTCCGATTGGGCAGGAGACAAAGTGGAGAGGAAGTCTACCTCCGGTGCTTGTCAATTTCTTGGGAGGTCTTTGGTGAGTTGGTCCTCGAAGAAGCAAAACTGTGTGTCCTTGTCCACTGCCGAAGCTGAGTACATCTCCGCCGTGAGTTGTTGTGCTCAATTGCTATGGATGAAGCAAACTTTGAAGGATCTTGGACTCTCTTTCGTCAAGGTGCCACTTCTGTGTGACAACGAGAGTGCTATTGCTATTGCTCACAATCCGGTTCAACATAACAAGACCAAGCACATTGAGATTCGTCATCATTTCATTCGGGATCATGTTGCTAGAGGAGACATTTCTTTGGAGTATGTTCCTACCAAGGCCAATCTTGCGGATCTTTTCACGAAGACACTTGATGAAGCAAGGTTCCGGGAGTTGAGGCATGAACTAAATATCATTGATTCAAGCAACGTGGCTTGAGTATCTTGCGCACATACCCGGGTCTCAAAGACTATCTTGTTTGGGTGTACACATGGTTTTAGGGGGAGTGTGGTTCCCCACATGAACCAACACTCCTCCTATTATGCACACACTAATGTATTCATTCTCTATGGTCTCTTAAGGAGACAAAATGAGCTTAAATGATGAGTTTTGGTAATGAACCCACGATACATCTTCGCGGTTTCAAGACAAATATACTCATATATGGTAGCCTAGGCCACCAACATTATTTTGTTTGGCTCGTAGTCTTTTTGAGTATTACTCTCTCTGTTGAATCTGGTTTGTCTTTTCTTCTCTGTTTGTGTCTTTTTTTTGCACAAGGTCTTTTGTTCTTGCCAATCAAAATCTGGAGCTCGTTTTCTAGGAATCATCGGTAGTTCCGATCGGAGCCGGTACTACCGGTCAGGGCCAAATCTCTCAGAAATATTTCGCCCTGATCAGAAGTATCACTCCTTCCAGAACATCCGATGTCATCGGTAGTTCTGGCCCCTAGCCGGTACTACCGGTCGAGCGGGGCCCCTTTAAGTGACGGGCCAGGGGCACGGGGTCATCTTCCCCATTTGTTTCCCCCTGACCCCATCTAAATCTCCCTCTTCCCCAAGAAGCACTCGACGGTGTCGCCACCGGCCACACCGGTTCCGGCCGTCCCTCCTCAGATCGGCTCCGTGGGATTCTTCCCCTCCTCGATTCCCCGCCATGGACCCTGGGTATTTTCTCCTCTCATCCTCCATTCATGGAGATCTGGACACTTTTGTGCTTGAGTAGGACATGCCATGTCTAGGGCCCTTTCTTTGGCTAGAACTGTAATGGGAAATCTTGGTAGGGCTAGGATTCGACTATAGACCATTTTGCCTCAGTACATTGTCTAGTTTTCATCAATTTGTGCATTGAGTTCTGTAGATCTATGATTTCTAGTCGAACTGCCCTACTCATGCCCTGACCGGTACTACCGGTGCAGATCCGTCGGTACTACCGGCGTGGTCATCTCACCGGTACTACCGCTGAGGGCATGACCGGTACTTCTAGTGCGCCCCGTGCGACCGGTAGTTCCGGCCGCTAGGAGGAACTTCTGATGCACCAGTTGTTTGGCGACTGCCTATGTACTGTGTCAATCCAGTCTAGTTGTTCTTTCGTTTTCCTTCGACCTTGTGCACTTATCCTCGATTTCCTTCTTTCTATTTGCCTTCCTCTCAGGGCAAGGGGGTTCCCGTGGCAGATCCAAGCGGTCCCGTGCTCCCTCTCATGGACCGTCAGAGATTGATGAGGATGATCTGGAGGTCGTGCGCCCTCCCAGTCAGACTGCTGGTCAGAAGGTTGTAGCTGAGCGTCATGCTGCTGCTGCGGAAGGCAAAAGGCCTATTCTAGCAAGTCAAAAGAAGACCACCTCTAGACCTGATTCGAGCAAGAAGAAGATCTCCTCTTGGCCGCAGCTTGCATATGAGGTGTTTCGCAAGGTTGATCCCTATATTCTTCCTCGTGACCGCCTGGCTCAGGATCCTTTCTTCCACACCATGCGTCAAGCTGAGATCTATTCTGAGGTTTATGCTACCAAGAAGAAAAATGTGTGTGCTCCTCAGAAGCACATCAACATTGCAAAGATGGAGAGCAACCCTGAGTACTTTGGTGAAGCACTCGATATGTGCAAGGGGTTTGGGATAATCAAGCTTATGCAACACCATGAGAACTTTGATGAGAGGGCCATTGCTCAGTTCTACTCAACTCTCTACTTTGATACTGACCCTGTTGATCGAACCATGAAGTGGATGACTCACAACAAGTATATGTCTGCTAAATGGTTTGAGTTTGCCACCCTTCTTGGCTACCCTATTCAGGAAGGCCGTCGTGCCAATGGGTGGTGGGTGCATAGGGGGAAGGCCTCCGAGCTGGAAGTTCTTGAGCCCCTATACATTGAGGGTCGGGGCGTACCTGGAAATGTTGCCCATCTCATTCCCACCTATGACATCATGCGCAAGGTCTATCAGAACACGATTGCGCCCAAGGCAGGCAACTTCGTCAGCTTCATGCTTTCCAGATTGATCTCATGTATCAGACTTACCGCCACAGAAACTCTCATGAGCCCCTTGATGTTATGGATTATATCTTTGAAGAAATCTGGTCCGCTATGATTGAGAAGAGGTCTTGTCCATATGCTCCATACATTCAGACTCTCATCAATGCCAAATGGAGGGAGGCAACAGGCTCTATCTTCCCTCAGGATGCTCTCACTATTCATGAGGAAAAGACTCTCCGTGTGATGAAGCACAAGTTACCTCACTCTCAGGCTGATAACGAAGCTGCTACTGCAGGGGCTGCTTCGGATGCTAGTGATGGGGACCGTGCTGAGGCTTCTCCTCCACCCCAACTTGTGAGACAGCCGTCTTGGGCAAAGAAGCTGCTGAAGAAGGTTAAGAAGACTTTCTGCTTCATTCAGGACCATGAGTATCAGTCATATGTTGCTCAGAGACACAGTGTTCGCCGGGAGAAGGCCATCATGAGGAAGCTTGACATTGTTGTGTCACCAGAGTCCAGCTCTGTCACCGCGCCCAAGGATGAGTGGGTCAACACACATTGCATGTGGACTGATAGCGATGACGAGCCAGAGATCTCCAGTCAGTTTCCGCCCGCTTGGAACAATGCCTCTTGGGACCCCGAGCCGCCTCCTCCGTTCGTTGGTGGGTGAGGCGCGTAGTTTGCCTACTCTATCCCTTTTTGGCGTCTTGATGCCAAAGGGGGAGAAAGTGCTTCGTTAGGATCACTGGATTTGCATGGGTTGTGCCACGAGCTCGCTCTTTCTTTGATCTTTTTATGCTCGTGCACACTTTTTTTCTGTTATGTATGTTTGTGGACCTCCGTTATTGTTTGTGGACCTCCGTTATTGTCTGTGGACCTCGTGTATGGATGCTACTTTGTTGGTGAGTCTATGTGCTAAGGTATCTCTGTGGTATTCGTATGAGGATTTGTGGTGGACTACTCTTAGTTATCCAATCTTTGTTTCACCACAATAGTTTTTGGTGCAAGGTATGTGTTCCACTCTTATCTCCTTTTCTTCCGTACACCCTTGTTGGTCTATCTTGTTTGGGAGAGCTCTCTCCCATGTCTTTAGGGGGAGCCTATCTCTCCTGTTATTTTACTACCTGTTTTCCTCTGTGCAAATCTTGTGGGGTTGTCATCATACACCAAAAAGAGGGAGATTGAAAGGATTATTTTCTCCTTATGTTTTTGGTGCTGATGACAACTCCTTTTGTGGTTTAACCATCTGTCCAAGTTTCAGGGCTTATCTTCGGACGTGAGTATGGATGGACTTCTCTTGAGGAAGAGCTTGTAGTCGATAGATTTTGTTTTTCACTTTCTCTTGCTTTATATTTTAGGCTACCGTACTATCAAGAGGGAGTCCATCTAGGAAGGTTGTGGGAAATCAACATTTCATGCACAGACCATATATGCACCTCCACAGCCATCCCAGTTTTCGTGTGAGATAGTATTTCCTGTAGAGTTGGTGGGTTTTCTGCCCTGACCGGTAGTACCGGCCAGGCGGCGGTAGTACTGCCCAAGGGTTTTTCCCAGGGCTTTTCGGGCAGAACTTTCGGCTGAAGTTCCGGTCCTAATTCCGACGAAGCAATTTTTGGCTCAGTAAGACTTCTGTCTAACTTTGCCTATTTGTCAGAACTAGTGCCAGATTTTGGCTCGGTAGTACCGGCCCGACCAGCATCTGGCCCCCTGGGCGGTAGTACCACCGTTCCTGACCGGTAGTACCGGCCGTCCTTGGTCACCGGTAGTTCGGGTCCGATTCGGACCAGTTCGATGATGGGCGGTGGTCAGATGACCTTCTGCCTCGCACTGTCTATTTGTCGGAATTAGGGGCGGAACTGGGACCGGTACTTCCGGCCAGCCCTATGGGTCCACTGACTGGTCTTTTTGACCGTTGCGTGGCCTATGCTGGACCGTTGGTGGCTCGCCCACCGGTACTACCGGCCCACCACCGGTAGTACCGATGGCGTCGGGGCTGGGCAGTATCTGCCCGTTTGAAGGGGTCTATTTAAGGCCCCTTCTTCCTCCTCCCACCTCATCTCTTGTTTTTCTCTCTCCACCATTTTCACAAGAGCTTGACTTGACTAGATCTCTCTCCCCACCCACTCAAATCTCTTGATCTTTTGAGGATTGGGAGAGGTGACCTAGATCTACACCTCCACCAAAGGAATCTTGATTTCCCCCACTCATCCTTCGTGGATTTTGTTTCTCTTGGGTTCTTGGAACCCTAGACGGTGTAGGGCATCCTCGGAGCTGGGGCATTCGTTGTGAAGCTCCGTGGTGTCGTTGAGGGCCTTCAGTTGAGTTGTGAAGCCTCCCCTCAACCTCATTGTAAAGGTTTTCGGTTGACGCCTTCAAGGTCACCGGTTAGTGGATTGTGAGGCCACCTTTGGGTGACCTTGTGTGGCCCCGACACCTCTCCAACATAGACGTAGCTTCCTTGGAAGTGAACTACGGGAATTACATCTCCGTGTCCCCTCGCCGGTTCTTTTGCTCCACTCCTTTAATTTTTGCTTTTACTCTCTCGTTCACTTATTGTGTTACTTGTCATTTAGGTCTTTCACGTAGTTGCATCTCTAGTTCATCTTACTTTGTGCTAAGCCTTAAAAGTGCAATAAAAGATTAAAATTGGTAGTCTCCTATTTACCCCCCCTCTAGTCGACCTAAGTTGGGCCTTTCAACTTTGATGCATGGATTCAGATACACAAGATCCCGGTGGGATATAGGAACGAGCCCTTTATCAAAAATCTGACTCAAAAAAAGATTGGAAAAGTGATAAGTATTGAATTAAATGTCCAAGGCCAAGGTAATTTCGTGTGTGTCCGGGTCAAGCTGGATGTCAGGAAGGTGTTTTCTAGATTTGTTACTATTTCTAGAGCTAGACAGCGTGAATTCTATCAAGTTATGTATGAAAAAATTCTGAAATTTTGCGGTGCTTGTGGTTTTCTCGGCCATAGTCATCTGGAGTGTGGTTCGGGAGAACATGATATTCAGAATCTCAAGTGGGGTGAGTTACTCAAGGCTGATTGGTCGACCTGGCATGGTCGAATTGTGGGAGGTAATAGAGGCCGTGGAAGAGAAAGACGGGAAGGACGTGGCGACGAGGCTCGTGGCCGAGGAAGAGGTAATCCGGCTAGAAGGTACAATTCCATCCCTTTTAATGATGGAGCGATCCAACCGGAAGATGATCTGGAGGACACTTTGTCTAGCCCTAATAAAAAAGTTGCAATGGATATGGATGATCAAGTTAGCAGTGATTCGGGAACTAAGAAGAGGTTGTTGTTAATGCCAGGGCTGACTATTGTTGGTCTAGATGGTGATACTGATGTAGATAACATGATGATGGTTACAGATAGAGAACCATCGGGAACTAATCCACCAAACAGTGAGGCTGAAACAGACCGGAAGAAACGCTCAAAGAAGGATGGAGCTGTCTCCCCTTCACTAGGATCAGCGAACTCCCGTGAGGAGCCCGTCCGTCCGCAATGAGGATATTAGGAATGAACTGTCAGGGTCTGGGGAACGACCCGAAAGTTTGAGCGCTTTCGGATGTCTGAAGGCAATGTGATCCCGAGGTGATTTTTCTGTCTGAAACCCACTTAGATGATTTTCCAGCTGATTGTTTGAGGAGAAGACTAAATATGGACTTCAAAATTGTAAACCCTAGTAATGGCCGGAGTGGTGGTGTTATCTTATTCTGGAAAAGATAAGTGATGATTCAACAGCTTTTCTCCGCCCCAAATTACATCGATGTTAAAGTGGTGGAAAGTGCAAATAAAGTGTGGCGGTTAACTGGTCTCTACGGTGAACCGAGGTGGCAGGACAAGTATAAAACGTGGGACAAGATGAGAGAACTTAAAGCTCAACATGACTTACCATGGGCAATAATTGGCGATTTTAATGAAATCATGTTTTCCCATGAAAAAGATGGGGGCAATCCGAGACCTGAACCATACATGAAGGCATTCCGTGATGCATTGGATGACTGTGAGCTTGAAGATCTTGGCTTCTCAGGTGACCCGTTTACTTGGAGAAGGGGAAGGATTAGAGAAAGGCTCGATAGAGTTGTCTCTAATAATGCATGGAATAATATGCACACAGGCGCCCTAGTTAAACACCTAGGATATGCGCATTCGGATCATCGGCCCATCCTCCTAGACACAGAGCATGCGGTAATGCATGGTCAAAGGAATCTGAACAGTCGCAAGTTTGCAGAAAAATGGCTCAAGGAAAAAGAATTCCGTGATGTTGTTCGCAAAGCTTGGGGAGACGCGAATGCAGCGGTGCACGATGGGGGGGGGTCCTGGCCAAACTGAGCCATCCATGAGGCGCTGCATGTATGGGATGCTTCGGTACTAAAGAAGCCAAAGAAAAGGCTGCGCCAGGCGCAACGGGAATTTGAGAACGCCGTAAGCGGAGTTATTTTGGATGAGAGCGAAGCGAAGGCCAAAGAGTTGGCAGAGATTATTGAAATGTTGTTGGAACAAGAAGAGATCCGATGGCTGCAAAGGTCCAGAGCGGACTGGCTACAGTATGGGGATCGTAACACCTCCTTCTTCCACAATTTTGCTACTGCTCGTCGTAAGAAGAATTTTATCAAGAAATTAAAAAATGACGATGGGCTTTGGGTAGAAGGTACGGAAATGCTGAAACCTTTAGTTTTTCATTATTTCTCTAATCTTTTTACTGCTAAGGTGCAGAACACCGAACCAGGTTTTTTAGAGAAAATTCGGCCTAAAGTGTCCCAGGCTATGAACGAAAAACTTATGGCTCCATTCTCAGTCGAGGATGTTAAAAAGGCTGCGTTTAGCATCGGAGATTTCAAGGCTCCAGGCCCGGATGGACTTCATGCGGTTTTTTATAAGAACTTTTGGAACATCTGTGGCGATGAAATTACTCAAGAAGTTTTCAGTGCTATAAATTCTCGTCAAATTCCTGAGGGATGGAATGATACTACTGTGGTGTTAATTCCAAAGGTGAATGATCCGGAACTAATTACTCAGTTTCGGCCCATCAGCTTATGCAATGTAATATACAAAATCATCTCGAAGATGCTTGCCCAATGTCTGAAGGAGATACTTCCAGAAATCATTTCACCGATGCAGAGTGCTTTCATTTCAGGGAGGCTTATTACTGATAATGTTCTCGTAGCCTACGAGTGCATTCATGCGATTAAGAATAAGAGATCTGGCTCTATTGGTTCGTGTGTAGTAAAGTTGGATATGCACAAGGCTTATGACCGAGTGGAGTGGGTTTTTCTTGAGAACATGATGAGGAAGCTGGGCTTCGATGACCAATGGACCTCAATAATGATGGCTTGTGTTCGGTCTGTAAGGTATCAGGTCCGTTTTAATTCCGAGGAAACAGACATGTTCACTCCCTCTAGGGGTCTACAACAGGGGGACCCCCTCTCGCCCTATTTGTTCCTTTTGTGTGCGAAAGGATTATCAAGTCTCTTGATGTATGAAGAAGAAGTTGGTGGCATTGATGGGGTAAGGGTGTGCAGAAATGCACCGTTAGTTTCACACCTTTTATTTGCTGATGATTCATTGATCCTCATGAAGGCGGATATGACTAATGCAACTTCCTTGCAACAAGTGCTTGACACCTATTGTGCAAATTCTAGACAATTGGTGAGTGTGGCTAAATCTAGTATCTTCTTTTCTCCTAATACTCATGTTATTTTGAGATCAGAAATATGTGAAACCCTGCATATAGATACGGAAGCTCTGTCAGATAAATATCTGGGACTTCCTGCACTTGTCGGAGTAGATAGGAGCGATTGCTTCTTACACTTTGTTGAAAGAATTATTCAGCGTATCAATGGATGGAAAGAGAAACACTTATCCATTGGAGGAAAGGAAATTTTATTAAAGGCGGTAGCGCAAGCTATCCCTGTCTATGCTATGTCAGTCTATGCTATGTCAGTTTTCCATATTCCAAAAGGAGTTTATAAAAGGATGGTGGACACTATCTCTCAATTTTGGTGGGGAGATGATGCAAATAGTAACAAAATGCATTGGTATGCATGGTGGAAGTTGTGTTACCCAAAAAATGAAGGGGGCATGGGCTTTCGAGATTTCCATTCTTTCAACCTTGCCATGTTGGCTAAACAGGTGTGGAGATTGATTGACAATTCTGAGTCACTGTGTGCTCAAGCGGGCTAAATACTATTCCCATGGTGATATTCTTAAAGCTGGGCCCAAGGCAGGGTCATTTTTCACATGGCAAAGCATTATAGCTGGGTTAGCAACTTTTAAAAGAGGACATATTTGGCGTGTGGGGGATGGAGTTAATATTAATATTTGGAATGATCCCTGGATCCCTGCTAGTCCTAACAGAATGATTTTGTCACCAATAGGACAGACCATCTTTATAAAGGTATATGAATTGATTGATCCGACTACGGGTCAATGGGATGAAGAGATACTGCGATCTATTTTTAGCCCAGTGGATGTTGGGCGAGTTCTTCAGATACCCCTAAATAATCAGGGATTCAATAATTTTATTGCATGGAATTATACTAAGAATGGTCGGTTTACGGTCCGATCGGCCTACTATACCCAATGGAAACACCAGTTCGGTCCTTCTGCTGGGCAACTTGCGTTGCCAGGAGGTTCAGTAACAAACCCAGTATGGAAAATTATATGGAAGCTTAAGGTACCGGCTAAGGTGAAGATTTTTATTTGGCGGACTTTGCATGGAATCTTGCCAGTAAATTGTGTGTTGGCTAATCGGCATATTGGCACTAGCGGTGAATGCCCTATCTGTCACCAAGGATCAGAGGACATCCGTCATTTGTTGTTCACTTGCCCTACCGCAGCTGGTCTCTGGGCTGAGCTAGGCATCAAAGACATAATCGATGAGGCCATTCTGGTTGACCGAGCAGGATCAGGTATATTGGAGCACTTGTTTCGCTCCTCTAACAATTCTTTTCCGGGTATGCAGATAGTCCAGTTAAAAGAAATGGTGGTCGTGACGTGTTGGTACTTATGGTGGATACGACGTCGGCGTACACATAATGAAGATGTTCCCCCATTATCTAGATTTAAAGTATCCATTCTGGCGATAACAGCTAATGCATCAAAAAATACTACAAAAACTGGACCGACTGCGCAAGAAAAATGGTCAAAACCAATACCTAGATATGTCAAAATTAATGTGGATGCATCCTTCCATGAAGAATCACACTCCGGTTCAGCAGGAGCAATCATCCGGGATTACAAAGGACAATTCGTTGCAGCTGCAGGGTTTTTTATCCAATATGTGGCTTCGGTGGCTATGGCTGAAGCAATGGCAATGAAAAGGGGACTTGACCTAGCTAACAGGTTGGGATTTAATAGAGTCATTGCGGAGTCTGATTCCCTTGAAACCATCGAAGCTTGCAACGGGAGCGACAGATGGTGGAGTGTATCTTCGGCTATTCTCGCAGATTGTGTGGATCTTGCTTCTTCCATAGGAAATGTTACCTATCAATTCTTTCCAAGAGAAGCTAACCAGGTGGCTGATGATATAGCTAGGTTTTGCTTCCAAAACAAAATCACTTGTACCTGGGACGATGATCCCCCTAGCTTTATTTTAAACTCGCTTGTAAACGATGTAATTGTGACATGATTGCAACAGCAAGTTTCAGACGCACTCTTTTCCTTACCAGGGTACCTAAGGGGACTGGAAGGTTTTTAATGAGGCGGCTTGCTTGCTTAATATAAGTATCGTTTACCTCAAAAAAAAAGATCGCAAAACTCCACACGATGTAGAGTTGACCATAATCGAAGGGTACGGTACACCGGTAGATAATCCACAACATAGAAGAATTTTTGTCAATAAAAGCTTTACCATTTCTACATAGCCACAACGATCAAATAATGACAATCACCCCCACCCTAAGAAGAACTATGTACTTGTAATATATACCATGTAACCAGTTTCCAAATACACTGGCACCGCTATGCGATGGGTGCAATTTTGAAGCTGTTTGGATGACTGACCATATAGAATGAGTAGAAATGCTTAATTTTCTCATCATGGTGACAAAAGACTAATGAGATTGTCTTTAGTAAGAATAACCCTCGACAAAGATAGCAAGCAAAAAAAATTAGAGTTATTTTCATCTTTCATATTTTCTTATTATTATCAGTTGGTAATGATGGTTGAATCAGTGCATTGTACAAGGAACTAACTGATAATTAATTGTTCTCATTTAAGTTCCAGCGAAATTCATCAAACCCAGGTACTAATTAGATTAAATCCAAGCGATGAAGCAAGGCATTTCAAAAGGCAAGTCTAGGTCCAAATAAATCTCTTCTGAAAGTCACATCTGGAGGAGAAGACTCCATCACTATGGCAATTGTATCGTTCTTATGACGAACAATATTATCCAACGCAAGATATTGTTCTCGGGGTGTAAAATTGCCCAGACAATTATCCTCCCAGAACCATATTCCAGATTCATCCTTGATAAAAAAAGATCCATAGCGAAAGAAATATTTCTTCGTCACCATCAGACCATCCTAGAAATGCGAGTCGCTAGGTTTCCAAATTACCCTAGACAAGGCTTTCGAGCCAATATATTTTCGTTTAAGTAGAGTTTGCCATACCCCGGTCCTCAGTAAGTAACTTGAAGAGTCATTTACCGAGGAGGGTCGTATTCTTGATCTCAAGATCATGAATACCAAGTTCACCCTGGTCTTTTGGGAGGCAGACGACACTCCACTTATCCAGTTGATATTTCTTTTTTCTCAGTATCACCCTGCCAAATCTTGATCGGAAATAATCTAATCTTTCTAAAACTCCTTTTAGAAGTTGGAAGAAAGATATCATGTACAATATCATGTTACTCGGTACTGAGTTCATGAGCACCAATCTTCCACCCAGTGATAACAGCTTATGACACTTATTGTGGAGTAGTATTTTTTGATACTCTTTCACCTAGGGCACATAAGGTGTTATTGTCTTAGCAATGTGACCATTGATGTTTGTGAGGAAATAGAAACGAAAATTGTTGCTTTCACTTACCAAAAAAAGGATCTCTTATTGAGAAAGATAGGCTATTTTCTCAATTGCACGAGGTGTTTTCTCTTTCAAGAACACACAAGCTATGTGTCTTTTATATTAAGATAGAGAGCAAGGCAAATACAAGAGTCCACGAAGGTGTCCCTGCTCACAAGCGATCGGGCACGGCTCAGAGTTTCGCTCTCTTCCATTCCACTGCTCCAACTCCGCCTTAATCTTACGACAAACTTCCGCATGCATTGTGGCAAACTTCTCAAAGACCCTACTGTTCTGTTCTAGCCAGAGGCAGCATGCAACATGAGGTGTTTTCTCTTAGAACGCGTTTGGTTCAGCTCTGCAAATGTAAACGGTAATGAAATTCACAGGCGGTAATGGTAATGGAATGAGAAATATTCAAATCTGTTTGGTAACAGAATGGTAACGGAATGAGAGAAGAATACGGTGTAACTTTTTTCTCTGACATATCTTTGGATCGTGAACACCATGAAATCCCAAGAAAAGATCCCAATCAAAACAAAGATCTGGAAGGAAGGCTCGAAGAAGGCAGGAAAGAGGAGAAGAGGGTCCAGAACAGAGCAATTTCTCAAGCTTGAGAGGATCCATGGCCAAGGGGATCCAGGGCCTCAGCTCCTCCCGTACGGCTGCCACTCCTTGTGCTCCCTCACGTGGTGCCGATAGTGGTGAAATAGACGTCGAGGGAGGGGTTGCGGGCCTGGCTCCGGTCGGCGGCGCCGGTGGCTGGACTCGGTGGAGACGAGGGCGAGCAAGAGGAGGTCGGGATCTAGACGCTCGATAACATGATCTGTTACCGGAGGGGTGTGACCGGTAACAGTTTCTTGAAGTGATGGGATTTGTTTAAGGAGAGTTGTTTACGTGTAAACTGAACCAAACAAATTTTAACGGTAACAGTTAACACAGTAATCAGGTTACGTTACAGTATCCTGAACCAAACACGTTCTAGTCACACGTTTGCTAATATAAATTTAAGCATGCCAGGATTTTAAGCATTAATTATTGGAGATAACAATTCATAAGATGGAAGTTGTCATCTCAACTATATGATCTCATCGGTGTGCGTACCGTACATATTTCTAGTGGGTATATGTCTATAGCACAAGCGCCTAGCTTTTTGCTCAGTAAGTAAACAGAAGCAAAGAAAAAGGGAGAAAGAAAAGAGGAGAAAAGGAACCGCAAGGCACAAAAATCGGAAGGACCAAAACAAAATCACCTGGATTTTCCAGGCGCCTGTGCGCTAGCAGGTCTGAATTCCAATACTCCTATAATCTGACTTCTAATATCATACGAAGCATGCACACTCCGGTTGATATTGTGGTGATAGTCTCATATCAGGACCTTTTTATCTAGGGGTTGTTTGGATGAGAGGTGTTCTTTTTGGAAGTTCTCGGGTTTGGTTAAAATTGAACTGAATACCGGATCCCTCGTGAGGACAAGTTCACAGTATGTTACATACACTTTCTGAAAGACTTCCGCCATCAAATGAAAGAAAGAAAAAAATCGACTCTGCAAAACTTATTTCCTTGCAGTTAATTTTCTTTCGGCACTTTAAGTTGCTTCATTGTGTCTTTTTTTTTGTGTGTGGATAGATTGTAAAAGGCCGTTGGGCTTGTCCATGATTGTATTCTGATCGTATAATAATTTCAAGATTTGAGATGTGAATTCAGAGAAAGGACACGACAAGTCGACAAGAAGCACATACGTCACGGAATGAAACCACTTTATTAGTTGTAACCTGAACAACTCATCCATAGATCAATCGGCTGTACAATTAAGTGCATTATTAGTTCGCAATGGTACACAAATCTTCCCCGTGTTCAAGGTCAATGTGGTGGTAGCTGAAGGTCTTCAGTGCTCTTCTCCAGCATCTCGACCACTCTGCTCATGGAAGGCCGATCTGAGGGGGAGATTTGCACGCACCACAGCCCGACCACCACCATCTTCCTCACCAGCCCAGTAGCCTCGCCATCGATCTCGCAAGCTCTTGCGCAGAACCGATCTAGGCCGTCATACAAACACTGAGGAAAATACTTGCTGCTGCTGGTCTCCGAACCAGGAACCTCGTCACCGTCCATGCTTCTCCTAGCCCCAGACATCTCAAGAACCATCATGCCGTAGCTGTAGACGTCGGACTTGCTGGTGACTGCCCCAATTCCTCTAGAGAACACCTCGGGCGCGATATACCCGATGGTGCCCCGGGCTCCGGCGATGGACACCGCGATGGTGCTCTCTTTCTGGGGGCACAGCTTGGCTAGTCCAAAATCAGAGATCTTAGGCCGAAGGTCATGGTCCAGCAGTATATTGTGGGGCTTGATGTCGAAATGCACAATGTGCGCGTTGCATCCTCGGTGCAGATACTCGAGGCCTCGCGCGATGCCGACAGCGATGTCGAACAGCGTCTCCCAGCCGAGCGACTGCTCGGTGGCTTGCCCAAAACTGTACCTCTCGAGGGAGCCGTTACGCATGAACTCGTAGATGAGGGCCCTTTTTGACCTCCCCTGCAAGCAGAATCCCAGCAGCGTGACGACGTTGACATGGGAGGTTCTGCTGATGCTGGCGACCTCTGTCATGAAATCCTCGCCATCGACGTCCTTGTTGTCCTTAAGCATCTTCACAGCGATCTCCCGGCCATCCGGGAGGGTGCCTTTGTATACCACACCGTTTCCACCTTGCCCGAGCTTGTGCGCAAAAGATTTCGTCATCTGTTTCACTTGCGAGTAGCTGTATCTCCTCGGATGTTGCCGCCGCAGGAAGGACTCAATATTTGGCGTGTCCCTCTTCCAGGGCATGGGAGGAATTAGGGAGCAATGGCGCTTCTTGTAGCAGAGGAATACACCAAGAAAGAAGGACAACAGCCCTAAAGCGCCCAGGGTACCAGTTAGTATATATATTCTGGCCTTCTTCCTTCCCAAGGGAGTACCTGGCACAGAAGCCGGAGCAGGAGGTAGCAGCGATGCCATGGAAGGCGGCGTGCCCGGGGGGAAGCCCATGAACTCATAGCGCAGCAGCTGGGCCCAATGAGACGGACGCCGTTCATACGGGCGCAGCATCCAGCCAACCAGGCCGTGTGCGATGCCAAGCAACGGCTGCACTCCTCGGCTGGGAGGTCCTCCGTGCATTGCGCCAGCCCGTGCAGCGTCGTGTTCGGCGTGACCTCCTCAGCGTCGAAGGCAAACCGGAAGGCCGAGGCCGCCGCAGCGGGGAGCATCCGCGCTGCCAGCCTTCGGCGTGCTGCGCCCAGGCTCACGGGGTCGGAGAAGTTGCTGGGGTTGGGCACGTCGTACCGCTGCGCCGGCGACGTGTCCGCGGTGCCGAAGAAGGCGGTGTCGTTGTAGCACACGAGGCAGTGCGCGTACCAGAGCACCATATCCTCGTGGCCTGCACACCGGGTCCCGGCTAGCTCAGCTGCTGCGCCAGTGAGACAGTCGGAGCAGCCAGACTGCTCGGCATCGGCAAAGCACATGGCGAGGCCATAGACCGTGTCGCTGTCCTTGGCGGTGAACGTGGCGTTCAGGAAGCTGTCATCGGCAGCGGTCATGTCTTTGAGAGAGGCCTGGAGCTGGAGGAGGTTGGCTTGGAAGCTGGCGCTACGATTTGAGGTGGCTGTGGTAGAGGTAGAGCAATCGGGGCAGGCATACCTTCCATTGGCCTTTGTCCCGCAGATGTTGGGGAGCTGGGAGAACACCGGTGGGAGGAAGAAGATTACGACAACGACAGCAGTGAGGAGGAGGAGGCGATGATGATGCAAAGCCATGGGACTGCAACCGTAGAGCATGCCATCCATGTCATAAGCTGATGAATCTTTGGCTTCAAGACGCACGGTCGGACTGGATTTCCTCTCGGCGACGAATCAGCTCGTCGATGGCATTATCGCTTCAAGACTGTAATGCGGTACAAATTATCAATTCAAGGATTTTTCCAATAAAATATATGGACATTGACTGTAGTAGCATGGAGCCAAAATGAAGTATTCCCCATTAAAACGAAGATTAAGACAGGCACCGGGGAGAAGCAATGCAAGTTGCATGGTGGGAGCAAGCTGCACCCTGTGCTGATACTGACGCCACACAAATCCAGTCTGTCTCTACAGCAGCAGGTCAGAAGAGACGGCTGACTAGCTAGCAGAAGTCATGCCTGTTACTGTTCCAACACGAAACCCAATCTACACGGTTACGTGTATAAAGTTGGCAGGAGAAAATAACGAGGAGTTGGAGCTCTATGGTGGTTCCAGACTTCTAATATTATCATCGAACAATTGCGCAAAACTTAAATGAATGATAAACAAATTATAAAAGTACCAAAAAACATGGGATGTACACTAGAGCATTTTCCATGTGTGTGTGTGCCGGGTTAACCTCTTAGGAGGCATGTAATCGAACTCTATCTTTTCAATATAATGAAACGCGAAGGCTTTTTGCGCTTTCTCAAAAAAAAAGTACCAAAAAACTCACTGGCTAATAGTAACATGCAGTTATTGTAATAGGATGTGCTTTTAAATGCATACGTAAAACTTTCTTTTAAAGAGTTAAGAAATACTAGCTAGCCGTAAAATTTTCTCCAGTGGCAAGGGATGTATCATTTGTGATCCTAGAGAGAGGGAGGGAGTACCTCGACAACCACTTTGGATGTATGGATTTCCTTGGAAGCCATCTGATCATTTGCAGCGGTAACCAGCATAGAACCTCTCATCAGCGCTTACTTCCACATACTTGTTGATACTCACGCAAGCATATCCAGACCTATTCTGTTGGGCCTCTGCGCAACTTAGATGAGCAACAGCCTATTTGATAGAGAGAAATAACCCAGATGCAGAAAAAAAAAACGCTTCGTTCTGGTCCAGAAGACATGGGATCCCCCAATTGTTGGTCCGCAATGGTGACATTAAAGGCCCCTTCATCAACATTCATGTCGATTATCTCCAAATCCTCTGGCAGCAAAAAAGCAGATGACGTTCTATTTGTGCCGTTGAAGTCAAACTCTTCCCTGGCAGAGCAACCCACTTCGAAGCCCAGTGGGAATTGCACACTAATGTGTTACGCTCCCTTTGCTGGTATGATTTCCAGCGTGAGACGCACACGAGCTGGGCTCGATTTCTTGGGGAAGGAGAAGATCAGAGAGAGACGGGAAACATTCAGTTTCTATTTCTTCAGAGTTCAGTTATTTGACCCTTACACTCACGGCTTATATGCCACCCTTAGACACCCACACACGCGCTGGCTCGGCTCGCACAGCTCACACAACATGCCACTTGGGCCACAACATTAACACACACACACACTTGCACATTAGGTGGCGCTTTTGCTGTCTAAGGTATGCCACCGTTTGTGACATAATGTTACCACACCACTGGTTACAATCGGCCCTGCTCGGAATCGGATTATACCCTTACACTGATCAGTAAAAGGTTAGCATGTATCAGTGCCCAAAATGCCTAACACAGCTGTATGTTTTGACACTCGATTAGGAAAAAAATATTTTACCTTTGTCGTTGTTGGAGCAGCCATGTGGAATGTAGGGGTTGCCTGTATAGCCGTTGTTGCAGAAACAGTTGTAGCGATATTTATGATTGCACTTACCCAGCTAAGACACGACGAAGAGCAAGGCGTACCTGCAAATACAGTGTGTCTCTCTGGTTGGCTTCTCGCAAAGTGAACGTGAGATCGCAGTTTCCACATTAAAATGCAAAATCTACTTTTCTTGTTGTTCATGATGCTTCGGGAGACCTCACAAGCCAGTCAACACATTCTGGTCCAGGTGATTTCAACCCATCATCAAAGAGAGCTCTGTCATATTGCATTTTCAGGCTTCCAATGGTCGGTGCTGCACAAAGGAAAAAAAATGATAAATGCCTCTTTGATTTGTAGGATTGTTTTGCATAGAACGGAGACAGTCAGTCGATACCTAGGTGCGAAGTGCAGATAATTCTAGCCAAGCAGAAGGGGTGGGGCGCCAGCCTATCTCTGCCCCTGACAAATCACAGAACATACTTCACATGTGGATTGCGTTGGTTTCCAAAGGTTTGCTCTGCACCGGAAAGGAATTTACCAACATCCAGTAATAATTAATGCCAAACATGCAGATCAAAATCAAGTAAGACTAACAGTCGAGTAAAAGTTCAGTTAGCTAACAGCAATTGGACTCCACCCCAAATTTTATTTGTTGTTTGGTTAAGCTGCTGCAACCAAGAGCAGAAAAGTATCAAGATGCCCATGTGATACACGTTTGGCGGATAATGCTGCGCATAGGCTGAATAAGCATCTCCCGAGGAGCATATCTTTATATGTTTGCTTTTTGTTACCAAACTCTACCGTGCCAAACTCCATCAGAATATCAGCTGCCTTGCTTGACCCGCAGAACACCACCAGGTTTGATAATTCCCTCCAGGCAGCCTTTCACATAATTTTCCTTTGATTGTGCAGTACATCGATCTCACCAAGCGACTCTGCAGATAAACGGAAGCATCAGTTAGGTCCCTTAGCGGTCGCAGGATATTATTCAGGCTCGTGAAAAGTTAGACTGAGAAACAGGAAAGGCATCCGGTTCTTTTCGAGAAATGGAAAGATGACAGATTGAGAATCACATGCAAAGGAAAGGAACGGTGATGGTAGCTTTGAGACACAAGGAAACATCGTACGCGTATAGTTTAATAGTTGCAGCATCTATACGCCAGAACATGCTTTTCATGTAATAGTTGCAGCATCTATACACCAGAACATGATTTTACCTTCATGTGCACATACAGAAAAAAATGCCTTTGAAGCAGTCTATTAGCACCAGAACAGATAGAACCTGGACTGAATATATTGCATAAGGCTGCAGCACAACTATCACTCTATCAGAGTTCCTGTAGACAATGATGAAATTAACTAATACTACAGTGAATTAGCCCAGTAATAAAAACTATATCATACTCAATGCTTATCTTTTATCAACGGAAGGGGAAATACTACTCAATGCTTCCTAGTAAAAAGAAGAGGAAAAGCTGCAGAAGGAAGTAGCCTTATGTCCATGGTAAGTTAGAGACCTAGCTAGCCATGTTACTTACAAGATGACGATGGAGTCATTCTACGCCTAACAAATTTGAATGAAAAAAGCAAACAAGAAAGGAAACAGGAAAGATTCGTCCAGAAATCAAAATTGTCAAAAGTGAAGGATATGATACCCACTTGTCGTTTCAGAATAAGCATCCATATTGGCCTATAAAAGAGGAGAAGCAAACATCACAGCAGCAACCCAATTCCTACGTCCTACCCTTTCATCATTTCCTCATACCTTCAAGCAAGGAGCTACGGACCAATGTCTCACACTCGTCTGCTCTATTTCCAAGCCCACCAAAACAATGCCAAATTCCAGGACAACCATACGAGTGCGATGAAGAAAGAAGCTGCAGTAGGAATAAACCATTTCCAAGCCCACCAAAAGCAAGTTAAGTTGCAGGATACCCACGCCAATGTTATCAAGAAAGATGATGTGAATAACGATGTGGATGTGGTGGCTTCTGACTTTATCAAGCGTAAGCACATGTCTTGGGGACTCCAGAAGAGCACAACCATGTATCCCGCTTCTTAAGAGCACCAGGGTTCCTTAGTCATGGTATTTTCTGCTCATGCTTTGTCCAGAATGAAAGTTCGAATAAGAGGTGCTGCTTGGAGGAGCCCTGGATATCCCTAAGTGGTGTTACTATGGTCTTCTTATCTGCAATATGAATGAGAGTGATATGAATATGATGTACTGTTATTTGCAACACCAATGTATGATATTCTTATGTATGAATGTCAGGTTTTACAACGATCGTAGTCTACTTCTTTCTATTTGAAATACTATGTGAAAGCATACACATTCTGTGTATATTGGTCTGTCTATTAACCATGAATTTAAGAGGTTAAGCTAATAAAACTATGGATTCCCATGACGGACAATTGTTCACAGACTTCCCCAATAATGCAAGCATTAAGATGCACATCAATAATATCTCAGATAAAAAATCAACGCAGTGTCACTGTAATCCTACCTAGTACTAGACTACAGCAGCTTATACCATAGATAAAAGAATTGCTGATAAAATAAATTTGACAAGCACACAGCTGTAAACCAAAGCTCATATTGGCAGTGAGTCCTGACTAAAAGCAGCAGTTAAGTAAACCACTTAAGAGTCTTGGACTGCTCATATCATTTTCCTGCTAAATTGTATAAACATTGATCGCTATAGGATGTATGGTATTCTTATATATGAACGTCAGGTTATTACAATCGTTCTGTTCAACTTCTTTCTGCTTGAAATATAATATTACTATGTGAAAGCATACACATTTTGTGGTATTTCTATTAGTAGTTTAGTACCCATGAATCATGAGAGAGAGAAATAAAGAGAGAGAGGACACTAATAAAACTATGTGCACCCATGACGGAAAATTGTGCACAAACTTCCCTATAATACAAGGATTAATATGCCAATCAAGTAATCAACAGTATCTTACCTAAAAATTTCAAGTGTCATTTTCAATTCTACTCTGGTACTAGACTATAGCAGCTTATAACATAGCGAAAATATGGTGCTCATATCAGTTGTGAGTTCTGACTAAAAGCAATTAGTAATTAAGACATTAAAGAGTCTAGACCTGCTCATATGAGTTTCCTGCTAATCTGTATCAACATTGATCACTATAGGAATATGTATCATCATTCTAAGCACCAAAGGCGTGGTGCTGTAGCTCCATGGTTTGTGATCAACACGAAAAGAAGGAAAGGTCGAAACTCAGAATGAGTACTACAAGACAATTTTCATTGCACTGTTGTTCAAATTTGTGCTCAGTTGGTTTAATTTGGATTGTATTTCAAAGGAAATGGATCTGCATAGCTGCAAAAGTACTAGGAAAACTGAGGAGAAAAACAAAGGAGATAAAAGATAACTCTGTGTTACAATTAATACTGGAGTACCATGTAGCAACTAATGACCTACTAAACAGCAGCTAGCTAGTGTGCAAAAGCAGGTGTTCACCATAATCTCACCCAGAAAGGGGAGCTGATCAGGGTGAGGTGATGCCCCCATAGGTGGTACTGGATCTTCATTGCCAGCCATACCAGGAGTGGGCTTCCTACCATTCAAGATATACAGGAACAGACCAGGATCTTCGTTGGCCACCAATGTCAGTGAATCTTTTAAAATCCAAACTGTGTGGAACCAGCACAGCTCCATTGATCAATACTGTTACAAGGACCCTTGACTTCTTAACACCAGGACGATGCCCAACTAACAATTTCCCAAAACAAGATACAGCCTAAATGACATAATGTTCAGTCTGGTACTAGAATAAAAACTCAGGCTTCCTTGAAAATACTGGCATTCTCATATTGGGTCCATACAGCGCCGGCAACGCGGCCTGATCTGACAGGAGAGAGAACTGTGCTCATTTCCGAGGCATTTGGAACAAAAATCTTCATCACCACTGAAACAAGACCAACAGGCCGTGTCCAGAGGCTTTCGGAGGAACAATGCCTGGAGCGTGCTGAAGAAGCGAAACCGGAGGCAGAGCAGCCAGGCCCCACTGCACTTTGAACTTCAAAATCTGGATATTTGGCCTGTATTGGATCAAATATATGCCCAAATAACTCTAGCGACATAATAGGCATGAAAGAACAGTCACCAGAAAATTAGTTCCCCAAAAATTAAGCCCATGCAATTGAAAATTCAGATCAACCGTTGAGACAGAAAAGGCAAGACTTCAAAATTTTAAATGAGAACTTGCCGTTGCATGAAAGTCTAGAATGTGAAGAACCTGGACTTGCCGTTGAAGATGAGATCGCAGGTGCTGGAGAAGCCAAGGCCTTGGAGCTTGATGCAGGAAGCATATCTGAATGCTTCTGATTATCAACATGAAAACAAAAGTTTGCCAATTAACTGGGACGACCTGGGATCATGAATAGCACTTTTACATAAAACCTCCAGATTGGTACGAACAACCATAGGTTCTTCACTCAAAAAAAAATAGGACCTTGGACATGAGACTTCGGAGCCACAGCAGTTTTTGAAACCTTTGAAGGAAATAAATAACCAGCCATCTTCAGGAGCATCAAAACGAGAAAGGATTGCTGCCAGTGGATCACCATGAAAGAGATGAAACTGACATTCAAAATCTGGCCAAATTCTGTCCAAAAGACCATAAGACCATAAACAAAGTGCCCCACTTTACTTGAGGCAACAGATAACCGAAATCTTTTGTCACTAAGCTTAACAACTTGGAAACCCAAACAATCACCACCAAGAGCGAAGAACAAGAGAAGGAAACCACCAGAAAGAATGATTTGTGAAAACGGAGTGATGTGAACCATGGAGCAAAAACATCGACACACCTGAATCACCAGGGCAAGCCCTGGCGAGAAATCCCAATGGAGGAGGCCTTCCATCACGAGCTGAAGGAGGATCAGACATCATGGAGGACTGATGGAGGAAGTACGCCGGGGAGAGAGAGGAGGTCGGGAGGGGTGGAAACAGGGTAGGTGGAAAGGAGAGCCATTTTACATCTCATACTCTATGGAAGGCCAGTAAAGGACCAGATATCCGACAATCAACACTGTAATTTATTTTTCTCTAAATGATTTTACATATATGAGAAGCTCCATATCAACGCCATCATCTTTGCATTTTGCAAGTTCTAGCACGACTAGTCAGGATCTTGGCTTGTCTGGTAGAACAGCATTGCAGTGAACTGTTTTGGAGAGGACTGTCTTCTGTCATACAACTAGAAAAGTACAAGACTGACACTACCTCCACCCACTATAGTGCCAAATTCACCTAGCTTAGTTATCGTGAAGGTTACCAGTAATCTTTGCAAGAGCATTCACCATTCACAAAATGATGGTAACGGTTAACATCTCTTATGATGATTTCACGCTGTGCAATCTGTGAAATCAGCTTGATGACAACATGACAGTCCTCACAAACTCGAAGATTCTTGGTCACAAGAAGCTTTGTCCCAGGAGGTGTACTAATGAGCCCAAATGCAATGGCCAGCCTCTCACTATGGCTCCTCACCATGTTCCTCTTTTCGTCATCTCCCACATTGTGAAAAACTGGCATGGTGTCAGGCACATACCCAGCATCACTCATGAGGCCTTCCAATCTCTCTAACTCTTCATAAATTTCATCTGATCTAGGATGAGATGCATCCCCAACAAGGAATCCATGTGTTCTCCCTTTGAACTCAATCCAACTGCAAGCAATGATTTTCTTTAGGCCTCTATTGGTCATTAGCTTCCTCACCTTTGCAGCGTTTTCCCATTTCCCAGACTGAGCATAGATATTTGACAGAAGCACATAATTACCAGCATCTTCAGGCTCAAGCTCAATCAACTTCTGCAAGGCTAGCTCACCTAGTTCAATGTTTTTGTGGATCTTACAACCATTCAGAAGTGCGCCCCATATCCCTGAATCTGGTTCCATAGACATCCCCTTTATGAGATCATATGCTTCTTCAAACCTACCAGCATGCCCAAGAACATCCACAAGGCAAGTGAAATGCTGCACTGTTGGTTTGATGGAGTACACATCCACCATCAAACCAAATAAATACTTTGCTTCTTTTACCATCCCTCCATGGTTGCAGGCTGATAAAACCCCAACAAAGGTGATGTTATCAGGGGTCACTTGAGCTTCAGCCCTCATTTTGTTAAACAGTTCAAGTGCTTCGTCAGCATGGCCATGCATCCCGTATCCACATATCATGGCATTCCAAGAAACAAGTTCTCTCTTCATGAGTTGCTCAAAGAGAACACGAGCCACCTGAACCCACCCACTCTTGGCATACATGTCCACAAGGGAAGTTTTTAGCTTATCCTGCTGCCAGAAACCCCTCCTCCAGCCAAACCCATGCAGCTCTCTCCCTCTAGGCAGAGCAGCTGCATCAGCTGCTGCTGATATTGTACTCACCAGAGTAGCAATTGTCGGCCAGACACCATTTGTAGCCATGTCACGGCACAATGAAAGAGCCTCCATGGGCTGACCATTCTGCCCATATGCAGCAATCATCGAATTCCACACCACAGCATCTCTCACCGCAATACCATCAAACACCGCTCGAGCATCGTCCACGCACCCACACTTGGCGTACATGTCAACAAGACCAGCACACACAAACACGTCCTCGCCCCACCGTGTGCCCAAGACACACTCGTGCACCTCCCTCCCGGTCTTCAGGTCCAGGAGTGCGGCGCACGCCTTGAGCACCAGCGGGTACGTGAAGTTATCTGGCTCCACACCGTGCTCGACCATCCCATGGTATAGCTGCACTGCAGTCTCGCGGGGCCCCTCCCGTGCATACGCCCTGATCAGCACGTTCCACAGGAACACGTTCCGCTTGGGCATTCCGTCGAACAGGCGGCGCGCCTGCCCCACATGGCCACGTGCGGCGTACAGATCGACGAGCTTCGTGGCCAAGACCGTGTCGGAGCCTAGACCTGAGACG
The DNA here is from genome assembly GCA_023614405.1 of Avena insularis. Classification (NCBI taxonomy): domain Eukaryota; kingdom Viridiplantae; phylum Streptophyta; class Magnoliopsida; order Poales; family Poaceae; genus Avena; species Avena insularis. The sequence continues at coordinate 161,070,894 of CM042690.1, read as the reverse complement.
AGTAGCCTGCCATGGAGCTGCCTGCCGGCGCGCAGGGAACCAGCGGCGACGCAGGATTGGAGGATAGAGGTGTAGTGGTAGTAGGAATGTGGGGAAGAAGCGAGGTGAGAATTGGAGCTTGGAGGTGGTGATACTGCAATGGGGGTGGTGGGTGCGAGAGCTGTAGCTCGGCAGAGAAAAGAGGAGAGGGGACGACGGAGACCGCGGCGGTGCGACGGCGCGTTTCTTGATTTTGAAAGGACGGAGGGACTCATCCTCTGACGGCCGAGGAGCGGCATGTTTTTCAACGAGTTTGGAGGATCTTTCTAATCTTAGGGCTGTTTGAAAGCTGTTTCAACCAAATGATTTTCAAACGATTTTGGGATCCTAAATGTCTAATCTTTATAGAGCTTCTCCAATCAGTCCCTAGAAACTGCCAAACACCCCCAAAAAATCACAGAAAATGGTGCTCAAACAACCTAACTAAATCACTCACATCCGTAATTTTTTGGGGGTTTCCTAAAACTAGCACTCGACCCCCTAAAAAAGGAGACCCCATTCACGTGCGGGGATCCTAGCCATCAAGGCAGAAAATTTTCATGTGGTCATGGATTCATTGCCAGAGATCTCCCTTGTGCATTCCACCTCTTTCACCGACCTAGCGCCGACGGAGAAATCTACACGCTCGTGGAAGAAGCCCCACAACTAGGGTGATCAGCTGCGGCTCCCTCTGCGTATGTTGGTGCCCTCACGGTTATGGACATGGGGTTGACGACATTAGAGACGTTGGTACTCACGGTCATGGTGTTGGCTTAGCACAAGCCATTCGGCTGACTGCTACATGACCCACTGTTGCATGCCCCTCTCTGCCCCGACGGCAACCTCAAAAGAGGTGATACTTGTGATGTTTTCGGCTGTCATGGTGGTGATGGTGAGGGTGGTGGCTTCGGTACAAGCTCCATGGGAAGCGAAAATGATAGCTGTAGCTTCGTCACATGATCTTGTTTAAACTATGTCTTATGTTTTGAACTATGTATTGTCAGTTCGTGAGATGTTTGAACTATGCACTTGTGGTTATGTCATTGGAAGTATGCTACCATTCAATGTTTAATTGTGTTTTTGTTAGTGTGGTATTTGTATTACAAGGTGGTGTTATGAGCGGAGCAACCGCCCGGGTGTCTTGTGTTGCTCATCTTCCTGACCGGTGGCGGCCGGGTTCGTGGTCGGGAGATGAAGGCATTGACCATTACAAAATCCATGTCTGTTTTTTTACTTTGTAACATTCTTGCAATGTTTTTCCTCTCTAAGTGTTTTTTAATTTGAAATAATAACATCCTTGCAACACTTTTTTCATGTTGTATATTCTATTTATGCATAAAATGTTGCCACATTTAAAATAAATTTAGCAATATTCTTTCTGCAAAGAATAAATCCGTATTAGTTGCAGCACTCACAGGACTTAGGGCATGTATAATAGTTATATCTTAGTGATGCCATGTAGAATGATTGGTGATGTGGAGAAAGAAACAAAAAATAGGGTTGTCCTCCTTTGCTAAGAGAAGGTCTCTTAGCAACAATTTTCCTCATCACATGCTTAGCACTTAGCAGTAGCGGACCCAACATCACCGTTGCCTGGGCATTTGCCGGGCTTCCGACCGGGCCGATGCAAGTTATGTTCATAGCTATTTGATAAAAAATAGCTTCCTAAGCCTCTAAATTAACAGCTTGCCCAGGCTTCCAAATACTTTTGGGTTCAGCACTGATGTTTAGGATATCTAATTATTAGAGACAAGACCAATAAATAGTTCATTGTATCCCATATTTTATTGTTATATCTAGATTACGTGACGAAGTTAAAACAAGAGGCCTTATAACCATTGTAATTCCTCCGTCCCAAAATATAAGACGCATAAGAATTAGTTAAAAGTTAACTTTTCTAAATTTGACCAAGATTATACATAAAAATATGAACATTCGTAATACAGAATCAATGTCAATAGATTCATCATAAAGTATATTTTCTAAATGTGTCCATTAAATATTCTAGATGTAGATATTTTTTCTAAATATTTAGTTAAAATAGTAGTATTGACTAATCCTTAAACGCTTTATATTTTAAAATGGAGGGAGTATATATCTCATTATGTAGCATGGGAACCAGCTCTCATAGCCATCTAAAACAACCTTGCAGCATACTAATGCGGACCAGTAGTCACTAGTCAGCCTACAGCGGGCGCTGGCCATCATTCAACCAAAGGAAAACACGTGCATTTCCCTCCATCCTCTAGAATGTTCATAAATCGGCCTATATACCGACTACTGAGGAGTATTAATAAACAGACAAAACATATACTCCCTCATTTTGATCCATATTAGCCTGGGCGGTCGGCGGCGGTGGCGCCCTTGCCGGGGTTTCAATGACGTGCGGCGGCGCGTCTTGAAGATCCTCAACTGTGGGGGCGGACGAATGGCGGCGGGCCCCCACTCCTGGTCGCGGCCGTCCTGGGCTGGAGGCGGCGGAGCTAGCGGTGGCCAGATTCTTCGTCGTACCGGCGGCGGCGGCACTGTGGAGGAGGACCTGGCTTTGGATCCGTATCACGAGGAGGCCCAGGGCAGCGACCCTAGGTTTGGCGGTGGTGGTCGTTTCCTTCGCCGAAAGTGGCCGGCCGTGGTTTGCGGCTAGAGGGGCGGATCTCGGTTCGTCGTCTAGTCCCGATGGCGAGTCGGGGAGTCATAGTCGTCGGTGAAAACCGTGTTGACTTCGGTCTTGGCAGGCGATGGCGGCGTGTTACGTCGTTATCTTGATAAAGGCGTCATCGTGCGACTATTGTCGACCCATTCGTGGTGTCGCATTCTCTCTTGGGAGCATCGCTTGTGGAGCAACGCTGGATGGAAGAGGCAGGAGAGGTGGAGCAGCTAGCGCGCAGGGAGCTAGTGCTACTGGGCATCGTGGTGGTGTCGGTGGCTGGTGTTGCGAGAGTCTGCGCATCGATCTACATGCTGAAGATAGTTTGGCGAAAAATAATGAAGGCGGCGACATCCGGAACGTGTGCGTGGGCGCCGTTCCATGGATATGTTGTACGGTTCTACGGCTCCTTATGCTTGAGTTAGCCGCCGCGCCCAGACACTCCAGCTTCTCTTGGCGAGTGGCAACAGTGAGAGTGACCGTGGGGTAGGGTCGGAAGAGGCAACTAGGTGTTTGCTAGATCTTGTTGGGGAGTTGGCGATACGGTTATCGCTTTTCTCGATGTTTTGTTTTGTCGGTTCTGGTTTGTATGGTCTTTGTAATGACCTTTGCCAAACAATATGGTTCTAATAATGAATAAAGGTTGTGTGCATCGCTTGATGCAGAGGCCGGGGCTTCGCTCCCCATTTCGAAAAAAAAGAAGTTTTGGGATATGCGGGGATTTGGTGTTCCAAAACTTTTCAATCCTTACAATACTCTTTCCCAAAAACTCTACATTAGAGAAGAAATTTTAATCTAAACAAAAATATGAAGGATATGTGGGATATTTCGGGATTATCCTGATCAAATCCAGCATGATAAACAGACTACGGGAATTTTGGGGGAATTGTAATAATCCTCTCCGATCCCTGTGAATACACTAGCAAATACGAGAGAACTAGGGTCGGAGGGAGTACTACTTTATACTTTTGGTTAAGCAATGGAGTATGAACTGGTCCAATTACCACGTTGTTTAATGGGAAACTTGTTTCATTGGACCGAGACGTGGACTCCATGAACGATTTCAGTACTCCCTCCGATCTAAATTAGTTGACTCAGATTTATCTAGAATTATAATGTATCTAGGCTTATTTTAATGCCAGATACATTCGAATCTTGATAAAATTAAGTAAACTAATTTAGATCGAACGTAGTAATTCAGCAGAACAGAAGCGTGGAGCGGAAGCACGTTGCAGTTGACTGGGCCACTTCAGATTTGCTACATTGAATAATTTTTTAGCAAAACATTGTGAATCGCATACACTTAAAGGACTTTACCATCCCGTTTCAAAATGTAAGCTTTTTTAGAGGTATAATTTGAGCTGCTAGAGAAGCTTATATTATGGGAGGTTGTATTTCATTTCCATTACAGGGCTAGATGAGAACCACATTGTCAAAATCACACTTTTACACCAAGAGCGTGCCCCTTGACCAGATGCTAGAACTAAAGGAGGCCTCCTGATCTGATAAATCAGGAAATGTTAAAATTCCTAGTGAGTTGTGGTTTATAAGGAATTTGTGTCATTTTAGTCTTTGTTTGCTGTGTGTCTCTTTAAAACCGACAGCATCATTTTGCATTTGGTCACAGTTCTTATATTTTCATTAATTGGATATAAATGGTGTGTCATCAGTTAAGTCAGGCATAGGCAATAATTACAGTGAATAGGCAGCAAACATTGAAAATATTTTGTTGAATAGTGGTGAATGCTTTACCCAAGGTTTATATCTTCCTCATCCTAACTCTTTTGCATAGTGAACATTGAACCGATGGCCATGTATTAAACACAACACAATCTAAAATGAAGCATTGGTACTAGAGAAAACTAACACCCAATGAATGGTGAATAAAATAAGATGCCAGTTTAAAGTGGAAAACGCAACTTAGTTGATAGGCTATGGGAAGATATGGGTGTCAAGAAGATGTGGGAAAACGCAACTTAGTTGATAGGCTAGGGGAAGATATGGGTGTCAGAAGATGTGGATAAGATATGAATGGAATCATCGGTGCAACATCACTTTAAATTGTGTTACAATGGCCGATTACCACTCTACGAGGCAGGGTGGACATGTGGTCGTGCGTGATGCTCGGGGAGACGGTACCACATGGTGGACATGTGCCTTTGGAAGCGTTTGAGTTCATGGCTCTATGAGGCTGGCACTAGTGGAAAACTGGGCTTCCGTCTCCGTTCGTAAGGGCCTTTAGTCCCGGTTGCCCTTCACACCCCCCCCCAAACCGGGACTAAAGGCACTCCACGTGGCCGCGGTAGAGAGGAGGGATGGAGAACCTTTAGTCCCGGCTCTGCCGCGACAACGAATTGGGGGTTTTGGCTGCTGTGGCAGCAAATGGTTGTGCGACAGAGTTTTGGGACGAATTTCTGTCGCGAAAGAAGGGGGAGGTTTGGCATAAGTGACGTGCCGAGAGATGATATATATATAACTCGACGCTACTACATACAGTAATGAAGAAACCATTACACAACATCTTCATAAATATAGAGATCGAAGTGACCTCTTTCATGCATATAAATATAGAGGTCGAATATATTATATTCATGCATATATACAATATAATTTCTCTTACGATCCCTATTTTCTAAAAATAAATTTCTGATGGTATTCTCCGGTTGGATCTATGACCTCCTTAAGTAAGAATCCCGCCAATTCCTCTTCAATTACTCACACGATACTTTGATAGGAGACCGTCTCGCATCCGTTTGATCTAATTTAAAGAAGGAGATCAATATATATGAATGAAACTCAACACCATTGATGGTAATAAAATAAGATTATGAACATTGTTTACTTACTGCAAGTTGTTGTGAAATTCTACCTAGCTCACAGGTCGTATGGCGATGTACTCGCAAACGTAGTATCCATATGAATTATTCCCGCCTTCCTGCCTGAAACACTTCACGAGTTCAATCAAAATAATAATCAAGCATGGTAATGGTATTGAAACAAAAATCAAAGAGATGCGCGGACCAAGCTATAGTACTACTTACATTGAGTTGTCGAAATCGCAGCTCCCCTTTCTATTCACCCCTAACATCCTTGATGAACCGTTTCCAAACCCTGCCCGGCAAAGAAAATGAGTAAAACAGTTATTAATTACTTGATATCAGGAAATGATGATGATTGAAATTACCTCTGGAGCATTCGAATCAGGTTCGCCCATATCTCAGGGTTTTTACTTTTCGAGTCCATGACAAGTACTCTTTCTTGGTCAACTTGAAGGACTAGCAGAATAAAGTGGAAAGTGCGCACGCGTAACTCGTCAATTACACTTAACATCGAGTAAACAAACTCGAATGTGTACAAGATAGTAACACTCACTCGAAGTTGTAAGAAAATAGTATTCCGTTTTGGTTTGTCGTTTTGTTAAAAACCTTAGCAAGTAATCCTATATTTCCTTACCGTTTCAAATATTCATGAATGGTATTTGGATCAATAAACTCAAGGTCATAGATTTGTCCACTTTTGCATTCGAGAATCTTCATTTTATATAATAGCGTACAAAAGAATATAGTGAGGATAATTATATATGTAATGAATGACTTGAGCTAGAAACTTAATTATAGAAATAAAGCACTTACAAACAATAGCAATTAACGAAAGATTTTTCGAGGGCGTCTTGATTGAATAACTGAAATAATTCTGCGAAGTTAATGTGTATCTCGTCGTTTCCACAGAAATAATGATTATCTCTAACTGGCGTTATGAGCATGACGTTCCCTTCCTTTGAGGCTTGCATGTACCACTCACGCAATTTTCACATTTATGTTTGTAGATACGGGGCCTCCTCAGGTCTGACGAGAGACTTCCCGTACTTATATTTATATGCTACTTCAACCATGGGTGCGTCTTCCTTGCCTAAGTATTGACCAACAGTCATACCAAGATCTCTAGCCATTTGTGCGACTAGTTTTGCAACCTCCGGATCATCATCGGAAAACACGTTCAGCGGGGGGCACGATCGGTTTTTCTGTTCTCCGAGCTAGGGAATTGTTTTCCCTCTTGCACTACTACTTCTCGACCGCTGCACATTCTCTTTATGTGACTTGATAATAGAACGATCATAGTCTGATACCAGATCTTCTGGCCTTGGTCGCTCAAGCATGCCCACAAAGTGTTTCACTGTTTTGGATGCTATATACTGCTTTGGCGGGGGCATTTTGGTGCAAGCTAGCATTTAACATCTTCAGCCACGGCCCTTTTGAGTTCCTCATCAGTCATGTCATGAGGTAACATGGCAGGAGTCTCCTTGGCTTTCTTCCTTGTACCTGCTAATGATTTCTTGGCAGCTATAGTACTAGCCGCCAGAGCGGTGATGCTCTTTCGCTTTTGCAACCGGGGCTGAGGCGGCAGAGTCTGCTGACGTGTCGGAGGCGGCAGAGTCTGCTGACACACCGGAGTCTGTTGATGCGCCAGAGACGGCTGAGTCGGTGGAGTCTGCTGACGTGGTGGAGTCTACAGACCCGCTGGAGACGGCTGAGGCAGTGGAGATTGAGCTGGATTGCTACTCTGATACGGTGACCTTGGCGTCCAATTTGGAAGAACGATGTTTCCTTTTGCCATAGAACGGTGCCTTCCTAGCTTCTCCCAGTTCAGTCAGATCCGCTTCACCTGTAGGGAAGTCAAGCTTCAGGTGCTCAAATCCCTTCATAACTTCATCCACCCCCGACAACAGCGTAGCCATCTGGAGCCGCGGAGAAATGGTAAGTTGGTCTAGGTTTAGAAGGTAAGGCAAATACGACCGCCATCTTCGTGGATATGTTCACAACTATCACATGCATCTCACAATTTTCCTTCTCCGTGATATCATCCACGGGGTAACAAGGAGCCATCGTTAGTGTATCATCATCAACCAGTGAAATGGATTGTATGGGCACCTAGAGGGGGTGAATAGGTGCTACACCAATTTTTAGTTCTTTTTCAATTTTAGGCTTAACACAAAGGTAAATTCTCTAGATATGCAAATAAGAGGAATTTCCCTACATCTAAACCTAACTACTAAGCGAGTAAAGGCAAAGGGAGTGGAACGAGGTAACCGTAGTAAAGCACGCGGAGACACATGATTTGTTTTACCACAGTTCCTTCCTTGTTAGGGAAGTACGTCTATGTTGGAGGGGTGGGTGGTACTAAGACCACCACGCCACAATAGGCCTCACCCTGTTCTCCGATGGATCTCGCCACCAAAGGCCTGATCCACCTTCCACTATTTGGTACCCTTCTAGGAGGAAATCAGTGCCTTTACAACACTAACAGGGCACGCATCCACAACTGAATTGGAGGCTCCCGTGATGACAACAAGCTTCCACAAGAACAAGTTAATCAATAACCTAAATAGAGATCTAGATATTTGCAAGAAATACTAGATCAAGAATCCTCCAAATGAATGGAGGGGAAGTGAAGGTCTTGATGGATGCCGATGGAGATCAAAGTTTCCTCCTTCGATTCCCCAAAGTCTGGAGCCTTTGAGTGGTTGAAGATGGAGATCGCGCTTGAATCGATATGAATACGGCAGAGCTTTTTCGTAGGATCCAAGAGATCAGAAATGGGGATCTAAAGGGGTATTTATAGCCCCATCCAAAAAGTTGTCGTTGGATGAATCGGGGGCCGGATTATCTGGCCGAGGCAAACATCCAGCACGGAATCGGACAATCCAAACCAAATGCATGGCCCCTCTCTGTGTGACGCTCCTTGGTTGCCTTTGGAAAACTCTTAGGGGCGGATTATCCGCCCCCTGATGGGGCAGATTAATCGGCCTGGGAAAAATCTTCGGCCCAGGCCGGTTAATCCGGGGGAATCTCCGCCCCTTCTACGTGACATGCCTTGGTGGCTTTGACGAACTAGGTGGGGCAGATAATCCGGCCCTTGGTAGGGGTGGATAATCTGCCCCCCAAAACTCTGGTTTAGCAGCATTTGGGTGGAAAAGTATTCTGCACCACTAAACACACAATTAAATAATCATTGGCATTGTTATCTAACACACAAAACACTAGAGATCATGAAATGTTCTTTCAATCTCCCTTTTTGGTGTTATATGACAATACTTGCAATAAATCCCTACTAACACATCATTCCAATAAAGCCCTAAATGTGTGCATATATTAAGTTTGCATTTCAATACAAATGCACACACATAGGTTCAGTACCTTTTCATGAATTTGAAACTAAAATCAAATGATGAGTTAGAAAGAAAGAGATGAGTCATACCATCCATAATGAAGTCCTCGGAAATATAGTGATAGTCACATTTTAGAAACCCCCATATTGAGACCTCCAAGAATAATATCATGATGATACAACCATATTGATAAATCTAAATATCATAGTGTGATAAATTCATATATAACCATTGATAAATCCATAGTCTCACATAAACAAGTCAATAGAAAATACGGGAGTTCAACGCAAAATGGGCACAAGCGAGGATAAGACAAAATGATAAAATGGCAAATGTGCGTGTACCCGACCCATGCAAATCCCCTCGACGCCTAATAGAACTACTTCTCCCTCTTTGGCATAGAAACGCCAAAAAGGGGGAAAGAGCGATGCTAGCGTCCCGAGAGATCACTCGTCGTCCTCATCCTCATCATAGGCTTCCTCATCATCATCATACTCCTCATCCTCATCATCAATGGCTAGCGGAGTAGGCTCCCTCAAAGGGGCAGTGAACAAGTGACGCCCCAAGTCACCATATCTGATGCTTGACGTGTTCTAGTGAGCATACGGAGTAGGAGCAGCCTGTGTAGGAGGGGGGCATGATGCCCCGGAAACATGGTGGAGGATAAGATGCTGAGTGTGAGCAATATCATTACGTTGCCGGTACACCTCGTACTGCCTCTTGTGAGTGTCAACCCCCATGCAAAGAATTTTGCACTGGAACTAGTTGAGTTGCTTCACTTCTCGAGCAATAGATGGCATATGTGTCGTGGAAATGGCCACGACAGTTGCTGCTACTGGCAGCGATTAATTGTAATGTGAGGAAGAGTTGGAGGCCATCTGCGGTGCGAGATGGGGGCGAATGCACATGGGTTTACCCAGGTTCGGCCCCCCGGAGGGTAAAGACCTACTCCTGCTAGATTAGATTATTGGAAAGCGAGTTACAGGGGTGGCGAGCTCGGCGTCTAAGCAGCGAGTCGCTTGAGGGGGTGTATGATGGAACGTAAGTCCTTAGGATACCCTAGGGAGGTTTATATAGGAGTCACCTCGCTAGGGTTTACAAGTTACAACCGAGCCAGATATGGACTCAGAGGCTTTTTAACCTAATCCGACTGGGCTTCAGATATGCTTCTAGGCCTTGGGTTTCGATGTGAGCTTCTCCTTGATAAGTAGTCGATCGCCGTCCTTCAGGCCCACTCACAGGCCCTTTGGCCCAATCGGAACGTCCTGCTGGGCATACCCCCTTTGGCATATCCCTATCAGTAGTCCCCGAGGCTATCGTTGATTCAGGCGCAGGTGTCCCTTTAGCGATCAAAGTAGGCGGGCCCAATTTGGACGCCCAGTCGAGTCGGCGATGGAATCTATTAGAACCAAGGAGAATTTCCCCAGGCTTCCACTCACCACCCCGATGAATGTTACTGCTGCCAAGTCGCTGCTTCGGCGAGTGGAGAAGACTAGCGGGTAGCAGGTGGAATGGAGGAGTTGGACCGTCAGTTCTGGTCAAACTATCCGTTGGAATTTCCAACGGTAACTTCAGCGCAATTACCATAAGTAACGGCTACCTCGAATTTGGCGGGTGGCGTTCCCATATAAGGGGAGTGATGATTTAGTTCTGCGAATCCTTCCCTGCATTCTTCATTCTCCCATATTCATTCTTCCTGTCTTCACTCTTCCTGCCTTCAACCTTCCGATTCGACCTTTTCTGCACCGTGCGATCCCACGTCCTACCTGATGGCGCCTACCAAAGGCTCATGGGGAAAATCCAAATGCACCACAGCCCAACTCAAGTCTTTCGAGGACGCCGGAGTCCTCTGCAAGGGGAACTGGCGGGTTCCCCCCTCCTTCGAGACCGAGCCGAAGCCACGAGTCGGCGAATTCATCTGCTTCCCCATCCATCTAGAAAGGGGTCTGGGATTCCCCACTTCGCTCTTCTTCCGGTGCTTCTACGCGTATTACACGATCAAGCCGTCAGATCTCGGCCCACACAACATCGAGCAGCTGGCGATCTTCGTTGCCTTCTGCGAGTGCTATCTCGGCTGCAGACCGTATTTTCCGCTATGGTTGGAGCTCTTACACGGCCGCATCGAGCGCGAGGCGTCCGGTGGCTTGATATTGGCTGCAGGCGGCGTCACGTTCCAATTGAAGCCGAAGGCTAATTTCATCAAGCTCCTTCTGCCAAAGAAAGCCGCCAGCGAGTGGAAGAAGAGTTGGTTCTATGTGAAAGAATCCACTCCCCCCGGCGAGGTGGCACTTCCCGAGTTCGTCGCCGAGAGGAGCGAGCCTTGCCGGTTGGTGCCGAAGAAGCTTCTCGAAGACCAGAGGATGGCCGTCACGCAGATGATGGACCAGATCCAGAAGCTGAAGGACCATGGGTTGATTTCGATCAACCTTTACAACTGCTGGCTCGGGCGGCCCCTGGTTCGGCTAGCGGCTCGGCCGCATTGGATGTACGAATATAGCGGGAAGCACGGCCCCTCCCAAACCAGCAAAGAATCGTGGGAGGCCGAGGACTACAAGGCCATCCTGAAGAAGATCACTGACGGGGAGTTCACCAGCGTGTCGGTCGGGCTCGTCCCGTACACTCCCGTGAAGAATGAAGCCCCCACAGTAAGTTTTCTCCCCAGTCGCTGTTTCCGCACCTCAATTCTCAGTCGCTGCATTTGGTGCTTACTCGTGGTGGTTCTCAGCTATTTTAGGTGTTGGAGGGCTGGCTTCCTCCGCTCGATGAAGAGGTTACCCAGGAGCTCGAGGAGGCCTCCGAGGGAGACTCTTCCGACAGCAACAGGGAGGAGGAGGAGGTTCCTCCCCCGGCGCCTATGGCTCGCAAGACTCGCATGCAGAAACAACACGAGTTCGAGGCAAGTCGCAGCCTCGATGAACACGAAGGAGGCGATGAGGTCGCGCAGGAGCACACATCTCGGCGTACGGCCACACTATCGAAGCCCGCGCGCAAGCCCAAGTCACCAGCGAAGAAGCCAATGTCGCCGACCAAGTCGGCGGTGGTGTTCGAGTCAGATAACGACTTTGACGATGAAGACTCCCCCGAAATCTCGCGCAAAGCTCCGGAGGGTGCGATCCCGACGAAGGGGTTGGAGGGCGAGGACACCGAGGCGGCAGTAGAGGTTCCCTTGGCAGTGATCGCGCCAACGGCTTTGGTGGTCCCGAGTCAGGAAGCAGTTGAGGCGGCAACGTCTAAGTCGCCGCAGCCATCGAGAGCGGCCGCGTCTGCAGAGGCGGAAATCCCGGTGACCGCGGCTTCGTCGTCGAGGAAGCCTGCGGTGTCGTGGGGTTCAAACGTCTTTGAGAAGGGGCTCACTCGCAAGCTGGGTCTAGAATTGGATAAGCCTGCCCACATCAGCACCGGGCTACGTGTTCTCCCGGTTGCTAAGTAAGTGTTGGTTCTTCATTCTGACTCGCCTCTTGTTTTTGTATAGTTGTTATATTGATTGTGGGAATTTGGGCAGATCTGGAGCCAAGAAGATTGGCCGTCCTTTGGTGGCGAAGATTCTGCGGGCCGTCACCATGGGAGAGGGCGACCTCCCCAAGAAGAGAAAACCCGCCGGAGATGTGGCGACCGCGGAAGGCGTGAAGAAGCGGAAGGGGGGTGCCGACGACGCCACAGCCATGGACGGCGCCGCGAAGCCTGATTTTGCGGCAGTTGCTAAAGAAGCGGTGGTGGCACGATCAGAGCCAGTCTTGGTTGCGGCCGTGTCGGAGGCGTCGGCCCCGACAACCAGTGCTCCCGCTAGAGCGTCGGCGACGTTCCCGCGCTTCATGGCTAGGGGGTTCCCAGACGTGGCGGACACCCAGTCTCTAGAGAGTCCGGAGATCGTGGATGCGGACATTGGGTCCCGTCGTGGGCGCACTTCCTTCATGATCCCGTCGACTGACGCCGGAGAACTCCACAGGATGCTTGGCGTCGCTATTCCGGTATGTCCAGTCCCCGAGTTCTTAGTCGCTGAATTTCAACGGCTAGGAACTGAACTTTTTCCTACTCTCTAGTCCCCGAGTTCTTAGTCGCTGAATTTTAGCGGCTAGGAATTGAACTTTTTCCTACTCTCCAGTCCCCGAGTTCTTAGTCGCTGAATTTCAGCGGCTAGGAACTAGATGTTGATTTTGGTAAGTGCTGAGTTGTATTGTTTGTTTGCAGGGTTTGCAAAGGGAATCGACCGATCGGCAGGCCGCAAGGGAGCACTTGGAGCGGGATCTGCGTGAAGCGCAGGAGGCAAACCAGCGGCTTCAGGAAACTATTGGTAAGTATCTGCCTTTCTGTCCTTTCCTCTGTCAAGTGTGAACTGTTGGTGTATGACGCGCTGATGGTTTCTCTTTCAAATGGTCTCCCGGTTGCGGTTTCCAAGGCCCGCGAAGGGTATGTTCCAGTCGCCGAGTTGGACCTGGCGAATGGGCGAATTGCCTCGCTGATCCAAGACTTGGAGGAGACACAAGCGGCCTCAGTTTCTTCGAAGGACCGAGCGAAGGTTGTTGTCACTGCGGCTGAGGAGGAACGCAAGGCCGCGGATTCGATCATAGTGGGGCTGCACAATGATCAAGCCGCCTTGGAGAAGCATGTCACGGAGAACTGCCGCAAACTCTTTGGTGCGTCTCCGTCTTTGCCTGACTTGTTTGGCGAGTCCCTGATTGGGGAGGTTCGTAGTTTCACCGAGGTCTGATCTTGCAGCTGTGATAGGCCAAAGCGACCCGGTGGTTCAGACCTTGAACGCTTCGCAGTGCGTGACTGCCGTGGTGAACGCGGCCACGACTTCGGTGTTATGTGTCCAAGCAGTTCTTCAAGGCATGTCCCCCACCGAGGTTATTCCTGGGGGACTTACGGAGGTGTGGCATTATCTGGAGGAGGCGCCTGTCGTCGTGGAGTGGATGGCGCGCTCGGTGTTCAGGCGCGGGGCCACCACGGCATTGAGCTTGGGTCTCGCCCACTTCCCCGACGACTTCGACCTTGATGACGTGACGAGTGGCTACCCATCGGTGACCGGCATGGTGGAGATGTCAGGGGTACTGAAGCTGACTGCGAAGGCCACCCCTTACGCCGATCGGGTCCTGGCTATGGGGGATCTGCTGCCATACCAGGAGACGGTGTTGGCGCCTAGCGACCCCGAGCCGGAGCATCGCGATATGAAGTCGGATCAGCCCTTCCGGTCGGTGTTGTCAAAGTCGCTGACGACATACCCGACGAACCCGTGATAGCCTTTTGTTCGTGTCAAGGGGGGGGGGGGGGGTGGTGCTTCTTCATCAGGACCTGTGGAATAAACAATGTAGTTGGGCTGTTTGTGATGTATGCCAAGTGGCGACTGCTGTAATGTGTTTTGTAATGTATGCCAAGGGGAGTCAATCGACTCGTATTGTGACCAGGATTGTGTGGTGTGTTCATTTTTGATTGAGCGAGTCCCCGAGAGCGTCCGCCCTTTAATGGGGTATAACTCAATTGTATACTTTTGTGTTTTGTTTTGGTTGTGCATTATTTTATCTCTCGCGTCTTCTGAGTGGCGAGTCCCCGAGCGCAAGTCGGATTGTTTTGTAGGCGAGTCCCTGAGCGTGGTGCTCAACCATATTGGTCACGTTCCTGTTGTAGGTTGTTAATGCGTTGTTTATAACGCGTCTCCTCCCCTGGCCCGGAGAGCCAGTCGCTTGGCGAATCCAAGGCAGCTCTCTTACTTGGTGTGTTCCCGATCCGTGTGGGGGTTCCCGTTTTTCGGAGTCCCCGTGCGTGGTACTTAACCATTCGAGTCGCTTTGCGCGAGGATGGGAGGGACAGGTCGATGTGAGAAGCATATACCGGTTGTCTTGGCCCGATGGGCTAGTCGGGCTAGGCGACTCCAATGGCAGCTCCGGGTTGGCGTTTTCGTGGATGAACCAAGACCCGAGTATTTCTGGTGCCCTTGTGCCGCTCTACTTACCCGTGACGGTCGCTCGACCAAAGGTTGACTTCCGTGAGTAGCATATTGCTAATATGTACGAGTGCGAGTGGCACAAGAATATGGCGAGTAGACACAATTTGTGTGATTTGAATGAATTTCATTATATATGCCAGTTGAGTACAATTTGAGGTTCTATGTATAGAACTTTCTGAGGAGGTTTACATTCCATGGCCTCCTGACCTCGAGCTGGCCGTCACCCCGTATGTCGATGAGGTAGTAGGCGTCATTTCCGAAGACTCGTCCTATGGCGAATGGCCCCTCCCATGGGGGGAGAGTTTGTGCATGCCTTTCTTGTCTTGGGCCAGTCGTAGGACCAGGTCACCTTCCTGGAAGGTGCGAGTTCGTACTCGGCGGCTGTGGTAGCGGCGGAGTCCTTGCTGGTATATGTGTTGGAGATATGCCCAAGAGGCAATAATAAAGTAGGTTATTATCATATCTTCATACTTATGATAAATGTTTACATTCATGCTATAATAGTATTAACAAGGAAACCATTAATACTTGTGTGATTTGTAAACTTAATTTGAAGTCCCTAGTATAGCCTCTATACTTCACTAGCTTGTTGGTTGATTGATGATTGTGGTTTCCATATCATGAACATTGAGATGTTATCAACAACAAGATCATATCGTTAGGAGAATGATATGGTGGACATACTCCTATAGATAAGCGTAGCATAAAGATCAAGTCATTTCAATAGTTCAATTGCTATATGCTTTCTGATACATAGTAACCTAATTCCTTCGACCATGAGATCATGCATATCACCTTTACCGGATGGATGCTTTGATGTCATCAAACACCACACCGTAACAGGGTGGCTATAAAAGTGGCATTGAGTGTTCGGAAAGTATTGGTTGAAACACATGGATCAAGAGTGGGATTTGTCCATCCATATGACGGATAGATATACTCTGGGCCCTCTCGGTGAAATGTCATCCAATTAGCTTGCAAGCATGTGACTGGCTCACAAGGGATCACATATCACGGGAACGAGAAAAGAGTACTTATCGGTAACGAGGTTGAACTAGGTATGCAGAGATACCGACGATCATAGCCTCGGATAAGTAACATATCGTGAGACAAAGGGAAATTGGTATCGTATGTAAGTGGTTCATTCGATCGCAAAGTAATCGTAGAAATATGTGGGAGCCATATGAATTTCCAGATTCCTCTATTGGTTATTGTTCGGAGAAGTGTCTCGATCATGTCCGCATAATTCACGAACCGTAGGGAGACACACTTAAGGATTCGACGTTGTTTGAGTAGTTATGGTATTATGAGAAAGAGACCGAATGTTGTTCGGAGTCTCAGATGGGATCCAGGATATCACGAGGAGATCCGGAATAGTCCGGAGAATAAGATTCATATAAGGAAAGTCCCATTTCGGAGTTGGGGAATGGTTCCGGTGTTTTCATCGGGAACATTCTAGAAGGTCCTAATGTCCCAAGACCGAGGGGGAAGGGTACATGAATGTGTCATTACATATTGGAATGATTGCATCATGTACTAGGTGTTCTTGCTGTCCAAAATAAAGGGTTTATTTAAATCCTAAATTGAAAAGTCAAACGGCTAGTTTGAAAGTCAAACGGCAAGTTTTGGAAAGTGGAAAGAGGAGGAGAAGTGGAAACCGAGGGGAGGATTCCTCCTCCCCAAGCCGGCCCACCTCAAGGCCGAGTTGGGAGGACTCCAATCCTCCCTTGGCGCAGCCCCTCCCACCTATATAAGGAGGGGCAGGCTCCTCCTTACACACACAAGTTCCTATCCTCTAAACTAAACCCCTAGACCTAAACCCCGGTTTAGAGCTATTTCGATTTAGAGCCTTCTAATTGGTTTAGAGCCTTCTAATTGGTGTGTCTAATTACTAGACCACTAATAGCCTCTCTCATAAGCTCCACCATACTCGACCGGCTTAAGGCGAAGCCTCAGGATCTCCTCTACTTCGGTACCACGCCACAGTCACGGAATCGCGAGGAGAGTGCTACAACCTCCGCTGCCTGCTGAACAAGGGAGAGGAAGGTCTTCGCCGAAAATTTAACGGTGACCGATCGCGGAGCGCTGAGGAACGCGGCCGGAAGGATCGTCTCACGCGATCTTGAGATCGGAAAGAGTACGACTACATCACCCACGAGAATCTGCTCTAACCGCTTTGGAATCTTCGAGGGTGAGTTCCTCTATCGACTCGTTGCTACAATCTAGTAGATAGATCTTGGCTTGTTTGTTTGTATGCGATAGAAATTTTTTGTTGTCCATGCTACGAACCCCTACAGTGGTATCAGAGCCGTGTCTATATGTAGATCTGTTGCCGAGTAGAACACAATGGTCATTGTGGGCATTGATGCTTTTATTGTAGATTGCTTTTGTGTACTTTGCATCTAGCGGTATGTTGGGATGAAGCGCCCGGCTAACCTTACATGACATCGTTCATGAGACTTGCTCCACGCTTGACATGCAACTAGTATTGCATAAGTGGCTTTATGGGTGCCTGTTTCTCCTAGCATAGTAAAGATCCAATTTACAACGGGTAATCAACAATGCTAGTATCAATGTTGTGGTTCTTGTTCGTAAGTTAGAACGACACTTATTGAAAGCCCCAAACCACGTAAAATATGCAAAGAAAGTAGAGGCGTCTAACTTTGTTTTGCAGGGTGTCAAAGTGATGTGATATGGCCATGATTGTGATTATATTTGATGTATGCAATGTTCCTTATTGTAAGTTGGCAACCGGGTAGCCTTATGGTTGTCTTTAATTTCGTTAAGACCTGCGTGTCTATTCAAAATAGTTGTAATAGTTGAAGCTGGTGGACAACCATGAAGAAGCGTCATTGACCTTGATGCTATGCCGGTGATGATGGAGATCATGTTCGTGCTTGAAGATGGAGATCGGAAGCACAAAGAAGAAAGGCCATATCATATCACATATTATGAATTGCATGTGATGTTAATCCTTTATGCATCTTGTATTGCTTAGTAGACGGTAGCATTATAAGATGATCCTCATGCACATAAATTTCAAGTTCTAAAGTGTTCACCCTTAGTATGCACTTGCCAAAGCTTGCGCTCAAGCACCACGTGATGATCGGGTGTCTTTGATTCCGCGGTGAATACAACGTAAGCAAGCCAGATTTGCTTATGCGGTAGCTAAGGTTTGATCTTGACGAGCCTAGCATGTACGACATGGCCTCGGAACACGGATTACCGAAAGGTAGAGCATGAGTCATATAGTAGATATGATGAACATGTTGATTGTTCGCCATTGAAGCTACATCAACTCACGTGATGATCGGTTTTGATGTGGTGGATTTGGTTCGTGTGATCACTAAAACAATGTGAGGGATATTGTTTTGAGTGGGAGTTCACCTAGATTAATTTAATTATTAATTAGAACTCAATTTATCATAAACTAAATCAAAGTGAATTTGCATAGTTGTTGTAGTCATTGGCATCCGTTTACCACCTTGCGCTTAGTTATAATTGAGATGATAGAACTATAGAATTCTGGTTAGTTACTTTACGAACTGGTATCGTATTGTATTGAAGTGTTAATCTAAAGTTTAAAAGTCCTATTGCAAACTTTCAGTAAGTTCCGGTTACTCCATGAAGTTTAATAATTAGTATTAGATCAAGAGTAACAATTCCAAATGTTAGTATATAAGTATCATGTTTGTCTCCATGATTCTTGATATTAAAAGATTCTCTTAATATCAAGGTTATCTAGGATCTGAAAGAGTTGTTTCAGAAACCATGATGTGTGGAAGATATTGTGATATCTGAAATGAAGTTTTGGTTACAACATGATAGAGTATAATATGGCAAAAGTCATGTTCTCATATTTGATGAGAATTTGCAAAAGGTTGGAGACACTAGTTGTCCTAATCTTCCAAAAGGTTTTGGAGAGCAACATTATACTAAAGGATTCACTTACAAGCTAAAGTAGCTAGATCATGGATAAGTCCATGATGAGGGTGAATATTTGATGTAGGTAAAATGTTTACTACACCAAGAGATTACTAAAGAAAGGAATTTGAAAGAACACCAAATATTTGATAATGGTGATCTACTTCAAAGTGCAAGTTCAAAGACATTGGTATTTAACTATACACGCTTTGGACTATGTGTCATAAGTATGACTCCACTATTGATGTTGATAGATTCTTTCAAATGTAAAAGGAAATCTTGAAGAGAATCTCATAAGTATATGGCGTAAAAGAAAAGACTAGAATTGTTCAGTTTAAGTATATAGATGATATATGTTATGGCTATATTCTTTGCTTATTAAACAATGTGGTTCTTAAGTATTTGATACTGAATTTGTTGGTGTGAATCGTCATACGAAACAACACAATTCATGAACTACAATGGCCTAAGTAACTAGCAAAGAATAGGTGATGATGTTCATCGAGAACAAATAAAGGGTTATTTTGTTGCTCGTTAAACATCAACGCTTGCCTTCAAGATTTGTTTTATCGTATTATGAGAACAAAAGGTTGTTCAAATAATTGCCTTAATCCATAAAAGATGGATTATTCACAAATCTCGTTGGAAAAATCACATCCATAAAACTAGTGCTAAAATTGTCGAAAGACAAATTGATTGAAAGATCACTTAGGAAGTGACATCGCCGTTTAAATTATATTGGAAAGAAAACATGAAGAAACTCCATGTGGATGGAATTTTGGAGTCTTTTGATTTTTGATCAAATGACGTTTGTGAAACTTTCCTAGAGATAATTAAAACTTCGTTCATAGGCCAAAAGTGAACGAAAGACTAGCTTATTGGAACTTGTGCATATTGTTGTACGAACTCCATTATGTGTAGTCAAGAGCGATGGATTTCAACTTCATATGCTTTCTCCGAAAATTTGAGTGAATATGTGAATATTTACTTAATAAGGATGAAGTGTGAAATATTTGAAAAGTTCAAAGATTTTCAAGATGAAGTGCAAAATCATTGTAACAAGAATATAAATAGTTTATGATAAGATCATGAAGGAAGATATTTAAGTTACAAGTTTAGCATAATACCTAAGATTTAAGGAATCGGTCCGTGGATTTGCATTTCGAAACACCATAAGAGTATGGAGCGTTAGAGATATGTAATTGAACCTTGTTTGACATGGTAAGATCAAGGTATAATTCATAAACTGCTATTATATTTTAAAAATTAAAAGCTTTAGAGACTACCGTTTTCCACTAAAAGAGCTCCATCATAATCCGCTGAAATGACACCATATAAGGTTATGGTTTGGGATAAAACCCAAGTAGTCCTTTCTTAAACATTGGTATGCTATGCATAAGAAAGATGTTTGCAACCAAAGTCGGATAAACCTGTCTTTGTATTCCGGTTAAGTATTCCTCCATAAACACCGGAGACAAAAGTGTTTGTCGCTTAGAACGTCAAGTTTCTTTGAGAAGGAATTTTTCGTGAAAAGTTAAGTGGGAGGACAATAGAACTTTGATAAGGTTAAAAGAACCTTAGCTATATGTGCAAAGTTGCGCAGCACCGAAAAGTGTTCTGGAGGCAGCAACAATGCTCATGGCTCACGTGCCTCAAAGGTTGTGGTCACGGAGGTTTAAGTTTCTATTGAAACAAGTAGGTCGGATGAACAATCAAATACCAAGATTTGAGGGTTGAATCATTATTTGAGAATAATGAACCTACTACATGCAAAGAAGCGATGATGGGCCCTGACTCCGTCAAATGGCTTGAAGCCATATAATCCGTGATAGTTCCATACACGAGAAATCAAGTTTTGAACTTGAAGGACCCTCGAAAAAGGTGTAAGACCTTGCAGTTGTGTTTGGATCTATAAAGAAGTAAACATGGATGTTTCACATCTATGAAATAGTCGACATGTTGGGAAAGAGTTCACAACAATGTTCAAAGGTTGTATATGACAAGATTTGATCTTTCATAGCGATTTTTAGTCTAGACGGATTAATGTAGCAACCACTACATATAATTTGTTATGTGGTAGTAGAATAAACAAAACAAGTTCTTCTAATAGAATGGTTACCTAGGACGTGTGCATGACACGGTCCAAAGGGTTTTGTTAATTCAAAGGATGCTAAAAGCATATGCAAACTTCAATGGTTGAAGTAAGCATAGCGGAGTTGGAATCTTCACTATGATGAAACTGTTAAAAAGAGTTTAATTTGATCGGAGACAATGAAGATGCTTGCATTTGCAAGAAATTAAGTGGGAGCGCTAAGACATGTTTCTAATACATTATGTGGAAGACATATTGTTGATTGGAAATAATGTATATTTTATTAACACATATTAAGAATTTCATCCCGATGAAAGACTTAGGCAAAACCCAAATATTTGGCATCAATAGACGCTAATATGGTTGTGCCAGAAGTACATAGACGAGATATTGAATGAATTCAATATAGAAACTACAAGAAAGGTTCTTGTTGCACAGAAAGGATTGAAAGAGTTCAATGTTGATGATATATTCAAGTGTATTGGCACTTGGTAAGTGAAACAAAGATTCAAGTATAGATTGATACTTGATGTATGAAATCACAAAGAGTGTTTATATCAATCATACTGTGATGTGTACAAATCCAGATATGTCCTATGCTCTAAATGTTGTGAGCATATACCAGAATGATTTGTAAGATGATCATTGGACAATAGTAAGGATATTCTTATGATCTTTTGGAAGAACTAAGAGTATATTATTTGTAGAAGTGACAAATAGATGGTTAGTTCATTGTAAAAGTACTACATTGATACTAGTTTTGTCACAAAGTACAAATTTAGTTTATCTCAATCTAAACTAAGGGTGGCACAATATAATGGAAAGTGAGTTCCATAATGGATTTGGATGAGTTCCAAAGTTAAAGACATTGTGACAGATACTACAACAAAAGGCTAAGTATATGACTGCTATTATAGCAGCAAAAGAGGGCATTTGTGTCAAGTAGTTTGTTATCAAACTAGGTGTAGTTCACAGCGGGATAATACTATGAAGATATATTGTACGACAATATTGTCAACATGTTTTAACCCCAAAGAACTAAAGGTCACACGAAGACCAAATTTATACAAAGCCATCTCATTAGAGAATGAGTGATGCGTAGAGACGCAAATACATGCAATTACACACGGACAGAAGTGTCGATCCGAGATCCGACCACTAGCAATCGTGTACATACAACACCGGAAAGCCATAGGTGATGAATACACAAAGGTTTGAAACTAGATTATTGACTCTAGTGCAAGTGGGAGACTGTTGGAGATATGCCCAAGAGGCAATAATAAAGTAGGTTATTATCATATCTTCATACTTATGATAAATGTTTACATTCATGCTATAATAGTATTAACAAGGAAACCATTAATACTTGTGTGATTTGTAAACTTAATTTGAAGTCCCTAGTATAGCCTCTATACTTCACTAGCTTGTTGGTTGATTGATGATTGTGGTTTCCATATCATGAACATTGAGATGTTATCAACAACAAGATCATATCGTTAGGAGAATGATATGGTGGACATACTCCTATAGATAAGCGTAGCATAAAGATCAAGTCATTTCAATAGTTCAATTGCTATATGCTTTCTGATACATAGTAACCTAATTCCTTCGACCATGAGATCATGCATATCACCTTTACGGATGGATGCTTTGATGTCATCAAACACCACACCGTAACAGGTGGCTATAAAAGTGGCATTGAGTGTTCGGAAAGTATTGGTTGAAACACATGGATCAAGAGTGGATTTGTCCATCCATATGACGGATAGATATACTGGCCCTCTCGGTGAAATGTCATCCAATTAGCTTGCAAGCATGTGACTGGCTCACAAGGGATCACATATCACGGGAACGAGAAAAGAGTACTTATCGGTAACGAGGTTGAACTAGGTATGCAGAGATACCGACGATCATAGCCTCGGATAAGTAACATATCGTGAGACAAAGGGAAATTGGTATCGTATGTAAGTGGTTCATTCGATCGCAAAGTAATCGTAGAAATATGTGGGAGCCATATGAATTTCCAGATTCCTCTATTGGTTATTGTTCGAGAAGTGTCTCGATCATGTCCGCATAATTCACGAACCGTAGGGAGACACACTTAAGGATTCGTTGTTTGAGTAGTTATGGTATTATGAGAAAGAGACCGAATGTTGTTCGAGTCTCGGATGGGATCCGGGATATCACGAGGAGATCCGAATAGTCCGGAGAATAAGATTCATATAAGGAAAGTCCCATTTCGGAGTTGGGGAATGGTTCCGTGTTTTCATCGAACATTCTAGAAGGTCCGGAATGTCCGGCACTCCAGGAGGAAGGGTACATGAATGTGTCATTACATATTGGAATGATTGCATCATGTACTAGGTGTTCTTGCTGTCCAAAATAAAGGGTTTATTTAAATCCTAAATTGAAAAGTCAAACGGCTAGTTTGAAAGTCAAACGGCAAGTTTTGGAAAGTGGAAAGAGGAGGAGAAGTGGAAACCGAGTTGGGGAGGGATTCCTCCTCCCCAAGCCGGCGCCCCACCTCAAGGCCGAGTTGGGGAGGGACTCCAATCCCTCCCCTTGGCCGCAGCCCTCCCACCTATATAAGGAGGGGCAGGGCTCCCCTCCTTACACACACAAGTTCCTATCCTCTAAACTAAACCCTAGACCTAAACCCCGGTTTAGAGCTATTTCGGTTTAGAGCCTTCTAATTGGTTTAGAGCCTTCTAATTGGTGTGTCTAATTACTAGACCACTAATAGCCTCTCTCATAAGCTCCACCATACTGCACTGCTTAAGGCGAAGCCTGCAGGATCTCCCTCTACTTCCGGTACCACGCCAGTCTGCCGGAATCGCGAGGAGAGTGCTACAACCTCCGCCCGCTGGAACAAGGAGAGGAAGGTCTTCATCGAGTACCGAACGTGTGACCGACTGCGGGAGCGCTGCGGGAACGCGGCGCCGGAAGGATCGTCTACGCGATCTTGAGATCGGAAAGAGTACGACTACATCACCCACGAGAATCTGCTCTCGTTAACCGCTTTGGAATCTTCGAGGGTGAGTTCCTCTATCGACTCGTTGCTACAATCTAGTAGATAGATCTTGGCTTGTTTGTTTGTATGCGGTAGAAATTTTTTGTTTTCCATGCTACGAACCCCTACAATATGGTGGTGCGAGAGCGAGCCAGGTCGCGTGCCGCGTCGAGTTGATCGATGCTGTCTTGGCGGGTGACCTCGTTGGTCGCCTCGACATAGTTGGCGACTCGAGGTGAATCGTGTTCTAGGTCAGTTGGCATTACGACCTCGACGCCGTACACCATGAAGAAGGGTGTGAACCCGGTGGAGCGATTGACAGAAGTGCGGATCCCCCATATTATGGAGGGGAGCTCGTCGACCCAACATCCTGGGGTGCGCTCGAGGGGAACCTGGAGTCGCGGCTTGAGCCCGTGGAGGACGCTCTGGTTGGCGCATTCTGCTTGGCCGTTCGACTCTAGGTGGGCGACTGAAGTAAGGTCGAGTCGTACGCCATGTTCTTCATAGAATTCTGCCATGGCCCCCTTGGCGAAGTTTGTGTCGTTGTCTGTTATGATGCTGTGCGGGTAGCCGTATCGGTAAATGAGCTCGCGTAAGAACTTGGTGGCCGTCTTGCCGTCGCACTTTCTTATTGGCTTGGCCTCGACCCATTTATTGAACTTGTCAACCGCGACCAGGAGATGAGTGAAGCCAGATGGGGCCTTCTTGAACGGGCCTACCATGTCCATGCCCCATACGGCAAATGGCCATGTAATGGGGATGGTCTTGAGTGCCAAACCAGGGAGGTGTGTCTGGTGGGCGTACTTCTGGCAGCCGACGCATCACTGGATGATGTTGGTGGCGTCGGCGTGTGTGGTGAGCCAGTAGAAACCGTGCCGCATGGCCTTGGCGACTAGCGACTTGGCGCCGGCGTGATGGCCGCAGCCGCCAGCGTGAATGTCCTGGAGGATCTTGCGGCCTTCTTCTGGCTGTACGCAGTGCTGGAACACGCCAAACACGCTGCGTCTGTGGATCTCGCCGTTGATGATGATGAAGGATTTGTAGCGGCGCATGATCATTCGCGCCTCAGTCTTGTTGCTTGGTAGGATCTTGTGCTCCAGGAAGGCAACGTATGGTGCTGTCCAGTTGCTAGGCTCCACAACCATGGCGACTAGGGCCGGCTCTGGTTGCAGCGGTATCCCGACATCGATCTCCTTTGGTGGGCTGACCGAAGGTTTGTAGATGGTGTCGAGAAAGACACCTACTGGTGGCGCTTGTCAGGCCGACCTGATGCGGGAGAGGGCATCTGCCTCCTCGTTCTTGCGTCTGTCAATCCACTCAAGCCGTCAAAGTGCCCTCCCAGCTGGTCTACCGCTTGGCGGTACACGATCATTGTTGGAGAGACGGCGTCGCATGTCCCGGCGACCTGGCCGGCGACTAGGTCGGAGTTGCCATAGCATCGTAAGCGGATGATGTTCATGTCCTTAGCGGCTCTCATGCCGTGAAGGAGGGCCTCGTATTCTGCCATGTTGTTGGTGTAGGGCTTGAAGTTGAGGTGGAGCACGTAGCGGAGCTTGTCTCCTTTGGGAGAGGTCAGTATAACCCCTGCCCCTGCGCTGTCGGCGTTCTTGGAGCCGTCAAAATGGAGAGACCACTAGTGGAGGTACGGGAGCTTCTCCGACTGCTGTGCTTCTTCCCAATCTGCGAGGAAATCATCTAGGGATTGTGACTTGATCGCTTTGCGAGGCTCGTATTTGATGTTGTGGACGCCGATTTCGATGGCCCACTTGGCGACTCGCTCGGTCGCCTCACGGTTGCGTATTATGTCCTGCAGAGGTGCGGAGGAGACCACCATGATCGGGTGCTCCTGGAAGTAGTGTGGGAGTCCCCGCTGAGCTCGAAATACCACGTACACCAGTTTTTGGTACTGCGGGTAGCGCTGTCGTGAATCTGTCAAGACTTCGCTGATGTAGTATACATGGCGCTGTATGAGGCGCTCCTTGCCCTCCTTCGGTCGCTCAACGACCATTATGGCGCCGACGACTCGAGTGGAGGCCGCGATGTAGACGAGCATTGGCTCTTTGTCGAGTGGAGCAGTGAGGAGTGGAGCCGCGAGTAGCACTTCTTTGAGCGCTTTGAGTGCGTCATCGGCTTCCGCGTCCCATTGGAACGTGGGGTTCTTGCGCATCAGGCGGTAGAGGGGCATTGCCTTCTCGCCTAGTCGGGGGATGAAGCGACTGAGGGCCGCGACTCGCCCTGCCAACTTCTGGACATCGCGTAGGCACTCGGGTTTCCCGAGTCGCGCGATGGTGTCGATCTTGGTGGGGCTGGCTTCAATGCCTCGCTTGGAGACTACATATCCCAGGAGCTGTCCGGTGGGGATGCTGAAGGTGCATTTTCTGGGGTTCAGCTTGATGTTGTACCTCCGCAGGTTTCCAAAGGTTTCGGCCAGGTCGTCGAGCAGGTCGTCCCGGCGGGTGGATTTTACCACCACGTCATCGATGTAGACGTGAATGTTGCAGCCAATTTGGCTCGCTAGGCACTCCTGCATGCATCTCTGGTATGTGGTGCCGGCGTTCTTGAGGCCGAACGTCATGGCCGTGTAGCAAAAGGCGCTGAATGGCGTGATGAACGCCGTCTTCTCCTCATCCTCGACCGCCATCTTGATCTGGTTATAACCAGAGTAAGCGTCGAGGAAGCATAGCGACTCTGATCCCGCGGCCGATTCGATGATCTGATCGATGCGCGGTAGGACGAACTCCTCCTTCGGGGAGGCGCTATTGAGGTTGGTGTAGTCGATACACATTCTCCATGTGTTGTTCTTTTTTAGAACCAGGACTAGGTTTGCCAGCCACTTGGAGTATTTGATTGGCCGAATGAAGCCTGCGGCTAGCAGGCGTTGTACTTCTTCGGTGATTTCTCGATGGCGCTCTTCATTGAAGGGCCATAGCGACTGCTTTACTGGTCGCACTTTGGGGTCGGCGTTGAGTTTGTGCTCAGCGAGTTCCCTCGGGACACCTGGCATGTCAGATGGCTTCCATGCGAAGATGTCGCGGTTCTCATGGAGGAACCCGATGAGCGCGCTTTCCTATGTAGGGCTCATGTGCGCCCCGATGGTGACCTTCTGGCTGGAGTCGCCTGGGATGAGCTCGACGGTGCGGGTGTGCATGGTCGCCTCGAATGTGGAATTTGCAGCGGTTGGTTTCTTTAGGATGGTAGGGTCGTCCTTGTTGATGTTGCCCGCGTATTTCGCGAGCTCCTCCGCGTGGTCGGTCTCTGCAGCGATGACGGCGTCGGCGAGCTCGGCTCCTTTGTCCTTGCATTCCATGGCCATGTCGGGGTCGCCATGGACGGTGATGATGCCGCTTGGCCCTGGGAGCTTCATCATGTTGTACGCGTAGTGGGGGCTCGCCATGAATTTGGCAAACGTCTAGCGTCCCAGCACGAAGTGGTAGGGGCTGCGGAAGTTCACCAGCTCGAACTCGATTCCCTCGGTGCGATAGTTCTCCGGTGTGCCGAAGGTGACGGGTAGCGTCACTTTTCCGATCAGGTATGCCTTCTGACCAGGGACGATACCGTGGAAGGTTGTCAGGGTCGGCTAGATTGCCGACTCCAGGAGCTGTAGCCTCTTGAACGTGTCCAGGTACATGATGTCGATGGAGCTCCCGCCATCCATCAATGTCTTGGGTAGCGATGTCGGCCACTTTGGGCACGACTACCGATGCGACTCTCCTGGTACTGATTCGGGGCATGGTCCTGGCGACTCCATGTGATATTCTGCTCGGACCAGTTGAGGAAGCGTGGGATGTGGACCTGTGTCACCGCATTGACGGCAACTGCGCGGGTGAGCACCTTCCTCTCGCGCTTGGTGCCGAGTCTGGTGAAGGTGTGTAGCGAGCCGACGGCGGTGCCGAAGCCGCCGGCGTTCCCGTTGTCCCGGGGTGGGTTGTTGTTGGGGTCCTCGCTTGCTCGCCTCGCCTTCTCAATCTCTTTGAGAGAGTGGCAATCAGCGGTGGTGTGGGTGGCGGGTTTTCCCTCCCTGCTATGGTAGATGCAGGGCTGATTGAGCAGGACAGCGGGGTCGAATTTCAGCCTTGCTGTATTGTTGGAGCGGTAGTTTCCGCTATCACGGTAATTTCCTCCGTCACGGTGGAGCTCTTGGGGTCGCGCTGGCTGTAGCCGGTGTTGGCGACGAAGTTGACTCGCCTGTCCGTGCGGCGCTTGCCGGTGATGCGGGTGTTGCTGTAGCGCATCTCGCGTAGGCGCCCGCTATCGTGGATGTTGGTTCAGCGTCTTCCTCCCGACTCGTCGTCGGAGTCTTGGTTGGGGTCCTCCTCCGCGTAGCGCTTGGTGATCTCGAGGAGTTCGGGGATGTTGTCGAGCGTCCGGTAGACCCTCTTGATCTTAGCGACCAGGGGTTCGTACCGACACACGTTCTTGAAGCAATGTATCGCCATATCTGGGTGGATACCGGAGGCATTGATCCACAGTTCTTGCCATCTTTGAATCCAGCGGCGAGTCGACTCGCGTTGTCCCTGGATGCATCGCTCTAGGTCTTCTATGGTGGTGGCGCGGGTGTAGGAGCCCTCGAAGTGTCTGATGAAGGCGTCCTGCATTTCTTCCTAGGAATTGATGCTGTCGGCGGGGAGGGTGTTGATCCATTGCCGAGTCGCACCCTCCATCATCAGGGGGAGGTAGCGAGCGGCGAGTAGGTCGGTGTGGCCTGCGATTCCCATTGCCATGAGGTATGTGTCCAGCCAGACAGCGGGATCGTACGTCGGGTCGTACTTTTCGATCTCCTTGGGGGCCTTGAAGTTGGCAGGGTATTTTTCCCCACGGATCATGGGCCCGAAGCATTGCGGCCCGACTTGACTGAGCGAGCCTCTTGGTTCCGGGTCACCGTGGTTGGTGAGGGTGTGCCTCAAGTCATTGGGCTGGCGCGCCCGCCACGCCTGGTTGTTGATGATGTTCGTTCGGGCATCAATGGGCTGCCCATTGGCGGCGACCGTGTTATTCACCGGTCCCGGCTCGTTGGTGGACAGCGAGGGGTTGGTGGCCCGTGGTTGGTTCGCCAGGGGCTGCGGTGGTGGGAAAGTTAATGCGTTGGCGACTGTTGGGTTGCCGCTTGATGCCGCCCTGCTTGCGGAGGAGCGGGAGTACATCCGCCCTCGTGGGTCGATCCCGCAGCTTGTTGCTCGACGACCCTGACGAGTAGGGCCTTGGCGTACTGGATCAGTAGCGTGCCGTCGCCTTGGACGTCGAGGTTGGAAATCACGGCGTCGACCGCGATGACATTGTCCATCGAGGTGGAGTATAGTGGTAGTCCGTTGGAGTCACGGGCTTGAGGCGAGATGATGACCCGCGGTTGGTCCGGCGGGGGCTTGCGGCCGATGGGTGGTGGAGGGGCTCCGGTCGCCGGTGCGCCGGGTGGTGGTCTCGCGGGGTTGCTTCCGCCTGGCAGCGCGTTCTCGCAGTATTCGCGCTCGGCAGCGCGTGCGGGATCGCTTTGATCGTTGAAGTTCAGGACGCGGCCCTGGACGTTGGAGTTCAGGCGGGTCCTGATGCGGCGCTGGTGATAGAGCGATAGCTCCCACGCCATTTCCCACTCGAGGCGGTATTTCTCACGCTCGGCGAGTTCGTTGCGTTGCGCCTCCGCGAGCCGCAGGCGGGCTTCCTCCACCTCTGTGGCCGTCGCAGTCAGCGAGATCGGCATGGCGAACGGATCTGGCGGGGCGGCCGTGCTGCCCGCCATGTAGATCGCGTTGAAGCGATTGGATCTGGCACGGAAGTCTTCAGGCGATTCCAAGCCGGAGTCAGAGTCGAAGATCCCGAGGATGGAGGGGTCCTCGAAATCCTCCGGGTTGGAGACTCGCGTGATGGAGTCCTCTCGTGATGCGGCAGTGATAGATCCGTCGACCGAGGCAGGGGTCGCGGAGTCGGCGTCGTCGTTTAGGGCCTCGTCGTTGGTGGCGGCGTTGGTCTCGGCAGCGTCGCTGGCGGCCGAGTCGTACTCGGTGACGAGGCTCCCGATGGAGTGGACCTGCTCCTCCGAGAGCAGATCGTGGTGCGGTGGCGATCCGCCGATGATCACCGTTGCAGCTGGGTCGACCACGCCGGTGAAGCCGACGAAGAGGTTGATGGAGCCGACCAGCATCACCGCGCCATGAGTGACCGGGCGTGACACCGTGATGTAGCTGCTAGGCAGGATTTGTAAGATCTCGCCGATGGCGATCATGCGACCGGTGGCGAGTGGCTGATCGATCGGCGAGTAGGGTCTCGCCGCAGAACTCATGCCAGTCCTGCTATGCCCCACGGTGGGCGCCATCGCTGAAATGGCCATGGCGATCGGCCACTGCAGCGATTGATTGTAACGTGAGGAAGAGTTGGCGGCCATCTGTGGTGCGAGATGGGGGCGGATGCACATGGGTTTACCCAGGTTCGGCCCCCGGAGGGTAAAGACCTACTCCTGCTAGATTAGATTATTAGAGAGCGAGTTACAGGGGTGGCGAGCTCGGTGTCTAAGCAGCGAGTCGCTTGAGGGGGTGTATGATGGAACGTAAGTCCTTAGGATACCCTAGGGAGGTTTATATAGGAGTCACCTCGCTAGGGTTTAAAAGTTACAACCGAGCCAGATATGGAATCGGAGGCTTTTTGACCTAATCCAACTGGGCTTCAGATATGCTTATGGGCCTTCAGTTTCCAATCACCAGGCTTCTGCTTCAGTCGTAGTCCAGTCGCCGTCCTTCAGGCCCACTCACAGGCCCTTTGGCCCAATCGGAACGTCCTACTGGGTATACTCCCTTTGGCATATCCCCATCAATATGGGGCCTTCTCCCACTCGCACTAGCATCTCCCATGAAGGACTCTGGAGCTGTAGATGGGTGAGAGGTCTTCCAAGCCTTGTTATAAATCTTCTTGACTTTGTGTTCACCATTGCCCACCTCATTGGGAAGCATATGCTTGATGAGCATCATGATGAAGGGAGCATAAGGAATGGAAAGTCTGTTGTACAAAGCCTCAGTCATCTCATGGAAGATAAAATCCATCACATCCAACTTATAACTCATAGCAGGGTCTTCAGAAGTAACACACTCATAAGTGAACCCATGCAGTTGAACAAGATGACCATGAATATTGTCATTGTTGCCCCCACTCGGAGTGATGCAATCACGGAACATGTTGACCAGCTGAGCATAGAGTGGGGAGAGACCGGCAACCTTACCAACAACACCAGTGGGTCCACATCATGGTGAAAGGAGTGTGTCCTTGTTGGGCTTGATAGGGGTGATGATGCGATCCCCACATGAATGATCTCAACCAACAAAAGAATAACCAAGTACCTCAGCAAACATGTAGAAATCAACCTGCAAAAAGTTGTCACCTGTCATCCGACGCTCATCACCACACACCACGAGAGTGGAGAAAAACTGCTTCACCAAGGATGTATCATAAGAGCACGGAAGTTGCATGAGATGGTGCAGCCCCATCTGTCCAGTCACAGCCAGAGCATCAACACAGTGAGGCTTATGGCCTGCCTTAGTCAGTTCCATAGGGCACATGGGGCGAACCTTCAAGCGGTTGTAGACACCATCAAAGATGAACTTCTCATGAGCACACCAAAAGTTGGGGTCCCCAAGCTCCTCATCAATATCTGCCTCCAAGTACACATCATGCTGCCGAAGAGCTGAGTACGAGATGAGGTCCATGTCCTTGTAGCTGACCCTAGTCTACTTACCCTTTCTCTTGGAACCAGATCGGGACTTATTGTCCGTCTTAGCCCTTTCAGCCATTCTTGTAGCCTTTCTCTTCCGCCTCCTCAACTCAACCTCATCAACTAGAACACCCTCTTTGCCGGACCTGAAATACCTAGCACGAGGACGACGCTGATACGTTTTCATGACACCACGAGAACCACATGTGAAGCGAACGAGGAAGATAGTAAAAGGATAAGCACACACACAAGTTTAGGAGGATTTCTACAAACAGTAGAAAAACAACCACTAGTCAATCATATGTCACACCGTAGTCTGAGACTAACTGCAACAAATGCAACCTTTCCAGGCTGGATAATCCGGCCTAGCCAGGGGCGGATAATCTGGCCTTGGCAAAATTTTGCAGAAATTCTCGGATTGTCATTACAATCACAGATCATACAAAGGGGTTGCTAGTCTATGATTTCTAACATGCAAAGAAACACAGGGGCAACTTCTAGACCGAGTTTCAACCACAAAACAAAAAATTCCATAATAAGATGATAGAGGGGGATTACCGTCAAGCATTGGAAGAAGAACTCGGAGGAGAAGGTACCCGGAGGAGTGGTGAAGAATATCCGGGGGAGACCCGGAAAATCCGATGGCCGGAATGGTGCCGGTGAGGGCGGGGAGTGTTGGCGGTGGCTAGGGAAGGAGAGGGGGTCGGGGTGGGAGTGGTTGCTCTATTTGAGCCCTCCCACCCGACTTGGGGTGGATAATCCGGCCCTCTCCAATTTTTCTGTTTACACAAGAATTGGGCCAGCAACCTCTCAAATACCCTCGCAAGATAGACAATGGACTTGTGTGCAAGAGAGATGTCTCTAGGAGGGAGAAAAGCTTAGGTTTAGAGAGCCAAACTGATATGGTAATACACACCAAAAATTGTAAAACCAAGATAATGAAAAGGCAATTGTTGGTGTGATTTCCATAAGAACATAAGATGGTCAAATAAAAACCAATACAACCCTCAAAGAACCAACTCTTCAAAAAGAAGAGGGCGATGGCCGAAGCCACCATGTAGGAGTAGATGGCATGACACCGCGAAGATGTATCTTGGGTTCATAGCCAATACTCATTAATAAACTCACATATCACAAAATGATATTAAGAGAAATGATTTGTCTTGCTTTCGGCATTATGGGGAGATGGTTAGCCCAATAATTAGGACCACACTCCCCTATATCCATGCCCACATCTAAACCAAATAGAGGAAGAGACATAGGGGAGTATGAAAGGGAAATCAAGTAAATCTCTTTGAATCCATGATATTTAGCTCATTCCTCAAATAACAAAACCTTGCTTCATCAAGTGGCTTCGTGAAAATATCCGCTTGCTGATTCTTCGTGCTCACAAATGATAGGTCAATATCCCACGAGCGACATGGTATTGAATAAAATGATTGCGGATCTCAATATGTTTCATCCTTGTGTGTTGCACCGGATTGTAAGCAATTTTTATGGCACTTTCAGTATCACATAAAATAGGCACTTTGACACAATTGACACCATATTCATTTAAAGTTTGCATCATCCATAACAACTGAGTGCATACACTTGCAGTAGCCACATATCCCTCTTCAGCGGTGGATAGAGATATACAATTTTGCTTCTTGGAAGACCAACAAACCAAAGATCTTCCTAAAAATTGACAAGCTCTAGAGGTTGAATTCCTATCATCCTTATCACCAGCCCAATCGGAATCCGTGTATCCACATAAAGAAAAATTAGAGCCCTTGGGATACCATAGACCAAAGTTAGGGGAATGAACCAAATATCAGAAGATTCTCTTGACCTCCACTAAGTGGCTTTCTTTAGCAGCCGCTTGATACCTTGCACACACACCTACAGTATAGCTGGGCATGGGAAGCCCGACCCGACCCGGCCCAAAAAAGCCCGACGTGCCGGGCTTTTCTAGTCCATGGGTCAGGCCCGGGCTGCCGTTTTGAGGCCTGTGTGCCACTCGCGCCGGGCTCGGGCTTTGGAAAATGCGAAAATAGGGAAGGCCCGCCCCAACGGCCCAACAACCCGGCGGTTTTATGCTTAGTTTGGGATGGGACTGGGCTGAACTTTTAGGCCCAACAGCCTGGCCGGGCCGGGATCAGGCCTAGGAAATTCTCGGGCAGGCTTCTTCCGGCCCGATCGGAGAAACGCCCAGGTATAACCTACACTCAACACAATATCGGGGCCTAGGTGCGCAGAGGTAAAGAAGAGAGCCGATCATGGACCGGTATACCTTTTGGTCCACATCTTTACCATTGGGATTTAATTCGAGGTGACACTTTATTTGCATCGGGGTAGCAACACCATTAAGATCGGTCGTCTTGAATCTCTTGAGAATGTCTTGTATACATTTTGCTTGATTAATGAAAGTCCCTTCTCGTAGTTGCTTGATTTCAAAACCAAGAAAGAACCTCAACTCGCCCATCATGGACATGTCAAACCTTGTGCCACAAGTCTTATATTGTTACTCACAATAATTCCATTCTCATCTTGCTTGTTCTTGAAGATCCACTTTGTGTCGATAACATTGTGACACTCTTTAGGCTTCTCAACAAGCTTCCAGACTTTGTTGCGCTCAAAATTGTTGAGCTCTTCATGCATAGCCACAACCCAGTCCGGATCTTCAAGAGCTTCAAATACCTTCTTGGGTTTCACCATGGATATATGTGCTTGATGATCACTAAATCTTGCTAGGTCACCCCTTGTGGACACCATTCTCCTAAGATCACCCACCACTTTATCAAGTGTGTGACCTCTGAGTTCAAGGTTTCGTTCAACTCGAGCTTTGCGACGAGTTTCAATTTCCTCATTATTCCTTGGAGGGATAAATTCGTCATCTTGTTCTTCATCTTGACTAATAGCTTAATCAACAGATTGTTCAGCATTGATAGTTGAAGGAGAAACTTTCCCTTGATCTTGTTCAACAACCATAACACGAGGTTGCTGATCTGAGCTTCTAGGGCTGGATAATCCGGCCGTGGGGGTGGCTGGAAAATTTGGCCCGGGTGTTTCAGCTTCGTCTTTGTTTCTTGCCTGGGTGGAAGATGCAGGGCGCGATAGTCTGGCCCCCCTAGCCGGATAATCTGGCCTGGGACTTCCAGCATGATGATTTTCAGAAGTTTGTTGGGTTGGTGTAGTAGTTGCTTCAACAAGTGAGGTTCGTTGATCTTGTGTAGATGAGGGCTCTACTTGAGTAGAGCATTGTCCTTCCCGATCCGCCACAAGGGGTTCCTCAACGGGGAGGTAGAATCCCACACCCATTCTTATGGCATCTTAGGTTATTTCAACATCTGTGTCACAAACATCAACTTGCCCCACAAGGGAGCCATCATTCTCTTCAAACACCACACTACAAGATTCCACAACAATCCCAGTGGTCTTGTTGTAGACTCTATAAGTGTAGGATTCGACACCATAACCAACAAAAATGCCTTCTAAAGCCTTAGACTTAAATTTAGATAAACTAACTCCTTTAATGAGAAAGAAACACTTACAACCAAATACCTAGAAGTATGAAACGTTTGGCTTGTTACCAGTAAGTATCTCATAGGGAGTCTTGTCCAAGATCTTGCAGAGGTAAAGCCGGTTTGAAGAGTGACAAGCGGTGGATAAGGCTTTAGCCCAGAAGTTGTATGGTGACTTGAATTCAGCCAACATAGATCTTGCCATATCCATAAAAGTCTAGTTTTTCCTGTAGGCTACACCATTTTTTTGAGGGGTATACGCATCAGAATATTCATGTCTTATCCCCTCTTCACTCAATAATTCATTCAATGTGTAGTTCTTGAACTCAGAGCCATTGTCACTTCTTATTGCCAATATGGGGACATTGTGTTGAAGTTGCACCTCATTGGCAAAGTCAATGATAGTTTGTTGAGTTTCACTTTTCTGCTTGAAGAAGTAAACCATGTGTATCTTGAATAGTCATCAACAATCACCAGGCAATAATTATTACCACCTAGGATTTCATGAGATGGAGGACCAAAGAGATCCACATGGAGAAGCTCTAAGATCCTCTTTTGAAATAATTGTCTTCCTTCGATAGGGAGAATCATGCATCTTTTTGTCAACACAAGCCCTGCAAACACGATCTTTGGCAAAGGAAACATTTTCTTTTAATCCAAGGATGTGGCCACCCTTGTGAAGACTTTGCAAAGTTCTCAAATTGACATGAGATAGCCGGCGATGCCACAGCCAACCCACATCGGCCTTTTTGAATAGGCACATTGGACCTACAATGGGTTTCCCCGAAAAGTCCACCACATACAAGTCGATTTCGACGTACCCAACAAAAGCAACCTTGAGAGACTTGATCCACAAGATTACCATGATATCATCATCAATAAAAACTTCAAAACCCATCTTACCAAGGGCATGAACAGAAAGTAAATTATAACCAAGGGTCTCAATAAGCATGATGTCCATGAGAGGGATATCGTGGGCAACCATAACCTTGTCGAGACCAAATACCTTAGACTTCTCACCATATGAGACGGTTATTTGATCATGATTGGGCCTCATCTCCATGATGATCTCCTTGCTTCTGGTCATATGACTTGTGCATCCACTATCAAGCACCCATTTCGACCCACCGAAAGCATAGCCCTACAAGAAAATTACTTCTTGGTTTTAGGTACCCATTTTTCAATGGGTCCTCTCATGTTAGTAACAAGGGTCTTTAGAACCCAAATAGACCAAGCAATGTAACTATCATAAGGACCTACATAACTAGCATAAATGTCACCATAACTCATAGTGAGGATTATTTGGCCCTGCAAAAACCATCATAATCAGTTTTGTCCTTTGGGATGTTCTTTTCAATGGTGCTTGTCTTTGCTTGAGTATTCTTGGCCTTCTTTTTCTTGTTATTCTTATTCTTGGTCTTGGAAACATAGACAAGGCCCTCCTTTCCATTGTTTATCCTTTGCTTTCTCAAGACCTTATCAAGGACTTCCTTAACTTTGGGAAGACATGACTTGGCAAGCTCAACTTTCAATCTAGCATTTTCTTGAAGAATGTCTTCATGATTGCACAATGGTGTAGAGGTGCTTGGAACATCATACTTGGTTAGTCGAGTTTGGAGTTGATCATGAGACTCATTGAGAATAGAGTATTCACTCTCCAAAGCCTTGTGAGCAATGTCAAGTGCCTCATACTTCTCAGAAAGTCTAGCATGAGCAACCCCAAATTCAACCTTCTCTCTTTTTAGCTTCTTTGCGTTAGCAATAACATGATCCCGTTCCTTCACAAGTTTTTCCAAGAGTTCATCATTGGAATCCGCAATTGACTCAAGCCTCTCTTCAAGAGAGGCAGAATCTCTTCTTCTTCTAGAGCATTTTTCCAAGATGCTATTTCCATTGCATCCTCCCTTTCATATCTGCCCTTTTCTTCAAGGAATTCTTCCGAGTGAGCAAGTTGACTCATGAGAGCCTCAAAATGCATTTTGCATTCACCTTGGAAGTTAGTCATAAAACAGTCCAAGGCAATAACTTCTTCCTTAACCTTAAGACTAGTGGAATCATCCATATCAACATTCATGGTAGTCTTAGGAAAGGAAGTGTTGGAAGGTGATACCTCGGAACCTCTTGCCATGAGGCAAGTGACGTTCTTGTTGTAGACATTCTAATTTGGAGAATCAAAGAGCGGAGTAGTTGGTGTAAATGTAGTGGCTATGGCAGCCACCTCTCTTGAATGATCATCAAATTCTTCGTCTTCGCTTGCGGATAAATACTCCTCTTGGGCTACCAACACAATCTTTGGTTGCTTCTTGTAGGAAACGTTCTTCTTGTAAAATGGCTTCTTGCGAGGAGCCTTTGACTTCTCCTTGAGAACAAGTCTTCCCCCATGATCTTCTCTACTTTGATAGGGGCACTCAGATACGAAATGCAAATGGTCACCCCAATTGTAACATGACCTCGGTTTTGGACCATTTTCTTTCCTTCAACTTGACCCATTCTTTGGCCGGGTCTTTCCAAAACTTTCTTGCATAGAACACCATGTACTCACCATGGGGATTGTTCGTTTGCAGCCTGAAAGTTCCTGGGCGAGCGCATGGCGGTACCCAAGTACCCTGTAATTGCCGCGTTTCATAAAGTTGGGCTGCCAACTACTTAGAGGGGCCATTTCGAGGCAAACTCTTCTCACCCTTGCCAAATACAAACATTCTGTTAAACTGCCCTGTGAAGTAGATGGTCGGGACCCACATGTCGGTCATCTGTCCGTGATGCGAGCGCCAACGCGGCAACCTCTTAGGCAAATCTAGGAACTAAGTGGATTGGATGTGTTGACCAATTTCACAAATCCATTCCCTCCTTTCCCCTAGCACCGGCAGCATCGAAATCCACCCTCCAGGCAGGATGATCCCTTTGGACATTTGACTTCTGACGCCAAGTTGCTGTGCCCATTCGCTGATCCCGAGCTCCAATGGCACATGCCGTAGCCGCCGTTGCGAGGCTCTAGCCCGCCTCCACTGCCGATGAGCCGAGCAACTCGGAGGATGGCAGATCCTACTACCAAGGAAGAAGAAGTTCTGGCTACATGCGGGTGAGCTACCCTTCTCTTTGCTATTCGCACTAATTATAACTGCTAGCTGGCTACTGAACCTACCATTTTTTGTTAGCCCAACACTGACAAACATATTTTTTCCATAGTTTTTTGTCAAGTGGGATCTCCGCGGACCACCCTTACCTGGTTACGGTAGTCCTCTTCAGGTATGACTCTAAATCAACAAGGGTGAAGGGCAAGTGGTATGGACACCATTGTATCACGATGGAAGAAGCGCCTGCACAGATCTGCACTATATCCGGTATGGTTGCTGCTCTGCATAATCATGATGAATTATGGCCGAAGCATACTACAAAGTTCAGCTTCATGGATGAACGTGGCATCATGGTTCCTCTTACGTGTGACAGTCAGCTAATTGGGTTGATGAAAAGGTATGCTTCGGCTTGCATGTTTGAGCTGAATTGTGATGTACTGGATGTGGAAGTTGCTGCAACTAGGAGTCGCCCTTCTATTCTTGGACAGGGTGGTCGCTCGAACCCAATTAGCTCCTGGTAAGCAAAAGTCTCTTGGGGTTCGCATGTTTGTGCTAAATTATAAATTTTGTTTTATTTACTCTGTAGATATTGGGCAGTTATGCAACAGTCCTATTTCTTTGACAGGAAGTGCCGCAAGGTTAGAAACATGACTGCCCGGTCAGTCATTTTGCTGCTCGAAGAAGGTAAAAACGAGTGGAAAGATGATGCTGGACACGATTCTGGTGCTGATTGTCCTGGCGATGCAGAGTACATGAAGCTAGGAAAATTGGCACCGAGGAAGAGGAAGAAGGCAGGAAATGAAGAAGCTAGTGGACGTGAAGGCTTGGCACCAAGGCTGCGGAAGAAGGCTGCTGGCAATGAAGATGCATAGTAATGTGTTCAACTTGAACCTATATATGTAATTCGGTTAAATTCTGGAGCTCTGTGTGTGGAACTTTGCTGGGCGAAACAATCTACCCATATTCTCTAAGTAAAATGTACCGCGACTTAGGGTTTGGAAACGCCCGACTCAGTAGTTGAATCCGAAATTGTGATTGTGCCACTACTATCTTAAAACACGCAACACCGGTTCCACGATTGCTGAGGGGCAGGATGTCTCCAAATTCGATGGAATGTAAGTGGCACAGAAATAAATTATTTAAGTTGCTACACTCTATGAAGCAGCAACTTATTTCAGCTGCTGCACAACGACATGGCAACATAAACAACAATGGCAACCGATAATGCCTAGATGAGGAGGAAATCGGTACCACTTTCTGGCCTAATCTTGAGCCCATCTGTCTCACCGCCTCCCTGCTCCTGCACCCCCTACATCTGGCGAAGCTCCCAGATCTCCAGTAACCGGGTGTACGTGCTTCCACTTTATAAATTGTGGTTGTGCCATTTGCATGCGGCACAATCCACGTAGATTACATTTAAACAAACCACCAATGTCAGAATACCACCATGATCAGACAAAAGGAAGTAATGCAGGGTTAAGACAGATTAACGGGCGACCAACTTTTTTTCCTCCCAGGACTCCGGGACCACTAGTTTAGACCGCTAGGTCAACAAGTACAACTATTACAACTTAAAAAGGCACGGTGCTCAAGCTAAATAGAACTAGTTATCACACATCTCCTTGATCTTCCTAATCTTAGCCCGATGCGCATCTTCCTGCGAGAGAAAGGATCGAATCGTCTACTCCTTCCTTTTAGCATCTTCCTTGCACAGCTT
Organism: Avena insularis; assembly: GCA_023614405.1. Classification (NCBI taxonomy): domain Eukaryota; kingdom Viridiplantae; phylum Streptophyta; class Magnoliopsida; order Poales; family Poaceae; genus Avena; species Avena insularis. The sequence continues at coordinate 161,031,109 of CM042690.1, read as the reverse complement.
CAATTGTTTCTCTGCATTTTTCCTCATGCACTTGTCAATACTCGTAGTTGTGAACTGCAGGACTTTGGCCTAGTGAAGATCATTCCTTTCTTGAGTCAGTTCTTGCTCTTCTTTAGCCTTCATGGCCAACGCCACATCCCTTCCCTTCTCGACTTTGCTAACCTCGTCTTGCACCCTCCTGAGATCTCGGTTAAGCTTGGTCGTGTCATCTGGTTACCATAGCTTCATCTCAACACTGTCAAGAAGTGAGCTGAATACAGATTCTTTCAACTCAACAGTCATTTCGCATAGTTTGTCTAGCGTTTTCTGCATCGATTTGGGCCACTCTGGATCTACCCATTTGACAACACCACAACTTCCGCCTTGCATCATTGCACGATGTCCTTGACACCGTAAAAACCTCCTGCCTGTGTTTCGTCCTTCGAACGCTACAAATTTAGTAGGCACATATCCATGTTTACATAGCAGAGGACTGTCTTCATCCGCTAAACCGTGATAGTTGGAGTCATACATCGTCTGGTTGGCCTAACACATCATACACGCATGAGTAAACAGAGTAGATCTAGCTCAAAATATATAACTGGCCACAGATGATAGAGATAGAGATGAGACAACTCACATTGAAATCACCATCCCTGTCGTCACGACGCGTTTCCTCGCCGTCTCCCCTTGAACCCATGGCGAGAGAGGGGGGTGGCTGCCGGAGAGGGGATTGGGATGGAGGTGCCATCGGCTTGTGGCTACGGCAGGATGGGAGTGAAGTAGGGAAAGTGGCTTCGAGGGGAAGGAAGAGAAGTACGGGGAGGAAGAGAAGTAATGGGGACGTGACACTGGAATATGGCCCACTGAACTCATGAGTCATGACACTCGCAACAGGGGAGCGCCCGGTGTAGCCAGTTTGTCCAGAGCAAGCGGGCAGCAAGCATGGCCAATCATGCCGCAGAACAGCCTACTCGCGGATCGCTCTCACGAAGACCATCCAAATCGTCCAAGCACCCCGATCGAATGGTATGTAACAATCATCATGTAGAACAACTGGTTAGGGTGTGCCTTCTAGAAGACTCGGTCTAATGGCCACCATTGGGGGGCTAAGGTTAGGGCTCTCCTAAGGTTAGGATCCATATGTGGTTTATGAGAAGAACACACATGCAATGACACTGGTGATATGTGGTTTGTCAAAAGAACACACATGCAATGACTCTAACTATGGATTGTGAAAAGAACAGGCAATATAATTACTCTCATAGATCCATGTGTGGTTTGTGAAAGAATAGACATTCACTGACTCTAGTTGTGGTTCATGAAAAGAACACACATGCAATGACTATGGATGTGAGTTGTGAGAAGAACACACATGCAATGACTCTGGCTGTGGTTCATGAAAAACACACACATACAATGACACTGGTGGATCCATGTGTGGTTTGTGGAAAGAACAGACATCCAATGACTCTAGCTGTGGTTAATGAAAAGAGCAGACATGCAATGACACTGGTGGCTCCATGTGTGGTTTGTGAGAAGAACACAAATGCAATGACAATGGGTGTGGTTCATGAAAAGAACACACATCAAATCACACTGGTGGATCCTTATGTGGTTTGTGAAAAGAACACACATGCAATGACTCTAGCTGTGGTTCATGAAAAGAACACACATCCAATGACACTAGTGGATCCATATGTGGTTTGTGGAAAGAATAGACATGCAATGACTCTAGCTATGGTTTATGAAAAGAACAGACATGCAATGACTCTAGTTGTGGTTTGTGAAAAGAACACACATCCAGTGACACTGGTGGATCCATATGTGGTTTGTGGAAAGAACAGACATGCAATGACTCTAGCTGTGGTTTGTGAAAAGAACAGACATGCAATGACACTGGTGGATCCATGTGTGGTTTGTGAGAAAACACACATGCAATGACACTAGGTGTGGTTCATGAAAAGAACACACATCCAATGACACTGGTGGATCCTTATGTGGTTTGTGAAAAGAACACACATGCAATGACTCTGGGTGTGGTTCATTCCAATGACACCGGTGGATCCATATGTGGTTTGTGGAAAGAACAGACATGCAATGACACTGGGTGTGGTTCATGAAAAGAACACACATCCAATGACACTGGTGGATCCTTATGTGGTTTGTGGAAAGAACAGACATGCAATGACACTGGGTGTGGTTAATGAAAAGAACAGACATGCAATGACACTGGTGGATCCATATGTGGTTTGTGGAAAGAACAGACATGCAATGACTCTAGGTGTCGTTTGTGAAAAGAACAGAAATGCAATGACTCTAGCTGTGGTTTGTGAAAAGAACACACATCCAGTGACACTAGTGGATCCATATGTGGTTTGTGGAAAGAACAGACATGCAATGACTATAGCTGTGGTTTGTGAAAAGAATAGACATGCAATGACACTGGTGGATCCATGTGTGGTTTGTGAGAAGAACACACATGCAATGACACTAGGTGTGGTTCATGAAAAGAACACACATCCAATGACACTGGTGGATCCTTATGTGGTTTGTGAAAAGAACACACATGCAATGACTCTGGGTGAAAAAATTCATGAAAAGAACACACATCCAATGACACTGGTGGATCCATATATGGTTTGTGGAAAGAACAGACATGCAATCACACTTGGTGTGGTTCATGAAAAGAACACACATCCAATAACACTGGTGGATCCTTATGTGGTTTGTGGAAAGAATAGACATGCAATGACACTGGGTGTGGTTAATGAAAAGAATAGACATGCAATGACACTGGAAGATCCATGTGTGGTTTGTGAGAAGAACACACATGCAATGACACTGGTTGTGGTTCATGAAAATAACACACATCTAGTGACACTGGTGGATCCATATGTGGTTTGTGAGAAGAACAAACATGTAATGACTCTAGCTGTGGTTCATGAAAAGAACAGACATGCAATGACACTAGTGGATCCATGTGTGGTTTGTGAGAAGAACACACATGCAATGGCTCTGGCTGTGGTTCATGAAAAGAAAACACATCCAATGAGAATGGTGTATCCTTATGTGGTTTGTGGAAAGAACAGACTTGCAATGACTCTAGTTGTGGTTCATGAAAAGAACACACATGCAATCACACTGGTGGATCCATGTGTGGTTTGTGGAAAGAACACACATGCAATGACACTGGTGTGGTTCATGAAAAGAGCAGACATGCAATGACACTGGTGGATCCATGTGTGGTTTGTGAGAAGAACACACATGCAATGACACTGGGTGTGGTTCATGAAAAGAACACACATCCAATGACACTGGTGGATCCTTATGTGGTTTGTGAAAAGAACACACATGCAATGACTCTAGCTGTGGTTCATGAAAAGAACACACATCCAATGACACTGGTGGATCCATATGTGGTTTATGTAAAGAACAGACATGCAATGACTCTAGCTGTGGTTTGTGAAAAGAACACACATGCAATGACTCTAGCTATGGTTCATGAAAAGAACACACATCTAGTGACACTAGTGGATCCATACGTGGTTTGTGGAAAGAACAGACATGCAATGACTCTAGCTGTGGTTTGTGAAAATAACATACATGCAATGACACTAGTGGATCCATGGTTGGTTTGTGAGAAGAACACACATGCAATGACACTGGGTGTGGTTCATGAAAAGAACACACATCCAATGACACTGGTGTATCCTTATGTGGTTTGTGAGAAGAATAGACATGCAATGACTCTAGTTGTGGTTCATGAAAATAACAGACATGCAATGACACTAGTGGATCCATGTGTGGTTTGTGAGAAGAACAAACATGCAATGTCTCTGGCTGTGGTTCATGAAAAGAACACACATCCAATGACACTTGTGGATCCATATGTGGTTTGTGGAAAGAACAGACATGCAATGACTCTAGCTGTGGTTCATGAAAAGAACAGACATGCAATGACACTGGTGGATCCATGTGTGGTTTATGGGAAGAATAGTCATGCAATGACTCTGGCTGTGGTTCATGAAAAGAAAACATATGCAATGACACTGGCTGTGGTTTATGAAAAGAACACACATGCAATGACACTGGTGGATCCATGTGTGGTTTGTGGAAAGAACAGACATGCAATGACACTTGGTGTGGTTAATGAAAAGAATAGACATGCAATGACACTGTTGGATCCATGTGTGGTTTGTGAGAAGAACACACATGCAATGACTCTGGCTGTGGTTCATGAAAAGAAAACACATCCAATGACAATGGTGTATCCTTATGTGGTTTGTGGAAAGAACAGACATGCAATGACTCTAGTTGTGGTTCATGAAAAGAACACACATGCAATCACACTGGTGGATCCATGTGTGGTTTGTGGAAAGAACACACATGCAATGAAACTAGTGTGGTTCATGAAAAGAGCAGACATGCAATGACACTGGTGGATCCATGTGTGGTTTGTGAGAAGAACACACATGCAATGACACTGGGTGTGGTTCATGAAAAGAACACACATCCAATGACACTGGTGGATCCTTATGTGGTTTGTGAAAAGAACACACATGCAATGACTCTAAGTTCGTCACCATTGGTGCCGGCTTGGACAGCAAATAGGAAGGCGCACTCGTCGACTTCCTCCGTGAGAATCGGGACATCTTCGCATGGTCCCCCAAGGACATGCCGGGTGTGCCGAGGGAGTTTGCCGAGCACTCACTTCATGTGCGGCCGGACGCCAAGCCGGTCAAGCAACCTCTGTGTCGGTTCGCAGTGGAGAAGAGGAAGATAATCAGTGATGAGATCACATGGCTCCTTGCAACCGGGTTCATCATGGAAGTGTACCACCCAGACTGGTTGGCGAACCCAGTCTTGGTGCTGAAGAAGAACAAGACCTGGCGCATGTGTATCAACTACACTAGCCTGAATAAGGCGTGCCCAAAAGACCCCTTCGCCTTCCCCCGTATCGATCAAGTTATCGATTCCACGGCCGGCTATGATTTGTTGTCTTTTCTAGATTGCTATTCTGGGTACAATCAGATCCGGCTAAACTCGGCTGATCAGATTAAGACATCATTTATCACCCCATACGGGGATTTCTGCTACGTAACCATGCCTTTCGGTCTAAAGAATGCATGCGCTACCTACCAGCGCTGCATGCAGAAGTGCTTGCACTCGCAGATAGGCCGAAACGTGCATGCTTATGTGGACGATGTGGTCATCAAGACCAAGGAGAAGCGCACCCTCCTCGAAGATCTGGGAGAGACATTTGGCAACCTCCGCCAGTACCAGATGAAGCTGAACCCAGAGAAGTGCGTCTTTGGAGTACCATCCGATCAGCTCCTCGGTTTCCTCGTATCACAGCGAGGCATCGAGGCAAATCCGGAGAAGATCACGGCCAAAAGTTCATCGGATGCCTGGCTTCCCTCAGCCGTTTCTTCAGCCGGCTGGGGCAGAAGGCACTCCCATTGTACCAGCTGATGAAGAAGACGGACAAGTTCTCCTAGACTTCACAAGCCGACACCGCATTTCATGACCTCAAGCGCCTGCTATCCATAGCGTCGGTTCTAGCCATGCCGGCTAGCAAGGAGCCGATGTTGCTCTATATAGGAGCCATCGGCCGGGTCGTCAGCGTCGTCCTGGTGGTGGAGCGCCCCGAGGAAGGCAAGGCTCAGCCGGTTTAGAGGCCCATCTACTACCTCAGCGAGGTTCTCTCCCTCTCCAAGCAGAACTACCCCCACTACCAAAAAATGTGCTACGGCGTGTACCTGGCATGCAAGAAGCTCAAGCACTACTTCCAGGAGCATCCGATTAAGGTCGTGTGCACCGCACCCCTTTCGGAGATCATCGGCAACAAGGACGCCACCGGCCGAGTCGCCAAGTGGGCCATCGAGCTCGCCGCCTACTCCATCCAGTACGAGCCGCGGCTCACGATCAAGTCACAGGCACTGGCGGACTTCCTCGTCGACTGGGCCGAGACCCAGTATCTCCCACCGGTTCTGGATTCAGACCATTGGAAGATGCACTTCGACGGGTCGAAGATGCTCGGGGGCTTGGGAGCCGACATCGTGCTCACCTCGCCCAAGGGAGACCGGCTGGAGTATGTACTGCAGATCCACTTCAAGGCCTCCAACAACGTAGCCGAATATGAGGCACTAGCACACGGACTCCGACTGGCCAAAGAGATCGGTGTGAACCAGATCCTTTGCTTCGGTGATTCGGATCTGGTGGTGCAGCAAGTGTCCGGAGAATGGGACGCCAGAAATGCAAACATGGCCCTCTACCGATTCCACATCTAGAAGCTCAGCGCCTCCTTTGACGGATGCGAGTTCATCACGTCCCCCGTGCCAACAACGAGGCAGCTGATTCGCTCGCCCGAATCGGATCCACCAGGTAGGCGATCCCACCAGGGGTTTCCTTGGAGCACCTGCGCAAACCCTCCATCAACCCGTCGCCGGAATCAGACTCCATCATCTGGGCAGGGAGCGCTCTGGCTGACGGGGCAGCAGAAGCAGGGCAGGCGGAGCCCCCAAAAAAGAAAACCTGCACCAAATCTGGCAAGGCAGTGCCCTCCGGCTTGTAGGACCCGGGGCTGCCGGTTCGCCAAGCGGTTCGGGGGCTGCCGTCCCGGGTACATCACCCGGATGACCCCCCGACATCCATCAACCGGAGAGCGGGAGCATCCTCGTCATTCGGGAAGTGCCATCCTAGGCACAACCCTTCATGAACTACATCGCCAACGGAGAACTTCCGGATGACGAGGTGGAGGCCAGGCAAATCCGGCGCCGCGCGCACACATACACCATCATCAATGGCGAACTATACAAGCACAGCGTATCCGGCATTTTCCAGAGATGTGTCGATGTAGACACGGGCTACCAGTTACTCAAGGACATCCACCAGGGCAAGTGCGAGCATCACGCTTCGTCAAGGGCGATAGTCGCCAAGGCGTTTCGCCATGGTTTCTATTGGCCCACCACCCTCGAGGATGCTGAGCAGCTGGTCCGCGCGTGCAATGGGTGCCAGCGCTTCGGGCAGCTCAGGCACATGCCAACTTCGGTACTCAAGACCATACCAATCACCTAGCCCTTCGCGGTTTGGGGCCTCGACATGGTCGGTCCCTTCAAGCAAGCACGTGCGGGTATGACCCATCTGCTGGTGGCGGTGGACAAGTTCACGAAGTGGATCGAGGCTAAGCCCATCCAGAAGCTGGACGGAGCGACAGTTGTCACCTTCTTCACCGACATCATCAACCGATTTGGCTACCCCAACAGCATCATCACCGACAACGGCACGAACTTCGCCAAGGGGGCCTTCGCCTGGTTCTGCAGCAACAAGGGCATCCGGCTGGACCTTGCCTCAGTCGCGCACCCACAGTCCAACAGGCAAGTCAAAAGAGCAAATGGCCTGTTGCTAGCCGGCATTAAGCCGCGTCTCATCGAGCCATTGGAGCGGTCACCCGGATGCTGGATCGAAGAACTTCCGGCTGTGTTGTGGAGCCTCCGCACCACGCCGAATAGATCAACCGGCTACACCCTGTTCTTTCTGGTCTACGGATCGGAAGCCGTCCTCTCCACGGACATCGAGTTCGACTCACCACGCAAGCTCCTATACGACGAGAAGGCCAACCAGGAGGCGCGGGAGGACGGAGTGGACCTCCTCGAGGAGGCCCGCGAGCTGTCTCTATCCAGATCAGCCCTGTACCAGCAATGACTACACTGCTACCATTCAGGCCGGATCCGCCCAGTCGTGTTCTGCGAGGGCGACCTGGTCCTCCGGTTGGTGCAAGACACGAAGGGCATGCACAAGCTATCGCCACCCTGGGAGGGCCCCTTCATCATCAGCCGGGCACTGCCCAACGACTCCTACTACCTCATTGACGCGCAGCAACCGCGCAAGAACAAGATGGACAAATTAGACAAGGAGACCGAGCGTCCCTAGAACGCGGCCTTGCTGCGCCCGTTTTACACCTAGTCGCCAGACAATGTATGTATCGCACAAACCCTATGAATGAAAATGCGGCCCCCTACGAGATGCTCGGGGGATCCTTGCTAGAAATGTGTTTTCACATCTATTTTTCCGCTTATAGTTTTCTGGCTCCCACAACCCCTACCAGGGGGCTCGCCGGCTGGTCCAGCCTACTAAGTCAACAAACCGACTGAGTAGTGTGCGATGATGTCAGAGGCCCACTCTTCGTCTCAGCTACAGACCGCAACCCGGCTGTCCGGGTAGCAAGAGCAAAAGCCCGAGACATCCCACACGAAAAACGGGGAGGAGATGCGACAGACCGGGTGTCCCGGCCTTGCAACTAGCTTAAGCTAATCCGGTTGCTAAGCCGTTAGTACCATGCGCAATGTATTGTTAGCTCCCTTCGATTCCGGCTGCAGACCGCAACCCGGCTGCCCGGCAAGGACGCAGCGAAAGTAGCAGAGCACACGGGAAAGCGACCAAGTGTCCAGAGAGGCGCAAGCTAGTTTTCGAAAAAACAAATCAGTTTTCCGGCTACAATTTGGCAGACTAACCTATTAACCTGTGAGGATGTATGTGTATGTATATGTATACTCCTGTCTGACTACCTTGAGTCGGAATTCAGCAAGAAAGATTCGAAGTCCTTGCCTTCATCAAGCGCTCCGAATCTCGAGCGCTACACCCATTGGGTGCGCTCGCGCGCCCCTAGTGGAATCTTGTAGTTCCCGACCGGCTAAGGGCGTTTAGTCGGCTGTTCGGAGCCCATGTGAGGGCAAGGGTAGGAGCAAGAAAAGGAGAAGATTCGAAGTCCTTGCCTTCATCAAGCGCTCCGAATCTCGGGGGCTACACTGCTGGCGCGCCATGATGGAATCTTGTAGTTCCCGACTGGCTAAAGGCGTTTAGCCGGGCGTTCGGAGCCCATGTGAGGGCAAGGGTAGGAGCAAGAAAAGGAGAAGATTGGAAGTCCTTGCCTTCATCAAGCGCTCCGAATCTCGGGGTCTACACCCATTGGGTGCGCTCGCGCGCCCCCAGTGGAATCTGGTAGTTCCCGACCGGCTAAAGGTGTTTAGTCGGTCGTTCGGAGCCTAGGTGAGGGCAAGGGCAGGAGCAAGAGAAGGCAAGAAAGATTCGAAGCACCTGGGTACGACAGCTACTCCGAATCTTCGGGGCTACACCTAGTGGAAGGCCATGCCGCCCACTGAATGTTAGTTTCCCGGTGAAGCGTTCACCAATGAAGCAGCCGACTAAGACGAGTCTAGTCGAATAAAGTTAGAAGACTTGGGGAAAAATAAGGAATATTCGAAGCACCTGGCTATGCCAGCTACTCCGAATCTCGGGGTCTACACCAGTGGGTGCGCTAGCGCGCCCCCACTGGAGGTGTAGTTCCTCCGGCTAAAGATGTGTAGCCGGACGAAGCAAGCCGGATGAAGTCAACCGACAGAATATTGAAAGAAAGTTCGAAACGCACAAGTTAAAGGAAACTCAAGCAAGTTCGATATTAACAAACATAAAGGAGGCGAAGCTCCCATAAGTTTACCCGGCATCAGAAACAGCCGGTACAGACGAACAAGTTGCAAACAGAACTAAAAGGAAGACAAATACACCCAGCATCACGGGGCAGTAGCTAGGCGGCAGGACCCTTGCCATGAGGAGCATCTTGACCGACAGAGGCTTCGGGAGGAGGAGGAGGCGCGGAGCTCGATCCGGTTCCGGCACCCGCAGGCGGCGACGTCGGGCCTTCCGCATCAGGAGTACCGACGGACTCCGAGTCGGTGAGCACCTCGTCGGGGTCCACGTAGTCGGCGATCTTGATGGCAGATCCGTGGAGCTCCGGATGGGCTTGGCGGATGGCGGCAAGGTCGGCGCCAGCACGGAAGCCTCCGTCGATCTTCTCGACGCGGGCGTCCTTGTACCAGGAGAGCATGAGGGCCAGAGCCATCTCCGTTCCGGCTCGCGCCGCCAAGTCTCGCAGCTGGTCCACCGCAGCCGGCACCTCTCCCACCTTCGCAGCCAGCTGCGCCATAGTCTCCGGAACCGGAGCCTTCAGCCACAAGAAGGAGGAGACGTCCCGTGCCGCTTGACGAAGCTTGGCAGCTTTCGCCAAGAAGGACGACAAGCTCCTGGGCCGTCGGCTGCGCTCCCGGCCAGTTCTCCTGCAGCCGGTTGTAGGCCAGCAGGTCTATGCCGGGGTAAAACATTGTCAGAAAAGAGAGTCAGATCCGGCTACCGGATCCGGAAAGAGAAGAAGGCGGAAAAAGGGGAATTTACCCTTAGCCGTGTGGCCGACCTGCATCAGCTCCTCCACCAGAGTCTTGTCCTTTGCCGTCAGCCGTTTGATCTCTTTCTCTTGGTCCTTGTTCTGGGCCTCGAGAAGATTGAAGGCCTCGATCTGGCTGGCGAGCGAGGCGTCGCGCTCCTTGATGGTGGCCTCCAGACCGTCTACCTTTGCGTGCCAATCCTTATTCTATAGCCGTAGAGTAGAGTTGGACTTGCTCAGCCGGTCGTTCGCTTTCTTCAAGCGATCGATGTCGCGCTGAGCGCACACGAGGATGGCCGCGACAAAACCAGCTATCAGTAAAAAAAGAGGACGAGCCGGATGAAGCAAACTTACTCTAGGAGGTCCCGTTGGCGGTAGCAAGCTTCTGCTCCAGGGTCCGGTTCCCACCTGCTGCGGCCTCCAGCAGCCGGATCTCCTTCACCGCCAGTTCAAGGGTGGCGGCAAGACCCGTCAGCGAGGCGGCGGAGGAGGCGTCGTCATCCACGACGTTGGCGGCTAAGGACTCCTTCGCGGCAACCACCGCCGTCTTCTACTCCTCCCCCGGCTCATCGTCGGAGTTGTCGTCGCCGACAACCATGAGCTCCTTGCCAGCAGCGCCTCCCGCGTGCCCGCGGAAGAGCCACCCGGCTGGGGATCCGCCTTCGGCTGAACCTCCACATCCGGCTGCGGACCCTCCGCTCCGGCTAAGGCAGCCGGTTCAGATCGAGGCGGTGGCGGAGGCGGCGCCACGGGAGAAGGAGGGGCGCTGGCAGACGAGGTTAGAGTGTGCGGTGGCGACCCGGTCGGCGCTCGAGCCAGGCTCGCGGCTCCAAAGGAAACCAGCGTGCTAAGAGGACAAAAGAAGAAAGGGAAGAAAGAAAAACAAGTAAGCCAAGGGCAGAAAAGCAGGAGAAGAAACAGGCAAAAAACGATGAGGACAAGGGGAGGAGGGATGTACCCCGGCACAATCGGAGGCAGCCCCTTCTTTCGGCCAAGACGGCTTGGCAGCAGGGCGCTGGTCCGGCTCCTCTTGGGGGCCGGCTCCTCCGCAGCGGGCCGGCGGGAGCTGGAACGGCTGGAGCTGCTCCCGCCAGCTTCACCGTCCGTCACGGAGCGCTGCACCGGATCGGTGGTCGGTGCGGCCTCCTCCTCCTCGTGGACCTCCACGTGGGGGTCGGCAGCCGGCTCATCATTCCGGCTGGGAAAGGAATCACCATCCCTGTCTGACTCCTCGCCGGACCGCCGAGCACGCGGCTCGGGCAAGTCAGGCGTGAACTCCTCAAGGGGAGCTTCACCCTCCTCGCCACGAATGCAAGCGAAGATCTGCCGAATACAAGAAGTTAGCCGGACAAAACAAGAAAGAAATGCAGGAAGAACAAAAGAAGTTTCTGGCTAGAAGAATTACCTGGGGCGCGCGGTTCTCCCGGCTGTAGGGCGCCAGACTGAACTTCCAGCCCTCCGGCAGCCGCTCCTTGGTGATCGTCCACACCCACTCCTTCAGGTTGTGGTAGCGGGGATCATGACACGACAACCGGGTCAGGTCCAGCCGGCCAGAGTAGTAGCACATCTTGTGCGCTCGCTGCTGCAACAACATCATCAGCCGGGACATCCAGCTGAAGGTAATGTCTAGGCCGGTTAGCCGGCAAGTGACGAGGGAGCACATGCGCTGCAGCATTGCGTCCGACTCCGCCTTATCGCCGTGGATCTTCAGCTCCCAGTTCTGCCGACTGGACGCGACATCCTAGAAGGCCGGAAGATTGATCCGGTCGACGTTGGTGACGTTCTTGACGTAGAAGTACGACTGCTGCCACAGTCGTACCGTGTCATGGAGCAAGAACTTGGGGTAGCCGGATTGGGCGCGGGAGGAGATGGAGGCGCCGCCACAAACGACTAGCGGCCCCTTCGTGTACTGCACCTGCGGCTGGACTCGAAAGAGCCGACAGAAGAGCCCGAGATCCGGCTGGATCCTGAGGTAGCTCTCGTAGAAAGCCATGAAGTGCGCCAACGTCTCGATTGCGTTGGCGCCGAGATGGTGGAGGCAGAGGTCGAAGAACGCCAAGAAGGTGAGGAAGAAGGGGTGCACCGACAAGGCGAACCCGCGCGCTAGATGGGAGAGGAAGATGCCACACTCCCCCTCCGCTGGGTGCGGCGATACCTCTCCCGCCGGCGCCAACCGCACCGCCACTTCCTCCTCCAGTGGAAGGACGCGGGTCACATGATACTTCTAGATGTGGTCCTCCGTGACGGAGGAGCCACACCAACCTCCGCGGTCGGCCGCCATTTCCGGCTGACAGGGGGAGCGACGATGGAGGAGTGACGGTGGCCCGTAGCGTCGACAACGATGAGCGGGCGGCGCAGCGGGCTACAACGAAGGAAAGATGGAGCGCAGAAGGCAGGGGCGCGGAAGGGAAGGGGCAACTGGCAGCGGGGGAGCGAAGGAAGGGAACTGCCTCCCCCACGGCATCCCTCTAAAGGGACGGAAGAGGAACCGCCCACGACGCCACATGGCGGCTATCCAGGCAACCCCACCCCAACCGCCGCCCCAGATCCCGTGCGCCGGCGCGGGATGCGCAGAAGATCCGGGAGCGAGAACCGAAGCGCCGGGCATCAGCTTCCCGAGGCGACGTGCGACGGGACATTATACTGCCCGCCGCAGTGCAATGATGGCCTGTGCGCACGTAGCCGGTGTCAGCGCTGACGTCACGGGTAGCGCAACCGCCAGGCGTAGCCGAACACAAATTCAAAACCAAGAGGGAGCGCGCGCACATTTCGCCTAAGGGCGGAATCCACACACGCTCGGGGGCTAGTGTCAGGGGGATGATCCCGGTACTAACCGGACAAGCTGGCGATCGGATCGCGTCCAGTGACGGATGCAGCCGAAGGCAAAACAGGCGGCTATCGCATGGTAGCGGATCAGCAAGCGGCGGCTCTGGCGACGTAGCCGGAACCAATCAGTGAGACAGGACGACATGCGTATCAGTGCACGGTACGCCCTGTACGACGACAAGACCGGCAACCACCCGGCCATACCGAAGACTTTGCGGGGATGACGCAGGAACAGTGGCCCGATGCTGACGACAGGCTCGCACGGCGTCCACTGTGCCTACGACAGCCATACCGCTCATACTCTGATGGCACATACCATACCGGGTACTGTAGATGACCAGCCGGCTGGGACCCACGTGTGGGGCCTGCCGGTTGGACTGGCCAGTGAGATCGTTGCCTCTCTGCCTATATAAGGAGAGGCAAGGCCTTAGTAGAAAGGGTTGGTCTTAGTGCATTTAAGGCAGTAGCTAGAGAATACAACTCAAGGAGCACTTGTAGTTCATATATCCCTGATAGTCAGATCCGGCAGGAGTAGGGGCTTTACCTCATCACGAGGGCCCCGAACCTGGGTACTTCCAGCGTCCAGCTACGCTTGCTCATATCCAATCCCGCCTGCGGACACTGTCGATAGCTTCCCTGCTAGTCCCCAAACCTCTATCTAACCTCCTTAGGTACTGTCGTTCCTAATACAACGACATGGTTTGTGGAAAGAACAGACATGCAATGACTCTAGTTGTGGTTTGTGAAAAGAACACACATGCAATCACACTAGTGGATGCATGTGTGGCTTGTGGAAAGAACACACATGCAATGACACTGGTGTGGTTCATGAAAAGAGCAGACATGCAATGACACTGGTGGATCCATGTCTGGTTTGTGAGAAGAACACACATGCAATGACACTGGGTGTGGTTCATGAAAAGAACACACATCCAATGACACTGGTGGATCCTTATGTGGTTTGTTAAAAGAACACACATGCAATGACTCTGGGTGTGGTTCATGAAAAGAACACACATCCAATGACACCGGTGGATCCATATGTGGTTTGTGGAAAGAACAGACATGCAATGACACTGGGTGCGGTTCATGAAAAGAACGCACATCTAATGCCACTGGTGGATCCTTATGTGGTTTGTTGAAATAACAGACATGCAATGCCACTTGGTGTGGTTAATGAAAAGAACATACATGCAATGACACTAGTGGGTCCATATGTGGTTTGTGGAAAGAACAGACATGCAATGACTCTAGTTGTGGTTTGTGAAAAGAACAGACATGCAATGACTCTAGCTGTGGTTTGTGAAAAGAACACACATCCAGTGACACTGGTGGATCCATATGTGGTTTGTGGAAAGAACAGACATGCAATGACTCTAGCTGTGGTTTGTGAAAAGAACAGACATGCAATGACACTGGTGGATCCATGTGTGGTTTGTTAGAAGAACACACATGCAATGACACTACGTGTGGTTCATGAAAAGAACACACATCCAATACACTGGTGGATCCTTATGTGGTTTGTGAAAAGAACACACATGCAATGACTCTGGGTGAAAAAATTCATGAAAAGAACACACATCCAATGACACCGGTGGATCCATATGTCGTTTGTGGAAAAAACAGACATGCAATGACACTAGGTGATGTGGTTCATGAAAAGAACACACATCCAATGACACTGGTGGATCCTTATGTGGTTTGTGGAAAGAATAGACATGCAATGACACTGGGTGTGGTTAATGAAAAGAACCGACATGCAATGACACTGGTGGATCCATGTGTGGTTTGTGAGAAGAACACACATGCAATAACACTGGTTGTGGTTCATGGAAATAACACACATCTAGTGACACTAGTGGATCCATATGTGGTTTATGAGAAGAACAGACATGCAATGACTCTAGTTGTGATTCATTAAAAGAACAGACATGCAATGACACTGGTGGATCCATGTGTGGTTTGTGAGAAGAACACACATGCATTGACTCTGCCTGTGGTTCATGAAAAGAAAACACATACAATGAAAATGGTGTATCTTTATGTGGTTTGTGGAAAGAACAGACATGCAATGACTCTAGTTGTGGTTCATGAAAAGCACACACATGCAATCACACTAGTGGATCCATGTGTGGTTTGTGGAAAGAACACACATGCAATGACACTGGTGTGATTCATGAAAAGAGCAGACATGCAATGACACTGGTGGAGCCATGTGTGGTTTGTGAGAAGAACACACATGCAATGACACTGGGTGTGGTTCATGGAAAGAACACACATCCAATAACACTGGTGGATCCTTATGTGGTTTGTGAAAAGAACACACATGCAATGACTCTAGCTATGGTTCATGAAAAGAACACACATCCAATGACACTGGTGGATCCATATGGGGTTTGTGGAAAGAACTGACATGCAATGACTCTAGCTGTGGTTTGTGAAAAGAACACACATGCAATGACTCTAGCTATGGTTCATGAAAAGAACACACATCCAGTGACACTAGTGGATCTATATGTGGTTTGCGGAAAGAACAAACATGCAATGACTCTAGCTGCGGTTTGTGAAAAGAACATACATGCAATGACACTGGTATATCCATGTGTGGTTTGTGAGAACAACACACATGCAATGTCTCTGGCTGTGGTTCATGAAAAGAACACACATCCAATGACACTGCTGGATTCATATGTGGTTTGTGGAAAGAAAAGACATGCAATGACTCTAGCTGTGGTTCATGAAAAGATCAGACATGCAATGACACTGGTGGATCCATGTTTCGTTTATGGGAAGAACAGACATGCAATGACTCTGGTTGTGGTTCATGAAAAGAAAACACATGCAATGACACTCGCTGTAGTTTATGAAAAGAACACACATGCAATCACACTGGTGGATCCATGTGTGGTTTGTGGAAAGAACAAACATGCAATGACACTTGGTGTGGTTAATGAAAAGAATAGACATGCAATGACACTGCTGGAGCCATGTGTGGGTTGTGAAAAGAACACACATGCAATGACACTGGTTGTGGTTCATGAAAAGAACACACATCCAGTGACACTGGTGGATCCATATGTGGTTCATGAGAAGAACAGACATGCAATAACTCTAGCTGTGGTTCATGAAAAGAATAGACATGCAATGACAAAGGTGGATCCATATGTGGTTTGTGAGAAGAACACACATGCAATGACTCTGGCTGTGGTTCATCAAAAGAAAACACATCCAATGACAATGGTGTATCCTTATGTGGTTTGTGGAAAGAACAGACATGCAATGACTCTAGTTGTGGTTCGTGAAAAGAACACACATGCAATCACACTAGTGGATCCATGTGTGGTTTGTGGAAAGAACACACATGCAATGACACTGGTGTGGTTCATGAAAAGAGCAGACATGCAATGACACTGGTGGATCCATGTGTGGTTTGTGAGAAGAACACACATGCAATGACACTGGGTGTGGTTCATGAAAAGAAAACACACATCCAATGATAGTGGTGGATCCTTATGTGGTTTGTGAAAAGAACACACATGCAATGACTCTGGGTGTTGTTCATGAAAAGAACACACATCCAATGACACCGGTGGATCCATATGTGGTTTGTGGAAAGAATAGACATGCAATGACACTGGGTGTGGTTCATGAAAAGAACACACATCCAATGACACTGGTGGATCCTTATGTGGTTTGTGGAAAGAACAAACATGCAACGCCACTGGGTGTGGTTAATGAAAAGAACAGACATGCAATGACACTGGTGGACCCATATGTGGTTTGTGGAAAGAACAGACATGCAATGACTCTAGCTGTGGTTTGTGAAAAGAACAGACATGCAATGACTCTAGCTATGATTTGTGAAAAGAACACACATCTAGTGACACTGGTGGATCCATATGTTGTTTGTGGAAAGAACAGACATGCAATGACTCTAACTGTGGTTTGTGAAAAGAACAGACATGCAATGACACTGGTGGATCCATGTGTTGTTTGTGAGAAGAACACACATGCAATGACACTCGGTGTGGTTCATGAAAAGAACACACATCCAATGACACTGGTGGATCCTTATGTGGTTTGTGAAAAGAACACACATGCAATGACTCTGGGTGAAAAAATTCATGAAAAGAACACACATCCAATGACACCGGTGGATCCATCACTGGGTGTGGTTCATGAAAAGAACACACATCCAATGACACTAGTGGATCCTTATGTGGTTTGTGGAAAGAACAGACATGCAATGACACTGGGTGTGGTTAATGAAAAGAACAGACATGCAATGACACCGGTGGATCCATGTGTGGTTTGTGAGAAGAACACACATGCAATGACACTAGTTGTGCTTCATGAAAATA
Source organism: Avena insularis (assembly GCA_023614405.1). NCBI lineage: Eukaryota > Viridiplantae > Streptophyta > Magnoliopsida > Poales > Poaceae > Avena > Avena insularis. The sequence goes on along the minus strand of CM042690.1, from coordinate 161,013,724 downwards.
ACACACATCCAGTGACACTAGTGGATCCATATGTGGTTTATGAGAAGAACAGACATGCAATGACTCTAGCTGTGGTTCATGAAAAGAACAGACATGAAGTGACACTAGTGGATCCATGTGTGGTTTGTGAGAAGAACACACATGCAATGGCTCTGGCTGTGGTTCATGACAAGAAAACACATCCAATGACAATGGTGTATCCTTATGTTGTTTGTGGAAAGAACAGACATGCAATGACTCTAGTTGTGGTTCATGAAAAGAACAGACATGCAATGACACTGGTGGATCCATGTGTGGTTTATGGGAAGTACAGACATGCAATGACTCTAGCTGTGGTTCATGAAAATAATAGACATGCAATGACACTGGTGGATCCATGTGTGGTTTGTGAGAAGAACACACATGCAATGACTCTGGCTGTGGTTCATGAAAAGAAAACATATCCAATGACAATGGTGTATCCTTATGTGGTTTGTGGAAAGAACACACATGCAATGACTCCAATTGTGGTTCATGAAAAGAACACACATGCAATCACACTAGTGGATCCATGTGTGGTTTGTGGAAAGAACAGACATGCAATGACACTGGTGTGGTTCATGAAAAGAGCAGACATGCAATGACACTGGTGGATCTATGTGTGGTTTGTGAGAAGAACACACATGCAATGACACTGGGTGTAGTTCATGAAAAGAACACACATCCAATGACACGGGTGGATCCTTATGTGGTTTCTGAAAAGAACACACATGCAATGACTCTAGCTGTGGTTCATGAAAAGAACACACATCCAATGACACTGGTGGATCCATATGTGGTTTGTGGAAAGAATAGACAAGCAATGATTCTAACTGTGGTTTGTGAAAAGAACACACATTCTATGACTCTAGCTATGGTTCATGAAAAGAACACACATCCAGTGACACTGGTGGATCCATATGTGGTTTTCGGAAAGAACAGACATGCAATGACTCTAGCTGTGGTTTGTGAAAAGAACAGACATGTAATGACTTTAGCTGTGGTTTGTGAGAAGAACAAACATGCAATGACACTTGGTGTGGTTCATGAAAAGAACACACATCCAATGACACTGGTGTATCCTTATGCGGTTTGTGAGAAGAACTGACATGCAATGACTCTAGCTGTGGTTAATGAAAAGAACAGACATGCAATGACTCTAGCTGTGGTTCATGAAGAGAACACACATGCAATGACACTGGTGGATCCATGTGTGGTTTGTGGGAAGAACAGACATGCAATGTCTCTGGCTGTGGTTCATGAAAAGAACACACATCCAATGACACTGGTGGATCCATGTGTGGTTTGTGGGAAGAACAGACATGCAATGACTCTAGCTGTGATTCATTAAAAGAACAGACATGGAATGACACTGGTGGATCCATGTGTGGTTTGTGGGAAGAACAAACATGCAATGACTCTGGTTGTGGTTCACGAAAAGAAAACACATGCAATGACACTGGGTGTGGTTTTTGAAAAGAACACGCATGCAATGACACTGGTGGATCCATGTGTGGTTTGTGGAAAGAACAGACATGCAATGACACTGGGTGTGGTTAATGAAAAGAACAGACATGCAATGACACTGCTGGATACATGTGTGGTTTGTGAGAAGAACACACATGCAATGACACTGGTTGTGGTTCATCAAAAGAACACACATCCAGTGACACTGGTGGATCCATATGTAGTTTGTGAGAAGAATAGACATGCAATGACTCGAGCTGTGGTTCATGAAAAGAACAGACATGCAATGACACTGGTGGATCCATGTGTGGTTTGTGATAAGAACACACATGCAATGACTCTGGCTGTGGTTCATGAAAAGAAAACATATCCAATGACAATGGTGTATCCTTATGTGGTTTATGGAAAGAACAGACATGCCATGACTCTAGTTGTGGTTCATGAAAAGAACACACATGCAATCACACTGGTGGATCCATGTGTGGTTTGAGGAAAGAATAGACATGCAATGACACTGGTTTGGTTCATGAAAAGAGCAGACATGCAATGACACTGGTGGATCCATGTGTGGTTTGCGAGAAGAACACACATGCAATGACACTAGGTGTGGTTCATGAAAAGAACACACATCCAATGACACAGGTGGATCCTTATGTGGTTTGTGAAAAGAACACACATGCAATGACTCTAGCTGTGGTTAATGAAAAGAACACCATCCAATGACACTGGTGGATCCATATGTGGCTTGTGGAAAGAACAACCATGCAATGACTCTAGTTGTGGTTTGTGAAAAGAATACACATTCAATGACTCTAGCTGTGGTTCATGAAAAGAACACACATCAAGTGACACTGGTGGATCCATATGTGGTTTGTGGAAAGAACATACATGCAATGACTCTAGCTGTGGTTTGTGAAAAGAACAGACATGCAATGACTATAGCTGTGGTTTGTGAGAAGAACACACATGCAATGACACTGGGTGTGGTTCATGAAAAGAACACACATCCAATGACACTGGTGTATCCTTATGTGGTTTGTTAGAAGAACTGGCATGCAATGACTCTAGCTGTGGTTCATGAAAAGAACAGACATGCAATGACTCTAGTTGTGGTTCATGAAAAGAACAAACATGCAATGACACTAGTGGATCCATGTGTGGTTTGTGGTAAGAACAGACATGCAATGACTCTGGTTGTGGTTCATGAAAAGAAAACACATGCAATGACATTGGGTGTGGTTCATGAAATGGACACACATGCAATGATACTGGCGGATCCATGTGTGGTTTTGGAAAGAATAGACATGCAATGAATCTAGTTGTGGTTAATGAAAGGAGCAGATATGCAATGACACTCGTGGATCTATGTGTTGTTTATGAGAAGAACACACATGCAAAGACACTGGGTGTGGTTCACGAAAAGAACACACATCAAATGACACTGGTGGATCCTTATGTGGATTGTGAAAAGAACACACATGCAATGACTCTAGCTGTGGTTCATGAAAAGAACACACATCCAACGACACTAGTGGATCCATATGTGGTTTATGAAAAGAACACACGTGCAATGATTCTAATTGTGGTTTGTGATAAGAACACACATGCAATGACTCTGGCTGTGGTTTGTGAAAAGAACACACATCCAGTGACACTGGTGGATCCATATGTTGTTTGTGGAAAGAATAGACATGCATTGACTCTAGCTGTGGTTTGTGAAAAGAACAGACATGCAATGGCACTGGTGGATCCATGTGTGGATTGTGAGAAGAACACACATGCAATGACACTGGGTGTGGTTCATGAAAAGAACACACATCCAATGAGACTGGTGCTTCCTTATGTGGTTTGTGAAAAGAACACACTTGCAATGACTATGGGTGTGGTTCATGAAAAGAACACACATCCAATGACACTGGTGGATCCATATGTGGTTTGTGAGAAGAACACACATGCAATGACACTGGGTGTGGTTCATGAAAAGAACACACATCCAATGACACTGGTGGATCCTTATGTTGTTTGTGGCAAGAACAGACATGCAATGACACTAGGCATGGTTAATGAAAATAACAGACATGTAATGACACTGGTGGATCCATGTATGGTTTGTGAGAAGAACACACATGCAATGACACTGGTTCTGGTTCATTAAAAAACACACATCTAGTGACTCTGGTGGATCCATATGTGGTTTGTGAGAAGAACAAAGATGCAATGACTCTAGCCATGGTTCATGAAAAGAACATACATGCAATGACACTGGTGGATCCATGTGTGGTTTGTGAGAACAACACACATGCAATGACTCTAGCTGTGTATCATGAAGAGAAACCACATCTAATGACAATGGTTTATCCTTATGTGGTTTGTGGAAAGAACAGACTTGCAGTAACTCTGGTTGTGGTTCATGAAGTAACACAATGTAATGACACTGGTGGATCCATGTGTGGTTTCTGGAAAGAACAGACATGCAATGACTCTAGATATGGTTTGTGAAAGAGCAGACATGCAATGACACTGGTGGATCCATGTGTGGTTTGTGGAAAGAACATACATGCAATGACTCTAGCTGTGATTCATGAAACGAATAGACATGCAATGACACTGGTGGATCCTTACGTGGTTTGTGAAAAGAACACACATGCAATGACTCTGGGTGTGGTTCATGAAAAGAACACACATCCAATGACACTAGTGGATCCATATGTAGTTTGTGGAAAGAACAGACATGCAATGACACTGGGTGTGGTTCATGAAAAGAACACACATCCAATGACATTGGTGGATCATTATGTGGTTTGTGGAAAGAACAAACATGCAATGACTCTAGCTGTTGTTTGTGAAAAGAACTGACATGCAATTACACTAGTGGATCCATGTGTGGTTTGTGAGAAGAACACACATGCAATGACACTGGGTGTGGTTGATGAAAAGAACACACATCCAATGACACTGGTGTATCCTTATGTGGTTTGTGAGAAGAACAGACATGCAATGACACTACTGGATCCATGTGTGGTTTGTGAGAAGAACAGACATGCAATGCCTCTGGCTGTGGTTCATGAAAAGAACACACATCCAATGAGACTGGTGGATCCATATGTCGTTTGTGGAAAGAACAGACATGCAATGACTCTAGTTGTGAGTCATGAAAAGAATAGACATGTAATGACACTGGTGGATCCATGTGTGGTTTTTGGGAAGAACAAACATGCAATGACTCTTGTTGTGGTTCATGAAAATAAAACACATGCAATGACACTAGGTGTGGTTTTTGAAAAGAACACACATGCAATGACTCTGGTGGATCCATGTGTGGTTTGTGGAAAGAACAGAAATGCAATGACACTGGGTGTGGTTAATGAAAAGAATAGACATGCAATGACACTGCTAGATACATGTGTGGTTTATGAGAAGAACACACATGCAATGACACTGGTTGTGGTTCATCGAAAGGACACACATCCAGTGTCACTGGTGGATCCATATGTAGTTTGTGAGAAGAATAAACATGCAATGACTCGAGCTGTGGTTCATGAAAAGAATAGACATGCAATGACACTGGTTGATCCATGTGTGGTTTGTGAGAAGAACACACATGCAATGACTCTAGCTGTGGTTCATGAAAAGAAAACACATCCAATGAAAATGGTGTATCCTTATGTGGTTTGTGGAAAGAACAGACATGCAAAGACTCTAGTTGTGGTTCATGAAAAGAACACACATGCAATCACACTTGTGGATCCATTTGTGGTTTGAGGAAAGAATAGACATGCAATGACACTGGTGTGGTTCATGAAAAGAGCAGACATGCAATGACACTCGTGGATCCATGTGTGGTTTGTGAATAGAACACACATGCAATGACACTGGGCGTGGTTCATGTAAAGAACACACATCCAATGACACGGGTGGATCCTTATGTGGTTTGTGAAAAGAACACGCATGCAATGACTCTAGCCGTGGTTAATGAAAAGAACACACATCCAATGACACTAGTGGATCCATATGTGGTTTGTGGAAAGAATATCCATGCAATGACACTAGCTGTGGTTTGTGAAAAGAACACACATTCAATGACTCTAGCTACGGTTCATGAAAAAACACACATCCAGTGACACTGGTGGATCGATATGTGGTTTGTGGAAAGAACAAACATGCAATGACTCTAGCTGTGGTTTGTGAAAAGAACAGACATGCAATGACTCTAGCTGTGGTTTGTGAGAAGAATACACATGGAATGACACTAGGTGTGGTTCATGAGAAGAACCCACATCCAATGACACTAGTGTATCCTTATGTGGCTTGTGAGAATAACTAGCATGCAATGACTCTAGATGTGGTTCATGAAAAGAACAGACATGCAATGACTCTAGTTGTGGTTCATGAAAAGAACACTAGTGGATCAATGTGTGGTTTGTGAGAAGAACACACATGCAATAACACTGGTTGTGGTTCATGAAAAGAACACATATCCAGTGACACTGGTGGATCCATATGTGGTTTGTGAGAAGAACAGACATGCAATGACTCTAGCCGTGGTTCATGAAAACAACAGACATAAAATGACACTGGTGGATCCATGTGTGGTTTGTGAGAAGAACACACATGCAATGACTCTGGCTATGGTTCATGAAAATAAAGCACATCCACCGACAATGGTGTATCCTTATGTGGTTTGTGGAAAGAATAGACATGCAATAACTCTGGTTGTGGTTCATGAAAAGAACACACAAGCAATGACACTAGTGGATCCATGTGTGGTTTGTGGAAGGAACAAACATGCAATAACTCTAGCTATGGTTTGTGAAAAGAGCAGACATGCAATGACACTAGTGGATCCATGTGTGGTTTGTGGAAAGAACAGACATGCAATGACTCTAGCTGTGGTTCATCAAAGAGCAGACATGCAATGACACTGGTGGATCCTTATGTGGTTTGTGAAAAGGACACACATGCAATGACTCTGGGTGTGGTTCATGAAAAGAACACACATCCAATGACACTGGTGGATCCATATGTTGTTTGTGGAAAGAACAGACATGCAATGACTCTGGGTGTGGTTCATGAAAAGAACACATCCAATGACACTGGTGGATCCATGTGTGGTTTGTGGAAGGAACAAACATGCAATAACTCTATCTATGGTTTGTGAAAAGAGCAGACATGCAATGACACTAGTGGATCCATGTGTGGTTTGTGGAAAGAACAGACATGCAATGACTCTAGCTGTGGTTCATCAAACGAACAGACATGCAATAACACTGGTGGATCCTTATGTGGTTTGTGAAAAGGACACACATGCAATGACTCTGGGTGTGGTTCATGAAAAGAACACACATCCAATGACACTGGTGGATCCATATGTTGTTTGTGGAAAGAATAGACATGCAGTAACACTGGGTGTGGTTCATGAAAAGAACACACATCCAATGACACTCGGTGGATCCTAATGTGGTTTGTAGAAAGAATAGACATGCAATGACACTGGGTGTGGTTAATGAAAAGAACAGACATGCAATGACACTGGTGGATCCATGTGTGGTTTGTGAGAAGAACACACACGCAATGACACTGGTTGTGGTTCATGAAAAGAACACACATCCAGTGACACTGGTGGATCCATATGTGGTTTGTGAGAAGAACAGAAATGCAATGACTCTACCTGTGGCTCATGAAAAGAACAGACATGCGATGACACTGGTGGATCCATGTGTAGTTTGTGGGAAGAATAGACATGCAATGACTCTGGATATGGTTCATGAAAAGAAAACACATGCAATGACACTGGGTGTGGTTCATGAAATGAACACACATGCAATGACACTGGCGGATCCATGTGTCGTTTGTGGAAAGAACAAACATGCAATGACTCTAGCTGAGGTTAAAGAAAAGAGCAGACATGCAATGACATAGGTGGATCCATGTGTGGTTTGTGAGAAGAACACACATGCAATGACATTGGGTGTGGTTCATGAAAAGGACACACATCTAATGACACTGGTGGATCCTTATGTGGTTTGTGAAAAGAACACACATGCAATGACTCTAGCTGTGGTTCATGAAAAGAACACACATCTAATGACACTGGTGGATCCATATGTGGTTTGTCGAAAGAAGAGACATGCAATGACTCTAGATATGGTTTGTGAAAAGAACACACATGCAATGACTCTAGCTATGGTTTGTGAAAAGAACACACATCCAGTGACACTAGTGGATCCATACGTAGTTTGTGGAAAGAACAAACATCCAATGACTCTAGCCGTGGTTTGTGAAAAGAACTGACATGCAATTACACTAGTGGATCCATGTGTGGTTTGTGAGAAGAACACACATGCAATGACACTGGGTGTGGTTCATGAAAAGATCACACATCCAATGATACTAGTGTATCCTTATGTGGTTCATGAAAATAACAGACATGCAATGACTCTAGATATGGTTTGTGAAAAGAGCAGACATGCAATGGCACTGGTGGATCCATGTGTGGTTTGTGTAAAGACCATACATGCAATGACTCTAGCTGTGGTTCATGAAAAGAACAGACATGCAATGGCACTGGTGGATCCTTTTGCGGTTTGTGAAAATAACACACATGTAATGACTCTGGGTGTGGTTCATGAAAAGATCACACATCCAATGACACTGGTGGATCCATATGTGGTTTGTGGAAAGAATAGACATGCAATGACGCTGGATGTGGTTCATGAAAAGAACACACATCCAATGACACTAGTGGATCCTTATGTGGTTTGTGGAAAGAACGGACATGCAATGACACTGGGTGTGGTTAATGAAAAGAACAGACATGCAATGACACTGGTGGATCCATGTGTGGTTTGTGAGAAGAACACACATGCAATGACACTAGTTGTGGTTCATGAAAAGAACACACATCCACTGACACTGGTGGATCCATATGTGGTTTGCGAGAAGAACATACATGCAATGACTCTTCCTGTGGTTCATGAAAAGAGCAGACGTACAATGACACTAGTGGATCAATGCGTGGTTTGTGAGAAGAACACACATGCAATGACTCTGGCTGTGGTTCATGAAAATAAAACACATCCAATGACATTGGTGTATCCTTGTGTGGTTTGTGGAATGAACAGACATGCAATGACTCTAGCTGTGGTTGATGAAAAAAAACAGACATGCAATGACACCGGTGGATCCATGTGTGGTTTGTGAGAAGAACAAACATGCAATGACTCTAGTAGTGGTTCATGAAAAGAACAGACATGCAATAACACTGGTGGATCCATGTGTGGTTTGTGGGAAGAACAGACATGCAATGACTCTGGCTGTGGTTCATGAAAAGAAAACACATGACATGACACTAGGTGTGGTTCATGAAAAGAACACACATGCAATGACACTGGTGGATCCATGTGTGGTTTGTGGAATGAACAGACATGCAATGACTCTGGCTGTGGTTCATGAAAAGAACACACATCCAATGACACTGGTGGATCCATGTGTGGTTTGTGGAAAGAACAGACATGTAATCACTCTAGCTGTGGTTCATGGAAAGAATAGACATGCAATGACACCGGTGGATCCTTATGTGGTTTGTGAAAAGAACACACATGCAATGACTCTGGGTGTAGTTCATGAAAGGAACACACATCCAATGACACTAGTGGATCCATATGTGGTTTGTGGAAAGAATAGACATGCAATAACACTGGGTGTGGTTCATGAAAAGAACACACATCCAATGACACTGGTGGATACTTATGTGGTTTGTGGAAAGAACAGACATGCAATGACACTGGGTGTGGTTAATGAAAAGAACAACATGCAATGACACTGGTGGATCCATGTGTGGTTTGTGAGAAGAACACACATGCAATGACACTGGTTGTGGTTCATGAAAAGAACACACATCTAGTGACACTGGTGGATCCATATGTGGTTTGTGAGAAGAACAGACATGCAATGACTCTAGCTGTGGTTCATGAAAAGAACAGACATGCAATGACACTGGTGGATCCATGTCTGGTTTGTGAGAAGAACACAGATGCAATGACACTGGTTGTGGTTCATGAAAAGAACACATATCCAGAAACACTAGTGGATCCATATGTGGTTTGTGAGAAGAACAGACATGCAATGACTCTAGCCGTGGTTCATGGAAAGAACAGACATGCAATGACACTGGTGGATCCATGTGAGGTCTGTGAGAAGAACACACATGCAATGACTCTGGTTGTGGTTCATGAAAATAAAACACATCCAATGACAATGGTGTATCCTTATGTGGTTTGTGGAAAGAACAAACATGCAATAACTCTAGCTATGGTTTGTGAAAAGAGCAGACATGCAATGACACTGGTGGATCCATGTGTGGTTTGTGGAAAGAATGTACATGCAGTGACTCTAGCTGTGGTTCATGAAATGAACAGACATGCAATGACACTGGTGGATCCTTATGTGGTTTGTGAAAAGAACAGACATGCAATGACACTGGTGGATCCTAATGTGGTTTGTGGAAAGAACATACATGTAATGACACTGGGTGTGGTTAATGAAAAGAATAGACATGCAATGACACTGGTGGATCCATGTGTGGTTTCTGAGAAGAACACACATGTAATGACACTGGTTGTGGTTCATGAAAAGAACACACATCTAGTGACACTGGTGGATCCATATGTGGTTTGTGAGAAGAACAGACATGCAATGACTCTACCTGTGGTTCATGAAAATAATAGACATGCAATGACACTAGTGGATCCATGTGTGGTTTGTGAGAAGAACACACATGCAATAACACTGGTTGTGGTTCATGAAAAGAACACATATCCAGTGACACTGGTGGATCCATATGTGGTTTGTGAGAAGAACAGACATGCAATGACTCTAGCCGAGGTTCATGAAAAGAACAGACATACAATGACACTGGTGGATCCATATGTGGTTTGTGAGAAGAACACACATGCAATGACTCTGGCTGTGGTTCATGAAAATAAAACACATCCACTGACAATGGTGTATCCTTATGTGGTTTGTGGAAAGAACAGACATGCAATAACTCTGTTGTGGTTCATGAAAAGAACACACAAGCAATGACACTGGTGGATCCATGTGTGGTTTGTGGAAGGAACAAACATGCAATAACTCTAGCTATGGTTTGTGAAAAGAGCAGACATGCAATGACACTAGTGGATCCATGTGTGGTTTGTGGAAAGAATAGACATGCAATGACTCTAGCTGTGGTTCATCAAACAATGCAGGAAGCAATGACACTGGTGGATCCTTATGTGGTTTGTGAAAAGGACACACATGCAATGACTCTGGGTGTGGTTCATGAAAAGAACACACATCCAATGACACTGGTGGATCCATATGTTGTTTGTGGAAAGAATAGACATGCAATGCCACTGGGTGTGGTTCATGAAAAGAACACACATCCAATGACACTGGTGGATCCTAATGTGGCTTGTGGAAAGAATAGACATGCAAAGGACACTGGGTGTGGTTAATGAAAAGAACACACATGCAATGACACGGTGGATCCATGTGGTTTGTGAGAAGAACAGACATGCAATGACTCTAGTTGTGGTTCATGAAAAGAACACACATCCAAAGTGACACTGGTGGATCCATATGTTGTTTGTGAGAAGAAACAGACATGCAATGACTCTACCGTGGTTCATGAAAATAATAGACATGCGATGACACTGTGGATCCATGTAGTTTGTGGGAAGAACAGACATGCACTGACTCTTGATATGGTTCATTAAAAGAAAACACATGCAATGACACTGGGTGTGGTTCATGAAATGAACAAACATGCAATGACACTAGCAGATCCATGTGTGGTTTGTGGAAAGAACAGACATGCAATGACTCTAGCTGTGGTTAATGAAAAGAGCAGACATGCAATGACACAGGTGGATCCATGTGTGGTTTGTGAGAAGAACACACATGCAATGACACTGGGTGTCGTTCATGAAAAGGACACACATCTAATGACACTGGTGGATCCTTATGTGGCTTGTGAAAACAACACACATGCAATGACTCTAGCTGTGGTTCATGAAAAGAACACACATCTAATGACACTGGTGGATCCATATGTGGTTTGTGGAAAGAAGAGACATGCAATGACTCTAGCTATGGTTTGTGAAAAGAACCCACATGCAATGACTCTAGCTATGGTTTATGAAAAGAACACACATCCAGTGACAGTAGTGGATCCATATGTAGTTTATGGAAAGAACAAACATGCAATGACTCTAGCTGGTTTGTGAAAATAACAGACATGCAATGACACTAGTGGATCCATGTGTGGTTTGTGAGAAGAACAGACATGCAATGACACTGGGTGTGGTTAATGAAAAGAACACACATCCAATGAGACTGGTGGATCCATATGTCGTTTGTGGAAAGAACAGACATGCAATGACTCTAGCTGTGATTCATGAAAATAACAGACATGCAATGACACTGGTGGATACATGTGTGGTTTTTGGGAAGAACAAACATGCAATGACTCTGGTTGTGGTTCATGAAAATAAAACACATGCAATGACACTAGGTGTGGTTTTTGAAAAGAACACACATGCAATGACACTGGTGGATCCATGTGTGGTTTGTGGAAAGAACATACATGCAATGACACTGGGTGTGGTTAATGAAAAGAGTAGACATGCAATGACACTGTTGGATACATGTGTGGTTTGTGAGAAGAACAGACATGCAATGACTCTAGTTGTGGTTCATGAAAATAACAGACATGCAATGACACTAGTGGATCCATGTGTGGTTTGTGGGAAGAACAGACATGCAATGACTCTGGCTGTGGTTCATGAAAAGAAAACACATGACATGGATACATGTGTGGTTTGTGAGAAGAACAGACATGCAATGACTCTAGTTGTGGTTCATCAAAAGAACACACATCCAGTGCCACTGGTGGATCCATATGTGGTTTGTGAGAAGAATACATATGCAATGACACTGGTTGTGGTTCATGAAAAGAACACACATCCAGTGACACTGGTGGATCCATATGTGGTTTGTGAGAAGAATAGACATGCAATGACTCTAGCTGTGCTTCATGAAAAGAAAGCACATCCAATGAAAATGGCGTATCCCTCTGTGGTTTGTGGAAAGAACAGACATGCAATGACTCTAGTTGTGGTTCAAGAAAAGAACACACATGCAATCACACTGGTGGATCCATGTGTGGTTTGAGGAAAGAATAGACATGCAATGACACTGGTGTGGTTCATGAAAAGAGCACACATGCAATGACACTAGTGGATCCATGTGTGGTTTGTGAGAAGAACACACATGCAATGACACTGGGCGTGGTTCATGAAAAGAACACACATCCAATGTCACGGGTGGATCCTTATGTGGTTTGTGAAAAGAACACACATGCAATGACTCTAGCCATGGTTAATGAAAAGAACACACATCCAATGACACTGGTGGATCCATATGTGGTTTGTGGAAAGAACAGCCATGCAATGACTATAGCTGTGGTTTGTGAAAAGAACACACATTCAATGACTCAAGCTGCGGTTCATGAAAAGAACACACATCCAGTGACACTGGTGGATCAATATGTGGTTTGTGGAAAGAACAAACATGCAATGACTCTAGCTGTGGTTTGTGAAAAGAACAGACATGCAATGACTCTAGCTGTGGTTTGTGAGAAGAACACACATGGAATGACACTGGGTGTGGTTCATGAGAAGAACACACATCCAATGACACTAGTGTATCCTTATGTGGCTTGTGAGAATAACTAGCATGCAATGACTCTAGATGTGGTTCATGAAAAGAACAGACATGCAATGACTCTAGTTGTGGTTCACGAAAAGAACAAACATGCAATGACACTGGTGGATCCATGTGTGGTTTGTGGGAAGAACAAACATGCAATGACTCTGGCTGTGGTTCACGAAAAGAAAACACATGCAATGACATTGGGTGTGGTTCATGAAATCGACACACATGCAATGATACTGGCGAATCCATGTGTGGTTTGTGGAAAGAACACACATCCAATGAATCTAGCTGTGGTTAATGAAAGGAGCAGACATGCAATGACACTCGTGGATCTATGTGTGGTTTGTGAGAAGAACACACATGCAAAGACACTGGGTGTGGTTCAGGAAAAGAACACACATCAAATGACATTGGTGGATCCTTATGTGGATTGTGAAAAGAACACACATGCAATGACTCTAGCTGTGGTTCATGAAAAGAACACACATCCAACGACACTAGTGGATCCATATGTGGTTGATGAAAAGAGCACACGTGCAATGACTCTAGATGTGGTTTGTGAGAAGAACACACATGCAATGACTCTGGCTGTGGTTTGTGAAAAGAACACACATCAAGTGACACTGGTGGATCCATATGTGGTTTGTGGAAAGAATAGACATGCAATGTCTCTAGCTGTGGTTTGTGAAAAGAACAGACATGCAATGACACTGGTGGATCCATGTGTGGTTTGTCAGAAGAACACATATGCAATGACACTAGGTGTGGTTCATGAAAAGAACACACATCCAATTACACTGGTGCATCCTTATGGGGTTTGTGAAAAGAACACACATGCAATGACTCTGGGTGTGGTTCATGAAAAGAACACACATCCTATGACACTGGTGGATCCATATGTGGTTTGTGAGAAGAACACACATGCACTGACAGTGGGTGTGGTTCATGAAAACAACACACATCCAGTGACACTGGTGGATCCTTATGTGGTTTGTGGAAAGAACAGACATGCAATGACACTAGGTGTGGTTAATGAAAAGAACAGACATGCAATGACACTGGTGGATCCATGTATGGTTTGTGAGAAGAACACACGTGCAATGACACTGGTTCTGGTTCATGAAAAAACACACATCGAGTGACACTGGTTTATCCTTATGTGGTTTGTGGAAAGAACATATATGTAGTAACTCTGGTTGTGGTTCATGAAAAGAACACACATGCAATGACACTGGTGGATCCATGTGTGGTTTGTGGAAAGAACAAACATGCAATGACTCTAGCTATGGTTTGTGAAAAGAGTAGACATGCAATGACACTGGTGGATGCATGTGTGGTTTGTGTAAAGAACATACATGCAATGACTCTACCTGTGGTTCACGAAAAGAACAGACATGCAATGGCACTGGTGGATCCTTATGTGGTTTGTGAAAATAACACACATGTAATGACTCTGGGTGTGGTTCATGAAAAGATCACACATCCAATGACACTGGTGGATCCATATGTGGTTTGTGGAAACAATATACGTGCAATGACGCTGGATGTGGTTCATGAAAAGAACACACATCCAATGACACTGGTGGATCCTTATGTGGTTTGTGGAAAGAACGGACATGCAATGACACTGGGTGTGGTTAATGAAAAGAACAGAGATACAATGACACTGGTGGATCCATGTGTCGTTTGTGAGAAGAACAAACATGCAACGACACTGGTTGTGGTTCATGAAAAGAACACATCCAAAGGACACCGATGGATCCATATGTGGTTTGTGAGAAGAACATACATGCAATGACTCTACCCGTGGTTCATGAAAAGAGCAGACATACGATGACACTAGTGCATCCATGCGTGCTTTGTGAGAACAACACACATGCAATGACTCTGGCTATGGTTCATGAAAAGATAACACATCCAATGACAATGGTGTATCCTTGTGTGGTTTGTGGAACGAATTGACATGCAATGACTCTAGTTGTGGTTCATGAACAGAACACACGTCTAGTGACACTGGTGGATCCATATGTGGTTTGTGAGAAGAACACACATGAAATGACTCTTAGTGTGGTTCATGAAAAGAACACACATCCAATGACACTGGTGTATCCTTATGTGGTTTTTAAGAAGAACAGACATGCAATGACTCTAGCTGTGGTTCATGAAAAGAACAGACATGCAATGACACCGGTGGATCCATGTGTGGTTTGTGAGAAGAACAGACATGCAATAAATCTAGTTGTGGTTCATGAAAATAACAGACATCCAATGACACTGGTGGATCCATGTGTGGTTTGTGGGAAGAACAAACATGCAATGACTCTGGCTGTGGTTCACGAAAAGAAAACACATGCAATGACATTGGGTGTGGTTCATGAAATCGACACACATGCAATGATACTGGCGAATCCATGTGTGGTTTGTGGAAAGAACACACATCCAATGAATCTAGCTGTGGTTAATGAAAGGCGTACATGCAATGACACTCGTGGATCTATGTGTGGTTTGTGAGAAGAACACACATGCAAAGACACTGGGTGTGGTTCAGGAAAAGAACACACATCAAATGACATTGGTGGATCCTTATGTGGATTGTGAAAAGAACACACATGCAATGACTCTAGCTGTGGTTCATGAAAAGAACACACATCCAACGACACTAGTGGATCCATATGTGGTTGATGAAAAGAACACACGTGCAATGACTCTAGATGTGGTTTGTGAGAAGAACACACATGCAATGACTCTGGCTGTGGTTTGTGAAAAGAACACACATCAAGTGACACTGGTGGATCCATATGTGGTTTGTGGAAAGAATAGACATGCAATGTCTCTAGCTGTGGTTTGTGAAAAGAACAGACATGCAATGACACTGGTGGATCCATGTGTGGTTTGTCAGAAGAACACATATGCAATGACACTAGGTGTGGTTCATGAAAAGAACACACATCCAATTACACTGGTGCATCCTTATGGGGTTTGTGAAAAGAACACACATGCAATGACTCTGGGTGTGGTTCATGAAAAGAACACACATCCTATGACACTGGTGGATCCATATGTGGTTTGTGAGAAGAACACACATGCAATCGGCAGTGGGTGTGGTTCATGAAAACAACACACATCCAGGACACCGTGGATCCTTATGTGGTTTGTGGAAAGAAACGACATGCAATGACACTAGGTGTGGTTAATGAAAAGAACAGACATGCAATGACACTGGTGGATCCATGTATGGTTTGTGAGAAGAACACACGTGCAATGACACTGGTTCTGGTTCATGAAAAAACACACATCTAGTGACGCTGGTTTATCCTTATGTGGTTTGTGGAAAGAACAGATATGTAGTAACTCTGGTTGTGGTTCATGAAAAGAACACACATGCAATGACACTGGTGGATCCATGTGTGGTTTGTGGAAAGAACAAACATGCAATGACTCTAGCTATGGTTTGTGAAAAGAGTAGACATGCAATGACACTGGTGGATGCATGTGTGGTTTGTGTAAAGAACATACATGCAATGACTCTACCTGTGGTTCACGAAAAGAACAGACATGCAATGGCACTGGTGGATCCTTATGTGGTTTGTGAAAATAACACACATGTAATGACTCTGGGTGTGGTTCATGAAAAGATCACACATCCAATGACACTGGTGGATCCATATGTGGTTTGTGGAAACAATATACGTGCAATGACGCTGGATGTGGTTCATGAAAAGAACACACATCCAATGACACTGGTGGATCCTTATGTGGTTTGTGGAAAGAACGGACATGCAATGACACTGGGTGTGGTTAATGAAAAGAACAGAGATGCAATGACACTGGTGGATCCATGTGTCGTTTGTGAGAAGAACAAACATGCAACGACACTGGTTGTGGTTCATGAAAAGAACACACATCCAGTGACACTGATGGATCCATATGTGGTTTGTGAGAAGAACATACATGCAATGACTCTACCCGTGGTTCATGAAAAGAGCAGACATACGATGACACTAGTGCATCCATGCGTGCTTTGTGAGAACAACACACATGCAATGACTCTGGCTATGGTTCATGAAAAGATAACACATCCAATGACAATGGTGTATCCTTGTGTGGTTTGTGGAACGAATTGACATGCAATGACTCTAGTTGTGGTTCATGAACAGAACACACGTCCAGTGACACTGGTGGATCCATATGTGGTTTGTGAGAAGAACACACATGAAATGACTCTAGCTGTGGTTCATGAAAAGAACAAACATGCAATGAAACTGGTGGATCCATGTGTGGTTTGTGAAAAGAACAGACATGCAATGACTCTGGTTGTGGTTCAGGAAAAGAACACACATCCAATGACACTAGTGGATCCATATGTGGTTTGTGGAAAGAACAGACATGCAATGACTCTAGTTGTGGTTCATGAAAAGAACAGACATGCAATAACACTGGTGGATCCATGTGTGGTTTGTGGGAAGAACAGACATGCAATGACTCTGGCTGTGGTTCATGAAAAGAAAACACATGACATGACACTAGGTGTGGTTCATGAAAAGAACACACATGCAATGACACTGGTGGATCCATGTGTGGTTTGTGGAATGAACAGACATGCAATGACTCTGGCTGTGGTTAATGAAAAGAACACACATCCAATGACACTGGTGGATCCCGGTGTGGTTTGTGGAAAGAACAGACATGCTATGACTCTAGCTATGGTTCATGAAAATAATAGACATGCAATGACACTGGTGGATCCTTATCTGGTTTGTGAAAAGAACACACATGCAATGACTCTGGGTGTAGTTCATGAAAAGAACACACATCCAATGACACTGGTGGATCCATATGTGGTTTGTGGAAAGAATAGACATGCAATTACACTGGGTGTGGTTCATGAAAAGAACACACATCCAATGACACTGGTGGATACCTATGTGGTTTGTGGAAAGAACAGACATGCAATGACACTGGGTGTGGTTAATGAAAAGAACAGACATGCAATGAAACTGGAGGATCCATGTGTGGTTTGTGAGAAGAACACACATGCAATGACACTGGTTGTGGTTCATGAAAAGAACACACATCTAGTGACACTGGTGGATCCATATGTGGTTTGTGAGAAGAACAGACATGCAATGACTCTAGCTGTGGTTCATGAAAAGAACAGACATGCAATGACACTGGTGGATCCATGTTTGGTTTGTGAGAAGAACACACATGCAATGACACTGGTTGTGGTTCATGAAAAGAACACATATCCAGTGACACTGGTGGATCCATATGTGGTTTGTGAGAAGAAAGACATGCAATGACTCTAGCTGTGGTTCATGAAAAGAACAGACATGCAATGACACTGGTGGATCCATGTGTGGTCTGTGAGAAGAACACACATGCAATGACTCTGGTTGTGGTTCATGAAAATAAAACACATCCAATGACAATGGTGTATCCTTATGTGGTTTGTGGAAAGAACAAACATGCAATAACTCTAGCTATTGTTTGTGAAAAGAGCAGACATGCAATGACACTCGTGGATCCATGTGTGGTTTGTGGAAAGAACATACATGCAATGACTCTAGCTGCGGTTCATGAAACGAACAGACTTGCAATGACACTGGTGGATCCTTATGTGGTTTGTGAAAAGAACACACATGCAATGACACTGGTGGATCCTAATGTGGTTTGTGGAAAGAACAGACATGCAATGACACTGGGTGTGGTTAATGAAAAGAACAGACATGCAATGACACTGGTGGATCCATGTGTGGTTTGTGAGAAGAACACACGTGTAATGACACTGGTTGTGGTTCATGAAAAGAACACACATCCAGTGACACTGGTGGATCCATATGTGGTTTGTGAGAAGAACAGATATGCAATGACTCTACCTGTGGTTCATGAAAATAATAGACATGCAATGACACTGGTGGATCCATGTGTGATTTGTGAGAAGAACACACATGTAATGACACTGGTTGTGGTTCATGAAAAGAAAACACATCCAATGAAAATGGTGTATGCTTATGTGGTTTGTGGAAAGAACAGACATGCAATGACTCTAGTTGTGGTTCATGAAAAGAACACACATCCAGTGACACTGCTGGATCCATATGTGGTTTGTGAGAAGAAATGACATGAAATGACTCTTGGTGTGGTTCATGAAAAGAACACATATCCAATGACACTAGTGTATCCTTATGTGGTTTTTAAGAAAATATACATGCAATGACTCTAGCTGTGGTTCATGAAAAGAACAAACATGCAATGAAACTGGTGGATCCATGTGTGGTTTGTGAAAAGAACAGACATGCAATGACTCTGGTTGTGGTTCAGGAAAAGAACACACATCCAATGACACTAGTGGATCCATATGTGGTTTGTGGAAAGAACAGACATGCAATGACTCTAGTTGTGGTTCATGAAAAGAACAGACATGCAATAACACTGGTGGATCCATGTGTGGTTTGTGGGAAGAACATACATGCAATGACTCTGGCTGTGGTTCATGAAAAGAAAACACATACAATGACATTGGGTGTGGTTCATGAAAAGAACACACATGTAATGACACTGGTGGATCCATGTGTGGTTTGTGGAAAGAAGAGACATGCAATGACTCTGGCTGTGGTTCATGAAAAGAACACACATCCAATGACACTGGTGGATCCATGTGTGGTTTGTGGAAAGAACAGACATGCAATGACTCTAGCTATGGTTCATGAAAAGAATAGACATGCAATGACACTGGTGGATCCTTATGTGGTTTGTGAAAAGAACACACATGCAATGACTCTGGGCGTGGTTCATGAAACTAACACACATACAATGACACTGGTGGATCCATATGTGGTTTGTGGAAAGAATAGACATGCAATGACACTGGGTGTGGTTCATGAAAAGAACACACATCTAATGACACTGGTGGATCCTTATGTGGTTTGTGGAAAGAAAAGACATGCAATGACACTGGGTGTGGTTAATGAAAAGAACAGACATGCAATGACACTGGAGGATCCATGTGTGGTTTGTGAGAAGAACACACATGCAATGACACTGGTTGTGGTTCATGAAAAATAACACACATCTAGTGACACTGGTGGATCCATATATGGTTTGTGAGAAGAATAGACATGCAATGACTCTAGTTGTGGTTCATGAAAAAAACAGACATGCAATGACACTGGTGGATCCATGTGTGGTTTGTGAGAAGAACACACATGCAATGACACTGGTTGTGGTTCATGAAAAGAACACATATCTAGTGACACTGGTGGATCCATATGTGGTTTGTGAGAAGAATAGACATGCAATGACTCTAGCCGTGGTTTATGAAAAGAACAGACATACAATGACACTAGTGGATCCATGTGTGGGTTGTGAGAAGAACACACATGCAATGACTCTGGCTGTGGTTCATGAAAATAAAACACATCCAATGACAATGGTGTATCCTTATGTGGTTTGTGGAAAGAACATACATGCAATAACTCTGGTTGTGGTTCATGAAAAGAACACACATGTAGTGACACTAGTGGATCCATGTGTGGTTTGTGGAATGAACAGACATGCAATAACTCTAGCTATGGTTTGTGAAAAGAGTAGACATGCAATGACACTGGTGGATCCATGTGTGGTTTGTGGAAAGAACAGACATACAATGACTCTAGCTGTGGTTCATGAAATGAACAGACATGCAATGACACTGGTGGATCCTTATGTGGTTTGTGAAAAGAACACACATGCAATGACTTTGGGTGTGGTTCATGAAAAGAACACACATCCAATGACACTGGTGGATCCATATGTTGTTTGTGGAAAGAATAGACATGCAATGACACTAGGTGTGGTTCATGAAAAGAACACACATCCAATGACACTGGTGGATCCATATGTGGTTTGTGGAAAGAACAAACATGCAATGACACTGGGTGTGGTTAATGAAAAGAACAGACATGCAATGAC
This sequence comes from Avena insularis, assembly GCA_023614405.1. NCBI lineage: Eukaryota > Viridiplantae > Streptophyta > Magnoliopsida > Poales > Poaceae > Avena > Avena insularis. The sequence continues at coordinate 160,992,529 of CM042690.1, read as the reverse complement.
ACTGGTGGATCCATGTGTGGTTTGTGAGAAGAACACACATGCAATGACACTAGTTGTGGTTCATGAAAAGAACACACATCCACTGACACTGGTGGATCCATATGTGGTTTGTGAGAAGAACATACATGCAATGACTCTTCCTGTGGTTCATGAAAAGAGCAGACATACAATGACACTAGTGGATCAATGCGTGGTTTGTGAGAAGAACACACATGCAATGACTCTGGCTGTGGTTCATGAAAATAAAACACATCCAATGACATTGGTGTATCCTTGTGTGGTTTGTGGAATGAACAGACATGCAATGACTCTAGCTGTGGTTGATGAAAAAAAACAGACATGCAATGACACCGGTGGATCCATGTGTGGTTTGTGAGAAGAACAAACATGCAATGACTCTAGTAGTGGTTCATGAAAAGAACAGACATGCAATAACACTGGTGGATCCATGTGTGGTTTGTGGGAAGAACAGACATGCAATGACTCTGGCTGTGGTTCATGAAAAGAAAACACATGACATGACACTAGGTGTGGTTCATGAAAAGAACACACATGCAATGACACTGGTGGATCCATGTGTGGTTTGTGGAATGAACAGACATGCAATGACTCTGGCTGTGGTTCATGAAAAGAACACACATCCAATGACACTGGTGGATCCATGTGTGGTTTGTGGAAAGAACAGACATGCAATCACTCTAGCTGTGGTTCATGGAAAGAATTGACATGCAATGACACCGGTGGATCCTTATGTGGTTTGTGAAAAGAACACACATGCAATGACTCTGGGTGTAGTTCATGAAAGGAACACACATCCAATGACACTGGTGGATCCATATGTGGTTTGTGGAAAGAATAGACATGCAATAACACTGGGTGTGGTTCATGAAAAGAACACACATCCAATGACACTGGTGGATACTTATGTGGTTTGTGGAAAGAACAGACATGCAATGACACTGGGTGTGGTTAATGAAAAGAACAGACATGCAATGACACTGGTGGATCCATGTGTGGTTTGTGAGAAGAACACACATGCAATGACACTGGTTGTGGTTCATGAAAAGAACACACATCTAGTGACACTGGTGGATCCATATGTGGTTTGTGAGAAGAACAGACATGCAATGACTCTAGCTGTGGTTCATGAAAAGAACAGACATGCAATGACACTGGTGGATCCATGTCTTGTTTGTGAGAAGAACACAGATGCAATGACACTGGTTGTGGTTCATGAAAAGAACACATATCCAGAAACACTAGTGGATCCATATGTGGTTTGTGAGAAGAACAGACATGCAATGACTCTAGCCGTGGTTCATGGAAAGAACAGACATGCAATGACACTGGTGGATCCATGTGAGGTCTGTGAGAAGAACACACATGCAATGACTCTGGTTGTGGTTCATGAAAATAAAACACATCCAATGACAATGGTGTATCCTTATGTGGTTTGTGGAAAGAACAAACATGCAATAACTCTAGCTATGGTTTGTGAAAAGAGCAGACATGCAATGACACTGGTGGATCCATGTGTGGTTTGTGGAAAGAACAGACATGCAGTGACTCTAGCTGTGGTTCATGAAATGAACAGACATGCAATGACACTGGTGGATCCTTATGTGGTTTGTGAAAAGAACAGACATGCAATGACACTGGTGGATCCTAATGTGGTTTGTGGAAAGAACATACATGTAATGACACTGGGTGTGGTTAATGAAAAGAATAGACATGCAATGACACTGGTGGATCCATGTGTGGTTTCTGAGAAGAACACACATGTAATGACACTGGTTGTGGTTCATGAAAAGAACACACATCTAGTGACACTGGTGGATCCATATGTGGTTTGTGAGAAGAACAGACATGCAATGACTCTACCTGTGGTTCATGAAAATAATAGACATGCAATGACACTAGTGGATCCATGTGTGGTTTGTGAGAAGAACACACATGCAATAACACTGGTTGTGGTTCATGAAAAGAACACATATCCAGTGACACTGGTGGATCCATATGTGGTTTGTGAGAAGAACAGACATGCAATGACTCTAGCCGTGGTTCATGAAAAGAACAGACATACAATGACACTGGTGGATCCATATGTGGTTTGTGAGAAGAACACACATGCAATGACTCTGGCTGTGGTTCATGAAAATAAAACACATCCACTGACAATGGTGTATCCTTATGTGGTTTGTGGAAAGAACAGACATGCAATAACTCTGTTGTGGTTCATGAAAAGAACACACAAGCAATGACACTGGTGGATCCATGTGTGGTTTGTGGAAGGAACAAACATGCAATAACTCTAGCTATGGTTTGTGAAAAGAGCAGACATGCAATGACACTAGTGGATCCATGTGTGGTTTGTGGAAAGAATAGACATGCAATGACTCTAGCTGTGGTTCATCAAACGAACAGACAAGCAATGACACTGGTGGATCCTTATGTGGTTTGTGAAAAGGACACACATGCAATGACTCTGGGTGTGGTTCATGAAAAGAACACACATCCAATGACACTGGTGGATCCATATGTTGTTTGTGGAAAGAATAGACATGCAATGCCACTGGGTGTGGTTCATGAAAAGAACACACATCCAATGACACTGGTGGATCCTAATGTGGCTTGTGGAAAGAATAGACATGCAGTGACACTGGGTGTGGTTAATGAAAAGAACACACATGCAATGACACCGGTGGATCCATGTGTGGTTTGTGAGAAGAACAGACATGCAATGACTCTAGTTGTGGTTCATGAAAAGAACACACATCCAGTGACACTGGTGGATCCATATGTTGTTTGTGAGAAGAACAGACATGCAATGACTCTACCTGTGGTTCATGAAAATAATAGACATGCGATGACACTGGTGGATCCATGTGTAGTTTGTGGGAAGAACAAACATGCAATGACTCTGTATATGGTTCATGAAAAGAAAACACATGCAATGACACTGGGTGTGGTTCATGAAATGAACAAACATGCAATGACACTAGCAGATCCATGTGTGGTTTGTGGAAAGAATAGACATGCAATGACTCTAGCTGTGGTTAATGAAAAGAGCAGACATGCAATGACACAGGTGGATCCATGTGTGGTTTGTGAGAAGAACACACATGCAATGACACTGGGTGTCGTTCATGAAAAGGACACACATCTAATGACACTGGTGGATCCTTATGTGGCTTGTGAAAACAACACACATGCAATGACTCTAGCTGTGGTTCATGAAAAGAACACACATCTAATGACACTGGTGGATCCATATGTGGTTTGTGGAAAGAAGAGACATGCAATGACTCTAGCTATGGTTTGTGAAAAGAACCCACATGCAATGACTCTAGCTATGGTTTATGAAAAGAACACACATCCAGTGACAGTAGTGGATCCATATGTAGTTTATGGAAAGAACAAACATGCAATGACTCTAGCTGTGGTTTGTGAAAATAACAGACATGCAATGACACTAGTGGATCCATGTGTGGTTTGTGAGAAGAACAGACATGCAATGACACTGGGTGTGGTTAATGAAAAGAACACACATCCAATGAGACTGGTGGATCCATATGTCGTTTGTGGAAAGAACAGACATGCAATGACTCTAGCTGTGATTCATGAAAATAACAGACATGCAATGACACTGGTGGATACATGTGTGGTTTTTGGGAAGAACAAACATGCAATGACTCTGGTTGTGGTTCATGAAAATAAAACACATGCAATGACACTAGGTGTGGTTTTTGAAAAGAACACACATGCAATGACACTGGTGGATCCATGTGTGGTTTGTGGAAAGAACATACATGCAATGACACTGGGTGTGGTTAATGAAAAGAGTAGACATGCAATGACACTGTTGGATACATGTGTGGTTTGTGAGAAGAACAGACATGCAATGACTCTAGTTGTGGTTCATGAAAATAACAGACATGCAATGACACTAGTGGATCCATGTGTGGTTTGTGGGAAGAACAGACATGCAATGACTCTGGCTGTGGTTCATGAAAAGAAAACACATGACATGACACTAGGTGTGGTTCATGAAAAGAACACACATGCAATGACACTGGTGGATCCATGTGTGGTTTGTGGAATGAACAGACATGCAATGACTCTGGCTGTGGTTAATGAAAAGAACACACATCCAATGACACTGGTGGATCCCTGTGTGGTTTGTGGAAAGAACAGACATGCTATGACTCTAGCTATGGTTCATGAAAATAATAGACATGCAATGACACTGGTGGATCCTTATCTGGTTTGTGAAAAGAACACACATGCAATGACTCTGGGTGTAGTTCATGAAAAGAACACACATCCAATGACACTGGTGGATCCATATGTGGTTTGTGGAAAGAATAGACATGCAATGACACTGGGTGTGGTTCATGAAAAGAACACACATCCAATGACACTGGTGGATACCTATGTGGTTTGTGGAAAGAACAGACATGCAATGACACTGGGTGTGGTTAATGAAAAGAACAGACATGCAATGAAACTGGTGGATCCATGTGTGGTTTGTGAGAAGAACACACATGCAATGACACTGGTTGTGGTTCATGAAAAGAACACACATCTAGTGACACTGGTGGATCCATATGTGGTTTGTGAGAAGAACAGACATGCAATGACTCTAGCTGTGGTTCATGAAAAGAACAGACATGCAATGACACTGGTGGATCCATGTTTGGTTTGTGAGAAGAACACACATGCAATGACACTGGTTGTGGTTCATGAAAAGAACACATATCCAGTGACACTGGTGGATCCATATGTGGTTTGTGAGAAGAAAGACATGCAATGACTCTAGCTGTGGTTCATGAAAAGAATGTACATGCAATGACACCGTGGATCCATGTGTGGTCTGTGAGAAGAACACACATGCAATGACTCTGGTTGTGGTTCATGAAAATAAAACACATCCAATGACAATGGTGTATCCTTATGTGGTTTGTGGAAAGAACAAACATGCAATAACTCTAGCTATTGTTTGTGAAAAGAGCAGACATGCAATGACACTCGTGGATCCATGTGTGGTTTGTGGAAAGAACATACATGCAATGACTCTAGCTGCGGTTCATGAAACGAACAGACTTGCAATGACACTGGTGGATCCTTATGTGGTTTGTGAAAAGAACACACATGCAATGACACTGGTGGATCCTAATGTGGTTTGTGGAAAGAACAGACATGCAATGGCACTGGGTGTGGTTAATGAAAAGAACAGACATGCAATGACACTGGTGGATCCATGTGTGGTTTGTGAGAAGAAAACACGTGTAATGACACTGGTTGTGGTTCATGAAAAGAACACACATCCAGTGACACTGGTGGATCCATATGTGGTTTGTGAGAAGAACAGATATGCAATGACTCTACCTGTGGTTCATGAAAATAATAGACATGCAATGACACTGGTGGATCCATGTGTGGTTTGTGAGAAGAACACACATGTAATGACACTGGTTGTGGTTCATGAAAAGAAAACACATCCAATGAAAATGGTGTATCCTTATGTGGTTTGTGGAAAGAACAGACATGCAATGACTCTAGTTGTGGTTCATGAAAAGAACACACATCTAGTGACACTGCTGGATCCATATGTGGTTTGTGAGAAGAAATGACATGAAATGACTCTTGGTGTGGTTCATGAAAAGAACACATATCCAATGACACTAGTGTATTCTTATGTGGTTTTTAAGAAAATATACATGCAATGACTCTAGCTGTGGTTCATGAAAAGAACAAACATGCAATGAAACTGGTGGATCCATGTGTGGTTTGTGAAAAGAACAGACATGCAATGACTCTGGTTGTGGTTCAGGAAAAGAACACACATCCAATGACACTAGTGGATCCATATGTGGTTTGTGGAAAGAACAGACATGCAATGACTCTAGTTGTGGTTCATGAAAAGAACAGACATGCAATAACACTGGTGGATCCATGTGTGGTTTGTGGGAAGAACATACATGCAATGACTCTGGCTGTGGTTCATGAAAAGAAAACACATACAATGACATTGGGTGTGGTTCATGAAAAGAACACACATGTAATGACACTGGTGGATCCATGTGTGGTTTGTGGAAAGAAGAGACATGCAATGACTCTGGCTGTGGTTCATGAAAAGAACACACATCCAATGACACTGGTGGATCCATGTGTGGTTTGTGGAAAGAACAGACATGCAATGACTCTAGCTATGGTTCATGAAAAGAATAGACATGCAATGACACTGGTGGATCCTTATGTGGTTTGTGAAAAGAACACACATGCAATGACTCTGGGCGTGGTTCATGAAAATAACACACATACAATGACACTGGTGGATCCATATGTGGTTTGTGGAAAGAATAGACATGCAATGACACTGGGTGTGGTTCATGAAAAGAACACACATCTAATGACACTGGTGGATCATTATGTGGTTTGTGGAAAGAACAGACATGCAATGACACTGGGTGTGGTTAATGAAAAGAACAGACATGCAATGACACTGGAGGATCCATGTGTGGTTTGTGAGAAGAACACACATGCAATGACACTGGTTGTGGTTCATGAAAAATAACACACATCTAGTGACACTGGTGGATCCATATATGGTTTGTGAGAAGAATAGACATGCAATGACTCTAGTTGTGGTTCATGAAAATTAGAGACATGCAATGACACTGGTGGATCCATGTGTGGTTTGTGAGAAGAACACACATGCAATGACACTGGTTGTGGTTCATGAAAAGAATACATATCTAGTGACACTGGTGGATCCATATGTGGTTTGTGAGAAGAATAGACATGCAATGACTCTAGACGTGGTTCATGAAAAGAACAGACATACAATGACACTGGTGGATCCATGTGTGGGTTATGAGAAGAACACACATGCAATGACTCTGGCTGTGGTTCATGAAAATAAAACACATCCAATGACAATGGTGTATCCTTATGTGGTCTGTGGAAAGAACAGACATGCAATAACTCTGGTTGTGGTTCATGAAAAGAACACACATGTAGTGACACTAGTGGATCCATGTGTGGTTTGTGGAATGAAATGACATGCAATAACTCTAGCTATGGTTTGTGAAAAGAGCAGACATGCAATGACACTGGTGGATCCATGTGTGGTTTGTGGCAAGAACAGACATGCAATGACTCTAGCAGTGGTTCATGAAATGAACAGACATGCAATGACACTGGTGGATCCTTATGTGGTTTGTGAAAAGAACACACATGCAATGACTTTGGGTGTGGTTCATGAAAAGAACACACATCCAATGACACTGGTGGATCCATATGTTGTTTGTGGAAAGAATAGACATGCAATGACACTAGGTGTGGTTCATGAAAAGAACACACATCCAATGACACTGGTGGATCCATATGTGGTTTGTGGAAAGAACAGACATGCAATGACACTGGGTGTGGTTAATGAAAAGAACAGACATGCAATGACACTGGTGGATCCATGTGTGGTTTGTGAGAAGAACACAAATGCAATGACACTGGTTGTGGTTCATGAAAAGAACACACATCCAGTGACACTGGTGGATCCATATGTGGTTTGTGAGAAGAACAAGCATCCAATGACTCTAGTTGTGGTTCATGAAAAGAACAGACATGCAATGACACTAGTGGATCCATGTGTGGTTTGTGAGAAGAACACTCATGCAATGACTCTGGCTGTGGTTCATGAAAAGAAAACACATCCAATGACAATGGTGTATCCTTATGTGGTTTGTGGAAAGAACATACATGCAGTGACTCTAGTTGTGGTTCATGAAAAGAACACACATCCAGTGACACTGGTGGATCCAGATGTGGTTTGTGAGAAGAACATACATGCAATGACTCTTGGTGTGGTTCATGAAAAGAACACACATCTAATGACACTGGTGGATCATTATGTGGTTTGTGGAAAGAACAGACATGCAATGACACTGGGTGTGGTTAATGAAAAGAACAGACATGCAATGACACTGGAGGATCCATGTGTGGTTTGTGAGAAGAACACACATGCAATGACACTGGTTGTGGTTCATGAAAAATAACACACATCTAGTGACACTGGTGGATCCATATATGGTTTGTGAGAAGAATAGACATGCAATGACTCTAGTTGTGGTTCATGAAAAAAACAGACATGCAATGACACTGGTGGATCCATGTGTGGTTTGTGAGAAGAACACACATGCAATGACACTGGTTGTGGTTCATGAAAAGAATACATATCTAGTGACACTGGTGGATCCATATGTGGTTTGTGAGAAGAATAGACATGCAATGACTCTAGACGTGGTTCATGAAAAGAACAGACATACAATGACACTGGTGGATCCATGTGTGGGTTATGAGAAGAACACACATGCAATGACTCTGGCTGTGGTTCATGAAAATAAAACACATCCAATGACAATGGTGTATCCTTATGTGGTCTGTGGAAAGAACAGACATGCAATAACTCTGGTTGTGGTTCATGAAAAGAACACACATGTAGTGACACTAGTGGATCCATGTGTGGTTTGTGGAATGAACAGACATGCAATAACTCTAGCTATGGTTTGTGAAAAGAGTAGACATGCAATGACACTGGTGGATCCATGTGTGGTTTGTGGAAAGAACAGACATACAATGACTCTAGCTGTGGTTCATGAAATGAACAGACATGCAATGACACTGGTGGATCCTTATGTGGTTTGTGAAAAGAACACACATGCAATGACTTTGGGTGTGGTTCATGAAAAGAACACACATCCAATGACACTGGTGGATCCATATGTTGTTTGTGGAAAGAATAGACATGCAATGACACTAGGTGTGGTTCATGAAAAGAACACACATCCAATGACACTGGTGGATCCATATGTGGTTTGTGGAAAGAACAGACATGCAATGACACTGGGTGTGGTTAATGAAAAGAACAGACATGCAATGACACTGGTGGATCCATGTGTGGTTTGTGAGAAGAACACAAATGCAATGACACTGGTTGTGGTTCATGAAAAGAACACACATCCAGTGACACTGGTGGATCCATATGTGGTTTGTGAGAAGAACAAGCATCCAATGACTCTAGTTGTGGTTCATGAAAAGAACAGACATGCAATGACACTAGTGGATCCATGTGTGGTTTGTGAGAAGAACACTCATGCAATGACTCTGGCTGTGGTTCATGAAAAGAAAACACATCCAATGACAATGGTGTATCCTTATGTGGTTTGTGGAAAGAACATACATGCAGTGACTCTAGTTGTGGTTCATGAAAAGAACACACATCCAGTGACACTGGTGGATCCAGATGTGGTTTGTGAGAAGAACATACATGCAATGACTCTTGGTGTGGTTCATGAAAAGAACACACATCCACTGACACTGGTGTATCCTTATGTGGTTTTTTAGAAGAACAGACATGCAATGACTCTAGCTGTGGTTCATGAAAAGAATAGACATGCAATGACACTAGTGGATCCATGTGTGGTTTGTGAGAAGAATAGACATGCAATGACTCTGGCTGTGGTTCATGAAAGGAGCACACATCCAATGACACTGGTGGATCCATATCTGGTTTGTGGAAAGAACAGACATGCAATGACTCTAGCTGTGGTTCATGAAAAGAACAGACATGCAATGACACTGGTGGATCCATGTGTGGATTGTGGGAAGAACATACATGCAATGACTCTGGTTGTGGTTCAAGAAAAGGAAACACATGCAATGACACTGGGTGTGGTTCATGAAAAGAACACACATGCAATGACACTAGTGGATCCATGTGTGGGTTGTGGAAAGAACAGACGTGCAATGACTCTGGCTGTGGTTCACGAAAAGAACACACATCCAATGACACTAGTGGATCCATGTGTGGTTTGTGGAAAGAACAGACATGTAATGACTCTAGCTATGGTTCATGAAAAGAACAGAGGTGCAATGACACTGGTGGATCCTTATATGGTTGGTGAAAAGAACACACATGCAATGACTCTGGGTGTGGTTCATGAAAAGAACACACATCCAATGACACTGGTGGATCTATATGTGGTTTGTGGAAATAATAGACATGCAATAACACTGGGTGTGGTTCATGAAAAGAACACACATCTAGTGACACTGGTGGATCCTTATGTGGTTTGTAGAAAGTGAAGGGGATCGCAGCAGAAAACAAAAAATTTCCTACGATGTAACCCCAAAACTTCCTAGGATCTATCTATGTAGTAATGCGGTAACGGCCAATGCGTATAGAATACATACCCTTGTAGACCGTACGCGGTTAACGTTCCGCGGGGAACGTGGTTGAAGTAGTCGTACTCGTAGCCGACCAAAAGGTTGCGAAGCTCCTCGTAGGTCACCCGTTGCTCCTTCTTCATCTTCATCATGCAGCAGCTCCGGCTCACGACATTTAAGCGCCCCAAGTGTTGCGCCTCGTGTCTTCGTACACATCTGGTGCATGATGAGACCTTTGGCTCCCCGATCCTGCTGGGAGTGCGGAAGTTGATATCCGGCTAGGAATCCCTGCAGCGCAATAGCGTACTGCAGGTGTGCCTTGTTCGCATAGCCCAAACTTGGGGCGATGGTCACAAGGACTAGAGAGAGAGGGAAGGAGGAAGTCAACCAAAGGACTTCTCCAAATATTGGGTGTTTTTAATCCCACCCATGGGCACCCCTTTATATAGGTGGAGGGGGTGTGCCCTTCCCATTAGGTTAGCCATGTGGGACTAATAGTCAAAGGAAAAATACCAGGATTTTCGTCCCAGCTGAATGGGCTGATTTCAGCCCAAAAGGAAAAAGGGAACAGAAGTAGCCAGCAGCACAGGCCCCGGCCGGGTGGGCCATGGGCGGCCCATCCCGTCCCTTACCTCCCGCGTGGGCGGCCTGGCGAGGCGACCCCGGGTGGGCCAGCTCTGCCTCCCGGTGGCCCACCTTGCCTGCCCGGTCCGCTCCCCCGGGAGCCCCACATGGGCCGGGGTTGAGCAGGCCCACGGCAGCGACTGGCGGCTGTGGCTCGCCCGGAGCGGCGTGTAGTATCTGCTGCCTGCCCGTGAGCGCATCCGAGCTGCTTGCCGCCCAGTGCGGCGGCTATTATCCACTGCCCACGCGGGCCGGCTGTTTGCTTTTCCCCTTTTTCTTTTTCTGCAACTTTTCTTCTAGGCTATTTCACTCCAGGGATTTGGCCTAATGTAAAAGTTGCTTTTATAAATCTTAATCTAAATATTATTTAGAATATATTAATTCATAATTAACATATAATAAATGTATATTTAAATTCCCATTTATCTAAAAACACTTTTATAGACTTTTCCTTTATTCTTTGTCCGAACAACTTCGGATCTCTCTGCAAAACAATTCCGGCTTTCTCTTTCTCTACTGTCTTACGAATGATCGCTCTCATCGTACACTTAAGTGTATCCTCTCACGGCTCGGGAATGCTCTAGACATGATCTGTATCAATGATCAATAGAGGGACCAAGGATATCCATGTGACCCCTATGCATTCCTGATGATAATGTCGTTTGAACCGCTAAATGTAGCATCCTATTCCTTTTGTTTCTTGATACAACTTGTCCGACATCCGATCATTGGTATCCCATACCTTGTTCAATCTCGTTCACAACAAGTTCTGTTTTCTTGTTACCGTGATATTACATCCCCGTGACCGAGTCACATGTTGCAACATTTATGGATGTAATCTCGCCAAGCCGGCTGTATGTATCTTTACCCGTCATGTGGGTGAACAAATCCCGGTCTTGCAGTCACATGTCATCTACTGTTCCTTCGGAATACCCAATGTACACCTTTATAACCACTATATTACCGAGTGGCGCTTGATGCAGTCTAAGCAGCCTCGGGAAGCAGTGAGTAATATGAGCTCACGGTCTAAGGAAAAGGAGTCTAGGTATAGCTGTTGCAACAATGAAGTATATGACTTGATCGTGTTGCAATCCTTCGAGGAATGTCCAATCACATCATTCTCCAATGATATGATCCTGTTGTCAATCGACATAAATGCCCATGATCTTGAAACCCGGATCATCCTCATGACCAACGAACTAGTATGAATAGAGGCTACTAGGGACTTTGTTGTTTCATACCACACCTGTTCCAATGTTTCTACTTGGCACAGTTATAGCACAATATGAAACTATTATAAACTAATTGAGATATGACAATAAAAACCTATTTATTATTTTCCTCTAGGGCATATCTCCTTCAGTCTCCCACTTGCACTAGAGTACAAATAACCTAGCTCGCATTTTACTCATATAAGTTCATAGATCATGCATGCTCATGGGAAACGTCATGTCCATGTTCTTTTTTACCAGATCATTATGTCTTTTGCAAATCGTTAATGTCTTCCTAATTTTGACATTCACTCCATTATCTTATAATGGGTCAAAGTATTTGTTTGGCGACAAAGTGAGACTTTGTTTCTAGTGTTTATGATGACCGTTGATGACCCACAAGTATAGGGGGTGTATCGCAGTATTTTCGATAATTAAGAGTGTCGAACCCAACGAGGAGCAGAAGGTGCTGGCTAGTGGTATGGATCAGGAATTCTCTACAAATACTTAGCAAACGGATTTTTAGGGGGTTTTGATAAAGCAAGTAAATAAAGTACGAGTAAATAAAAGACAGTAGGAATAAATGCAGCAAGTGGCCCAATCCTTTATGCAGCAAAGGACAAGCCAGTTGTATTTCTTAAGATGACCAAACGTTCTTGAGGACACATGGGAAGACTGTCAAGTGCTTTCGCTTCATATAGTTGATTAATCATCTTTAGCTTGCTAAGTGTTGTGTGGGTGAACCTGTGCTAATGTACTGACCTTCCTAGGACTAATACATACTTGTGATTATACCCCTTGCAAACATCCGTAAGTACAAGAAAGTAATTAAGGTAGAAACCTAACCACAGCTTTAAACTCTAAGACCCTTACGTCCCATGTGCAATGGTTTCCTAACGGGGGTTCAGGTTTCTGTCACTCCGGCAACCCCTACGATTAGTAGCCAAATACACAATGCATTCCCCTAGGCCCATATAGGTGAAGTGTCATGTAGTCGACGTTCACATGACACCACTAGAAGAAGTACACCACAACTAAAAACTATTGAATCTTTCTCAACAAAACTCCACTACTAACAACATGATTTCTCCCATGTCCTCAAGAACAAAACGAACTACTCACAAGACATCATATGGATCATGATCAGAGATGGAATAATGATGTATAACAATCTGAACATAAACAATAATTCAATGGTTCACTCAATAGCATCAACTACAAAGAGTAATCAACACCGGGAAAGTTTCCCCTATGAACTATGCAAGATTCAACGCAATTGTTACATCAATATGGAGATGGTGATGAGGGTGCTGACGGTGGTGATGATGATGATGATGGTCCCGATGAAGTCTAGCTTGATGGTGGTGTTGATGGCGACGATCTCCCATCCCGAGAAGGAATTCCCCTAGCAGAAATCTGTCTGTCGGAGAGATCTTTCTCTCTCGGTGTTTTCCACCCCACAGAGGCGGCAAAATCTTTCTGTGGTCGCTCCCCGAGTCTTAGGGTTTCGGGAGGATAATATACGCCAGGAGTGCTGGTGGACCATGCCACACCACCTGGTGGCGTGGCCTAGGCTGGCCCGCGCCAGGGGGTGGTGTGGGCCCCCTGTGGCCCATCTCCAGCTCCCCTTCTGGCTTCCTTCGTCCTCTGGATAAATAGGATTTTCCATATATTTTTCCGGATTTTCTGATCTTCACGAATTTTTCCTCCAAACAGCACCTTTTCCATCAGAATCCTGATTACAGCGGTCCATGCTCCAAAAGTCATCAACCATGCAAAAACAGATGAAATAACATAAGTATCACGTCTTAATATGAAATATATCAATGAATAACAGTGAATTATGATATAGAATAGTGATGCAAAATGGACGTATCAATGGTCGTTTACACCGTTGTCATCTAAACTTTGAAACACACTTTGCTATCCTTTGTGTATATACTGTAGTCATGGCAGCAGAACGAGGCCGGATTCCAGGAGCTTACAGTGACTTTAGATTAACCTTGAGGGCTTTCTCATGGGCACTGGGCCCTGGGACACATCGTTCTACGTTAAAAGCGAACTAGCCCCACCATAACATTATACATCACATCAGATGGAGCCTTTATACTTCTATATCTATGTAGATCATAGTGCATGAAATGCATCTATGCCACTTACATTGCTTCTTCCCTTTTAAGTACAAACTTAATTCTGGTTCTGTGATCAACTCAAGAATCACTTAAAGACACGTTCTTACAGTTAAGACTTTGTCCTACCAACCAGAACTTCGGGTCACATTACGTCGAGTATACAACATGGTTATATGGAAGAACCTATGACTGAGGCATAGGAGATGCAACACATCTCTTTCTTTCAACCATAGTTGCAATACTAACTCAATGCTTCATATAGTAAGAACTACTTTCTTATCTTGTTCCATTCTGAGCTACTTTAGAGTCTTGTCTTAGGACATTCTGAACATCTTTCAGAATCAAGTCCAGGAAGGATTCGACATTGAGTGTTTATTAAACTCACCAATCTATCTCGATAGATCTTATTGTTTAATAACTTCAACTTCATTCTTATTTATCTAACTTAAATATTATTAACACCGATCACATCATTCACATATGTCGTCCACATATCATAGAATGATTTCACGCTCCCACTCAAATATGACATTCATGTTTGAGATTCACGGATTTCACTTAGCTCCCACTCAAATATGACATTCATGTTTGAGATCCAGGGATTTCACTTAGCTCCCACTCAAAATATGTCAGCTATATATTATGAATTAGGCAAGCTGATTTGCTCCCACTCAAATCTAGGTCCTCTTGATAATCTTGGACATTCCAAAATTCTTTGATCATCATCAATTTGAGAATTCCAATTACGAGACTTCAATATCCATATATTTCTAGTGTAAATCCAAAAAACTTAAGCATCACTACTGTTGTAGTCAACTCCTTGAATTTTTCCAAACTTGTGACAAATCGAGCTTTTTGTCATTCATTAAGTTTCATTTCCATCTTATGACTTTGCAATCATTCAGAAGTATCAAGTAAACTTCTTTACTTTAATAAGATCAAGTAACATGTTACTTTGTAATATTAAATGTAACTTAATATAGGACTTTATGACTCCTAGTCATTTCTCGCACTCAGGTCCATCACGCTTCTTTGTAATTCGTAGGTATGTCTTGTTCAAAACATGACAAGTGAATCAACAATATAACTCCACAAACTTGTAGAATATATAGTTGAATCCTACTTTCTTTAGTAAAAGTATTCACTGAAACTTTATGATCATTATCATTGGTTTATCCTCTATATGTAGAGTTTGGATTCACGAAACAAATTCCGCTGCACCACTCAAGAATTCGGAGGTAAGGTTAAATACCTTGTTTTGATCTTTTACTTTCTTCCACCTATATCTTCATCAAGACACATTAACTTAGGACAACAAGTGGTTTGCCCCTTTTTGTGGAAGATGCATTCATAGCTTCCTAAGAATGTTGTACAAAGACTTGTTTATTAGCCACGATTTCGACTTATTGAAATCTCCAGAAATTCAAACTTGCCATAACACTTATGGTGTTGTTTCCACGAATCTCTTAGATGTTCCTTTGTATTTTAAATGAGTGTTTGCTTATTTTGATCTTTAACTCTAAACGACAACTATAACCCCTATAAGAGATCATATTATACCATATGTATCTTAATACATAATGATTATGATGTTTTAGACATTTCAACATAGTTTGAATTCATCCAATTATCATAATTTGTGAAACCTCTTTCAGAAGTCCCTTTTATGATAAACTTAACTTGAATACTTTAGTCATGTCGATCAAATCGAAGAGACTTCGTATTCTTGTTAATTTCAATATCCTCTTATTGTTGTCAACTTATTTGAACAATTCAAATCATTTCGAACTCATGTTTCATTAAGTAAATACGCTTATTCACTTAACTCCACAATAAATGATTTCCACTACTTGTTGAAAATACGATACATCACTATGTATAAGATTCAACATTTCTTCGCATATCACCGTTTTACCAGAATGCGGAGTTTTAGTCATTCTGCCCAAGAGGCATAGTTTTGCAAAGTATCTAGATTAAGCATCTAGGACCCCGATCTTCAGAAAGAACATGCAATAATCAAAATGACTTATAAACTATAGTGTCATTTCATTATTAAACTTTGGATATCTTTTAGCATTCTAATCCTTTAATAAATGTTTAAACCATTATCATTAACATAGTGATGAGAATAACTTGTTTGTAATCATAATGTGACCATAAGGTATTGTTCATAAGAATAGTACAAACTGGCTTGTAACTTGTTCTTATGAATAATCGTCTCGCCAAAAGTAAGACACACAAACAGGGATTACAAATTTATATTCAAGTCCACTAACCCAAATGACAAACTTTGAGGAAAGAGGTGATGTCGGCCATCAAATGTTTTTCTTGCCGTCATCAAGTCACGCTGCCTCAAAGACAACAATTCTCAAGCAGATTCCCCTGTTTTCACAAAATGGGACAAGTATCAAATACTTTGCAAACTGCAACGAGTTTTGCAAGAACCACATTTATAATTTGTATATCTTACATATACCTTTTCATCCATGACTCCATTTGCAATCAAGCCTTTCTAAGAGTTCTCAACTCTAATGCAAGATTGCTAAGTGTTTTTCCAAACATTCTGGAGTCATCGAATTATCTCCTAATGGTTATTGTATCAAGAAGAGAAGATCACCTTTTACGAGGATATCCTCAGGCGTGGGTATTAATCTATGAAGTTGGACCCTTTTGGTAAGTTCCAAATTAAGCAATATATTCCCATGGTCGCAAAGGACCTCAGTGGGATAGGCTAAGATCTACTAAGGTATTTGCAAACAGACATCTAGACTACGTTTATAATAAGAGATCAATTTATAATTGGTCTCCACTAAAATTGTCATCCCCTGGAGGATTTTAGTGATCACATGATCCCTATCCTCTGCACCTCCCCCGATCATCATGGCCATCAGTGCAGCCTCAAAGGTAGACATTCAATAATGCCAATCACATCATCCATGTGACTCATGCTCGATCTTTCGATCTCTTGTGTTCCGAGGCCATGTCTGTACATGCTAGGATCGCCAAATCTAACTTGTGTGTATTTGCTGTGCAACATGGATTACGCCCACTGTATGCGAACGTAGAAATGTCTGACCCCCGATCATCACGGCCGGCCTCATAATGAAGAACTTTCTTGGTGGTGCACACACAAGGGGAACATGGAACATTTGAATTAAATAGGGATTATCTTATTTGCTACCGCTGAGTATCTAAATACTAGCACACAATAAGATGTAAAACAGGTATCAACATCATATGTATAATGTGATATGATATGGTGCTTCTTCTTGTGCCTTGATCTCCATCGAGCGCTCCGGCATGATCTCCATCCTGCCATCGGTTTGACGCCAAGTCCACGGCGCCACCACCAGGTCGTCCATCGGAACGATGACTATTACTATACTACTTAGCAATAGAAAAGTAAACTACTTTACCTTTGTAACAACCAGTGCCATATCATAATCACATGCCCCCTATAAAATAAAGTTAGACGCCTCTACTTTATCTATTGCAAGTTTTACATGGTTGTTAGGGCTTTCGCAATAGAACCATTTCTAAACTACGAGCTTTTCAACCACAACATGGATCCGACAGTTGTCTCTATTACACCCCTTTTAGGGCCCTCCGTTGTAAATGCTATATCAACTATTGAATGAGAGACAGACACCCTCTAGCCACTTATACGATACAAGCCGTATGTTGAGCGTGGAGCCAGTCTCGCGTACGAATACGCGTAAAGTCGGTCCGAACCGCTTCATCAAACAATACCACGATATAACAAGTACACATTAGAGGGTAACAACTAAGGGATCAATGCCCGCACAATACATGTGCGTACTGGCCGTACAACACTCCTACGCATAGATCGGCTCTGATACCACTGAAGGGGATCGCAGCAGAAAGCAAAAATTTTCCCACGATGTAACCCCAAAACTGCCTAGGATCTATCTATGTAGTACTACGGTAATGACCAATGCGTATAGAATACATACCCTTGTAGACCGTACGCGGTTAACGTTCCGCAGGGAACGTGGTTGAAGTAGTCATACTTGTAGCCGACCTCAAGGTTGCGAAGCTCCTCGCAGGTCACCCCTTGCTCCTTCTTCATCTTCATCGTGCAGCAGCTCCGGCTCACGGCATTTAAGCGCCCCAAGTGTTGCGCCTCGTGTCTTCGTACACATCCGGTGCACGATGAGACCTCTGGCTCCCCGATCCCGCCAGGAGTGTGGAAGTTGATATCCGGCTAGGAATCCCTGCAGCGCAACGGCATACTGCAGGTGTGCCTTGTTCGCACAACCCAAACTTGGGGCCATGGTCACAAGGACTAGAGAGAGAGAGGGAAGGAGGAAGTCAACCAAAGGACTTCTCCAAATATTGGGTGTTTTTAATCCCACCCATGGGCACCCCTTTATATAGGCGGAGCGGGTGTGCCCCTCCCCATTAGGTTAGCCATGTGGGACTAATAGTCAAAGGAAAAATACCAGGATTTTCGTCCCAGCCGAATGGGTTGATTTCAGCCCAAAAGGAAAAAGGCAACAGCAGCAGCCAACAGCATAGGCCCCGGCGGGGTGGGCCCTAGGCAGCC
Organism: Avena insularis; assembly: GCA_023614405.1. NCBI lineage: Eukaryota > Viridiplantae > Streptophyta > Magnoliopsida > Poales > Poaceae > Avena > Avena insularis. The sequence continues at coordinate 160,973,768 of CM042690.1, read as the reverse complement.
CATCCCACCCCTTGCCTCCCGTGCGGGTGGCCTGGCGAGGCGACCCCGGGTGGGCTGGCTCCGCCTCCCGGCAGCCCAGCTCGTCTGCCCGGTCTGCTCCCCCACGAGCCCCGCATGGGCCGGGGTTGAGCAGGCCCGCGGCGGCGGCCGGTGGTTGTGGCTCACCCAGAGCGGCGCGCAGTATCTGCCGCCCGCCCGTGAGCGCAGCCCAGCTGCTTGCCGCCCAGTGCGGCGGCTGTTATCCGCCGCCCACGTGGGCTGGCTGTTTTCTTTTTCCCTTTTTCTTTTTCTGCAGCTTTTCTTCTAGGCTATTTCACTCCAGGGATTTGGCCTAATGTAAAAGTTGCTTTTATAAATCTTAATCTAAATATTATTTAGAATATATTAATTCATAATTAACATATAATAAATGTATATTTAAATTCCCATTTATCCGAAAACACTTTTCTAGACTTTTCCTTTATTCTTTCTCCGAACAACTTCGGATCTCTCTGCGAAATAATTCCGGCTTTCTCTTTCTCTACTGTGATTTTGTCTTACGAATGATCGCTCTCATCGTACCCTTAAGTGTATCCTCTCATGGCTCGGGAATGCTCTAGACATGATCCGTATCAATGATCAATAGAGGGACCAGGGATATCCATGTGACCCCTATGCATTCCTGATGACAATGTCGTTTTAACCGCTAAATGTAGCATCCTCTTCCTTTTGTTTCTTGATACAACTTGTCCGAGATCCGATTATTGGTATCCCATACCTTGTTCAATCTCGTTCACAACAAGTTCTGTTTTCTTGTTACCGTGATATTACATCCCCGTGACCAAGTCACATGTTGCAACATTTATGGATGAAATCTCACCAAGCCGGTTGTATGTATCTTTACCCGTCATGTGGGTGAACAAATCCCGGTCTTTCAGTCACATGTCATCTACTATTCCTTCGGAAACCCAACGTACACCTTTAAAACCACTGTATTACCAAGTGGCGCTTGATGTAGTCTAAGCAGCCTCGGGAAACAGTGAGTAATATGAGCTCACGATCAAAGGAAAAGGAGTCTAGGTATAGTTGTTGCAATAACTAACTATATGACTTGATCGTGTTGCAATCCTTCGAGGAATGTCCAATCACATCATTCTCCAATGATATGATCCCGTTGTCAATCGGCATAAATGCCCATGATCTTGAAACGTAAATCTTCCTCATGACCAACGAACTAGTATGAATAGAGGCTACTAGGGACTTTGTTGTTTCATACCACACCTGTACCAATGTTTCTACTTGGCACAGTTATAGCACAATATGAAACTATTAAAAACTAAATGAGATATGACAATAAAAACATATTTATTATTTGCCTCTAGGGCATATCTCCTTCAGAAAGAACAGACATGCAATGACACTGGGTGTGGTTAATGAAAAGAACATACATGCAATGACACTAGTGGATCCATGTGTGGTTTTTGAGAAGAACACACATGAAATGACACTGGTTGTGGTTCATGAAAAGAACACACATCTACTGAAACTGGTGGATCCATATGTGGTTTGTGAGAAGAACAGACATGCAATGACTCTAGTTGTGGTTCATGAAAAGAATAGACATGCAATGACACTGGTGGATCCATGTGTCATTTGTGAGAAGAACACATATGCAATGACATTGAACACATATCCAGTGACACTTGTGGATCCATATGTGGTTTGTGAGATGAACAGACATGCAATGACTCTAGCCATGGTTCATGAAAAGAACAGACATGCAATGACACTGGTGGATCCATGTGTGGTCTATGAGAAGAACACACATGTAATGACTCTGGCTGTGGTTCATGAAAATAAAACACATCCAATGACAATGGTGTATCCTTATGTAGTTTGTGGAAAGAACAGACATGCAATAACTCTGGTTGTGGTTCATGAAAAGAACAGACATGCAATGACACTGGTGGATCCATGTGTGGTTTGTGTAAATAACAGACATGCAATGACTCTAGCTGTGGTTCATGAAAAGAACACACATGCAATGACACTGGTGGATCCATGTGTGGTTTGTGGAAAGAACAGACATGCAATGACTCTAGCTGTGGTTCATGAAAAGAACAGACATGCAATGACACTGGTGGATCCTTATGTGGTTTGTGAGAGGAACAGACATGCAATGACTCTAGCCATGGTTAATGAAAAGAACACACATCCAATGACACTGGTGGATCCATATGTGGTTTGTGGAAAGAACAGACATGCAATGACACTGGGTGTGGTTCATGAAAATAACACACATCCAATGACACTGGTGGATCCTTATGTGGTTTATGGAAAGAACATAAATGCAAGGACACTGGGTGTGGTTAATGAAAAGAACAGACATGCAATGACACTAGTGGATCCATGTGTGGTTTGTGAGAAGAACACACATGCAATGACACTGGTTGTGGTTCATGAAAAGAGACATCCAAAGGACACCTGTGGATCCATATGTGGTTTGTGAGAAGAACAGACATGCAATGACTCTAGCTGTGGTTCATGAAAAGAACAAACATGCAATGACACTGGTGGATCCATGTGTGGTTTGTGAGAAGAACACACATGCAATGACTCTGGGTGTGGTTCATAAAAAGAAAACACATCCAATGACAATGGTGTATCCTTATGTGGTTTGTGGAATGAAAAGACATGCAACGACTCTAGTTGTGGTTCATGAAAAGAACACACATGCACGCACACTGGTGGATACATGTGTGGTTTGTGGAAAGAACAGACTTGCAATGACACTGGTGTGGTTCATGAAAAGAGCAGGCATCCAATGACACTGGTGGATCCATGTGTGGTTTGTGCGAAGAATAGACATGCAATGACTCTAGCTGTGGTTAATGAAAAGAACACACATCCAATGACACTGGTGGATCCATGTGTGGTTTGTGGAAAGAATAGACATGCAATGACTCTAGCTGTGGTTCATGAAAAGAACATACATGCAATGACACTGGCTGTGGTTCATGAAAAGAAAACACATGCAATGACACTGGGTGTGGTTCATGAAAAGAACACACATGCAATGACACTGGTGGATCCATGTGTGGTTTGTGGAAAGAACAGACATACAATGACTCTAGCTGTGGTTCATGAAAAGAACAGACATGCAATGACACTTGTGGATCCTTATGTGGTTTGTGAAAAGAACACACATGCAATGACTCTGGGTGTGGTTCATGAAAAGAACACACATCCAATGACACTGGTGGATCCATATGTGGTTTGTGGAAAGAACAGACATGCAATGACACTGGGTGTGGTTCATGAAAAGAACACACATCCAATGACACTGGTGGATCCTTATGTGGTTTGTGGAAAGAACAGACATGCAATGACACTGGGTGTGGTTAATGAAAAGAACAGACATGCAATGACACTAGTGGATCCATGTGTGGTTTGTGAGAAGAACACACATGCAATGACACTGGTTGTGGTTCATGAAAAGAACACACATCCAGTGACACTGGTGGATCCATATGTGGTTTGTGAAAAGAACAGACATGCAATGACTCTAGCAGTGGTTCATGAAAAGAACAAACATGCAATGATAGTGGTGGATCCATGTGTGGTTTTTGGAAAGAACAGACATGCAATGACTCTAGCCATGGTTTGTGAAAAGAACAGACATGCAATGACTCTAGCCATGGTTTGTGAAAAGAACACACATCCAGTGACACTGATGGATCCATATGTGGTTTGTGGAAAGAACAGACATGCAATGACTCTAGCTATGGTTTGTGAAAAGAACAGACATGCAATGACACTGGTGGATCCATGTGTGGTTTGTGAGAACAACACACATGCAAAGACACTGGGTGTGGTTCATGAAAAGAACACACATCCAATGACACTAGTGGATCCTTATGTGGTTTGTGAAAAGAACACACATGCAATGACTCTGGGTGTGTGATGACCCACAAGTATAGGGGGTGTATCGCAGTATTTTCGAGGGAAGTGAAACTCAATTTATTGATTCGACACAAGGGGAGCCAAAGAATATTTATAAGCCTTAACAACTGAGTTGTGAATTCAGCTGCACCTGGAAACAATCTTGCTCACGGTATTTTATCAGTAGCAACAGTTTTGTAATAGCAATAGCAGTAGTAAAAGTAAAGACAGTAGTAACAATTGCAGTAAATAGTAGGATTAAAGCGCGGTAGGCATAGGGATGGATGGACGGGCGTTGCATGGGCAAGACAATTCATATAGCAATCAAGACATAGGGCATTTGCACATAAATAAGATAAAGCATCCAAGTACTAAATAATCTTAGGCATGTGTTCCATATATAGTCATACGTGCTCGCAATGAGAACTTGCACAACATCTTTTGTCCTGCCAGCCCATTTGCAGCGGGGCCTCAAGGGAACTACTAGCAATTAAGGTGCTCCTTTTAATAGAGCACCGGAGCAAAGCATTAACACTCCGCGAACACATGTGATCCTCACATAAAAGCCATCCCCTCCGGTTATCCCGATTATTGTCAGTTCGGGGCCTTTGGTTCCGGACAACAATATGTGTAGACAACTTGCAGGTAAGATCACAAACAATACTATCATCATGAATCAATAACATGTTCAGATCTGAAATCATGGCACTCGGGCCCTAGTGACAAGCATTAAGCATAACAAGTTGTAACAAAGTCAAAAAGCACTAATAAAAGATACTAGGCACCATGCCCTAACAATCTGATGCCATTACATGAACGATCTCATCAAATCCCTACCATCCCCATAGCCTATAGCGGGGGATTACTCACTCGTAGATGGGGGAAACATGGATGGTCGATGGAGAAGCGATGGTGATGATGATCTCCTCCAATTCCCCATCCCAGCAGGGTGCCAGAGCGGAGTTTCTGGTTCCGAATCGCGGAATCTGGTGGTGGCGGCGCAGCGGAACTCTTTCTGGAAAAACGTCGAACCCCCCCTGGTTTTTAGGTCAAAAGGCAACTTATAGGCGAAGAGGGAGGCCGAGGGGTTGACCGAGGCGGCCACACCACCCCTAGGCGCGGCCTGGCCTGGCCCCTGCGGCCAGGTGGTGTGGGCCCCTCGTGGCCCTCCTCCATCTCATCTTTTGGCTCCGTGAGTCTTCTGGTGAAATAGGATTTTTGGCATATTTTCCGGGATTTTTCCTGATAGTTGATTTTCTGCACAAAAACTAGACACCAAGGTAATTCTGCTGAAAACAGCGTCAGTCCGTGTTAGTTATATCCAAATCACACAAGTTTAGAGGAAAATAATAGCAAAAGTGTTCGGGAAAGTAGATACGTTTTGGACGTTCCAACTCCCCCCAAGCTTAGCTTATTGCTTGTCCTCAAGCAATTCAGTTTAAAACTGAGTGTGATAAAAGAAACTTTCACGAACACATTTACTTCATAAGATGTATATATTCCCAACATATGAACAAGTACTTGGTCAATTCATAATAAGGAATATGCAGATAAGGTTACTCAATAGTCATTGCAAGCTATGAAGAGCTTCTAAATCAAAAATAATAAGTAGCATGAAACATAAACATAAGCAACATTGCAATGCTCATAAAAATGTATGATAGAGTGGTATCTCGCTTGCCTTTGATTGTAGAGCAAATATAAATGCCAAGGCACATCTGAAGTTCAAGTGAAGACTAGAAGTAAAGAGATCAAAGATACAAGAATCAAGGTCATAACACAATTAATCAAGTTTTGAGACAAGCACATTACACTAAGAATGACAACCATGCTCTCAAGAAAGTTCTCATAGAATGTGTGGAGACTCAACAAGGAAATGAAAAGGTTTTGAAAAGTTTGAAAGGCTTCCAAATGCTGAAAGTATGGTACTCATTAGCTTTGAGCTCTCATTGCCCCTATCATAAGCATCTTTAAATGGTTAAGGTTAAAGTGACACAACTAAGAGGATATGCTTGACAAGTTATAAGTTGAAATCTCATGCCCCTTACTTACGATTACCGAACCTCATGCTACTCAATTTCAGTCACAAGTAAGCTCTTGTCATTGTAAGTACATATGTATCATAGAGAACCGCCAACGGGGTACCCCTTGCACATGATACAGGAGCTATCCCATAATCAAAATGACAAGGCAAGCAGACAATGAGCATCTTAGCGATATTTTTATTTGCTATTTGCATAGGTTTTTATTGAGGATGCTTCATAGAATGCTCATTATGGTTATGCTGCAAGTTTCCACCATGATTAGGCATGGCTTAGGCTAGCGGCCCAGGCGTTTCTCTAACACACATACAAATTCCATGATCTTTAAAGTTCCCCTTTTATTTCACACCACCGGGATCCATAAGCAAAAGAATCATGATATCAATGAGGTACAAAGTACCCGTGTAATGTTAAAAGCGTTCCCCATGATACATGATTCTGCTAACTTCAACTCATAAAGCGCAAGCATATACGCAACAAAGACGGACATAATGGTTCAAGATTATTAAGTGCAAGAAAGTAAAGTGTGCCTTCAAGTTCGTGAGAGCTTTACTAACTAATTTTCTCATAACAAGAAAACATTTTATTTTGAAGAAAACAAGGCATATTGAATATGCACGGAATAGCAAATGATGCTAATAGGTAGGTATGGTGGACACTTTTGGCAATATTGGGTTTGGGGGATTGGAAACACGAGTAGAACTCATAACCAGTGCAAGTGAAGGCTAGCAATAGTAAGGGAGCGACAAACGAGAGAGCAATAACTGTCATAATCATGCTTGCAACAAAACTGGACTTAATTATGGCATGAAAGTGATTCAAGACCCCTGAGGCAAAATAATTCATCGAGGCTTAACTGATTATGTTTTAGTCATATGCATGCGTGAGCATGTGCCAAGTCAATTCAAGTGAAACATTCAGAGGGAAATACCATAGTGTCATACCAAGTTATGAATAGAGCAATGCAAGCAAACATTCATACGACATGCTACAAACTATTAACAAGCTAGAGCTAATCATAAGAAATCAAGAACTACTAAGCATCCATAAATAACATACACCCTATATGAACAGACTAAGCATGCCCACAATGATGAGTATATGTACAAAAATGAAAACAAATAGAGTTCGTAACCAGCCTCTTACCACACCTCAAGTTGTCATTAATCCTCATTATTTTCCTTCACTTCTGTGGCTTGAATAATACCATGAAACTAAATTCCACTGAGGACTGCTGAACCCTACAACAAACTTCACAAAACCAAAGAAGAACAACAAATATTTTTGGTGTTTTCGATTTTTAAAAGCAAGAACCAAAAGGAAGAACAAGCAAAGCATAATCTTTGAGGGTTTTTTGAATAATTAATACAAAGCCAAAAGGAAGAAGAAAACCAAGGCAAAAAGAAAAAGAAGCAAACAAAGAGAAACAAAGAAAATATTTTTGGTCTTTTTGTGTTTTAGAAAGCAAAAAGTAAAGAAATAACGAAAACTAAAAAGAGAACGAAGCATGGATATACAAAGTACCGACTAAACATGATATGTAGATGAGTGTGATGTGAGTGTACCTCCCCCCAAGCTTAGGCTTTTGGCCTAAGTGGGTATCAACCCCAACGCCAGTAAGGGTTCCAAGCAGGCGGGCCATTGTAAGAATGATCGTGGTTAGGCCCTTGGGAAGAAGAAGAAGCTCCCCAATCATAGGTAGGCTACTGATATAAAGACTCCCCCTCATTCGAGGGCTGGACCGAATCATCTGTAACCTCCCTTCCAGTATCCTGCTCCTGTTGGGAGAGCTCTCCCAAGTATGCATCGAGTTCTTCCTCGGTGAGTGACCATCCTACCCTGGTATCAAGGTTAAAAAAACAGGTGCATGAAAAAGAACAACTCGCTCGGACTTACTCCTTCTCCAATCAACCTTGAGAAAGGTTAATTCATAAGACAAATCACTCAAATTAGCCACGGAAGAAACAAATTTATGCTGTATCATGGAATTAAGGTCAAGCCTCTCTATGGGAAACTGTAGGTCTAGATGATGAGGCGCTCACCATGCAAAGCTAATAAACAAGAGGCGATGAGGCCTCCACAAATTCCACCTTTCTCGCGGTTAGCAGCAAGACGGAAAGCTATCAAGGCATCCAAGTTATAAGTCATATCTCGTTTTAAAGCAACTGAGATGAATGCTAGATCATATGAGGATAACTTATTAGCAGTTTTCCTAGCGAGAACACACTTGGCAATAAAGTAAGCAAAGTAGCGAATAGACGGGAGATGAATGTTACAAATTTTCCCACTCTCCTTTGAGAAGCTGCTCCCTTGGCAAATCTCCGCATACAAGTCCATGAGTGGTGCAGGTCGCTCTTTAATCCTTCCACACGATCCCCACTGAGGTACCTTAATAGCTGCACAAAAATCATCAATAGGAAGGTTGGCAGCTATATTGTAAATTTTGTAGTGACCCATGGGGTTAGGCAAAGAGCAACTAAATCGAAAGTCCTGCACCACAGACATAGTTAGTTTCACAAATTGGTAAGGTTCATCTCCCACAAAATGCTCCAATCCTGCATTAGCAATTAAAGTATGGAAGTCCTGAGAAATCCCTGCAGCCCTCATGAATTCGGGGCATGGATAGATGGAAGGAAAAACTTCCTCCTCTCGGTGAACCTTCATAACCTCAGGCACCCTTAGTTCATGCTGGTTGAGTTGGTGTTCATTCATCTTCTTTTCTGAAATTTAGGACGACCATCATACAAGTGATTGCAAAGTGATTACATAATGAAGGGAACTACTCATAAGGACTTGTAAGAGGCCTAAACATGCATCAAAACAATATATCTAAGCATTGAACAAGCTTACAAGCTCTCATAACCTGTCACCTATAGCAGCAAAATACTCAAAATATAAACCACTAAACACAAATCTACTTGGACAAGCGGAGGAGTCACATACCGGAGAACAAATGTTCCAAATTTTAGTAGCAAAGATGGGCTAAGCATGGAGATCGAAAAATCATGGATAAGAACAGCAAGAACGCGATTTCGAGCAATGAACTGGTGTTTTTTCGGGAGAGAGAAGGCAGAGGGAAGTGAGAGAGTGAGTGGAGGGCCAGGGGTGGCCCACACCATGGCCAGGCGCGCCCCTAGGCTGGCCGCGCAACCAGGTGGTGTGCCTTCCTGGTGTCCCCCTGGTACTCTCCAGGCACTTCTCTGCCCCTTTTTTCACATAAAAATTTAATATGAATTTTCTGGAATTTTTCGAGACACTTTATTTTTGAGCAATTTTCAGGTATAGATGAAACATTTTCTAACAGAAAGATGTTTTTGGAATGATGCAATGACAAAACAAAACCAAAATTTCAGTAGTTCTAAGACACTCTAATATGCAAGAAACTAGCGATAGAAAAGTAAAATAAGCGAAAGCAAAAACTAAAATGAACAAAATAAAAGTAAGCAAAGATAATCATGGTGAAAACATTGTTTTGTTCATTAAAATCCTTTTGTTAACAAGGTTGATCAGGTCTTGTTACCAAAATAATTTTATATGAAACAAAACTTTGTATTCCACTAATGATTACATTACCTCAACCTTGATAACAATGGTCCCAATCATAATAGTTTCATATTTTTCTCGTGGTATGGGACAATATATTTCTCCAACTTGGATGCCTTCAACATGTTCAATTGAATTTAAAACATAAGTCCTATCAATCTTCTTGGGGAAATAGACAGTATGCTCCTTGTCATTAACATTAAAAGTCACCTTTCCTTGATTACAATTAATAACAGCTCATGTAGTATTAAGAAAACGTCTCCCAAGAATAATAAACATATTGTCATCCTCATGCATTTCAAGCACAACAAAATCAGTTAATATCAAGCAATTATGAGCCACTTGAACAAGTACATCCTCACATATACCAACAGGAATAGTAGTAGATTTATCATCCATTTGCAAAGATATATCAGTTGGTATTAGTTTTTCCAATTGAAGTCTCTTATAGAGAGAAAAGGCATAACACTAACTCTTGCTCCAAAATCACACAAAGCAGTTCTAACATAACTATTTTTAATAGAGCAAGGAATAGTTGGAATCCCTGGGTCTCCAAGTTTCTTTGGAACCTTACCATTAAAGGAATAATTAGCAAGCAAAGTAGAAATTTTTTCATTAGGGATCTTCCTTTTATTCGAGACAATATCCTTCATATACTTTGAATAAGGAGGCAATTTAATAGCATCAGTCAGAGGGATTTGCAAAAATAAAGGTTTCATCCACTCACAAAACTTGTTATAGTGTTCATCTTCGTTTGACTTGTGTTCCTTATCAGGGAAAGGCATAGGTTTTTGGACCCAAGGCTCTCTTTCACTACCATGTTTTTTAGCAACAAAATCTTCTTTAGTGTATTTAGTATTCTTAGTGTGTCTTTCAGGTTCTTCTTCAACTTTTTCTTTATCAGGAACTTCATTTTCCTCATTACCACTTTTAGTTTTAGCATCAGAGACAGATATACTATTAGGATCTTTAGCAGGTTTAGAGGGTTCTACAATAGTTTTATGTTTATTTTTTCTTTTCTTAGGAGTAGTACCACTATTTTCAGCTTTTTGAGAATCCTGCTGAATTCTTTTAGGATGCCCCTCAGGATATAGCAGATCCTGGGTAGCAGCACCACTTCTAGTTCTAATTTCATAATCATGTTTTTCTTTAGCAGCATTAACTAGCAAGTCTTTTTGTACATTAATAAGCTAATCAATTTGAGTTTGAACCATTTGAAAATGTTTAACAAGCTTTTAAACATCATTAGAGGTTCTTTCCACAATATCTTTTAACTCAATAATAGCTCTAGAGTTTTCCATTAAATGATTTTGCACCCTTTGATTAAAATTATCTTGCTTAACAATAAAAATATCAAATTCTTCTAAGCATTGATTAGGCGGTTTAGAGTAAGGAATATCACCTTCATTAAAATGTTGGAGAGAGTGTACCTCAATAGTGGGTGAGTGGGGGATTGGCTTACATAGTTCTTCTATAGGATGTAAATTCTTGACATCTGTAGCTTTAATTCCCTTCTCCTTAAGACATTTCTTGGCTTCTTTCATCACTTCATCATTTAGTTCAATAACTCCCCTCTTCTTTGATGTTGGTGTAGGCACAGGCATCGTTAACTCAGGTGTAGTTGTCTCAGGTATAGTCGGTTCAGATGAAGTCCAATCTTCATAATTCTTGCTTATTTTATCCATTAATTCTTAGCTTCTTTGGGAGTTCTATTCCTGAAAACATAATCAGCACAACTATCCAGGTATGTCCTAGATTCTTCAGTTAGTCCATTCTAATATATATCAAGAAGCTCATTTTTAGGTAATGAACATCCAGACTGTGCATGAATCAAAGCACAAAACCTTGCCCATGATTCAGGAAATAACTCTTTCTCTCCCTGTTTAAAATCAAAAAGTTCCTGCAAAATAGCATGTCTAGCACTAGGAGGGAAATATTTCTGAAGGAAGGTACTAATCAAGCAATCAGGGCTATCAATAGATCCAGGAGGTAAATTATTAAACCAAGTGTTAGGTTCTCCTTTCAACGAAAAAGGGAAAATTTTAGCAACAAAGTAGGTGCGCATCTTAATATCATCAGAAAACAGGCCACTCATGGTAGAAAGCTCAGTCATATGTGCTACAGCACTTTCATTCTTAGTCCCACAAAAAGGTTTTTTCTCAACAATAGTTATGTAAGATAAATCAAGAGAGAAATCATAATCCTTATCTTTAATGTTTATGGGAGATGCAGCAAACTTAGCATTAGGAGACAATTTGGGTTTTATAATACGCCTCTCAAGGAGACTCTTAATAGCACTCCTATCAAGGGTGTTTTGACATTCTTTAATAAATTCATCGGTCATATCTATATAACTGTCTTCAATATCATAGCTCTCTCTAGACTCAAGTGAACTGACAGGTGTAGTAGTGTCTTCATTAGGAGTTTCAGTATTTCCAGCTATAGTTCTAGCAATCGTAGCATCTAGGAAAGGACCTAATGAACGACTCTTATCAAGCACAGTAGAAGCAGCATCATAAGTAACAGAAGTTTCAGATTCAGCAGTAGTAGCAGTGTGTGTAGCATGTGTATGTGGTGGTGTAAGGAACTTACTCATAACAGATGGTGAATGAAGAGCAACAAAGGTGTTCAGAACCGTACCTCTCCTTGTAGTGGATGGTAATTTAGGAACCTTTCCATCACGAGACTTACCCATGATGGATGAATGGCAGCGAACAATAGTGATTCCAAGTGAACTTGATAAATAGAGTTATGCTCCCTAGCTACGGCGCCAGAAAATAGTCTTGATGACCCACAAGTATAGGGGTGTATCGCAGTATTTACGAGGGAAGTGAAACCCAATTTATTGATTCGACACAAGGGGAGCCAAAGAATATTTATAAGCCTTAACAACTGAGTTGTCAATTCAGCTGCACCTGGAAACAATCTTGCTCACGACAGTTTATCAGTAGCAACAGTTTTGTAATAGCAATAGCAAAGTAATAGCAGTAGTAAAAGTAAAGACAGTAGTAACAATTGCAGTAAATAGTAGGATTAAAGCGCGGTAGGCATAGGGATGGATGGACGGGCGTTGCATGGACAAGACAATTCATATAGCAATCAAGACATAGGGTATTTGCACATAAATAAGATAAAGCATCCAAGTACTAAATAATCATAGGCATGTGTTCCATATATAGTCATACGTGCTCGCAATGAGAACTTGGACAACATCTTTTGTCCTGCTAGCCCATTTGTAGTGGGGCCTCAAGGGAACTACTGGCAATTAAGGTGCTCCTTTTAATAGAGCACCGGAGCAAAGCATTAACACTCTGTGAACACATGTGATCCTCACATCAAAGCCATCCCCTCCGGTTATCCCGATTATTGTCACTTCGGGGCCTTTGGTTCCGGACAACAATATGTGTAGATAACTTGCAGGTAAGATCACAAACAATACTATCATCATGAATCAATAACATGTTCAGATCTGAAATCATGGCACTCGGGCCCTAGTGACAAGCATTAAGCATAACAAGTTGCAACAAAGTCAAAAAGCACTAATAAAAGATACTAGGCACCATGCCCTAACAATCTGATGCCATTACATGAATGATCTCCTCCAATCCCTACCATCCCCATAGCCTATAGCTGGGGATTACTCACTCATAGATGGGGGAAACATGGATGGTCGATGGACAAGCGATGGTGACGATGATGGCGATGATGTCCTCCAATTCCCCGTCCCGGCAGGGTGCCAGAACGGAGTTTTTGGTTCTGAATCATGGAATCTGGTGGTGGTGGCACAACGGAACTCTTTCTGGAAAAACGTCGAAACCCCCTTGGTTTTTAGGTCAAGAGACAACTTATAGGCGAATAGGGAGGCTGAGGGGGTGACCGAGGCGGCCACACCATCCCCAGGCGCGACCTGGCCTAGCCCGCGCGACAAGGTGGTGTTGGCCCCTCGTGGCCCTCCTCCGTCTCGTCTTCTGGCTCCGTGAGTCTTCTGGTGAAATAGGATTTTTGGCATATTTCCCGGGATTTTTCCTGATAGTTGATTTTCTGCACAAAAACTAGACACCAATGTAATTCTACTGAAAAAAGTGGCAGTCCATGTTAGTTGTATCCAAATAACACAAGTTTAGAGGAAAACCAATAGCAAAAGTGTTCGGGAAAGTAGATACGTTTTGGACGTATCAGTGTGGTTCATGAAAAGAACACACATCCAATGACACTAGTGGATCCATATGTGGTTTGTGGAAAGAACAAACATGCAATGACACTGGGTGTGGTTCATGAAAAGAACACACATCCAATGACACTGGTGGATCCTTATGTGGTTTGTGGAAAGAACAGACATGCAATGACACTGGGTGTGGTTAATGAAAAGAACATACATGCAATGACACTAGTGGATCCATGTGTGGTTTGTGAGAAGAACACACATGCAATGACACTGGTTGTGGTTCATGAAAAGATAACACATCTAGTGACACTGGTGGATCCATATGTGGTTTTTGAGAAGAACAGACATGAAATGGCTCTAGCTGTGGTTCATGAAAAGAACACACATCCAATGACACTGGTGGCTCCATATGTGGTTTGTGAGAAGAACAGACATGCAATGATTCTTGGTGTGGTTCATGAAAAGAACACACATCCTATGGCACTGGTGTATCCTTATGTGGTTTGTGAGAAGAACAGACATGCAATGACTCTAGCTATGGTTCATCAAAAGAACAGACATGAAATGACACAGGTCGATCCATGTGTGCTTTGTGAGAAGAACAGACATGCAATGACTCTGGCAGTGATTCATCAAAATAACACACATCCAATGACACTGGTGGATCCATATGTGGTTTGTGGAAAGAACAGACATGCAATGACTCTTGCTGTGGTTCATGAAAATAACAGACATGCAATGACACTGGTGGATCCATGTATGGTTTGTTGGAAGAACATACATGCAATGACTCTGGCTGTGGTTCATGAAAAGAAAACATATGCAATGACACTGGGTGTGGTTCATGAAAAGACCACACATGCAATGACACTGGTGGATCCATGTATGGTTTGTGGAAAGAACAGACATGCAATGACTCTGGCTATGGTTCATGAAAAGAACACACATCCAATGACACTGGTGGATCCATTTGTCCTTTGTGGAAAGAACAGACATGCAATGACTCTAGCTGTGGTTAATGAAAAGAACAGACATGCAATGACACTGGTGGATCCATGTGTGGTTTGTGAAAAGAACATACATGCAATGACTCTGGCTGTGGTTAATGAAAAGAAAACACATGCAATAACACTAGGTGTGGTTCATGAAAAGAACACACATGCAATGACACTGGTGGATCCATGTGTGCTTTGTGGAAAGAACAGACATGTAGTGACTCTAGCTGTGGTTAATGAAAAGAGCAGACATGCAATGACACTGGTGGATCCATGTGTGGATTGTGAGAAGAACTGACATGCAATGACACTGGGTGTGGTTCATGAAAAGAACACACATCCAATGACACTGGTGGATCCTTATGTGGTTTGTGGAAAGAACAGACATGCAATGATAATGGGTGTGGTTAATGAAACGAACATACATGCAATGACACTGGTGGATCCATGTGTGGTTTGTGAGAAGAACACACATGTAATGACACTGGTTGTGGTTCATGAAAATAACACACATCCAGTGAGACTGGTGGATCCATATGTGGTTTGTGAGAAGAACAGACATGCAATGAGTCTATCTATGGTTCATGAAAAGAAGACACATCCAGTGACACTGGTGGATCCATATGTGATTTGTTAGAAGAACAAACATGCAATGACTCTTGATGTGGTTCATGAAAAGAACACACATCCAATGACACTGGTTTATCCTTATGTGGTTTGTGAGAATAATAGACATGCAATGACTCTAGCTGTGGTTCATGAAAAGAACATACATGCAATGACACTAGTGGATCCATGTGTGGTTTGTGAGAATAATAGACATGCAATGACTCTGGCTGTGGTTCATGAAAAGAACACACATCCAATGACACTGGTGGACCATATGTGGTTTGTGGAATGAACAAACATGCAATGACTCTAGATGTGGTTCATGAAAAGAACAGACATGCAATGACAATGGTGGATCCATGTGTGGTTTGTGGAAAGAACAGACATGCAATGACTCTGGGTGTAGTTCATGAAAAGAACATACATCCAATGACACTAGTGGATCCATGTGTTGTTTGTGGAAAGAACAGACATGCAATGACTCTAGGTGTGGTTCATGAAAAGAACAGACATGCAATGACACTGGTGGATCCATTTGTGGTTTGCGGGAAGGACAGACATGCAATGACACTGGGTGTGGTTCATGAAAAGAAAACACATGCAATGACACTGGGTGTGGTTCATGAAAAGAACACGCCTGCAATGACATTGGTGGATCCATGTGTGGTTTGTGGAACAAACAGACATGCAATGACTCTAGATGTGGTTAATGAAAAGAACATACATGCAATGACATTGGTGGATCCATGTGTGGTTTGTGAGAAGAACACACATGCAATGACACTGGGTGTGGTTCATGAAAAGAACACACATCAAATGACACTAGTGGATCCTTATGTGGTTTGTGAAAAGAACACACATGCAATGACTCTAGCTGTGGTTCATGAAAAGAACACACATCCAATGACTCTAGTTGTGGTTTGTGAAAAGAACACACATCTAGTGACACTGGTGGATCCAAATGTGGTTTGTGGAAAGAACAAACATGC
This sequence comes from Avena insularis, assembly GCA_023614405.1. Classification (NCBI taxonomy): domain Eukaryota; kingdom Viridiplantae; phylum Streptophyta; class Magnoliopsida; order Poales; family Poaceae; genus Avena; species Avena insularis. Next base: position 160,957,504 of record CM042690.1, on the reverse strand, counting down.
AATGACTCTAGATGTGGTTTGTGAAAAGAACAGACATGCAATGTACACTGGTGCACCCATGTATGGTTTGTGAGAAGAACACACATGCAATGACTCTGGCTGTGGTTCATGAAAAGAAAAACACATCCAATGACACTGGTGTATCCTTATGTGGTTTGTGAAAAGAACACACATGCAATGACTCTGGGTGTGGTTCATGAAAAAACACTCATCTAATGACACTGGTGGATCCATGTGTGGTGTGTGGAAATAACACACATCCTGTTGGGTCCCCCGGATTAATCCTCCATGAATCCCTGTTATGCATACAACCACGATCCCATGATCAGTTAGTCACGGCACATAATAGACAAGTATCAAAGTAAACATCCAATACATAACGAATACATGTCATACCTTAGTTGCCATTATGGCTACATCGAGCAACAACAGCGAAACTTCATTAAGCGTAGATCCCGAGCTATGCCTTAACCTACAGGCAACTGACTAGGAGAACGTCCTAGCTCGCTTAGCTGTCAACTTCCTCCTCTTCTTGATATCTGACCAAGTTAATAGCCAGGGACAATGCCAGTGAGTACTTTGAATGTACTCGCAAACCACCTTAAGTTAACAATAATAACAAGAGGATATGCATTATGGCTGTGGTAGTAGGAGAGCTTCAAGAGAGGTTCTTTTCTCAAATAGTTTCGCTTGTAGATATAGCATCTACATATCTTTGTTGAAAACTTTTGTAAAACATTTTGGAAACCTTTTGAAAAGTTTTGTAAACATTGGGATTGGGGTACCCATTTGTTCCCGTCCTTAGGTTGTCCCACGACCAAACTCCTTTCTCCTCCTTCCAACCATCGCATGGTCAAAACATTTCTTTTCCGAAATCCTTTTTGAAAACAAAACCAGCACCGCTCTACAGCAACCTTCCCAACCGTCCATGACCGTGGACACGGCTATTCGAATAGATTTACAATCTGCAGAGGTTGCACACTTTACCCACACCATCCGGGTACACTACCCTGATCTACACCGATCTTGGATCGAGTAACCGATCAAGACTCTCTGGATGCCCACTCCAATATAAGTGCCTATCCTATGAGTGTTACTCCCCTCAAAACCGGAACGTCGGGTACCGAGGACCAACCGGAGCGCATTTTACACTTCACAGAGTGGGCGCTTTCAATGAGGGGCTCATAGTAACGCCTGGCTGCCAGTAGACAGTTCGTTCCTTCTCTAGGTCGATGTCCCACATGGACCTTTAAGGGAGAAGGCCCAGCCTCCGGGGATCCCGATCCCCTGTAGTAGTTGCGAGGCAGCTTATACCAGAATAGACAAACATCAAATCCAGCTCTGTCCCATTCAAGAGTAATGTGGTTGCATAGGGTTAATTGTTCTAGCAAAACTACAAAGAACCGGGTGCGTTTTGGTAAACCTTTTTCCTCCATCTTTCCTTCAGCATTTTGTAAAACAAAACCTTTTTTCTTTATCAACATATCTTGGGAGGTCCCACCTCACCAAGGTTTTTTCATAAAACATTTGGTAAAACTTTTTCCAGGGTCTTCCCATCCTCTAGCTTTGCTTCGGCTAAAATGGGGTCTCCAAAGGGTATGGTGTATTACACCATATACCACACTAGGGACAAGTAGGTGTCATCAAGGGGGTTGTACCTAATAGTACAAACGTGTAATAGTTCGGAGGAGCCAAACCACTACCATATATACATCAACATATAGTAAACAATGCAGTTTTGATAAACAGTAAGTAAAACATGCATAAGTAAAACAGTAGGACAAGGCTTATGAGCAAGAAGGTGGCTTGCCTGATGATCAGCAATATGGCAATATGTCCCTGGACTTCTCCTTTAGATAACCAAGAATACCAATACCGATAATAATAAGGTCTCTTCTTCTCGGCGTCAATACAAGCGCAACTATCGTCGTCATCGAGTATACATGCAAACAAGCAAGACCACAGTTAAAACAAGGCATACAAGTGGACAATACAAGTATAATATTCAGTAGGTTTTGAGAGGTTGGGTTTAGAACCATTGCAAAAACCCTATTTGAAGTGGTGGGATTTCCTTTATTCGGGAAATGGTCAAAACCACTAATGAAGGGGTTTGGGATCAAGGCGTGGGTAAGTACAGTATCAATGTGAAACCAGAATACCATCTGGTAGGTTTTGACAAAACAAGACCAACAAAAGTGGTTTCATGATTTTATCACTTTTCATTAATTTCTTATAAACTTTCTAGTGATAAAAGCTCTAGTTTTAGGAAATAATTCACCAGAAAGGTTCTGGATCTCCAAAATTTATTTACTTGGGTGGTTAAGTAGGGCTTTATGTACTTGTTCACTGAGAGTTGGAATCATGTCAAAATAGTTACCAGAATGCCCTCAAGAAATTCCCAAAGGCAGTTCTGTATACAACTTGTCTTTTTCACTAGATTTAATCTACAGTAGCTTTTGATAGGAAACCAATGCCACATGGTAGGTATTTTGAATAACTTTTCTGTAGGAATAGGATTCACTCTTTTTCGAGTTGTTAAACTCCCTTAGTGATTTTTCTTCTGAGACTACCATAGGCCTTTGTGTACCACATCATAGGGAGTTGGAATTGGGTCAAAACAATCCTTGGTTTGACCCAGAAAATTTTCTAAAGGCAGATACAAGGTGTTTTTGTTATATTTGCTAAAGGTGGTTCATAGCCCCACTTGGCATGAGACCAAAGCTAGTTGCTAGATATTGTCGACTTCTCCCTGAGGGAGTTGGATTTACTCAATTTGGATCAATTAAACTCACTTAGGAAATTCTTGAGTGGAAAGGACACCTGTTGGAAGATAAAATGCCATTAATTAAAGAAAATTGTTTTTTGGCAAGGGATTAGTTTTGCATGTCGCACAAAACACACAGGAACATGATGCAATTTTTCTCTGGACGAAATACCCCATTTTTCATTTTCAAATCGAAATAAACTGAACAGTTATAAACAGAACAGATCTGAATAGATTTAAATAAAAAGAAAAGGGAAACATGGGCCGCTGGGCTGGATCTGGATGAGGAGATGGGCCACAAAGCCAATTTGGCCCAGCATGGGAGGATTCACCGGCGGGAGTGGGGCTTTGAATCCATTGGGCCAATGATCAACAAGCGGCGAGGAAGGGTATGGGGGCATCGTGGCCACCCGTTCTAAGGGGATCTGACGACCAGTGGTCATCATTTCCAGAGAACAGTGGGTCCAGCGATAGGAACCCTAGGGCGGAGCTGGGCGGTGGCGGGGGCTTACCAGAGGGCTCGCCGGTGACCGTGGGGTGGCAGAGGGGACACGGTGCACGGCGGAGACCTCGACGATGGGCGGCATCGATGGTTTTCGACCAGATCCGGGCTCGCGCGAAGACGACCAAGAGGCACCTCATCAGAGCTCGACGGCTCCACCAGTGGAGTTGTTCCTGGATAGGAAAAAGGAGGGGATTAGATGCAGGGGGAGGGGGTTCGAGTAGGCTAACATGTAGAGGAGGGGGAGCACGGGAGAGGGAGCCTAGCTCAAGGAGAGGGAGGAGGCCGAGAGCTTGCTCTCTGCTTCTCACGGGCAAGGCAGCGAAGGGGAGAGGCTGGGGAGCTAGGGGATAAGGGAGGGGAGCAAATGAGGGGCAGGGGAGGCACGGGGTGGCATCTGGCCTTGTATACCGAGAGGGAGAGATCCATGGGGGAAATGTCCCTTTTGGGTATGGGGGAGGGGTAGTGCTAGCGTGTGATTGGCCTAGAGGGGTGGTGGAGAGGGGTGAGAGAGGGATCTGGCCGGGCTGGAGCTCAGAGACGGAGGGAGTGGCAGCTGCTGCAATAATTGGCCCACTTGCTTGTCTTTCTCTCTCTTTCTCACCTCCAAGCATAAGAGGGCAAGGGGGAGGTGCTGCTACAGTACATGATACAGTGTAGCTCGACCAAATTGAGTGATGCTGATGAGGTGGTGTATTAGACAAGTTTGGAGGTAGCTTTGGTTTGATTTTGCTTAGGTTTAGATGGTTTTGCAAATTTTGATCAAAAGATGGCTTGCGAAGGAGTTTGAAAATTTTGTACTGGACAAACTGAGAGAATGTTACTAGTGTGTAGAAGGGATCAAGATATCTCTCCAAGAATTATTTGGGGTTTTTCTAAAGCTTGTAAGTCCACTTAAAAACATTAATTCCAAAAGTGCAGAAATGGTTTCTAGAAGCTAAAGTGATATTTTTACATTAGACAAAGTGAGATTTTGGTGTGAAAAGGTCCTACATCCCACATTACACCTTGGGGAATTTAAATGGGATTTATTGAGATGGGAAAGTATTTTTAAGGAATTATTTCTTGTTTCTGCCATTTAAGAAAAAGGGCAAAAAGAAATAATAAAGAATCTCAAAAATATTTATTTTTGAGATGGGAATGTAGGGTAGGATATATGGACCTCAAATGATCAAAAAGTTGGAGAAGTGCTTTGGCAAAAACCAAACTTTCCCTTGGGAAAGGAGCTTTGAAGATGTGGTTTATTAAAGAGAGTAATTAGATATGGAGCCATAATAATTATGGATAATATTTGATAAATCTTGATGATCAAGGTAGATGATGTAGACAAGGTGTATCAAGAATTTGCAACCTTGGGAGTTGGAAATATAACTTGAATTAGATGGAAAAACAAGGAATTGTGGATCTAGGGTGATGTTGTTTTTATACCACCAAAACCTTGTTGGATCTTGGAGCTCAGAGCTCACCTTGATGCAAGGGATAGATGGATAGCTAGACCAAGTCATATATATGATCATGGAAGACGGAGTTTGGATTGTTTACAATTGAGGTGGTCTGGAAGTGATGGCAAACTTTGTTGAAAATAAGGCTGCCATACCAGATGAGTCATGATGCCTTATAAACCATGTGGGTTTAAGAAGCACAAAGATCCACTTGGAACAAGTGAAGTAGATGTTGATAGACCTATATGAGTATAGCACAACCATGCAAAGAGTTGGTCCATATAAGGTTGGGTGATGGTGTGAGCTTCTGTCCAAGTAGCCATGTTGACTAGATTTGCAGGAATAGTTAATTTCTTGCATGCGAAACCATCAAGAACATGCGGGTTGGAGGATGATATAACCAAGGTAAAGAGTGGTACTTGGTAGTCCTTAGGATGGTTAACAAGATGGTTCATATGCATTTCCAAAAATGCACATGGTTTGAGAAAGAGAGGCATTCAAAAAGGTGATGTAGAAACAGTTTCTAGACATGCAATGACACTAGTGGATCCATGTGTGGTTTGTGGAAAGAACAGACATGCAATGACTCTAACTGTGGTTCATCAAACGAACAGACATGCAATGACACTGGTGGATCCTTATGTGGTTTGTGAAAAGAACACAAATGCAATGACTCTAGCTATGGTTCATGAAAAGAACATACATCCAATGACACTAGGTGTGGTTCATGAAAATAACACACATGCAATGACACTGGGTGTGGTTAATGAGAAAACTAGACATGCAATGACACTGGTGGATCCATGTGTGGTTTGTGAGAAGAACACACATGCAATGACACTGGGTGTGGTTCATGAAAAGAACACATATCAAATGACACTAGAGGATCCATATGTGGTTTGTGGAAAGAACAGACATGCAATGAATCTAGCTGTGGTTTGTGAAAAGAACAGACTTGCAATGACTCTAGCTGTGGTTTGTGAAAAGAACACACATCCAGTGACACTGGTGGATCCATATGTGGTTTCTGGAAAGAACAGACATGCAATGACTCTAGCTATGGTTAGTGAAAAGAACAGACATGCAATGACACTGGTGGATCCATGTGTGGTTTGTGAGAAGAACACACATGTAATGACTATGGCTGTTGTTCATGAAAAGAAAACAAATCCAATGACACTGGTGTATCCTTATGTGGTTTGTGAAAAGAACACACATGCAATGACTCTGGCTGTGGTTCATGAAAAGAACACACATCCAATGACACTGGTGGATCCGTGTGTGGTTTTGTGGAAATAACAGACATGTAATGACACTGGTGTGGTTCATGAAAAGAACACACATCCAATGACACTCGTGGATCCATATGCATATGGTTTGTGGAAAGAACAGACATGCAATGAGACTGGGTGTGGTTCATCAAAAGAACACACATCCAATGACACTGGTGGATCCTTATGTGGTCTGTGAAAAGAACAGACATGCAATGACTCTGGGTGTGGTTCATGAAAAGAACACACATCCAATGACACTGGGTGTGGTTCATGAAACGAATAGACATGCAATGACACTGGTGGATCCATGTGTGGTTTGTTAGAAGAACACACATGCAATGACACTAGGTGTGGTTCATGAAAAGAACACACACCCAATGACACTGGTGGATCCTTATGTGGTTTGTGAAAAGAACACACATGCAATGACTCTAGGTGTGCTTCATGAAAAGAACACACATCCAATGACATTGGTGGATCCATATGTGGTTCATGAAAAGAACAGACATGCATTGCCACTTGGTGTGGTTAATGAAAAGAATAGGGATGCAATGACACTCGTGGATCCATGTGTGGTTTGTGAGAAGAACATACATGCAATGACTCTGGGTGTGGTTGATGAAAAGAACACACATGCAATGACACTGGTGGATCAATATGTGGTTTGTGGAAAGAACACATATGCAATGACTCTGGCTGTGGTTCATGAAAAGAACACACATCCAATGACACTGGTGGATCCATGTGTGGTTTGTGGAAAGAACAGACATGCAATGACTCTAGCTGTGGTTAATGATAAGAGCAGACATGCAATGACACTGGTGGATCCATGTGTGGTTTGTGAGAAGAACACACATCCAATGACACTGGGTGTGGTTCATGAAAAGAACACGCATCAAATGACACTAGTGGATCCTTATGTGGTTTGTGAAAAGAACACACATGCAATGACTCTAGCTGCGGTTCATGAAAAGAACACACATCAAATGACAGTGGTGGATCCATATGTGGTTTGTGGAAAGAACATACATGCAATGACTCTAGCTTTGGTTTGTGAAAAGAACATACATGCCATGACTCTAGCTATGGTTTGTGAAAAGAACACACATCCAGTGACACTGGTGGATCCATATGTGGTTTGTGGAAAGAACATGCATGCAATGACTCTAGCTGTGGTTTGTGAAAAAAATAGACATGCAATGACACTGGTGGATCCATGTGTGGTTTGTTAGAGGAACACACATGCAATGACACTAGGTGTGGTTCATGAAAAGAACACACACCCAATGACACTGGTGGATCCTTATGTGGTTTGTGAAAAGAACACACATGCAATGACTCTGGGTGTGCTTCATGAAAAGAACACACATCCAATGACATTGGTGGATCCATATGTGGTTCATGAAAAGAACAGACATGCAATGCCACTTGGTGTGGTTAATGAAAAGAATAGGGATGCAATGACACTGGTGGATCCATGTGTGGTTTGTGAGAAGAACACACATGCAATGACACTGCGTGTGGTTCATGAAAAGAACACACATCTAGTGACACTGGTGGATCCATATGTGGTTTGAGCGAAGAACAAACATGCAATGACTCTGGGTGTGGTTCATGAAAAGAACACACATCCAATGACACGGGTGTATCCTTATGTGGTTTCTGAGAAGAACAGACATGCAATGACTCTAGTTGTGGTTCATGAAAAGAACAGACATGCAATGACACTGGTGGATCCATGTGTGGTTTGTGGGAAGAACATACATGCAACGACTCTGGTTGTGGTTCATGAAAAGAAAACACATGCAATGACACTGGTGGATCCATATGTGGTTTGTGAGAAGAACAGACATGCAATAACTCTTGCTGTGGTTCATGAAAAGAACAGACATGCAATGACACTAGTGGATCCATGTGTGGTTTGTGAGAAGAACACACATGCAATGACTCTGGCTGTGGTTCATGAAAAGAAAACACACCCAATGACAATGGTGTATCCTTATGTGGCTTGTGCAAAGAACAGACATGCAATGACTCTGGTTGTGGTTTATGAAAAGAACACGCATGCAATCACACTGGTGGATCCATCTGTGGTTTGTGGAAAGAACAGACTTGCAATGACACTGGTGTGGTTCATGAAAAGAGTATACATCTAATGACACTAGTGGATACATGTGTGGTTTGTGCAAAGAGAAGACATGCAATGACTCTAGATGTGGTTCATGAAAAGAACACACATCCAATGACAGTGGTGGATCCATATGTGGTTTGTGGAAAGAACATACATGCAATGACTCTAGCTTTGGTTTGTGAAAAGAACATACATGCAATGACTCTAGCTATGGTTTGTGAAAAGAACACACATCCAGTGACACTGGTGGATCCATATGTGGTTTGTGGAAAGAACATGCATGCAATGACTCTAGCTGTGGTTTGTGAAAAGAATAGACATGCAATGACACTGGTGGATCCATGTGTGGTTTGTTAGAAGAACACACATGCAATGAAACTAGGTGTGGTTCATGAAAAGAACACACACCCAATGACACTGGTGGATCCTTATGTGGTTTGTGAAAAGAACACACATGCAATGACTCTGGGTGTGCTTCATGAAAAGAACACACATCCAATGACATTGGTGGATCCATATGTGGTTCATGAAAAGAACAGACATGCAATGCCACTTGGTGTGGTTAATGAAAAGAATAGGGATGCAATGACACTGGTGGATCCATGTGTCGTTTGTGAGAAGAACACACATGCAATGACACTGCGTGTGGTTCATGAAAAGAACACAGATCTAGTGACACTGGTGGATCCATATGTGGTTTGAGCGAAGAACAAACATGCAATGACTCTGGGTGTGGTTCATGAAAAGAACACACATCCAATGACACGGGTGTATCCTTATGTGGTTTCTGAGAAGAATAGACATGCAATGACTCTAGTTGTGGTTCATGAAAAGAACAGACATGCAATGACACTGGTGGATCCATGTGTGGTTTGTGGGAAGAACATACATGCAACGACTCTGGTTGTGGTTCATGAAAAGAAAACACATGCAATGACACTGGTGGATCCATATGTGGTTTGTGAGAAGAACAGACATGCAATAACTCTTGCTGTGGTTCATGAAAAGAACAGACATGCAATGACACTAGTGGATCCATGTGTGGTTTGTGAGAAGAACACACATGCAATGACTCTGGCTGTGGTTCATGAAAAGAAAACACACCCAATGACAATGGTGTATCCTTATGCGGCTTGTGGAAAGAACAGACATGCAATGACTCTGGTTGTGGTTTATGAAAAGAACACACATGCAATCACACTGGTGGATCCATCTGTGGTTTGTGGAAAGAACAGACTTGCAATGACACTGGTGTGGTTCATGAAAAGAGTAGACATCTAATGACACTAGTGGATACATGTGTGGTTTGTGCAAAGAGAAGACATGCAATGACTCTAGCTGTGGTTCATGAAAAGAAAACACATCCAATGACAGTGGTGGATCCATATGTGGTTTGTGGAAAGAACATACATGCAATGACTCTAGCTTTGGTTTGTGAAAAGAACATACATGCAATGACTCTAGCTATGGTTTGTGAAAAGAACACACATCCAGTGACACTGGTGGATCCATATGTGGTTTGTGGAAAGAACATGCATGCAATGACTCTAGCTATGGTTTGTGAAAAGAATAGACATGCAATGACACTGGTGGATCCATGTGTGGTTTCTTAGAAGAACACACATGCAATGACACTAGGTGTGGTTCATGAAAAGAACACACACCCAATGACACTGGTGGATCCTTATGTGGTTTGTGAAAAGAACACACATGCAATGACTCTGGGTGTGCTTCATGAAAATAACACACATCCAATGACATTGGTGGATCCATATGGTTCATGAAAAGAACAGACATGCAATGCCACTTGGTGTGGTTAATGAAAAGAATAGGGATGCAATGACACTGGTGGATCCATGTGTGGTTTGTGAGAAGAACACACATGCAATGACACTGTGTGTGGTTCATGAAAAGAACATAGATCTAGTGACACTGGTGGATCCATATGTGGTTTGAGCGAAGAACAAACATGCAATGACTCTGGGTGTGGTTCATGAAAAGAACACACATCCAATGACATGGGTGTATCCTTATGTGGTTTCTGAGAAGAACAGACATGCAATGACTCTAGTTGTGGTTCATGAAAAGAACAGACATGCAATGACACTGGTGGATCCATGTGTTGTTTGTGGGAAGAACATACATGCAACGACTCTGGTTGTGGTTCATGAAAAGAAAACACATGCAATGACACTGGTGGATCCATATGTGGTTTGTGAGAAGAACAGACATGCAATAACTCTTGCTGTGGTTCATGAAAAGAACATACATGCAATGACACTAGTGGATCCATGTGTGGTTTGTGAGAAGAACACACATGCAATGACTCTGGCTGTGGTTCATGAAAAGAAAACACACCCAATGACAATGGTGTATCCTTATGTGGTTTGTGGAAAGAACAGACATGCAATGACTCTGGTTGTGGTTTATGAAAAGAACACACATGCAATCACACTGGTGGATCCATCTGTGGTTTGTGGAAAGAAACAGACTTGCAATGACACCGTGTGGTTCATGAAAAGAGTAGACATCTAATGACACTAGTGGATACATGTGTGGTTTGTGCAAAGAGAAGACATGCAATGACTCTAGCTGTGGTTCATGAAAAGAACACACATCCAATGACAGTGGTGGATCCATATGTGGTTTGTGGAAAGAACATACATGCAATGACTCTAGCTTTGGTTTGTGAAAAGAACATACATGCAATGACTCTAGCTATGGTTTGTGAAAAGAACACACATCCAAAGGACACCGTGGATCCATATGTGGTTTGTGGAAAGAACATGCATGCAATGACTCTAGCTGTGGTTTGTGAAAAGAATAGACATGCAATGACACTAGTGGATCCATGTGTGGTTTGTTAGAAGAACACACATGCAATGACACTAGGTGTGGTTCATGAAAAGAACACACACCCAATGACACTGGTGGATCCTTATGTGGTTTGTGAAAAGAACACACATGCAATGACTCTGGGTGTGCTTCATGAAAATAACACACATCCAATGACATTGGTGGATCCATATGTGGTTCATGAAAAGAACAGACATGCAATGCCACTTGGTGTGGTTAATGAAAAGAATAGGGATGCAATGACACTGGTGGATCCATGTGTGGTTTGTGAGAAGAACACACATGCAATGACACTGTGTGTGGTTCATGAAAAGAACATAGATCTAGTGACACTGGTGGATCCATATGTGGTTTGAGCGAAGAACAAACATGCAATGACTCTGGGTGTGGTTCATGAAAAGAACACACATCCAATGACATGGGTGTATCCTTATGTGGTTTCTGAGAAGAACAGACATGCAATGACTCTAGTTGTGGTTCATGAAAAGAACAGACATGCAATGACACTGGTGGATCCATGTGTTGTTTGTGGGAAGAACATACATGCAACGACTCTGGTTGTGGTTCATGAAAAGAAAACACATGCAATGACACTGGTGGATCCATATGTGGTTTGTGAGAAGAACAGACATGCAATAACTCTTGCTGTGGTTCATGAAAAGAACATACATGCAATGACACTAGTGGATCCATGTGTGGTTTGTGAGAAGAACACACATGCAATGACTCTGGCTGTGGTTCATGAAAAGAAAACACACCCAATGACAATGGTGTATCCTTATGTGGTTTGTGGAAAGAACAGACATGCAATGACTCTGGTTGTGGTTTATGAAAAGAACACACATGCAATCACACTGGTGGATCCATCTGTGGTTTGTGGAAAGAACAGACTTGCAATGACACTGGTGTGGTTCATGAAAAGAGTAGACATCTAATGACACTAGTGGATACATGTGTGGTTTGTGCAAAGAGAAGACATGCAATGACTCTAGCTGTGGTTCATGAAAAGAACACACATCCAATGACAGTGGTGGATCCATATGTGGTTTGTGGAAAGAACATACATGCAATGACTCTAGCTTTGGTTTGTGAAAAGAACATACATGCAATGACTCTAGCTATGGTTTGTGAAAAGAACACACATCCAGTGACACTGGTGGATCCATATGTGGTTTGTGGAAAGAACATGCATGCAATGACTCTAGCTGTGGTTTGTGAAAAGAATAGACATGCAATGACACTGGTGGATCCATGTGTGGTTTGTTAGAAGAACACACATGCAATGACACTAGGTGTGGTTCATGAAAAGAACACACACCCAATGACACTGGTGGATCCTTATGTGGTTTGTGAAAAGAACACACATGCAATGACTCTGGGTGTGCTTCATGAAAATAACACACATCCAATGACATTGGTGGATCCATATGTGGTTCATGAAAAGAACAGACATGCAATGCCACTTGGTGTGGTTAATGAAAAGAATAGGGATGCAATGACACTGGTAGATCCATGTGTGGTTTGTGAGAAGAACACACATGCAATGACACTGTGTGTGGTTCATGAAAAGAACATAGATCTAGTGACACTGGTGGATCCATATGTGGTTTGAGCGAAGAACAAACATGCAATGACTCTGGGTGTGGTTCATGAAAAGAACACACATCCAATGACATGGGTGTATCCTTATGTGGTTTCGGAAGAATGTATATGCAATGACTCTAGTTGTGGTTCATGAAAAGAACAGACATGCAATGACACGGGTGGATCCATGTGTGGTTTGTGGGAAGAACATACATGCAACGACTCTGGTTGTGGTTCATGAAAAGAAAACACATGCAATGACACTGGTGGATCCATATGTGGTTTGTGAGAAGAACAGACATGCAATAACTCTTGCTGTGGTTCATGAAAAGAACATACATGCAATGACACTAGTGGATCCATGTGTGGTTTGTGAGAAGAACACACATGCAATGACTCGGTGTGGTTCATGAAAAGAAAACACACCCAATGACAATGGTGTATCCTTATGTGGTTTGTGGAAAGAACAGACATGCAATGACTCTGGTTGTGGTTTATGAAAAGAACACACATGCAATCACACTGGTGGATCCATCTGTGGTTTGTGGAAAGAACAGACTTGCAATGACACTGGTGTGGTTCATGAAAAGAGTAGACATCTAATGACACTAGTGGATACATGTGTGGTTTGTGCAAAGAGAAGACATGCAATGACTCTAGCTGTGGTTCATGAAAAGAACACACATCCAATGACAGTGGTGGATCCATATGTGGTTTGTGGAAAGAACATACATGCAATGACTCTAGCTTTGGTTTGTGAAAAGAACATACATGCAATGACTCTAGCTATGGTTTGTGAAAAGAACACACATCCAGTGACACTGGTGGATCCATATGTGGTTTGTGGAAAGAACATGCATGCAATGACTCTAGCTGTGGTTTGTGAAAAGAATAGACATGCAATGACACTGGTGGATCCATGTGTGGTTTGTTAGAAGAACACACATGCAATGACACTAGGTGTGGTTCATGAAAAGAACACACACCCAATGACACTGGTGGATCCTTATGTGGTTTGTGAAAAGAACACACATGCAATGACTCTGGGTGTGCTTCATGAAAATAACACACATCCAATGACATTGGTGGATCCATATGTGGTTCATGAAAAGAACAGACATGCAATGCCACTTGGTGTGGTTAATGAAAAGAATAGGGATGCAATGACACTGGTGGATCCATGTGTGGTTTGTGAGAAGAACACACATGCAATGACACTGCGTGTGGTTCATGAAAAGAACACACATCTAGTGACACTGGTGGATCCATATGTGGTTTGAGCGAAGAACAAACATGCAATGACTCTGGGTGTGGTTCATGAAAAGAACACACATCCAATGACACGGGTGTATCCTTATGTGGTTTCTGAGAAGAACAGACATGCAATGACTCTAGTTGTGGTTCATGAAAAGAACAGACATGCAATGACACGGGTGGATCCATGTGTGGTTTGTGGGAAGAACATACATGCAACGACTCTGGTTGTGGTTCATTAAAAGAAAACACTTGCAATGACACTGGTGGATCCATATGTGGTTTGTGAGAAGAACAGACATGCAATAACTTTTGCTGTGGTTCATGAAAAGAACATACATGCAATGACACTAGTGGATCCATGTGTGGTTTGTGAGAAGAACACACATGCAATGACTCTGGCTGTGGTTCATGAAAAGAAAACACACCCAATGACAATGGTGTATCCTTATGTGGTTTGTGGAAAGAACAGACATGCAATGACTCTGGTTGTGGTTTATGAAAAGAACACACATGCAATCACACTGGTGGATCCATCTGTGGTTTGTGGAAAGAACAGACTTGCAATGACACTGGTGTGGTTCATGAAAAGAGTAGACATCTAATGACACTAGTGGATACATGTGTGGTTTGTGCAAAGAGAAGACATGCAATGACTCTAGCTGTGGTTCATGAAAAGAACACACATCCAATGACACTAGTGGATCCATGTGTGGTTTGTGGAAAGAATAGACATGCAATGACTCTAGCTGTGGTTCAGGAAAAGAACAGACATGCAATGACACTTGTGGATCCATGTATGGTTTGTGAGAAGAACATACATGCAATGACTCTAGATGTGGTTCATGAAAGGAAAACACATGCAATGACACTGGGTGTGGTCCATGAAAAGAACACACATGCAATGACACTGGTGGCTCCATGTGTGGTTTGTGAAAAGAACAGACATGCAATGACTAGCTGTGGTTAATGAAAAGAGCAGACGTGCAATGACACTGGTGGATCCATGTGTGTTTTGTGAGCAGAACATACATGCAATGACTCTGGGTGTGGTTTATGAAAGAACACACATGCAATGACACTGGTGGATCCATATGTGGTTTGTGGAAAGAACACATATGCAATGACTCTGGCTGTGGTTCATGAAAAGAACACACATCCAATGACACTGGTGGATCCATGTGTGGTTTGTGGAAAGAACAGACATGCAATGACTCTAGCTGTGGTTCATGAATAGAACATACATGCAATGACATTGGTGGATCCATGTGTGGTTTGTGATAAGAACAGACATGCAATGACTCGGGATGTGGTTCATGAAAGGAAAACACATGCAATGACACTGGGTGTGGTTCATGAAAACAGCACACATGCAATGACACTGGTGGATCCATGTGTGGTTTGTGAAAAGAACAGACATGCAATGACTAGTTGTGGTTAATGAAAAGAGCAGACATGCAATGACACTCGTGGATCCATGTGTGGTTTGTGAGAAGAACATACATGCAATGACTCTGGGTGTGGTTCATGAAAAGAACACACATGCAATGACACTGGTGGATCCATATGTGGTTTGTGGAAAGAACACATATGCAATGACTCTGGCTATGGTTCATGAAAAGAACACACATCCAATGACACTGGTGGATCCATGTGTGGTTTGTGGAAAGAACAGACATGCAATGACTCTAGCTGTGGTTAATGAAAAGAGCAGACATGCAATGACGCTGGTGGATCCATGTGTGGTTTGTGAGAAGAACACACATCCAATGACACTAGGTGTGGTTCATGAAAAGAACACGTGTCAAATGACACTAGTGGATCCTTATGTGGTTTGTGAAAAGAACACACATGCAATGACTCTAGCTGTGGTTCATGAAAAGAACACACATCCAATGACAGTGGTGGATCCATATGTGGTTTGTGGAAAGAACATACATGCAATGACTCTAGCTTTGGTTTGTGAAAAGAACATACATGCAATGACTCTAGCTATGGTTTGTGAAAAGAACACACATCCAGTGACACTGGTGGATCCATATGTGGTTTGTTGAAAGAACATGCATGCAATGACTCTAGCTGTGGTTTGTGAAAAGAATAGACATGCAATGACACTGGTGGATCCATGTGTGGTTTGTTAGAAGAACACACATGCAATGACACTAGGTGTGGTTCATGAAAAGAACACACACCCAATGACACTGGTGGATCCTTATGTGGTTTGTGAAAAGAACACACATGCAATGACTCTGGGTGTGCTTCATGAAAAGAACACACATCCAATGACATTGGTGGATCCATATGTGGTTCATGAAAAGAACAGACATGCAATGCCACTTGGTGTGGTTAATGAAAAGAATAGGGATGCAATGACACTGGTGGATCCATGTGTGGTTTGTGAGAAGAACACACATGCAATGACACTGCGTGTGGTTCATGAAAAGAACACACATCTAGTGACACTGGTGGATCCATATGTGGTTTGTGAGAAGAACACGCGTGCAATGACACTGGTTGTGGTTCATGGAAAGAACACACATCCAGTGACACTACTGGATCCATATGTGGTTTGTGAGAAGAACAGACATGCAATGACTCTAGCTGTGGTTCATGAAAGGAACACACATCCAGTGACCCTAGTGGATCCATATGTGGTTTGGGAGAAGAACTGACAGGCAATGACTCTTGGTGTGGTTCATGAAAAGAACACATATCCAATGACACTTGTATCCTTATGTGGTTTGTGAGAAGAACAGACATGCAATGACTCTAGCTAGGGTTCATGAAAAGAACAGACATGAAATGACACTGGTGGATCCATGTGTGGTTTGTGAGAAGAACGTACATGCAATGACTCTGGCTGTGGTTCATGAAAAGAACACACATCCAATAAAACTGGTGGATCCATATGTGGTTTGTGGAAAGAACAGACATGCAATGACTCTAGCTGTGGTTCATGAAAAGAACAGACATGCAATGACACTGGTGGATCCATGTGTGGTTTGTGGTAATAACAGAAATGCAATGACTCTGGCTGTGTTCCATGAAAAGAAAACACATGCAATGACACTGGGTGTGGTTCATGAAAAGAACACACATGCGATGACGCTGGTGGATCCATGTGTGGTTTGTGGAAAGAACAGACATGCAATGACTCTGGCTATGGTTCATCAAAAGAACACACATCCAATGACACTGGTGGATCCATGTGTGCTTTGGGGAAAGAACAAACATGCAATGACTCTAGCTGTGGTTCATGAAAAGAACAGACATGCAATGACACAGGTGGATCCATGTGTGGTTTGCGGGAAGAATAGACATGCAATGACTATGGCTATGGTTCATGAAAATAAAACACATGCAATGACAGTGGGTGTGGTTCATGAAAAGAACACACATGCAATGACACTGGTGGATCCATGTGTGGTTTGTGAGAAGAACACACATGCAATGACACTGGGTGTGGTTCATAAAAAGAACACACATCAAATGACACTGGTGGATCCTTATGTGGTTTGTGAAAAGAACACACATGCAATGACTCTAGCTGCGGTTCATGAAAAGGACACACATCCAATGACTCTAGCTATGGTTTGTGAAAATAACACACATCTAGTGACACTAGTGGATCCATATGTGGTTTGTGGAAAGAACAGACATGCAATGACTCTAGCTGTGGTTTGTGAAAAGAACAGACATGCAATGACACTGGTGCATCCATGTATGGTTTGTGAGAAGAACACACATGCAATGACTCTGGCTGTGGTTCATGAAAATAAAACACATCCAATGACACTGGTGTATCCTTATGTGGTTTGTGAAAAGAACACACATGCAATGACTCTGGGTGTGGTTCATGAAAAGAACACTCGTCTAATGACACTGGTGGATCCATGTGTGGTTTGTGGAAATAACAGACATGCAATGACACTGGTGTGGTTCATGAAAAGAACATACATCCAATGACACTGGTGGATCCATTTGTGGTTTGTCGAAAGAATAGACATGTAATGACTCTAGCTGTGGTTCATGAAAAGAAAAGACATGCAATTACACTAGGTGTGGTTCATGAAAAGAACACACATGCAATAACACTGGTGGATCCATGTGTGGTTTGTGGAAGGAACAAACATGCAATGACTCTGGCTATGGTTCATGAAAAGAACACACATCGAATGACACTGGTGGATCCATGTGTGGTTTGTGGAAAGAAAAGACATGCAATGACTTTAGCTGTGGTTCATGAAAAGAACAAACATGCAATGACACTGGTGGATCCATGTGTGGTTTGCGAGAAGAACAAACATGCAATGACTATGGCTGTGGTTCATGAAAATAAAACACATGCAATGACACTGGGTGTGGTTCATGAAAAGAACACACATGCAATGACGCTGGTGGATCCATGTGTGGTTTGTGGAAAGAACAGACATGCAATGAATCTAGCTGTGGTTAATGAAAAGAGGAGACATGCAATGACACTGGTGGATCCATGTGTGGTTTGTGAAAAGAACACACATGCAATGACACTAGGTGTGGTTCATGAAAAGAACACATATCAAATGACGCTGGTGGATCCTTATGTGTTTTGTGAAAATAACACATATGCAATGACTCCTGCTATGGTTCATGAAAAGAACACACATCCAATGACTATAGCTGTGGTTTGTGAAAAGAATACACATCTAGTGACACTGGTGGATCCATATGTGGTTTGTGGAAAGAACAGACATGCAATGACTCTAGCTGTGGTTTGTGAAAAGAACCGACATGCAATGACACTGGTGCATCCATGTATGGTTTGTGAGAAGAACACACATGAAATGACTCTGGCTGTGGTTCATGAAAAGAAAACACATCCAATGACACTGGTGTATCCTTATGTGGTTTGTGAAAATAACACACATGCAATGACTCTGGGTGTGGTTCATGAAATGAACACTCGTCTAATGACACTGGTGGATCCAGGTGTGGTTTGTGGAAATAATAGACATGCAATGACACTGGTGTGGTTCATGAAAAGAACACACATCCAATGACATTGGTGGATCCATATGTGGTTTGTGGATAGAACAGACATGCAATGACACTGGGTTTGGTTCATGAAAAGAACACACATCCAATGACACTGGTGGATCCTTATGTGGTTTGTAAAAATAACACACATGCAATGACTCTAGCTGTGGTTCATGAAAAGAGCACACATCCAATGACACTTGGAGTGGTTCATGAAAAGAACACACATGCAATGACACTGGGTGTGGTTAATGAAAAGAACAAACATGCAATGACATTGGTGGATCCATGTGTGGTTTGTGAGAAGAACACACATGCAATGATACTGGGTGTGGTTCATGAAAATAACACACATCAAATGACACTGGTGGATCCATATGTGGTTTGTGGAAAGAACAGACATGCAATGACTGTAGCTTAGGTTTGTGAAAAGAACAGACATGCAATGACTCTAGTTGTGGTTTGTGAAAATAACACACATCCAGTGACACTGGTTGATCCATATGTGGTTTGTGGAAAGAACATACATGCAATGACTCTTGCTATGGTTTGTGAAAAGAACAAACATGCAATGACACTGGTGGATCCATGTGTGGTTTGTGAGAAGAACACACATGTAATGACTCTGGCTTTGGTTCATGAAAAGAACACACATCCAATGACACTGGTGGATCCATGTGTGGTTTTGTGGAAATAACAGACATGCAATGACACTGGTGGATCCATGTGTGGTTTTGTGGAAATAACAGACATGCAAGACACTGGTGTGGTTCATGAAAAGAACACACATCCAATGACACTCGTGGATCCATATGCATGTGGTTTGTGGAAAGAATAGACATGCAATAACACTAGGTGTGGGTCATGAAAAGAACACACATCCAATGACACTGGTGGATCCTTATGTGGTTTGTGAAAAGAACACACATGCAATGACTCTAGGTGTGGTTCATTAAAAGAACACAGATCCAATGACGCTTGTGGATCCATATGTGGTTTGTGTAAAGAACATACATGCAATGACTCTAGCTGTGGTTAATGAAAAGAACCACACATGCAATCACACTGGTGGATCCATGTGTGGTTTGTGGAAAGAACTGACATGCAATGACTGTAGCTATGGTTAATGAAAAAGAACAAAGATGCAATGACACTGGTGGATCCATGTGTGGTTCATGGGAAGAACACACATGAAATGACACTGGTGTATATTTATGTGGTTTGTGAGAAGGACACACATGCAATGACTCTAGCTGTGGTTCATGAAAAGAACACACATGCAATGACACTGGTGGATCCATGTGTGGTTTGTTAAAAGAACAGACATGCAATGACTCTTGGTGTGGTTCATGAAAACAACACAGATCCAATGACACCAGTGGATCCATATGTGGTTTGTGAAAAGAACAGACATGCAATGACACTAGTGGATCCATGTGTGGTTTGTGAGAAGAACACACATGAAATGACACTGGGTGTAGTTCATGAAAAGAACACACATCCAATGACGCTGGTGGATCCTTATGTGGTTTGTGAGAAGAACACACATACAATGACTCTAGCTGTGGTTCATGAAAAGAACACACATCCAATGACACTGGTGGATCCATATGTGGTTTGTGGAAAGAACAGACATGCAATGACTCTAGCTATGGTTAATGAAAAGAACAGACATGCTATGACACTGGTGGATCCATATGTGGTTTGTGAGAAGAACACACATGCAATGACACTGGGTGTGGTTCATGAAAAGAACACACATCCAATGACACTAGTGGATCCATATGTGGTTTGTGGAAAGAACAGACACAGAATGACTCTAGCTGTGGTTCATGAAAAGAATAGACATGCAATGACACTAGTGGATCCATGTGTGGTTCATGAGAAGAACACACATGCAATGACTCTGGTTGATCCATATGTGGTTTATGAGAAGAACACACATGCAATAAACTCTAGTGGATCTATCTTGGCATAATTTGATGTATGCCATGATGTATTTCATTGTACAAGACACTCACTTTCGATTTTTATACTACTCAATTTTGCCCTTGGTTTTTTGATACTACTTAGTTTTGCCTTTCCCCTCTCTCTCTTTCGTAGAAGCCCAAACCTGTGCTCACTCTGTCTGCTATGCCCTGATTGGTTTTCACAGTTGTCATGCGGATCATGTGCACCAACCGTTGATCCTGTGTGATCCAACGATGATCGTTGCACACGTCGTGCCCTTCATAGTATAGCGTGAGACAGCACGGACGTCTCCCTCAGTGTGAGACAACACGGACGTCTCCCTCTACAAGAAGGAACACCAGGTTGTCCATGGAAAATGTCGTCGAGTGGTCATGTCACGTTTAATCTAGTCTGCAAAGGCTACTACTGCTACTACAACACATGCATAGGGCAACGGGGTCATCGAGTGCACGGTTGTCGACGGGACACTGCAATTTATTGCCACTTGATTTTAATAAGACATATCCCATTTTTACGCATCGCTCTCAATATCACTTCCAACTGGGCCCTACCACAAGTAACTTCCATGAGTCAAGGGCCCCCTCGAGTAGATCTAACGTTGCTAGAAATTGGTTCCGTGCCACTTGCATGCAGTGGAATCGAGGTCTGCCATGAGCCTGTTTTCAATGCAGCTCTAAAGTGGAGATCGTGGCTGTTTCAAAAAAAGGGGAACCCAAAAAAAGGTGGAGATCGTGGTAGCCCTCCGCCCACCACACGTGTCCACTTGAGGACTATGAACGGTCTGGTTTTTATAAACCCACTCGACCTTCTTCTTCCATGTGCTCGTGTCATTTTCCCCCAATCTGTCTAGTCCCAAAACCCCAATCTGCACCTACCGCGTGCGCCGAAGCTTCCTCGCTTGCACTACCTCCTTCCCTAGGTGCGCCATGAAGCGTACATGCAGAGACGAGCCGGAGGTGAAGCCAGTTGAAGGCGCAGCAGCAGATGGCTCGGTTGTCGCCAAGCAGGCGGAGGCGTCTTCTCCGGGCATGAACGCCTCTCGTCGCCACGCCTTTGAGGGTTCGAGCTCATCCGTCCATCCAGTAGCCGTCGCCGCCGAGAAGCAGATGGCTGACAACATCGTGGTCGACAATGTCGTGGTGCCAGCGATCGATCTGGATGGGGGCAGTCGACAAGCAGAGGCAATCCGGTGCTCTACATCAATGACCCCATCGCCGTCCAAGAAATCTTCGACGCAATCGTGGAGAATGACGAGTTTGAGGAGGAGGTCCCTGATGAGGAGTCTGAGGTACTACATTGCTAGCTTCTCTAGTCGCAACCGCAGATTTCAGTGTTCATACATAGGATTTTCTCAACCGTGTACAGATTCTTTTGCTCTTGAAGTAGGGTAGTATATATATATGGTTCGATTGGTCGATTGAAGCATCTGCCATCTAGTCACAAAACCCCAATCTGTCTAGTCACAAAACCCCAATCTGCTCATCTACCATCTAGTTGAGTTTGCTAGTTGAGTGTTGATTTTGATACACAACATGCCTATAACATTACATTTCTATTCCTTACTAAGCCCAATGATTCAATTTTTCCCCAAAATAGTGCAAGGGCATCTGATGGTGTCGTTTTCTTAGGGATGGTTAGTGAACCTGAGGTAGCAATGCACATAAACAATATAGGTTGTGATGTTGGTATTTTGGTTCTCCGACTCCATCTCTGAAAAAAATGAGGCCCTAATTTTTCTCTCATATGGAACCTATATATATAATCTTTGTATTGTTTCTGATCTATGAATGTGTCGTATGATGCATATGTATATCCCTGAATATTGTTTTGTACGATTACATATCAATTTCTTATTATGGCCAATGATTCAAATTTTCCCTAAAGAGAGGCAGATACATTGGTGTCAGGTTTTTTCAGGGATGAGTTAGCGAACCTGGGGCCATGTACAAGATCAATATAAGCTGCGCAATTGTTACTTGGTTCGCTTACGCCATCCCTGAAGAAATTTATGAGGCCGCAATCTTTATTCTACATTCATAGAACTATGATATTTGAATTATCTATTCCATGCATTCATAGTGTATAAGAATTACATGTCAGTTTGTCACTGAGGCCGATGATTGAAATTTGCCCCAAAAGAGTTCAAGGGGAGACACGTATGATGGTGTCGTGTTTTAGGGATGGTTGGTGAACCTGAGGCAGCAATGCACACAAACAATATAGGTTGTGATGTTGGTACTTTGGTTCTCCAACTCCATCTCTGAAACAAATTATGAGGCCCTTGATTTATTCTCATATGGAACTACATATATGATCCTTGAATTGTTTCTGGTCTTTGAATGATTCGTATGATGCATATGTATATGAATGGTTTTGATCATAAGTATTTTTAACATGTACCTGAAGATTAATTGTTTAGTTTTTTATTTATAATTACAATATTTAGGCTTGTTTTTGTACCTGACTATGTATATCCCTGAATATTGTTTTGTACGATTACATTTCAAACTATTGCTAATATGCTTTCTCTTTGATATAAACTTAATATTTTCTTACATATATATGTTGTCAATTCTTGAGTTGTAATACAATTCAATCATATGTATGAGTTCTAAGTTATGTTCTTAAAAATCAACAGGAGGATGATGATGACGTGGATGATAGCACGGAATCCAGGGACAACAAGAGTCGCTACGTGCTGAGGCGGTTACCATGTGGGCTAATCCGTTTCTACCATAGGGGGAGACTGTTTTGCCCATTCTGTGGCAGAGAAATCAACGTGGGTGTTGCCAGAGGTGGAGGCAGAAGCCATAGGTCGATTACCTTGGTGCGGCACGCAGCCTTCGGCAAATTCCTCCAGGATTATGTCAGGACTGTCTTGTATCCCATCGACTAGGTTGTCCCTGCCTCCTGCTAATGCCCCTGACCTGCTAGGCGTCTCCGTGTCTCGGCCTCCTGCTACCGCCCCTGCTTTTATTTTGTTTTAGTTAATTATTACCTGTGTGTGGCATGTAAGACAATATATCCGTGGTGTGTCTGGTGAACCTTCTATATTAATCTAGTCCTTTATATGGAGTGCCTTAAAATTTCTAGTGTTCAATTATATTACTGATCATGCTCATGCACACTACAAAATATTTCTAGTGCTCGATTATATTATAATTGTCAAGAAATACATCAACAAGTTAAATTGGTAGAAATTTTATATTGAAGTAACTAAATAATCTCACATCAGCGGTGGACGTTGGCAGAAGCCGAAGGCATCAGCCAAATACCTTGGAGCGGCACGTAGTCTTCAGCAAATTCCTTGTAGGTTCAACACCGGGTTGTCGCCGCCCAGCTCCGAATTCGCTTACAGGTCCAACATGGCAGAACTTGAGCTACCACAGAAATCTCGGCAGAGGTGGCAGAATTGGTGCGACTACAACCACGACGACGGCGAGCTCGGATTCTAGAGGAGGAAAATAGAACGGAGCATGGTCGACACGGTGACAGATCTCACTCGGAACCAATTCTCGTCCCCGCACCGTGCCATGGGTGTGTCCATGGTGAGGGCAAGCTCCGACTCAGGATGGGGAGGAGAGCGGGGCCGAGCAGGTTCGTCATGTCCCAGCTCTGCGCCATGGCCGCGACCGCAGATTGCCGCTCTAGGAAAGAAGAAGACATGTAATGGATGCAGGCGTCAATGCTGCAAGCCTACAGGGAGGAGAGCGGGGCTGAGCAAGTTCTTCCACGTCCCAGCTCTGCGCCATGGCTGCGATGCCCCACAGATTGCTGCTCCGGGGAAGAAGAAGACGCGTAATGGATGCAGGCGCCAACGCTGCAAGCCTAATTGACACCTAAGCGACGGGAGCGACATAACGGAGAGAACTGACAGGGGGGTCAACTTGACGACCGTTAGCCTGATATTTTGTATTGAAACGTAAAGTTGAATTCGTGCCGAAAAAGACCCTCTGAGTATTTGGCACACCAACTATAGTCATCGCGGCTGATTACAGGCAACTTAGGTACCGTGTTGCCTGGGCGCCCCAACTTTCGGGCCGCAAAATGATATTCTCCTCACCATGAGCATGCTTGACCTCCTTAGGACAGCTCATGGAAACTATGTCAAGGCTTCTATCATCTTCTTCTTGCTCAATGACATTGGCCTTCAAAGCAACACTCACACCTTTTTGCATTCCCATTGCTCGAGCACGAGCATATTCAGTGTTCTTTTCCACAACTTTGAATGCAGCCATTTGGTGCATGACTTTGTTGGAAGTCATTTGGTGATAGTTATGTCTACCTCTCTTCAAATATGTGGGCTCAAATGGCATAAGTGCACTTACATATTTCCTCTTGATCCATGCATCATCAACATGTGTGGCACCATGCTTTCTAAAGGTGGTGGCAATGCCCTTAAGTATTCTATACATATCTTCATGGTCCTCACCATCCAACATATAGAAACCATCAGCTTCATTGCTTAGAGCATCATACCTATTTCTTCTCATGCTCTCATTTCCAATGAACTAGTCGGTGAGGGCATTCCAAGCTTCCTTAGCGGTGTTGAAATGTTCAATGTGTGGCATGTCCTTGGGACCCACACCAAGATGAATCATGTGCAAAGCGGTCGCATTGAATTGACTATCAATAACTTCTCTCCTTGTCAAGTTGTTTGGATCCCCAATGTTGAGGCCACCTTCAGTGATTCTCCATAACTGAATGGACGAACTACAAACATGAGATTTCATCAAAAATTTCCATTGATGAAAGGAAGATGTAGTAAGCTTGGGTGGATCACCGTATTGTTTATATGAGGGAGAGGGATTGGTGGATCAAGTGAATATAAGTGAGAAACTTCACTATAGTCCTCCTTACCACTTTCTTTTTTTGGAAGAGGAACCCTTATTTTTATCTTCACTCTCAAACTCATTTTCCTTGAAGTTAGCCTTAGATTTATCCTTAGAAATAGGAGTTGTAGCCTCAAAGGAAGATGGTGGAGGGGTTGTGGATGGCGAGAGACGTGCTATGATTTCACGCAACTCTTGCATTCGGGTCTCCACGATTTTAATCAACCTTGTTTCCAAGGACTTGAGATCATCCATGGTGACTTTACTCCCAGCCTCACTACCATATTCCTTAGTACCCATACTCTCTTAGGCGGTAAAGCCCGAATAAAGAGCTGAGGCTCTAATACCAATTGAAATGGATCGTATGGGCACCTAGAGAAGGGGTGAATAGGTGTTACACCAATTTTTAGTTATTTTTCAATTTTATGCTTCACACAAAGGTAAATTCTCTACATATGCAACTAAGAGGAATTTCCCTATATGCAAACCTAACTACTAAGCGAGTAAAGGCAAAGGGAGTGGAACGAGGTAACCGTACTGAAGCACACAGAGACACATGATTTGTTTTACCATAGTTCCTTCCTTGTTAAGGGAAGTACGTCTGTATTGGAGGGGTGGGCGGTACTAAGACCACCACGCCACAATAGGCCTCACCATGTTCTCCGATGGATCTCGCCACCAAACGCCTAATCCACCTTCCACTATTTGGTACCCTTCGAGGCGGGAACCGGTGCCTTTACAACACTAGCGCGGGGCACGCATCCACAACTGAATTGGAGGCTCCCATGATGATAACAAACTACCACAAGAACAAGTTAATCAATAACCGAAATAGAGATCTAGATATTTGCAAGAAATACTAGATCAAGAATCCTCCAAATGAATGGAAGGGGAGTGAAGATTTTGATGGATGCTAATGAAGATCAAAGTCTCCTCCTTCGATTCCCCAAAGTCCGGAGCCTTTGAGTGGTTGAAGATGGAGATTGCGCTTGAATCGATATGAACAGGGCAGAGCTTTTTTGTAGGATCGAAAAGATCTGAAATGGGGATCTGAAGGGGTATTTATAGCCCCATCCAAAAAGCTGTTGTTGGATGAATCGGGGGCCAGATTATTCGGCCTAAGTGGGGGCCGGATTATTTGGCCAGGGCAAACATCCGGCCCGGAATCAGACAATCCGGATCAAATGTCTGCCCCCTCTCTGCGTGACGCGCCTTGGTTGCCTTTGGAAAACTCCTGGGGGGCATTATCCGGCCCCCTTGGTGGGGCGGATTAACCGGCCCGGGCAAATGCTCCGGCCCTGTCTGGTTAATCCGGGGAAACTCCACCCCCTTCTGCGTGACATGCCTTAGTGACTTTGACGAACTAAGTGGGGCGGACAATCCGGACCTTGGTAGGGGTGGATAATCCGCCCCAAAACTCTAGTTTAGCAGCATTTGGGTTGAAAATTATTCTGCACGACTAAACATATAATTAAATAATCCTTGGCATTGTTATCCAAGACACAAAACACTAGAAATCATGAAATGTTCTTTCAGCTGGGAGCTCTGTAGAAGCCACACTACTTTTCCACCGAGATGGTGGGCTGGTAGAATCGAATGCAGGATCTTCGTCCTGCCGCTGAAATGGGTTGGTATCTTGCTGGCTAAGTGTGTTTATTTGCTCCTATTGCCTCCTTAATGTTTGTTCTATCTACATCATCTGGTCTGCCTCCCTATCCTTTCTCCTTCGATGGCTTTTATCGGGATATTTCTTTCGGTCGCCAGGAAACCCGAGCTTCCATGGAACGGAGCCTGATGTGCCTCTTATTCGTCCTTCATGTTCTTTATTCCCAAGGGAGCGTGTTAGCTTGTTGTTCTCTCTATCAGGATAGAACTTCCCCTCCTACAAATACTTCGTTGCAGTTTTAAGGGATTTGTAAGGTGTTGCAAGATGTTCGTTTGTAAAAATACACTTCCCTGTTTCTGGGTTCACCTTTCCCCCATGCCCATAGAACCAAGACTTTGCCCGTTTGGCCCACTCCGATGTCTCTGGAACATCCCCTTTATTAATTAGGTCGTTCTCAGCTTTCTCCCACTTAGGCCTGGTAGCCTTGTAGCCACCTGTCACCATAACATGGTGATATTTCTTTAGCACAACATTTTCCTTATTTATTTCTGACCTTTTCACAGCTTCAGCCGAGTTCTTGTACTCCACAAATTCGTCCCAATGATCTCTTAGCTTCTCATTCTCTCTAGTGAACTCTAGAGTCTTTGTTTGCAAGATATACTCCTTGTACAATCTTTTCTTGTTGTTGGTGAATTGTGCGGCCATCTTCTTAAGATCCCACTCCTTGACTTTTGGATCTATAACTTTGTTTTCTGGATCCACCTCTGGTGGTAGGGTGAATTTGTCATGAGCATATTCCAAAGCATATCTTTGGATCTATCCTCGACATAAATAACTCCATCTACCTTTGGCTTATTCCATTCTAGAATGGTGATCCGGATGTTGTCCCTAACAATAACTCTGCATTGACTTACAAATAATATTGCGTTCTGTGCGGGAGAAATCGGGGCGAAATCTTCAGCGACTTCTTTGATCTTGAACCTAGAATCGGAGCCCAACTTTTTGGCCGAGCCTCGTTTCTTTCTAGAAGATTGCTTTGATCCAGAAGGCTAAAAAGAGAATCATTAATATATGTATACAAATCAATTAATGCATCTAATCAGCAGCGCCTTAATTTATATACATTGCCAGACTTTGTAATCAAGGTTCCAACATCGGAGTCGTCTCTTCCCTCACCGGAGTCGTCTCTTTGCTCGAGATCCTCCATTCCCTCACCCGAGTTGTTATGATAATGTAAGGTGATATCTTCACTAGCTATCATATCCTTCAATATCTCTTCTTGTTGTTCGTCGCGATCCATAGTTTCTGCAAAGACTTGCAAGTTATTTCAATGTTATAAACACAACAAAGCACTAATGAATTAAGTATAGCGCGTGAAATGGTTGCCTCCACCGAGTTAAGAAAACCATTTGAAATGTTTGATGATGCCCCATTCTGCGCAAAATGGCTATCGTGCCTATCTATCGCCCCTATATGGCGCGCGTTGTCGCGCTCTCCCTAACCTCAAACGCCGGTGGGAGCTCGAGTGCTGACAGGGAGGTGAATGGCGGTTCCTTGGTCCTCCTCAAGCCTCCCTCTCCATTCCCCACCTTTTCCCGTTCCCTCTTCCTCCATTAATTTGCGATGGTTATTTATCATTGGAACCACAACTAATGCATAGTATTTGATAGGTCCATTTAAACATAGAAAAAATTTCTTGAAATATTCAAAGTAACATAATTTCAGGACTAATAATGCAACATATGGCATATCACAAAAACAACATATCTCTCTTGCAATCTTTTATAGGTCCATATGAATGGCTCAAGGTTTCAAATATGCGCATCTATGATAAATAAAAAGCACCATATGATTATTCACGATAGCACGAAGACAACATGAAACTTAGGTCCCTACTTCCCCCAAATAAATGAGGGCGTCACCCTGTTAAGAGCAACCGACAAAACCTGTTATACTTCATAGTTCTGCTCAACTCTATTTCCAGCACTAATTATAAAACACCCTCGTTAATTGTTTGCTTACATAGGATAGATCAAGAAACAAAAACATTATATATCCATTAATTGTTTGCTTACATAGGACTAATGATGCAACATATGGCATATCACAAAAATAGAATTTCATGGCAAGTAAATGGAATAAAATAACTTGATGTCTGCCATACATTTCTAGAACCTAAATCAGTACACACATACTATTTTGTAGACAAGTTTATATTGTTCAAAATCAGCAAAATCAACAATTCATACATCCAAAAACAATTTATTTCCCTAACCCTAACTAGGGATCAAAGAGGAAGAGGGAGGGATCAAGGGAGCGAGAGGAGGAAGGGAGAAGAGGCGCAACTGGACACGGCAGCGACATCGGCAGTTGGTGGTGGTGGCGGCTAGGGCGCGCGCGGATGATGACGGCGGCGCGGTTGGTGGTGGTGGTGGCTAGAATTGGGCAGCCTGCCGGCATCGGGTGTGGCGCCTCCTATGCTAGCTCGATCGAGATTTCGCGAGAATGGAGATGGATCTTGGGAGGAGGATATGACAGTTAGTTATATGCGAAGGGCCTTTAGTCCCGGTTGATGCCACCAACCGAGACTAAATATCCTTTAGTCCCGGTTGGTGGAATCAACGGGGAGTAAAGGCGGTTGGTGGCATCAATTGGGATCAAAGGTGTGCCCTTTAGTCCCGGTTGATGCCACCAACCAGGACTGAAGGATTTTGGCAGCAGTAGAGAGGGCGTGCCAACTGTCCACCTTTAGTCCCTCTTGGTAAGACCAACCGGGACTAAAGGGCCTTTCGAAAATGTTTTTTTGAACTTTGTAGTATAAATTATGGTCCCCTCCTTTTGCATATCAAAATGTTAATAAAATAAATAAAAAATATGTATCTAATAAAAATATATATAGCATATCAAAATGTTCATCAAAGAAATATCTATCTAATAAAAATATAATTTATTCTTTATGAGAATTCAATTTTTTAATATTTCTACTATTCCTAAATTACATAAAAGGGTTTCTAAATGGTAAATCATTTTTAAATAAAGAATAATAATGTCTGGCCTCCAAGACATTGATTTCCATGTTTAGATACACATGTGTACCAAAAATTGGCTCATTTCGATGTAGGGATCAAACTTTGTTTAGGAACAAAATGTATGCCGACTCGGCTGGAAGTGGGTCCGGTTTGAACTGCAAGTACTTGATCTAATGCTCATGATTTTTTTAAACATTTTTAGACTCATAATATGATGTTTCTTCAGAGATCCAATGCAAGTTTAGGGAGGCTCATCCCCTAGGTAAGAATCTTCATGCCCGTCGTTTTGACCATAATTTGAAACGGGCATAAGAAATTCAAAAATGGTCCGAACATTCGTGTGGTGTCATACTATGTGACATAGTTGCAATGAAAAATACCAAAGTTGGTATATTGATTACATCTCAAAAAGTCCTTCTAAAAATGAGCTATCATGTTCGAGGTTTCATGGCTTTCGGGCCAAATGACCAATGTTATGGCCAGAATCGTGGCATAGTTTGTGATAGTGTATCTAGATTGTGCATGCATATGCATCTTGGGATGGAAAATAATGTTGAAGGAGGAAGTTTTCCTTTTCATCACATGGAAAAGCCAGTTTCTATTTTACGAGTACCAAAAACAGGGCGTTTTGTGAAGTAACCACCAAAGGCATAATTCAAAATGCTACCTCCCCATTTTTTAAAAATACTATACCACCTCAAATGGACAATATCCCAACTAGGATATCTCAAACTTTTCCATTCACCCTTGGTGAAAAAGATAAATGTCTGCCGAATCGATAGGAATTGGGTCGAGTTTAAAATATAGGCACATGATCTAAAGCTCATAGTTTTAAAAAAAAATCATTTTATACTCGCAATATGATGTTTCTTTAGAGATCTAATGCAAGTTTAGCAAAGCTCATCCCCTAGGTAAGATTCTTCATGCCCGTTGTTTTGACTATAGTTTGAAATGGGCACACTACTAGAGAAAAGGCTATAGGAGACATGCACATTTGAGGCGCATTTATACCACATGCACCTCTGATATAATAGGCGAGGCGCACCAGCCTAACATGCGCCTCTATTACTTAAAGAGGCGAGGCGCATATTTTTAGGATGCACCTCCTCTAGCATCTGTACGGACGAAATCTGGCACCCCCATATTATGCGAGGTGCATCCTGGTAATATGCGCCTCCAACATGTTAGACATGTGAGGCGCATATGTGACCAATGCGCCTCGCATATGTTGGGTGGGCCCGGGAGGAGATCGGTGGTCCAATATGCGAGGCGCATATAGCCACATGTGCCTCCGATACTTGACAATAGGCGAGGCGCATTAGAAAAGGTGCGGCTCAAGTAACCCCTGTGGGCCCGGGTGGCCGCATAGGCGAGGCGCATGTTAGCATATGTGCCTCAGATAGTTCACAATCCCCCTGGTTGTGCATGAAGAGGAAGTATGTAACCATGAGTATACTGGTTCAAGGGCCAAAATAACCTAGTACAGACATCAATTTGTATCTCACGTTGTTGAAAGAGGAGCTGGCCACATTATGGGAAGAAGGAGCCCGTACGTGGGACACCTGGAGACACGAATACTTCGATATGAGAGCGGCGGTGATCACGATGGTGCAAGACTATCTCGGTTACGGATACTTCTTGGGGCAGGTGGTCGAAGGATTCTATTCGTGTATTAGGTGCAAAGATAATACAATGTACCGCCAGCTACAGAAATATCTCGGGTCCGGGAAAACCGTGTTCCTTGGGGCTCGGAGGTGGCTTCCCAAGAATCACGCCTGGAGAAAGCTAGGAGATCTGTTTGATGGGGCGGTCGATCTCCGAGGAATCCCAGACCAGAGGAGCGGCGCAGAAATCTACGAGTTGTTGAATAACTGGAAGGAATGCCCTGCATCGGGAAAGACCCAGAAGAAGCCAGAGCCACTGTTGAAGGTATGGAAGGCAAGGTCTGTTTTCTGGGACTTGCCATACTAGAAGATCCTCCGCGTGCCTCATAGCCTCGATCTCATGCATATCACGAAGAACGTGGGAGAGAGTCTGCTTGCCACCCTCCTTAACACCAACAACACCAAAGATGGGCCGAAGGCAAGGAATGACTTGAAGCATATGGGCATCAGGGATGACCTTCAACCACCACCTAGCAATGACGAGGAGGAGGACAAGGAGGAGGAGACGAAAATGTAGAATAGCCATCATCGCAAGGGCAAAAAGCAGGTCAAGAAGGGCGAGGTCAAGCTCAAGGCCTCGTGCTTCACTCTGAGTAAGAAGGAGGCCATACATTTTATGAAGTACCTCCTCGGAGTCAAATTTCCGAACGGCTACGCGAGGAAGATAAGAAGATGGCTAGACGAGGCGAAGCAGCGCTTCAGCGGGATGAAGTCTCATGATGTCACCGTGCTGATGACGCAGGTACTCCCGGTCGCGATCCAAGGTATAACGGACAAGCACGTCCGTGAAACATTGTTTGGCCTCTGCAACTTTTTCGACGTCATCTCTCGGAAGTTGATAGGCATTAAACAGCTCACGAGGCTACAGGACGAGATCGTGGTGATACTATGTGAGCTCGAGATCTATTTCCCCACCGCATTCTTCAACGTCATACTTCATCTGCTTCTCCATGTCGTGGAGGATATCGTCCAGCTCAGTCCTCCATTTCTGCGAAGCATGATGCCATTCGAAAGGCTCAATGCACACATCAAAGGATACGTTAAGAACAGGTCCCGTCCATATGGAAGCATAGCAAACGGCTTCCTGGCCGAAGAGTGCATCTCTTTCTGCTCGAACTTTCTACAAATAGAGACCCCTCTTGGTTTGCCATTCAACAAGCACCTCGGGAGGCTCACTGGATGCGGTCACCACGAGGGTCTGCGCCCAAAGCATGTTGACATCGAGGGCCGAACCAAGGACTTTGAAAGAGCAAACCTGGTCGCGCTACAGCACCTGCAGGTGGTCGATCCATACATATATGAGCACAAAGAGTTTATCAAGAAGAACTACGCTGACCAGGGGCGCCAGTACTCGGAGGAAGATGTTATCAAGGAGCACAACCCCGGTTTCATGGGGTGGTTCAGGGAGAAGGTCATTGCTAATCCACCACATGGCGAGTACTCGGAGGAAGATATACTCATATTCTCCTTGTCACGGGGCGCCTCGCACAACCTGATGACCTATCAGGCATACGATATCAACGGATACACGTTCTACACAGAGGAAAAGGACAATAACTACGATTACCAGAACTCAGGGGTCACGGGAATATTATACACCGGCGACGTCCTAGAAAGATACTATGGAAGGATCGAGGAGATTTGGGAGCTCGACTACGTTACAGAGAAGGTGCCGATGTTCCGTGTTGGGTGGGCCAAGAGCGTCGAGAAAGAAGGCCGATATTTCACCACCATGGTTATACCGTCAAAGACCACCAGCGCGAATGCACCCGCAAGAAATGAGCCTTGGGTTCTAGCTAGCAAGGTCGACCAATGCTGGTACATCACAGACCCATCAAAGCCTAACTGGGTTGTCGTTAGGAGAGGAAAAAGGAACATCATCAGAATGGATGGAGTCGCCAACGAGCAAGACTTTGACCAGAACGGTGACCCGAAGATGGAAGATGGATACGGCAACCAAGCACCGTACACCACAACCCTACCTAAGAAAAGACTCCCGTTCAAAAGAAGTAGTGAAGACGCCCCAGACCTAACCTATGCAACTGCGACAAAGAAGGGCAAGAACTCGACCATTGTCAAGAAACGCTAGCGCGCTCCGACCATTGTCAAGAATTGTCGTGTGTGTGTGTGGCATACTATTATGTATCGAAACATTCATAATTGTCATTTTTTGTATGTTATAATATTGCATTGAGAATATTATGTATCGACGAGACACATTCATAATACTCTGTGTTGTTTTGGCAATATTTGAATTTTTAAAATATTTGCAGTATATTTTATAGTTCATATTGTGTTTGGACAATGTTTTTACATGAAAAATGGCCTTTAAAAAATTACAAAAATATGTTTCCCCTAGGATTTGAACCTGGGTGGCTAGGGTTCAGAACAGGACAAGGGACGGTACCAGTGGCTAGGATTCATATACATAAGACATAATATGTTCAATGGTAGGCCAAGGAAAGGGTTTTGGGTCCACGACAACGACTCCTTTCGACAAACCTAACTCGAAATGAGTCGTTGTCATGGAGACCAAATCCTTTCCTTGCTTTGCCATTGGACATATCATGCCCATGCTATATGAATCGTGGAAGTATTTTTCTTCTTTTGTCTTTGGCGATACGAATAGATTAGATAGCGTGAATTAAATGAAATGGTGAAGTATTTAGTTTCAAATATCTCATTGTAGCCCCAAAGTTGAAAGGAAAGACATTGCTTCACTATTCGTATAGCACTGGCGACATTGTTATATAAATCGTGGAATGATTTCTTTCCTTTCGTCTTTGGCGATACAATGAAATGATAAACTATTTCATCTCGTAGCCCCAAAGTCGAAAGATGATATATATTTTCGAGATTCATATACATAGGACATAATATGTTAAGTGGCAAGCCAAGGAAAGGGTTCTAGGTCCACGGCAACGACTCCTTTAGACACACCAAACTTGAAATGAGTCGTTGCCGTGGAGACCGAATCCTTTCCTTGGTTTTCCACTTGACATAATATGCCCATGCTATAGGAATCATGGAAGTATTTCACTTCTTTTGTCTTTGGCGATACGAATAGATTAGATAGCGTGAATTAAATGAAATGGTGAAGTATTTAGTTTCAAATATCTCATTGTAGCCCCAAAGTCGAAAGGAAAGACATTACTTCACTATTCGTCTTTGGCGATACAATGAAATGATAAACTATTTCATCTCGTAGCCCTAAAGTCGAAAGAGGACATATATTTTCTAGATTCATATACATAGGACATAATATGTTAAGTGGCAAGCCAAGTAAAGGGTTCTGGGTCCACAACAACGACTCCTTTAGACACACCAAACTCGAAATGAGTCGTTGTCGTGGAGACTGAATCCTTTCCTTGCTTTGCCACTTGACATATCATGCCCATGCTATATGAATTGTGGAAGAATTTCTCTTCTTTTGTCTTTGGCGATACGAATAGTATGAGGCACGAATCCAAGTCATTCTTGGTTTGCTTTTTTGGTCTTTCTTCGAAATGCCGATGATTAGAACGTGTTGTGGAGTCATGTGTATGACTATGCCGCTGTTTGATCTCGTGTGCCAAGTAGACTAATAATTTGGGCGTATACTCTACTTGCCGCACAAGATCAAACAGCGAGCATTGTTATTTCCATGCCCAACCTAAGTATGAGGCACTAATGCAAGTCATTCTTGCTTTGCTTTTTTGGTCTTTCTTTGAAATTCCTATGATTAGAATGTGTTGTGGCGTCATGTGTATGACTATGCCGCTGTTTGATCTCGTGTGCCAAGTAGACTAGTAATTTGGGCATATACTCTACTTGTTGCACGAGATCAAACAGCGAGCATTGTTATTTCCATGCCCAACCTAAGTATGAGGCACTAATGCAAGTCATTCTTGGTTTGCCTTTTTTTGTCTTTCTTCGAAATGTCGATGATTAGAACATGATTTCTTACATCTTGTTGCACCCATATATATATGCATGATCTTATCTTGTGAACTGCTATTGCTTTGCACTGACATAGATAATATCATCTATCTTGTGTATAGGAGATGGAGAAGAAGTGCAATGTCGTGTATGCCGGCAAGGTTCCAGGTGTGTACGAGGAGTGGGAAGACTGCCAGAAGCAAGTGAACGAATTCTCGGGCAACAGCTACAAAGGCTACAAGACTAGAGAGGTGGCAGAAGAGAAGTGGAGGAGGCACGTAAGGAAGAAGTGGAGGAACTTCCTCGTGATCACAACCTTGTTGCTCTTCATGGTAGGTTATGTGCTCTACTTCATCTAGATAGAGCTCCGTCGTCGGAGTTGTAATGTGATTGTGAACTTGTACTCGGAGGTGTGAACTTGTGGCACAAACACTTGGTGTTGTGTGAAAACTTGGCACTTGTTGATGTATGAACTCGTATGTCGTGATTGATGTGTAATGTACTTGTATTCATGCTGGTTCTATTATGCTTTTGCCAATTGCAAGTTTCTGGAAAATTCTGTGCTGTTTATACTGTATTCTGGACTGTATTGTATATTTGAATACCTATAAACTATAATTTGAAAATTGCTGTAAAACTTGAATTTCAAAAATATACCCGAGGTGCATATGGGAAGTATAGGAGGCGCATATTGGGTACTATTAGAGGCGCATACCGCAACATATGCGAGGCGCATATCACATGCGCCTCCTATACTTCATATACTGATATGCGCCTCGCGTATATGAAGTATAGGAGGCGCATGTCATATGCGCCTCGCATAACAGATACTAGAGGCGCATATGATATGCACCTCGCGTAGCAAATACTAGAGGCGCGGTGCTAGAGGCGCATACCATATGTGCTTTGGATGGGGTTCCAGGTGCGCCTCGGGTAGGGATTTCTCTAGTAGTGGCATAAGAAATTTAAAAATGGTTCGAACAATGTAAAACCTTCTTTTTTTCGGTTTGGTAGACATGTCCTTCACATAGAAAACCTGAGCATAATCATTGGCTAGGACGAATGGTTCATCTCTGAACCCAAGATTGTTGAGATCCACTGTTGCCATTATGTACTTCTCGTCTACCTGAACCCCGCCTCCTGTCAACTTGAGCCATTTGCACCGAAACAAAGGGACCTTAAAAGAAGATCCATAGTCAAGTTCTCATATCTCCTCTATGTAACCATAATATGTGTCCTTTTGCCCATTGTTGTTTGTTGCATCAATACGGACACCACTGTTTATGTTGGTGCTCTTTTTATCTTGGGAGATCATGTAAAATGTATTTCCATTTATCTCATACCCTTGGAAAGTTAATACAGTCAAAGATGGTGTCCTAGCCAACAAGTACAGCTGATCTCCAACAGTGGTGTAATTCATGATATGTGCGTGCAACCAACCGCTGAAAGCAGCTGTGTGTGCATGTGTAATCGAGTCGTCACACTGCCCCGGGTATTGGGAGCGTACAATATTCTTGTGTTCATTGATATATGGAGCCACCAAGGTGGACCTTTGTAGATCTATGTAGTATTCTTGAGTGAAAGAATGCTTGTATGTACTTATTATTGCTTTCTTTCCTAGTGTGCCTTTTCCACTTAGTGTCCCCTCATGCCGTAACTAAGGAACACCAATTGGCTTAAGGTCAGGAATAAAGTCAACACAGAACTCAATGACCTCCTTTGTTCCATAGCCCTTGGAGATGCTTCCTTCTGTCCTACCACGATTATGAACATATTTCTTTAAGACTCCCATGAACCTCTCAAAGGGGAACATATTGTGTAGAAATGTAGGACCACTAATGGCAATCTCTTCGACTAGGTGAACCAGGAGATGCGTCAAAATATTGAAGAAGGATGGTGGGAACACCAACTCCAAACTAACAAGACATTGGACCACATCATTCTGTAACCTTGGTAGACTTTCTGGATTGATTACCTTCCGACAATTTGCATTGAGGAATGCACATAGCTTGACAATGGGTACTCAAACATTTTCTGGAAGAAGACCCCACAAAGCAACCGAAAGCAATTACATCATAATCACGTGGCAGTCATGAGACTTTAGGTTCTAAAAATTTTTCTCTGCCATATTTATTATTCCCTTTATATTTGATGAGAAGCCAGACGGGACCTTGATACTGCTCATGCATTCAAAAAATATTTCCTTCTCTTTTTGGTAAGAGTGTAGCTAGAAGGACCTTGATACTTCTATGAATGTAGGCCATCTTGTTCATTCGTACGTTGTTGGACCTTCCGTGCTTCCGGAGTATCTTTTGACTTCCCATAGATGCCCAAGCATCCTAGCGGGTTCACACAAAGATTCTTCGTCATGTGCATCATGTCGATTGAAGAGTGTACCTCTAGGACTTCCCAATAGGATAGCTCCGAAAATATAGATTTCTTCTTCCACATGGGCGCGTGTCCGATAGTGTCATTCGGAACAGATTGACCAGCAGGACCCTTTCCAAATATTACTTCTAGATCTTTGACTATACCAAATACATCATCACTAGTACCGTGGACAGGCTTATTCCGGTGATCTGCCTCACCTTTAAAATGCTTGTCTTATTTTTTACGAGATGCTTGGTCAGAAGAAATCGACGATTCCCTAGGTACATAACCTTCTTACATTTATGTAAATATGTACCTTCAGTCTCATCTAAATAGTGCGTGCATGCACTGTATCCCTTGTTTGTCTATCCTTAATGGTTACTAAGAGAAGGCCAATCATTGATGGTTATGAAAAGCAACGCTCTTAGGTCAAATGGCTCCTTTTTTGCTCATCCCACACACGTACACCTTTTTCCCCACAACTGTAAAAGTTCTTCAACTAATGGCCTTAGGTATACATCAATGTCGTTATCGGGTTGCTTTGGGCCCTGGATGAGCACTAGCGTCATAATAAACTTTCACTTCATGCACAACCAAGGAGGAAGGTTATAGATACATAGAGTTACATGCTAGGTGCTATGAATGCAACTCTGCTCCCAAAAGGATTCATGCCATCTGTAATTAGACCAAATCTTAAGTTCCTTGCATCATTTGCAAAGCCCAGGTACTCTCTCTCGATTTTTCTCTACTGCGACCCATCAACGGGGTGTCTCAACATCGAGTCTTT
The DNA here is from genome assembly GCA_023614405.1 of Avena insularis. Lineage (NCBI taxonomy): Eukaryota > Viridiplantae > Streptophyta > Magnoliopsida > Poales > Poaceae > Avena > Avena insularis. The sequence goes on along the minus strand of CM042690.1, from coordinate 160,918,504 downwards.
CTTGCGGTCTTCTTTGTGCCATTGCAACAACTTGACATGCTCTTTGTTTCTGAACAAACATTTCAACTGTGGTATTATAAGATCATACCACATAACCTTGGCAGGAACCCTCTTCCTAGGGCGCTCACCATCAACATAACCAGGGTCATCTCGTCTAATCTTTTACCGCAATGCATCGCATATCGGACGTTCATTCTTATTCTCGTACTCCTCACTGCGGTAAAGGATGCAGTCATTAATGCACGCATGTATCTTATACACCTCTAATCCTAGAGGGCAGACAACCTTCTTTGCTTCGTACGTACTGGCAGGAAATTCGTTAACCCTCGAAATCTTCTTCTTTATTATTTTTAGTAGCTTCTCAAATATCTTGTCAGATAAATCATTCTCTGCCTTCCATTGCAGCAATTCCAGTGTTGTATCGAGCTTTGTATTGCCATCTTTGCAATTTGGGTACAACACCTTTTGTGATCATCTAACATGCGCTTCAACTTCAACTTCTCATTTTCACTTTCATATTCTCTCTGTGCATGGACAATGGCCCAGTGAAGACCATCAACGATCTCATCTGGTGCCTCTCCATCTTCAGCTTTCCCCATTGGAGTATCACCGTATTCAGGGAACATAGGATAGTTGTCATCATCCTCTTCTTCTTCATTGTCTTTCATCATAACCCCTCTTTCTCCGTGCTTGGTACAACAATTATAACTGTGCATGAAACCGGATCGAAGAAGGTGGGTATGAAGGGTTCTCGAGGAAGAGTAATCCTTCTTATTCTGACAGACAACACATGAACAACACATAAAACCATTCACACTATTTTCCTTAGCCAAAAAATTTTATGCAGACCCGTAATAAACTCGGCAATGCGTCGGTCACCGTACATCCATTGCCGGCTCATCTGCATTATATAATTAAGTTTATTAAAAACCATTACATAACATCTAGAGAAATGACCATTGTATATCAACACATGCATTGTATCAATGACAGATGAAAGGATTAAGTTGCTAACCTCGATCGAGGAGGAAAGAAATAGGAGAAAGCTTAAGTGTATCTTAGGCACTTCATATCATGTTTGTTTTGTGTGAACTCAAGTGGCATCATGTTCTCATGCATTTCATCGAGCACCTCTTGTGCATAGAGGGTAAAAACAAAGCAACATACACCACTTGCACATGAGAAGGTAAAACCAAATCAGCTCACACACAAGCATGTGGGACTGAGGAGCATATATATAGGAACATGGACCTTTAGTCCCGGTATACGAACCGGGACTAAAGGTCCCACTCTAACCGAGACCGATTGTGACCCTGCCCCATGCAGCATCCTGGCCGTTCGAACCGGGACTACGGTTCGTAACGCGACCAGGACTGATCGCTGGACATCTCCGAAACAGAACATGTTTTCTACTAGTGTGGGTTGTGGTTCTGCATCACATTTTTTTCGATAAAGGGCGCTTTATTAAACTCAAAAGTAGCATCATGATGATACAAGTGAAGAGCTTACACCTAGCCTCTACATAGCTAAGATGCACACGGCAGCAAAAATTCACATGACTAAAAAGAAAGACGAAATACAAGAATCACATAGACATATAGCTCATATGACGTCTAAGGTAGCAGAGGACCGATACACAAATTATGCTGACATCCATGTGGGATAAAAATATGCCTCACTGTTACCTCCAACCATGTACTGTAAACAGGTCTCGTGACTCCACATCATGTAGAGATAACCATGAACGTAACAAATGGGTACACCGGTAAATGACCTGCACAAGAGAAGAAATTTTATCGTTAAAAACCATATCATTTCTATAGACCCATAGAAACCATATTATGGCAAGCGCTCCCACCCTAATAAGAATCCTAAACTTGTGATCAATCCCACATAACCAGTTGCCAAATATATTTGCAACACTGCATGGTGGATACAAGCTAGATGCTACTTTGATGACTGACCATATATGATGAGGACATCCCTACAATTACACCTACCCCAATGACTACTGAAGATGCTACAACTGTTGCAAGAAAGGATCAGTCCAATGAGATTAGAATTGGACCTATTACAAGAGCTCGTGCTAAGCTACTGGAACAACAGGTGAATTTACTCCTAAACGAATCCGGTACTTTGATTGATGAGAACTTTATACTGCCTAAGTCTATGCATTTATGTATGATCAGGTTCGTTGGAGAAACAAGCATGGCGCGAGGAGGAGAAGGGCTACAAGAGAAGCCCAACATGATGATCGCCCAAGGATGCGCGAGGGAGGAGCGGGAGGAAGGCGCAAGAGAAGATCATCAAGACGAAGGCAAACATATCTGCCACGACCGGAGTGTCCGGCCAGATCCACCCGGACTGTCTGGCCTGGTCGAGAGGCAAACTGGCGTGGACATTCAGTATGCCAGTTCGGACACTACACGGATGCCACCCAGAAACTTCAAAGTTTCTGGCCAGACCGGAGTGTCCGGCACACTTCACCCGGAGTGTCCGGCCTGACCGGACTGTCCGGCCAAATTCGACCGGAGTGTCCGCCCGTCGACCGAATCTGGTCCGAGTCGGTTTGTATCAGTTTGAGTCGTTTGTGTTTAGTTTCGGTTTCTGGTGGCTCCAGCCGCCCTCATAAACTATGGGACGACCTCTAGTTAGGGTTTAGACCACGTTAAAATATTTTGGAGTTGTTTCTTTCATAGAACCTCTGGAATTACCCTGTGTTCGAATCTACCAACTATAATTGAGTGTGATCTGTTGTTCCATTGGGAATTAGTAGATTGCATACTACCGTTTAGTCACGGCTGCGCAAGAGCGTGGTGTTGTGAATATCCTACAAGGTTCGAGAGCTGTTGCATTGGCATCGAGGATCGGCGGAGAGTTCATAGCTACAGGCTAGTTATCTATCATCCACCATTATCATTGCCATCCGCTTACTGAGAAGATCGGGCCACCCCATATCATCTTGGTATCAGATTTCCAGTGTTGCCTCGGTAAGCATCCACAAATCCATCCATAGATTAGAGAGTGTTTTCATCCTATACAGAAAAAGCCTTACAAAAAGATTTGCCATAGACTAGATTGCATCGTTTTCAAGTTTTTAGTTGCTGATTGTATCTTCTCGTAGATCCGATCTGCAGGTTTTTGCCTCATAGGAGTCTAGTTTCCGTTTGTGTCTAGGTTTAAGGTTTCATCTTTTTTTCCGCTGTTCCCACCGTTACCGTTTCCGCAAGTATTTATCGTTTTTCCGAGTCCACATAGCGTACCTTTGTTTGCATACCATAGACACAGCCTATCTACAACATCTGTGCCTAGGAACGTACCCACGAGACTAGTTGCTTTGCTTCGACAGGATGCTCATTAGGGTTTGCAGTGCAGAAATTTTTTGACAGGCAAAACCGGACTATTCGGCCGAATCACACCGGACTATCCGGCCCAACCGGAGTCTCCGGCGCATATCAACTGGACTATCCGGCCCAGTTCTGTTATAAGTTGTTGTGCTCGTTTGCATTGAGTAATATAGTTGAAAAAAAAGAGAGAGAAAAGAAAAGAGAATCGGTATAAAAAAAGAGCAAAGAGCTACAAGCCTAACAAAAAAAAGAGATATAGAAGTGTGCAATATTGGAGGCCTTGTTGTGTATAGCACTAGTAGATTGAGCAATCTTGTGCCTGTTCTATTTGAGCTATTACTAGCATCTCTCTTGTGCATTGCAATATTCCTTTTCATAAGTTGCTTTGCCACGTTTATCTCCACTGTGTGTGTTTCTTGGGTATTTGTACGATCAGCACTAGGACTTGTTTGCGGTGTAGATAGGGTACCATACCTATAGCTCCACCTTAAATAACCTGTGTGCCCTGCGATCGTTCTCTATACCTTTGATATTCACTTCATCACATCAAGTGCATCAGTCTTTGATTTCGTTTGGTAGAGCATCTCTATTCACTTTGGAACGGTAAGATCTCCTTTCTTATTAGTTGTGAGTGAGTTGTGAGAGTTTCCACCATACAGATTTTGATTTTTTCACTAACCTACTAATCATGTCTTCTAGTGATGATGATGTTGTGTTGCAGAAAAAGAAGGATGAGGAGCTCGTCAATTGGCATGAATATGAGGCTTTGAAATCCCACTTGACACGTGTGTTTACTAACACGACAGATGCCATTGACAAGAATCTCCAAGATATGAATATGAGATTGGATCAGCATGTTGGGACAGTTGATACTATCCAAACGCAAGTGGCTACGCTCAATGTCAATGTCACTACTTTGCAGCAGTCCATTGAGGGTTTGACAGCCGCCTTGCATAGAAGGGAAGATCCTCAACATGATGATGCCTTTGATGATTTCGATGAGGGTAGTGCTATTGATGCTGCTCCACAAGTTGGCAGGGGACGTGCTATTCCCCCTGTCCATGCACCTGCTCATGGTCGTGGGTTTTCCCACCTTGGGCGTGGTCCACGTGTGCTCAACCAAGCTACTGATGACGGTTTGGGCAAGCCAAAATTCTCGATTCCTAAGTTTGATGGTTCCACTGATCCTGAAGACTACCTCACCTGGGAATTGAAGATTGAGAAACTCTGGCGATTATTTGACTCTCCAGAAGATAAGAAGGTCAAGCTTGCAGCATCTGAATTTGATGGTTATGCTTTGCGTTGGTGGGATGCTCTTGTGCAACATAGGAGGGAGGACAATGAACTTCCTATGATGGATTGGCGCGAGATGAAGCAAATCATGAAGGCACGTTTCGTACCAACCAACTACTTGCGATCAGTTTTTGATAAATTGACGCAATTGAAGCAAGGCACCATGACAGTTGATGAGTACTACATGGAGATGGAGATGCTTATGCAGCGTGCTCGAGTTCGTGAGTCCATTGAGATGACCATGCAGCGATTCCTAAACAATCTGAAGTTACCAATCAAGAGCATTGTTCGTCATCACAAGTATGAGACCATGAATGAGTTGTTGCATCATGCTAGAGAGGCCGAATCCCAGTTGGCAAAAGAGGAGAAGTCACGCGCTCCTTTTCCATCCTCCAGCAGATTTTCGGCCAGATCTACACCTCCTACAGTCACGCCACCAGTTGCTGCTCCATTTACACCATCGACCAAACCAGCAAGTACACCTTCGTTTGGTTCTCATGCTCGGAAACCTGCTGTTCCTACTGCTAGCTCGGGTTCCAACATGTCTACTGCACGTACTCGTGATGTAGTGTGCCATACTTGTGGAGGTAGAGGTCACTACAAGAAGGATTGTCCAAACAGCAAGGTTATGTTTGTTAATGAACAAGGTGAAGTAGAAAGTGGAGATGAAGCTTCTGAGGATGATATTGATGACGGCGAGGATGGTGCTGATGCATATGCTGAGCGTGCACCCACTATTGTCGTATCTTCACGTGTACTTAGTGTGCAACCGGTTGAGGAATCCCAGCGTTGCAACTTGTTCCAAACAAAAGCTCTAGTTGGACCAAACAAAGCTTGCAAGGTAATTATTGATGGAGGTAGCTGCAGAAATCTTGCAAGTAAGGAACTATGTGCCAAACTGAATTTGACATATTTACCTCATCCCAAGCCATACTACATACAATGGTTGAGCAACAATGGTGAGATGAAGGTAAATCATATGGTACGTGTGAATTTTCAAATAGGGCCATACAAAGATTCTATTGATTTTGATGTGGTTCCTATATTTGTTTGTCACCTACTATTATTGGTCCTTGGCTCTAGGATCGCCATGTGCAACACAATGGCCGAGCCAATACGTATCACTTGGAATTCAAAGGAAAGAAGATTACTATGCAGCCAATGACACCACAAGAAATTGTGAATGATTCTCGCCAGAAGATAGAGGTGAACTTGAAGGAAGATACTACCACTCGGCGAGAGGCTGTAACTGTTCCTGATGTAATTGAGCCTAAATTGAGTGATATAACAAAAAGTGAGAGAGTGCCTGGTTTATTGATACTAGCCACCAAGGAGGATATGAGAGAGTTTCATGAGGATCCTACAGCCATGCCACTTGTGCTCATGTATAAGGGCGAGGTATTGGTTTCTAATGACATGACCCCTATTTCTCTTGGTGTCTCTTCTGTTTTGCAGGATTTTGGGGATGTGTTTCTAGAAGACGTACCCGCAGGTTTGCCCCCATTGCGTGGTATAGAACATCAAGTGGACCTAATTCCTGGCGCCACACTTCCCAACCGTGCACCTTACAGGACTAATCCCGAAGAAACTAAGGAAATTCAGAAGCAAGTACAAGCGTTGTTGGATAAAGGGTACATTTGTGTCTCTCTTAGCCCTTGTGATGTTCCTGTTATTTTAGTTCCTAAGAAAGATGGTACATGGCGCATGTGTGTTGATTGTAGAGCGATTAATTACATCACTATTCGATATCGTCATCCTATTCCACGCTTAGAGGATATGCTCGATGAATTGAGTGGTGCTGCTGTTTTCTCTAAAATTGACTTGCGTAGTCGTTATCATCAAATTAGGATGAAAGAAGGGGATGAATGGAAAACTGCTTTCAAAACTAAATTCGGTTTGTATGAGTGGTTAGTTATGCCGTTTGGTCTTACTAATGCACCTAGTACTTTCATGCGTTTGATGAATCATGTTTTGAGAGAGTTTATTGGTCGTTTCATGGTTGTTTACTTTGATGATATACTCATATACAGCCACACCGAATCTGAACATTGCACTCGTATTAGACAAGTTTTGCAAGTGTTACGTGATAATAAATTGTATGCTAAGCTTGAGAAGTGTACATTTGCAAAAGATAAGGTCATATTCCTAGGATTTGTTGTTTCTAAGCATGGAGTAGAGGTAGATCATTCTAAAATTGAATCAATTCAGAATTGGCCTACTCCGATGAATGTTAGTCAAGTGCGTAGTTTCCACGGTCTCGCTGGTTTCTATAGGCGCTTTGTGAAAGATTTTAGCACCATTGCTGCACCATTAAATGATTTGACAAAGAAAGGTTTTCCTTTTGTATGGGGCACGGCTCAAGACATTGCATTTGATACATTAAAACGTTTGCTTACTTCTACACCATTACTTCCATTACCTGATTTTTCAAAGCAATTTGAAGTTGAATGTGATGCTAGTGGTATAGGCATAGGTGGCGTTTTGATGCAAGAGGGTTGGCCTATAGCTTATTTTTCTGAGAAATTGACTGGTGCTCGTTTGAATTATTCTATCTATGATAAAGAATTGTATGCACTTGTTAGAGTACTTGAGGTTTGGCAACATTATTTGTGGCCAAAAGAATTCATCATACATTCTGATCATGAAGCATTGAAATACTTGAAAGCTCAATCAAACTTGCATAGAAGATTAGCTAAATGGGTTGAGTTCATTGAGTCTTTTCCTTACATCATTAACTATAAGAAGGGAAAAGAAAACGTTGTTGCTGATGCTCTATCTAGGAAGAACATGGTATTAACCAATCTTGATGTTAAAATTCCTGGATTAGAAGCTATTTGTGCACTTTATGCAACTGACCATGATTTTGCTGAACCATATCGTTTGTGTGCTCTTAGAAACACATGGGATAAGTATCATATACATGATGGATATTTGTTTCGATCTAACAAACTATGTATTCCAGAGTCATCGTTGCGTTTGTGCTTAGTGCAGGAATCACATGCTGGTGGTTTGATGGGTCACTTTGGGCGTGAGAAGACATTGGTCATGCTTGCTGATCATTTTTATGGGCCACATGTTGAGTTTGCTTACAACAGGGTTGTGCATTCAACTACTCAGCTTTGTCCTTTTGAGGTGGTGTATGGTTTCAAGCCATTGACGCCACTTGATATGTTGCCTCTGCCATTACATGAGAGAGTTGATATGGAGGCATCAAAACGTGCTGATTATGTGAAGAAAATACATGAGAAGACTCGAGAGGCTATTGAGAAGAAAGGCAAGAACATTGCTGCTGCAAGGAATCAAGCAAGGAAAGAAGTGTTGTTCGAGCCTAGAGATATGGTTTGGGTGCATCTACGCAAGGATAGGTTCCCACTACTTCGAAAGTCAAAATTTAAGCCACGTGGTGCTGGTCCTTACAAGGTGTTAGCCAAGATTGATGATAACGCCTACTCGGTTGATATACCTATTGAGGAGTTTGGTGGAGTTAGCAATAGCTTCAACATTGCTGATTTGTCACCATATGTTGGAGAAGATCTTGGAGCGTCGAGGTCGACGCCTTTTGAAGGGGGGGAGATGATGAGGACATCCCTACAATTACACCTACCCCAATGACTACTGAAGATGCTACAACTGTTGCAAGAAAGGATCAGTCCAATGAGATTAGAATTGGACCTATTACAAGAGCTCGTGCTAAGCTACTGGAACAACAGGTGAATTTACTCCTAAACGAATCCGGTACTTTGATTGATGAGAACTTTATACTACCTAAGTCTATGCATTTATGTATGATCAGGTTCGTTGGAGAAACAAGCATGGCGCGAGGAGGAGAAGGGCTACAAGAGAAGCCCAACATGATGATCGCCCAAGGATGCGCGAGGGAGGAGCGGGAGGAAGGCGCAAGAGAAGATCATCAAGACGAAGGCAAAAAGATCTGCCACGACCGGAGTGTCCGGCCAGATCCACCCGGACTGTCCGGCCTGGTCGAGAGGCAAACTGGCGTGGACATTCAGTATGCCAGTTCGGACACTACACGGATGCCACCCGGAAACTTCAAAGTTTCCGGCCAGACCGGAATGTCCGACACACTTCACCCGGAGTGTCCGGCCTGACCGGACTGTCCGACCGAATTCGACCGGAGTGTCTACCCGCCGACCGAATCTGGTCCGAGTCGGTTTGTATCAGTTTGAGTCGTTTGCGTTTAGTTTCGGTTTCTGGTTGCTCCAGCCGCCCTTATAAGCTATGGGACGACCTCTAGTTAGGGTTTAGACCACGTTAAAATATCTTGGAGTTGTTTCTTTCATAGAACCTCTGGAATTACCCTGTGTTTGAATCTACCAACTATAATTGAGTGTGATCTGTTGTTCCATTGGGAATTAGTAGATTGCATACTACCGTTCGTGGTCACGGCTGCGTGTGCAAGAGCGTGGTGTTGTGAATATCCTACAAGGTTCGAGAGTTGTTGCATTGGCATCAGGGATCGAGCGGGAGAGTTCATAGCTACAGGCTAGTTATCTATCATCCACCATTATCATTGCCATCCGCTTACTGAGAAGATCGGGCCACCCCATATCAATATAGAACGAGCACACTTGCATTCAAAGAATAAGTATTTGATTGTCTCATCACCATGACAGAAGACACATTTTAAACCTTCCATGCCAATTCCGCTTTGATAGGTTATCTTTAATAAGAATTACCCCTCTGCGCAAATACCACGCAAAGATTTTAATCTTTAGTGGTATTTTCATCTTCCAAATTTTCTTGTTATTATCGACTGGAACTTCGGAATGGATTAGCACTCTATACATGGAGTCTACAGAGAATTTACCATTATCAAGTAAATTCCAGTGGAACACATTGGTCCCTTGTGACAGTTGAATTGTTTTCAATCGCTCTAGAAGAGCATTCCATGCCACAAGTCTTTGACCAATGAGATCTCGTCTGAACATCAAATTAGGCAGATATGTGTCCAACACCGTGGCGATAATATCGCCCTTATGACGTACAATATTATATAGAGCTAGATATTGGTCTCAAAGGGTCGTGTTCCCAAGCCACCTATCCTCCCAGAACCTAATCTCTGAGCCATCTTTAATAGAAAAAGATCCAAAGCAGAAGAAATGTTTCTTCGATGCCATAAGACCAGCCCAATAATGAGAATCACCTGGTTTCCAATAAACCTGTGATAATGCATTTGAACCAATATATTTTCTCTTAAGGATATTTTGCCAGACCCCGTCCTCGGTAAGGAGCTTAAAAATCCATTTCCCTAACAAGGCAGTGTTTTTGACCTGCAGGTCTTGAACACCCAGACCCCCCTCGCCTTTTGGTCAGAAAACAACATTCCATTTAGTCAATCAATACTTTTTCTTTTCACTATAACCTTTCCAAAAGAATCTCGATGGAAAATAATCCAATCTATGTAGGACAACTTTTGGCAGTTGGAAGAAAGATATCATATACAGTACTAAGTTACTTAGAACTGAATTAATGGACACTAGTCTTCCACCCAGTGATAGTAACTTTCCTTTCCAGATACTCAGTCTCTTTTGAAGGCGTTCTTCAAATATGTTTCCCTTCAGCATTAGTGAGACGCCGATAATGAATCGGAATCCCCAAATACCTAATTGGAAAATGGCCTTTCTCACAACCAAATAATTCATCATATTGAGTGCCTCATCCTGAGCTTCACCGAAGCAAAACAATTAACTCTTATGGAAGTTGATTTTGAGCCTCGAAAGTTGCTCGAACGCTGCCAAAATTAGTTTCAGGTTTTTAGCCTTTTCTATATCGTGTTCCATAAAAAGAATTGTATCAGCCGCATACTGGAGAATAGATAGCCCTCCATCAACCAGATGAGGAACTATTCCCGCAATATGGCCTTCAAGTTTTGCATGTTCTATCATGACGGATAACATATCCGCCACTATATTAAATATCATTGGGGATAATGGATCACCTTGACTTAATCCTTTTTTTTAAAGTAATGGTCAATGTCATCATTGACTTTAATAGCCACACTACCTCCATAAACAAATTTATGAATTAAACAATGCTATTCATCCTAGAAGCCTTTCATCCTCAGAGTTTGTTGAAGAAAAGACCATTTAACCTTGTCATAAGCCTTTTCAAAGTCAATTTTAAGTATTACCCCGTTAAGCTTTTTCTGGTGTAACTCATGAACCGGTTCATGTAGGATTACCATCCCATCAAGGATGTTTCTTCCTTGCATGAAGGTTGTCTGAGTCGGACGAACCACATGGTCTGTCACTGAGTTCAGCCTAATGGTTGCAGTTTTCTGAATATTTTGAAGCTAACATTAAGTAAGCAGATAGGCTTGTATTGTTGGATCTGTTCTGCATCATTAACTTTAGGCAACAAAATAATCTCTCTGAAATTTAAACGAGATAAATCAAGTTGTCCAGCTTGGATAGAACCAAACAGATCGAGCAGGTCTATTTTAATGATTTCCGAGAAGTTTTGATAAAACTCGGTCGGGAAACCATCCGGACGCGATGCCTTGTTATGCTCCATTTGGAAGACCGCTTTCCTCACATCTTCCTCGGTAAAATGTGTTGTAAGGAATGTGTTATCTTCCTAAGATACCTGGGTGATATCATCTATTCGGAACTCATCAAGGGTAAAATTAACCTCCTCGGGCGTCCCAAAAAGACCCTTGTAGTACTTAGTTATATAGGATTTTAGCTGGTGATGGCCTTCGATCGTACCCTCATCCTGGTGGAGATTGTGTATAAGCTTCTTCCTATGTCGACCATTGGCCACGTTGTGGAAGTATCATGTGCTCACATCTCCCTCCAAACTAAATTGGGCTTTAGATCGTTGATACCATTTAACTCTTCTTCCCGCAATAGGCTTGCAATCTATGCATTCGATTGACTATTAAGCTCAATTTTATGCGCAAATAGTAGACATACCTATGCTAATTCCTCGAGTTCATCAATGATAGATGACAATCGTTTTTTTCTCTTCTCAGATTGTCGGTTGTGTGTCTTTCCCACCCTCCAAGGAATTTCCGAGTTGCACGGATTTTTTTATTCCACCTTTGGATGGGTGTGCTATAAACAACCGGTCTTCCCCATACTTCTTTAACCATATCACTAAAACCATGTCGATTAAACCAACCAAGTTCAAATTGGAACCGGTGCTTACTTTGTGGTGTCAAAGTGCCTGTGGTCAAGAGAATAGGGGCATGGTCTAAAAATGCCTCAATGCGTTCGAGAGCGTGTACGTTGACCAAGGGATATTTATCTTCCCATTCGGTATCCATAAGTACGCGGTCTAGCTTTTCATAACTCGGCATTGGAAGACTATTCTCCCATGTGAATTGTCTCCCAGTCATAAATACCTCTCTTAAATCCAAACTGTCAATTACAACATTAAATAAGAAAGGCCAATAGTTACCAAACTGACCATTTCTTTTCTCGTATTGATATCATATCAAATTAAAATCCCCTCCCATTAGAATAGGATATGGATTAACCTTTATTAGATTAACCAGCTCACAAAGGAAAGCAGACTTATGCTCTTCCTGTACCGCACCATACATGACAACCAAACTCCATGTGAAATTGTCAGACTTGTTTCGGATATGGAACTTAATATGGAAGTCACCATCCGAGCAAGCTAGAACATCCATGGAAGTTGATTTAACACCGAGTAAGATACCACCAGATCTACCTCGAGGGGGAAGACAATGCCATGTGAAATCATATCTACCAGAAAGGCGGTTTAGGACGTGCACCGGAAAATCTCGTCTTCCAGCCTCCGAAATAGCAAGAAAAATCCAATTTATGCTCCCTTACATGATCGGCAATTTGTAAATGTTTAGCCAAGTCTCCAAAACCTCCGCTATTTGTAAACATTCCATTCATTGGGAAACTCTCGAGGATTTAGAGATTTTCGCCTTTTTAGACGGATTTTGGTATTTCTTAGAAGATGAATTCTTGTATTTACGAGTAGATGCTTTCAGATCATAAAAAGATCCAAGACAATCCTCATCCAAACCCACCTCTGAGACCTCGCCAACTAGATGTGACAGAAGCTTACCATCATGTATGGCATCCATTTCGTCATCATCTAATTGTGAGTTTATCAGCTTACAAGAAAATTTAGGAGAAACCTTTAAACTGTCTATCTCCATGTTTTTAAGAGCATTTGTAGACATTTGAACCTCAACATCATTCGATCTTAATAGAACTAATTTAAATTTGACATAACTCTAAGAGTACAAAAGGAAACGAATGATTTTTTTGTAGTCATACCTTTGCTGGAGTCCAGGTTGCGTGTAGCCTTCCTGCGCATCGCTTTCTTCAATGAGTCCTCATCCATGGCTACGGAACCTGTCGTCGGATTGAGGACGGGTACGCCATGAGGGGGTCCTCGAGGCGTGCGGAAGAGAGGGGTGTGAGTCGTACGGTGTTCTAAGACGGTGAGCACATAAGTTTACCCAGGTTCAAATCTGCCGATGGTGGAAGGATCCTACTCCTGCTAGCAATCCAATAATACGGCAGAGCCGAAATATGTGTTACAAGGGTTTCACCTATTGTCGTGGTATTGACCATGGCAGATGCTACAGGGTAGCTTACGTAGAGGAAAGGACAAGGCGATGTAGGAGAATCCAGGAGCGAGACTGGGACACGATGTACCCAGGTTCACGTCCCCTCGATGGAGGATCGCTACGTCCTGCTATCAATCCAGTATATGTTCATAGGTTGGTTTACAATGGAGCCACCGGAGGTGGTAGGAGAGACTAGATCTAATATGACGTGAGGGAGAGAGCCCTCTCAAAGGGGTGGCCTTGGTGGATTTATATATATAGCCAGTTAGGGTTTACAGGTGCACTAATGGGCTTTGTATTGGAGTCATCGTCTTGGGCCTCCAGTCGGCGAGTCGTCTGGGTCCAGTATGCGCCAGTCGCTATACTTGGCGAGTCGATCCGCCATGGGTTAGGCTTCAGTCGGCTCACTCCAGCTGGTGACTCCGCTTCGTGGGCATACCCCGATTGGTATTCCCCCATCAGTAGTCCCCAAGCGCGTCAGGGACTCGGCGATGACTTCAAGCCGTCGAATCGGCGCAAGGGATTATAAGGTGGAGTCGATGGTGACTCGTTGGCGAGCTCCTGAAACAGAGAAATAGCTCATGAAGTAGCCCAATCGTCAAGGCGAGTCGACGTGTCGGGCGAGTCGTCATTGGACGGAGTCGCCCCTTGGAGAAGTTTGGTCGGCGCCTTGTCAACTTGATGTCGTAGAGGCTGATGAATAGCAGACATGGAGGCCGCGAGCGTGAAGACTCTGCGAGGGTGGCGAGTCCCTGAGCGTGAAGACTCCGCGAGGGCGGCGAGTCCCTGAGCGTGAAGACTCCATGAAAGCGTCGAGTCCCTGAGCATGAAGACTCCATGAGGGCGAGTCCCCGAGTGTGGCAAGTCCGTGAGGTTGACGAGTCGCGGTCGTGAAGCCACGCGTACATGTCGAACAGGTCGCATGGGCAAAAAAATTCAGGAGCAATGTCGCACTCGAAGGCAATGTTGTTGTTGAGTCCCAAGCAATATTCCTAGGAGTAGTCTCCGAGGCTCGAGTTGGCTTGTAGAGGCGAATTGAGGCTCTTTAGAGATGCATACTTGTGGTTGTTCTCGAGCATGACGAGTGGCGCTTGACACTGTCTGGAGTGCGGCGAGTCCGCGTTTGAGCGAGTCCGCGAGGGCGAGTATGCGATGATGGCGTGCCCGCGATGATGGCCTGTCCGTGAGGGGGGAGTCCCCGAGCGTAGCGAGTAACTCATCCAATGTTGGGAGGGATTGATTACGCTGTTTTTGTTAGCGAGTCTCTCGTCTTGGACCGGGGGGCCATTCGCATGGCAACTCCAAAGATGGCTCTCGGCTGGGCATTCTTCCTGGACGATCTGAGTCTCGGTTTGCGAGTACTCGTCTGCAGTACTTGGCCCTGCGAGTCGCACTACCTAAGGTTGAGGAGGACATGGTGTTGTTTGTGTAGCACTGCCATTTGTCGTGGTCTGGAAGGCCAGTCAAGCAAGGCAACTCCAATGATGGCTCTCGGTTAGAGTTTTTCGTGGACGATCCGAGGCTCGGTTTGTGAGTCCTCGTCCGCACTACTTGGCCGTTGCGAGTCGCTCTTTCAAAGGTTGACAAAGGCAAACTGATTTTTCCCGGAGGGAAGAGACGCCCAGTGGTGAGTCCATGCAGCTTGGCATGCGACTCTCTCTGGCGACTCATATGATGAGGGGCCCTTAGAAGGCACGGCGTACGCATTCGACGTAGCGGAAGTATAGGCGCGCTTTGGCAGAGTCGACGCGGCGGACACAGAGTCGACGCGGTGGATGGAGATCACATTATGGCGAAGTTGACACGGCGGACACGGGGTCAACGCGGCGGACACGGGGTCGACGCGGCGGACAACGGTTGCGCTATGGTGAATTTGACACGGCAGACATGGGGTCGACGCGGCGGATGGCGGTCGCACTGTGGTGAAGTTGACGCGGCGGACACGGGGTCGACGCAGCGAACGGAGGTCGCGCTATGGCGAAGTCAACACGGCGGACACGGTGTCGACGCGGCGGATGGATGTCGCGCTATGGCGAAGTCGACGCGGCAGACACAGAGTCGACGCGGCGGGCGGAGGTCACGCTATGGCAAAGTCGATGCGGCGGACGGAGGTCACGCTATGGCAAAGTCGACACGGCAGACATGGAGTCGACACGGCGGACGGATGTCGTGCTACGGCGAAGTTGACGCGGCGGACACGGGGTCGACGCGGCGGACGGAGGTCGCGCTATGGCGAAGTTGACGCGGCCGACACGGGGTCGACGCGGCGGACGGAGGTCGCGCTTTGGCGAAGTCGACATGGCGGAAATGGGGTCGATGCGGCGGACGGAGGTCGCGCTACAGCGAAGCTAGTCCCGAGTGCGGAGAGTCCACGAGGGCGGGGAGTCCCCAAGCGTGGAGAGTCCGAGAGGGTGACAAGTCCGCGGTAGGCGAGGCGAGTCCCCGAGCGCGGAGAGTCTGCGAGGGCCACGAGTTCATGATAGGTGAGGCAAGTCCCCGAGCGTGGCGAGTCCGCGAGGGCGGCGAGTCCACGACGTGTGACTCCTCGAGCGTGGAGAGTCCTCGAGTGACCGAGTGCGCCGACCTCGTGAAAGGCAAGCCCGCGACGGACGGGTACAGCGTGTAGCCGGAAGGCGTGGACACGGCGAGCTCGGTTGCACGGTGGCGTCAGCCAGATTTTTGTTGGGGTCGTGCTGTGGAGGACGGAGAAGATTATTAGTATACGGATAAAATATTTTAAACAAGATTGAGTGGGAGAAAATTATTGGCCATAGCAGAGTCATCGCTGGCGTGGTTGCAGGCAGTCGCGATGGCGACACAATTTGCGGTAGCATGGTCGATCAAGCCTTCAAACGAGGTCTTGGCTTCGACTGGACCTTCGTAGGGTGGAGTCTCGGTGTACACGTGTGTCGCGTAAGTCGGCAAGTGTCGCTTCCTGACCACCTTGTGCCGACATGCAGCGATCGATTTGGCCCTCCAGCGCTCAACAATGAATCAATCGATCATGCATTAGTTGTAGATTATGATTAGTATCCATGATTAAACAGTCCAACCAATGGAAATATACCGTGTAGTAGAGTATTCCTCACTTGCGATGGATCTAGCACTATGCGATTGATTAAATAATGAGAAAAGTATGTTACCGGTCTGTGTTGGGAGCTGAATTAGCTTCACTTGGTCCTAGGTTGTTGCAACACCGAGCCGCACGAGGCCAAGCGCCGCCGCCCATATTGGATTAGCTTGCGGATGGTTTCCGATTCTAGCATGACGGAGCTTCATCAACACGACACCGTGTTGGACGGCGGTAGGCTAGAACCAGCTCAGTGCGATCTGGTCGGCGCTAATGGCGAGGTATCCCGCCCGAATTATCACCTCCAAGCACTGCTTGCCTCACGGTGGCGCCAACTGTCATGCTATTGACCACGGCAGATGTTAGAGGGTAGCTTACATAGAGGAAAGGACAAGGCGATGGTACATAGCAACGTATCTATAATTTTTGATGTTCCATACTTATTTTATATATACTTTCTTATGTTTTATCCACACTGATGACCCACAAGTATAGGGGGTGTATCGCAGTATTTTCGATAAGTAAGAGTGTCGAACCCAACGAGGAACGGAAGGTGCTGGCTAGTGGTATGGATCAGGAATTCTCTGCAAATACTTAGCAAATGGATTTTTGGGGGTTTTTGATAAAGCAAATAAAAAAAGTACAAGTAAACAAAAGACAGTAGGAATAAATGCAGCAAGTGGCCCAATCCTTTATGCAGCAAAGGACAAGCCGGTTGTATTATTTAAGATGATCAAACGTTCTCGAGGACACATGGGAAAACCGTCAAGTGTTTTCGCTTCATATAGTCGATTAATCTTCTTTAGCTTGCTAAGTGTTGTGTGGGTGAACCTGTGCTAATGTACCGACCTTCCTAGGACTAATAATACTTGTGATTATACCCCTTGAAAACATCCGTAAGTACAAGAAAGTAATTAAGGTAGAAACCTAACCGCAGCTTTAAACTCTAAGACCCTTACGTCCCTTGTGCAATGGTTTCCTAACGGGGGGTTCAGGTTTCTGTCACTCCGGCAACCCCTACGATTAGTACCCAAATACACAATGCATTCCCCTAGGCCCATATAGGTGAAGTGTCATGTAGTCGACGTTCACATGACACCATTAGAAGAAGTACACCACAACTTAAATATCAAACTATTGAATCTTTCTCAACACAACTCCACTACTAACAACATGACTTCTCCCATGTCCTCAAGAACAAAACGAACTACTCACAAGACATCATATGGATCATGATCAGAGATGGAATAATGATGTATAACAATCTGAACATAAACAATAATTCAACGGTTCACTCAATAGCATCAACTACAAAGAATAATCAACACCCGGGAAAGTTTCCCCTAAGAACTATGCAAGATTCAACGCAATTGTTACAGCAATATGGAGATGGTGATGAGGGTGTTGATGGTGATGATGGTGGTGATGATGATGATGATGATCCCGATGAAGTCCAGCTTGATGGTGGTGTTGATGGCGACGATCTCCCCTCTCCGGGAAGGAATTCCCCGTAAATCTCACGGAGAGATCTTTCTCTCTCGATGTTTTCCGCCCCGCAGAGGCGGCGGAATCTTTCTGTGGTTTCTCCCCGAGTCTTAGGGTTTCGGGAGGATAATATACGCTAGAGGGGAGAGCCTGGAGTGGGACAGGGCGGCCACACCACCTGCTGGCGTGGCCTAGGGCTGCCCGCGCCAGGAGGTGGTGTGGGCCCCCTGTGGCCCATCTCCAGCCCTCCTTCTGGCTTCCTTCGTCTTCTGGAAAATAGGACTTTCCGTATATTTTCCCGGATTTTCTGATCTTCGTGAATTTTGCCTCCAAACAGCACCTTTTCCATCAGAATCCTGACTGCAGCGGTCCATGCTCCAAAAGTCATCAACCATGCAAAAAATAGATGAAATAACATAAGTATCACCTCTCAATACAAAATATATCAATGAATAATAGTGAATTATGACATAGAATAGTGATGCAAAATGGACGTATCAACTCCCCCCAAGCTTAGACTTCGCTTGTCCCCAAGCGAAACTGAGCTCAATAAACGTGGCCTCGGGTTTATGGAGTGAAGAGTCGATAAAAGAATACGGACAAGAAGCATCACATTCATCAAATACATAGATCATAATAGAAGACAACTCACTATTATATAACTCAACTTGTAATGAGTAAAGGAAACACAATAAAGATACATAAAATAAATCATAATTGGTAATGGCAAACTTAGCTCTTGGTCGAAGAGTAGTTGATAATTTGCTGGAGTTCACAAATAACTGGTTTTCAATGATAGCTTTCAAAGTAGTAAACATCAAGATAAGAGCAAAGTGCAAAAAAAGGAACATAAGAAACATGATTGAATAAATCATCATATGAACTAGAACAACAACTCAAAATACTTGCTGAGATAGAAGGGAGTAGGTTTACTAACTCATCTACAAAGTAAAAGAAAGGCCCTTCGTAGAGGGAAGCAGGGATTGCAAGTCTCATAAAGAGCTCCCAAAAATTATGATACTTACTAGCTTTCAGTTCTCATTGCCCCTATCATAGGAATCTTTAGGTGATTAAGGTTAAAGTGATCAAAGTTTGAGGATATGCATTGACGAGTTGTAAATCGAGAATCTCATGTCCCTTGAATATGAGGGCTGCTCCTCATGCTACTCAAGTTTAGTCACCAGTAAGTTCTTGTCATTGTAAACATATGTGTATCATAGAGAACCGCCAACGGGGTAGCCCTTGCCCAATGATATGGAAGAATCCCCATATCAAAATGACAAGGCAAGCAGACAACAAGCATCTCAGCAATCTTCTTATTTACCATGGGAATATGGTGCTTTTTTCTCTCTTTCCTCTTTTCATAATCTCTTTTTTTCTTTTTCTCTTTTTTTCAATATTGGACTCGTTTTTTTTATAAGAAGAATGCTTCATAGATGCTCGTTATGGTTACGCTGCAGGTTTCCACCATGTCGGCATGGATTAGGCCAGCGACCCAGGCGTTTCTCTAACACATATGCATAACTCCATGGACTTACAAGTTCCCCTTTCATTTCACACCGACGACATCCATAGAGAAAAGAACATGATATCAACTAGGTACAAAGTACCAGTGCAATGTTGAAAGCATTCCCCATGACAGCATGGTTCTGCTAATTCACAACTTACAAAGCGCAAGCATATACGCAACATAGGTGAGCACAATGGTTCAAATTTATTAAGTACAAGAAAGTAAAGTGTGCCATCAAGTTCGTGAGAGATTTAATCACTACTTTTCACATAACAAGTTTAATTTGGGAGGTAGATAAAACACGAATTTACTTGGAGTAGCAATAATGCTAATAGGTAGGTATGGTGGACACAAATGGCAAAGGTTTTGGTTTTAAGGAGTGGATGCACGAGAAGAATTCCCTCTCAGTACAGGTTTTTGGCTAGCAAGGTTGGGTAGCAAGTATAAGAGTTGAAGGAAACAAATAAACATACAAGTGATAAAAACAAACATGCAGTCGTCCTTGGAAGCACAAAAGATCTTAACTAGAGAATACTAAACTTATGAGAAAATCAAGAAATAAAGATGATGAAATTATTTTTCTTTAGAGTACTTTTATATTTTTCATTCAACTCTCAAAAATAGTGTTGCTACTGACCGAGCCAGGTTTGCCAAAACCAACTAAATTAACTCAATGATCCCAAAGTGATACCAATACTAACGACAAGATCAATCATATAACCACGAATTGAAAACTAATATAAGCTATGAAAAAGAGTGAATGATAGAAATTCTCATTAATATTCCATATCGGCAACTCACACCAAGGGATACATATCTAACGAGAGAGGGGACACTTCCAAAATGCAAACCATCCTACATAATAACTTCTCTATTCATTGATATGACTCTACTAATAAGGTAAAAAGATAGAAGATAGTGATATGATACCACGGCACTCCCCCAAGCTTGGAACAAACCAAGGGGATGCCAAACCTGATGACAAATTACTCCTTCGGTGGTGGTGGTATCCTCTCGATGAGCTCTCTGATAAGTTTCCCCAAGTCCTCGATCTCAAAGGTGAGATTATGAATAAGCTGCGAGTTTTGCTCAATGCGGCTCATGATCATGTCGGGTTGAGAATTCCAGCTCTTGCTATTCTTTCCCCACTCTTCCTCCTTGAAGTCTTCTTTTCCTGCATGGCTAGAACGAGGCAAATCCCAATTGGAGGGTAATTTCTCCTTGGGCATATTCTGGTATTGATGCTCATGGATAAGGGTATGGAAAGGATTCTTGGTGCGTGGAGGAAGTGACCGTGGAGCCAAGCAGTGACAAGGAGCTTTCCCCTCAGTCTACATCCGTGTAGTCCTTCTAAACATGGCAGGTTTTGTCACCACTCCAATGCTTGCAATGGTGGTGTCGGTGTGCTTTGCCTCCTCTTCATCTTCACCCTTGATCTCCTTCTCCTTCCCGGGGTCTTGGAGGTCTTCCTCCATAGGCTCCTTCCCTTTATCCTTGGCGGACACCATTGTGCTTCTAAGCTTTCCAAGAGTATGTCCTGGCAGAAATAGATCGAAACAAAAACACGACAAAAACACGATATACGAACCTCGGGAGATCCGGGGGTTATATATTACGAAGTTTCATATCCAAAGGAAGGTACTGAGAGAAAACGAGTCGGAGGCGGAGTCCGGAGTGGCCACACCACCTGGCGGCGCGGCCAGGGGTGGGCCCATGCCACAGGGTGGTGTGAGACACCCTGGCTCCATTTCCGTCCCTCTTTCGCTTCGTAGCTTTCCTTATTGACTAAAAAATGCAAAAATATAGTTGGATAGTATTTTCGTGGAACTTTTCTTACCAGAACTGTTACCTATTTGAAAACAGACTCTGCAGGGCTCTGAATTTGGTATCTAGTAGATTCTTTCGGAGTCATCACTTGAATATCATCGATATCTTCATCTTCATACACTTATTACTTGAGTCATAAAACCTTTCACTTCCTTATTACACCATTATCTCCACTACCTGGAAATTTCTTTCACACAAAACTTCACATAGTTCTTATTAGCAACATTAATATAAGTGAAGTGATAAAACCTCTTGAGCCCAACTTCAACTGAAAACTATCAAAACATAATCTAGTGTAGCAACTCCTTCCAAAAACCCAAAAAGAATTCAAAAAGGAAATCGATTAAAGAAGCAAATGTAAGAGTGGCAAAATCTGTCAAAACAGACCAGCAGGTAAAGATCAATTTTTTCGAAAATCTTCTGTTGCTCAAATCAAAAAGTGCAAAACTAACTAAAGTTAAATAACAACCTGGGTCAGAAGCACAAAAAATTACAGCTCAAACTGACATACAGGGATCTCTCACGAATTTTTACGGTGAAGCACAAAAATCTGTTTCGGGACAGCAACTTCCCCAAATATTACTTCTCTCTCATTAGAGATTGATCTTGACACAAAAACTAAACAAAACGGATAAGGAGCGGTTATTACCGAAGTAATAACTTCCAAGACTCAAAGAAACAAAAACAAACTGAAAGCAAAAACAAATTGGGTTGTCTCCCAAAAAGCTCTTTCTTTATAGCCATTAAGATGGGCATGATAATTTTGAAGATGCTCACTCAGGAATATGAATTGAAGTGAAAGAGAGCATTAAGAAGCAAAAATACACACATTTAAGTCTAACCCACTTCCTATGCAAGGGAATTTTGTAAACAAACAAGTTGTTTAAACCAGAGGCTACTTGCATAAGAAGGCAAAAGAAATGCAACATAACAACTTTTAGCATAAAACGAGGAAACTTGATATTATTGAGATGCATAAGAACACTTTTCCCTCTCTCATAATAACTTTCAGTATCATGCATAAACTTAAAAATATAGCTATCACAAGGGCCATCATAGCAATGATCACTTATTCTAACAGAAAACACAGGAATACTAGCTCTCATAACACTACTTTGTGAAACAATATTAGAGGTATCCTTACAAAGGATAGTGTGTCCCTCTTCTTCATATTTAGTAACAAAGTCTTTCACATTTGCTATTATAGGTTCATCAACCATTTGTTTATCAGGTTCAATAGCTTCATTCGTACTTTCATTAGCCATACTAGCTATCATAGAGTGTTCCTTTATCTTAACTGGGAAAGGCATTTTCTTAATGTAAGGTTTAGGTAAAACATGATTAGCAGTATAAACTTCAGTATTTCTTGCAGGAACACTCTTAGCAACATCTTTATAAGGTTCATGATACTTATTCCACTTCTTTTTAGGCACTTCAATATAGGAAGCAAAAGCCTTAAAATAAGAAGCAATATCTTGAGAGTCTAGACCATAAGCATTTTTAATATTTTGAAAGTCATCAGTTCCCATAAAAGATTCAATGCATTCATAATCATAATTTATACCTGACTTTCTACCTTTGTCATTCTCCCATGCTTCAGCATTGTCTTGAATATGGTCCAGAAGATCCCATTTAGCTTCTTCTTCCATGCGAGTGAATGATCCAGCACAAGAAGCATCCAATAAATCCTTGTCATATAGAGGGAGTCTTGCATAAAAGTTATTGATAATAATATTGTTGGGGAGCTCATGAATGGGACATTTGAGCATTAGTAACTTCAATCTCCCCTAGGCTTGGGTTGTACTCTCTCCATCAAGAGGCCAAACGTTATATATTTGATTCTGATCCTTATGAGTCTCACTGGGAGGATAAAACTTTGAATAAAAGAGAGGCACTATTTCCTCCCATTCCAGAGCTTGACCATTCTTCAGCAGCTTATACCATTCCTCAGCTCTTCCTTTCAGTGATAATGAGAATAACTTATTCTTAACTTGATCTGTAGTAATACCTGCACACTTGAACAACCCGCATAATTCGTGTATAAAGAGCAAATGATCACCGGGATGGACAGTTCCATCCCCAACATAGTAGTTATCCATAACACGATCAATAATTCTTGTAGGTATTTTAAAATAATCATTCTCAGCAGGTGGTGGTTTATCTAATACCTTAGCAGTTGTAGTAGCATTATCAAATAAGAAACTCAGCGAATTATCCATAACGAAAATAAAGCAACTAACAGAAGTAAACAATACTCACAGTAGAAATTTCCTTTACTAGTTCCACTCTCCAATAGCGCTTCACTCCCTGACAACGGCGCCAGAGAATAGTCTTGATGACCCACAAGTATAGGGGGTGTATCGCAGTATTTTCGATAAGTAAGAGTGTCGAACCCAACGAGGAGCAGAAGGTGCTGGCTAGTGGTATGGATCAGGAATTCTCTGCAAATACTTAGCAAACAGATTTTTAGGGGTTTTTGATAAAGCAAGTAAATAAAGTACGAGTAAATAAAAGACAGTAGGACTAAATGCAGGAAGTGGCCCAATCCTTTATGCAGCAAAGGACAAGCCGGTTGTATTTCTTAAGATGACCAAATGTTCTTGAGGACACATGGGAAGACTGTCAAGTGCTTTCGCTTCATATAGTTGATTAATTTTCTTTAGCTTGCTAAGTGTTGTGTGGGTGAACCTGTGCTAATGTACCGACCTTCCTAGGACTAATACATACTTGTGATTATACCCCTTGCAAACATCCATAAGTACAAGAAAGTAATTAAGGTAGAAACCTAACCACAGCTTTAAATTCTAAGACCCTTACGTCCCTTGTGCAATGGTTTCCTAACAGGGGTTTAGGTTTCTGTCACTCCGGCAACCCCTACGATTAGTACCCAAATACACAATGCATTCCCCTAGGCCCATATAGGTGAAGTGTCATGTAGTCGACGTTCACATGACACCACTAGAAGAAGTACACCACAACTTAAATATCAAACTATTGAATCTTTCTCAACACAACTCCACTACTAACAACATGACTTCTCCCATGTCCTCAAGAACAAAACGAACTACTCACAAGACATCATATGGATCATGATCAGAGATGGAATAATGATGTATAACAATATGAACATAAACAATAATTCAACGGTTCACTCAATAACATCAACTACAAAGAGTAATCAACACCGGGAAAGTTTCCCCTAAGAACTATGCAAGATTCAATGCAATTGTTACAGCAATATGGAGATGGTGACGAGGGTGCTGATGGTGATGATGGTGGTGGTGATGATGATGATGATCTCGATGAAGTCTAGCTTGATGGTGGTGTTGATGACAACAATCTCCCTCTCCGGGAAGGAATTCCCCTGGCAGAAATCTGTCTGCCGGAGAGATCTTTCCCTCTCGGTGTTTTCTGCCCCGCAGAGGCGGCGGAATCTTTCTGTGGTTGCTCCCCGAGTCTTAGGGTTTTGGGAGGATAATATACGCCAGAGGGGAGAGCCGGGAGTGGGCCAGGACGGCCACACCACCTGTTGGCACGGCCTAGGGCTGCCCGCGCCAGGGGGTGGTGTGGGCCCCCTGTGGCCCATCTCCAGCCCCCCTTCTGGCTTCCTTCGTCTTCTAGAAAAATAGGATTTTCCGTATATTTTCCCGGATTTTATGATCTTCACGAATTTTGCCTCCAAATAGCACCTTTTCCATCAGAATCCTGACTGCAGCGGTCCATGCTCCAAAAGTCATCAACCATGCAAAAACAGATGAAATAACATAAGTATCACCTCTCAATATGAAATATATCAATGAATAATAGTGAATTATGACATAGAATAGTGATGCAAAATGGACGTATCACACACTTTGGAGTACTTTTACACATTTTCTGGAACTAACCTATTAACAAGATGACATAGTGTCAGTTGCCTATTTTCTGCTGTTTTTGGTTTCAGAAAAGCTGGAAAAGAAATATTCTGGGAATTGGACCGGATAAAAGCCAAAGTCAATATTTTACCGGAAGACTCACGAAGCCAGAAGACGAGACGGAGAAGGGCCACGAGGTGGCCGCACCACCTGGTGAAGTGGGCCAGCTCAGGCCACGTCAGGGGGTGGTGTGGGCCCCTCGAGCCTCCACCGACCTTGCCCCTTCGCCTATAAAATCCTCCCGGGACGAAAACCCCAAGGACCTAATAAAAATTCCACGAAAGAGTCTGTAGCCGCCGCCATCTCCATCCCTAGACCGGGAGGGATCTGAATCTCTTCCGGCACTCCTGGGAGGAGAGTTCACCACAGGCCTTCTTCATCACCCCATCGCCTCCGGTGTGATGCGTGAGTAGTTCATCCCTGGACTACGGGTCCATGTAGTAGATAGATGTTTGGTTCTCCTCCTTTGTGCTACCATGTTTAGATCTTGTGAGCTCCGTTCATGATCAAGATCATCTATTTGTAATCTTACATGTTGTGTTTGCAGGGATCCGATGGATATTGAGATGCTATTTCAGATGGATTATTGATTTTATCATGTCTATGTTATTTGTGATCTTACATGCTTTCCGTTGTTAGTAGCTATATTGGCCAAGTAGATGCTAGCAACTCCAAGAGGGAGAAAACATTAATCCTTTGTTCATGGAGAAATCGTATTGTTTACTTTACACACTTTGCTTAATGGAATTATCTGTTGCTTGCAACTTAATTCTGGAGGGGGTTCCGATGATAACCTGAAGGTGGATTATTAGTCATAGATGCAGTTGGATTACGGACTATGTATAATGTTGTAATGCCCAATCAAATCTCATAAGAGTCAAGATGATTAGTATATGCATGTATGCTTTCTCGGTGTCTGTCAATTGCACCGCTGTAATTTGTTCACCCAACATGTCATCTATCTTAAGGAGAATCACCTCTAGTGAACCATGGACCCCGATCCATTCTTTTACCATCAATCTACAATCTATTTACTATTTTCTATTTACTTTCTGCAAGCAATTACTATCTTCCACACAATACGTTTAATCCTTTGTTTTCAGCAAAACCGGCGAGATTGACAACCTCACTGTAAGTTGGGGGCAAAGTTTTGTGGTTCTGTTGTGCAGGATTCTAAGTTGGAAACAACCCCTTGGAGGTGTTTCCTTGCTCCTACTGGTTCGATAACCTTGGTTTCATAACTGAGGGAAAACTTGATGCTGTGCTCATCATACCTTCCTCTTGGGGTTCCCCAACGAGCTCGATATATTTTGAGCCATCAAGCCTTTTTTCTGGCGCCGTTGCCAGGGAGTCAAGGACATCTTCACAAGGGGATTCCCTCATAACCAATCTCTTTACTCTGTTTTTTTTCATTTTGCATAGTTTATTTTTGCTCTGTTTGCTTGTTTCTTTTATCAAAAACACAAAATATTAGTTCCTACTATAGTTGTTATTTTTGTTGGTCTGTTATTGTCTTGCTTTATCATGCTTTCTATCAATGGTTGGTTTCTTTGAAACTAGATCTTATTGGCAATATGGGTTCATGGAAGAACAAAAATATTATGAGGAACACCGCTTATCACAAAAAAGGAAACTCTTATGGGAACAAATTGATAAATTGTGTACCATTGCTATAAACATGTGCTCTACTTATAATGTTACTTATTGCTTTGATAAATCTTGTTGCTGTAGGACGTATAAACACCTCCCTTTTCAATGTGAGTATAATGCTAATGTTACCATATCTTCATATGTTAAGGGAAATTATGACTTTTATGATGTGGAACAAATTGAATAATTTATTGCTTGGAAGGCTGCATTCAAACTTGCTTATTTGCTTGAAAATACCGATGATTCACTTTATAAATATGAGGTTTATGATATACTTAAATTTTGCTTTCATAATTACAAGGAAGAAAATGGCTATATTCTTAAATATCTTAATAGATGCTCTCCACCAACGGAAGAGACTAATGCTTTGCAGGAGCCTATGGAAGAAGAAATTGCTGAACCTAAAAGCTCATTAGATGAAAAAGAGGAGGAGAGTGATGAACAAAATGAGGAAGAATGGATCTACCCATGCCTACCTTCTAATGAGAGTAACTCTTTACCCCTTACATTATTTGATTGTCCCCCATGCTTACCAAAGGAGGATGAATGTTATGTTCCTGTGGATTCTTTTGAAATATCTACTATGGGTAAAACTTGTGATAATAATTATGCTCCTATTATCTATGATAATCCATGCTATTTTGATAAATCTTATGATAATCCTTTATTTGTGCCTATCTTCGAAACACATGGTACTAAAGAGTTTTTGTTAGAAAATGTTTATAATAAAACTCTAGACGATGGTCCTATATTGGTTGATAATATTAATTGTACTACTATTGAAAATGAGATTGATCAGTCATCTTGTAATAAAATTGTTAAAAGTGGGTTTGAAGGTTTTAATCCCACTATTTTTGAGCTTGATAAAAATTATGTGTTTGTAGATCATAAAAAGCATGCTTTATGTGATAATTATATTGTGGAGTTTATTCATGAGTCTATTTAAAATTATTATGAGAGAGGAAAATATGGTTGTAGATGTTTTCATGTTACTGCAACACCTCTCTATGTGCTGAAAGTTTTGAAGTTACCCTTGTTTTATCTTCCTATGCCTGTCACTTTGTTCTTTTGGAATTTATTTGCATACAATATTCCTATGCATAGGAAGTGGGTTAGACTTAAATGTGTTTTGAATTTTCTTCTTGATTCTCTCTTTTATTTCAATTCATATTTCTTATGCGAGCATCATCGAAATTATCATGCCTATCTTAATGGCTATAAAGAAAAGCACTTATTGGGAGATAACCCAAATTTTTAGTTAATAAATTTTTCTTTTGTTGAGTCTTAGAAGTTATTGCCTTTATAATAACCTCTCCTTATGCTTTTTGTGTGGTTTTTGTGCCAAGAGTAACCTCTAATGAGAGAGAAATAAGACTTGGGAAAGTTGCTATCCCGAAACAGATTTTTGTGCTTCGCTGTAAACATTCGTGATAAATCTCTGTATGTCGGATTGAGATGTAATTTTTTGTGCTTCTGCCCTAGGTTGTTATCCAACTTTAGTTAGCTTAACACTTTTCTATTTGAGCAATAGAAGGTCTTCGAAAAAATCGGTTTTTACCTTCTAGTCCGTTTTGATAGATTTCTGCCATTATTTGCATTTGTCTCTTAATCTCTTTCTCTTTGAGTTCTCTCTGATCATTTGAACTTTTTAAAGGAAGTGCTACAGTAGCTTGTGTTTTAATGGAAGTTTTACTTCTGTTGAAACTAAACCAAAAGACTTATTATCTTGAGTACACTAATGTTGCTAATAAAGATTGTGTGAAGTTTTGTATGAAGGAAATTTTTAAGTGTAGGGAAGAACAATGTGATAAGATGAAGTATGGACAAAAGCTCAAGCTTGGGGTTGCCACCCGTGTCACCCCAAGAAATATTCAAGAAGTACAAGCGTCAAATCTTGGGGATGCCCAGGGCATCCCCTTCTTCATCAATAAAATATTCAGGTTTCTTCCAAACACTTCATTTTTATTGTTTCCTGCACAATTGTGTTGTTCTTGGAGCGTCTTCATTTTTGTTTTTAGTTTTCGTTTGCTTGGTTTGCTTAAATAAAGTTGGTTGGACCCCTGCATTCATACATAGTTTCAAATAGGTTGATTTGGATTGGAAAAGAGTAGGAAAGTTCATGCTTATAAGTGGTATAAAGGAGCTTGTTTTTGTCTATGACTTAGACTTTATCATGTCATGCTTGATATTGTTTTGACTTTATGCTTAGTGATTATTGCTGTAGCATGACTTGTTACAAACAATTTAGATTGCTTAATGTGCCTTGAAAGAATCATGCGTTGTTTTAGCATATAAAAGCATAATATTGTGGTATTCTTCTTTGACGCTTTATTTGGGTTGACTTGGCGCATGCTCACACCATGTTAAGACTATACCAAGTCACCATAGCCTCTATGATCATTTAGTTTTCGACTTGTAATATCACTTTATGCTTTAATTAATAATGTTTTGTCGCTCTGCATGATTATGGTCATTATTGCTCTCTTAGTTGGTCGCTCCCAGTCTTTTGCTAGCCTCCATACCAAGTATGAGTTCCACTCATGCATCCAACTCCAAATAAAACTAAGTTATTCCAAAGAGTCCACCATACCTACCTATTAGCATTTGCTATTCCAAGTATATTCATGTTTTTATCTACCTTCCAAATTAAACTTGTTATGTGAAAATTAGTGATTAAAGCTCTCACGAACTTGATGGCACACTTTACTTTTCTTGCACTTAATAAACTTGAACCATTGTGCCCATCTATGTTGCGTATATGCTTGCGTTTTGTAAGTTGTGAATTAGCAGAACCATGTTATCATGGGTAATGCTTTCAACATTGCACTTTATTTAGTTGATATCATGTTCTTTTGCTTATGGATCCCGGAGGTGTGAAATGAAAGGGGAGCTTGTAAGGCTCATGGAGTTCGTATATGTGTTAGAGAAACGCCTGGGCAGCTTGTCTAAGTCATGCCTAATCATGGTGGAAACCTGCAACGTAACCATAGTGAGCAATCTATGAAGCATCCTCTATAATAAAACATATGCAAATAGGAAAGAAAAAAGAAAGAAAAAAATAAAAAAAGAGGCCTATGCAAATAGGAAATAAAAGGATTGCTGAGATGCTCATTGTCTGCTTGCCTTGTCATTTTGATATGGGGAATCTTCCGTATCATCGGGCAGGGGGTACCCTGTTGGCAGTTCTCTATGATACACATGTACTTATAATGACAAGAACTTACCTGTGACTAAACTTGAGTAGCATGAGGAACGGTAATCGTAAGTAAGGGGATGATATTTTCAGCTTATAACTTGTCAAGCATATCCTAATATTTGTTCACTTTAACCTTAATCACCTAAAGATGCTTATGATAGGGGCAATGAGAGCTGAAAGCTAATAAGTACCATAATTTCTGGAAGCTCTTTATGAGACTTGAATCCCTGCTTCCTTCTATGAAGGGCCTTTCTTTTACTTTTATGTTGAGTCTCCATCTTCTATCTTTATGCACCTATTGAGAGAGCATAGTGGCCATTCTTAGTTTAATGTGCATTGTCCCAAAACTTGTTGATTGATTCATAACTTTGATATTGCTTGTTCTTAAACTATTTGTATCTAGTCACCCTTATGAACTTTGAAGGTGTCCTATGCATTTATGTTTTGCTACACTATGAGGGACAAGCTGAATACCATTCTCATTATGTTTTCTATATGTGAAACAAACAAACGTCTTTCAAAGCATTGTTATTCATGAATCTTTTGTTTGTACCTTTTTCATGTTATAACATAGTTGCTATGTCTTATTGTTAGAACTATGTCTTTCCTGCTATGTTAAAGTACTATGATCCCAGCTATCAATGTTTTACAAATACCTTGATCAAGATTATGATGGTGCATGTGACCTCAAAAATTATTCTTTTTTATCACTTACCTGCTCGAGGACGAGCAGGAGTTAAGCTTGGGGATGTTGATACGTTGTAAACGTATCTATAATTTTTGATGTTCCATGCTTGTTTTATATCTACTTTCTTATGTTTTGTCCATACTTTGGAGTATTTTTAGACATTTTCTAGAACTAATCTATTAACAAGATGTCATAGTGCCAGTTGCCTATTTTCTGCTATTTTTGGTTTCAGAAAAGCTGGAAAAGAAATATTCTGGGAATTGGACCATACAAAAGCCAAAGTCGATATTTTACCGGAAGACTCACGGAGCCAGAAGACGAGACGGAGAAGGGCCACGAGGTGGCCGCACCACCTGGTGGCGTGGGCCAGCCCAGGACGTGCCAGGGGGTGGTGTGGGCCCCTCGAGCCTCCACTGACCTTGCCCTTCTCCTATAAAATCCTCCCGGGACGAAAACCCTAAGGACCCGATCAAAATTCCACGAAAGAGTCTGTAGCCGCCGCCATCTCCATCCCTAGATTGGGAGGGATTTGAAGCTCTTCCCGGCACCCTGCCGGAGGGGAGAGTTCACCCTGGAGGCCTTCTTCATCACCATGACTGCCTCCGGTGTGATGCATGAGTAGTTCATCCCTGGACTACGAGTCCATGTAGTAGCTAGATGGTTGGTTCTACTCCTTTGTGCTACCATGTTTAGATCTTGTGAGCTCCGTTCATGATCAAGATCATCTATTTGTAATCTTACATGTTGTGTTTGTGGGGATCCGATGGATATTGAAATGTTATTTCAGATTTATTATTGATTCTATCATGTCTATGTTATTTGTGATCTTGCATGCTTTCTGTTGTTAGTAGCTATGTTGGCCAAGAAGATGCTAGCAACTCCAAGAGGGAGTATTTATGCTCGATAGTGGGTTCATGCCTCTAGTAATCTTGGGAAGTGACAAAAATCTCTAAGGTACTAGATGTGTTGTTGCTACTAGGGAGAAAACAGCAATCCTTTGTTCATGGAGCAATCATATTGTTTAATTTACACACTTTGCTTAATGCAATTATCTGTTGCTTGCAACTTAATACTGGAGGGGGGTCGGATGATAACCTGAAGGTGGATTATTAGTCATAGATGCAGTTGGATTACGGTCTATGTATAATGTTGTAATGCCCAATCAAATCTCATATGATTCAAGATGATTAGTATATGCATGTATGCTTTCCCGGTGTCTGTCAATTGCCCCGCTGTAATTTGTTCACCCAACATGTCGTATATCTTAAGGAGAATCACCTCTAGTGAACTATGGACCCCGGTCTATTCTTTTACCATTAATCTATAATC
Source organism: Avena insularis (assembly GCA_023614405.1). Classification (NCBI taxonomy): domain Eukaryota; kingdom Viridiplantae; phylum Streptophyta; class Magnoliopsida; order Poales; family Poaceae; genus Avena; species Avena insularis. Next base: position 160,886,617 of record CM042690.1, on the reverse strand, counting down.
TATTTACTGTTTTCTGTTTACTTTCTGCAAGCAATTACTATCTTCCACACAATACGTTTAATCCTTTGTTTTCAGCAAAACCGGTGAGATTGACAACCTCACTATAAGTTGGGGGCAAAGTTTTGTGGTTGTGTTGTGCAGGATTCCAAGTTGGAAACAACGCCTTGGAGGTGTTTCCTTGCTCCTACTGGTTCAATAACTTTGGTTTCATAACTGAGGGAAAACTTGCTGATGTGCTCATCATACCTTCCTCTTGGGGTTCCCCAACAAGCTCGATATATTTTGAGCCATCAGGCGATGTAGGAGAAACCGAGAGCGAGATAACAATGTACCCATGTTCACGTCCACTTGGTGGAGGATCGCTGCGTCCTGCTATCAATCCAGTATATGTTCATAGATTGGTTTACAATGGAGCCGCCAGAGGCGGTGGGAGAGACTAGATCTAATATGAAGTGAGGGAGAGAGCCCTCCCAAAGGGGTGCCCCTAGTGGCTTTATATATACAACCAGTTAGGGTTTACAAGTGCACTAATGGGCTTTGTATTGGAGTCGCCGTCTTGGGCCACCAGTAGGCGAGTCGTCTGGGTCCAGTATGCGCCAGTCGCTATACTTGGCGAGTCGATCCTCCATGGGTTAGGCTTCAGTCGGCTCGCTCCAGCCGGTGACTGATGTCTACGCACTTCTATTCTTGTAGACAGTTGTTGGGCCTCCAAGTGTAGAGGTTTGTAGAACAACAGCAAGTTTTCCCTTAAGTGGATCACCCAAGGTTTATCGAACTTAGGGAGGAAGTGGTCAAAGGTATCCCCTCTCAATCAACCATGCAATCAAGATACAAGAAGTCTCTTGTGTCCCCAACACACCCAATACACTTGTCAGGTGTATAGGTGCACTAGTTCGGCGAAGAGATAGTGAAATACAATTGGTATGGATATAAGACAACGGTGCCAGAAAATAGCTTGATGGCGTGGAAGAGACTAAAGGCAAACTGAAATAAAGATGGAAGCAAGCAAACATGTAACATATCTAATTGCAAACGGTGTTTCAATGCTAAGAAACAAGGCCTAGGGATCATACTTTCGCTAGTGAACACTCTCATATAAATATCTTCTCTTTATGATACTACTCTGAACTACTCTCCGGTTGGATACTCTAATCGATGGTAGGGCTATAACAGCACACCTCAAAGTAAGCCTTTCCCCATCTAGATAACCACACTGTCACCTTGAGCACTATATGGTTCAAACAAACACCGCAATTTCATAAACACATCCAACTCCAAATATAACTCATAACAAGTATTTGTAATCTCTAGCCTAAGTGCCACCATGGTGTGCACACTATCAACTTCACACACATGGGGAGAGCAGAGATCTATTAAAGCACTTGAGTAGCAAGGTAGATCTATAGATTACAAGCTCATGATCTCAATAAGATCATGCATAGAGAGAGAGATGAACACATAGCTACCGGTAGAACCCTTAGCCTCGAGAGAGAACTACTCCCTCCTCATCATGGGAATCAGCAACAGTGATGGAGATGGTGGTGGAGATCGATGGAGATGGCTCCGGGGGCACTTCCCCGTCCTGGCAGGGTGCTGGAACAGAGACTTTCTGTCCCCCGAATCTCCCCTTCGGTGGCGGCGGCGCTGCGGAACTTTTCCTGGCTGGAGGCTTGATGATTTAGTGTTTTTGCATCGGGGTGATATATAGGCGAAAGAGGCAAGGTCGGTGGGCGGCCAGGGGGCCCACACCATGCCCTGGCGCGGCCTGGGGGGACCCGCGCCTAGGGGTGGTTAGGCCACCCTGTGGCCCCCTTCGTCTCTCCTTCTGGCCCCGTGAATCTTCCGGGAAAATAACGACTTTGGCTTTTGTCCGGTCCAAGTCTGAGAATATTCATTTTCTGACTTTCTGGAACCAAAAAAAGCAGAAAACAGGCAACTAGCACTGTGGCATCTTGTTAATAGGTTAGTCCTAGAAATCATATGAAAAGTACTCCAAAGTGTGGACAAAACATAAGAAAGTAGATAAAACCAAGCATGGAACATCAAAAATTATGGATACGTTAGCAATGTATCAACATCCCTAAGCTTAACTCCTGCTCGTCCTTGAGTAGGTAAGTGATAAAAAGAAAGAATAATTTTTGAGGTGACATGCACCATCATAAACTTGATCAAAGTATTTGTAAAACATTGAGAGTTGGGATCAAAATACTCTAAACATGAGCATGAAAGACAAAGTTCTAACAATAAGACAAAGCAACTAAGTTGCAACATGAAAAGGCATAAACAAAGGATTCATGAATAACAATGCTTTGCAAGACGTTTGTTTGTTTCACATAAAGAAAACATAGCATAGTGGCATTCAGCTTGTCCCTCATAGAGTAGCAAACATAAATGCATAGGACACCTTCAAAGTTCATAAGAGTGACTAGATACAAATAGTTTAAAACAAGCAATATCAAGGTATGCATCAATCAACAAGTCTTGGGACAATACACATTAAGGACATTATAACTGAGCCACTTAGCAGCCTTCTCAGACCATTAGAGATTTTAGCCACTAGATCGCCCGTTCCGTACGTTTTGGCCGTCTGATACGCTGCTCCTCTCGTGTTGGCCGCAGTGGGTCAGATGTCCGTAGGGGACGCTTCTCTCGAAAACAAATCGAAGGCATCTCCTTTGATCCAAAACGGATGGTCATGATTCGGCCGCGTGTGCATGAATAAAATCACTGCCGCGATTCTGCCTCCTGTAGTTCGCCGAAATCCTCACCCCTTCCCGATCCAGTCGCAGGGCGAAACCTCAGTGTGTCGCCACCGTGGCCGCCGAGAGTTAGAGAGACGCGAAAGGGAGATGTGAAGGGAAAACATTCAAGCAGCCGCTGGCGGCGAGTAATAGACCTCCCTACACTCCATCCTCCCCGCACGGCCGCGCTTAAATCCCTCGAATTCTTTCCAAGGAGAAACCTGGCGCTCTTTTGCGCCTTATGGCGTCTCCACCCTGCGCATGTGAATCATGAGATGGTATCCCCTGGCGAATCTCTCTCTCTTCCTCCGCCGTCGTTCTTCCCGACCTTGCCGTCTGAAACCTCCTCTTGGTTCTCTCTCCTGTATGGTATTGGGCCCGTGAAACCCTTGCTCCAGCCTCCAGCAAAAGCTGACATGTCAGCTTCCATGTGATCACCTAGGGCCAGATCCGCTCGATAAGGAATTGTACCACCATGGTGCGGTTCCTAATGGCCATGGATAGATGGGAGGGCAAAGCTAGCAGCACTCTTCCATATTCGTTTTATAAGGTGCACATATGCTTAAATATTTGCTTGTTTTGAGCCATAATACAATGATATTGGTGCTTGCCTGTAGATTTTCCTTTCACCTGTTAGTGACCCAATGTAATTGTTTCACTGTTGTGTTGTCCGGTCTTCCTTAAATTACTTCTAAAACTACTAGCAGATAGAGATGGGCTTGGAGAGATCAGAATACACTCCCTTATTGATCTCTCATGATTCATCAAAACCATGGTTTCCACTATATTCAGAAAGATGAAGCAGGTGGTTTCCATCTGATGGGGGAAGAGACTGGTCCATTTGTTATTCAGGTAACTGTGAATGCTCCTTACAAAAAAGTCTGAATTCTCACTGCAATTATGTAGTGAAAAGGGATCATTTGAACTATTGTTTTACTAGAACTCTTAAGCAGATCAGCCCGAGCGCTGCCTTGATCAATCCTCTTCTTGTAACAATAGTGGACAAATCAATTATCCATGAATAGATTATGATTTAGGAAATAAGCAACATTAGTGGCAACATGGATTGATATTTTAGCAGATAAGGAGATTGATCCATGTGTTCCTACTTAAATAATATGCACATATATTATCTTGCCTCCTTGTTGCCAAAGTTGTTGCTTGGTGGCATCTTACTAAGTGTTCGTCAACATTAGGAACCTAGATACAAAAGAATGTGTGATACAATATATAAGAGTAGTAATACACATACTTGGTACCTTGCTGTACTTCTAGGAAAAAAAAGAAAAAAAAATCAAACAGAGTGAAGCATATGATAATATGACACGGACTCATATGTCTTGATCATCGAAGGAATCTTGGAAACATAAGCACATTTCTGTCATGAGGTAATTATAATCTACGCATTTTTGACGCTTTATCAGTTTCCAACAGATTTGTCTAAGCATGGAACATGCCAAACATTATTTCTCTATGTATCTAATTTTATGTTGGCAAATTGATCAACTTTGATTAGATTAACACTTGCATTTGCGCCTTGCCTCTGTATGTGTAAATGCAGATGCCGTGGAAACATAATAAGACCGAGATAATGGTTTTTTCTTCCTTTGTTAACGTTAGGAACGACTGTTGAGATAATCACTTCTACGCCTCTCATATTACCTGTACTTTTGTTTGTTTGTATTTATACTACACGCTACTCATAAGAACATATATTTGCTTCATTTCTCTCTTGCTTGTGTTGAGAACATACATGTATGATAGATGATTCTTTCCCCTTATTAATGTGAATTGATACAAGAATAGATGAAAAATTAAGTCATCTGTAAGTAGCATTGCTTTCCGGTTAAACTCTGAGTAGTTAATAAATTATGAAGGTTCCTATCAGTATATTGTAAAAATCGACGGGCACGGCAACGCGCGCCAACATGATCTAGTAGAACTAAGAATGGCCACTATGCTCTCAAAGTAGGTGCATAAAGGTAGAAGGTGGAGACTCAATATATAAGTGGAAGAAAGGCCTTCATAGAAGGAAGCAGGGATTCAAGTCTCATAAAGAGCTTCCAAAAATTATGGTACTTAATAGCTTTCAGCTCTCATTGCCCCTATCATAAGCATCTTGAAGTGATTAAGGTTAAAGTAAACAAACTATGGAGTATATGCTTGACAAAGTATAAGTTGGAAATCTTATGTCCCTTGAATACGAGAGCCGCTCCTCATGCTACTCAAGTTTAGTCACCGGTAAGTTCTTGTCATCGTAAGTACATGTGTATCATAGAGAACCGCCAACGGGTTACCCCTTGCCCGATGATATAGAAAAATCCCCATATCAAAATGACAAGGCAAGCAGACAATGAGCATCTCAACAATCTTCTTATTTACCATGGGAAAATGGTGCTTTTTTCTCTATTTCCTCTTTTCTCATATCTCTTTTTTTCTTTTTCTCTTTTTTTCCTCAATATCTGACTCTTTTTTTATAAGAAGAATGCTTCATAGACAACTCATTATGGTTACGCTGCAGGTTTCCACCATGATAGCATGGATTAGACCGGCGGCCCAGGTGTTTCTCTAACACACATACATAACTCCATGGACTTACAAGCTCCCCTTTCATTTCGCACGATGACATCCATAGACAAGAGAGCATGATATCAACTAGGTACAAAGTACAAGTGCAATGTTGAAAGCGTTCCCCGTGACAGCATGGTTCTGCTAATCCCCAACAAATAAGTTCAAGCATATACAACATAGACGACACAATGGTTCAAGTTTATTAAGGGCAAGAAAAGTAAAGTGTGCCATCAAGTTCGTGAGAGCTTTAATCACTAGTTTTCTCATAACAAGTTTAATTCGGAAGGTAGATAATGTTGGAGATATGCCCTAGAGGTAATAATAAATGTAGTTATTATTATATATCTTTGTGTTTATGATAAATGTTTACATTCATGCTATAATAGTATTAACAAGGAAACCATTAATACTTGTGTGATTTGTAAACTTAATTTGAAGTCCCTAGTATGGCCTCTATACTTCACTAGCTTGTTGGTTGATTGATGATGTGGTTTCTTTGTCATGAACATTGAGATGTTATCAACAACAAGATCATATCGTTAGGAGAATGATATGGTGGACATACTCCTATAGACAAGCGTAGCATAAAGATCAAGTCATTTCAATAGTTCAATTGCTATATGCTTTCTGATACATAGTAACCTAAATTCCTTCGACCATGAGATCATGCATATTGCCTTTACTGGATGGATGCTTTGATGTCATCAAACACCACACCGTAACAGGGTGGCTATAAAAGTGGCATTGGGTGTTCGGAAAGTATTGGTTGAAACACATGGATCAAGAGTGGGATTTGTCCATCCACATGACGGATAGATATTCTCTGGGCCCTCTCGGTGAAATGTCATCCACTTAGCTTGCAAGCATGTGACTTGGTCACAAGGGATCACATATCAGGAACGAGAAAAGAGTACTTATCGAACGAGGTTGAACTAGGTATGCAGAGATCTACGATCATGACCTCGGATAAGTAACATATCGTGAGACAAAGGAAATTGGTATCGTATGTAAGTGGTTCATTCGATGCAAAGTAATCGAGAAATATGTAGAGCCATATGAATTTCCAGATTCCTCTATTGGTTATTGTTCGGAGAAGTGTCTCGATCATGTCCGCATAATTCACGAACCGTAGGGAGACACACTTAAGGATTCGACGTTGTTTGAGTAGTTATGGTATTATGAGAAAGAGACCGAATGTTGTTCGGTCTCGGATGGGATCCGGATATCACGAGGTGATCCGGAATGGTCCGGAGAATAAGATTCATATAAGGAAAGTCCCGTTTTGGAGTTGGGGAATGGTTCCGGTGTTTTCATCGGGAACATTCTAGAAGGTCCCGGAATGTCCGGCACTCCGGGGGGGAAGGGGTACATGAATGTGTCATTGCAAGATGGAATGATTGCATCATGTACTAAGTGTTCTCGCTGTCCAAAATAAAGGGTTTATTTAATTCCTAAATTGGAAAAGTCAACTGCCAGTTTTGGTCACCGCCGATTTTGGAAGAGGAGAAGTTGAAACCGACTTGGGGAGTCCTCCTCCCAAGCCGCGGCCAGCCCTAGGCCGAGTTGGGGAGGACTCCTCCCTCCCTGGCGCGCCAGCCCTCCCACCTATAAAGGGAGGGGCAGGCCTCCCCTCTAGAGACACACAAGTTCCTATCCTCTAAACTAGAAACTAGACCTAGACCCCGGTTTAGAGCTGTTTCGGTTTAGAGCCTTCTAATTGGTTTAGAGCCCTCTAATTGGTGTGTCTAATTACTAGACCACTAATAGCCTCTCTCATAAGCTCCACCATACTACTTGCGGCTTAAGGCGAAGCCTGCAGGATCTCCCTCTACCTCCTACCACGCCGTTGTCTTCGGAATCGCAAGGAGAGTGCTACAACCTCCATTTCTTTGGAACAAGGAGAGGAAGGTCTTCGTCGAGTACAGAATGTGACCGACATGGGGCGCTGCGGGAACGCGCAAAGGATCGTCTCGCGATCTTGAGATCGGAAAGAATCGACTACATCACCCACGAGAATCTGCTCTCGTTAAACACTTTGGAATCTTGAGGGTGAGTTATTCCATCGACTCGTTGCTACAATCTAGTAGATAGATCTTGGCTTGTTTGTTTGTATGCGATAGAAAATTTTTGTTTTCCATGCTACGAACCCCTACAAGTGTATCAGAGCCGTGTCTATATGTAGATCTGTTGCACGAGTAGAACACAATGGTCATTGTGGGCGTTGATGCTTTTATTGTAGATTGCTTTTGTGTACTTTGCATCTTGCGGTATGTTGGGATGAAGCGGCCGGGCTAACCTTACATGACATCGTTCATGAGACTTGCTCCACTTAACATGCAACTTGTATTGCATAAGTGGCTTCTTGGTGCTGTTTCTCCTAGCATAGTTAAGATCCAATTTACAACGGGTAATCAACAATGCTAGTATCAATGTTGTGGTTCTTGTTAAAGTTAGAACGACACTTATGGAAAGCCCCAAACCACGTAAAATATGCAAAGAAAGTAGAAGCGTCTAACTTTGTTTTGCAGGGTGTCAATGATGTGATATGGCCATGATTGTGATTATATTTGATGTATGCAATGTTCCTTATTGTAAGTTGGCAACCGGCAGAGCCATATGGTTGTCTTTAATTTACATTAAGACCTGCGTGTCTATTCAAAATAGTTGTAATAGTTGAAGCTGGTGGACTACAACCATGAAGAAGCGTCATTGACCTTGATGCTATGCCGAGATGATGGAGATCATGTTAGGTGCTTGAAGATGGAGATCGGAAGCACAAAGAAGAAAGGCCATATCATATCACATATTATGAATTGCATGTGATGTTAATCCTTTATGCATCTTGTATTGCTTAGTAGGCACGGTAGCATTATAAGATGATCCCTCATGCACATAAATTTCAAGTTCTAAAGTGTTCACCCTTAGTATGCACCGTTGCCAAAGCTTGCTGCTTCAAGCACCACGTGATGATCGGGTGTCTTTGATTCCTGGTGACTACAACGTAAGCAAGCAGATTTGCTTATGCGGAAGCTAAGGTTTGTCTTGACGAGCCTAGCATGTACGGACATGGCCTCGGGAACACGGATGGCCGAAAGGCAAAGCATGAATCATATAGTAGATATGATGAACATGATGATTGTTCGCCATTGAAACTATATCAACTCTCGTGATGATCGGTGTTGATGTAGTGGATTTGGTTCGTGTGATCACTAAAACAATGTGAGGGATGTTGTTTTGAGTGGGAGTTCACCTAGTTTAATTTCATTAATTAATTTGAACTCAATTTGTCATAAACTTAGTCTAAACTATTGCAAATATGTTGTAGATCAATGGCAGCCTACCATCAATTTTAATGCGTTCCTAGAGAAAGAAAAGTTGAAAAACAATGGAAGCAACTTGGATTGGTTCCGCAATTTGAGGATTGTCCTCACAGCTGGTAATTTGACCTATGTGCTGGATGCACGCTAGGTGACCCACTGCGGTGATGCTACCGATGAAGTAAAGAATGTTTACCTCGCTGGGAAGAATCAGTACTCCATAGTTCAGTGTGCTATCTTGTATGGTTTAGAATCGGAGCTTCAGAAAAGGTTTGAAGAGTCAGACCTATATGATATTGTCGAGGATCTCAAATTAATTTTTGAGACTCATGCGGCAATTGAAAGTTATGAAGCTTCTGAAAAGTTCTTTAACCGCAAGATGGAAGAGGGTAGCTCGTCGGTGAGCATGTGCTTAAGATGTGCAGGGCATAAATAAACTTCAAAGTTTGGGTATAGTGATTCCTAATACTTTGGGGGTTTACCGCATCCTCCAATCACTACCACCAAGTTACAAGAACTTTGTGATGAACTACAACATGCAGAACATGAACAAAGAGTTGCCAGAACTATTTGCTATGTTAAAATCTGCAGAAGTGGAGATCAAGAAAGAGCACCAAGTGTTGATGGTCAATAAGACCACCAAATTCAAGAAAGGCAAGTCTAAACAGAAGGGACACTTCAAGAAGGGTGGTAAGAAAGTTACCATACCGACGAAGAAGACCAAGGCTGGACCCAAGCCTGATACTGAGTGCTTTTCTGCAAGGAAGAAGGTCACTGGAAGCGGAATTGCCCAAAGTACTTGGCAGATTTGAAGAACGGCAACATCAAGAAGAAAGGTATATCTGATATACATGTTATTGATGTGTATCTCACTAGTATTCGTAGTAGTGCCTGGGTATTTGATACTGGTTCGGTTGCTCATATTTGTAACTCGAAGCAGGAGCTACAGAATAAACGGAAGCTAGTAAAGAACGAGGTGACGATGCGCGTGGGAAACGGATCAAAGGTTGATGTGATCGCGGTGGCACACTACCTCTTCATCTACCATCGGGATTAGTTTTATACTTAAATAATTGTTATTTGGTGCCTGCGTTGAGCATGAACATTATATCAGGATCTTGTTTATTGCGAGACGGTTACTTGTTTAAATCCGAGAATAATGGTTGTTCGATTTATATGAGTAATGTGTTTTATGCACATGCACCTTTGATAGATGGTCTATTCATATTGAATCTCGATAATAGAAATACACATATTAATAACATTGAGGCTAAACGCTTGAAATCAAGCGATAATTTGACCTATATGTGGCCTTTGTCGTCTTGGTCACATTGGAGTGAAGCGTATGAAGAAACTCCATTCCGATGGACTTCTTGAATCACTTGATTTTGAATCACTTGAAAGATCTGAAGCATGTCGATGGGTAAAATGACTAAGACTCCATTTTCGGTATGATGGAGCGAGCTACGCACTTATTGGAAATCATACATACCGATGTGTGGTCCAATGAGTGTAGCATCATGTGATGGTTATCGTTATGTTCTTACCTTCACGGATGACTTGAGTAGATATGGGTATATCTATTTCATGAAACATAAGTCCGAAACTTTCGAGAAGTTTAAGGAGTTTCAAAGTGAGGTAGAGAATCAACGTAACAAGAAGATTAAATTTCTACGTTACGTGGAGGTGAATATCTAAATTCTGAGTTTGGCGAGCATTTGAAGAAATGTGGAATACTTTGCAGCTTGACACCGGAACACCACAACGTAATGGTGTGTCTGAACGTCGTAATCGAACTCTCTTAGATATGGTTCGTTCTATGATGTCACTTACAGTTGCCACTATCATTTTGGGGTTATGCATTAGAAATGCCGCATTCACTTTAAATAGGGCACCGTCTAAATCCGTTGAACGACACCGTATGAATTATGGTTTGGGAAGAAACCTAAATTGTCGTTCCTTAAAGTTTGGGGATCTGAAGCCTATGTAAAGAAGTTACAGCCGGACAAGCTTGAACCCAAAGCGGAAAAATGCGTCTTCATAGGATACGAAGGAAACTATTGGGTATACCTTCTATCATAGATCCGAAGGCAAAATCTTTGTTGCCAGAATGGATCCTTTCTAGAAGGAATTTCTCTCGAAAGAAGTGGATGGAAGGAAAGTAGAACTTCGACGAGGTTGTCGAACCTTCTCTCGAAATTGCGAGTAGCAGCACCGGAAGAAGTTCCTGTGGTGCCTGCACCAATAAGAGAGGAAGCTAGTGATGGTGATCATGAAACTTGGTTGAAGTTGCTCTGAGCCTCGGAGGTCAACGAGAAATCGTACCACTCCAGTTGGTATGATTCCGTTATGAATATCATGTTGGTGGACACCGATGACCCGAGACATATGAGGAAGCAATGATGAGCCCAGATTCAATAAATGGCAAGAAGCCATGAAATCCGAGATTGGATCCATGTACGAAAACCAAGTATGGACTTTGGTGGACTTACGGATGGCGGAAGGCTGAGAACAAATGGATTTTCAAGAAGAAAGCAGATCTGATGGTAATGTTCTTCATCTATAAAGCTCGACTTGTCGCAAAAGGGTTTCGACAAATTCAAGGAGTTGACTACGATGAGACTTTCTCACCGTGGCGAAGCTAAAAGTCTGTGAGGATTATGTTAGCAATCGCTGCATATTATGATTATGAGATATGGCGGATGGATGTCAAACAGCATTCCTCAATGGAGACATTGATGAAGAGTTGTATATGATGCAACCCAAAGGTTTTGTCGATCCTAAAGATGCTAACAAGGTATGCAAACTTCAACGGTCCATCTATGGATTGAAGCAAGCATCCGAAGTTGGAATCAACGTTTTGATAAGGTAATCAAAGTTTTGGTTTTATACAAACTTATGGAGAAGCTTGTATTTACAAGAAAGTGAGTGGGAGCTCAGTGGCATTCTTAATACTGTATGTGGATGACATATTGTTGATTGGGAATGATGTAGACCTTCTTAATAGTGTCAAAGAGTATTTGAATAATAGTTTTTCAATGAAGGATCTTGGCGAAGCAGCTTACATATTAGGCATAAAGATTTATAGAGATAGATCGAACGCCAAATATCATTGTCACAAAGTACATATTTGGACAAAGTTCTAAAGAGGTTTGGAATGGAAAATAGCAAGAAAGGGTTCTTGCCCATGTTGCTAATATGACCTTGAGTAAAACTCAAAGTCCGACATCGGCGAAGATAGAGAAAAGATGAGTAAGACTCCCTATGCCTCAGCCATAGGATCTCTAATGTATGCCATGCTATGTACTAGACCCGACATCGCATATGTGTTAGTCTAACTAGCAGATATCAAAGTGATCCGAGTGGATCATTGGACATGATCAAAAACATCCTTAAGTACTTGAGAAGAACTAAGGATATGGTTCTTTCTTATGGAGGTGATGAACAGCTCGTTGTTAATGGTTACACCGATGCTAGTTGGAACACCGATCCGGATGATTCTAAATCACAATCTGGATCGTATTTATTTTGAATGGTGCAGCGATTAGCTGGAGGAGTGCAAAGCAAAGCGTTGTGGCGAGATCTTCAACTGAATCGAATACATGGCTGCTTGAGGCTTCACAAGAAGCGATATGGATGAAAGAGTTCATTACAGCTGGGTGTGGTTCCTAGTCGCTGGACCCAATGTCTATCTCTTGTGATAACATGGGCGCCATAGCCAATGCGCAAGAACCAAGGTCACACAAGAAGTGAAGCATATCAAGCTGCGTTTTCACGCTATTCGAGAACATATCCAGGATGGGGATATAAAGATTTGCAAAGTACACACAGATCTGAATGTGGCGGATCCGTTGACTAAACCTCTCCCAAGGGCAAAACATGACCAACACCAAACTGCCATGGGTGTTCGGTATATTACCATGTAATCTAGATTAGATGACTCTAGTGCAAGTGGGAGACTGTTGGAGATATGCCCTAGAGGTAATAATAAATGTAGTTATTATTATATATCTTTGTGTTTATGATAAATGTTTACATTCATGCTATAATAGTATTAACAAGGAAACCATTAATACTTGTGTGATTTGTAAACTTAATTTGAAGTCCCTAGTATGGCCTCTATACTTCACTAGCTTGTTGGTTGATTGATGATGTGGTTTCTTTGTCATGAACATTGAGATGTTATCAACAACAAGATCATATCGTTAGGAGAATGATATGGTGGACATACTCCTATAGACAAGCGTAGCATAAAGATCAAGTCATTTCAATAGTTCAATTGCTATATGCTTTCTGATACATAGTAACCTAAATTCCTTCGACCATGAGATCATGCATATTGCCTTTACTGGATGGATGCTTTGATGTCATCAAACACCACACCGTAACGGTGGCTATAAAAGTGGCATTGGGTGTTCGGAAAGTATTGGTTGAAACACATGGATCAAGAGTGGGATTTGTCCATCCACATGACGGATAGATATTCTGGGCCCTCTCGGTGAAATGTCATCCAATTAGCTTGCAAGCATGTGACTTGGTCACAAGGGATCACATATCACGGGACCGCGAAAAGAGTACTTATCAAGATGTGAGGTTGAACTAGGTATGCAGAGATACCGACGATCATGACCTCGGATAAGTAACATATCGTGAGACAAAGGGAAATTGGTATCGTATGTAAGTGGTTCATTCGATCAAAGTAATCAGAGAAATATGTGGAGCCATATGAATTTCCAGATTCCTCTATTGGTTATTGTTCGGAGAAGTGTCTCGATCATGTCCGCATAATTCACGAACCGTAGGGAGACACACTTAAGGATTCGACGTTGTTTGAGTAGTTATGGTATTATGAGAAAGAGACCGAATGTTGTTCGGAGTCTCGGATGGGATCCGGGATATCACGAGGTGATCCGGAATGGTCCGGAGAATAAGATTCATATAAGGAAAGTCCCGTTTTGGAGTTGGGGAATGGTTCCGGTGTTTTCATCGGGAACATTCTAGAAGGTCCCGGAATGTCCGGCACTCCGGGGGGGAAGGGGTACATGAATGTGTCATTGCAAGATGGAATGATTGCATCATGTACTAAGTGTTCTCGCTGTCCAAAATAAAGGGTTTATTTAATTCCTAAATTGGGAAAAGTCAAGCGCCTTTTGGTCAAGCCAGATTTTCGGAAGAGGAGAAGTTGAAACCGACTTGGGGAGAGTCCTCCTCCCCAAGCCCGGCCAGCCCTAGGCGAGTTGGGAGGGACTCCTCCCTCCTGGGCGCCAGCCCTCCCACCTATAAAGGAGGGCAGGCCCTCCCTCTAGAGACACACAAGTTCCTATCCTCTAAACTAGAAACTAGACCTAGACCCGGTTTAGAGCTGTTTGGTTTAGAGCCTTCTAATTGGTTTAGAGCCCGCTAATTGGGGTGTCGAATTACTAGACCACTAATAGCCTCTCTCATAAGCTCCACCATACTCGCTCCGGCTTAAGGCAAAGCCCTGCGGGATCTCCCCTCGACCTCCGGTACCACGCCACGTTGTCTTCGGAATCGCAAGGAGAGTGCTACAACCTCCATTTTCTTTGGAACAAGGAGAGGAAGGTCTTCGTCGAAAATCTGACCGAGCGATGTGACCACTGCGGGGCGCTCTTGATCGTCTCGCGATCTTGAGATCGGAAGAAATGCGACTACATCACCCACGAGAATCTGCTCTCGTTAAACACTTTGGAATCTTCGAGGGTGAGTTATTCCATCGACTCGTTGCTACAATCTAGTAGATAGATCTTGGCTTGTTTGTTTGTATGCGATAGAAAATTTTTGTTTTCCATGCTACGAACCCCTACAGATAAAAACATGAATATACTTGGAATAGCAAATGCTAATAGGTAGGTATGGTGGACTCTTTGGAATAACTTGGTTTAAGGAATTGGATGCATGAGTGGAACTCATTCTTGGTTACGGAGGCTAGCAAAAGACTGGGAGCGACAAACTAAGAGAGCAATAATGGTCATAATCATGCAGAGCGACAAAACATCATTGATCAAAGCATAAAGTGATACTACAAGTTGAAAACTAAAGGATCATCAAGGTTATGGTGACTTGGGATAGTCATAACATGGTGTGAGCATGTGCCAAGTCAACCCAAATAAAGCATCAAAGGAGAATACCACAATACTATGCTTTAATATGCTAAAACAACGTATGATCCTTCCAAGGCACATTAAGCAATCTCAATTGTTTATAACAAGTCATGCTACAGCAAAGAATACTAAGCATAAAGCCAAAACAATGTCGAGCATGGCATGACAAAGCATAGGCCACAGTAAAAAACAAGCTCTCTTTACCACTTAAGCATGAACTTTCCTACTCTTTTCCAATCCAAACCAAACTATTTGAAAACCAATGTATGAAAGAGGGGTTCCAAACAATTTATTAAGAAAACTAAACAAACCAAGCAAACAAAAAACTAGAACGAAAACGAAAAAGAAGACGCTCCAAAAACAACACAACTGTGTATGAAACAATAAAAATGAAGTGTTTGGAAGAAACCTGGAATTTTTATTGATGAAGAAGGGAATGCTTTGGGTATCCCCAAGCTTTGATGCTTGTACTTCTTGGATTCTTGGGGTGACACGCATGGCATCCCCAAGCTTGAGCTTTAGTCCATCCTTAATCTCATTACTCATTCCTTCCATACACCTGAAATTTTTCCTTCACACAATCTCTATTAGCAACATTAGTGCACTCAAGATAATAAGTATTTGGGTTCAGTTTCAACACAAATAAAACTTCCATTAAAACACAATCTACTATAGCACTTCCCTTGAAAAGCTCAATTCCCCAAAAATAACCCAAAAAGGAATCAACAAGAAGCAAATGCAAATAATGGCAGAAATCTGTCAAAACAGACCAGCAGGTAAAAACCAATTCTTTCGAAGACCTTCTGTTGCTCAAATCGAAAAGTGTTGAACTAACGAAAGTTTCATAACAACCTGGGGCAGAAGCACAAAAAATCACAGCTCAAACTGACGTACAGATATTTTACACGAATTTTTACAGTGAAGCACAAAAATCTGTTTCGGGAAAGCAACTTTTCCAAGCATTACTTCTCTCTCATTAGAGGTTACCCTTGGCACAAAAAGCAAATACAAAGGATAAGGAGCGGTTATTACAGAGGTTATTACAGAGGTAATAACTTCCAAGACTCATCTAAAACTTTTGGGTTATCTCCCAATAAGTACTTTTCTTTAACGCCTTTAAGTTAGGCTTGATAGTTTGAGAAGATGCTCACATAAGAAATATGAATTGAAGTAAAAGAGAGCATCAAGAAGCAAATTCAAAACACATTTAAGTCTAACCCACTTCCTATGCATAGGAATCTTGTAAATAAACAAGTCATGAAAGCACAAATCAACAAGCATAGTAAAACAAAACAAGTGCAACTTCAAGACTTTCAACATAAAGAGGGGAAACTTAATATTATTGAGATGCATAAAACCATGTTTCCCTCTCTCATAATAACTTTCAGTAGCATCATGAATGAAATTAACAATATAACTATCACAAGAAACATTCTTATCATGAGCCACATGCATAATAGAATTAATACTCCCCACATAAACATAGTCATTCTTATCAATTGTAGTGGGAGCAAATTCAACAAAATAGCTATCATTATTATTCTCATCACCATAATCATCAAATATAGGAGGCATATTGTAATCATAATTAATTTTCTCCTCAATAGTAGGTGGACTGAAAATATCATATTCATCATTGTAATCATCATATATTGGAGGTTTGGTATCATCATAAGCAATAGAATAGCTATCTTCCAAAGCTGGGGAACTAAAAAGATCATTTTCATAAAAACTAGCTTCCCCAAGCTTAGACTTTTCCATAGCATTAGCAATAATGCTGTCCAAAGAATTCATACTAACAACATTGCTATTAGCATGCAAATAAAGTTCCATAGGTTTTTTAATTTTCTCTTCAAACACTTCATGTCCTAACTCAAGATAAATACTATAAAGCTCTCTAATTTTGTTGTTGTTTTCCATTAAGCCTAACTACTAAAAGCAAGAAACAAAAAGATAAAATTGCAGAATCTAAAGGAAATAACTTCGAGCACTCACACCGGAGGATGTGAGTACCTTTTACCTTACCTCCCCGGCAACGGCGCTAGAAAATAGTTGCTGACGCGTGGTTAACATGGGAGCTTCTTCTTCTTTTAGTCCCCGGCAACGGCGCCAGAAAATAGCTTGATGTCTATGCACTTCTATTCTTGTAGACAGTTGTTGGGCCTCCAAGTGCAGAGGTTTGTAGAACAGCAGCAAGTTTTCCCTTAAGTGGATCACCCAAGGTTTATCAAACTCAGGGAGGAAGTGGTCAAAGGTATCCCCTCTCAATCAACCCTGCAATCAAGATACAAGAAGTCTCTTGTGTCCCCAACACACCCAATACACTTGTCAGGTGTATAGGTGCACTAGTTCGGCGAAGAGATAGTGAAATACAAGTGGTATGGATATAAGACAACGGTGCCAGAAAATAGCTTGATGGCGTGGAAGAGACTAAAGGCAAATTGAAATAAAGATGGAAGCAAGCAAACATGTAACAGATCTTATTGCAAACGGTGTTTCAATGCTAAGAAACAAGGCCTAGGGATCATAATTTTGCTAGTGAACACTCTCATATAAATATCTTCTCTTTATGATACTACTCTGAACTACTCTCCGGTTGGACACTCTAATCCATGGTAGGGCTATAACAGCACACCTCAAAGTAAGCCTTTCCCCATCTAGATAACCCCACACTGTCACCTTGAGCACTAGATGGTTCAAACAAACACCACAATTTCATAAACACATCCAACTCCAAATATAACTCATAACAAGTATTTGTAATCTCTAGCCTAAGTGCCACCATGGTGTGCACACTGTCAACTTCACACACATGGGGAGAGCAGAGATCTATTAAAGCACTTGAGTAGCAAGGTATATCTATAGATTACAAGCTCATGATCTCAATAAGACCATGCATAGAGAGAGAGATGAACACATAGCTACCGGTAGAACCCTTAGCCTCGAGAGAGAACTACTCCCTCCTCATCATTGGAATCAGCAACGGCGATGGAGATGGTGGTGGAGATTGATGGAGATGGCTTCGAGGGCACTTCCCCGTCCCGGCAGGGTGCCGGAATAGAGACTTTCTGTCCCTCGAATCTCCCCTTCGGTGGCGGCAGCGCTGCAGAACTTTTCGTGGCTAGAGGCTTGATGATTCAGGGTTTTTGCATCGGGGGTGATATATAGGCGAAAGAGGCAAGGTCGGTGGGTGGCCAGGGGGCCCACACCATTCCCTGGTGTGGCCTGGGGGGACCCGCGCCTAGGGGTGGTTTGGCCACCCTGTGGCCCCCTTCGTCTCTCCTTCTGGCTCCGTGAATCTTTCGGGAAAATAACGACTTTGGCTTTTGTGTGGTCCAATTCCGAGAATATTCATTTTCTGACTTTCTGGAACCAAAAACAGCAGAAAATAGGCAACTAGGACTGTGGCATCTTGTTAATAGGTTAGTCCCAGAAATCATATGAAAAGTACTCCAAAGTGTGGACAAAACATAAGAAAGTAGATAAAACCAAGCATGGAACATCAAAAATTATGGATATGTTAGCAACGTATCAGTGACTCCGCTTCGTGGGCATACCCCGATTGGTATTCCCCCATCACCTGTGCGAGTTGAGATTGTAGACTACTATGGGGTTCCCTAAAGGTTGGTCCCTAGGATGTCTTATATAGATATCCGGCCTAGGGTTTACAGGAGAGACCTATCCGGCTATGACTAAAAGTCGGTTACAGAGTACATCTTGGACTACAAGTAACTATACATGCCTATGTCGTTAAGTCTTCTGGGCCTTCCCGTAGCTGGACTGGACTCCGTCTCTTCTCTCTGACTGGGCCGCCCGTGAAGCAAAGCTCTAACCTGAAGTGGGCCACCCTGGTCAGCGAGGCACAGTGAGGATACCAGGAAAGTATATCCCCAACAGCAGCCCCCGGAAGCCTCCAAGATCCAGAGTCGGATTTCATCGTCTAGCTTGATTTATCTTCGGCTTGCAGAATCTTGAAGGGTTCCTGAAACTCAAAAGAAGGGTAGGATCCTCTCAAAACGAGTCGGACCTATGAGTATATCATTCAGATTTCCAGCTTGAAATTTAGACTAAACTGGAACTTGGTCTCTAACGTAACCTGACATCAGTCAAGGTCAAGTCATGTCACTAACAGACATTCCTGACAGCACGACCGTTGGTGGGTCCGCCTTTCATGGAACCGAGGCGTCATTTTAATGCATGTGCGGAGATGGAGGCGGCGTAATCCTCGCGAGGAGGATACCTAGCTCCTTCCACGATGTGTGGCACAATTACTGTTTACTTTGCACAAATCTTGGCATAGGTGAGGGATATAAAGGGTCAAGATCTCCTTTTTCCTCCTTACCAGAGCCATTTCCTTCTCCTTCCTCCAAACACCACCGCGCGCAAGTTCCTCTAATTCCTCCTCCAAACGCACAGCACCGCCCATCTAAGGTCATTACCGCCCACAAAATGGCCGAGGCCTCTTCTTCTAGCACGGCGGTGACCACAGCGGCGACCTCTGCGGCGGTTGAGAAGGAAGGCCTCCTCCACGCCGATGACTGCCGGAGTGGCTTCAATCAAATCGCCCCTACCCCTCGCATTGACGAGCGGGTGCACTTCAGCACTAACCTTGACAGAGGTTTGAGCTTTCCTCCCTCAGATTTATTTTCTAAGGTCATATATCACTCTGGAGTTAAACTCCACAACTTTCCCAAAACACAATATTAGAAATGAGCTCTTATGCATCTTTGTGTGAGGGTTATCTCGGAATTAGGCCGAGTCTTACTTTATTCTTGTACTACGTACTTGGTACCCGGAGAAATTCTATCACTTCTGATAATCCTTACATTACCGGAACTCTTAGCCTAACTATTAGGAGAGACCGAGCCTATCCTAAGATTAAGGCTAGTGAGTCCGTGAAGAAATGGTCATCCACGTTCTTTTACCATAAGGACAGACCGGCTCCCGGCAAAGAAACCGCTTTGCCAGCTTTCATCAATGGTGCTACCATGCCCCAAGAGTCCTGGGATGCGGAAGCTCCGGCTCTCACCGACGATCTGCTTCTCGCCAAGAGGCGGATCGAGTAACTGATGAAGCACAAGGGTCTTAAAGGATCCGATTTGATTCACTACTGGCTGGCACGCCAGATTCAACCCCTCCAGCACCATGGTGACTGGCTCATGCACTCAGTCACCAAGAGCAAGACGGATTCCCTCGAGATCTGCTCACGATCAATCTCAGACAAGGAATATGAGTCCTAGATTAAATGGCTGATCAAAGGCGGGTCGAGAGGAAGATTTCGGATCTCTCTCTGGACATGTATACGGCTGATGATCCCATGACACTAGTAAGTTTTCTAGCTATTACTCTTGTATTCGAATTATGTGCTCATCCTTACTTGGCTGTATATTTCTCGCAACACTGAGATGATACTCTTTTCAGCTTGCTGACCTCTCCGAGTCGGAGCTTGCTCCTCTTGAGGGATATCCACCTGAGAAACCGGCTTCTCAGGAAAAAGGAGAACTTGTATTGCTGCCGGATGTGTTTACCTGGAAATGCAAAACTCTGACTGTTTCCATCGGCATGAAAGAAGTGCCTGTTGTGAAGAGGTAACTGATGAGTGCATATTTGCATCATGTTTTATATTATTATTTTGCATTGTAGATGTAGGATCTTGGTATTTTACGGTGCTCACGCGCACATTTTATGTCAGTTTCACCAGGATCAGGACAGATGATGGATACAATGGACACAATTCTTGAAGCAGTTGTACTAAGGAGAAAAGGAGTCAAAACAACGTAAATCGTTTATTTGGTAAAAATCAATAATACCAGAAGAAAACCTGAAGCGAACAAAGGACACAAATGGTTCAACGACCAACTATACGGTGGGAAGACTTTTTCCGGACGTATAGTTCCCCTCGTATAGTTGGCGCCACCACCGCCTCCTCAAATAGTTTCACCCCGTGCAATTGGATGAGGGAGATGACATACAGAACACCCAGAAATCACCGAAACCTCACCTCCGGAAGGCATCTAGAGGGGTAACTCGTCCACCGGTGATCAATCTTCGCCCTCTGCAGATCCAGGAGACAAAGGCATCGATCTTCATCATCAACCGCTGCATCACCACCATCTTCATCCATCCCATCTACACATTTTCTAGATCTTGTTGTAATTTCCGTACTCGTTGTGGATTTATATAAGTACTATTCATCTATGATAGATTCCATTGTTATTGCCATGATGTTGATTGCCTCCATGTTTGAGTAGATCTTTAGTTCTTGGGGAGATGGAGAATCCCTAGTATGATATTGAAATAATGTAAAGTTTATTATGATATTCATCGTTGTGACCATGTGTTAGATTGTATTCATCTTGATGTTGGGAGAAGTCGACCTCTCAATATTTGCCTCCTAAGGGGACTTCATGGAGGGAACTACTTGTTGGTAGACGGAGTTGTGTTAGCACTTACAGTGACTATAAAGCTGTTGGTACTCCTTATGTATCAACTTGGGAACCGAGGAAACTGACGGAACACTATCGATGCCATGGGATACGTCCTATGGGATTAAGTCCCTTAATAGCGCAGTAATTCGATTAATGTCGATTGCTGACTGTTGTGGTTATGAGGATGATGTGAGCAGTGGTTGCTGCCTATTTGTCCATATACGGAATTCCTACCACACATACTCACTTGATAATGTTCATGATAATAATGTTTACCTTAGCTCTTCATAATGCTAGTGGTGTATCCGCTACTCCCTGAGAATGTTGTTTCCCTATTGCAGTTCCAATCTCTCTTACATACGTGATTCTTACTTTCTGCATTAAGTTTTACTTTACTTTACTTATTTACTCTTATACCAAAAACCCAAAAACACCTTTTTACGCAATACTCACATTTTATCTTGTCACTTTGAACTCTATTTAGCATTTCTATTGTAGTATTTAATTCAAGAGTTATTAGACTTCAGTCTCAAGCTCCCTGTGGGATCGATATCTTAATTTCGAAACTAGCAACAAACGATCTATGCACTTGCAATCATCAAGCTATTTTTCGGCACTGTTGCCGGGGAGCTAAGAGCTGTAGGTATTTTAATTTTTGCTTATTTATTTTTGTCTTGCTAAGTTTTGTTTTGAGTTACATGTTTCCACCAACATGATGGAGTTTGAGCATATGACTAGTGCTAACCCACTCAGCCACTTGGGAAGCCCTATGATATTTATAAAAGAGACAACTCCAACGAGAAGACAGGGGTGTTTGAAATAAATCCTCTATTAATTGGTATTCTACACAAGAAGCAATTTACTGGGGATGAAGAAGGTCCTGATCCATATGAGCATATTGCATGCTTCAAAGATATATGTGGCACTTTTCAATTGACGGGATATACCGCCAATGAGGTAAGAGTTAAACTTTTTAGTCAGACTTTGACTAGTTCAGCTCTCTCATGGTATATATCTCTACCCCTAGAAGCCACTACTACTTGGGATAATTTAGCCTGTGAATTTCTAGCAAAATATTACCCATTATTAAAATCTTTTGGAATCGGGCGTCTTATAATGACTTGGAGGAACCGTCCTAATGAAGGACTAGTAAGAGTTTATATAATATTTAAAGATTTACTTAATCTATGTCCTCATCATGATTTGCCTGAATGGTATTTGTTGCATCTCTTTTATGGTGGTCTAATTGAACCTAATAAAATTGAACTAGACTCTTTCACGGAAGGATCCTTTATGAATCTTCCTATAACTAAAGCTTGGGCTTTACTTAATAGAATTCGTGATCATAGAGTTTCATGGAATTTTGGTCTAGGAAGCGAACGAGGCGTAGAAATAGATCATGAGTGTATTCATGACTATAACAAAAAGGGCCATGTTAAAGAATTATCTAAAGAACTTTATTTAGATTCAGATCTTGTGTTGCAAGTTGTTAAAGCTTTTACATAACACATCAAAGCCCCAAAAGAGGGTTTGCTCAAGTATAATCCACCATCCAAAACTGAAAATAAGAAAGAAGTTAAAGCAAAACTGGCCTCCCTTGAACCAACATATGGGATATCTTTACCTAACACTGCACAAAAGCATATTTCTGAATATGAACAGGTTAAAGCAGTACAGGAGAAAAAGGAAGAGGAAATTATGCCAGAAGTTGTAGAACATTTGGAAGAAACCAAAGATGAACAAGTAACCAAGGAAGCAACTATGGCTATGTATGCGCATTGTAACATAGTTGAACTTGATAAAGAGAATTCCGTATTGGTTGAAGGTAAGACAAAGGTAAAAGATGTGGGTAAGCCTATTCTTCCCTGCATATTTAAAGAAACCTCGCATTATAGTTTATGTGATCTTGGCACCAAAGTTAATGTTATATCTTATGATTTCTATTTAGAAATAAAAGAAGAAATATAACCGGCTAAAATTGAAAATACTGATATGACAATCATGTTAGCCAATAAGACTCTTAGAATCCCAATGGGAGTAGTTGAAGATGCAACTGTCACAATTGGCAATAAAAACTTTCCTATAGATTTTGTCGTTGTTGATATGCCAGCTGACACTCTTTGCCCTATTATATTTGGAAGAAAATTTTTGAGTGATGTAGGTGCCCATGTTGATTTCAAAAAGGATATTGTGTCTCTTAAGCTTGGGAAAGTGGAAAAATAATTCCACTTTTCCAAATTTAAAGACAGACCTCCACAAATACAAGAAGAAGAGAAAGAGAAAACTATTGAGGAGATGGCAGCTCTATTCTTTAGTGATCAAAAAGAAGAAATAAATGAAGACCTAAATTATGAAGAAATAGTTATGGAGGAAAAGTCCCTAAAAGAGCTAGAAGATGAATTCGATTCACTTCCCATTATAGGGCCTCCAACTAATGAGGCTTTTGAAGAGCCATAAAAGAGAGGGGACGAGAATTACCGCCCCCTGAATTGAAGACTCTACCAGATAATCTTGAATATAGATTTTTAGATGATACAAATATATTTCCTGTTATTATTAGTGCTAAACTTTTAGGAGAAGAAGAAGAAGAAGAACTCATGAAAATACTTAAGGATCATCGCAAGGCCTTTGGGTACTCAATGGATGATTTGAAGGGCATTAGTCCCATGATAACCGTCCATCGAATATTCATGGAGGAAGGTGCTAAACCAGTTGTGGAATTTAATAGAAGGCTGAAGCCTGAAATGATGGAAGTGGTAAGAAAGGAAATTGTACGCCTATTGGACGCAGGTATAATCTATCCTGTAAAAGAAAGTGAATGGGTAAGTCTTGTTCATTGTGTCCCTAAGTAGGGCAGTTTTACTGTTGTTCCTAATGAAAACAAGGAATGATACCTACTAGAACTATTGTTGGACATACGATGTGCATAGATTTCAGGAAATTGAATAAAAAAACTAGGAAAGATCATTATCCTTTACCGTTCATAGATCAAACTTTAGAAAGGTTAGAAAACCACACTCATTTTTGCTACTTGGAAGGATACTCTGGTTTTTCTCAAATAGATGTTCATCCTGATGACCAACTTAAAACAACTTTCATTAGTCCTTATGGTTTACATGCTTACCGACGTATGCCTTTTGATTTATGTAATGCTCTAGCTACTTTTCAAAGATGCATGACTGCTATTTTTGTGGATTTTATAGAACTGATAATGGAAGTATTTATGGATGACTTTTCTGTCTATGGAACTTCGTTTACTAGTTGCTTGGATAATCTCAAAAGAGTTTTGCAGCATTGTGAAGAAACAAATATTGTTCTAAACTGGGAGAAGTGCCATTTTATGGTCAAAGAAGGTATAGTCCTTGGACATAAGGTATCAGGTAAGGGAATTGAAGTGGATAGAGCTAAGGTTGAGGCCATAGAGAGAATGCCACAACCTAGGGATATAAAAGGTATAAGAAGTTTCCTTGGTCATGTGGGTTTTTATAGAAGGTTTATTAGAAATTTCTCTGGAATATCTAAACCTTTGACTAATCTCCTGCAAAAGGGAGTACAATTTAATTTGATGAGAAATGTCTTATAGCCTTTGATAAACTTCAAATGCTTTATCCCATGCCCTTATCATTAAACCACATGTCTGGGATATGACTTTTGACTTAATATGTGAAGCTAGTGATGGTGCTATAGGAGTTACTCTGGGACAACATATAGGTCATAGATTTAATATTATACATCATGCTAGTAGAACTCTCAATGGTGCGAAAAAGAATTATCCTAAGGAAGAGAGGGAACTTTTTGCTGTATTTTTATCTTGCGATAAATTTCATTCTTATATAGTTGATGAAAAAGTAAGATTTCACATGGATCATGATGGTTTAAAAGAACTCCTTGAAAGGAAGAACCATAAGCCAAGACTGATCCATTAGATTCTTTTACTTCAAGAATTTGAATTATAGATCATGTAGAGGCAAGGAAAAAAGATGTTGGATGCAGTGTCCATATTTTCCCAGCAAGACACCAACCTTATTGAGAGGGACTTTAGTCCTGGAGATTTTCGCTTACGAGAATTATTCAATGAACCAAGGACAATCTCTCCAAAAGAGAAGAAGTCTTTGTTGTTGGAGGAGCTTATCATCCCCAAATAAGTAAATGGTAAGTTCAAGGTAAGTGTTCTTACTCCAATAAGTGATTTATTTTCACAGATTTTACTCCTAAAAATTCTTCCTCTAAATTCCTTGTGTTTTTCTGAAGTTTTTGAGGGTTTTACCAACTATACGGGCAGAACTATATGACCATAGTGGAATCTCCCGCCATATAGTTGGTCGTTAAACTCTCTGTATCTTCTTTGCGAAATTGTTTTCGATGTCTAGAACTATACGTGCGCAACTATACGACTGGATGAAATAATTCTGGCCATATAGTTGGTCGTTGAACTCTCAGACACTTTTGATTTTTGGTGTTTATATCTATACGATCACAACTATACGACCGGAGATGAAATTCCGGTCGTATAGTTGGTCGTTAAACTATCACACATCTTCGTTCACTTTTTCGTTTTTTCGATGAAAAAAAACGGTATTGTCGGTTCCAAGTCGGTAACTTAACTGACTTGGACTCGAGATATTTGGAAATATCTGCCCGAAACCAACTATACGACCGGGGATATACGGGCCGCGCCCGTATAGTTGGTCGTTACATGGCAGGACTCTTCCAAATCCATGAATTCTTTCCCTGTTTCATTAAGATTCTTTTCTTGGGCATGAATTTGGTGTTTCTCGCAACTTTCACCGACCTCTGACCCCCCTTATATACTGCCATTGTCTCTCTCTAATCATAATCTTCAGGAACCAATCTATCTCTTCTTCATACTCGAGAACACGCAAACCAAGGGACAGAAGTCAAGGAGAGAAGTTCCTATGGAGACCGGGAGCAATAGCGAGCAAGGCAAGGATATCAAGGCCATCCCTTTGGAGTTCCTCGATGCCGACCATGGGCGTCGGAAGAAGGAGTTGAAAGCCCTCGAGCAGAAGATTGTAGATATGGACAAGGAGATGCCAGGGACTCCCAAGCATCTTCGGTTGCAGCGACTTTATCTTGACAAACTCGATAAAGATATTAAATAGACAACCGAATCAGGTTTTTCTATGAGTCTTAAGGCGATCCAAACCCTTCAAGACAACAATGAGCTCATTAAAGAATAAGTGAAAGTACTGGAGAGGAATAATCTTTTCTACAAGTTGTGTGTTAAGAAATTAGAAGCTGTCAATCAATCCCTCCGTCTCAGGCTGGCCCGTGAAAATAAGATACTGCGTGCCATGGCGCCACAGTGATCTACAATAATCACGGTATAAAATAATCGCAAGGGATTATTTGATCCCGCCTGGCTTGATTCCAAGCTTGGGGAGATCTTTAAGACCTTGTAATCTATCTTATAAATTTTTCATTACTATTTTTTGCATTAGTTCAAACTAGAAATAAAGTTTGCATTATTAGAATTCCCTTCAGGAATAGTCAATCCCTTTTATGAATTCCGAGTTTATTATCATATATGGAGAAATATTGAGTTTATGCTTGTCTTATTGGATATATGAATGGATTGAGTATAATTTTAATTACACTTGATGATACAAATAGGAGTCTTCCACACCATTGGTATTAATGGAACATACAAAGATAATTTGGTCAATATGTTGTAGGTACATGGTTTGATTTACAAAGAAAGAAAAATTATCTAATCAGTCAAATTGAAAAAGAAACCTTGAACAAAGGAAAACAAAAAGTGCTATCAAATTAGAGTGAGATCAAGACAAGGTAGAATATTCAAGCTATAAAGATTGCTTCATATACAATTGGAATTTGGTAATTGAGATCGTGTGACTTTGAATTCCTACATGAAGTGGAATGTATGGATAGCTTCTTTGCACAGCACTTAAACAAAAGTGTGAGCATATATAAAAAGAAAAGGAGAAAAACAGAAAAACAGAAAAAGGAAGAAGAACAAAAAGAGCGAATGTGCAAAGAGCAAATAGGCATACACCACTATATTGTAGTATGACAAAGGGATGCTTTGAGATTTTGAATCCCAAGTTAATATGTTAAATCCTAAAACTCTTGGGACTACCTCGCTATCTCATTTGGTTGAACTGAATACTTTTACATCATATTGAGAGCGATCTTTTGTGAACTATTAAATGCTAAGGCGTGGAAGCCAGCTAATATTATTTGGATGGTTCGAGTAAGGTACTATTCATGAACTCATTCCTATGTATCATGTACGATAAACACATGCTGCAACTACCTCAGTTATTTTATCGACTCAGCTTCATGAATATGAGGATCACATCCATTAAGCTAACTTGCTCGGGACGAGCAAGAGTCTAAGCTTGGGGAAATTGATGAGTGCATATTTGCATCATGTTTTATTTTATTATTTTGCATTGTAGATGTAGGATCTTGGTATTTTACGGCGCTTACGCGCACATTTTATGTCAGTTTCACCAGGATCAGGACAGATGATGGATACAATGGACACAATTCTTGAAGCAGTTGTACTAAGGAGAAAAGGAGTAAAAACAACGTAAATCATTTATTTGGGAAATATCAATAATACCAGAAGAAACCCAAAACAAACAAAGGACACAGACGGTTCAATGACCAACTATACGGCGGGAATACTTTTCCGGCCGTATAGTTCCTGCTGTAGTTGGCGCTGCCACCGCCTCCTCAAATAGTTTCACCCCGTGCAACTGGATGAGGGAGACGACATACAGAACACCTAGAAATCACCGAAACCTCACCTCCGGAAGGCATCTAGATGGGTAACTCGTCCACCGGTAATCAATCTTCACCTTGTGCAGATCCAGGAGGCAAAGGCATCGATCTTCATCATCAACCACTGCATCACCACCATCTCCATCCATCTCCATCCATCCCATCTACATCTTGTCTAGATCTTGTTGTAATTTTCATACTCGTTGTGGATTTATACAAGTACTATTCATCTATGATATATTCCATTGTTATTGCCATGATGTTGATTGCCTCCATGTCTGAGTAGATCTTTAGTTCTTGGGGAGATGGAGAAACCCTAGTATGAGATTGAAATAATGTAAAGTTTATTATGATATTCATCGTTGTGACCATGTGTTAGATTGTATTCATCTTGATGTTCGGAGAAGTCGACCTCTCAATATTTGCCTCTTATGGGGACTTCATGGAGGGAACTACTTGTTGGTAGACGGAGGTGTGTTAGCACTTACAATGACTATAAAGCTATTGGCACTCCTCACGTATCAACTTGGGAACTTAGGAAACTCATCGAACACTATCCATGCTATGAGATACGTCCTACAGGATTAAGTCCCTTAATAGCGCAGTTATTTGATTGATGTCGATTGCTGATTGTTGTGGTTATGAGGATGATGTGAGCAGCGGTTGCTTCCTATTTGTCCATATACGGAGTTCCTCCCACACATACTCACTTGAGAATGTTCATGATAGTAATCTTTACCTTAGCTCTTCATAATGCTAGTGGTGTATCCGCTACTCTCTGAGAACGCATTTTCCCTATCGCAGTTCCAATCTCTATTACATATGCGATTCTTACTTTATGCATTAAGTTTTACTTTACTATACTTATTGTTGCTCTTATACCAAAAACCCAAAAACACCTTTTTACGCAATACTCGCATTTTATCTTGTCACTTAGAACTTTATTTAGCATTTCTATTATAGTATTTAATTCAAGAGTTCTTAGATTTCAGTCTCCTGCTCCCTGTGGGATCAATATCTTTATTTCGAAACTAGCTACAAACGATCTATGCACTTGCAGTCATCAGTAACTTTCCTCACAAGGTTTTACATTTTATCTCATGTTCTTTCCGAAATGTATCGATCTTGAAATGTCATTTATTCAGAGCTAAACAACTCATCAAGGGCAAAGGGAAAGGGATTACGACAAAGCCCTTGCGCCAGTCAAAACTAGTTTTGACTTTGCCCGCTGCTCCACCTCCGACTCCTACCCCAGTGCCTTCTACAGCGCTGGAGGTTACTTCATCTCCTCGTGCTACAGCAGATCCGGCTCAACACTCTGAGCTAGCGAACCTTGGCTCGCAAACTGACGTCACCATGTGTGATTCGGTAACTGATATGGGTGAACCCTCAAAGGGTAATGATCCCTCAATAGAGGTTTTCACGGATAATCTACTGAGCAATTCGGGTATTGCCAAGCTTGGCATTACTCGGAAAACTGCAGAAGAGATCCAGAAATTGGCTCAACAATGCTTAGAGATCCGGAACATCACTCTTGAAGAAGAGGCGCAAGAAGTAGAGGGCGTAAAACTCTCTGAGCTTCTTGACCAAGTTCATCTTTGTGATGACAAGATGAAGGCTGGTGTGGCTCCACCACCACCAGTGATTCCTCTGACTCTTGCCGAGAAGGTTTCTTCTAAGGTGAGCATGAGTCTGAACAAGCTAACCCATGAAAATTATGTAAGTCGGAATTCGACTCTCTCTTTTACTTTATTTCATGTCATATCCCCTAGCCCCCAAGCATGAAGTTGGATAGAAAAATCTGAATTTGTGCTTTCATAGGATGCCAAAGAATGAAGTAGTATAGCCCCCAAGGCTCATGGTGATATTTAACTTAGTTAAAATATTATCCCGAGTCTTTTAGTAGACTTCTGACTCTGGGTATTTTCTGACTTATAGAAAGTTAATGCTTATAACCAGGAATTACTGAAGAATATCTGCAATAAACAGAGAGAGATTAGAGCTCTTCGTCTAGAGAATGCTCAATTGAAAGTTTCCAAGGATGAAGCCGAAGGTAATCATTTCAGTCCTCATACTTGTTGTTTGATTCTTATGATTCATAGCCAAACGTTTATTCGACTGCTTTCTTGTTTTCATAGAACTAGACAAATAGTCATGCAAAATGATTGAAGAGGCTGAGAATTTCAAAACCCTGGAGGTGGAGAATACCGACTTAAGGCGAGAGCTGAATGAGTTTAAGGTAGATCATGAGAGCAGTATCAACAATGTTCTTGGATCATCCAATATGGCCACCGAGGAGCATGATCGTAAGAAGAGCATGATCGTAAGATCGCTATCCAGGACAAGAAAATCTTGGATCTAGCAGATGAGTTAGCCAGGGAGAAGGACATCACCCAAGCTCTCCGGGATGAACTCTAGAGTATTCGAGCAGAGAAAACCAAAGTTGATGATGCCATCTTTGGTAGGTTTTCCTGTCTCTAACATTTCTTTCTTCCGACTCTAGGATTTCACATATGTTTCTGACTTTGCTTTATATATGTAGGTCCTTTGAATATTCTGGATTCTTCCTCTTCCGAGTCTCGCACCAGCTGGCTTACTTCAGTCGGAGATCTGCTTCACGATTTCAGCTAGTCACTCGAGGATATTGGTGAAGCCTTCAGGTTTTCCAACATGAACAGAATGTCTGCCTTTGAGGTGCAGGATAAGGCAAATGCAATGCCCCACCTTGTCCAAGATTGGAATATGTCTTATGCACGGACCGCAGCACAAAATGCCCTAACAATGGTTATGAGCCACCTTGGAAGCATGGAAATATGGCAAGTAACCAGGGGTTATTCAACTGTTGACAAAGACGGCAAAGAGCAAAACATCAAGGATATCATGGACTCTTGTGCTAGATATGGATGTCATGTAGCTGAGCTGACCAGCTACGATACTCCATTCTTCACTTTGGTTGAAGTACCACCACCTCCCAAAGAAGTAACTGCTGAAATTTCCAAAGACAATGAGCAGACCGAGTCTGACTTACCCGTCTTGGAAAGATATCAGGATGATTTGGGTGATGTGTCCAGCGATCCGGCAGCTCCTGCATCATAACGTATCAGAGAACAATGTGTTATCCTGAAACAGTCTGATTGTAATAAGTAGTATAATATTTTGTTAGTGCTAAGTTTGTAAGAACTGATGCTTTTTACTTCCTTTTAGCACTTTTGGCTTTCTTTTGACGTGCCTAAAAATTTACATAAGCACTTTTTGTTTTGTCTACACTTAACGTTTATCTGGCTTTCCGCCTCGTCCCTTCGTGAGCCGGCAAACCTTCAACACGAAAACTTTGTCGAGCAACGGAGCTCAATTGCTAAACCAGTTTAAACTCGGAAACAAAGCCAGCTTCTAGTACCAACAATTCACTACTCGGAAAATACCCGCATCTAGCAATCAGACAAAGAACCAAAGTTTAAACTAGAAAATATTTAGGCTTATACCCGAGGTGGCATTTTTAGAATCGGAAATCTTAACCAGAACAAACATGAGCATAAAGTACTTTCAAGTATTCTAGGATTTTTGACTGTGACATGATCATTTGGAAATAAGATGGTAATATAGAACTTCTCAGAAAATATTGAGGCAACCAATACTTTATTTCACTTTGAACATTTACATATATATGATTACAAAGAAAGAAAATTTTAAGAATAAAAGGGATGTAGCTGAGCAATATTCCACGGACTGTCTAATTCTTCCGGGTTTGTACTGCCTCCATCTCTCTTTCTCTTCTTAGTAGCAGGTCTTTCTTTGACTGACCGCATATTAGTTAGATAGTAAGAACCATTGCGTAATCCTCGACTAACTAAAAAGGGCCCTTCCCAAACTCGGGAAGTTTGTGCTTTCTTTTTTGCACAAGCCAGAGAACTAAGTCACCCTTATTGAAAGACTAGTTCCTAACTCTCTGGCTATGATACTGGTGTAACTTCTGCTGCTAGGTTGTTGATCTCTGCTCAGCAACGACACGGACTTCTTTGATTAAATCGAGATTATCTTGTCGAAAAATTTCGGCATCCTCTTCGATATATGCAACAACCCGGGGATAAGTATGAATCAAATCACTAGGAAGAACTGCTTCTGCACCATAGACCAAGAAGAAAGGTGTGTATCCTGTGGACCTCTTCGGAGTTGTTCTCAGGCTCCATATGACAGACGACAATTCGTCTGCCCAAGCCCCTGTAGCACGACGAAGTGGTGCTTCGAGTCTTGGTTTGAGGCCTTGAAGGATTAAGCCATTTGCACTTTCGACTTGTTCATTGGCTTGTGGATGTGCGACTGATGCAATTTCAAGCCGAATTTTTTGATCATTGCAGAATTCGGCAAGCTCTCCCATGGAAAAATTACTCCCATTATCTGTAATAATACTGTATGGATAACCATATCCGATTATAATGTCCTCGACAAATCTTTTGGATGTTGCTCCATCACAGTTTGTGACGGCTTTATCCTCAATCCATTTTGTGAACTTGTCCACCATCACTAATAGGTGAGTAAATCCACTTAGAGCCTGTTTGAACGATCCTACCATGTCAAGCCCCCAGACCACGAAAGGCCATGTTATCGGGATTGTTTGCAGCTGATCAATTGGAACATGAGCTTGTTTGGCATATGTTTGGCAGCCTTTGCATGTCTTGACCAGCCGTTCGGCATCAGCCTTGGCTGTAAGACAGAAAAATTTGTGTCTAGAAGCTTTTGCCACTAAAGATTTGGCTGCAATGTGATGGCCGCATTCGCCTTTGTGGATCTCTCTGAAGATTTCCACTCCTTCTTATGGAGATACACAGCGCTGAAAGACCCCAGATACACTCCGCTTATAGAGCTCACCATTTATGATTGTATAGATTTTTGCTCATCGGACAATCTGCCGGCTTAGAACTTCGTCTTCGGGTAATTTTCCATCTACCAAGAAATCAAGGTAGGGTTTTGTACAACTGGGAATCACAGCGAGAACTGCTATTAATTGTGAGTCGAATTTTTTTGGATACTCCTAATCAACTCCTGTGATAGTGGGAACTTTAAGGTGCTCTAGAAAAGCACCATCCGGGACCTTTTTCCGTGCAGAGCCTATTCAAGATAATGCATCTGCTTCCTCATTTTCTATTCGAGGGGTGTGCTGAACCTCAAACCCTTTGAACGATTTAGATAGTTCATCCACGATAGCCCTATATGCTGCCATGTGTTTGTTTGCATTACAGTGATTCGACACTTGTTGAGCAACAAGATCTGAGTCTCCATAACACATAACGCGTCGGATGCCGATATCCTTAGCAAATGCAGCAGTGCTTCATATTCGGCAATGTTGTTTGTTGCTGTGGAGTGGATCTGCAACACATAGAAAAGCATATCTCCTTGGGGTGATTTGAGCACCGTGCCAGCCCCCGAGCGTCTTAGGCCCGTCAAAATGTAAGGTCCAGTATTCCGACTCTGGTACGGTCATATTCTCCATTGTCTCTGTCCAATCAGTGACAAAGTCAGCGAGGATTTGGGATTTGATTGTTGTACAAGGTTTGTACTCAATGTCGAAAGATGAAAGCTCTATGCCCCCATTTTGCGACACGTCCTGTAGCGTTGCTATTGTTAATTATATCTCTCATGGGAGCTATGCTCACCATGCTAATCTGGTGCTCCTGAAAATAATGTAGTAGCTTCCTAGATGCAAAGAACACACCGTAAGCCAGAGTTTGATAGTGCAGATACCGCTGCTTAGATTCAGTTAGGACTTCACTAAGGTAGTAAGTCAGACGCTGCACCAGGTGTTTGTGTTTTTCCTCTAGTCTTTCCACCACCATGACGACACTGACGACCCTATTTGTCGCAGCTAGATAGCGCAACATTGGTTCCTGAGGTTCCAGCGCTGCAAGGATAGGAGCAGACGAGAGTATCGGTTTCAGGTCTTGTAGTGTAGCTTCAGCTTCATCAGTACACACGAATTTTTTGGCCTATTTAAGGAGCTTATAGAGTGGTGCGGCTCTTTCAGCGAGCCGGTTTACAAACCGACTGACTGCAGCAATGCAACCAGTTAGTCTTTGTACGTCTTTTCGGCGAGTAGGCCTAGAAATATTGAGTATAGCCTTAATCTTGTCCTGGTTCACCTCTATGCCCCTTTGTGACACGATGAAACCTAACAATTTTCCGGCTGGTATTCCAAAGGAACACTTCTTCGGATTAAGCATTATGTTGTATTTGCGTAGATTGGCGAATGTTTCCTCCAAGTCGAAAATTAGAGTTTCCTTATTTTTGGACATCACCGCTATGTCATCCACATATGCATGTACATTGCATCCGATTTGATTCTGGAGGCAACGCTGCATAGTGCGCTGATACATTCCAAATGTATCTATAATTTTTGATGTTCCATGCTTGGGTTTATCAACTTTCTTGTGTTTTCTCCACACTTTGGAGTACATTTCATATGATTTCTTGGACTAACCTATTAACAAGAGCCACAATGCCAGCTGCCTGTTTTCTGCTGTTTTTGGTTCCAAGAAAGTTAGAAAATGAATATTCTCGCAATTGACGGGACAAAAGCCAAAGTGCCTATTTTTCCGGAAGTCATCAGATGCCAGAATACGAGACGGGAAGGGCTGGGGGCGGCCACACCACCTGGCCGCGCGACCAGGCCTGGCCCGCGCCAGGGGGTGGTCTGGCCGACCCCAGCACCCCCTCGGCCTCTCCTTCCGCCTATAAGATTCCCTTGGGACGAAAACCCTAAGTACCCGATCAAAAATCCACGAAAGAGTCTATAGCCGCCGTCATCTCCATCCCTAGATTAGGAGGGATCTTAAGCTCTTCCCGGCACCCTGCCGAAGAGGGGAATTCACCCTAGAGGCCTTCTTCATCACCATGCAAGCCTCCGATGTGATGCGTGAGTAGTTCATCCTTGGACTACGGATCCATGTAGTAGCTAGATGGCTGGTTCTCCTCCTTTGTGCTTTCATGTTTAGATCTTTTGAGCTCCGTTCATGATCAAGATCATCTATTTGTAATTCTGCATGTTGTGTTTGCGGGGATCCGATGGATATTGAGATGCTATTTCAGATTGATTATTGATTCTACCATGTCTTTGTTATTTGTGATCTTGCATGCTTTCCGTTGTTAGTAGCTATCTTGGCCAAGTAGATGCTAGCAACTCCAAGAGTTACTATTTATGCTCGATAGTGGGTTCATGCCTTTGGTAATCTGGGGAAGTGATAGAAATCTCTAAGGTACTAGATGTGTTGTTGCTACTAGGGAGAAAACAACAATCCTTTGTTCATAGAACAATTGTATTGTTTACATTACACACAATTTGTAAAGCAATAATCTGTTGCTTGCAACTTAAAACTGGAGGGGGTTCGAATGATAACCTGAAGGTGGATTATTAGTCATAGATGCAGTGGGATGGCGGTCTATGTATAATGCTGTAATGCCCAATCAAGTCTCAAAGGAGTCAAGATGATTAGTATATGCATGTATTGCTTTCTCGATGTTTGTCAATTGCCCCGCTGTAATTTGTTCACCCAGCATGTTATCTATCTAAGGAGAGCCACCTCTAGTGAACTATGCATCATGGTCCTTTTCTTTTACATACAATCTATAAATTGTTTACTGCTTTGTGTTTACTTTCTGCAAACTATTACTTCCTTCCATTCGATACGTTTAATCCTTTGTTTTCAGCAAAACACGGTGAGATTGACAACCTCATCGCAAGTTGGGGACAGAGTTCTGTGGTTGTGTTGTGCAGGTCTCCACCCAGCATGTGGCAAAGAGAGCTTGTTTTTGACTGTGGCCTATGCTTTGTCATTCCATGCTTGATATTGTTTTCACTTTATGCTTAGTATTCTTTGATGTAGCATGACTTGTTATAAACAATTGAGATTGCTTAATGTGCCTTGAATGAATCATGCGTTGTTTTAGCATAGTATAGTGGTATTCTCCTTTGATGCTTTATTTGGGTTGACTTGGCACATGCTCACACCATGTTATGACTATCTCAAGTCACCATAGCCTTTATGATCCTTTAGTTTTCAACTTATAGTATCACTTTATGCTTTGATCAATGATGTTTTGTCACTCTGCATGATTATGGCCATTATTGCTCTCTTAGTTTCTCGCTCCCAGTCTTTTGCTAGGCTCCACAACCAAGTATGAGTTCCACTCATGCATCCAACTCCCTAAACCAAGTTATTCCAAAGAGTCCACCATACCTACCTACTATCTTATGCTATTCCAAGTATATTCATGCTTTTGTTTACCTTCCAAATTAAACTTGTTATGAGAAAACTAGTGATTAAAGCTCTCACGAACTTGATGGCACACTTTACTTTTTTGTATCTAATAAACTTGAACCATTGGGTCCTTCTTTGTTGCATATATGCTTGCGCTTTATAAGTTGAAATTATCATAACCATGTATTATAGGGAACGCTTTCAACATTGCACTTGTACTTTGTACCCCGTTGATATCATGGTCTTTTGCTTATGGATCCCGGCGGTGTGAAATAAAAGTGGAACTTGTAAGATCATGGAGTTTGTATGTGTGTTAGATAAACGCCTGGGCCGCTAGCCTAAGCCATGCCTAATCATGATGGAAACTTGCAGCATCACCATAATGATCACTCTATGAATCATCCTCAATAAAAACCTATGCAAATAGCAAATAAAAAGATCACTGAGATGCTCATTGTCTGCTTGCCTGGTCATTTTGATTATGGGATAGCTCCTGTATCATGTGCAAGGGGTACCCCGTTGGCGGTTCTTTATGATACATATGTACTTACAATGACAAGAGCTTACTTGTGACTAAAGTTCAGTAGCATGAGGATCGGTCTTCATAAGTAAGGGGCATGAGATTTCGGTTTATAACTTGTCAAGCACATCCTCTTAGTTGTGTCACTTTAACCTTAATCACCTTAAAGATGCTTATGATAGGGGCAATGAGAGATGAAAGCTATAAGTACCATAATTTTTGGAAGCTCCTTATGAGACTTGAATCCCTACTTCCTTCTTTGAAGGCCTTTCCTCCACCATTATATTGAGTCTCCACCTTCTACCTTTATGCACCTACTTTGAGAGCATAGTGGCCATTCTTAGTTCTATGTGCATTGTCCCAAGACTAGTTGATTGATGCATAACTTGATATTGCTTGTTTTAAACTATTTGTATCTAGTCACTCTTATGAACTTTGAAGGTGTCCTATGCATTTATGTTTTGCTACTCTATGAGGGACAAGCTGAATACTATTATGCTATGTTTTCTTTATGTGAAACAAACAAACGTCTCACAAAGCATTGTGATTCATGAATCTTTTGTTTGTGCCTTTTCATGTTGCATCATAGTTTCTTTGTCTTATTGCTAGAACTCTGTCTTTCATGTTATGATTGAAATACTATGATCCCAGCTTTGAATGTTTTACAAATACTTTGATCAAGTCTTTGATGGTGCATGTCACCTCAAACATTATTCTTTCTTTTTATCACTTACCTACTCGAGGACGAGCAGGAGTTAAGCTTGGGGGTGTTGATACATTGCAAATGTATCTATAATTTTTGATGTTCCATGCTTGGTTTTATCCACTTTCTTGTGTTTTGTCCACACTTTGGAGTACTTTTCATATGATTTCTTGGACTAACCTATTAACAAGAGCCACAGTGCCAGCTACCTGTTTTCTGCTGTTTTTGGTTCTAGGAAAGTCAGAAAATGAATATTCTCGGAATTAGATGGGACAAAAGCCAAAGTGCCTATTTTTCCGGAAGTCATCAGATGCCAGAATACGAGATGGAGAAGGGCTAGGGGCCGGCCACTCCACCTAGCCGTGCGGCCAGGCCTGGCCCACGCCAGGGGGTGGTCTGGCCGACCCCAGCACCCCCTCGGCCTCTCCTTCCGCCTGTAAGATGCCCTCGGGACGAAAACCCTAAGTACCCGATCAAAAATCCATGAAAGAGTCTATAGCCACCGTCATCTCCATCCCTAGATTGGGAGGGATCTGAAGCTCTTCTCGGCACCCTGTCGGAGAGGGGAATTCACCCTGGAGGCCTTCTTCATCATCATGCAAGCCTCCGGTGTGATGCGTGAGTAGTTCATCCTTGGACTACGGATCCATGTAGTAGCTAGATGGCTGGTTCTCCTCCTTTGTGCTTTCATGTTTAGATCTTGTGAGTCTGCTCATGATCAAGATCATCTATTTGTAATTCTGCATGTTGTGTTTGCGGGGATCCGATGGATATTGAGATGCTATTTCAGATTGATTATTAATTCTATCATGTCTTTGTTATTTGTGATCTTGCATGCTTTCCATTGTTAGTAGCTATCTTGGCCAAGTAGATGCGAGCAACTCCAAGAGTTAGTATTTATGCTCGATAGTGGGTTCATGCCTTTGGTAATCTAGGGAAGTGATAGAAATCTCTAAGGTACTAGATGTGATGTTGCTACTAGGGAGAAAACAACAATCCTTTGTTCATAGAACAATCGTATTGTTTACATTACACGCAATTCGTAAAGCAATAATCTGTTGCTTGCAACTTAATACTGGAGGGGGTTCGGATGATAACCTGAAGGTGGATTATTAGTCATAGATACAGTTGGATGGCAGTATATGTATAATGTTGTAATGCCCAATCAAGTCTCAAAGGAGTCAAGATGATTAGTATATGCATGTATTGCTTTCTCGATGTTTGTCAATTGCCCCGTTGTAATTTGTTCACCTAGCATGTTATCTATCTAAGGAGAGCCACCTCTAGTGAACTATGGATCCCGGTCCTTTTCTTTTACATACAATCTATAAACTGCTTACTGTGTTTACTTTCTACAAACTATTACTTCCTTCCATTCGATACGTTTAATCCTTTGTTTTCAGCAAAACACGGTGAGATTAACAACCTCATCGCAAGTTGGGGACAGAGTTCTGTGGTTGTGTTGTGCAGGTCTCCACGTTTCTACTAGCACCGGTAGTGCGCCCTGCCAAGGCTCAGCTAGCAACACCTTTGGGGTGTTTCCTTGCTCCTACTGGTTCGATTAAACCTTGGTTTCGTAACTGAGGGAAACTTGCTGCTGTGCTCACCATACCTTCCTCTTGGGGTTCCCAACGAGCTCTACATCAACACCGAGCCATCATGCGCTGATACGTAGCTCCTGTGTTTTTGATCCCAAAAGGCATTGTACCAAAACAGAAGGTTCTGAAGAGGGTTATGAATGAAGTTTTTTACTTTGTTTGATTCCTTCATCCAGATTTGGTGATAACCGGAATATGCGTCGAGAAAACATAGGAGTTCTGAGCCTGCCATAGAATCGATTACTTGATCAATTCTATAGGAAAAGCGAACAGGTCTTTGGGACAAGCCTTGTTCAAGGCGGTATAATCAACACACGTCCTTAATTTAGTGGTGTCCTTTTTAGGGACCATTACAGGGTTGGCTGAACAATCAGTATGGATGACCTCTTCTATGAATCCGGCTAACTTGAGTCGGGCTAGTTCCTTAGCTATCGCTTTTTGCTTTTCATCGCCAAAACTCCGTAAGGACTGTTTGACGGGTTTAGCGTTTGGGCTCGGCAAGTTCCCTAGGTACTCCGGTCATGTCAGATGGCTGCCATGCAAAGATATATTGATTGGCTTGGAGGAACTTGACAAGCGCGCTTTCCTATGCGCGGTCTAAACCTACACCTATCTGGGTCACCTTGAAGGGGTTATCATCCTTCAACGCCGTCGTCTTCGTCTCTTCTGCTGCCTTGAACTCCGGAGTCGGCTTTGTCACCTCCTTCTTCATCGCGGGCATCTCGGACGGGTCGATGGTCTTCTTGATCTCCTGGTATTCCTGGGCATTTAGTATGACTTCACCAAAGGCGGCATTTCCGTCTTTGCATTCTCGTGCTTTCTGCAGGTCTCCCCTTACGGTGATCACGCCCTTGGGACCTAGAATTTTCATCATATTGTAACCATAATACGGACGAGCCATAAAGGCCCAGTAAGCTGGTTGTCTAAAGATAGCATGGTATGCGCTCTTGAACGGGACCACTTCGAAGGAAAGTGCTTCCGTCTGATAGTTCTTTGGAGTTCTGAAGGTAACATCCAAAGTGATCTCTCCCAGAGAATTTGCCTGTCTTCCAGGGACAACTCCGTGGAAAAGCATAGAGCTATGATTCAGTTGTGTTTCCGAGATCCTCATCCGACACAGCGTTTCAACGTAGAGGATGTTAATGCTGATGCCGCTGTCCATAAGGGTCTTGGAGAAACCATAGCCGTCAATAAGTGGATTAACGACTAGAGCGTATTTTTCTTGCCTGTGCAACTTAGGCGGATGATCAGCGTGATCAAAGGTGATTGTCACTTTCGACCAGTCCAGAAACTGAGGGACAGCTGGAACAGTCGTGTTGAGCTCATGCATTACTGCCTTCTTGACCTTAGCTGGTTAAGACTCAAGGAAAGTGACATAAGTGTCTTTCTTCGTTGGGAAGGTCTTCTTTCCATCCGACTTGGGATTTGAAGGCTCTGCTTCCTCCATGTTAGAATCTTCCTTGGTCTCCTTTTCTTTCTCAGAATTTTTCTTTCCTTTTCTTCGCTTGGCCCTGTAACCAGCGGATTCGTCTTTCTTGATGTTGTCATTGAAACGACACTCGGTATTTGTGTGGGACGAGCCCCCGTTGGCATCTAAGTGATGTACGCACGGATTATTGGCAATGTTAGCCCAAGAGTAGGTTTTTCTAGGTTGCTGGTCTCCTCTACCTTGGACTCTGGATGTCCCATGACTGCGTCCGGACGCCTCCGCGCCCTCCTTGTCCTCCAGACCAGAAAGTAGCATTGACTGCTTCTGTTTCCGTGGTGGGTTTTTCTTCCGAGGTGTTCTTGCGCTTCTGAGTTTGTTGCTTTGGTTGTTTTGTCGATTGTGGCCATCCAGGATGTTCAGTAGTCCCTCTGTGTCATCGTCGTCATCTACACAGTTGCTTGCCGTCTCTATCATCTCTCCTAGACCGGTGACCTTGTCGCACATGAAGCGGTGACGTAGTAAACCAATTAGGAGTCCTGCAATGAAAGCTTCAATTGCGGTTTGATCGTTTACTCCTTCACAGGAGTTCTTGGTGTCGATCCATCATCGGAGATAATCTCGGCAAGTTTCTCTGTCCTTCTAGGTGCAATGATGTAGGTCTCCTACCGTACAGGGCCTCCGATATGTGCCTTCGAAAATCCGAAAGAACGTGCTCTACATGTCATACCAGTTGTGGATGGTGTTTTCCGGAAGTTCATTGAGCCATTATCGTTCCGTCTTCCTCAGCATAAGCGGGAGATACCGGGTTGCGACCAGGTTGTTTCCACCTTTGGCGATGCAGCAGGACTGGAAAAAATCCTAGAGCCAAGTGTCTAACCGAGCTACACCATCGTAGGGTTGGATCTGCCTTGAGATAACAAATCCTTTCAGGAAGTTTGTTTGTTGAATGCATGGTCCAAAGCATTTTTTACCCACATAAATGTTGTCTGACTCGTAGCATCATGCCTCTATGTTAGAGTTGATCTGATGCCTCGTGTCACTTGGTGATAGAGAACGTCGTCATGGTTATTCGCTGTTCCTGTGGTGCCTTGGAGCCGGACTTCTGCTTTTGCCACCACCTCCTCCGCCACGACACCCTCCATGGTTCCCTCGAGAACCGCTATGATGGCTACTTGGTGGAGAGGGTGGTGCAGGTGGATTCTTTTCGGCTGAGCGTCGGCCTCCGTCTAGGGCGTCATTATTCCAGTTCCGGGGAGGGTCTTGATTACGACGAGCCCCCTGCCGGCTTGACTCGGCCTGGTGTCCATTGATACTTCGTCCGTCGTTTCCACTGTTGTGCTGAGGTTCAGCCAGACGGCTTGTATGTCTAGGAGGTGGCATTCTTTGTCGGTCCTCCTCCCGACGTCACTCTTCTTCATCTTCCCAGTGATTGTTCGACTATCGCCGGGGAGGCTGCCTCAGAAACAGTGCTGCAATTGTGTCTCGCTCTGCGGCTGGAGCGACATTACTCCAATCACGTGCGGCTCTATGTCGTTTCCCTGAAGATCCATTCCTTGAGTAATTGTCTTCCCGGCGGTCAGGACGATGGTGCTGTTCCGGGTCCCGTCGGGGTCTTATGTCATGCCAAGCCGTATCCGTGCGACATTGGTCGGACTTAGAGACCAGTTTTTCGCTTCCGGATTTCGCGGCTTCCTGCTTCTCCAGACCCTTGGTAAGTAGCTTTACGCCTAACCAAACTTGGTCTGGGTTTGGATTGTTCGCCAGGATATCTCAAGCTACAGCAGTGTTTTCCACTGGCGTTCCATACACTAGATCTCCCTTACTGTCGAGTTGAGGTTCTCCTTTGACAGCGTCACCTTCCTCAAAGAGGGTCTTGTGGACTTCTGGATTTTTGTTAGCCCGCACAGAGCCTTTCCGGGTCTTCTGGTGCTGCATGGAGTTGAACTATCCCGTAGATGCAATGCGCCTTTTCTCCTCGAGGAGATTGTTAGCTTCATCCAGGAGTACTTGGAGATGTGCTTCTAGGGCCTGAGCCCTATCTTCCAACTCCGTAGGTGCAAGACCTGTAGCAGTAGGGATTGGCACACTACTAGGAAAATGATTATAGGTAGATTTTAATTCTGTGGCGCATATATGAAAAATGCTTCACTAAAATTAATTCTGTGACGCATGTAGCAAATGCTCCACAGAATTCCTGCAATTCTATGGCGCATATAGATATATGCGCCATAGAAAGTGAGAATTCTGTGGCGCATATAGCCATATGTGCCACAAAATTCCTGTGGGCCCATATGGGCCTGACCCCAGCACATGGGCAGGCCAGAGTTCTGTGGCGCATATGCGCGACGCATATAGCATATGCGCCATAGAATTCTCACTTTCTGTGGCACATGTAGCTATATGCGCCACAGAATTGCAGAAATTCTGTGGAGCATTTGCCATATGCGCCACAAAATGTGCGAAACAGATCTAAAAAAGGTGGCAGCCACCCTTTCCCTTCTTCTCACCACCTCCAACTAGCTCGTCCCCCTCCTCCCTCCCACTCCATTTTGCTCATACTCACCTACATTGTTGATAGCAGCGACGCCACATGGTGTCGTCGAAGACGCGGGAGGACACGGGAGGCGCTGTCTGGGCCGATGCATCCGTCACGCAAATTAGATGCGCCGATGAGTCGAGGCGAACGCGTCGATCCGAATGGGTCGTGCCGCTGGGAGGCTGCGCATATCCGCGCTCGGACTGGTTGGATCCATCCGGTGGAGATGCCCTACCCTAATTCGTTTTTCTAACCTTACGTGTGGAAGTTCCACTTGCATGCCTACTTCTCATACACTTTTTATGGTGAATGACTTTTGCAATTCAACGTATACACGTGTCCAGTAATACGCAGAAAAAACTGGAAATACTACGTACGAAGAAAAAAGCGGAGCACTATACACTGACGAGTGACGGACATGCACTGACGACCCCCGCCTGACGCGACCAGACCAGCTGCGGCGCCGGCCGACCAGTGCTACCCCACCGATTCCATGGACGGCGGCGCGGATGCGGCACGCGTGGATGGCGACTGGCTGCATGTCTACGGCCGGGTCGTCGCGATGCTGCCGCTTGTGGATGAACTCGCTGCGGGCCGCGCGCGGCTAGAGGCCGTCAACGCGCTCCAGCACGAGTTCTGGGAGGCCCGCGACGCCCTCCTCCAGCACCGCCTCCTCCAGGTCATCCGTCCAATCCCCAACTCTTTTCCTAGCTAGGGTTTCCTTTCCTCTCTTTGCCTCCTCACTGACGCTGGCTGCTCTGAACTGTCAATGGCAGGCGGAGGAGAGCAGGAGGAGGTGGGAGGCGGCCTACATCGACCTGCAGCCCTCCGGGGATGATCCCAAGTTCACCGGTAAGGAAATCAATCCCGCAGCTGCTACTCTGCTCTGCTCTGCTAGGCGCCGTCACTGTTGCTGTATCCAGGTTTTCGGTTCCTGCTAGAATCTGGAAAATACGAAATGCTCAAATG
Source organism: Avena insularis (assembly GCA_023614405.1). Taxonomy (NCBI): domain Eukaryota; kingdom Viridiplantae; phylum Streptophyta; class Magnoliopsida; order Poales; family Poaceae; genus Avena; species Avena insularis. The sequence continues at coordinate 160,842,663 of CM042690.1, read as the reverse complement.
TGAAGGAGTCTTCTGGATGCTGGCTCTTACAGCTAGCTGTTCAAAATTCTGCATCTTTATGTGCGAAACTCAATGCTTGGTGTGAAATATCTGCACATTTAGGGGAAACCATACGGAAAAAGGTTGGGGATTGGACGGATGTCTATTTTAATGTAGCTTACCCTCCTGTGACTAGTGCCAATAGGTTGTCTTGTTTTAATACTACTACTCTGTCCTTTCTACAGGGAGAATTGTGTGGAGGTTTATATCCTCATGTGACAGTTTTGTTTGATTTAAAACCTAACGAATTGGGTTGTGCTCCTGCATGTTAATTTCCAAAAAAAAAATCCACTCTAGTTACTTAAATGATCCTTTTGTAATTGGTGATCGTATTCTTAGTTATTCAGTGCGCTGCCACAAGATCTGTGGAGCCCTAAGTGTGGTGCAGACAGCCAAATGAACTTGTAACTAGTTAAATCATGATAATTTTTTTTAACAGATCACCCAGTCTTTATGAAATTTGGTTGCTACTGATATTGTTGTCTGCTCCTTCAAATCAGAACTTCAAGTGAGTGACTTGGAGGACGACAACTTTTGTAGATGTTTTGGCAGCAGAAAACACGGAATTTCAGGTACGTACTGAAACATAAGTTGCATGGCAGGAAAGCATGAAACTCATATTGTGCATCTCGTTAGTTTTATTAATCAGGGTTTTGTGAACTTGCTTGCTTCTTATAATGTTAGATAAAAGCGAAGGAAGTTGGTGCTGGTGCAGAGCATAGTCAAAATGCTGCAGACCATGACATCGCGAGAGATTTGGAAGCAGAGCTACGGAAATTGAAGCAGGCTTATGAAGCCCTTTGCTCAGAGAAGGATAAGGAAGTTTGTGCATTAAAGCAGAATATAGAACAGCTGCAGGTAGCGTCTCAAAAGAAGGATGATGAGATTCACAGACTGCAAACACGAGCAAAAGCAGCTGAGGCCAAAAGGAGATTGGTTCAGGGTAAGCTACAAAACATGTGCTCTCTGACCAAGGAGATAGATGTAAGTATTTCATTTCCTCACAGTAAACCTTGTTACCATTGTGTTATTCAGTGGCGGAGCTATGTTCAGGCCAGCAGGGGCCACCGCCCTCAGGATTGGGCTCATGCATGAAGGGGAAATTAGAATCTTTTGTGTATTCTGCCCCCACCCCCCCAGCAACTCATAAATTTTAACTTGCCTATCTTGAAACCGTCGTTGTTATTGTGTCGGACATGTTGTCGTGTTTCTTTCATTGTCATCGACGCATTGTTTAAAATTTATGAATGCCTTGCTCTAATATTTATCAACATATATATTTGCATGATGTACTAATATGCCTTGTCAATAGAGATGCCGACGTACGTTGTGTACAAGGGTCGGGTTCCAGGTGTCTACGAGGAGTGGGTGGACTGCCACCAACAAGTGGACAAGTTCAGCGGCAACAGCTACAAGGGATACGCGACTAGAGAGGAGGCGGTGGCCAAGTGGAGGAGACACGTGTGGAAGAAGAACCGGACGAAGATCTTGGTGCCGCTCCTCCTCACCGGCATCGTGGTTACGGTGTACTACATTATGTCCTAAGGTAGGCGGTGACAACATCACGCGGTTGTAAGTTATGTGAGTGAGATGAACACTTGTAAAATATACTTGTACACTTATTCGGTTCTAAGTGATGTGATTGATGAACACTTGTGAACATTCGTGCTTGTTGATGTATTATATGTGAACTGAAACATTTGTACTGCTGTGTGTAGCTTTTCTATGAATTTCTGTTAATTTTTGTGTATTTTCTGTAATATACCTGTATTTGTACCAGATTCTGAAAATTTCGAAATTCTAAAAAAAGGATTCTGTGGAGAATATGGCTATATGCACCACAGAATATATAGAAGAATTTGTGATATATAGCTATATGCGCCATGAGAATGCAGGACAGAATTCTGTGGCGCATATGTCCCAGATTCTGTGGCGCATATAGCCATATGCGTCACAGAATTCTGTGGCGCATATGCATATGCGCCACAGAAATATAATTTTAGTGGCGACAATTTAGTGGCGACCACTAGATACTTCACAGAAATTGTTTTTGGTGCGCCACTGATAACGTTTTTCCTAGTAGTGGCATAGTAAGTGCGTCTCTAAGGATTTTACGGGCATCAGGGGTAACCACGTGTCCATCCACCGGAGTTTATTTCGGCTCGTCTGGGATTAGAGCTCCATCCGAGTCTTTCTCGTATTCTTCAGCGATTACCTCCTCCGCCGGAGGGTCCTTCGCTGGAGTCTTCTTCTTCTTCTTTGCCTTCTTGGTAGCGCCAGTAGCAAAGACGGTGTTGGGTCCATTTCCTGGAGTCAAGCTCTAATCAGTACTTTCGGACATCTGGATGTCGAGATTATCTCCGAGATCCATATCTTTCTGCCTTTTGGGAGAGTTTTCTTCGGATCCTTCGTCCATGGCTTCTCCTTCTTCTGCAGCTTTGGAGTTGAACTCCTCTTCATATTCCTCGAAAATCTGTCGACGTCATTGAATCATTCGAGGATGCCAGTAAGTCTGTGTTTGTTCAGATCGCCTCCAGCACTGAGTCCTCGTTGTTTGTGGCATCGGCAGAGCCGGATCCTGATCCAACGTATCCGACAAAGTGTGATGCGTGAGTCTTGAGGTAGTTGCGGCTTTCTTCGTGGGATTCCTCGAAACACTTGATGGTCTCCAGGGTTTCTTCCATGCTGGCATCATGCAGCATCATACGCCTCAACGTGTGCCTGAGGAAAGATTGACCTGCTCCAGCATCGGCAGAGCCGGATCCGGAGTTATTGTTGACTTGCTCCTCCTGAGATTCGACCTCGCTTGGAAGATCATCCTGAGATTTGACCTCGCTAGGGAGATCCACTTCATGTTCGACGTCCACAGGAAGATCTGCTTCAGCCTCAGCTTTCTCCACTATCTCCGCATTAGGTGCGGGGTGGGTGGGATTAGGGTTTTCCGGAATCCAGAACTCAGCCGCCTCCGCGGACAAAGTGGACCCAGAAATTTCTTCTGCCTCTATCATCACCGCTGGGGTGGGTGGGACAGATTCAGCGAAACCGAGATAGACACCGATCTTGCCAAAAGACATAATTGTGTAGCTAGTCACGGCCTCCCTAGCCGTAATCCAGGTCTCATCGAGAAGAACGAGAGGGACGTCGCTGGCGTAGAGGACGTGACCGACGGAGATTGTCTCGCCGATTCTGATTCTTGCAGATTCCGCTCGGAACGCATATGCGAAGCTCACTAACCCCACGGTGGACACCAACCGTCGTCGAATTGAGGACGAGTACGCCATGAGGGGGTCCCCGAATCATGCGGAAGAGAGGGGTGTGAGTCGTACGGTGTTCCAGGACGGTGAGCACACAAGTTTACCCAGGTTCGAATCCGCCGACGGTGGACGGATCTTACTCCTGCTAGCAATCCAATAATACGGCAGACTGGAATATGGGTTATAAGGGTTTCACCTGTGCGAGTTGAGATTGTAGACTATTGTGGGGTGCCCTAAAGGCTGATCCCTAGGACGGCTTATATAGATATCCGACCTAGGGTTTACAGGAGAGACCTATCCGGCTACGACTAAGAGTCAGTTATAGAGTACATCTTGAACTACAAGTAACTATACAGGCCTATGTCGGTAAGTCGTCTAGGCCTTCCCATAGACGGACTAAACTTTGTCTCTTCTCTCTGACTGGGCCGTCCGTGAAGAAAAGCTCTAACCCAAAGTGACCCCTAGTCAACGAGCCACGGTGAGGATACCCAGAAATTATATCCCAAACAGACCCGTCTGCGGCTACTGTGTGATGGCTGCTGCGACGAGACGTCACTGATGGCGCCGTTGTCGAAGAAGGCGTTCCCAACGGTGAGACCATCTGTGGTGGTGTCGGTGGCGTACGCGTGACCATTGCCGGCTTGTCGCATGCTGTAGGCAGCAGCACCGCATATTTAGCCGGTGAGTGATGTCGGCGCGTCACAGTTGGCGAGGTAGAAGGCGACATCGTCGAGCTGGCCTGCGCGTCACTATCCGTCGTACTCAGAGGAACGTCTCCGGAGACTGGAGCTACCAGCTTCTTAGCAGGCCCAGAGGCTGGACGCTGAGAAACTCCAGGAGAGGTCCGACAGAGAGGCTCCATGACATCAACAGGAAAAACAAGTTGATCTTTCACCTGCCCATGCATCTCCTGCTGAACGATCGTAACATGAGCAGACAATTTCTGACTCGACTGAACTGTACGTGTCTTGCCTTGCATGTATTGCTCCACTAATTCACGACCACGTCGTGTTTTTGGATTCGGATTAAAGGGAGTATACACAAACTGGCTCGTCTTAGACTGCGACATAGCCCCTGTTGTTTGAACAGGCATAGACGACCCAGCAGGCAAGAATGAGGTGTCCATCGCTATGAAGGAATTTTCAGGATTCGCTAGACTGTTTTGATCACCATTAGTATCATCCAAATCTCCTTCTAGCCCCTAGTCCGGATCACCATCATTAGTCTTCCTTTGCCAAAATAAGGGAACAAACTCCGGGTCAACCACATATTCAGTGGTCTCCCGAGTGAACTTCAGTTCAAAACCCTTCATCTTGACCACCACATCAGCCGTAATATCATCTTGACCACCACATCAGCCGTAATAAACTGGTCACCTTCACCACTCATATTGGACTCAAAAACAGAGAGATTAAGCATAGCCACCATAATACGAACAGTCCCGTGCCTACGCGATGCCAACAAGTCTACATCCAATGTAGTACCAATAACAGAGCCAACAGACCAGAGTCCTAGAAAGTGTCGAAGACGGTGAGGAACTCCAGAAACATGCACCCAAACAGGCTCGAGCTCAAATTTATGCAGAACATCATCCTCCTTCCACACACTAAAAGCAATCATCACATTCTGCGATTTACCTTGAACTCCATCCCATCAACACGTTGCAGATCCTCGACCGTGGGAAGTGAGACCAAATATCCATTAGACCCATGTGGTTCTGCATCACATGGGTGCCAAACCAGTGCCACAAGGATTGCTCATTCGCCACCATGGACGTTTTATTTTCATTTATCTTCTTTTTCATCCTTACCGTCTAATGCAATCATGTAAATATTCTCCTGCTAATGTATGAGAGCCAACAATTGTTGAAAAGAACCGCGGAATGATATGTCAAATCGTAGACTTTGAGGATTAGACTCGATAGGGAAATCCTCATATCGTGTGAGGTTCCTGGGAGAAAGGGAGTGGAGTACTAAGAAGCAAGTCATTTTTACTTTTGGTCACTAAGGGCTTGTTTGATTCAAAGGAATGACATAGGATTTTTGTCCTTAGAAATTTTTCCTTTGTACACCGTTTGATTTGTAGGATTGAAATCCTTAGGAATGCATAGGAATTTTTTCTATAGGATTGCATTGCACTATGGTTTGAAGGAAAACTTCCCTCCACTCAAACCTCATGTACAATTCATTTGTCTTTTCTGTGAATCAAACGCTAATTGAGGAAAATTCTTATAGGTTTCAAATCCTATAGGATTCAACTGGCGTTCTAATCCCGCGGTTTTTCTGTTCCTGTGTTTCGAGAATCCTACGAATCAAACAGTCCCTAATTATTTTCTTGCAGTAGTGCATCCAAATTTAGGAGCTACTTTTAGAGTTATTTTTTGTTGAAACGCTGACTACACGCGTATTAATTCTTTTATAAAATATAAGATATTAGTTACAGTAGCCCCACTAGCCAGCAGGCACTTACGGTCTAGGATGGAGCTAGACTGGCCGTTGCGGTAACATCATAATCCCGAAAAACATGCATGGAGAATCACGGCAAGAGCCCCTATCAAGGATAGAGAGTGGTGACCGGAAGCGAGCGATACGCTTTTTGCGTCGTGTGTCCCTATCCCTATCGAATATCGATCAATCAAGCATAAAAAGAAGAAGCTACCATGGAGTGCAGCCGTAAAGCTGGAACCAAAAGAGTAGGAGCGCAAGCGCGAGCGCTCCAACTGAAACGTCGACCCATCAACATCTGCTCGAACCTCAAACCATGTCATGGTGCGTGTATGCGCAACTGCTTATTCAGCCGTAGTACATGCCAGCTGAGAGGTTTCGTGTGTACTGCTGTCTATGCGTGATTATAGGTGGCGACGGCCGCTGAGGCGTCGCCCCTGATCGAGCTCCGCCGGAGGACTTACCGTTCAGTGTAGTGAACAGGGCACGATCTGCGCGGGGCCCGGGCGATATCGTTGGCTGCAAAAGACGAATTGGTCTTTACCTAAGCTAATGGCTGCACGCCTGCACATGGGGGGCGCACGGCCCCCCAGCCGGTAATCAAAAATGGTCGCAGCTCCGTCCATCATCACGACCCTTTCCCCGAAAGCAACCACGCACCTCCCAGCCCAAAATGTCGGAGTTAAGCCCTTGAAAATACCGCCATCGACAACGCCCGCGAAGACCGCCTTTTCTTAATTAAACTGTTTTTCAACTGGTCTTCGCTGCACGATTAAGCAAAGCATTGATATCCTACGACCACTTCGGCGCTGGCCAGTGTGTAGCATGGTCCAACCGTCCAAGTTGCACGGTGCCTACATATATATAGTAGTAGCAATGTATTATGTATACGGAGTTTTATACTGTATGTGACCTCTTCTTGCAAATTGGATTAAGAGGTCACTTCGATTTCTAATAGAAGCTCTTACAAGATCCTCCAGCATCCGCAAATCCAAAAAGTTTTGAAGGATGCATGGTTCGTCTTGTCAATCAGCGTGTACCAGAGGAGAGGTGGCTCACACTCCTACCTCCGAACGGCAGAAGTTGAAGAATTGTGGCGATATGTTTTTCTCACGACAACAAAAGAGAGAGCCTGGACCTCTCCCCTTCCCCCATGTACAACAAGGAAGGCGATTTGTTCCTCCCCGCGCTGACCACCTCGCCGCCGTCGATCCGTTCGATTCCTCGCCTCCGCCGGCGGGAGGTGGGGGAATCGACGGATCACGGTGTGTATATAGTGTAGGTCATCATAGGTTGTCTGCCGGCGGCGCTAAGGAGGCCGTGGCGCGGCCGGAAGGACTTTTGTTGGCGGCGTCCCTCTCCTCTGCTCTGGATGCTCCGGTGGAGCTCCACCGTAGATCTGTCGTCCCCTTTCACGCTTGCGACTCGTCGGAGTTGCGGAGCGTGCTTTCCCTGTGCCGGAGGCCGTGAGATGGCGGCTCCGGTTGTTGAGACCTCGATGGAGATGATGTCGTTGACCAAGTTGGCGTCATTCGTGGTGCAGGATGGAGGCTCTATGGAGCCGAGGACCGTTGACTCCCCGGCCGCAAGGGGGCTCCTCCCAGTCCAAGCTTCGAGTGGAGGAGAGGCGGCGGGCTTCGCCAGCGGAACGTGCTGCGTGACGAAGACGATGCTGGGATCCAGAAGGACCTCTTTGTAAAAAAAAATTGTTCTGGGTTTTTCTATAAGAATCTTGGTTAATATCATCAGTTCCATTCTCGCAAAAAAAAATTGTGGCGAAGAAAAGTAGTAAAGCATTCATGAGATGTGACGATCGGTCGAAAAGGAGAACAAAATGGACGGTAAAACAATAAAGAGACGTACGTGGCGGCGGCGTGGAAAAAGGGACATGCATTGCCACGCAGGTTTGAAAGAAGAAGAGAAAAGTAGTAATGGTGAAGATACGTGCATGTTCTGCATCTGCCAAGGAACTTTATTATGCGTGGTATGGATGCAAATAAGGACCGATCACGCATGGAACTGCCACGTGCTTTCACAGTCATGATCGATGTCCTCCAACGCCATACGAGGGACGTATGTACGTACGCACGCACGGCGGAGGCTGCAAAGAGAAAGAGTGGCTGGAGTTTCGGAGTATCAGAATTGGTTTGAGCAGGCTCTCTCTGAATTCCCGCTAGAAAATGGCGGGCGTGCTCGGGTAATCGTGCTTGCCTCTGCTCGGACTCTACGTAATTTTTTTAGACGGTAGGCTCGAGATGAGTCTGACTTTGAATTAACGAAACCATCAAAACCATCAACCGTCAGGGATTACACAAGGCCACAAACACAAGAATAACATGGCCGAACGATACAAGAGAGCACTCTGAACAGCTTATAACTCAACACAAAAGCAAGCACAAACACCACTTGCTAAGCGAAGACTATAGCTCAACAGCACCAGGGACATCCATCGGTAGAGGCACGGCAGACACTGCCATGGAGCAGAGTGGAGGTCTTCGACGAGGAGAACCGCCAGGGCTTAAAGCACCAAAAACACCTTCCTTTTCTCATGCCGAAGAGGGCCCCTACCCTCTCGCCTTGGCTCGAAGGCGTCGAACCATCAGACATGAGAGAAGCTCACCCGAAAGTTGGAGAGGTGCCGAACTCGTGCCCCAGAGCCATCCCAGAGCACAACCACCATTTGAAGAAGAGCACACCTCACCGGCAACACCGCCCAAGCCCTAAGACAACTGAGAGCAGCAGGAAAGCCACCGGGCACAGCAGCAGAGGAAGGGGTAGAAGGCCAAAGAGGCGAGACCTCGCTCAATAGCCATAGCCACCCAAAGCTCACACCTTCTGCTCTCCCCACCCGAAACCAAGCAGCTCCCCAGACGACGCCTCCAAGGAGGACTCGGCTCATCGCGTCGACGCCGCCCAATCTGAGAGATTTTGGTTTTTCGTCCGGGAGATGGGTCGGGGTGGAAAGAAGGGACCTCAGCCACGCCTCCAAGGAGGAAAACGGCGCCGGACGGTGTCGCCATCGCTGGGCCGGACCAGACAGCCTAGGGTTTCCCCTGGTCCCGAGCAGCCCACCACGCTAGCTCCGGAACGAGGCAGCAGCGCTACACACCGCAGGAACTGGCAGGTGAGAGGAAGGGGAGAAAACGACCTCAGATCTGAACCCCCGAGCAAGAGATCCACCTCACCGCCGCCGCCACACCTCCCGCGAGGTCGCCGACGATGGCCAGAGCCCCCCACGCCGACGCCTAGCCTGACGGGCCGCCGCCCAAATCCTGGGGTCCTCCACCTCAAGGTGGAGCGACGAGAGCCTCGCCATCACCTTCACCTGCGTCCGCCTGAGCAGGCCCGACGTTCTCCTCGGGTGGTGGCGGGGGAGGAAGGAGGGGTGTGTGTGTGTGTGGGGGGGGGGGGGGGGGGGCGTGGTGCGGGCTTGGTTGCCGCCCGAGTCACCCGAGCAGACGCCGCGAAGGCCGAAAGGAATCTCTACGCAGATTCAGTTACGTTGAATGGAATTCCGCGCAGGCGCCAGCGCCGCAGCCAGCATCGGTCACGCAGGAGAACGACAAGTTGGAATACTTTCGTATCATCAGTGCCTGCTGAGTCGATCGATTCCCAAGCTAGTGTAGCAGCCGGCCGAAGTCCCTTCTTTCTACGTACCGATCGAAAGCGACCGCGCCCGTACGTACGCACGCACGTACGTGCCTACTACTAGTACTACTTTGGTCGTTGGTTCCTGCCGGCGGCAGGGTGCTGCCGTAGTGGAGGAGGTGGAAGCAACAGAACTAATAAGAAGCGTACACTACTTTTGGACAGCAACTGCTACGAGCAGTCTCTACGACTGACTCACGGCTTCGCTGATCGGGGACCTATTTTAGGAACTCTTTGGATCGCATGGTTCACAACACACATGAGTCCAACCTGCTTGCATCTGCGGAACAGTTCATTGAGAAACATGGCACAAATGCAGGAACAGTTGTTTGGATGGAACCACACCCTTGAATCTACGGATATATTTCCATAGTACAAATTTCTACATATGGACAATCAAGCTGCTTTCGAATTTTTTTATTTTATTTGGCTAGTGCTGATCAACATTATTTCTGACAAAAGATTACCTTCAGTGAAGAGGGTGGATTTGAAATGACCAATGTTAGAGGATCTTTTGTTTCTCTAGATTGATCTGGCAGCAGCAGGTGTGGTGCTATGTGCTCTCAACTTTAACAGGTTCGTGACAATGGTTGGGGATTGGTTAAGCTCTTTCCCTGGTGACCATAAACGTGTGATATTACTTGCTGATGCTTTTGCTATGTTTTGGACGTTGTGGAAGTCTAGGAATGATGTGTGTTTCGATAAAAAAATCCCTGACGACCCATCTAGCGTGATTTTCCAGGCTGTGTAACATTCTTAATACTTGGGCAATACTGCAGAAAAATCAAGGGCGAAGAAAAGTTGAAGCTGGAGTGGAAAGGATCAAGATGGTTGTTGGAGAAGTTTTTGCCGGATCACATGGATGGACATCGACAAGTGCCAGATTAACAATGTGATGCCGGTTTGGCCGGTGTGCTGTAGTTATTCTGGGAACTTGTAAATATATTTCCTACCGTGGGGTTATCTTTTTCTTTGCTTGGAATATTTGTCTTTTGAACTCTATACTGGATTTGGCGGTTTCTTTGTATGAAGTCGACCGAATGCCTGTTTGGAAAAAAGAACTTGAATCTAAGAAAGAGGCTGAAGTGGATGTTCAAATCTTTATGAAATTAGGCATAGAAACCCGACCCATAGGAATTTACGTAGCACCCAAAAGCAATCTTCCTTGAAACAGCATTTCGCCCGGCTGTATTCATAGTAACCACACTGATACAAGTGTTTGAACCACGAGCAACATCACAGAATGGCCCAAAAAGAAAAGAAATGAAGACAATATCGAATCGACGAAGCTATGATGACCTGTAACCACTGCGCCCTACGACCTTGACACACCACGTTCCAAGCACCCCCAAAGCTCCCAGTACCAAACAACACCTTCAGGAAGGAAAGCACCATCGACACGGCGTTGCTGCCCGGATCAGATAGGTCCTAGAGTTTCCACCGACACTCAGAGTACAGTGCACATGGGGCTTCCCGCGACGCCCTCCAGGAAGGACCGTTGTCACTCGAAGGCGGCACCGCATTAGGACCAGGCAAGCCAACAGAGATTTCTCCCGACCCCCGTCAACAAAAAACTCTAGCACCACGAAGCACCACCACCTAGCTTCGCAACCCACCAGCATGCGCCACCACGATCTTGTAGTAACCATCACCAGTCTCTTTGAGACACTCGCATGCGGCATGTAAGATGGAGGCACACGACACTGACGGGACGAGGAACAATAGCCTCGCAGCCATGCGTGAAGGACTCTCCTCCATCGTCGAGAGGCAGTCATCGACCGACAGAGCATCAGGGGCACACTAGGCCCAAGCAGCCTGGCCAGGCCCATGCGTGCCCGTAAAGCCCCTATCGCCATGTTGCAATAGGTAGTAACGCCACCGTTCCCATACCTGAACTAGTCGCCACCACCATCTAGAGAAAGCCCCGCAGTCGTAGCTCCCGGGCCGCTAGAGCCCATCTGAGGCCCGCAGAACCCATCTAGGGCTGAGGCGCCCAAACCAGGGTTGGGGAGGCATCCGATGAGCACCGCCGCCAAGGACCCCGTCCCCACCGTGCGAGATGCCGCCTCCAGCACCAACCGGCCGTGCCATACTAGGGCCTTCAGAGGAGCACCGCCACCATGGGAGAAAAATGCCTCAATCCACCTCCTTGACACGGGGAAAAGGTTGAAGCTGAAGTGAAAAGGATCAAGATGGTTGTTAGAGAAGTTTTTGCCGGATCACATGGATGGAGGTCGACAAGTGCCAGATTAACAATGTGATGCTCGGTTGGCTTGTGTTTTGTAGTTATTTTGGGAACTTGTAATATATTTCCTACCATGGAATTATCTTTTTCTTTGCTTTGAATATTTTTCTTTTGAACTCTATACTAGATTTGGCGGTTTCTTTATATGAAATCGACAGAATGCCTATTTATTAAAAAAAAACTTGAATCTAAGAAAGAGGCTGAAGTGGATGTTCAAATTTTTATGAAATTAGGCATAGGAACCCGACCTAGAGGAATTTGCATAGCACCAAAAAGCAATCATCCTCGAAACAGAACTTGCGCCCCCGATGTATTTATAGCAACCACAGTGATACAAGTGTTCGAACCAAAGGAGCAACATCACATAATGGCCCAACAACAAAAGAAATGAAGACAATATTGAAGCGACGTAGCGATGATGATGTGCAACCACGGCGCCCTCCGACCTTGACCCACCTCGCTCCAAACACCCCGAAGCTCCTAATACCAAGCACCACCTTCAAGAAGGGAAGCACCATCAACACGGCGCTGCTGCCCGGGCCAGGCAGGTTCTAGGGTTTCCCCCGGCACTACTCGGAGTACAGTGCACAAGGGCTTCCCGTGATGCTCTCTAGGAAGGAATGTTGTCACTCGAAGGCGGCACCACGTCAGGGCCAGACTAGCCGACAGGGATTTCTCCCGGCCCCGTCCATAAAAACTATAGCACCACGGAGCACCACCACCTAGCTTCCCCGCCCACCAGCATGCGCCACCAAGAATTTGTAGTCACCATCACTAGTCTCTTCGAGACACGAGCATGCGACATGTATGGTGGAGGCACACGACATCGATGGGATGTGGAACAGCAGCCACGCGTGAAGGACCCACCTCCACCATCGAGAGGCAGTCATCGACCGACAGAGCATCAGGGGCACACTAGGCCCAAGCAAGCCCGACCAGGCCCAGACGGGCCCGTAAAGCCCCTACCGACATGTTGCAATAGGTAGTAACACCATTGTTCCCGTACCTGAACTAGTCGCCGCCACCATCTCGAGGAAGCCCCGCAGTCTAGCTCCCGGTCCGCGAGATCCCATTTGAGGCCCGCAGAACCCATCTAGGGCCAAGGCGCCCAAACCAGGGTCAGGACAGCAACCGATGGGCACCGTCGCCAAGGGACTCGTCCCCACCGTGCGAGACGCCGCCTTCAGCACCACCCAACCGCGTCGTACCATGGCTTCAGAGGATGTGGCATCCCGTTAAAACCACTACTAGAAAATCGCTGTGTTTTTGTGCATTGCATCATCATGACCGCATGCTCATGTCATCATGCCACATTGCATTTGAACATCGTCATCATCATGCATGGTTTTGTCTATAACTATTTTCGAAAAGTCTGGTTTTGTTTTTTAAACGCCCCGTTTTTATATCAAATTAAAACCGGATCTCCGAATTATTTTGTTTCGTCTACAAACAGTTTTCAAACGCCCCATTTTAAACAAATAAAATATTTAGACTATTTTTGGGAGGCAGCCAACTAGGCCCAAGAGCCCAGCCGGCCACCTCCTTCTAACCTAACCCTAGACTAAACCTAGCTAGCAGACAACACCACACACTCCCTATCCTAGCCGCCGCCACTCCCTGCCGCTAACACACGCAGCAGCGTGCACCTACACGCACCCGCGCGCAGCACACCACCCTGCCACCTCACCCGAGCCAATCCCAGGCCGCCACCTCCCCTCCTGACACCACCTCCTCTCTAACACACACACACACACAGACGCGCGCGCACTAGCATGCACACCACCGCACCCATTCCCACCTGCCGCCCCGACCGACCCGCTCCCTCGCACCCGATCCCACGCAGCACGCACGCACGCCTCCCACGCGCCTCAGCCGCCCCTGCGCGCGTGTCATGACCAAGCCGCACGACCCTGGCCACCCCGCTCGCGTAAGGGGTCGCCTCAACCCCCTGGCCCTGGCAGCCACCCGGTCCGTCGGTCCGCTCCTCTCTCTTCCTCCCAACCGCAGCCCCGCCAGAAGGCCTCCTGAGCCGACACCACCCCGTCTGCCTCGTCGACCTTCCGCACACCGCCGCGCCTCAGGAGCCCAGCGGCCTCTGCCACTCGTGATCGCCCTAATCTCCACATGGACGGCCTCCCTCCTCACCCGCATCACCAAGCACGCCATCGGTCGCCGCCTTCCTCTCTCCCCGGCCGCTGCTGCTAGGCCGCTGCCTCGCCTCGGTCTCCTCCTACAGCACCGCCGGCTCCCCTCCTCGGCCAGAGTCCTCGCCGCCCGGACATCCTTCCTCCCTACCGCAAATGGAGCGCCGCCTCGCCCGTGCGCGATTCCCTGTTCCAGCGGCCCGTCCTCGCCGCCTCCCGCCGCCAACGCTCCTCTCCTCTCCTCGAGCTTCCCTCCTCACCGTCATGGTCGTCATCGCCTCGGCAGCGTGTCCTCCGTCCTTGTCCTTGACCCCGGCGCCTCCAACCTCGACCTCCGGCAGTTTCCATGGTCGTGGACGCCCCCTCATGCTCGACACCATTCTCCAGGACCTCCTCGTACCTCCGGTCGTCACCAGCGCCGGCGAACACCACATCACCGATGAGTTGCATGGCCTGGAGCTCGGCCCTGGCTGTGCGTGCTTGCCCACCCTCTGTCTCGGCTCCTTGCCAAAAGCCAAGCTCTGTTTTGGGTCAGGTCCTCATGTACACTTGATGCTGAAGGACGCCTCTCTGTCTTCTATGTTGTGTGTGCGCATGGGTAGCAACAGCAGCACTATGTGTCCTAGATGGCCAAGTTCAAGTCGTGGTTCCCTGTTGCCTTGTCGTTCTACATCACAAGTCCATCATGAGGAAACACCAAGATGGAACCGAAGAAACCCTGAAACCTGAACATCGTCGACACAGATCAGATGGCCGAGACCTCGAAGACATCTCCTCCACGAATCCGTTGAACCCGAAGATCTCCCTCCTAGAACGCCAAGTTATCCTACACGGAATCCGAAGACCGAAACCGAACCCTCCAACCAAGATCTCTGAACCCAGATGTGTGACCCCTTTATCCGAGCCCTATTTTATAAATTGACATATATATGAATTGTTTCATATCAAGTGTACATGTTTGCATACATATTTTGCAGGTCTAGGTTGTATAGTCGATTCACCTCATAATTAAATATGGAGTCCATATACGGGCTATTCTAGTCTTATTCCGGACTCCATTTAAATTTGCGTAGCGAACCGATACCATGTTTTGCCTTGTTAAGACAACATTTAAATTGCGGGGTATCTAAATAACTGGAACCTATTAATTAATTGTCGGGAACCCGGTTCCGCTTAATACTGCCTAATTGCACCGCATCTGCATCATACATGATCATGCCCGATTTTCTACAATAGTAATAAATAGTACATCTGGTGTTTCTTTTAGTGTTTGCTTCTTCACGGATTAGGCCGTTGAGTGGATGCGAGTATCGGCAAGTCCTTCGGATAATGTACCTTCGGCAGTGTTTTTCAGGCGAGCATCTCTCCCCCTTCTACCTATTTTGTATTTATAGTCTTTATTTCCTCATGTTGATCTATTGCTATCCGTGTCGCGATGCTTTAGTTTCCGTGCACCAGTTATATCCCGTGCAGCCTCTATATTGCCTTGGACACCTCCTATTACCTGCGTTTGGTAGATAGCTGGCCTTGCGAGTTGTAGTTGCTTGCTCAGGTGCGATCTCGTGTTTTCAAGTACCACAGTTGTTGGAATGATGGCGGATGTTTATGGTGGAGATGATCATGTCTTTAATTACAACTATTAAATTGCTGTGATAACTAATGAAAGTGGCACCGGTGGGCAATTATATGTTATTTGGTTTTTCATGCCCACTTGTGTCCCGTAGGCCCCGAGTACTTGATACTTGTTCCTTGACTATTCGCACTATCCACATCCGGGAGAGTCTTTGAATCCCCCTTAGTCAGAGCTTGATTCACTTCTTATTTCTTGGGGCCATAAACTAGTTTGGGGCTTTATTACTATCCTGTACTTATGTCATGCTTTACTGCTTTATTTACGATCGTGCGTGGAGCACCTGTACTGTTTTGGAACATGGAATGTTTTCGCGGTATCGACAAGCCCAGTCATACTTTCGGGTTCCCAGTCGTTTACAACCATTGTCACAAACCCTGGGTCCGTCTCGGAGCCGGCCAACTTCGTTGCGGGTAGCTTAGTGGGGTGGCCCCCTGAAATATTTTATGAATCATGTGATTGCTTTGTCGTGAAAGCCTCGTTGGGTTTTGATTTGGTTTTTCCGAGGTTGATCGTGTGTGTGTTGCTATTTGTGCACCTCAGGTAAATCTTCAAAGCCGTGTCCGCGGTTATGGACGACTTGGAGCATAGTATCTTGATCATAGACAAGCATAACTAAAGTAGTGCTATAAATTTGACTTAATTTGTGACTAGTAATCAGCTTCACTATAATGGAATGGATAATAAAAGTGCCAACAATTGGTGGAACTGGGGCGTATCGTGCCATGCTATACATGCCTAGTAAGTATTGCAACTCCAATGGAATGTGATAAAAGTGCCACAACTATTGGGTTTTAGGATTCCTCAGGACAATTATATCTGACTAGTAAATGTTCCAACTACAACGGAGTGGTAATTAAAACGGCCCACTACTTATGCTTCAGAACGACTCATGCTATCTATATCTGACTAGTAAGTGCTGCAACTATAATGGAATGAATAAAACTGCCAACTGTGTGAGTTCCTCGGTTTGACTTCCTCGTTTGGCCTCGAGGGGGAATACCAGGATGTGTATGATTGGTGTTAGTATCAGGTTGGTCCCGAATAGGTCGTTCTTATCCCTCTCTAATAGCCGACAGTTGAATCGAGTCTCTATAGATTGTTTAGTGCATGCTTCGCTGCCGCTTCAGCCCACCATACCTATGTAGGCGAGAGCCGCCGAATTCTAGCCTCGCTGTCTTGGCCTCGATCGACGCTCCTCTTTTCCTTGCCCTTTGTCGGCACCCTTTTGTTTTAGCAGGTTTGCGATCGACGTCGTTAGCGAGGTTACCCTTCCGCTTGGCACAGGCGGGGTTATGGACGCCATTGGTTATTCTTCAGGGCTCTTAGCCCTATTTGCATCTTGTCCGTAGTCGGACGCTCTATCGTTTTCAAGGTGATTTGGATCTTTGTATATTATATCTGTATTTTTGACTCATGGAGTCGTTGTTGTATATATATGTTCTGTGCGTTCCATCGTGGACTGATGTGTAATGGTATTACTTCGTTTTCCACCCGCACGAAAGTGCCTGGTGGGCGTCCTTGAATCGTTTCTATGCGGGTTTGGCAGAAAGGGCTAAAACTTGCATAGGGCCGATTCGAGGGTGTTACAGAGTGGTATCAGAGCTCAGCGATTCGATACCCCTAGTCAGCACTGGGATAACCTAGCTAACGGCCGGTGTAGAGTGTCAAAACTATTTTTGCAAAATCAGGTGGATAGATCTGATTAGGTCTGATTTTACTCCTTACCCCTCTGCTATTCTCCTCTTACCTCTGCCTGTTTTAAATTTGCTCTCTTACCTTTCTTCAAGTCCAGGATTTCTCGTGGTTGGGTTCTGTCGTACCTTCAGGGTTTCGCTTCCTCCTTTGGCAATGGTGTTTCTACCTCCGGTTTTCATGCTATCTGAGGAATCCGTCTTCTGTTGGACTTCTCTTTGTTCCTTGTTTGTGCCTTCCGGTGTTTTCCGACGCGACGACATCATCTACGCCAGATCCGATGCAGAGCCTGTATCATTCCCTTGTTTCCGAACCTTGCTTGTCGAGATCTTCAGTCTGAATTCCGAGAGTTGGTTGCGTAATTCTCCTATTCATGTGCAGAGTAATGGTTTGGGTGCGCGATGGACTGATCACCATCCGACTACTCTTATCATTCGCTTTTGTACATCGAATCGGTGGATCAAGCAATTTTACTCCGTCCCCGGAAGTTAGAGGTGGCTTTATCTTTTGATGCCTCTACCTTCGTCCTTGTTTCTCCGGAGTGTCCTCTCGATGATCATGGACAACGACCTCTTGTTAGTGGTGTCGTGAGGATCTGATTGAAGCGAGAAGATTCAGACCGTCGGTTTTCTGCCGGTACCATGAGGCGGATCTCGAGGGCGAGATCCCTTGTTAGTGGTGTCGAATTGTGGCATCCCGCTAAAACCACTACTAGAAAATCGCTGTGTTTTTGTGCATTACATCATCATGACCGCATGCTCATATCATCATGCCACATTGCATTTGAGCATCGTCATCATCATGCATGGTTTTGTCTAAAACAATTTTCGAAAAGTCTGGTTTTGTTTTTTAAACGCCCTGTTTTTATTTCAAATTAAAACCGGATCTCCGGATTATTTTGTTTCGTCTACAAACAGTTTTCAAACGCCCCGTTTTAAACAAATAAAATATTTAGATTATTTTTGGGAGGCAGCCAACTAGGCCCAAGAGCCCAGCCGGCCAGCTCCTTCTAACCTAACCCTAGACTAAACCTAGCTAGCGTGACACCACACTCCCTACCCTAGCCGCCACTCCTCGCCGCACACACACAAAGACGTGCACCTACACGCACCCGCGCGCAGCACACCACCCTGCCACCTCACCCGAGCCAATCCCAGGTCGCCACCTCCCCTCCTGACCCCACCTCCTCTCTAACACACACACACGCACTAGCACGCACACCACCGCATCCATTCCCACCTGTCGCCCCGACCGACCCACTCCCTCGCACCCGATCCCACGCAGCACGCACTCCACGCACGCCACGCCCCACGCTCGGTACCGCCCTCGCGTGTCGTGACCAAGCCGCACGACCCTGGCCACCCCGCTCGCATACGGCGTCGCCTCAACCCCCTGGCCCACAACGCGGCCACCCCGGTCCCGTGCGGTCGGCTCCCTCTCTCTTCCCTCCCCAACCCGCAAGCCCCGTCGCCAGGAAGGCCTCCCTGGAGCCGATCCCGATCCCCCCGTCGTCTCCGGTCGCGTCGACCTTCCGCACTGCCGGCCGTGCCTCTGTGAGTCGGGCGGGCCTATGCTACCTTGCCTCGTGCCCCTAATATCCGCCGCGGACGGCCGCCTCCCTTACCCGCATCACCAAGCTCGCCATCGGTCGCCGCCTTCCTCTCTCCCCGGCCGCTGCTGCTAGGCCACTGCCTCGCCTCGGTCTCCTCCTGCAGCACCGCCGGCTCCCCTCCTCGGCCAGAGTCCTCGCCGCCCGGAGATCCTTCCTCCCTACCGCAAATCGAGCACCGCCTCGCCCGTGCGTGATTCCCTATTCCAGCGGCCCGTCCTCGCCGCCTCCCGCCGCCAGCGCTCCTCTCCTCGAGCTTCCCTCCTCACCGTCATGGTCGTCATCGCCCGCGTGTCCTCTCTGCATCGCGCGACGCCTCTCCGTCCTTGTCCTTGACCCCGGCGCCTCCAACCTCGACCTCCGGCAGTTTCCATGGTCGTGGACGCCCCCTCATGCTCGACACCATTCTCCAGGACCTCCTCGTACCTCCGGTCGTCACCAGCGCCGGCGAACACCACATCACCGATGAGTTGCATGGCCTGGAGCTCGGCCCTGGCTGTGCGTGCTTGCCCACCCTCTGTCTCGGCTCCTTGCCAAAAGCCAAGCTCTGTTTTGGGTCAGGTCCTCATGTACACTTGATGCTGAAGGACGCCTCTCTGTCTTCTATGTTGTGTGTGCGCATGGGTAGCAACAGCAACACTATGTGTCCTAGATGGCCAAGTTCAAGTCGTGGTTCCCTGTTGCCTTGTCGTTCTACATCACAAGTCCATCATGAGGAAACACCAAGATGGAACCGAAGAAACCCTGAAACCTGAACATCGTCGACACAGATCAGATGGCCGAGACCTCGAAGACATCTCCTCCACGAATCCGTTGAACCCGAAGATCTCCCTCCTAGAACGCCAAGTTATCCTACACGGAATCCGAAGACCGAAACCGAACCCTCCAACCAAGATCTCTGAACCCAGATGTGTGACCCCTTTATCCGAGCCCTATTTTATAAATTGACATATATATGAATTGTTTCATATCAAGTGTACATGTTTGCATACATATTTTGCAGGTCTAGGTTGTATAGTCGATTCACCTCATAATTAAATATGGAGTCCATATACGGGCTATTCTAGTCTTATTCCGGACTCCATTTAAATTTGCGTAGCGAACCGATACCATGTTTTGCCTTGTTAAGACAACATTTAAATTGCGGGGTATCTAAATAACTGGAACCTATTAATTAATTGTCGGAACCCGGTTCCGCTTAATCCGCCTAATTGCACTGCATAGATCATACATGATCATGCCCGATTTTCTACAATAGTAATAAATAGTACATCTGGTGTTTCTTTTAGTGTTTGCTTCTTCACGGATTAGGCCGTTGAGTGGATGCGAGTATCGGCAAGTCCTTCGGATAATGTACCTTCGGCAGTGTTTTTCAGGCGAGCATCTCTCCCCCTTCTACCTATTTTGTATTTATAGTCTTTATTTCCTCATGTTGATCTATTGCTATCCGTGTCGCGATGCTTTAGTTTCCGTGCACCAGTTATATCCGTGCGACCTCTATATTGCCTTGGACACCTCCTATTACCTGCGTTTGGTAGATAGCTGGCCTTGCGAGTTGTAGTTGCTTGCTCAGGTGCGATCTCATGTTTTCAAGTACCACAGTTGTTGGAATGATGGCGGATGTTTATGGTGGAGATGATCATGTCTTTAATTACAACTATTAAATTGCTGTGATAACTAATGAAAGTGGCACCGGTGGGCAATTATATGTTATTTGGTTTTTCATGCCCACTTGTGTCCCGTAGGCCCCGAGTACTTGATACTTGTTCCTTGACTATTCGCACTATCCACATCCGGGAGAGTCTTTGAATCCCCCTTAGTCAGAGCTTGATTCACTTCTTATTTCTTGGGGCCATAAACTAGTTTGGGGCTTTATTACTATCCTGTACTTATGTCATGCTTTACTGCTTTATTTACGATCGTGCGTGGAGCACCTGTACTGTTTTGGAACATGGAATGTTTTCGCGGTATCGACAAGCCCAGTCATACTTTCGGGTTCCCAGTCGTTTACAACCATTGTCACAAACCCTGGGTCCGTCTCGGAGCCGGCCAACTTCGTTGCGGGTAGCTTAGTGGGGTGCCCCCCTGAAATATTTTATGAATCATGTGATTGCTTTGTCGTGAAAGCCTCGTTGGGTTTTGATTTGGTTTTTCCGAGGTTGATCGTGTGTGTGTTGCTATTTCTGCACCCCTGCAGGGTAAATCTTTCTGAAAGCCGTGTCCGCGGTTATGGACGACTTGGAGCATAGTATCTTGATCATAGACAAGCATAACTAAAGTAGTGCTATAAATTTGACTTAATTTGTGACTAGTAATCAGCTTCACTACAATGGAATGGATAATAAAAGTGCCAACAATTGGTGGAACTGGGGCGTATCGTGCCATGCTATACATGCCTAGTAAGTATTGCAACTCCAATGGAATGTGATAAAAGTGCCACAACTATTGGGTTTTAGGATTCCTCAGGACAATTATATCTGACTAGTAAATGTTCCAACTACAACGGAGTGGTAATTAAAACGGCCCACTACTTATGCTTCAGAACGACTCATGCTATCTATATCTGACTAGTAAGTGCTGCAACTATAATGGAATGAATAAAACTGCCAACTGTGTGAGTTCCTCGGTTTGACTTCCTCGTTTGGCCTCGAGGGGGAATACCAGGATGTGTATGATTGGTGTTAGTATCAGGTTGGTCCCGAATAGGTCGTTCTTATCCCTCTCTAATAGCCGACAGTTGAATCGAGTCTCTATAGATTGTTTAGTGCATGCTTCGCTGCCGCTTCAGCCCACCATACCTATGTGGCGAGCCGAATTCTAGCCTCGCTGTCTTGGCCTCGATCGACGCTCCTCTTTTTCCTTCGCCCTTTGTCGGCACCCCTTTTGTTTTAGCAGGTTTGCGATCGACGTCGTTAGCAGGGTTACCCTTCCGGCTTGGCCTGGGCAGGGTTATGGACGCCATTGGTTATTCTTCAGGGCTCTTAGCCCTATTTGCATCTTGTCCGTAGTCGGACGCTCTATCGTTTTCAAGGTGATTTGGATCTTTGTATATTATATCTGTATTTTTGACTCATGGAGTCGTTGTTGTATATATATGTTCTGTGCGTTCCATCGTGGACTGATGTGTAATGGTATTACTTCGTTTTCCACCCGCACGAAAGTGCCTGGTGGGCGTCCTTGAATCGTTTCTATGCGGGTTTGGCAGAAAGGGCTAAAACTTGCATAGGGCCGATTCGAGGGTGTTACAGAGGAGCACCGCCACCATGGGAGAAAAAGGCCCCAACCCACCTCCATGACACGGGGAGAAAGTCGCCCGAGCTTGACCCGACGACCCCTGCGATGGTGGTGATGGGGGAAGGAGGACAGGAAGCCGGAGCAGAGGGAAGCAGGCCGCGTCGCCCTGGGGCGAGAGGGGCATCGGCCCCAAAAGCAATCCGAAAGTAAAGGAATTCCGTAAAAAAATCCTGTGTGTACCCAGAATCAATATGACCACTAGAGTTGCAAGTGGCAAACCGCATAAGCCGCAAAAGTAAAATTTAGTTCAACTAGACTAATTTTATCAAAAAATGTTTGAAATAGATTAACAAATATGCCTACTAAGCAAGCGGATCGGGTGCCGCTCTCTGCAACCCTAATGACCATCCAATCAAACGTGGTAAGCGACAAACTTGCTTGGAAATAAAAAAAAGCGTGGCTCAGTTTGTCTGCAGTGATACGTGGCTTAAACTAACGAGAGCAGCGACCCGGGAAACAGGCGTCACGCCCGTGGTTGAAAAAGCTGGTGAGCCGTAAACATCACGTCCACCGCGCCGGCTTCCCCGACGTAAACCCAACAAATAATCTATCCATCGATCGATCGAGGTTTAGGCTTACGATAAGGACAGCATGTGCGAGAACTTTGACCTGCTTTGAATGTTAACCATGCATGCGTGCATCGATAATCGGGAGGGGATGGATTTTAACCGGGGCCAAAAGTTGACCAGAGGTTGCTTTCGCTTCGACGAACGGGAGTAGCGTGGCAGTTTCGTGTTGCTTTTCCTCTCTGCTAGCTCCGGTGGTTCCATCGAAGTTGCTCTGCAGCTTATGCATGTTCTGCTTCCGGAGTGTTGACTCAACGCTAACGCTGACAGTTTGTTTAGCCATGGGAAAGGGCAGAGGATCGAGTATGTATGCAGCTGAATGACAAAAATTGTACTCCCTCAGCTCGAAAAAGTATGTCGTAAAATTTGTACGTATCTTTACACTGGAATACGATAAATGCAAATTTAGACAAATCGGAGATTTTTTTACGACGGAGGGAGTACTAAGTTCAGTGACATTTATTATGGATATGAAATCGTCACACCTAGCCCCGATGCGAAACTGCAGCACGCGCGCGGTACATTGCCACTTGAGATCACGCTATTTACAAAACAGGGAGCAAGGCGAAAACAAAAAGGAAAGATCAAAATCCCACAAAACATCGTAGTACAACACCAGTAGTAAGAGAGATTAAACTGCAGCCACTCTAACTAATTAACAGGCTACTACAGTTACAGTACAAACATAGCTAGTATGGTTGGTGCACATCCTAAATCAGGCCACTCGTCGGCTCGATTCCACGGAGAGAAACAGAAAAAACAAGAGGCATCTCCATGGATCGATCACACACCATGCACACGGGCGGATCTAAGCACGAAAAAAAGCTAGCCGGGGCAAGGGAGGAGATGATCAGGCTCTGATTGCGAGTGAAAGGTCGTCGCGCGCCTTGCGCACGGAATGAACGGCTAGGTGGCGTCGACGGGCTCCGGGCACTCGAGGATGCGCTCGAGCCTCGGGCGCCACCCGTCGACGGCGCGCGGGGAAGGCTTGCTGGCGTCGTCGGGCGCGCCGGTGCGCGCGGTTCCCATCTGGCGGAGCACGTCCTCGAGGCGCTGCTCGCCGCTCTTGAGCTGCGCCATGAGCCACTCCAGCTCCGCCCTCGTCAGCACCACCTTCACCTTCACCCCCGCCACAGGCGCCGTGGAGGGCGCCTCCTCCTCCTGCTCTTCTTCCTCATCGTGCAGCAGCACCTGGCCTATACTCCTGACCTCCTCCTCCCTCTCCTCCGGCACCACCCTCTCGCCGCGCCGCCGCCGCGCCTCCTGCTGCTTGGACGCCGTGTTCAGGCAGTTTCCCATGGTGCTGGCCCGCCGACGGCCGGAAAAGGTGCTGGACTAGAGCTAACGGCTTTGCACTCTCTGCTTGTTCTGGCCAGCGCTTTTGCTAAGAGGTGGCAGGAGCGGGGGCGCGGGGCGTTATATAACGACGGCGAGATCAGCCCAGCCTCTGGGTTTGGGTTGGTGCGTGGTGTGCGGGCCGCCGTGGGTGGGGCCGGCGGGTAAAGGGCAGGGCAAAGCGTGCTGCGCGCACATGGTGGGGGCCCGTCGGGGGACTGGTGTGGTGTGGTGCGGTCTCTGTGTGGTTGGGTGCGTGGCCCCCGAACAACAGGCACACCACACGCGCCTTCGCTTTTGCTGCTGCTTCACCCCGCTTTGCCTTTTGGTCGGTCGCTCGCGGCTGCGTCTGCAAAAGGCGCAGTCACTGACGAGATCTCCGGGCATGTGGGCTCGTGTCGCGGTTCCTCTCTCGGGACGGGGCCATCGGCAGCATGGCAGATGGTGCGGCCAGCCAGCGAGCGCGCGTGCGCGTGCACGATCGATCGGGTCGGGTGGCATCATGGGTGCTTCCGCTACACGCACGGCCTCGCGACGAGACGGCCGAGAATCGATCACGATCGATCGGTGCACGACAGCGCGCTCGAGCCTGTCGAATCGGCACCAGATCTACCTGTCGAGCCTCCATGGCTCCATCCATCCATCGATCATTGCCTACGTAGGAGTAGTACGTACGGTGGTTCCGCGCGCGCGCGCTGCAGCCACGCAATTGCCTAGAGCGGATTCGATCAAATCTGGCCAATGCCTTTTTGTTTGATGCCAGCCGTTTCTGGTATATAAGCTGCTGATGCTTTCTGCTACTAGTACGGAGTTGGTTCATTTCCAGTGCCAGGGGAAATCATGTCGATCGGGAACCGATATGCCAAAGTTTGGGATAGTACTACTGGAGTAGCACATTCCTTCCTAAAATTTGGAACAATGGTAACAGTAGAAGGAAGCACCTGCTCCATACATGTGACCGTATTAGAGCAAGGACAATAGTATAGCCAACTGCTGGCTATAAGCCAAGTGCCATATTATCTATAGTCAACTTAGAGTTAGCATGTATAATAATGAGCTATAAAAATATAGTACTTTAGTACTATATGGCCCACCTTTCACTCTCTCAAAGTCTTGTGAACACGTCTTTAGAAATGACTTCTCGTAAGAGTTCTTCTCTTCTCCTCTTCTCTCTTCTCTCTTCCAACTAGCAAAAAATAATATTTTAATTTTATACATAATGACTTAATTTATCAGATTGCTTTACTTTACTTACACACCTCGTAATCATAGCAGTGCTAGGCGCGTGCGGTGCTGGGTAGGGGACGTCGAGCCACGCGCAAGCGCAACTAGCTGCACGTGAACACACGCCAATACAATGACTCGTGCACCTTCTATATGCATTCCGGCCTGTCTCGACTAGAGCCTGCTCACGGGCACACATACGCTACCTGCTCATAGCTATTGTAATACTACCCCGCTCTACATATGATCAATCTATCGGCCGATCGACACGAGCGCGGGAGATTCCATGTCGGAAAAGATGCCAAAGTTGGTTCCATGGACAAAATTGGAGGCGACAAACGGTGCACATCGCTATATTATGTCAGATGGGAATAACACAAGTACAAGTCGTACTTGTACTGCTGTACAAGGTAACATAGAATTTCCAGCTTGTTACATCTCAAATTTGGAGGACTCGGATTTTTTTATTGCGAAATTCCACCGGTCTATTAATAATTAACAATTATTAGTAATTATTAACAACAGTAGAAAAAATTTCAAGCTTGTCGTAGTAGAGCCTGTTATAGTAGACGGACGGAAAGTCGTCGTGCTAAGACCCCAAAAGGATCAGCGCACCAGAGTATCAACCATCGCCGAAGATGAACAACATAGATCGGAAGAGACTAATCTTAAAAAACACGTACGGAAAACAACCGGATCCCAAGAAATCTATCGGACACATGACTCCACCCATCCTCCGCTGATGCTAGACGCACCATAGCGAGGATAGGGCAGAAAGGACCTTATTCTGACCTCAGGACATAGCCGCCGCCTCAACATCCTGAAGAAGACACTAAAAATAGACTAAACAAAACACTAAAACCTCTCGCCAGCTAGAGGCCATGGTCCGCCACGCCTGCAAGGCCCTAAGGCCGCCGGAGACGGGACAAACCGGTGGTGTCGCCGACAGAGGGAAGAAACCCTAGATGGGTTTGCCGCCGCCTCCTGGAGAGCTCCTACTCTTATCTTTCTGATTTTTTTTATAAAGAGAATATATTAATATGGCGAAGATTTTTTTTTGGAAATGGGCGCTTTATTACTCAACAATAATATTTACACGTGGCCTCTGCATAGCTAGGATGCACACAACCGATCAACTACACAACTAGTGACCAAAGAAAAAAAATAGTAGTATTACAATCCATCTTAAAGTAAAAAAATAGCCTCAAGCTATGGCAGATCTATCCAAGATCACACTGCCATCCATGTCGGGAGAAAATATCCCTCGCTCTGTCCTCCAATCGCGTAGACCCCACTACAAACAAGTCGTGAAACTCCATACGTTGAAGAGTAGTCCATGATCGGAGGATAGCCGGGGCCCGATAGATAACCTGTATGGAAAAGGACACAATGTTATTAAAAATCTTGTCATTTCTACATAGCCAAAGTGACCAAATAATAGCAAGCGCTCCCACCCTAAACAAAGTCCCGTATTTATCCAGTATCCCATGTAACCAATTACCAAATACATTGGCTATCGACAGTGGAGGAGATAAATCATGGGCTACTTGGATGATTCACCATATAGAACGAGCAAATTTATACTGGAAGAATAAATGTCGTATTGTCTCATTGTGGTGACAAAAATGCATTGTGTACTTTCATGCCAATTCCTCTTAATAAGATTATCTTTTGTAAGAATTACCCCCTTACGGAGATACCAAACGAATATCTTCGTTTTAATGGGTAATTTCATCTTTCAAATTTTACTATTATCATCGACTGGAATATCAGGTTGGATTAAAGCTCTATATATTGAGTCAACCGAAAATTTACCATTCTTTAGTAGTTTCCATTTGAACTCGTCCACACCCTTCGATAGTTGTATCATGGATAATCGTAATAAAAGATTGTTCCAAGATACCAGTCTAGGGCCTATGAGACTTCTTCTGAAAGACACATTAGGAGGATTAGATTCCAATATAGTATAAAGTGTATCCCCTTTGTGCCTAACAATCGAATATAGAGCTAGATATTGTTCACTAAGAGAAGTTTGGACAAGCTATTTATCTTTTCAGAACCTAATATGCGATCCATCCTTAATATTGAAAATACCAAAATGGAAGAAATGTTTTTTTAGACGCCATTAGTCTAGCCCAAAAGTGTGAATCACCGGGTTTCCAAACCACTTGAGATAGCGCCTTAGAGCCAACATAATTCCTCCATAGAATGGTTTGTCAGACACCATCTTCTGTCAGTAGTTTGAAAAGCCATTTACCTAGAAGCACAGTGTTTTTGACTTGCAAATCATGTATGCCCAGTCCACCGTATTCTTTCGGTCGGCAAACCACATTCCATCCGGCCAGTCGATATTTCTTTTTTTTCACCATCCCCTTGTCAAAAGAATTTTGATCAGAAATAATCCACTTTCTTCATGACACCTTTTGGGAGCTAGAAAAACGAGATTATATACAATACCATGTTGGTGAGTATTGAATTTATGAATAGAAGTCTTCCGCCAAGGATAGCAATTTACCTTTCCAACTATTAAGATGGTTTTGTAGTCTTTCCTCAACGAGTTTCCATTCAGCAATTGTGAGACGCTGATAGTGGACCGGAATTCCCAGATAGTTAGATAGTTTATTGGAAATTGCCCCTGACCACAGCCGAAAGTTCAGCATATAGGTGGGCCTTATTTTGAGCCTTGCCAAAACAATATAAATCACTCTTATAGAAGTTAATTTTCAATTCAGAGAGTTGCTCAAATGCTGATAATATTAATTTCAGATTCTTAGCTTTCTCCAGATCATGTTCCATAAATAAGATTGTATCGTCAGCGTATTGAAGAATAGAGAGACCACCATCAACCAGATGGGGAACTAATCCTTCAATTTGACCATCAGCCTTTGCTCTCTCAATAAGGATAGCCAGCATATCCACCACTATGTTAAATAGTATAGGCGATAATGGATCCCCTTGTCTCAGCCCTTTTTTTGTCTGGAAGTATTTTCCAATATCGTCATTGACATTGATGGCAACACTACCACTAGACACAAAAGACTATATGAGAGCACACCACTTCTCCGAAAAACCTATCATACGGAATGTGTGCTTAAGAAAAGACATATTAACTTTGTCATAAGCCTTCCCAAAGTCAATCTTGAATAGTACACCATTTAATTTCTTTGAATGTAGTTCATAGATTGTTTCGTGCAGGATTACTACACCATCTAGGATGTTTCTTTGTTGCATGAAAGCAGTTTGAGATGAGCGTACAACATGATCAGCTACTGAATTTAGTCTAATCGCAGCAACTTTTGTGAATAGTTTAAAACTAATATTAAGAAGGCAGATTGGATGATACTGTTTATACGTTCTGCATTATTAACCTTATGAAGTAAAATTATGTTGCCAAAATTTAGTATAGAAAGTTCTAGCTGATCGGCATGCAAAAACGTAAACAAATGCATCAGGTCGTCCTTGATAACTTCCCAGAACTTTTGATAAAATTCCACTGGAAACCATCAGGTCCTTGTGCTTTGTTATGTTCCATTTGGAAAACAGCTTCCTTGACCTCCTCCTCCGTATAAGGAGCGGTTAGAAAGTTGTTTTACTCAACAGAAACCTGAGGAATATCCGCTGTTTAGGACTCATCCAACGAGAAAGAATTTCCTGGCGGTGCCCCGAACAAGGATTTATAATAATTAGTAATATAAGATTTTAGTTGCTCCATGACCCTCAATCATACCTACATCCTAAATTAAAGAGTGAATAAGTTCCTTCTTATGCTTGCCATTGGCAACAACATGGAAGTATCTTGTATTCGCGTCTCCTTCAATAATGAATTTCGCTTTAGAGCATTGGTACCATTTGAGTTCCTCCTCGCGAAGAAGTCTGGCAATTTCTGCATTCGATTGGTTTTAGAGCTCAATCTCTTGTGCAAATAAAAGTCTGACTTCCACAGAAGTCTCCGAATCTTAATAATAGATGAAAGGCGTATTTTCTCTTTTTTAAGGATTTTAGCAGTATGTCTGGCCCAACCACAAAGGAACTTGCGTAGGGCACGCATTTTGTTGTTCCATCGCTATATAGGCGTTTGACCACTAACAAGTCTCTCCCAAATAACCTTCACCAAGTCATGGAAGCCATTACAATCCATCCATCCAAGTACAATTTTGAATTTGGATTTCCTTGGTGGTGTTCCAATAGATAATAGTAATGAAGCATTATCCGATAAAGCTTCAATACACTCTAGAGCATGAATAGTTATCATAGGAAATTTATCTTCCCATTCGATATCCATAAGCACTCTATCCAATTTTTGTATGTAGGCTCCGGAAGACTATTAGCCTAGGTGAAATGTCTTCCTAACATGGTAACCTCTCTTAAGTCCAACCTATCTATGAAAGCATTAAACATGAAAGGCCAATGTTCATCGAAATGGCCCCGACTTTTCTCATGAGGGAATCTTAGCAAGTTAAAATCACCACCTATAAGTATATGATACAGATTGTCCTTAGCGAGATTAACCAACCAACATAAAAAGTCAGATTTATAAACATCCTAGGCAGCTCTGTAGACAGCAACTAAAGACCATATGAAATCATCAGCTTTGTTACGGATATGGAGTTTAATACAAAAATCTCCAGCCCAACTAGCTAAAACTTCTATAATATCATCTCTGACGCGTAATAGGATCCCCTCGGATCTCCCACCCGACGGATATGATACCCACGTACAATCCACTCCACCAGAAAGGTGATTGAGTAAGGCTTGTGAGAAATCACGTTTACCAGTCTCAGAAATACCCAAAAAATCCAACTTATGATCTCTCACACAATCGGTAAAGAACAAATGTTTAGCCAAGCACGAAGACCTTTGCTATTTGAAAAAATGCCATTCATTGAGAAACAATAGGAGATTTGGATACACGTGACCTCTTGCGACATTTTTGGCTCTTTGATTTTCGATCAGAAGGTTTAAGCTCATATAATGAACCTAGACCAGTCTCATCAAAGGCCACCTCTAACACTTCACCAACTAAGTGAGAGAGGAATTGGCCATCTACTATGGCATGCAACTTATCCTCCTCCATTGGTGAAGACTCAGGAACAACAGAAACCCTAGGAGTAACCGTTAAACGGTCAACCTCAATATGTCTCAAAGCAGATCTAGAAAGATTAACTTCTTTTACAGACTTACCCATACTTACACCAACATTTCCCAGCTTATCAACAATAGGTGGGTTGGAGAAAGAAAGGATTTTGAAGAGTTCATTATACCCTGTGAGTCAAGATTCTTATCCGCCTTCCTTCGCATGGCCTTGACCAAAGAGTCCTTGTCCGTAGCTGATGCCCCAAGGGCATCAAATCAATGACATGAGCTCCTGCGGTATGGGGTCCCACCCACCGAGTCTTGCACGCCTGTAGTAGAGGACGAGCCCAAGCCCGCCTGGGACAGGCCGTCCCCCGAGTGGAGCTCCACCGTGACCGGTCCACTAGCAGTACTAGGTTGCCCAAGAGCCACCGCGGTCGTTGTTGCATCATGGTCCACCATAGTTCCTAGCCCCTGGGCCACCACCGAGCTGGGCTGCACCACCTGGGCAGCATTGCGGTCGACCATCCCCTCACGGGCTAGCCTCCGCGCCGAAGACCCACCTACCACCTCCTGCAGTACCGGCTCTAGCACCGGTTCCACCCGTCATGGAATAGATCGACCCAACATGTTCGGTCTACAGCATGTGGGAAACACCGACAGAGGTGAAGCACGAGTCTTTCCAACAGAATCACAGGCCGCATGCAGGGCTTCCTGTAGCTGAGAAGGAGAGACAAGAGACGAACTCAAAACAAGCCTACCACCATGAAGAGGAGAGCCCAACGGAAGTGCCTCCAAAAGTTCCTTTCCACGCTACGTAGAGGGGTTAGCATTAAAAGGAGTGACCCCAATCACATGGATAGGATCCTGCACTAGTAGAAAACGGACCTTTGGTCCAGGGGTATTAGTCCCGGTTTTGCTCCCAACGGCTAGATCTGGCCCCAGGGGGTGGCAGGCACTAGTCCCGGTTCGAACAGAACCTTTAGTCCCGGTTCGTGTAACAAACCGGGACTAAATGGTTTCAGGCAGGCTGGGTTGGGCGCCAGACCCTTTAGTCCCGATTTGTTATATGAACCGGGACTAAAGGTCCACCTTTAGTCCCGGTTCTAGACACGAACCGGGACTAAAGGCCTGGCTATATCTTCTTCCCCCACCTGCCCGAGCAACCATTTCAAGCTGGTGGCTCCTCTCTCTTTCTTGCTTCAAGATCGAGTTCATGCCCAATTTTCTCTCAAGATTTGTCTATATTTTGTGGTGCCCCATCTATCCAAAGGTTCTAAAAGGTGAGCAACTTCAACTTTTGAACTCTCATTGCTATATTAGCTCATTTCATGCTCTATCTTGTAGATGGATTTGTGGATTTAGTTTGGTAGTAATTTTTGCAATGATAACATGAGATCGATGTTTAGATTCTATCTATCTTGTATTGATGTAAGGAACTCTAAGGTAAATATCACAATATGTGGATTCTATCTATATATCTTGTTTTGGCACATAGTCTCGAAATTTGATTTTAGAAGCACACACATGCGTGAGTTCATCATTCTAACTAGCTGGGAAAAATACCCTTCTTCGTCTACCTGCCTTCAACAAACTGAAAAAATTGTAACAAAGATAGGGTTAATTCATAAAAGCTTGATAAGAAGACATTACAGTACATCTTCGAGAAGCTCCTCTTGGGCGAGCTCCTCGAAGATGTCTGAGGATAGGATCCTAAGACATCTTCGAGAAGCTCCGACGTAGTGGTGTCCCTCTCGCACCATCTTGGAGTTAATAACTTCTCTAGCTATAGATTAAAACGCCGGGTAACTAAAACAATTCACATATTAGAGAGTGACTCTATGGCGAGCTCCTCGAAGATGTCTGAGGACGGGATCCTAAGACATCTTCGAGAAGCTCTGCCGTAGTGGTGTCCCTGCTCTCGCACACCATCATTCAGTTTATATCTTCTCTAGCTAGATCAGTATGCTGGTGGAGCTAACTAATTTCACATATTAGAGAGTGCCTCTACGGCGAGATCCTCGAAGATGTCTAAGGACGAGGTCCTAAGACATCTTCGAGAAGCTCCACCATAGTGGTGTCCCTGGTCTCGCACACCATCTTGTAGTTCTTCACAAGAATACATACTTATTTATAGATTAAGCAACACAACATAGTGTCGGGCACTAAAAACATAATGTCGACACACTCACCCCTAGTGCTGCCACCCACCCAAAATAGTGTCGTTATTTACTGGCTTAGTGTTGCCCACTGAGAACATAGTGTCAACATGTTGTCGCCACATCCACATTTAGTCCCGGTTGGTGCCTCCAACCGGGACTAATGGTTCATCATATCTTTAGTCCCGGTTCTTGGCTTTAATTTTGTTTTTTAGACCAGTACTAATTTTATCATCATGATTCTATTTGATGTACTTAATTAATTATATAATGCAGATGAGCCGGCAATGGATGTATGTTGACCGGCTCTCTAGCGAGTTCATTAAAGGCGTGCATTCTTTTCTCCTTGTGGCCGAGGCAAACAAGCAGAATGGTTTTATGTCTTGTCCATGTGGTGTCTGTCGGAATCATAAGGAATACTCTTCCTCAAGAGTCCTTCACAGCCACCTGTTTCGGTCCGGTTTCATGACCGGCTATAATTGTTGGACCAAGCACGGAGAAAGAGGGGTTATAATGGAAGACAACAAAGAAGAAGAGAATGATAACGACTACCCTACTATGTCCCCTGAATACGATGGTACTACAATGGAAGACATTGATGAAGAAGAAGAAGAACGGGCATCATATCTGCCCGATGATGATCTTAGTCGGGCCATTGCTGATGCCCAGGAAGAATGCGTAACTGAAAGGGAGAGGTTGAAGTTCAAGCAGATGTTAGAGGATCTCAACAAATTGTTGTACCCAAATTGTGAAGATGGGCACAAAAAACTAGGTAGCACACTAGAATTGCTGCAATGAAAGGCAGAGAACGGTGTGACTGACAAAGGATTTGAAAAGTTGCTGAAAATAATGAAGAAGTTGCTTCCAAAGGATAACGAACTACTCGCCAGTACCTACGAAGCAAAGAAGGTTGTCTGCCCTCTAGGATTAGAGGTTCAGAAGATACATGCATGCATTAATGACTGCATCCTCTACCGCGCCGAGGAGTACGAGAATTTGGATGCATGCCTAGTATGCACTGCATTGCCGTATAAGATAAGACGAGATGACCCTGGTGATGTTGAGGGCGAGCGTCGCATGAAGAGGTTTCCTGCCAAGGTGATGTGGTATGCTCCTATAATACCACGGTTGAAACGTTTGTTCAGGAACAAAGAGCATGCCAAGTTATTGCCATGGCACATGGAAGACCGTAAGAAAGACGAGATGTTGAGACACCCCGCTGATGGGTCGCAGTGGAGAAAAATCGAGAGAGAGTTCTAGGACTTTGCAGGTGATGCGAGGAACTTATGGTTTGGTCTAAGTATAGATGGCATGAATCCTTTTGAGGAGCAGAGCTGCAGTCACAGCACCTGGCCTATGACTCTGTGTATCTATAACCTTCCTCCTTGGTTGTGCATGAAGCGGAAGTTCATTATGATGCCAGTGCTCATCCAAGACCCTAAGCAACCCGGCAACGATATTGATGTGTACCTAAGGCCATTAGTTGAAGAACTCTTACAGTTGTGGCACGGACAAGGTGTACGTGTGTGGGATGAGAACAAGCAGTAGGAATTTGACCTACGAGCGTTGTTGTTTATAACAATCAATGATTGGCCTGCTCTTAGTAACATTTCAGGACAGGCAAACAAGGGATACAATGCATGCACACACTGTTTAAATGAGACTAAAAGTATATATTTGGATAAATGTAAGAAGAATGTGTACCTGAGGAATCATCATTTTCTTTCGCCGACGCATACCCTAAGAAATAAAGGTAAGCATTTCAATGGTGAGGCAGACAGCCGGTGTAAGCCTATCCGCCGGTGAAAAAGAAACATCGTGGGGGTGGAGGATAAGATAGACATGTCAGAAGATTATGATAAGTTTCATAAAATTCCGCCCTTCGCTGTGAAGGATGACCCAAGCATCCCGTTAAGTAAGGAAGATGCTCCATGGTTACGGATTAGAAGAAAACCCTAACAATAGAGATGTGTGGATGTTGGTGATGTACAATATTATTAAACCTTTATTTTTAGTGATCTGCTTATATATATATATATGGATATGAACTATCTCGATCTCAATAGGTAGTATTGCAACTTGCTGTGGCCAGACATTTATTAATATTAAAACATAAAAATTAGTCATAATCATATCTAGCCCTGTAGTACAGCTTGTGGTCGATTCAAATCGTCATCGTCATCGTTGCCGTCAGAAAGCATGCGGCTGGATCCTTAGCCCTTCCCCAGCTTGTGCACGGAGGAACGAGGGAGGGGGCACCTGCCACTCCGGCCTCGGATTCATGACGCGTGGGGAAGGGGGCTCCTGGATGACGACCCCGGTATGCCCTCGGCCTTCACCACCACGACCATCCTTGTGGCTATGCGGCTGGTAAAAGTTTGGGTATCTCAGGCGAGGATGGTCTCCCATGGCAATGTAGCGCATCACACCAGCGATACTCCGGTTCGCCCACCACAGGCAGCGACCGGCCTCGTTATGGTTCACTAGGGCGGGCTGTCACTCTCGTACCTGGCGAGCTCCCTTTCCTGCCGGTTTGCGAAGAAGGCATTCCAGGTGTCGAGGTTGTCGGGATCCCAATGGGGATCCATCCGCTGCTCCGGCGTAAGGTCGAGGTAGAAGTGGTTCGTGATGGCCGCCTGGCGGGCCGAACCTTGAGGCATAGGAGGAACAGGAACCCCTCCAGCGCTCAACTTCCAGCCGGCGGGCAGCCGATACCCCAGCGGGCATGGGTAGCTGGAGGCGCATAGAGCCTCGGTCTCCTCGAGCGTCAGAAAGGCCCAGTAAGCGGTGTCCATTGTTGTGAGAGAGAAGGTGTAGATGTGTGAATGGACATGGGGGTCGGCCTAGATATAGAGGGAAATGGCTGGAAGCGGGGGAAAATGGCGGGAAAACATGGCGGGAAGCGGGGGAAATGGCGGGAAAACATGGCAGGAAGCGGGGGGAAATGGCAGGAAAACATGGCGGGAGGCGGGGGAAATGGCGGGAAATATCTAGTCCCGGTTAGTGGCTCCAACCAGGACTAAAGGCCCCCGAAATATCTTTTAGTCCTAGTTACTAGTTTTAGTATTAAATATTATATTTCTAATGAGTATATGATTTTTTTTGAATATTCTGGTATAATATATATATTTTTATGTTTTTTAAATAATAAACTATATTTTTCCAACATTTATACTAAATATAGTACTTGGTAAACAATAGATAATTTCGTTTAAGTTGTATAATAGAGTATGATAATATATTTAAATTATAGATCTTCTTTTTCTGAATTTTTTTTGATATATAATACATAATTTTCTGAAAACTATAAACCATTTTTCTTTTTGGCGCCAAAACCCCCCTTTTGCCCCAGTTTGTAATACAAACCGGGACTAACCTTTAGTCCCGATTTGTATTACAAACCGGGGCTAAAGGTAGGGGGTATAAATACCCCCACCTCCACCCCGGGTCTAGCCACGACCCGGAGCAGCCCGTCTTCTTCTCGACGACGAACCGCCGCCGCCTGCGCCCATGGAGGAGCATGCCACGCCGCTACCTGTGGAGGAGCACGCCGCGCCACCGCCCGCCGAGGAGAGCCAGCCACGCCACCGCCTGCGCCACCACTCGCTCCACCGCCCGCCGACGAGGAGCCAGCAGCCACGCCATCGCACGCGCCGCCCGTGGAGGAGCTCACCGCCGCCGCTCCCTCCACCGCCCCTGCAGGTGATCAATTAGGGTTAGTGATATTATAGTTTAATTATTTAGTTAGTGTTAGGGATTTAATTAGTTAATTAGGGCCAGTGTTAGAGATTTAGTTAGGGTTAGTGTTAAAGATTTAGTTAGGGTTAGTGTTAGGGATTTAGTTAGGGTTAGTGTTATTAGGGATTTAGTTAGAATACTTAGTTAGTATTAGTGATTTAGTTAGGATTAGTGTTCGGGATTTAGTTAGAATACTTACTTAGTTAGGGATTTAGTTAGAATATATACTTATTTAGTGTTATTAGGGCAATACTTAGTGATTTAGTTACTGTTTATGTTTTATGATTGTTTATTGCTATTATTTAGTTATGCCGCGTCCTCCTCGTCAAGAGCCTCTTGGACTCAAATCGATTCCAGGATGTCCGATCTGGGCTCACTTTGGTTGGCACTAGGAGGTGCTACCTGTCGGGACTCGTACCTTGGTGAGGAATCCGGGTATCATCGTCGACCCAGAGCTTTTTTGGTGGCGTCCACGAGGTCTAGGAGCTGTGCAGAGGGAGCTGGCCCCCGAGGAGGTGGTACGTCGTCGTATCAGGGAGGAGGACGAGCACGTACGGTGATATATGTATCTTTTGGAGACCAGGTTCTCCAATAGCTAGCAGGTTCACGGATCACACCGAGCTATTCTCCGGTGATGGTTCCTGTTCTCTAGGTGCAGAGCTACCGTGGCACAGAACACGGCAGCCAAGTTCGCTAGTTTGATTATTATTGTATTTTATCTTATGAGTGAGATATGAGAGAGATGTATTAATAATGTACTTTATCTTATATTATTATACTTTATCTTAATGCAAAATTGATTCATTATTAGTACGTAATCTTTTTTCTGTATTCGAGTTGTCGCAATTGTAATATTCTTTTACTTAATGCAATATTCTTTTTCTGTATTAGTTAAGCTATGGACGGTAGACAGAATGAAGATAAGATTTTTAACATGATAGATGAGGGTACTGGGGGTTTCGATGATGACTCCCAGTATCTTAATTTCTCTAGAGGAGACGAGGGTGGAGACGATGGTGCTGACCATGGTGGAGACCATGGTGAAGACACCTTAATAATAACAAACTCCGTCGAGGTATATAAAACCTCTACCGATCGATCACTAGTATAGATGCACTAATTGATTCATATATATGTACTGACGAATGTTTCTTCTCTTAGATCTCCGTATCCGGCCAATCTTCTAGAAGGAAAAGAGGCCTAGCACAAAAGTTGCCCGCTGATGTCCATTTCAGCATTGACTTAGTATCTGCGCTGGGTAAACCGTTGGAGCCCAAAGAATCTGTGAATGCATTTGTACATCAATGCGGAGTGATTGTTAGAGACACCGTCCCGATCACCACGCGAGAGTGGAATAAGCTAGGAAAGAAAAGGGATCTAGCTGGGGCTAGTTTTGTAGATGACAGAGCGAGAGATGCGATGTGGAATTCTCTCATGACACATTTCACCCTACCAGTCTTGGAGACTGATGAGCTCACACAACAAATGACGAGGAAAGTCAAGGAGTGGGCTCTTAAGAAGATGGACGAACTATTCAAAGACTGGAAGAAAAGATTGTACCATAACTATGTATTGAAGAAAAAACTCCTCCACTCATTGGCCCACTAGAGAAGCAGCAGGATAACTGGGCTGCATTTGTGGAATACAAGACCTTGGCACCAGCTGTGGCAATGTCATAAAAGAATAAGCTAAATGCAGCCAAAAAGAAATATCACCATCATATGGGCACATGTGGCTACAAGAGTGTCATGCCTAAGTGGGATAAAGCTGAGGCCGACCTGGCGGCTAAAGGGGTCACTCCAGCTATGTTCGGTTGGCCCTTGAGGTCAAGAAATTGGTTACTCGGGCATGGGGCATCGTATGACCCAGAAACAGGCGAGATTGTTGCAACCAAAGAAGTTGCTGGACCCAAAGATGATCTTATTAAAGTGATAAAAGAGGTTGAATAGGGAAAGTTTGTTCCCGACACAGAGAACGATGAGCTGACAAAGGCTCTCGGGAATCCTGAAAAGGCTGGACGAACAAGAGGGTTCGGACCTTCTTGTCCATGGGCTATCGGGTTTCCCGAGGACCTTGACACGTACAGAAGCCGATCGAGAAAAACAAAGTGGCAAAAAGAGGAGGATGCAGAGCGATTCGCGAGGTTTGAAGCCATGCTGCAGGAGCATCGGCAGGAGCTTAATGAACTTAAAGGACTCCAACAGCAAGATCCTGCATGAGACAGTACGATCGGCCCATCGCAACGGAAAAGCAGCGTGGCTTCCATGGAGGGCCACGGTAATGATGCAACGATGAATGTGTACCCCGTGGATGCAATTAAGGAGAAGATTAGTTGTGAGCTGCATGTTGAACTGAAGAACATATCCATGAAGGTGGCGGTCGGCTTTGCTTTACCTTCTGCACCGGGAGCGACCTACCATTGCAATCCGATTCCAGCTGGCTATGCTCGTGTCGGTGTGGATGAAGTTCAACCGCTGTGTCAGTCACTACTGCTTGACTTCCCTAGAGGTGAAGGGGAGACGACACTGGGAGAAGTCACGAGTGGCTTCATTCTTTGGAAAAAGGAATACATCAAGTTTCCAGGCTCGGCAGCAAGGCCACCTTCTCCACCGAGAAACAATCCATCACCTCCAAGGCCACCGTCTCCCCCTAGTAAAAGTCCACCTCCAAGTCCACCTCTAAGGGCACCGTCTCCTCCTAGTAAAATTCCACAACCTCCAAGTACAATCCATGACCTCAACACGAGTCCATCTCAATCTACGCAGCCGCCTCCACCCACTAAGGGCCAAAAGCGGAAGAATAGCACAGCTCTGTCGAGCGATAACCGACGCCCAAAGCAACAGTTGTCGCCCCTCCCAAGAGTACCGCCGGTTCCTCCCAAGAGGGCTTACGACCTGAACGATGAGGAGACCTATGCGGTCGTACGGGCCGAAGTCGATGCTCATTTTAAGAAGAAACAACCTGAGCCAGAGGTCCAAACGAAACTGAACCACAACATTGATACAAGTGCTATCAAGTGCAAAGTGTAGATTGGATCTATACTATGATGGGAGAGACAGACACCCGCAAAGCCACTTGTGCAATACGAGTTGCACGTCAACTGTGGAGCAAGTCTCATGTGCGATGACATGTAAGGTTAGCCCGAGCCGCTTCATCCCACCATACCGCAAGATGCAAAGTACACAAAGCAAAAGACGGCACGAGCACCAACACCCACAAAACCATTGTGTTCTACTCGTGCAACAGATCTACGCATAGACACGGCTCTGATACCACTGATGGGTTCGTAGAATGGAAAACAAAAATTTTCTACCGCAAGAATTGAACAAAACCCAGATCTAATCTAGATAAAAGCCAAGATCTAATCTATTAGACATGTGCAACGAGATAGATCTGTACTAACCCTTGTAGACCCGAAAGCGTTACGAGATCGGATCTCGTGGTTGATGTAGTCGATCACTTGCCGATCTCAAGATCGAGTAGACGATCCTTCCGGCGCCGCGTTCTGGCAGCGGTTCATGATCGGTCCTGCGTCGGAGTCGAAGCAGACCTTCCTCTCCCCGTTCCAACGAGCAGCGGAGGTAGTAGATCTCTCCACGGAATCCCAGCAGCACGACGGCGTGGTGGTGGTAGTGGAGTAGAGAATTCTGCAGGGCTTCGCCTAAGCCAGAGCAGAGGGAAGGAGGAGGAGATAGGCAACTTGAGATCTAGAGAATAGAAGGGGCAAGGGGGATTGTGCCTCCACCCCTCTATTTAAAGGAGGGAGGCGCCATAGGGAGGTGGAGTCCTTGTAGGACTCCCCTCTCCCTTGGCCGGCGGATCAAGGAGGTGGGGGGAGAGTCCTACTCCCCCACGAATCCTTATCTTACCCCACAAGGATTCCTTGATCCTTTCTTGGTTTTCAAGTAAACTCCAAGAAATCTTCTAGAACCTTCCAGAACATTCCGAAACCTTCTAGAATCCCCATACAAATATTCTGCAACATTTCCTAACTTAGAAAATGATCCCCAATATATGAATCTTATTCCCCGGACAATTCCGGATCTCCTCGTGATGTCCCGGATCAAATCCAAGACTCCGAACAACATTCTATCTCCAACGCACATTCCATATCTACTTAAAACAACTTCGAACCTTAAGTGTGTCACCCTACGGTTCGTGAACATGTAGACATGATGGAGACACATCTCCGATCAATAACCATTAGCGGGATCTGGAGATCCATAACGGCTCCCACATACTCAATGATGACTTCGTGATCGATAGAACCATTAACATACGAAACCAATTCCCTTTGTCACGTGATATTCTACTTATCCGAGGTTTGATCGCTGGTATCTCCATACCTAGTTCTACCTCGTTACTGATAAGTACTCTTTACTCGTTCCATGATATGTCATCCCTTGTGACCTAGTCACATGCTTGCAAGCTAACTAGATGACATTCCACCGAGAGGGACCAGAGCATATCTATCCGTCATATGGATGGACAAATCCCAATCTTGGTCCATGCGCTTCAACACATACTTTCAGAATACCCAATGTCACCTTTATGACCACCCAGTTACGAAGCGGCGTTTTATGTCATCAAAGTACCCATCCGGTGATGGTGATTAACATAACCTCATGGTCGAAGGATTAGGTTACTATGCATTTGAAAAGCTTGTAGCAAAACGAACTTAATGACTTGTTCTTATGCTATGCTTACTATGGGTGTGTGTCCATCACATCATTCTCCTAATGATATGATCTTGTTATTAACGACATCCAATGTCCATGATCAGGAAACCATGATCATCCATTAATCAACAAGCTAGTTTAACAAGAGGCTTACTAGGGACTCTTTTATGTTTACAAAACACACAAGTATTAATGTTTCCGGTTAATACAATTATAGCATGGGATGTAAACATTTATCATAAACATAAAGATATAATAATAACCACTTTATTATTGCCTCTTGGGCATATCTCCAACAGTCTCCCACTTGCACTAGAGTCAATAATATAGTTAAAAACTTGTGCATTCAACATCTATGGCTTTCTGGTGTTGTATAGACACTATTGCTAGTGGTAAACATAATCTTCGGATCTGACACTTCCAGGTCCGTGTGTATTTGCATGTCCTTGCGTCTCTACGCATTACTCATTCTCCAATGAGATGGCATTGTATAAATTTGGTCCTTTGGTGAGACCTTTAGTTCCTTGGGATTAAATCATGTTGATACAATTGTCATACAATGTATCTTCATAGTATTATCCCGCTATGAACCACACCTAGTTTGATAACAAACTACTTGACGCAAATGCCCTCATTTGCTGCTACAATAGCAGTCATATACTTAGTCTTTTGTTGTAGTATCTGTCTCAATGTTTAAACTTTGGTACTCAACCAAATCCGTTATGGAACTTCCTTTCCATTACATTGTGCCACCCATAGTTTAAATTGAGATAAACTTAATTTGTGACAAAACTAGTATCAATGTAACAATTTACAATGAACTATTTGTCACCACTATATAAATAATATATTCTTAGTTCTTCCAAAGATCATAGGAATATCCCTACTATTGTCCAATGATCATCTTATGAGTCATTCTGGTATATGCTCATAACATTTAGATCATAGGACATATCTGGATGTGTACATCTCAAAGAATGATTGATCAAAATATTCTTGTGATTTCACCAAGTGTCAAAACACTTGAATCTCGTGTCAACACACTTGAATCTTGATTCAGTCCTTTCCGTGCATCAAGAACCTTTCTTGTTGTTTCCATATTGAACTTATTCAACATCTTATCTATGTACATTTGGCAAAACCATATTAGCGCCTCAATCTATCCATATAGACGTTGATGCCTAATTCTTGGGTTATGCCTAAGTCTTTCATCGAAATGAAATTCTTAACCTGTGTCAATAAAAGATACATCATTTCTAATCAACAATATGTCTTTCACATAATGTATTAGAAATATGTCTTAGCGCTCCCACTTAATTTCTTGCAAAATGCAAACATCTTCATCGTCTCTGATGAAATTAAACCTTTTAACGGTTTCATCACGGTGAAGATTCCAACTCCGTGATGCTCACTTCAACCATTGAAGTTTTGCATACTCTTTTAGCATCCTTTGAATCAACAAAACCCTTTGGATCGTGTCATGGACACATCCTAGGTAACCATTCTATTAGAAGAACTTGGTTTGTTTGTTCAACTACCATATACCAAAATATATGTAGTGGTTGCTACATTAATCCATCCAGACTAAATATCGCTATGAAAGATCAAATCTTATCATAGTCAATTCCTTGAATATTGTCGTAAACTCTTTCCGACATGTCGACTATTTCATAGATGTGAAACATCCATGTCTATTTCTTTATAGATCCATATATGACTGTAAGGTCTTGCACCTTTCCAGAGGGTCTTTCAAATTCAAAGCTTGATTTCTCGTGTATGGAATTATCACGGATTTTATGGCTTCAAGCCACTTAACAAAGTCAGGGCCCATCATTGCTTCTTTGCATGTAGTCGGTTCATCATTGTCAAACAACAATGATTTAACTCTCAAATCTTGGCATTTGATTACTTACTCGGCCTACTTGGTTCAATAGTAACTTAGATCTCCGTGACCACATCCTTTGAGGCACGTGAGCCATGAGCATTGTTGCTGCCTCCGGGACACTTTCCGACGCTGCGCAACTCAGCACATATTAGCCAAGGTTCAACAACCTTGTCAAAGCTCTATTGTCCTCCCACTTAACTTTTCACCAAAATTCCTTCTCAAGAAACTCGACATTCTAAGCGACAAACACTTTTGTCTTTGGTGTTATGGAGGAATACCCAATGGTTATTCGAAATAACCTACAAAGACATGCTCATCCGACTTTGGTTGTAAACACTTTACTTTATGCCTAGCATACCAAAATTTAAGAAAGGACAACCTGGGTTTTATCCCAAACCATGACTTATATGGTGTCATTTCAACGGATCACGATGGAGATCTTTTCAGTGTAAAAGCGGTAGTCACTAAAGCTTTAATCTTTAAAATATAATGGCAGTTTTATAAATGACACCTTTGATCTTACCATGTCAAACAAGGTTTCATTACATATCTTGAACACTCCATACTCTTATGGTGTTTTGGGAAATGCAAATCCATGGAACGATTCCTC
Organism: Avena insularis; assembly: GCA_023614405.1. NCBI lineage: Eukaryota > Viridiplantae > Streptophyta > Magnoliopsida > Poales > Poaceae > Avena > Avena insularis. The sequence goes on along the minus strand of CM042690.1, from coordinate 160,799,392 downwards.
AAATCTTAGGTGTTTTGCTAAACTTGTAACTCAAACATCTTTATGATCCAATCATAAACTTTTTATTTTTTTATTTTCTTGTTACAATAATTTTCCACTTCATCTTGAAAGTCTTTGAACATTTTCAAATGTTTCATGCTTCTTCCTTATTGAGTAAGTATATACATATACTCACTCAAATCTTCGGAGAAAGCATATGAAGTTGAAATCCATCGCCCACGACTACATAATGGACTATATACATCAATATGTACAAATTCCAATCAGTTAATCGTCCGTTCCTCTTTTGGCCTACGAACAGAGTTTTATTTATCTCCAGGAAAGTATCACAAGCGTCATTTGATCAAAATCAAAGACTCCAAAAATCCATCAACATGGAGTTTCTTCATGTATCCCTAATATAATTTAAACGGTGATGTCACTTTGCAAGTGATCTTTCAATTATTTGTCTTGCGACATTTTAGCATTAGTTTTATGGTCGTTATTTTTCCAACCAGACTTGTATATCATCCATCTATTATGGAAAACGGTAATTATTTGAACAACCTTTTGTCGTCATAATACCTGATCAAAATAACAATTATTGAAACAAATCTTGAAGGTAAGCTTTGATGTTAACGAGCAACACAACAACCCTTTGTTTGTTTTCGATGAACATCATCACATATTCTCTTGCTAGTTACTTAGGCCATTGCAGTTCATGAATTGTGTTGTCCTGTATAACACTTCATACCAACCAATTCGGTATCCAATACCGTAGAACCACATTGTTTAACAACTAAGGAATACAGCCATAACATGTATCTTTTATATACCTAAGTTGGATATCTCCAATCTTTTCTTTTCTGCCAAATATTTTATAGATTCTCTTTCAACAATTCCTTTTCTTTTAAAAGAATCTATCAACATCAATAGTGGTGTCATTCACATGACACATAGTACAAAGTGTGTATAGTCAAATACTAATACCTTTGGACTTGCACTTTGAAGTGGATCACCTTCATCAAATGTTTGGCATTCTTTCAAAGTTCCATTATTTAGTAATCTTTTAGTGTAGTAAACATTTTACTTACATCTTCTATTCATCCTTATCATGACAATTTTCATGATCAAGTTGCTATAGCTTATAAAGGTGAATTGCGAATATAATGTTTCTTTTCCAAAACCTTTTGGAGGATCAGGACGACTGGCATCTTCAACATTCACAAATTCTCATCAAATATGAGGACGTATACTCTATCATGTTGTAACCAATACATTGTTTTAGATATTGCAATACCTTTCACATATGATGGTTTCTGAAACATTGCTTTCAGCTCTTAGATAAACTTAATATTAAAAACAATCTTTTGAGTATCAAGAATCATGGAGGCAAACATGATATATTAGATACTAACACTGGAATTGTTACTCTTGATTTAATACCGTTTATTAAACTTCACAGAGTAAACGGAGTTTGCTGAAAGTTTGCAACAGGACTTTTAAACTTTAGATTGACACTCAAAACAATACGATACCAGTTCGTAAAGAAAATATCCAGGATTTTTATAGTTCCACTATCTCAACTATAACTAAGCGTAAGGTGGTGAACGGATGCCAATGACTACAACAAACTATGCAAATTCACTTTGATTGTGTTTATGATAAATTGAGTTTGACTAATCCAAATTACAAAAGAACTCCCACTCAAAACAACATCCCTCGAGTTGTTTTAGTGATTACACAAACCAAATCCACTACACCAAGTCCGATCATCACGTGAGATGATGTAGCTTTAAAGGCGAACAATCAACATGTTCATCATATCATCCATATGACTCATGCTTTACCTTTCGGTATTCCGTGTTCCGAGACCATGTCCAGACATGCTAGGCTCGTCAAGGTTAACCTTAGTATCAGCATGTCCAAATGGCTTGCACCCGTCAGATGCACACGTAGAATCTATCACACCCGATCATCACGAGATGCTTCAAACGAGTCTTAGCAACGGTGCCTACTAAGGACGAACACTTTATTACTTGATATTTTAGTGAGAGGATCATCTTATAATGTTACCGCGATCTAAGCAATACAAGATGCATAAAGGATTAACATCACAGTAATTCATAATTAGTGTGATATGATATGGCCCTTTCTTCTTATGCCTTTGATCTCCATCTCCAAAGCACGGACATGATCTCCATCATCACCAGATTACGTCAAGGTCAAGGCGCCGCTTCATGGTTGTCCATCATCCCTAGCAACTATTACAACTACGTGGAATAAAGCTATTACCAGATGAATAGACACGCAGGTCTTAACAGAATTAAAGACAACCATTAGGCTCCTGCCGGTTGACATATTACAACAAGGATCATTACATACATCAAATATAATCACAATCACATGATGGCCATATCACATCACAAAACCCCTGCAAAAACAAGTTAGATGCCTCTAATTTTCTTTGCATGTTTTACGTGGTTTGGGGCTTTCGAATAAGAACGGATCTTACCTACGAAACTGAACCACAACGTTGATACAAGTGCTATCAAGTGCAAAGTGTAGATTGGATCTATACTATGATGGGAGAGACAGACACCCACAAAGCCACTTGTGCAATACGAGTTGCACGTCAATTGTGGAGCAAGTCTCATGTGCGATGACATGTAAGGTTAGCCCGAGCCGCTTCATCCCACCATACCACAAGATGCAAAGTACACAAAGCAAAAGACGGCACGAGCACCAACGCCCACAAAACCATTGTGTTCTACTCATGCAACAGATCTACACATAGACACGGCTCTAATACCACTGATGGGTTCGTAGCATGGAAAACAAAAAATTTCTACCGCAAGAATCGAACAAAACCCAGATCTAATCTAGATAAAAGCCAAGATCTAATCTATTAGACATGTGCAACGAGATAGATCTGTACTAACCCTTGTAGACCCGAAAGCATTACGAGATCGGATCTCGTGGTTGATGTAGTCGATCACTTGCCGATCTCAAGGTCGAGTAGACGATCCTTTCGGCGCCGCGTTCCGGCAGCGCTTCCGCAGTCGGTCACACGCTTGAGTCGAAGGCACCTTTCTCTCCCGTTCAATGAAAGCAGAGGTAGTAGATCTCTCCACGGAATCCCAGCAGCACGACGGCGTGGTGGTGGTAGTGGAGTAGAGAATTCTGCAGGGCTTCGCCTAAGCCAGAGCAGAGGGAAGGAGGAGGAGAGAAGCAACTTGAGATCTAGAGAATAGAAGGGGCAAGGGGGCTTGTGCCTCCACCCCTCTATTTAAAGGAGGGAGGCGCCATGGGGAGGTGGAGTCCTTGTAGGACTCCCCTCTCCCTTGGCCGGCAGATCAAGGAGGTGGGGGGAGAGTCCTACTCCCCCATGAATCCTTGTCTTACCCCACAAGGATTCCTTGATCCTTTCTTGGTTTTCAAGTAAACTCCAAGAAATCTTCTAGAACCTTCCGGAACATTCCGAAACCTTCTAGAATCCCCATACAAATACTCTGGAACATTTCCTAACTTAGAAAATGATCCCCAATATATGAATCTTATTCCCCGAACAATTCCGGATCTCCTCGTGATGTCCCGGATCCAATCCAAGACTCCGAACAACATTTGGTCTCCAACGCACATTCCATATCTACTTAAAACAACTTTGAACCTTAAGTGTGTCACCCTACGGTTCGTGAACATGTAGACATGATGGAGACACATCTCCGATCAATAACCATTAGCAGGATCTGGAGATCCATAACGGCTCCCACATACTCAACGATGACTTCGTGATCGATAGAACCATTAACATACGAAACCAATTCCCTTTGTCACGCGATATTCTACTTATCCGAGGTTTGATCGTCGGTATCTCCATACCTAGTTCTACCTCGTTACTGATAAGTACTCTTTACTCGTTCCATGATATGTCATCCCTTGTGACCTAGTCACATGCTTGCAAGCTAACTAGATGACATTCCACCGAGAGGGCCCAGAGCATATCTATCCGTCATATGGATGGACAAATCTCAATCTTGGTCCATGCGCTTCAACACATACTTTCAGAATACCCAATGTCACCTTTATAACCACCCAGTTACGAAGCGGCGTTTGATGTCATCAAAGTACCCATCCGGTGATGGTGATTAACATAACCTCATGGTCGAAGGATTAGGTTACTATGCATTTGAAAAGCTTGTAGCAAAACGAACTTAATGACTTGATCTTATGCTATGCTTACTATGGGTGTGTGTCCATCACATCATTCTCCTAATGATATGATCTTGTTATTAACGACATCCAATGTCCATGATCAGGAAACCATGATCATCCATTAATCAACAAGCTAGTTTAACAAGAGGCTTACTAGGGACTCTTTTATGTTTACAAAACACACAAGTATTAATGTTTCCGGTTAATACAATTATAGCATGGGATGTAAACATTTATCATAAACATAAAGATGTAATAATAACCACTTTATTATTGCCTCTCGGGCATATCTCCAACAAAAACAAGCAAAACAATCGAGTGGTAGCCGAAGAACCAAAAGAGACGTTCCCTAGCTAGGGAAACAAGCAAATCAATCGCTCCCCCTGCTCCAGGTGTACATACCCGAACCTCAACTATATGAGGGAGAACCTTTGCATATGGAAACGGCTAAGATATTGGCCAAGCAATGTAATATGTCTATTCATGACATTATTCACGGCGCTCATATGTCCAAGGCTGAGGTAGCACCCAAATTTGTTCTCGGGGAGCCTCTAGTCAGTTCTGAGAGGCTTCAGGATATGCCAACAAAAATAGAACGATTGCATGAATGGTACATGAAAGTATCAAAAGAAGAGTGATATTGGCTCATAGTGAAAGTTCGAAAAGAGTATTACTTCGCTGAAGACGAGGTCCCTATTGAATTTACAGAATTCTTTCAGTTATTCAATCTAAAGGAACTCGACAAATCTATCCTTAGTTCCTATTGTCTGTAAGTGATTACTTTATTTATGTAATTAAGTCTCTAGCTCAGCTTGTTCAACTCATTGCCGGTAAGTATACTCACTATATTCTTTTGTATGCTATATATAATGATGCAGATTGAAGATTCTCGAATGTAAAAGAAAGGCTATCAACAGATTTGGGTTCATTGACCCACATCGAGTTAATGGAGTTGTGCTAAAGGATAAGCCACTGGAGACCGAGCAAAACTTGCTCCGGTTTCTCACGAACCAGCATTTCTGTAATGAAATACTATTTCCTTACCACTTCGGGTGAGTGTGTTATTGTCTTTTACACATTAACTTTTGCTTACTCGATGGTCAGTATAATGATGAGTTACTGACGTATGTAAACCTTGCGTAGCTACCACTGGATTCTTCTAAGAATTTCAGTTGACTTGGGAAGAGTTCACATCATGGACTCACTAAACAAAGACATGGAAGAGCACCGCATCATTATCGATACGCTCCAGAGGTAATTTCAACCATTATCGCACTATATCGGTTTCTTTCGTTCATTTTCTGGGATATCAAGTAGTTATTAACTCATACATTCATTTTCTTTGTTGGGTAGGGTTTGGAAATGGTTCAAGAACAAGGTCTGCGGTCAATGGCGCGAGGAGCTATTTTTTAAATCGGTCTCGGCAAGTAGTACGAGCTAGGTCCGTGCATCTATTTAATTCTAGTTTACGTATATTTATCATGCTAGAGTTATTATTTGATTGAATTATATTCTTCTAAAGTGCGCGAGGCAACCACATGGGACTAATCTATGTGGATTCTACGTGTGCGAGTTCATTCATATCACTACTGAGAAGCCCTTGGAAACTGTTCAAGTAAGTAAACAATATATTCACCCTTTATTTTTATTACAAAAAGTTGTGTTGAGTCTAATTCATATGATCTCCTTCTTTATAGTTGGATGCGGTGCGGGACAAGCTCCTACCACAGGACCGCCTACTAGCAATCCAAGAGGAATTGGCTGGATTTTTTGTCGACGAGGTCATAGACCCATACGGAGAATACTCTATAGATAGACACTAAAGCATCCGTGTAATGATCTCCATGTAATCAAATAGACAGGCTCTGGACCCAGTTGAGACTCCATGTAATGATCGACCTCCATGCATGTATATGCTTGTAAGAGAAATTATATTATATATGCATCACCGTGTATAAGTACTGTGTAGTAGCGTTATGTATGTATACGAAAACTTGTCTGTAATGAAAACACAGAATGAAAAATAATTGAACACAAAACACAAAATGAAAAGAAAAACACAAAATCTTAAAACCCCATCTCCTGCCGCGGCAGCCAAATGGCCCAAAACGCTGCCGCAGCAGTGAACCTTTAGTCCCGGTTCGTGTTACGAACCGGGACTAAATGTCCTCCAGCCTAGCGCGGCTCGCGGGGCCACGTGGTAGACCTCTAGTCCCGGTTCGTAACAGAACTGGGACTAAAGGCCGGACCTTTAGTCCTGCTTTGGCAGTCCCGATTTGCAATCCGGGACTAAAGGTCCTTACGAACCGAGGCTAATGGCCTGGTTTCTACTAGTGTTGTCTCGATGTAGGGGGTGTCACGGGAGGTGTAGTCGTCGGCACAGAAATGTTCAATTGAGCCCTTGTCTTGTGGACGGCGGCGCTGAACCACCCTAACCAAACAAGGCCGAAGAAGAGCCAGACCTAGCATTCTGCAAGTCACCAACTGGATCAGATGTATCCATAGCATTATCAGAAGGCTTCTCATTGATATCATCATCAGGATCATCATCCCTCTTTCTCCACAAAATGTTAGCAATAATAATCCCGATCGACACCGGTAAGGTGTCCGTGTGTAGGTGTGTCCCGTGTTGCGTTCCGTATAGCTAGTCGATTAGGAGTAGAGTCCACCACCGAGTCGTATTGGTGCTGCGTCGTCTTGCCGGGTATTTATATCCCTATACGTACCTTGTAACTTGACGTGAGAATCAATGCAAGTCTATTAACAGGACCGAGACGGTCCTGTGGCCATACTTTGTTTTTCCGATGTACGATTGATCGTGGAGCTGAGCGAGCTAGCTGTTTTGGAGCTGAGCGAGCTAGCTGTTTTGATCAGGCTGATCATAGCTTGTTGATCGTGTCTTCTGTACGTGCACGCGACTCGCCGGAAGATTTCGTCATACGTCGGACTGCACTCGGCGGATCGGGGCTGGGCCAACAATTGGTATCAGAGCCTGGTGGAGTATCTCCTAGTAACGGGAGGTCATGACGAACCCGGAGGGCGAGTACTCCGGTGCGGCTGCGGGTGCACCGGTGTCGTCGCAGTACCCGCGGTACAACCACGGCAACTACACGATGTGGGCGACTCAGATGGAGTGGGCGATGGAGTCCAACGATATCTGGGAGGCTGTCGATCCCGGCGGCGACGAGTATAAGAAGGACGCGTCGAAGTACCGCAAGGACCGGCAGGCACTCACGGCCATCGGCTCAGTGATGCCGGCGGACGTGATGCAGCAGCTGATCTCGAAGAAATCTGCAAAGGAGGCGTGGGAGGCGCTCAAGACGCTAAATCTTGGGCACGAGCGCGTCCGCGAGGCGACCCTACAAACCTTGCAGAAGAAGTACGAGAATCTGGAGATGGGAGGAGACGAGACGCTAGACGCGTTTGCCTCGAGGGTAGCCACCTTGGTCAATGGGATTCGCGCACTCGACGAGAAGCTCGATGAGATCTCGATCGTTAGGCGCTTCCTTCGCGCGGTGCCGCCGCGTTACTTGTCCGTTGTGTCGGCAATCGAGCAATGCGTTGATCTCAAGACTCTCACAGTGGATGATCTGGTCGGACGGTTGAAGGCGCACGACGAGCGGATGAAGATCACCTGCGGCGACGCGAAAGCTGATGAGCACCTCATGCTTACGCGTGCCCAGTGGCAGGCAATGGTCGCCAAGGAGAGGAGCGATAAGGCATCTGGCAGCGGCGAAGCTTCTCGCCCGGCGAAGAAGTCGGACAACAAGCCGAAAAATCCAAAGAAGAAATTCGACAAGAAGAATCTTCGCTGCCATAATTGCAATCAGCTCGGGCACTTCAAATCGGAGTGTCCCAACCCTTCAAAGGAGAAGGCTCTCATGGCGAGGGAAGGAGATGATGGTCCGATGATGCTCATGATCGAAGCTTGCGAGTTAATGACCACCAAGGAATCAACTCCTCAGGAGTCCGCTACGGAGATTGTCACGCTCGTGGAAGAGAAGGTCTTTCCCCGGAGGATGCAGATAGCTCGTGACGTTTGGTACCTCGACACAGGCGCTAGCAACCACATGACCGGCGACAAGGCCCAGTTTTCTGAGTTAAACCTCATGGTGGGAGGCTCCGTCGATTCGGCAATGGGTCGAAGGTGGAGATTGCAGGGCGAGGCACTGTCCTGTTTGAGTTGAAGGATGGAGGTCACAAGGTACTCACTGATGTGTACTATATTCCCAAGTTAAAAACCAACATCATTAGTCTTGGTCAGCTCGCGGAGCGTGGATGCAAGATCGTGTTGGAGGACGAGTTCCTGTGGGGATATGACCGCCAAAGGCAACTCATCATGAAGGTGGAGAGGTCGAAAAATAGACTCTACATCCTCAATCTGGATCGGGCGGATCCAGTGTGCTTGATGACAAGCATGGAAGACTCGGCGTGGAAGTGGCACGCGCGCTACGGACATCTAAATTTCCAAGCTCTACGGCAACTTGGACAGAAGGAGATGGTGTGTGGCTTACCATGTGTCAATCACGTTGAGCAATTGTGCGACGGTTGTCTCATCGGGAAATAAAGGCGAGCCCCGTTTCCAAGGGAGGGACAATATCGAGCGAGCAAGGTTCTTGAGTTGGTCCATGGAGACTTGTGTGGACCGATCACGCCGGCGACCCACGCTAGGAACAAGTACTTCTTGCTCATCGTCGACGACTTCAGTAGATACATGTGGCTTGTGTTGCTGAAGACGAAGGATCAAGCTTTGCAAGCCTTCAGGATCGTGAAGATGGCGGCCGAAGTAGAGGCCGAGGCCAAGTTGAAGGCCCTCCGTACCGATCGGGGGGGTGAGTTCATCTCCAATGAATTCAAGGCCTTTTGCGAAGCTAATGGGATCCGGCGGTATCTCACCGCACCATATTCACCGCAACAAAACGGTGTTGTGGAAAGAAGGAACCAAACCGTGGTGGCCATGGCACGCAGCATGATGAAGTGCAAAGGCATGCCGGGCAGGTTTTGGGGCGAGGCAGTTAGTACAGCTGTCTATTTGCTGAATAGGGCGCCAACTAAGAGTGTAGTTGGCATGACGCCGTACGAAGCATGGTACGGACACAAGCCCTCGGTTGATCATCTTCGCACTTTCGGGTGTGTGGCGCATGTGAAGACGGTGTCCAGGCATATAACCAAGTTGGCGGATAGAAGCACTCCAATGGTCATGATCGGCTATGAAGCCGGTACGAAGGCATATCGCGTGTACAACCCGGTGGACAAAAAGTTAGGGGTGACGCGCGACATACTCTTCGAGGAGGAGAGGTCATGGAATTGGGGATCCGCAGAACCGGTACAGCCAATCTCAGATGAGATTTTTTCTGTTATTTATAACAGTGATCTTGAGTATGCAGATGATCAACCGGAAAAGAGCGAGGATGATGCAAATTCACGCGTCGGTCCCTCGACTCCGTCTTCATTGGCACGTACGGATTTGGCTGCAGCTAGATCGGACCCGGATCCGCGGGGCACTGGTGCATGCACAGAGAGCAACACGTCTAGCGCGAGTCCTGGAGCTGCACGTGGTCCAGGAGAAGACTCTCCGATCACAAGCAGCACAGCAACAGGTTCTTCACGTGGAGGAGTTTCACGTGGAAGACCAGCAGCTCACGAACGTACATGGCCAGGAGGACGTGCTTCCGATCGGGAGGAATCGGAAGGTCACGCTCACGACAACGCGGACAGAAATTTCGCTTTGCCAGTACGTGAGCGATTAGGAAGGTCAGCTTCCTCCACGGCTGAAACTTCAGAAGATCAGACGACAAGTACTTCATCAGCTCCAGCGTCTCCTCCGACTGTACAGGAAAGGGGACGGGCACCTACTCCGGAGAAACTGAGAAACGTCTTGGAGTTGTATCCACCGGAGGCTCTCCGCGGGCGCGGACGAGGTAGAGGTCGATGTTTACTCACCGAGGAGCCGACGAAGTTCGAGGACGCTAATATGGAGGAGTGTTGGCGTCATGCTATGGATGATGAGTTGGGATCGATCAAAGACAATAATACATGGGAGCTTGTCGATCTACCCAACAATCACAAGGCCATAGGGCTCAAGTGGGTGTACAAGATCAAGAAGGATGCTGAAGGGAAGTTGGTGAAACACAAAGCTCGGCTAGTGGCCAAAGGATACGTGCAAGAGCAAGGTGTGGATTTTGAAGAAGTGTTTGCTCCCGTCGCAAGGATGGAATCGGTGAGATTACTTATCGCTCTCGCGGCTCAAGAATCTTGGAAATTGCATCACATGGATGTGAAATCCGCGTTTTGGAATGGGGAGTTAGAAGAAGAAGTTTATGTGAAGCAACCACCGGGCTACATCAAGGAGGGTGGAGAACACAAGGTTTTGAAGCTACACAAGGCGTTGTACGGGCTACGGCAAGCCCCTCGTGCGTGGAACATCAAGCTTGATCGTACATTGATCTCTCTCGGATTCGAGAAGAGCCCACTGGAGCATGCGATGTATAAGCGAGGTAAAGGAAGGGATCATCTACTAGTTGGCATCTATGTTGATGATCTATCGATAACTGGAGCGGATGAGAAGGAGATTGCAAAGTTCAAGCTACAGATGAAGGAGTTATTCAAGATGAGTGATCTAGGCTTGTTGAGCTACTACCTTGGGATCGAGGTACATCAAAAGCTGAGTGAGATCACGCTATGCCAAGAGGCATATGCAAAGAAGATACTCGAGAAGTGTGGCATGGAAGAGTGCAATCCAACTCATGTTCCGATGGAACCTCGTCTTAAACTGAGCAAAAGGAATGAAGCATCCGCGGTTGATGCAACGGAGTATAGGAGTGTGGTCGGAAGTTTGAGGTATCTCATTAACACAAGACCGGACTTGGCCTATTCTGTTGGCTATGTGAGTCGCTTCATGGAGGCACCCACATCGGAGCATTGGATAGCCGTGAAGCATATACTCATGTATATCAAAGGTACTACAAACTTTGGTATTGTCTACTCGAAAGAGAAGGAGGAGGTGAAGCTACTTGGCTACAGTGATAGCGACATGGCAGGAGATATTGACGACCGTAAGAGTACCTCGGGCGTGGCATATTTCTTGGGAAGAAGCATAGTAAGTTGGCTATCACAAAAGCAGAAAGTGGTGGCACAATCATCATGTGAAGCTGAGTATATTGTGGCTGCAACTGCGGCGTGTCAAGGTGTGTGGCTAAGGAGTCTACTCGGTGATCTCACTAATCGGGAGGCGGAACGAGTGGTGCTTAATATTGACAACAAGTCTGCAATTTCTTTATGCAAGAATCCGGTGCACCATGACAGGAGTAAGCACATTGATACGAAGTATCACTACATCGGCAATGCATAGAAGAAAGTAAGATTGAAGTCAACTATGTTTGCATCGATGATCAGCTTGCAGATATCGTAACTAAATCTTTGGGACGAGTGAAGTTCGCGGAGATGGGAGGAAGGATCGGCGTACAAGCTGTGAAGACGGACAAATCGTGCTTAGGGGGTGATTGTTAGCAATAATAATCCCGATCGACACCGGTAAGATGTCCGTGTGCAGGTGTGTCCCGTGTTGCGTTCTGTATAGCTAGCCGATTAGGAGTAGAGTCCACCACCGAGTCGTATTGGCGCTGCGTCGTCTTGCCGGGTATTTATATCCCTGTACGTACCTTGTAACTTGACGTGAGAATCAATACAAGTCTATTAACAGGACCGAGACGGTCCTGTGGCCATACATTGTTTTTCCGATGTACGATTGATCGTGGAGCTGTTTTGGAGCTGAGCGAGCTAGCTGTTTTGATCAGGCTGATCGTATCTTGTTGATCGTGTCTTTGTACGTGCACGCGACTCGCCGGAAGATTTCATCATACGTCGGACTGCACTCGGCGGATCGGGGCTGGCTGGGCCAACACAAAAAAGGTATAAACTCAGGCTCTGAATAGTGCCTATATGTCCAACAAAACAGTGTGAAGTCCGGCAGGCACTATCCAGGATTCTTACTCAGCTAAAGCTGAAATCACGAGAGGCAGACGACAAAATTGCTAGGGTTTAGGGTAACCACAGAGATAATCACAAGAAACCAGTAGACACAGTAAAACATATGAATGCAGCACTATATCTCACAACTCCGCAGCCAAATTGATCATCAACGCATGTTCAGCGACTTGAACAGAAGACAGCTACTGACTAGTCAGGCGTGCTGCCTCTGCAGGGAATTACAGACAAAAAGCAGGCAGCAGCTAGTACTAACTAATCAATCGGAGATGCCCTTCACCGAACCACAACATCAGCAGCCCGTTATTGATAATCCCTGCTTCCTGCAGCTTTGGTTTGCACTTTGGACTGATCGTGTCTCTTTGTTTGGTGGCCTTTGTCTAATTCGGTGGCGGTACGTCTGTCGGACTGTTCCACGAGCAGACGTACTGTTCAGTCGGAGCCTGCACACGACTGGCAGTCTTTCGTTGTCGATAGAGTATAGTTAGTTTGCACGGGAGCGCAGATTATTCGAGCTCGTACACGTACTAGGTACGTATGTGCTCGTCTATGTATATGTCGACAGTAACAGGTAACAACCGCGTGCTTGAATTCACGCAAAGAGCTTGCTGGGATTGGAAGATCGGCAACAGGATTTTCCTTCTGGTGGTTTAAGCTTTAAAACCTACTCAATCAATGGCGCTAAGAAAAGAGAAACATGTTTGCCTGAAAAAAAAGGTATAGTAAAACAGAGTGCTTGTCTGATCTTACAGCATCTCCACCCCCCCCCCTCTCCCCACCCACCAACCACCACTCCGACGAATGAGGCTATCGGGGGCGCCGGATGAGGCCGAAAATTTGGCAGGCCAGCCCTGTCAGAAGGACACCAAAATTTTCCCTCCATTTCACCCTCCTCGCCGCCTCCCGCCATTTCCCCCCGCCCCTCCCCACCGGACTAGATCCAACACACGGCCCCGCCACCATGCCGCCGAAGAAGTACCAAGCTCCTAGCGCCTCCGGGAAGAAGGGGAAGGCCGAAAAGGAGCGGTCAGAGGGGATGTCGAACACGGAGTAGGCTTTCGACATCCAGCGGTGGCAGATGGAGAACGCAAGCCGCCGCTGAGGGAGAAGAACTCAAGGGTACGCAGGGAAGCGGAGGTTCAGGCAGCGGTGGCGCAGAGGGCCGCATCCATGGCGGGGATGGCGGCGCTGACTTATAGCGCTGGCCTGGACATCCCCGATAGCCAAAACATTGTCTCTTCCTCGTTGCCATTTGAAATTGTATCCCATTGTTACTATCGTACATTGCAGATGCGTGCCATGATCGCCGCCTACCGAGAGGACAACGACGACACCGAGTTCAAGTTCATCCATGTCTTTACATGGATCGAGGGGTGCGACAAGTGGATGGAGACGCGGACCGCACTCACCAAAGACAAGTATGCCGCCTACGACCCTAGTGCGCCGTCTGCGTCCTCGGAAGTCCGCCTCGTTGGCCACAAGAAAACCAAGGCCATGAGGGACGCGGCGCCGGCCATCGAGAAGTTGCACTCATCCATCATGGTCTGCATGGCTGATGTCGTCGCACATGCTGTCAACAGGGCAGAGCAGGCCACCAAGATGGAAGACGTCGCCGCAGCAAGGTGGGCGTCGGTCATCGAGAGGCAAGACATCAAGCTCGGCCTCATCAAGGCCAACATGATGACGAAGAGGAGGAGGGAGGACTTGGCGATCTTGATGGTCGACACGAGGGACATGGACGACGAGGCGAAGGTGTGGTGTGTTGATCAACGCACCTTGATCCTGTCCGAGAGCCGGGTGACACCGACCGCAAACCAAGACAGCACCCCGAATCTGGCGATTACGACCTCGGCCATGATCGGCACCCAGAACAACACCCCCACTCCGACGACTGCGACCCCGACTCGGATCGACACCCAGGCCAGCACCACTGTTCCACCATCGGCTGCCCTGGAGGTGCCTCCTACCGCGGCGGATGTTCTCGCCATTTGATTCTTGTTCGCATTATTTGAGTATGTTACGGCTATATTTGGTAGTTTAAGTTTGTAATCCAATTCTATCTCTAGTAGTCTTCTTGCCCTCAAGTCTTTTAGTACTATATAAACAGCCTAAGGGCTCACGATGTAATCACCTCTTGCAATATCAATACAATAAGTACTTTCGCAATCTTTTATGGTACCAGAGTGTGTCGCTCCTCGGCCTAGGTTTTAGCCGCCGCTTCCGCCGCGCCGTCCCCGGCGAGGTCGATCTCCATGATCTCCGCCGGGGCATCGCATCTCGTAGCTAGTTTTTCTTCCAATTCCCTAGATCGGTTTAGTAGTTATAGCAAATTTCTTTTTTCCTATTAGATCTATTTTTCTTTTAGCCACCAAAAGTATCGTCCACAGCTGCATGTCGTCATCGCGCGCCTCTACTTCAACCTCGGCGTCGACTCAACTCCAGCAAATCATCGTCAACGATCGTGGCAAGGAGGCTCCGCGTGGTGCTCCAAGGGATGCCTTCACGCGCTGCGTCGGCTGCTCCGTCCTCACGTCGTCTCCACGCCGGCCTGTCTTCGCCAACATCTACCGGGATGCACGTCCCTGAGTACGCGTCTCACCGTCAACAAAGGGTTGCACCTTCATCACCCGTAGTCATCATCACTGACAACCATCTAAACCAACAACATCACCACATCATCGCCGCTATCATCGATTGTGGTCATTGTCAACGCCAACAAGTTCTTCTCCACAAGCGACGCCGTGCTCAAACAAGCGGAAAATACGAGTCTAATCCCCGAAATCGACTACCGCTACAATTCAATCGCCATCGACAATTACCACCATCGTCTTCGTCCACCACGACCTTGCCGCCAGAGACGCAATCTAATTTTTATTTGCACAAGTCTGTGCTCAATTTTTCTTGTTGCAGCCACTTTGTCTACTCCGACACGACGGACAACTTCTACACCGACCATTTACGGAAAATTTTCTATGCTCCTCAATCCGGCTCTGGCAGGCATGGCTCATGATGGTCCCTGTCTTCACACGTTCGGTATTGGCAACACCGATGCGTGCCTTCGTCCCCGACACGCTCCCGAGTCTGGCAAGCTCGGCATTGCGGGTCGAGCTACTTCTACCCAAACTACGTCTACCTCAACTACTACGGCGAATTCTTCAGGATCAACGATGACATCGACCACAACACAACAACGTCATCGACTTCATCAACGGCGAGAACTTCCCCAACGGCACCATCGACCACAACTACAGCGCCCTCACTCCCGGCTACATCGATATCGGCTTATTCTCCAGTCAGACCGTCTACGTCACTACCGATCCGACTGCGGGGAGTATTGGAGTATGTTACGGCTAGATATATTTGGTACTTTAAATTTGTAATCTAATTCTATCAGTAGTCTTCTTGCCCCCTCCCAAGTCTTCTAGTACTATATAAACAGCCTAAGGGCTCACGATATAATCACCTCTTGCAATATCAATATAATAAGTACTTTCGCAATCTTTTACGCATGTTTATTTTGATCGCTAGACTTGCACTGCGGCAACTTGAGGCGATTTATTCGTCATGATTATGATGCATCTGATGGCGGCAAAACTTTGTTTGTTTAATTTTCAACGACTCTGAATGTTTGACATCGAGGTACAGGTCGCTATCTCCACTGTGATCATGTCGACCAATCGGTAAGTCCAGGGTGTAGTCTCATTCGGTGAAATTTCCACCTGTGTTGGGCACTCAGAATTTGGAACGATGTGAAGAAAAATGCACCTGACTTGTGGCGCCCGAACAAATATCTACTGTCTCTGAGTTTTTTTTTTAGGGATCTACCGTCTCTGTGTTCATTACATACGATTTTGTAGATGTTTATATTGTCTTCAATTTTTATAAAATATATTTGCTATGCTCCCTCCATTTCATTAAACAAGGTGTATAATTTTTTTCAGAATTGTCTTGTTTTGCAGAAAGAATGCAGTCTATGTTATTGAAACAACAGGCAAACACGCCACTATATTCATCAACATAAGCTAAATAATTTGGCTTACTCGAGTTGTGGGTATGAACTGTAATGATTTAGATTTAAACCAGAATATAGACTATAGAGCAAACGTGAGAATTAGACCCACGGTGATGCGTTTTGATGATTTTTTTTCATGTGCAAAAAGTTGCCACCGACCAACGTTGAATTGGCACCTTGTTGGCACTGAAGCAACATTTAATTGGCACCCTGTTTTTTTTTGACAGAGTTTTGGCACCCTGCACCCTGTTGGTACTGAAGTTAACGAGTACGCTTCATTAATCTACCTGCTTCAGATAATACATTTGCTTTTCAACAAGCAAGCCTCGAAGCCCTTTGACAGGGACAAACTGTATCAGGTCACCAAACTCTGGTACTACATCTAATAGCTAAAGTAAATCCGTTTATCAGAGCACCTTTACTAGTGTTCCCACGAGGGGCTCCCCAGGCTATTTTTTCGTTCGGATGACGAGTTTTCGTCCAGTCGTCTTTTCAGGACGCCGAATTTAGTCGGATTTTGGTCCAACTTTCATCTTGCGTTCCCAGACCCAACCCGTCCCTCGGAAATCGCCTGATAACGTCGGATGAAAGGAAAAACTGGTGGGCCAACCTTGTCAGCGAGACATCCTATTCCCCACCGTGATTCGGATCTTCCGCGAAACTGAGCCTCCCCCGCCGCCACATCGCCGCCGGTGTCACCCCGCCCCGCCCAGCCGAATCCACGCCTATAGAAAGTACCACCACCGCCACCGCATCTTTTCCCCTCGCTACGGGCCTTGTTTCGCCTTCTCACGTCTTCGTCGGTAGCTCGACTCTATTCCAAGCTTGCGGACACCTCGCCCACGAAGTGTTCGGAGTTCTGCATGTTCAGTCATGAACTCCGACGATGAAGAGATGTCCGCCCTGCTGTTGGAGAAAGAGACCGCCGCAGCCGCCGAAGATGAAGAGCATATGCGGATCCTCGACTCCCTGGCCAAGTTGTACAAGCAGACTGCAGCACCGAAGCGTGGAGGCTCGGCGAAGGGTCGCCTAAAGTGCAAAGCAAGGTAGCGGATGGAGGTCCACTACATGCTATACGCCGACTACTTCGCCGATGACTCTTCCTCGAGATCGTGTATGCCATCCGAGAGTACGACCCCTAGTTCATATGTAAAAAGACTGCACCGGCATGGTAGGATTTTCCTCACTGTAGAAGTGCAAAGTGGTGATGAGGTTGCTTGCATACGGAGCTCAGGGTGACAGTGCCGACAACTATCTCCACATGGCCGAGTCCACCGCCATCAATTGTTTGTACATGTTCTGTAGGATAGTGATTGCAGTGTTTGGGTCACAATACTTGAGATCACCTCTGTTGAAGACACTGCTCGGATCCTCGCAGTCAGTGAAAATAGAGGATTTCCTGGGATGTTTAGAAGCATCGACTGTATGCATTGTCACTAGATGAATTGTCCATTTGCTTAGCAGAGAATGTACAAAGGCCACAAAGGAAGTTGCAACGTGATACTCGAGGTACTTAAAGTTGAAATATTTTTTACATATATCATAAATTACTAAAACTTGAATTAAATATTGTATTCGTTGTAAAAGTCAAAAATGAGATTATGCATTGTATATTGTGTAATATAATTAGGAATTTAATGAGGATAAAATATTAGAATTGGACTAAAAAATTTCAAAAATTAGAAAGCTAAATTTAGTACTCCCTTCGATCCATAACAAGTGTCGCTGATTTAGTAAGGCATAATACAGAAAACTAGATCACAAGAGAGAGGGGAGTCTATGTATTGATGAGTAAAATCATCAACTAGAAATAACCCACATTTTCAATACTAGTAGGATTTGTAAAACAAAGGGTCTGGGAAACTGCTCAGCACCCTAATACAGGTGTCTATCTCATATATATAGAGGTACCAAGCGGTACAATAAAGATATTTATAGAGGCTACCTATATATAGTCTAACACCCTTTCTCAATCTTAATTGTGGCCTGATGTACAAAGAAGGTTAAGATTGCGCCTACAACCTACCAATTGTGGTTGTGGTAGAGGCTTCGTGGAGATGTCAACAAATTTATCTTTAGAGGAGATGAATGTGGAGTGGCTTCTGTGCGACTTGTTCCCTCACAAAGTGATAGTAAAATTCAATGTGTTTCGTTCAGGTATGGAATACCAGATTAGATGAAAAGTATGTTGTGCCGATGTTGTCACATCAAAGGACTGGTGGTTGATCTTGAGAGACTCCCAACTCTCTCAATAAGGACCATACCCATATGACCTCAGCTGTAGTATTAGCAACTATATTATACTCAGCTTCAGTACTGCTGCGAGACAGTAGCTTGCTTGTGAGCATTCCAATAGGACCAAAGAGCATAGCTGATGGCTCCAAAATAGCCATATTTTTCCGCATTTAAATATTGTTTTTAGTCAAGCAATTGACAAAAATCTCTTTAGCCATTCCACTAATGACCAATTATTGCAAAGATATGCAAACCATTGCTTTGAATTATATTGTGCAGGAAATCATGATTTTCAATGCGAAAGAAGGAGCCATAAATGAAGATTTTGAGGAAGTCTACACGGCCAAATAATTTTGGAGAGCCACCATTCGCAGATTGCATCACAACACCACCAAAGAAGATCCACACCATAGTTTATCGCCTTCATCTTCCATCCTCTCCATTAGCCATAGGCATTACTTTGTACTTGAGATATCCTTGTGATTCGGCGACCATTGTAAGAATATTTGATTTCAATCTAAATATTTTGCATAATATTTTCTATCCTTGATCTTACTGTTATGAGTGAGTAGTCCTCACGGGCTACAGGTTGAGGTGAAACATCGCAGCAATTATGTGCATCTAATCTATAGGAGCATTATGTCTTGTTTGAATAAGAGATTTGTTTCTTTTGTTTCTTTGTATCTTGCCTCGACCTTTGGACTTGTAGGTACCCAAGACGTCTGAGATTGGTAAAGGCTTAATGTGAGATACTTGGCTAGCGGCGATCTCATAGAAAACCTAGTGACAGAAAGGGCTGTATGGTCTTCGCTTAGCGACCCATTTGGAAATAACAGCAACATCTCTCCTTAAGGATTTGGTCTATGTTTTTCACTTAATAAATGTTTGTAGCCCGGTACTTCGTGGTGCAACCGGTTCGATCAAAAGGGTATTGCTATACCTGTGACTCGCAGGGGCTTTAGTATATTAGGATGTGCTGCCCAAAAAGATTATATCTATTAAAACATTTCACATGATTGTGCCTATTATTATATTTTATCCCATATGATGTGCAGCTACAGGTGAATCTTCAACCCTAATCTATCTCCATCCATTAAAACAACCACGATATAAAGTAAACTAGATTGGTCCAGAAAACAAAGGTAAAACAAAACAACAAGGTCTTGTAGATGTGTCCTTTTTAATTCCTTTTAGCATTGTTTCATAAGGTTAGATTAAACCTAGGTCTACTAGAGAAAAAGACTATTATAATACATCCATGAATCCAGATCGAAAGTATCAACCCTTTTTCTAACATCGTTGCCGGGGAAACAATTCGCTATCCTGGTGAGGTCATTAGAGACCTTGTTGTTTTATTTTTGTTTATAGTTTATTTCTTGTTATTAGTTTACTTTCTTGTTATCTATTTGAAAACCCCAAAAAATTAGTTACTTGTTTTTTGTTCCCTTTACCTTAATAATACCAAAAAGAAAGAGACATGGCTCAAAAGAAACTTGGGGAGGGGAGTATGCTACTCCCACCGATGATTTTATTCATGCACCTATCACTCAGCACGCTGTTGATGCGTAAGCATATGATATTAAGCCTAACCTTTTGAGTTTGGTTCAACAGAACCAATTTGGAGGCTCATCTTCTGCGGATTCAGGTTTGCACCTAAATACTTTTACTAAAATTTGCGACATGATGCGTATTAAGGATGTTGACCCAAATGCTATTAAATTCCGTTTGTTTCCTTGCTATCTACAAGGAAAGGCTAAGGACTGGTTGCTAACCCTACATAAAGGCACTATTATATCTTGGGAGGAATGCATTAATATCTTTATGACTAAATTTTTTCCCTAGTTAAGACTATACAACTGAGATCTAACATTACAAGTTTTAGACGAGAAGACCGCGAGCCACTAGCGCTTGCATGGGAAAGGATGCAAGAAGTTGTAATGCTAGTCATGGGTTGGAAGAATGGCTTATATTGTATTTATTTTATAATGGCCTTAACCCAATGTCTAAGTTTATGCTATATACTGCAGCAGGAGGAACAATCATGGGAAAGAAAGTGAGTGTTGCAAAGAAGCTACTTGATGATATGCAAAATAACCATGTCCAATGGCATGTGGAAAGAACCTCGAAAAGGGTGAATTCAATCACCGAGGTAAATAATAAAGAGCTTACTGTAAAGGTAGATGAGTTACTCAACATAGTAAAGGGTAAGTAAGATACCCAAATTAATGCTATCACTACCGACGTTAATGATGTTAATTTTATAGGTCGCACTCCTTATAATCCTGCTTGGAAGAATCAAAATTTTGCCTCTAATGTTCAAAAACATTACTCTAATCCTATAGGATCTCCTTACAATAATTACGATAATCATAACGGAGCAAATCATGACAATCTCTCTTTTGAACATACTGTTAGAACTTTCATGCAAGCTCAAACTGAGCAAAATAATATGCTTATTAAAATTATGGAGAACCATGAGACTAGTATTCGTAAATTATCTAATCAAGGCGTAGCAATTAGAAATGATGTGCAGGATCTATAGGAAAGGACAAAGATCATGGAGGCACAATTGGGCAAGGTAGCTGAGATCCAAGCTCTCATACTTGCAAAATTCGCTGGTAAGCTCGAGCCAAACCCGGTAGAGGACCACAAGATGATGAGGGCATAAATAAATGAAGGAAAGCCTGAAGAGCTGGATTATAGCAACACGCCAACACCTGAATACATCGTAGAAGATCTGTTAAAGATTAACAAGGTAATGATGCTACATACCAACAATTTATTCAACAAGTAGCATCTAAAGTTCGAGAATTAGAAATGGAGTATAAGATACTAGCTGATAAGCTTCCTGCTAAGTTAGATCATATCTTTGAGTCCACTATTAAAATTAAAATTGATGTTAATGAGATATCTGCACTTTGTGATCTTGGTGCAAGTGTCTCAACAATTTCCAAGAGTCTATTTGACAAATGAAATTTGGGATCTTTTGTAACCACTAAAATGAGACTCCATCTTGCTGATTCAACTTATAAATAAGCTGTTGGGATAAAAGAAAATATAGTTGTCGAAATTAAAGGAAGTCCTGCTCTTATTGATCTTGAATATAGTGGACATGCCTGAAGATCCCATAACACCAATAATTCTAGGTAGACCATTTCTAAGAACTATTAAAGTTTTGATTAATCTACATGAGGGGAATGTGAGAATAGGGCTACCATCTAGAGATCCTTTTATAGTCCACTTCCCTAGGAAGAACAAGGTCAAACCTAATAATGATGATGATGGCATAATTATGCTAAAAGCCAATTACTTTGGAGTGGGTGTTCCATTCATAAAACCTAAATGATCACCATCTGGGTCAAGCTAATTGACCTTAACTAGACGCGCTTCATGGGAGGCAAACCATGTGAAATAAAAAATTACTCTTGTGTTAGTTTTGTTTTGTTTTTGTTTTTAATAAATCATGTCCAAGAAGTCCTTTGGAGAGAGGAGAAGAAAATAAGGTAATCCTCGATCTTTTATTTACTAACACATGGTGACATAGGAATGCCCAGTAGGCACCCAACTACAGCCTACCTGGTGCAGTCCGATGGAAGGCCCACATGAAGATATATCAAGATCCATGAAGCTCATATGGACACGGAGTCCCAAACACACAAGACAAGGAAATCTCAAGACTAGAGTTTTAATCTAACTTGTAACCAACTCGTATTGATACCTGAGATCTAGCCTCCCCATATATAAAGGCTAGAAGGGTCCAACGAGGAAGGCACCCAATAGATAGATCTACGATCTCCCACAATAGAAAACACTCGTAGCATACACATATGCCAGATCCAATCCGCGCATCCGCCTCCATCAGCGACCTTGTAATCCTTCGGATCATCATCAATCAAGAGCAGACAAGCAGGAGTAGGATTTTCCCTCTGAGGGCATGAACCTGGATAAACATCGTGTCCCCTATGTGCTTGTTTGCTAGCCGATCGATGCCTCCAACGCTCCCTACTTACTTGAACCTAAGTCCATCAATGATGGATATTGATGTGTTAACCCTTCATCACATGGTCTTAAGGTACTGCTGATTTTTATGAAGTCTATTTGCTCTTATTTTGTCGTTTTCTAAGATGTGCAAAGGCATGTGAAGCTACTAAC
This sequence comes from Avena insularis, assembly GCA_023614405.1. Taxonomy (NCBI): domain Eukaryota; kingdom Viridiplantae; phylum Streptophyta; class Magnoliopsida; order Poales; family Poaceae; genus Avena; species Avena insularis. The sequence continues at coordinate 160,776,813 of CM042690.1, read as the reverse complement.
TAAATTCCACAAGTTTTTCAGCTTCCAGGGCACAACAACCACTAGTACGACCGGGAGACCCCGTACCACACGCCCGTACCACATCACAACTCTGGAAAATATAAGTGTTGATTTTTGCTGCATGACTCAGTGGTCACAAAGACCACTGGTACGACCGGAGACGGTCATACCGCCCGTCCGTACCGTACTCTCGAGCAAAATATCAACTTGCAAGCAAATGCAGTGACCGAATAATGACCAGTAGTACGGGCACGCGCGCCCGTACCGGGTGGGCCACTGGAAGGAGTCCTTCGACCCCAAGGTATGCACTCGTTATGGTCGGGCTCCGGCCGTACTGCCTTCCCATACCACGTACTCGACCGCAATATCACCCTAAGAAGATATAACCCTAAAATTCCCAAAACACAAATTTCTCTTTGTTCTACCTCCAAACTCCAAACCACCTCTATTGGATCTTCAATTCTACTCATTCTTTCTTCGATTCCTTGCACCCATTTGATCTAAGGTATGTTTCTCCTTTGATTTCCAACTTATTTGTCTCAAAACCTTGCTCAATCTTTCACCATTATCAATCTAGACTTAGGTATTGTTCTTGAGCTAATCTTGATCTGTTTGTTACAGGAGTTTCTTTTGTAACAAGTGTAGAGGATCATGTATGCTATGTTTCTATTGGATTAAATTTTGATTAGCTTTATTTTCATTTTTGTTTTAGATGAACACGAGGATCCATACACGTGTGATGGCTGCAGAACAAGCTGCACCACCCATTGGCACACTAACCCCCGAGTCACTTGGTATCGAGTTCATCGAGGAGTTTCAGTGGAACCGTTTCAACCGTCTCAAGCTCCGAAAAATCAAGTCCACCAAGTGGGCGTGTCCCTATATCCTGAACCAACTAGGCATTCATGATAATTTCGATTTACTGTGCAACAATGTTGGTTTGTATGACTTTGTATTTCAGGATGTCGCCACGTACCGCCGCTTAATGCTTGAGTTCCTCAGCACCTTGACACATTCGGTGTGCTCACACTATTGCCCCGAGGAGCAAATGCCTGGAATTGATCGTATCAACTTTCGTCTTATGAACTGTGAGTACTCCTTGACACTCGACCAATGCGCTCACCACTTTGTATTTGCCAACAACACCACCGACATATGCTCCACCACCTTTGTTTTGAATCTGTCACCCTTGGCTTGCTTTAATAGAATGAGAATTCGTGGAAACACACCCAAGGGAAACCAAATTGACCACCCTGTTGTTCGTTATTTGTTTTATGTTATTGCTAACACCATGAAGGCACGTGGTGAGTTTACTAGAGTCAATGAGGAGCACATGATAATCCTCGCTAAAGCTGCAATTCCTAACTGTAACTTAACGCCAAATTTGGGCGTCCTTCTTTTGTTTTATCTTAAGCATCAAGCTCTGCAGCCTCGTGGTTCCATATGCGGAGGAGGAGTCATAACCATGCTTTCACATGCGCTTCTTATTAACCTAGGTAATATCCAACCGTTGGAAGGATACCGTTGTCTTGGTTTTTCTACTCTGAGAGCTTGTGGTATGATTTCTAGAACTAATGGTAGATATTTCCTTGATATACCTGGACTGTATCACTTGATCCTAGCTCCTTTTCCTAATGGTCTATTCTCTATCGAGGATGGACGTTTGCATTATGACATGTAGGTTGATGCAGTTCTACCCCAATAAGAAGTACCCGTGGATGAAGAAGGAGAAGATAAAGAAGTAGAACAAGAAGGACTCGAACAAGATGTGCAGCCACCAAACTTCTACACCACATATGATTATATCTATGCTCTCGAAGGAAACATCCAAAACATGAACAACCTCTCCATCAACCTTCGATATGCTATTGCCACCCTCGCCGCCCAGTTCAACTATTGGAGAAGCCAATGGAACATGGGAGATTACCCACCACCACAATGAGCAACAAAAGGGCTTGCAAAATCCTGAGATTGGGGATGTGACCCCAACAATTTTATTCGTGTAATAATAAGGTTGTACTCTTGCTCCTTACGAGCTTTGAAACACTTGTGTTGGTGTTTGTTCCAACACTTTGCTTTTCTTTCGCTTTTGTTTGCTTTTCTTTTCTTAGTTCCTTGCTTGGTCACAAGTTCTTTTCTATTCTCTAATCCCCATCCTAAAAATACAAAAATATTTTTCCCTTTTTCCTTTTTCACGAAAGTGGATTTGATTTTTACCTCTTTGCTTTAATTTTATTATGGGAGTGATTTTACTTGAGTTTTGAAGGAACACATCCCTATAAGGAAGAGGATTATGAAGTCGCTCATGAGAGGTATGTCCTATATCTCCCACTTTTGAAATTTGAATTGTTTATATTAGTTGGTTGATTTGCTAAGATGTTATGTTAGTGGGGGTAATTCAAATTAGTTAGAGTAAAGCTTTTTATTTTTAACAATGATTAATTATGGAAGCTTTTTCTCTAGTTCTTTTAGCTATCGAGTCTTTCCTTGGAAATAATATTGCCAAACAAGTACAACAAGAAAAAGTCTCAGATTTATGACTTGTTTGATGAATGATTGTCTTCATAGTTTAACTTTGAACATACTTAACCCATAGATGTTTTGATAGACTTGACGACACTCTTGAAAGGATATGTTTGATTGAAATGAAGTCTAGCCGTAATTGTGATGCATGCAAAAGCTAACATTGTGGATCAAACGGTGATACTATTTAAAAAGTTCTATGTTTTTGAAGCACACCTTTGGATGCCAACAACTCCGCTGGCCTACGAACGATCAATGGTACAACCCTTAATTTTGGCTATGAGTTGACGACATAGGTGGAACTTGTCACCGTAATGGGCAAACATATTGGTACTCTGGAAGGTTGTGCAAACCATTGTTTAAAATAATCACTCAATGGTCCTTGTTGAGAATTATCCCTGAAAGAAGGAAGAAATATATATATATATATATATATGAATATCCACATAACAAGTCCTTGGCATGGTCTCATAACTACTTTATGAATTTTCTTGAAAGACAATGATTGGAATAGAAGTGTTTTAATAGCCTTGATTTACTGATGTGGGTGTCAATAAGACACTTCACTGTTATTCTACTTAGGACATGAACTCTCTTAATCAATTTTGCTACTATAAAACATCCTAGTGTTCCTTAGCAAGCTGAGAATTAACTAGAGGAATTGGATTGATTGTTATACTCTTAGTTATTTATACTTATATTAAACTGTACTTTGATTATCTTGAGTTATCAAAGATTATATAGTGTTCTTGGCATCTCTCTAACTTTGATGAGCCTTTCAAATGGAAAAAGTGCTGGATGCATATGACTACTGACCGTAAGTGAATTCATATTATTGTTGTTTCAAGTTTAAATGCTGAATTGCTTATAGTTTTGTTGCTTTTCTTGCTTGAGGGCGGTCAAGGTTTGAGCTTTGGGGAGGTTGATGGCTCCCAAACGAGCCACTTTTTGCGTTTAAACATTGTTTTTAGTCAAGCAATTGACAAGAATCTCTCTAGCCTTTCCACTAATGACTAATTATTGCAAAGATATGCAAACCATTGCTTTGAATTATGTTCTACAGGAAATCATGCTTTTTAATGCGAAATAAGGAGCCATAAATGAAGATTTTGAGGAAGTCTACACAACCAAGTAATTCTGGAGCAATAACTAGGCGTCAAAGGCCATAACGACCATTGGCACGGGCAGGACCCGCCTATACGGTCTTCCCATACCATGTGTCGGTGGCTTCGTCTCGTCAAACCCTACAACTTTTTGAAGGCACCTATATAATTTGAGGCCCCAGCCGCCGCATAGAGACTCACCATTCTCAGATTGCATCACACCACCACCAAAGGAGATCCACACCATAGTTCATCCCCTCCATCTTCCATCCTCTCCATTAGCCATAGCCATTACTTTGTACTTGAGATCTCCTTGTGATTCGGCGACCAATTTAAGAATATTTGATTCCAATCTAAGTATTTTGCACAATGTTTTCTATCCTTGATCTTATTGTTATGAGTGACTAGTCCTCACGGGCTGTTGGTTGAGGTGAAACCTCGTAGCAATTATGTGCATCTAATCTATGGGAGCATCGTGTCTTGTTTGAATAAGAGAATTGTATCTTTTGTTTCTTTGTCTGTTGCCTTGAATAAGAGAATTGTATCTTTTGTATCTATGGGAGCAATTGGACTTGTAGGTACCCAAACCCCCGAGATTGATAAAGGCTTGAAGTGAGATACTTCGCTAGCGGCAGTCTCATATGAAACCTAGTGATAGAAAGGGTTGTACGGTCTTCGCTTAGCAACCCATATGGGAATAAAAGCAACATCTCTCCTTAAGGCTTTGATCTGTGTTTTTCACTTAATAACTGTTTGTAGCCCGGTACTTCGTGGTGCAGCCGGTTGGATCAAAAGGCTATTGCTATGCCTGTGACTCGCTGGGGCTTTAGTATATTAGGATGTGCTGTCCACAAAGATTATCTCTATTAAAACATTGCACATGATTGTGCCTATTATAATCTTTTATCCCATATGATGTGCAGCTACAGGTGAATCTTCAACCCTGGCTTATCTCCATCCATTGAAATAATCATGATATAAAGTAAGCTAGATTGGTCCGGTAAATGAAGGTAAAACAAAAAATCAAAGTCTTGTAGATGTGTCATTTTTAATTCCTTTTAGCATTGTTTCCCAAAGTTCGATTAAACCTAGGTATACTAGGGAAAAAGACTATTATACTACATTCGTGAGTCCGAATAGAAGGTATCAATAGCCCCTCATGGATCGCCTATCATCAGGACTGCCAGCCCAATCTGCATCTGAGAAGGTTGTGAGGTCACAAAATGGTGCAGGCTAGAGAAGCAAACCGTATGAGGCAGTGAGACAGACGTAGAGCAGAATACGCTTCACAACTGACCAATGATACAAGATGGGTGCATGAAGATACTGTCACAAACGATTGACTATAGAGGATATGTCAGGTCTAGTGATAGTCAGGTACTGCAGACCACCAAAAAGGTTGTGGTACTTAGTAGCATCATCAGGAGAGAGAGGATCCACATCAAGAGCAGACAGTCGATCAGTAGAAGACATAAGAGTGGTAGCATGTTTGCACTTCAACATACTAGCATGGCGCGGTAAGTCCAGAGAGTACTTGTGTTGAGTGAGAGTCAACCCAGCAGAAGATCGTGAAACCTACAAACCAAGAAAGTAGTGCAAGGCACCCAAGTCCACAGCAAAATCACCACTCAGCATCGATAGGAGGTGATCGGTAGTAGCATCAGAGAAGCTGATGAGAATGATATCATCAACATAAACTAGCAGATACATCGTGACCTCGGGATGCTGAAGAAGGAATAGTGATGTGTCAGCAATGGATGGAACAAAATCGTGAGCCCGAAGAATAGAGCCAAGACGTGCATGCCATGCATGAGGAGCCTGCTTAAGTCCATACAACGCCTTAACAAGGCGGAAGAGGTGCTAAGGATGCACAAGATCAACAAAACTTGGGAATGATGTATATAAACCTCATCCTCCAAAACTCCACGAAGAAAGGCATTCTGCACATCAAGCTGACGAAGAAACCATCCTCGAGTAACATGCAAAGAGAGCAGTAAGCGAATGGTAGTAGGATTGACAATGGGGCTGAAAGTGTCTTCATAATCAAGTCCATACCTCTATTTGAAGCCCTTGGCCACTAATTGTGCCTTTTAGTGTTCAATAGAGCGATCAAAATGCTTCTTAACTTTGAAGACCCACTTGGAATCAATAATATTGACACTAGAAATAGAAGGGACGAGCTGCCAAGTATCATTCTTTAGGAGTGCCTGGAATTCTTGGTCTATCGCAGTGAGCCAGTGAGGAATACCAAGAGTGGCCTGGAAGTGTCGAGGTTTAGCTGTGGGGTCATCAGCAGCATGGGCCACATAATCAACAATCTATGTAATGGTCCCATCGGCGCACTCCTTCAGACGAAAAACTCCAGTATGACTACATGTGTGAGCGCAAAGAGCATCAAAAGTAGGTGGCCTCGGTTGTGTCGAGCCAGACGCGGATGACAGAGGCAGATCCATATCACTCGCCATTGTCAAGGAAGCTAGCGATACGGACGACATAGGCGACACAGACGTCAGCAAATCTAGGTCGGGCGATGAAGGCCTAGGTGCAGGGGAGCCAGCGGTGTCAATATGGGCGGTGAAGGCCCGCTGGGGACCGGAGCAGAGGTGGCCATCTAAGGTGGCTGGCCGAGCAACAAAATGGAGCAGGCCGGGGAGGCAGACCCGGGTGCTGGGCCGGTCGAGCTGGCGTGGTAGAGGCTATCGTGGGCGAGGCAGCCACGAGCGAGCGGGTGCGACCGAGCGTGCATGGGGAATGCACATGATCGACGTCCTGAACATGATCGTCGTCCATCGCCTCATCATCGAGGAGCTCGAGGTGAGCACCGCAGCCGATATGTGCAGCATGGTTAGGAAGCAATGCATGAGTATATGCAACATCTGCAAACTGATCTAGGGAAGGTATAGTGGAGTGCACAGGTGGTGTGGATGTGGTGGTGTTGGTCGTAAGTGAGGAAAATAGGAACACGTTCTCATAAAACACGACATCACCAGAAATATGGACGCGATTTGTGGGAACATGTAGGCACTTGTACCCTTTATGGAGGGAACTATACCCAAGGAAGACACATTTCTTAGACCGAAACTCTAGCTTACGCTTGTTATACGGATGAAGATTAGGCCAGCTTGTGCATCTAAAGACTTTGAGGAACGTATAATCTAGGATTTCATTGAGCAAGAGTTCAAGAGGTGTTTTCATTTGAAAAAGTCGTGAAGCAAGCCTATTTATGATAAAATAGGTTGTGGAAAAAACATCACTCCGAAAACAAAATGGAACGGAGGCATGAGCTAGTAAGGTTAGACCAATTTCTATAAGATGATGATGCTTACGTTCGGTAGCGCCATTCTGCTGATGTGTATGAGGACAAGAAACACAGTGCGAGATCCCAAGCTTGTAAAAATGCATTGTGGTTGTGATATTGAAGCCCCCCCTCCAAGTCGGATTGAACATGAATAATTTTGTGCTTAAGGAGACGCTCAACATGTTCTTGAAACTGAATGAAAACATCAAACACATTAGATTTACGTTTAATAAGGTAAACCGACTATAAGCACCAATAAAACTGATATAATAATTGTGGCCACTGACAGACGTTTGAGCATGACTCCATACATCATAAAACACAAGCTGGAGAGGATGTTTGACTACACGACTCGACTCTGAAAAAGGAAGTTGATGACTCTTGCCTTACTAACAGGCATAACATACGGTGTCAGCAATTTAATTGGACACAACTGGAAGATCATGATGATGCAGAACATGGTGAACTATAGGAGTAGCAGGATAACCAAGACGCGCATGCCAGTCAATAGATGACACACGGACACCACTAAATACCTAGGGGCATGCGGCACATCAAGCACATACAGGCCATGGCGTAGATGACCTCTAATAAGAACGGTTCTCGTGTCCTGATCCTTGATAAAGAAATGAACAAGTTGAAATTCAGCGAGGATATTATTATCACGAGTAAGTTGAGGAACAGATTACGTGTAGCAGAAGGAACACGAAGGACATTGAGGAGATATAGTTTTCTAGAATTATGTGTAAGAAGTGAGGTCTGATTAATATGTGAGATGTGCATACGTGCTCCGTTGGTGGTGTGAACCTGATCATGACCACGATATGTATCATGGGTGGAGAGCTTGCCCATCTCACTCGCTACGTGATTGGTAGCCCCCGTGTCCATGTACCACGTCAGATCAATGGGGTAGAATGGAGTGTGTCCATGCTTCTTACTCACCACAGCAGCCGCAACCTGCTTGTCATTGTCCTTGCCATTGTTGCCAATGCTGAGGATGTCCTCCTTGAAGCAACGATGACAGTGGGAGGAGGTATGACCCTCAAGGCCACACAACTAGCACACTTGCTGGGCGCTGCAACATGGGAAATAGGCGCACGAGCGGCCACCACCCGTGATTGCCTGCTGGGGTGGGGGTGTCGGCTTGCCACCAGACGGTAACGACTTCTGAGGTCTATCGTGGGCTGTGGTGTTGGCGAAAGATAAGCAGGGGGAAGCATGACGAGCCTTGCTGCGCTGCTCTCGACCAAGGAGGTGCGAGTAGAGCTCACGGGGCCGAATCAGAGTGTCATGACCATTGATGTTCTCAACAAGATTATCATAGTCGCCATCTCGGACGTTCAGGATGTAGGTGGTGAAGTCCTCGGAAGCGGCTGCCCGATGGAGGCCAGTGTGTCGGTGAGGCTTGTCATCTTGTTGATATAGTCCATGATGTTGAGGTTGAGGAGCTTGGCCTCGCCCAGCTCGGTGCGTATAGCATGAGCACGTACCTAAGACTGAGAAGCGGAGCTGGTGTGAAGAGCCGTCCACGCATCTCGAGACGTAGCGATGAAGAGGACTAGCGACGAGACGCTCGGCATGAGCAAAGACTGGATGGTAGAGAGGATGGCCTGATCGTGGGCCACCCACATGTGATAACCCGGATGATACAGCGATGGGCATAACAAGGAGACATCGATGTACCCCTCCAAGTAGCGACTACAGAGGAGCGGCAACAACTGCGCATGCCAAGACATGTAGTTTTCCGGCCCGAGCTTCACTAGAATGAGGTGCGAGAAGTAGAAAAGCGATGACGCCATAGCGGGATCTGCAGGAGCCGATGGTTGTGACGCGTAGAAGCCCATCGGCGGGGCCATATCCAGGTATGGGGCAGGGAAAGCTAGCGTCGATGGAGCCCCGTAGGCCGGTGCTGCACCGCCGTATGGGGACGATGGTTAGACGCCCCTATGGAGCCCCAGACAGAGCACCATAGGGTGGCGCGGGTGGAGCCCCATAGTGTTACACGGGTCATGCCGCATATGGTTGCAGAGGCGGAGCACCATAGGGTTGCGCAAGTCAGGTAGACAGCAACGTCAGGAAGGTGCCGTATGTCAGGGAAGGGGCGTCGTAGGTCGGTGCTGGGTAGGCTCCATAGGGTGCGGGCGCGGGCCCACCATAAGGCGGTGACGTGGCCACGCCGGTCAGGAAGAACGGGCGCCAAAGGGAACCAGCGGCGGCAGATCGCCCTCAAGGCCAGGGGCAGCGGGAATGTTCGTTTGTGGTACCAAACTTGGTGGGTGAGCGCACCGCGGTACCCGAGTTGCCATCAATCACGCGGAGGGGCCATAGTAGATTCGCCAATTGTCTAGAAGGATCAAATGGGGGTGAATACAAATCTAACGGCCAAACGGTCATTTGAACCAGACGAAAAACGGTTGAACTCAAATACCGCTGTTAGGTCAACTCTTCTTGGCCCGCCATGTCAGTATTCCCCGTTATCTTTTGCTGTCGTGGACTAGCTTACCCCTGCGTGGACCAGATCCCTGAGTGGACCAGATCTATTTCTTTGCTCTGCTCTGGTCTTCTCCCCTGCTCCCCTCCCCATAACATTTGCTCAGCTCCGGCTGCTCGTCTCAGATCGGAGCTCACACTTGCTCTAATTTGCGTCCCTGCCATGTCCGGTCAACCTCCCACGCCTCTAATCGAAGCTCGCAGCCGTCGCCATTGCATCGTCCGCCGTATCGGAGCTTCACGTCCCCGGACTAATATCTCGCCTCTGGCTAGTCCTTCTCGCACAGCGGAGCGCGTCCCGTCGGGCGATCCAGGCCGGCGATCGGCCTCGGGAAGTTGCGTGCTGCCACGCACCCCAGGCATGGTAGCCCTGGCACAACAGTTCGACGACCACGCTCTCATGGCCACCGTGTTGGGCGTCCGTCCCGCCGCAGAGTTGCCGCTGTCGGCTTTATGTCTCGTTTAGGATCGGCGAAATGAGGTCAACATTGAGGTATGCGCCATTCGATTTTTTCATCCGGTTCGAGCACAGCTCGAGACACCGAAGCGCATTCTTCCGTTCTTTTGAGTGCTGCGGGAGAAAATGAGCTTCATGCATTGGCATCGCGCTTTGTGGGTGGGACGATCGCTTGGGGCAACCGTTTCTTCTCCAAAGTCGTCTTTGTGACCTCCCATTGGATGCTTGGGGCGGAGGCCCTCAAGCATGTCGTCGATAACCTTGGCGGCGAGCTGGTGGAAATCGTGCCGAAGGCGAGATGGGTCATCAGTAAAGGCGTGGCTGAAAGATCCGACGCCGTTCCTAAGATGTACGAGGTCAGATTCCAAGCGAGGCGAGGCGATAGCTTTCTTTGGAAGCACCCGGTCATCATCCACCTGGAGGAGGTTCTGGAATCGGTACATGGCATTCAGGGCCCCGAAGAGGCTGCCAGAAAGCGCCCTCGTTGCCTGCAGTGTTGGCCTGGAAGGATCGATGGCACAGGACCGCCACCGTTTCGCGACGGGCACACAGTTTCGGTGGGGGGACCGGGATTGGACGAGCTGGTGGTTCTGATTTCCCTCGAGTGAAGACAGAGCTCTAGTGAATTGCCGTGGTATGTGTGGCTAATGAATTTGTAGTATGGAGAGTGTAGCAGGAAGTTAGCATCGACTAAAAATGTGTAATAGTTTGAATCGATGTAGTACGTGTGTGTAATAGTTTGAAGTAGTATGTGTGTGTAATAGTTTCAATCGATGTAGTATGTGTGGGTAATGAATTTGATGTAGTGTGTGTGTGTAATAGTTTGAATCGATGTAGTTGAATACCGTGCTTTATAATTTCTGTGAATAACCAAGGACAACCTCATGAAAATAGGGTGGTCTGGCAATGAGCAATGTTAATTCGGTGGATGCCAGGAAAATGTAGTCCATCTCCTCTTCAAGTACAAGGTAGATACATTTGTAACACGTTGAACTGCAGGACCATTTTGCAGGCAACAGAAGACAAAGGAAAAATGGTTTACAAAGACGAAAGCGCAAAATCTGTAGTCTCGATAAAAGATGCCGATTAATCGGATTGAACCACGACTACTAATCGAAGGAAATAGGTACTTGATAGTATTTGCTTACAACAGTAGTACTTCCATACAAAAGGGTCTTATACCTGCACAAAAGTGGGCTAAACTTCCTAATAGTTTATAGAACAATTCGTCAGCATTTCATCTACAAAAGCCATTCTTTAGTCTGAACTTAACTATTCTACACTAAAGAAACTACAGATCTCCACCAGAAAAGTTGGCTGGCCAATTGCCTTGAGAGGACATAAGTTCTTTGATCATTTTACCCAAACTGATCTATTGCCTTCCCGCCAAACTACAAGAAATCTGCATCGTTCATGCACGAGCGATTTGCATGTGCCAGTCCCGGTTCAGTTGGACCATCCGCGCCGCTGCAACGATTTCTTTGAAACTGAAATTCGACATCTCCTTCTCGGGATCATAGGTCCGTGTGAACTCGAACCTGAATTCCGGGGCTGAGCTGATGCCCGCCGCCGGCTCTGGCTATCGAACAATCCAGCATGCTGAGTGTAGACGCTTGGTCGCCGCCACGGTATGGCCTTCGACGGTGCGTAGGATGGAGTGTCTTTGCCGCAGATGGCGTGCTCCTAGCCTACCCCACTGAGGTAAGGTAGTCCGTGCCGAAGCGTGGACGCGAGAGTTCCTAGACCTTGGCGCTGCCCTGTTCGAGGGTGTGTACCCTCGACGGCGGCATGCTCTCATGAATGATTTGATACGTACCTTGTTCCCACTGCCTAGAGCATGCCGTAATGCCGCCGCGCGATTTCTCCACATCGCTCTCTTGGCCCTGCTTGCCGCATCTAGCGCCGACGACGGCGCAGTCGCTGCCGCAGCCGATTCGGCACATTCAGGGAAATCATTTGCCTGGCAGGGCAATGGAAGACCGGCCTTGAAGTAGAGCTTCATGGCCTGCCTTAGAGGGGCTAAAATACCCCAGTTTCGGCGGCTGTCGTGGTGGCGGCAGCGGCTTAGGCGGGGCCATGTTACCCTAGTTGGTGCGGCATGGAGGAGCTGCGCAAGGCGAACTGTGGTTAGTCGGAGAAGGGGAGTGAAAGACTGACAGTAGGTTTAGACTAAGGGCACGCGTGAAAATAACCATTTCCCATTTCCTTAGAGGGTAATAATTCGGCTCAATCTTTATTTCCCTTCTCAGCATAAGAGTGCGAACATATTAAAAAGATTGGTCGTGGCTATCCACCTCATCAGGCAATGTACAAGAACAGGTAGGAGACGAGACTGAGTTTCATTTTAGAAATGTTGACGACCGTGCCCTTATGTTTATATGATATTATTTATATGCCACCATGTACCGTCGAGTTTAGCAACACCATCAAAAACAGGGGATAACGACGTGGCGTCGTCGTGTTTTATTTTTTTAAGGGCATCAGAAACAGGGGATGCCGACGTGGCATGTTTTCTGACTGGCGGGCCCGCCCCCTCCACCTTCAACGGCACGCATCCCAGGTTCGAGGGATGGTGCCGCCCACCAACACATTATTGTGCAATTTTCCATGTGGGACCTAAATTCCGGCGCTGAGCTGATGCCCATGTCGAACACAGAGAATTCTGAAAGAAGCTACTAAAAATAAATACTTTGAATTCTGGAAGTACTAAATTAAAATACATTACAATTTTGTCTGAAAGTTAATACGCATACTGCTCATCGAAATAATATAAATACAGTACAAATTTCTACTTCAAAAAATAGACCTGAAAATGCTAGCAAATAACCTAGGATGAATATAGGATTCATTCTCCCCTATATATTTCATCGTCTTCGGCTCCCACGTGCTGGAACACACATTCAGAGAACTCTCTCCGTCTACAATGTGCTGCCAGTATCTCGTCCAGAGGGTAAGGCCTCGGTGTATGTTCCAGACTTAAGCCATACTTCATTGTTGGTTCCTCTTCCTAGGCTTGAACCTCATGATCGTACGGTCTGATATAATTCCTGTAGTATATGCAACCGGGTTTGACTATGGGGTGTAACCTGGTGTCAATGGAGATAGACCGACTGTAATCAACAAAGAGGGCACGACTTCCAATGTCACCGACGGCCTCGAGAGAGCGGTTCTCCGTGTCCACGCGGTACAACACCGCTTGCCCTTTAGCGAAATCCCCGTTCAACACAAGAAGCAGATCACCATCTGACTCCACAAGGTAAAATTTGTAAGTTCCGCGTACCTGTTCAAAGACTGGGGCCAAAATTATTTTGGCCATCGTGGATGCTTTCATGCTCTAACTTGATGTTGGTCGACAAGATGTCTCCATTCTCAAGTAATGCATATAATTCCCCTCGGAATGTCGTCATGCAGTCCAGAAGCATAGCAGGAGGTGGAAAATACAATCCTTCTCCAAATGATTCATTGATTTGCCCCGTTGGGGTGCTCTCATCGGCCCATGCAATACGATCTGGATAATTGGTGCAAACGAACACCATCATCGGGGACTTCGTCACGACGACATATTGCAGAGGATCAGATGGTATGTGTGCTTGAAACTCAGTATTAGACTTATGAGTGATTGGGTTCAGAAGCAGAATCTGGTACGGCTCCAACCTCTGAGCAAGCACGATGACGCCACGAGAAACATCGATGAAGTAGAATCTTTTGGAAGAAGAGGGCATCAGTTAGCACTAAGATGTTTACAATGGAAAATACCAATAAATATCGGATGTGAATGTGAACCTGCGATGGACGTCCATTGGATTTGTCCTGAAGCAACGACCAGTGGCGAGGTTGAGGAAGGTGAAGTCGCCAACATCTAGAAGTGTGTGATCTATCATGATCTAGTTGTTGAGATGGAATTCGGGCACCTTTAAAGTGCGGCGCCAATCGGTGCAGACTTCCCGACAAGCAGCATAGGTGTCGACGTACTCCTCTTTCTCCAGCAAATAGTCGGCGATCTTGTGAAGTGGGTCGGCCGGGAGATCGGCCCAGTTCCTCTTCATCCGGCTACTGGCCATGGCTTACATGCGGGAATGTTTTGATCGAGGAAGAAAGAAGAATTACCACTGCGAGGAGAAGAAGAAGAGGATAACAGACGAGGGAGACGAAGCGGAACTGCCACTGCGAGGAGACGATGAGACGGGGGAGAAGAAGCGGAACTGCCAATTCAAGTTTGGATCAACGGGCTTTTTTTCGGAACTAGCGCGTGAACTAGCCATGCACTGCATGCAAGTTTTGATCAAACAGACTGACATGTGGGACCTGCTAAAAAATTCCGTGAAGTGCTCCCCGTGCATAGTGCGCTAACAGGTGGCATGTCGGCAAAGTGGCGGGGCCTCCTCCTCCACGACGGTGTGCATCCCAGGTTCGAGGGCTGGTGCCGCCCACCAACACATTATTATGCAATTTTCCATGCTTTGTCACAACCAGCTCCACCCCGCTCCTCTCCTCTGCTCCTGCCACCGCCACTCCGGCCACTGCCCTCCGGGCGTCGTCCTCCCACCTCCTCCCTACCATCCCTCCGTCCCTCCCCTCCCTGCCCTGTCTCCTTGCTGCCGCCCACCTCCCAGGCACGTCGGGAAACAAAAACCAAGAGTCGGCCGTTGGGTTAGGGGCCCAACAACGCTGGTGATCCGGATCCCGCTCGGAGATGGATCCTGCGAGGCTTGAGAGCATGGATATGGGTCTTGCGCGGCTAGAGAGCACGGAATCTCCTTCAAGTCTGGAGAGCACAGAGGACAACAAAACTGGGGGAGAGGAAGCGGGGTGCAGAGCTTTAGAGGTATGGAGCCCGGAGAAGGTGCCGTGCATCCACATTGAAGGGTAAGAACTGTGATTCCTTGTCTGCATACCCCAATTTAAAGAGATTTAGGGTGCACTGTAGGGAAAGTAATGTGTGTAAATGGAGATTACATGCATCTCCAATGCAGGGTGGACATCCATTTCAGGTTGCAATAGCTACATTTAGTTTCAGTCTTTCTCATATTTATTCTACTGATAACTAGCTCTGAATTATTTGGATTCTTATCGAATGCAGATCAAAGTAAACACGAAGAAACACAACTGCCCTAATACTTCTTTAAGTGGTAAAATTAGACCGGCGACTACCAAGTGGATTGCTGCTACTGTACTTGACTGGGTGAGGCAGGATCATAACATTGGACCTGTTGAACTTAGAGCAAAGATTAGCAAAAAGTTTAACGTTCTGATTCCTTATCACAGAGTCTTTGATGGGAAGGAGATGGCTCTAGACTTCCTTCAAGGCAAGTGGAATGACAGTTTTCATATGTTGTATAGTTTCAAAGCTCAGGTAGAGAAAACATCACCTGGTAGCGTTGTTGACATCGATTATGAGGTTGTGAAAGGGAGAGAAAAGGTCTCGAGGGGGTCAGGTATAAGCAGGCAGATAAGATATGCTTCAGGAGATGTTTTGTCTGCCTGAAGGCATGCTGGAAGGGGTTCCTAGACGGCTGCAGGCCATACTTGGCAATAGGCGCAACTTCTTTAACAGGGAAGTTCAGGGGACGTGTTGCTTCTGCTTGTGCTTTGGACGCGCATAATTGGCTTCTACCTGTAGCTTATGCTGTTCTTGAGGGTGAATCAAATGAAAGCTGGACATGGTTCATGCAGAGACTACGGGAAGTAATTGGTCACCCTGAAGGCTTGGTGATACACACCGGTGCATCCGAGGGTCTTGAGAATGCTGTTGATGCTGTGTTTCCTGGGGTTGAGCATAGGGAATGCATGCGGCACCTCGCTACTAACTTCACGGAGAAGTTCAAAGGAAAGATCTTTGAAGAGGACTTGTGGTGATCAGCATACACATACATCCCAAGCACGCATGCTACTTACTTGTAGAACATGTATGTAGTGCCAAAGGTGAAAAAATACCTTGAGGAACACCACACCAAGCTATGGGCCAGAAGCAAGTTTGGTGAGTTAAGCAAGGTGGATTTTGTATGCAATAATTTGGCAGAGAGTTTCAATGATAAGATTTCGGGCATGAAGACACTTGGAATTGTTATTTAGTTGGATACAATAAGATAGTGCATAATGGTGAAGATAGATTTAAGGCAAAGAATTTGTGCAAGAAAATTTTTAGGCCATAAAATAGTTCCAAAGGTGGTTATGTTACTGAATGCAAGAACCAGGGCAATGAGAACAATAAAGATGAGGGTGGTCAGAAGTTCCCGAACATTGGCTGAGGTTTATGCAGAATACAAGCGTGGAAGTGAACGGAGGTACACTGTAGACATTGGAAACAAGACTTGTTCATGCAGGCAGTGGCAGATTACTGGTCTGCCATGTCACCATGCAATTTACTTCATCTTAAAGCTTAGAGGTAACAGAGCTGAAATAGAGAACTATGTCGACAACTATTTCTCCGTGGACAAGTTTGCTGCAACTTATGCAGAAAACATACCACCTATGGCCGATGAAAATGATTGGGAGATTGTCGATCCAGGGTTCAAACTTCAACCACCAGTTCTTAGGAGGCCACCTGGGAGGCCTAGAAAGCTAAGGATCAAAGCCTCCACCGATAAAGGTCCAAGGCTGGGAGCTAGGAAAAGGAAATACGGACATTATGGCGGATTTGGCCATATCAAGAGGTTGTGCAAAAACCCAGTTACGCATGCTATTGTCCCTGTTCACACCTCGGTAGCAGAAAATGAGGCTTCTCAGCCAGAACTGGCGGAAGAGCAACGCGAAGACGGTGATGAGCACTTGGAGGAAACCGTACGTAAGCAGCCAATTTATAAAGAAGTGGAGGTGCCGGCGAGAAAATGGTGTGAAAAGAAACAAAAGGGTAAGCGGAACGGGGAGGAAAGGGCAAATAATGGAGGTGTATTAGAATATGAAGAAGTTGCAGGGGTGATTGAGGATGTTCTTGAGGATCTTTCGGCTAACTGCAGGAGAAATAATAAATCCCTGCCAATTTCATCTTTGTACGATTCTCTGGATGAAAGGTAAGCTTAAAAATTGTTTTATTTGCCATTTTATCATATTTTTTTATCCTCATCAACTGATGCTTAATGCAGCGTGGGCTAGCAGACTAATAAGAGGAGCAGAAATATGCGGGCACACTAACGCCGTATGTTGAATTATATCATTGAAACTAAACTAGCTGTGTCGTCTTTATTTATATCTAGCGCGTGCAACGTGTCTGTGATGGGGTCATGTGGACCAGATTACATTTTTTTAAATATTATTACATTAATTTTTTACCTGCGTTTAGACGCGGCTACTAGTTCCCATCTCCCTTGCATTCCCATCTCCTCTGGCGCACTCCAGAATTATGGCTGTGCCATCAAGTAGCAGATTCAGCGTATTGTCCCATCAGGTATGAACACAATGACTTTGTTTGTTCAGAATTTGACGACTTTTGATTAGTTTGAAAGACAGAGAAACCTAAAACATGTATCTAGACATGTTTGGGTATAAACACATTTATTAAATATCTAAAAAAACTAAGTCAGTTATATCTGGACAGGAGTAGTACACTATTACAACACGCTCGATCCCTTCTCCTCAGGCGCACTCCAAATTACGGTTGTGACATCAAGTGCTGGGAGCAGAGTCAGCGTATTGTCCCATTAGATATGTCAGGGAACGCGCAAACTTTATTTTCAGGATCAGACGAGTTTCGATCGACTAGTTTCAAAGATAAATACAACTAAAACATGGCCAACATATATAGATTATGACAATAATCGACCATGACTCAGGTGACCCAGATCCAAAGAGCGCATTAAGATACCGTACAAAGATTTAATTTATGCTTAAGTGGCCCTAATCAACTATGACGCTCTTGCAGTCTCCATCATTAACGACGTTGTCCGCGTCACCGCCAGCCTCCTCCGTGTTGGAATCGATGCCGACGTTCCCGGCAGCGTTCCTCCTCCTCATGGATTCTTCACGGAACGCTGCATCGATAACGGTGGAGGTCGTATGCCCAGGCACTGCCCAGAAGCGCTGCCTCCCTTCGAGGTTGCGCAGATCCGGGTGGATCTCCCGCCGGTGGGTTCCACACAGCTCAATCAACGCAGCCCGCTCCTTCTTGAACAGCTTTCGCCAGTACGCGCTCGTACGCGAGTACCGTGCTATTGCCCGCTTCCGCTCCGACAGCTGGCGGCGGCGCTCCTCGATCTGCCTCGCCGACGCGTTGTTGCTCAAGAGTGGCGTGACAGGAACCCCGGTGTAGCTGAGCTCGAAGCAGGCCGGAAGCCTCGCTAACGGCGGCGCGAGTATGTCGTAGTGGGCGAACATTTGAGCCTCGTGCAAGCTGAGTTTGGGCCTCTCCCTCTCCATGGCGATGAAGGAACACGATTTGATTTTCGGCCCCGAGGTTAAGGGGATAAGGGCAAGGACTTAGGCCTAGCATAGTTGCCACGGCCAATCAGCTCGCAGAACATACTTCTCGCGGATCGCCCTCGTGAAGGACATCACCATCGTCCATGCACCCTGATCCAACGGCGCCTAACAATCGGGGATCGGGTCTTCTAGAAGCCCAGAGCGGTTACTGGTTAGTTCTGCATCCCGATTGTTTGTGGCCAATGGCGGTAGTTGAAAATAATACACATTTCAATGACACTGGTGGATGCATGTGTGGTCTCTAAAGAGAACACACATCCAATGACTCTGGTTGTTGTTAGTAAAAAGAGCACACATGCAATGACACTGGTAGATCCATATGTGGTATGTAAAAATAACACACATGCAATGACTCCAGTTGTTGTTAGTGAAAAGAACACACATGCAATGACACTGGTGGATCCATGTGTGGTCTCTAAAGAGAACACACATTTCAATGACACTGGTGGATCCATATGTGGTATGTGAAAAGAACAGTCATGAAATGACTCAGTTGTTGTTAGTAAAAAGAACACACATGCAATGACACAAGTGGATCCATAGGTGGATTATGAAAAGAGCACACATGCAATGACACCGGTGGATGCATGTATGGTCTCTGAAGAGAGCACACATTTAAATGACTCTGGTTGTTGTTAGTAAAAAGAACACACATGCAATGAAACTGGTGGATCCATGTGTGGTCTCTGAAGAGAACACACATGCAATGACTCTGGTTGTTGTTACTAAAAAGAGCACACATGCAATGACACCGGTGGATCCATGTGTGGTCTCTGAAGAGAGCACACATTTTAATGACTCTGGTTGTTGTTTGTAAAAAGAACACACATGAAATGACACTGGTGGATCCATGTGTGGTCTCTGAAGAGAACACACATACAATGACACTGGTTGTTGTTACTAAAAAGAACACACATGCAATGACACTGGTGGATCCATGTGTGGATTGTGAAGAGAACACACATGCAATGACACTAGTGGATCCATAGGTGGTATGTGAGAAGAACAGCCATGAAAAGACTTTGGTTGTTGTTAGTAAAAAACACACATGCAATAACACTGGTGGATCCATAGGTGGATTGTGAAAATAGCATACATGCAATGACTCCAGTTGTTGTTAGTGAAAACAACACACATGCAATGACACTGGTTATTGTTACTAAAAAGAACACACATGCAATGACATTGGTGGATCCATATGTGGATTGTGAAAAGAGCAAACATGCAATGACTCCACTTGTTGTTAGTGAAAAGAACATACATGCAATGACACTGGTGGATCAATGTGTGGTCTCTAAAGAGAACACACATCCAATGACTCTGGTTGTTGTTAGTAAAAAGAGCACACATGCAATGACACTGGTAGATCCATATGTGGTATGTGAAAAGAACACACATGCAATGACTCCAGTTGTTGTTAGTGAAAAGAACACACATGCAATGACACTGGTGGATCCATGTGTGGTCTCTAAAGAGAACACGCATTTCAATGACACTAGTGGATCCATATGTGGTATGTGAAAAGAACAGTCATGAAATTACTCAGTTGTTGTTAGTAAAAGGAACACACATGCAATGACACTAGTGGATCCATAGGTGGATTATGAAAAGAGCACACATGCAATGACACCGGTGGATCCATGTATGGTCTCTGAAGAGAGCACACATTTAAATGACTCTGGTTGTTGTTAGTAAAAAGAACACACATGCAATGACACTGGTGGATCCATGTGTGGTCTCTGAAGAGAACACACATGCAATGACTCTAGTTGTTGTTACTAAAAAGAGAACACATGAAATGACACTGGTAGATCCATGTGTGGATTGTGAAGAGAACACACGTGCAATGACACTGGTGGATCCATAGGTGGTATGTGAAAAGAACAGCCATGAAATGACTCTAGTTGTTGCTAGTAAAAAGAACACACATGCAATGACTCTTGTTGTTGTTAGTGAAAAGAACAAACATGCAATGACTCCAGTTGTTGTTAGTGAAAAGAACACACATGCAATGACACCGGTGGATCCATGTGTGGTCTCTGAAAAGAACACGCATGCAATGACACTAGTTGTTGTTACTAAAAAGAACACACATGCAATGACACTGGTGGATCAATGTGTGGATTGTGAAGAGAACACACATGCAATGACACTGGTTGCTATTACTAAAAAGAACACACACGTAATGACACTGGTGGATCCATGTGTGGATTGTGAGAAGAACAGACATGCAATGACACTGGTGGATCCATAGGTGGTATGTGAGAAGAACAGCCATGGAATGACTCTGGTTGTTGTTAGTAAAAAGAACACACATGCAATGACACTGGTGGATCCATAGGTGGATTGTGAAAAGAGCACACATGCAATGACTCTAGTTGTTGTTAGTGAAAAGAACACACATGGAATGACATTGGTTGTTGTTACTAAAAAGAACACACATGCAATGACACTGATGGATCCATAGGTGGTATGTGAAAAGAAAACACATTTCAATGACTCTGGTTGTTGTTACTAAAAAGAACACACATGCAATGACACTGGTGGATCCATGGGTGGAATGTGAAAAGAACACACATGCAATGACACTGGTGGATCCATAGGTGGTATGTGAAAAGAACACACATTTCAATGACTCTGGTTGTTGTTACTAAAAAGAACACACATGCAATGACACTAGTGGAGCCATGTGTGGTCTCTGTAGAAAACACAATTTCAATGACACTGGAGGATCCATATGTGGTATGTGAAAAGAACACACATGCAATGACTCTGGTTGTTGTTAGTGAAAAGAACACACATGCAATGACACTGGTGGATCCATAGGTGGTATGTGAGAAGAACACACATTTCAATGACTCTGGGTGTTGTTACTAAAAAGAACACACATGCAATGACACTCGTGGATCCATGGGTGGATTGTGAAAAGGGCACACATGCAATGACACCGGTGGATCCATATGTGGTATGTGAAAAGAACACACCTGCAATGACTCCAGTTGTTCTTAGTGAAAAGAACATACATGAAATGACACCGGTGGATCCATGTGTGGTCTCTGAAGAGAGCACACATTTTAATGACTCTGGTTGTTGTTTGTAAAAAGGACACACACGAAATGACACTGGTGGATCCATGTGTGGTCTCTGAAGAGAACACACATACAATGACACTGGTTGTTGTTACTAAAAAGAACACACATGCAATGACACTGGTGGATCCATGTGTGGATTGTGAAGAGAACACACATGCAATGACACTGGTGGATCCATAGGTGGTATGTGAGAAGAACAGCCATGAAATGACTTTGGTTGTTGTTAGTAAAAAACACACATGCAATAACACTGGTGGATCCATAGGTGGATTGTGAAAATAGCATACATGCAATGACTCCAGTTGTTGTTAGTGAAAACAACACACATGCAATGACACTGGTTGTTGTTACTAAAAAGAACACACATGCAATGACATTGGTGGATCCATATGTGGATTGTGAAAAGAGCAAACATGCAATGACTCCAGTTGTTGTTAGTGAAAAGAACACACATGCAATGACACCGGTGGATCCATGTGTGGTCTCTGAAAAGAACACGCATGCAATGACACTAGTTGTTGTTACTAAAAAGAACACACATGCAATGACACTGGTAGATCCATATGTGGTATGTGAAAAGAACACACATGCAATGACTCCAGTTGTTGTTAGTGAAAAGAACACACATGCAATGACACTGGTGGATCCATGTGTGGTCTCTAAAGAGAACACACATTTCAATGACACTGGTGGATCCATATGTGGTATGTGAAAAGAACAGTCATGAAATTACTCAGTTGTTGTTAGTAAAAAGAACACACATGGAATGACACTAGTGGATCCATAGGTGGATTATGAAAAGAGCACACATGCAATGACACCGGTGGATCCATGTATGGTCTCTGAAGAGAGCACACATTTAAATGACTCTGGTTGTTGTTAGTAAAAAGAACACACATGCAATGACGCTGGTGGATCCATGTGTGGTCTCTGAAGAGAACACACATGCAATGACTCTAGTTGTTGTTACTAAAAAGATCACACATGCAATGACACTGGTAGATCCATGTGTGGATTGTGAAGAGAACACACGTGCAATGACACTGGTGGATCCATAGGTGGTATGTGAGAAGAACAGCCATGAAATGACTCTAGTTGTTGCTAGTAAAAAGAACACACATGCAATGACTCCAGTTGTTGTTAGTGAAAAGAACAAACATGCAATGACTCCAGTTGTTGTTGGTGAAAAGAACACACATGCAATGACACCGGTGGATCCATGTGTGGTCTCTGAAAAGAACACACATGCAATGACACTAGTTGTTGTTACTAAAAAGAATACACATGCAATGACACTAGTGGATCCATGTGTGGATTGTGAAGAGAACACACATGCAATGACACTGGTTGCTGTTACTAAAAAGAACACACACATAATGACACTAGTGGATCCATGTGTGGATTGTGAGAAGAACAGACATGCAATGACACTGGTGGATCCATAGGTGGTATGTGAGAAGAACAACTATGGAATGACTCAGGTTGTTAGTAAAAAGAACACACATGCAATGACACTGGTGGATCCATAGGTGGATTGTGAAAAGAGCACACATGCAATGACTCTAGTTGTTGTTAGTGAAAAGAACACACGTGGAATGACATTGGTTGTTGTTACTAAAAAGAACACACATGCAATGACACTGGTTGATCCATAGGTGGTATGTGAAAAGAACACACATTTCAATGACTCTGGTTTTTGTTACTAAAAAGAACACACATGCAATGACACTGGTGGAACCATGGGTGGAATGTGAAAAGAACACACATGCAATGACACTGGTGGATCCATAGGTGGTATGTCAAAAGAACACACATTTCAATGACTCTGGTTGTTGTTACTAAAAAGAACACACATGCAATGACACTGGTGGAGCCATGTGTGGTCTCTGTAGAAAACACAATTTCAATGACACTGGTGGATCCATATGTGGTATGTGAAAAGAACACACATGCAATGACTTTGGTTGTTGTTAGTGAAAAGAACACACATGCAATGACACTGGTGGATCCATAGGTGGTATGTGAGAAGAACACACATTTCAATGACTCTGCGTGTTGTTACTAATAAGAACACACATGCAATGACACTGGTGGATCCATGGGTGGATTGCGAAAAGTGCACACATGCAATGAAACTGGTGTATCCATATGTGGTATGTGAAAAGAACACACATGCAATGACACTGGTGGATCCATGGGTGGATTGTGAAAAGTGCACACATGCAATGAAACTGGTGTATCCATATGTGGTATGTGAAAAGAACACACATGCAATGACTCCAGTTGTTGTTAGTGAAAAGAACATAAATGCAATGACACCGGTGGATCCATGTGTGGTCTCTGAAGCGAGCAGACATTTCAATGACTTTGGTTGTTGTTAGTAAAAAGAACACACATGCAATGACACTGGTGGATCCATGTGTGGTCTCTGAAGAGAACACACATGCAATGACACTAGTTGTTGTTAGTAAAAAGAACACACATGCAATGACCCTGGTGGATCCATAGGTGGAATGTGAGAAGAACAACCATGAAATGACTCTGGTTGTTGTTAGTAAAAAGAACACACATGCAATGACACTGATGGATCCATAGGTGGATTGTGAAAAGAGCACACATGCAATGACTCCAGTTGTTGTTAGTGAAAAGAACACACATGCAATGACACTGGTTGTTGTTACTAAAAAGAACACACATGCAATGACACTGGTGGATCCATATGCGGATTGTGAAAAGAGCACACATGCAATGGCTCCAGTTGTTGTTAGTGAAAAGAACATACATGCAATGACAATGGTGGATCCATGTGTGGTCTCTGTAGAGAACACACATTTCAATGACACTGGTGGATCCATATGTGGTATGTGAAGAGAACACACATGCAATGACTCTAGTTGTTGTTGGTGAAATGAACACACATGCAATGACACTGGTGGATCCATAGGTGGTATTTGAGAAGAACACACATTTCAATGACTCTGGTTGTTGTTACTAAAAAGAACACACATGCAATGACACTGGTGGATCCATGGGTGGATTGTGAACAGAGCACACATGCAATGACACTGGTTGATCCATATGTGGTATGTGAAAAGAACACACATGGAATGACTCCAGTTGTTGTTAGTGAAAAGAACATACATGCAATGACAAGGGTGGATCCATGTGTGGTCTCTAAAGAGAGCACACATTTCAATGACTCTGGTTGTTGTTAGTAAAAAGAACACACATGCAATAACACTGGTGGATCCCTGTGTGGTCTCTAAAGAGAACACACATGCAATGACACTGGTTGTTGTTACTAAAAAGAACACACATGCAATGACACTGGTGGATCCATGTGTGGATTGTGAAGAGAACACACATGCAATGACTCTAGTTGTTGTTACTAAAAAGAGAACACATGCAATGACACTGGTAGATCCATGTGTGGATTGTGAAGAGAACACACGTGCAATGACACTGGTGGATCCATAGGTGGTATGTGAAAAGAACAGCCATGAAATGACTCTAGTTGTTGCTAGTAAAAAGAACACACATGCAATGACTCTTGTTGTTGTTAGTGAAAAGAACAAACATGCAATGACTCCAGTTGTTGTTAGTGAAAAGAACACACATGCAATGACACCGGTGGATCCATGTGTGGTCTCTGAAAAGAGCACGCATGCAATGACACTAGTTGTTGTTACTAAAAAGAACACACATGCAATGACACTGGTGGATCAATGTGTGGATTGTGAAGAGAACACACATGCAATGACACTGGTTGCTATTACTAAAAAGAACACACACATAATGACACTGGTGGATCCATGTGTGGATTGTGAGAAGAACAGACATGCAATGACACTGGTGGATCCATAGGTGGTATGTGAGAAGAACAGCCATGGAATGACTCTGGTTGTTGTTAGTAAAAAGAACACACATGCAATGACACTGGTGGATCCATAGGTGGATTGTGAAAAGAGCACACATGCAATGACTCTAGTTGTTGTTAGTGAAAAGAACACACATGGAATGACATTGGTTGTTGTTACTAAAAAGAACACACATGCAATGACACTGAAGGATCCATAGGTGGTATGTGAAAAGAAAACACATTTCAATGACTCTGGTTGTTGTTACTAAAAAGAACACACATGCAATGACACTGGTGGATCCATGGGTGGAATGTGAAAAGAACACACATGCAATGACACTGGTGGATCCATAGGTGGTATGTGAAAAGAACACACATTTCAATGACTCTGGTTGTTGTTACTAAAAAGAACACACATGCAATGACACTAGTGGAGCCATGTGTGGTCTCTGTAGAAAACACAATTTCAATGACACTGGAGGATCCATATGTGGTATGTGAAAAGAACACACATGCAATGACTCTGGTTGTTGTTAGTGAAAAGAACACACATGCAATGACACTGGTGGATCCATAGGTGGTATGTGAGAAGAACACACATTTCAATGACTCTAGGTGTTGTTACTAAAAAGAACACACATGCAATGACACTCGTGGATCCATGGGTGGATTGTGAAAAGGGCACACATGCAATGACACCGGTGGATCCATATGTGGTATGTGAAAAGAACACACCTGCAATGACTCCAGTTGTTCTTAGTGAAAAGAACATACATGCAATGACACCGGTGGATCCATGTGTGGTCTCTGAAGAGAGCACACATTTTAATGACTCTGGTTGTTGTTTGTAAAAAGGACACACACGAAATGACACTGGTGGATCCATGTGTGGTCTCTGAAGAGAACACACATACAATGACACTGGTTGTTGTTACTAAAAAGAACACACATGCAATGACACTGGTGGATCCATGTGTGGATTGTGAAGAGAACACACATGCAATGACACTGGTGGATCCATAGGTGGTATGTGAGAAGAACAGCCATGAAATGAGTTTGGTTGTTGTTAGTAAAAAACACACATGCAATAACACTGGTGGATCCATAGGTGGATTGTGAAAATAGCATACATGCAATGACTCCAGTTGTTGTTAGTGAAAACAACACACATGCAATGACACTGGTTGTTGTTACTAAAAAGAACACACATGCAATGACATTGGTGGATCCATATGTGGATTGTGAAAAGAGCAAACATGCAATGACTCCAGTTGTTGTTAGTGAAAAGAACATACATGCAATGACACTGGTGGATCCATGTGTGGTCTCTAAAGAGAACACACATCCAATGACTCTGGTTGTTGTTAGTAAAAAGGACACACATGCAATGACACTGGTAGATCCATATGTGGTATGTGAAAAGAACACACATGCAATGACTCCAGTTGTTGTTAGTGAAAAGAACACACATGCAATGACACTGGTGGATCCATGTGTGGTCTCTAAAGAGAACACACATTTCAATGACACTGGTGGATCCATATGTGGTATGTGAAAAGAACAGTCATGAAATGACTCAGTTGTTGTTAGTAAAAAGAACACACATGCAATGACACTAGTGGATCCATAGGTGGATTATGAAAAGAGCACACATGCAATGACACCGGTGGATCCATGTATGGTCTCTGAAGAGAGCACACATTTAAATGACTCTGGTTGTTGTTAGTAAAAAGAACACACATGCAATGACGCTGGTGGATCCATGTGTGGTCTCTGAAGAGAACACACATGCAATGACTCTAGTTGTTGTTACTAAAAAGAGCACACATGCAATGACACTGGTAGATCCATGTGTGGATTGTGAAGAGAACACACGTGCAATGACACTGGTGGATCCATAGGTGGTATGTGAGAAGAACAGCCATGAAATGACTCTAGTTGTTGCTAGTAAAAAGAACACACATGCAATGACTCCAGTTGTTGTTAGTGAAAAGAACAAACATGCAATGACTCCAGTTGTTGTTGGTGAAAAGAACACACATGCAATGACACCGGTGGATCCATGTGTGGTCTCTGAAAAGAACACACATGCAATGACACTAGTTGTTGTTACTAAAAAGAATACACATGCAATGACACTAGTGGATCCATGTGTGGATTGTGAAGAGAACACACATGTAATGACACTAGTTGCTGTTACTAAAAAGAACACACACATAATGACACTAGTGGATCCATGTGTGGATTGTGAGAAGAACAGACATGCAATGACACTGGTGGATCCATAGGTGGTATGTGAGAAGAACAACTATGGAATGACTCAGGTTGTTAGTAAAAAGAACACACATGCAATGACACTGGTGGATCCATAGGTGGATTGTGAAAAGAGCACACATGCAATGACTCTAGTTGTTGTTAGTGAAAAGAACACACGTGGAATGACATTGGTTGTTGTTACTAAAAAGAACACACATGCAATGACACTGGTGGATCCATAGGTGGTATGTGAAAAGAACACACATTTCAATGACTCTGGTTTTTGTTACTAAAAAGAACACACATGCAATGACACTGGTGGAACCATGGGTGGAATGTGAAAAGAACACACATGCAATGACACTGGTGGATCCATAGGTGGTATGTCAAAAGAACACACATTTCAATGACTCTGGTTGTTGTTACTAAAAAGAACACACATGCAATGACACTGGTGGAGCCATGTGTGGTATCTGTAGAAAACACAATTTCAATGACACTGGTGGATCCATATGTGGTATGTGAAAAGAACACACATGCAATGACTCTGGTTGTTGTTAGTGAAAAGAACACACATGCAATGACACTGGTGGATCCATAGGTGGTATGTGAGAAGAACACACATTTCAATGACTCTGCGTGTTGTTACTAACAAGAACACACATGCAATGACACTGGTGGATCCATGGGTGGATTGTGAAAAGTGCACACATGCAATGAAACTGGTGTATCCATATGTGGTATGTGAAAAGAACACACATGCAATGACTCCAGTTGTTGTTAGTGAAAAGAACATAAATGCAATGACACCGGTGGATCCATGTGTGGTCTCTGAAGCGAGCACACATTTTAATGACTTTGGTTGTTGTTAGTAAAAAGAACACACATGCAATGACACTGGTGGATCCATGTGTGGTCTCTGAAGAGAACACACATGCAATGACACTAGTTGTTGTTAGTAAAAAGAACACACATGCAATGACACTGGTGGATCCATAGGTGGAATGTGAGAAGAACAACCATGAAATGACTCTGGTTGTTAGTAAAAAGAACACACATGCAATGACACTGATGGATCCATAGGTGGATTGTGAAAAGAGCACACATGCAATGACTCCAGTTGTTGTTAGTGAAAAGAACACACATGCAATGACACTGGTTGTTGTTACTAAAAAGAACACACATGCAATGACACTGGTGGATCCATATGCGGATTGTGAAAAGAGCACACATGCAATGGCTCCAGTTGTTGTTAGTGAAAAGAACATACATGCAATGACAATGGTGGATCCATGTGTGGTCTCTGTAGAGAACACACATTTCAATGACACTGGTGGATCCATATGTGGTATGTGAAGAGAACACACATGCAATGACTCTAGTTGTTGTTGGTGAAATGAACACACATGCAATGACACTGGTGGATCCATATGTGGTATTTGAGAAGAACACACATTTCAATGACTCTGGTTGTTGTTACTAAAAAGAACACACATGCAATGACACTAGTGGATCCATGGGTGGATTGTGAACAGAGCACACATGCAATGACACTGGTTGATCCATATGTGGTATGTGAAAAGAACACACATGGAATGACTCCAGTTGTTGTTAGTGAAAAGAACATACATGCAATGACAAGGGTGGATCCATGTGTGGTCTCTGAAGAGAGCACACATTTCAATGACTCTGGTTGTTGTTAGTAAAAAGAACACACATGCAATAACACTGGTGGATCCCTGTGTGGTCTCTAAAGAGAACACACATGCAATGACACTGGTTGTTGTTACTAAAAAGAACACACATGCAATGACACTGGTGGATCCATGTGTGGATTGTGAAGAGAACACACATGCAATGACACTAGTGGATCCATAGGTTGTATGTGAGAAGAACAGCCATGAAATGACTCTGGTTGTTGTTAGTAAAAAGAACACACATGCAATGACACTGGTAGATCGATAGGTGGATTGTGAAAAGAGAACACATGCAATGACTCCAGTTGTTGTTAGTGAAAAGAACACACATGCAATGAAACTGGTTGTTGTTACTAAAAAGAACACACATGCAATGACACTGGTGAATCCATATGTCGATTGTGAAAAGAGCACACATGCAATGACTCCAGTTGTTGTTAGTGAAAAGAACATACATGCAATGACATTGGTGGATACATGTGTGGCTTCTGTAGAGAACACACATTTCAATGACACTAGTGGATCCATATGTGGTATGTGAAAAGAACACACATGCAATGACTCTAGTTGTTGTTAGTGAAAAGAACACACATGTAATGACACTAGTGGATCCATAGGTGGTATGTTAAAACAACACACATTTCAATGACTCTGGTTGTTGTTACTAAAAATAACACACATGCAATGACACTGGTGGATCCATGGGTGGATTGTGAAAAGAGCACACATGCAATGACACCTGTGGATCCATATGTGGTATGTGAAAAGAACACACATGCAATGACTCCAATTGTTGTTAGTGAAAAGAACACGCATGCAATGAGACTGGTGGATCCAAGGGTGGTCTCTGAAGAGGACACACATGCAATGAAACTGGTTGTTGTTACTAAAAAGAACACACATGCAATGACACTGGTGGATCCATAGGTGGTATGTGAGAAGAACAGCCATGAAAAGACTCTGGTTGTTGTTAGTAAAAAGAACACACATGCAATGACTCTAGTTGTTGTTAGTGAAAAGAACACACATGCAATGACTCCAGTTGTTGTTAGTGAAAAGAACATACATGCAATGACACCGGTGGATCCATGTGTGGTCTCTGAAGGGAGCACACATTTCAATGACTCTGGTTGTTGTTAGTAAAAAGAACACACATGTAATGACACTGGAGGATCCATAGGTGGTCTCTGAAGAGAACACACATGTAATGACACTAGTTGTTGTTACTAAAAAGAACACACCTGCAATGACACTGGTTGTTGTTACTAAAAAGAACACACATGCAATGATACTGGTGGATCCATATGTGGGTTGTGAAAAGATCACACATGCAATGACTCCAGTTGTTGTTAGTGAAAAGAACATACATGCAATGACACTGGTGGATCCGAGTGTGGTCTATGTAGAGAACACACATTTCAATGACACTGGTGGATCCATATGTGGTATGTGAAAAGAACACACATGCAATGACTCTGGTTGTTGTTAGTGAAATGAACACACATGCAATGACTCTTGTGGATCCATAGGTGGTATGTGAGAAGAACACACATTTCAATGACTCCAGTTGTTGTTAGTGAAAAGAACACACATGCAATGACACTGGTTGTTGTTACTAAAAAGAACACACATGCAATGACACTGGTGGATCCATATGTGGATTGTGAAAAGAGCACACATGCAATGACACTGGCGGATCCATACTTGGTATGTGAAAAGAACACACATGCAATGACTCCAGTTGTTGTTAGTGAAAAGAACATACATGCAATGACACTAGTGAATCCATGTGTGGTCTTTGAAGAGAGCACACATTTCAATGACTCTGGTTGTTGTTAGTGAAAAGAACACACATGCAATGACACTGGTGGATCCATGTGTGGTCTCTGAAGAGAACACACATGCAATGACACTGGTTGTTGTTACTAAAAAGAACACACATGCAATGACACTGGTGGATCCATGTGTGGATTGTGAAGAGAACACACATGCAATGACACTGGTGGATCCATAGGTGGTATGTGAGAAGAACAACCATGAAATGACTCTGGTTTTTGTTAGTAAAAAGAACACACATGCAATGACACTGGTTGTTGTTACTAAAAAGAACACAGATGCAATGACACTGGTGGATCCATATGTGGATTGTGAAAAGAGCACACATGCAATGACTCCAGTTGTTGTTAGTGAAAATAACATACATGCAATGACACTAGTGGATCCATGTGTGGTCTCTATAGAGAACACACATTTCAATGACACTGGTGGATCCATATGTGGTATGTGAAAAGAACACACATGCAATGACTCTGGTTGTTGTTAGTGAAAAGTACACACATGCAATGACACTGGTGGATCCATAGGTGGTATGTGAAAAGAACACACATTTCAATGACTCTGGTTGTTCTTACTAAAAATAACACACATGCAATGACACTAGTGGATCCATGGGTGGATTGTGAAAAGAGCACACATGCAATGACACCGGTGGATCCATATGCGGTATGTGAAAAGAACACACATGCAATGACTCCAGTTGTTGTTAGTGAAAAGAACACACATGCAATGACACTGGTGGATCCATGTGTGGTCTCTGAAGAGAACACACATGCAATGACACCGGTTGTTGTTACTAAAAAGAACACACATGCAATGACACTGGTGGATCCATAGGTGGTATGTGAGAAGAACAGCCATGAAAAGACTCTGGTTGTTGTTATTAAAAAGAACACACATGCAATGACTCCAGTTGTTGTTAATGAATAGAACACACATGCAGTGACTCTAGTTGTTGTTAGTGAAAAGAACATACATGCAATGACACCGGTGGATCCATGTGTGGTCTCTAAAGAGAGCACACATTTCAATGACTCTAGTTGTTTCTAGTAAAAAGAACACACATGCAATGACACTGGTGGATCCATAGGTGGTCTCTGAAGAGAACACACATGCAATGACACCAGTTGTTGTTACTAAAAAGAACACACATGCAATGACATTGGTTGTTGTTACTAAAAAGAACACACATGCAATGACACTGTTGGATCCATATGTGGATTGTGAAAAGAGCACACATGCAATGACTCCAGTTGTTGTTAGTGAAAAGAACATACATGCAATGACACTGTTGGATCCATGTGTGGTCTCTGTAGAGATACACATTACAATGACACTGGTGGATCCATATGTGGTATGTGAAAAGAACACACATGCAATGACTCTGGTTGTTGTTAGTGAAATGAACACACATGCAATGACACTGGTGGATCCATAGGTGGTATGTGAGAAGAACACACATTTCAATGACTGTGGTTATTGTTACTAAAAAGAACACACATGTAATGACACTGGTGGATCCATATGTGGATTGTGAAACGAGCACACATGCAATGACATTGGTGGATCCATATGTGGTATGTGAAAAGAACACACATGCAATGACTCCAGTTGTTGTTAGTGAAAAGAACATACATGCAATGACATTGGTGGATCCATGTGTGGTCTCTGAAGAGAGCACACATTTCAATGACTCTAGTTGTTGTTAGTGAAAAGAACACACATGCAATGACACTAGTGGATCCGTGTGTGGTCTCTGAAGAGAACACACATGCAATGACACTGGTTGTTGTTACTAAAAAGAACACACATGCAATGACACTGGTGTATCCATGCGTGGACTGTGAAGAGAACACACATGTAATGACAGTGGTGGATCCATAGGTGGTATGTGAGAAGAACAGCCATGAAATGACTCTAGTTGTTGTTATTAAAAAGAACACACATGCAATGACACTGGTGGATCCATCGGTGGATTGTGAAAAGAGCACACATGCAATGACTCCAGTTGTTGTTAGTGAAAAGAACACACACACGCAATTACACTGGTTGTTGTTACTAAAAAGAACACACATGCAATGACACTGGTGGATCCATATGTGGTATGTGAAAAGAACACACATGTAATGACTCTGGTTGTTGTTAGTGAAAAGAACACACATGCACTAACACTGGTGGATCCATAGGTGGTATGTGAAAAGAACACACATTTCACTGACTCTGGTTGTTGTTACTAAAAATAACACACGTGCCATGACACTAGTGGATCCATGGGTGGATTGTGAAAAGAGCACACATGCAATGACACCGGTGGATCCATATGTGGTATGTGAAAAGAACACACATGCAATGACTCGAGTTGTTGTTAGTGAAAAGAACACACATGCAATGACACTGGTGGATCCATGTGTGGTCTCTAAAGATAACACACATGCAATGACACCGGTTGTTGTTACTAAAAAGAACACACATGCAATGACACTGGTGGATCCATAGGTGGTATGTGAGAAGAACAACCATGAAATGACTCTGGTTGTTGTTAGTAAAAAGAACACACATGCAATGACTCCATTTGTTGTTAGTGAAAATAACACACATGCAATGACTCCAGTTGTTGTTAGTGAATAGAACATACATGCAATGACACCGGTGGATCCATGTGTGGTATGTGAAGAGAGCACACATTTCAATGACTCTGGTTGTTGTTAGTAAAAAGAACACACATGCAATGACACTGGTGGATCCATGTGTGGTCTCTGAAGCGACCACACATGCAATGACACTGGTTGTTGTTACTAAAAAGAACACACATGCAATGACACTGGTGGATCCATGTGTGGATTGTGAAGAGAACACACATGCAATGACACTGGTGGATCCATAGGTGTTATGTGAGAAGAACAGCCATGAAATGACTCTGGTTGTTAGTAAAAAGAACACACATGCAATGACACTGGTGGATCCATAGGTGGATTGTGAAAATAGCACACATGCAATGACACTGGTGGATCCATATGTGGTATGTGAAAAGAACACACATGCAATGACTCCAGTTGTTTTTAGTAAAAAGAACATACCTTCAATGACACTGGTGGATCCATGTGTGGTCTCTGAAGAGAACACACATTTCAATGACTCTGGTGGATCCATATGTGGTATTTGAAAAGGACACACATGCAATGACTCTGGTTGTTGTTAGTGAAAAGAACACACATGCAATGACACTGGTGGATCCATAGGTGGTATGTGAAAAGAACACACATTTCAATGACTCTGGTTGTTGTTAGTAAAAAGAACACACATGCAATGACACTGGTGGATCCATAGGTGGATTGTGAAAAGAGCACACATGCAATGACTCAAGTTGTTGTTAGTGAAAAGAACACACCTATAATGACACTGGTGGATACATCGGTGGATTGTGAAAAGAGCACACATGCAATGACACTGGTGCATCCATATGTGGTATGTGAAAAGAACACACATGCAATGACTCTGGTTGTTGTTAGTAAAAAGAACACACATACAATGACACTGGTGGATCCATAGGTGGATTGCGAAAAGAGCACAGATGCAATGACATTTGAATGATACTCATGTAATGACATTTGAATGGTTCTAGTGGATCCATAGGCGGATTGTTAAAAGATATTTTCCCTCTCTCTCTGTGTCACAAATATCACAAAAGCCCAAACATGTGGAGATCCCAAACATGTGCTCACTCTGGGTGTTATGCCCTGATTAGCTGACACAGATGTCACGCGGATCGTCTCCACCAACCGTTGCTCCCATGTGATCCAACGGGCAGGATAACCCCTCCCTTCTCCACTTTTTTTATGCATGGTCAATTCATGCCACCTCTCTATCCGTGCCACCAATACTTTACCCTCATTAACAAGTGAAAATCCATCTATCTAACTAAAATAAATGATCATATTTCAAAGAAGCCATCGTCTTCGTCTTCCGATTCGTCCTCATCTTCGTCAACGCCATGGTCCCTGCCATCACCGCCGTCGGTGCCCTCCTCTGACGACTCGACACCGCCCCCTTCCTCGAATAAGCGCGTTATCTCCTCGTCGGAGTCCTCCTCCTCCTCCTCTTCGTAGTCCCACGGGTCCACGTCACTCTCCTCCGCTTCTGCCTCCAACTGATCGATGAACGCCTCCTCGTTGGCCGAGTCGGACTCGTCCAAATAGTTATCTCCTCTCTTCTTCCTGGTCTTCTTCTCGTTCCTCTTCTTGTCCATACTCGCCGGTGCAAAATGCGCCCCCGTCTTGGCTGCTACTTTGCGCTCGTTTGACGCTGTAGGTACCCCATGCTCCTCCTGCACGGACGGTACGAGCTTCGACATCGCGATGTCCTCGAGTGCCGATGTAGATGTGTCCTGACACGGTCGGACACGACGTGCTGCCTTATAGGCGACTCGCGAGCGCGGACGATGCAGCGAAGAGCCGGGGACGCAGGACGGTCAGTGGACGGCTTGGACCTGCCATTGCCACGGCGAGGGGGCATCGTGCTCGAGGTAGTTGCTCCGAATGGTCGATGGCGGGTACACAGAGTGGGGTGCCGATCTGATCAAGGACGAGCAGCGGTTTCGTGCGTTGTGTCCATGCATGCATTTGTCGATTATCAAAAAAATGTAATATCTCGCGTACTGAACATAATTTGATCACAACAAAAGTGGCACAACGTATTCTAGACTCGTAAATATCCCGTGTGTGCCTGTCATGTGGAGTTCGACGGAGTTGGACGTGCCCACGTGATTGTGCAGCAGTTGCGCGCGTCATTGCCCCATCAACACGTGACACACGCACGCGGGATGTGCACGCCGATTCCCGTGACGACCACCCGGCTCGCACTCCCCTTATTATATACTGGATTTTGGGCGGCGCCAAAGACCACTGAAGTGTCCATCGCAATAAAGACAACTCCCATCGATTCCCTACCCCTGCCTCCATGGCTTCTTTGAGAAGGTAGATCGTACACGGTGGTCATGTATAATAGTACTAGTACTACTAGACCACGGCCTGTACTCTTACTCTTCTCCCACACTAATAATCACTATCTCCTTCCTCCTGCCGCCGCCACACTCACCCTGCAAGCCATGGCTCCACTAAGGAGGGGGAGAGGCCGGTCGACGATCCTCGCGGAGAAAAGGGAGAGAAATCACCGTGAGGCACTTCTTGCTCTACCAGCCGCTCAAGCCCACCCTCTCATCGAGGCCCAATCTCCCCCGACAATGGCGTCAAATGTTCTAGCAGGCGAGGGCTCCTCCTGGTACGGTCTCCTTCTACTTCTTCTCCATCTCCCTCTCCATCATGATCTTAATCAGCTTCTCCTTGTTTTTCTTCTTCTTCTGGTTCTTCCTCTTCTACGTATTACGTATACAGGTCGGCCGTGGAGCCCGAATCCACCATGACGGAGGCGTTGCAGGACCCGTCTGGCCCCGTTCCATGTCTCAGCGAGGTAGCAAATCTCCACGTTGTTTTTTCTCCGAGTTATGATGTGGATTTCTTAGATACTGTTCGCCCCGCATTGGTTTTTCTTCTTCTTTTGCGAGTTGTATTAGTTTTCATGAATATGACTGGATCTCTTGGTCTTTCCTTCATACCGCTGTTCATAGATTCACTATGGATTTTTTGTGATTAGGATTAGTTTATCGTGGTCATGAATAGATCTCCAGGTCCATTTTTTAACACTGCGGCCAATAGATTCAACGGGGATTTTGTTTGATCTGTATTAGTATTCACCTGGGACCTGGAGTGTAATTGTAGAATTCCTATTTCAATTAACATGAACGATGCAGCGATCGAAGGCCAAGTACCATGAGAAGGTGGCCGCGATCAGTTCCAAGATTGCCAACCAACATGAGCTTGCACGATCCCTCACCCAAGTAAATGAGAGCCTACGCAAGCAATTATCTGTGCAGAAGGAGATCTCGCTAGATTTTGCATGTGACGTCGTTAGTCTGCAGAAAGTGCTCGACCGTAACTTGATCAAGCAAGAACAGGCCATCAAGATAATCAACGAGCTCACGGAGGAGAAGAAGAATCTCGTGGAAAGGTGCATTCTCCTACAGGACGAAGTCAGTGAGGCACGCAGAGGACGCGTCAAGGAAACCAAGGCTACCATCCGAGCCTACCATGACAGGAACCGTTGCCTGGATGCAGTCAAGGAGATGAAGGCGGACATGAGTAGAGGGATCACCGTACTTGAGGGTGTTCGGAAAGAGAACGAGGAGCTAAGGGCATGTCTGGAGGCGTATCGGAGCAATGCCCAAGTCTGATTCCCGTTAGCGGGGACACGAATACCAGTTCGTCCTCCTCTCCTTTTGTAATGTTTAGGGTTCAGGGAGCAATGCCCATGTCTGCTTCCCATTATAGGGTGCAATAAGAATCCTAGGTCAACTCCTTATCTATCTGGACATGTGTTGGTGTTCATGTTCATGAATGGACACCATGTTCTCTTTCCATTATGTATCTGGACAAGGGTTTCTGCATTATGATTTTGCCACTCTCCCACTACTATTTGGTGATATTGGGAAAAACCCATAGCACACTAAACTGCTGATAAATCTTATTTGTCTTCGAAATTGAAATTATGGCAGTGCCACTAGTCGATTCATAAAATGTTGATTAGTCCTAGATTGCTTCTTCCTTGAAACTATGACAGTGTCACTAGTCGATTCAGTTAATTATGGAAACTAACCATCTTGTCCTGGTGAACTGAACAAACCATACTATGTATTTTTGTTGCAGGGAAAGAGGCAAAAGATCGACCGGGACCTGGCGACCTGGCTAAATGACAAGATAGCAATCCAAAGGGAGAAGCAGAATTCCTAGAAACTGGCCTTTGACCAACTGCGTGCTGAAGTCGTGGTCCTTTCTAACAAGTGCCAGAAACTGAAGGATTTAAACGCCGAATGGGCGAAGCTACACAGTGAAGGTCGCGCCTCGGCTAGGAAGCAGACGGAGATCATGAAAGGGATCTTGAAGGAAAATCGTATGGCTACGGACAAAATTCTCCAATCCGTGATGGAGCGCTGGAACCTACAGCTGAAGCACGACATAGTACTGAAGGAGCTGGCCAATCTTAGGGAGGAAAACAGGCAGCTCCGGGCCAGGCTCGCTTGAACACAACATATGTCTATTTAGTACTGAACTGCCTGGTTTATCGTCTGAAGTGGTGATTTTGTAAGCGTGAACTTAACCCTATGCATGATATGTGTGTTCGTCTGAAATTAGTTTGCTCGAGGATTGGGTTTGGCTTAGTTCGGAAAGCGCAACTACAAGTCATATAATTAACTAGTTTCAGGCATTGGTACAACATAAATTATTCATCTCGAATTTCCTTTATCCTCTATAGTTTGTCCTTGTTCACCCCCGCGCGCCTTCTTCAGTTCCTTCAACAGATCCGCAATGTAGTACTCTAGCTTCTTCTTGTCTTCCCTGAGCTGATCCCTCTCCTTTTCTGCATTATGAATCAGCAACCTGTGACTATCCTGAAGCTTCTTTGCAGTTCCAACAACCAAGTTCCCATCGATTTCGTCAGTTAGCCCTGACTGCAAATTCTCGATTTCTTGTTCCAGCTCCTTATTTCGTATCGACAGCTTGTAATTTTTTTCAGCTGCATCACTTACATCAGTAAATCTCCCCGACCTTTCCAACTCATACATCTCCCATAACTGTGCCAAACATTTCTTAAGTGCATATGGCCACTCAAGATCCACCCACTCTACTGCTTTACACACCGGGACAACCTAAAACACACACACTATAGTGTTATGGACATGCACGAGACATTTTACTTCATGTCATAGTTGCACATAATGTAAACAAACCTGATTTGTACAGCCCAAAAACCTTCTCCCAGTGTTACTGCCTTCGAATGCAACATATCTCCTCATTTTTAGCCCATGGTCACATGGCACTTCTCCATCGAGATCTAGGCCCTCCCATTCGGAGTCGTAGATCATCCTTGGTACCTATAGGTAAACGCAAAGCTGAAATCGAACACGATTGCATGCACATATGGAGCTCAGATCGAGAGATTTACCATTGCCTAACCCTAGCCCGAGAAAACAGAGGAACTCACATCGTGGAAGGAATACTCGATGTCAGAGAGAAGGTTGTCGCTGCTCGACTGGTCGTCCTCGCCGTTCAAGGACAACATGGCGAATGTGTCGCAGCGTGAGGGGCGGTGGTGTCATGGTTGGAGAGAGAGAGAGAGAGAGAGAGAGAGAGAGAGAGAGAGAGAGAGAGAGAGAGAGAGAGAGAGAGAGAGAGAGAGAGAGAGAGAGTAACCCTTCTACCGCTGCAACGATGACTAAATTGGCATGTTACAATAGTTTAATGGATACCATGCCCTTTCCCTGGATTACTGTCTCCTGCCTGATATGGATTTTCTTCACACATTCTCATTTCAAATATTAAACCTGCACTCCCTCCATCCCAATTTCATTGCCTAACGAAAACATACCAGTATATTAAATCATCCAAAGAAACAAAATCATGTCAACTACAAGGTACTTATGCATCACTTCTTCAGTCATGGTTTCACAAAACATTACATTATAATCTCCCAACAAACATAACCACAACATGGTTTCACAAAACATCACATTACAATCTCTCAACAAACGTAATCACAGAAACAAGTATATTACATCAACTCAAGAAACAAAATCATGTCTACTACAAGGTACTTACACATCACTTGTCCTGTCATGGTTTCGCAAAACATTACATTACAGTCTCTCAACAAACAAAATAACAGAAACAAGTACAGTACATCATCTCAAGAAACATAATCATGTCAACTACAATGTATTTATGCATCACTAGTCCAGTCACGGTTTCACAAAACATTATATTACAATGTCCCAACAAATATAATAACAGAAACAAGTACTGTACGTCATCTTAAGAGACATAATCATGTCAACTACAATGTACTTATGTCTTATTATAATAACGATGGTTTTAGTGAGTGACATGTCCGAAAATCTCAACAGCTCTCACAGCATTATATCGCAATCTCTCAACAAACATAATCATAGAAGCACACTCTAAATGCAACAGCAGTCAATATTACAAATACAGGCAGGGGAACCGCGCGGTCCATATGACAAGCCCAGGGCAGCAGCTCTCATCAGATCTCATCAACGTCGACCACCTCATTCTGTTCAGCCACTACAGGGGCATCTACATCCACTATAACCTGTTCAACAACATCAGAAATGGTACCAAGGAAGAACACCTTCCTGATTCGCTTTTTCACGCATAATCTGCATAAGATCTTCAAGATCCAAAACATCTATGAATTGTGCTTCTATGATGCCACCAATCGATTTTTGCCATCCGCTTAGGGCCAATACTGATTTCCTTACCGATCATCTCTCTCATTTCATCAAGAGTTATGTTTTGAATCGACGGGATCTCCACAAAGACATGACGAACCGCTTATTAACTCCCTCATCAAGTTTTGCCATGTATGAATCCACCTCTATGCGATAATCGAACTTATCTTGATCAGCATCTATTGGTCCAGATTCTTTAGGAGCGTAAGCTCTGGCAAGAAGATCTCCAAGATTTGCATACATTCAGCAATCATCGCCTAACTTTCACCTTACGATCACCGCATAACACTCCCAAACCATCAAGCTCATGGGAGTGCTCAATTTGCTGATAGGTATCATTCATGTTGCGCCACATCAATTTTGTCCTCCGTAGAACCCTGTGGAATTCTAGCGGCAAGCATATCTACCAGCTGTGAAACAAACACAACCTCTTTGCAATTCACAAGCAGATGCACATCTTGCCCGAACACAACCCTCTCGCAACCAAAATCAAGCTTTGCAGTGTACTGCCGAACATGAACTGTGAACTCATATAGGTCTCTTGTATCAAAGTTGTGCCTAATTTGATTAAAAAGGGGAACATTTCAGTTCATTCGATTCTATTATGCCGTAACTAATCTACTTGCAAGATAAGGCATGGATAAGAAAAATTCACCTCTCGCTCTTCTCCCGGGTTTTTTTCTTCGAGATCTGAGTGCTGAACAATCCGCCGCCAGCCTTGCTTTTCTCTTCAACCCGCTGCTCGTAGGTACCTTGGGAGCAGAATCCTTGCTGGCCTCCTCGCTAACCGGGGCTGAAGACCTCGCCGCTGCTACGCGTTTCGCCCCAGACTTGGGCCCCGACAGACCCTTTTCAGTCGGCGACGTAGCTACAACCTTCACCTTGCAAGACATGCTGGGCCGCCGCCACTAGATTCAGTGTCGGGGGAGGGAGAAAAAAGGTCCTTCGCCACCGGCAGATTTAGGGTCGGGGAAGGGAAGAAAAGGGACCGCCGCCATGCAACAAGATTCAAAGGTTTAGAGTTAGGAAAGTACAGTAATGGATTTGCCCCTACGACACATGCAGGGTGGCTAAGAAGAGTGACCGGCGAAAGAGGGGCACATTAGGAACTAGTGTAACGGAATATCCCGACTTAACGGGCGCGATTTGAAAATATTGGGTTTGGCCATCATTCACTCAAAAGAGCCCTCTCAGCAATTGGCGCCCCAACTTTTCGAATCGCGGTGATAAAAATCAACTTGGGTATCGCGTTGCTGGCCACCCCAACTTTCGGGCCGCAAAATGATATTCTCAGGGGCAGCGCAGTAGGCGGGGGAGGGGGGAGGGCGCTGATCCAATCTGAGGTGGCTGCGAGAGAGGACCTGGAGGCGTGACCCCAGGGGACCGAGCTTTCCTATGCATCGGCCCAAGCCTCCGGCGACGGGCCTCGCTCCGCTCCGTCAGAAGTTGGCCTTTACTTTGTAGAATTTGGATCAACATATAACAAGGGGCAGGGGCCGACGTGGCGGCGGCGGAACCAGGGGCAGTGGAAGACATATCAAAATCTAAAGTGGTACCAAAACAAAGGATTTGGGAAACTGCTCGGCATCCTAATACGAGTGTGGCTATCTCATATATATGGAGGTACCAAGAGGTATAATACAAGATATTTACAGAGGCTACGTATATTGTGAAGTCAATATGGTATCAGAGCAGGAGGTCCTAGGATCAAATCTTGGACAAGGCAAGAATTAAAAACAAATGTTGTGGATCCCCAAACACACATAACAATAGGGCAGAGGGAAAACACGTAGGATGAGTGTTAAAATAAATTTTTAGCCTTTTCATCAGTTCGGACTGTTGGTTACGTTGGCTAGTGCATGTAATTCAATATGGTATCAGAGCAGGAGGTCATAGGCAGTGGCAGAGCTTCAGCCTGGCAAGGTCGGGCAGTTGTCCGGGCTCTAGCCATAAAACCTCGTGTAATTATAGTAGGTACAGAGTACTTAACCAAAGAGGAGGAGCGACCAGTATGCTTCCTCGTTTGCCCAGGCTAGCTATTTGGGCTAGCTCCGCCACTAGTCATAGGATCAAACCGTGGCCAACGCAAGAATTAAAAAACAAATATTACAGCTCTCCAAACATGCGTCACAATACGTCAGACGGTAAAGACGTAGGGTGAGTGTTGAAAGAAATTGGCTAGCCCTTTCTATCAGTTCATACTGTTAGTTCCGTTTCGATCAGTTTAGACTATTAAAGAAAGTTTAATAATATGAGCTGCTGTTTGGCTATAAGGAGACACGTCATCTATAACCAGCTCTATAACCAATATGTACAATAGTTAAGTACTATAGTGTACTACTCCTCTTCTCTCTACCCCATCTCAGTCAAACTATATTACTTTATCTCTTATACAGAGCTGACTATACTTTATTATACTTGCTATTAGTTTATTTTTATGCTCAACCTAAATCTTTACCCTTGACGTATGTTTGGAGAGCCGCAATATTTGTTGCGCTGGCCAGGATTTGTTTTAGGATTTTCTATGTGTTATAAGACACGTCTATGGAGAATTTTGTCCACCGCGATGGAGGCCGGCCACGGTCTCGCTGTCTTGCGGTGGCAACCTATGAAACTCGAACACCTACGTTATATCATTACCGATTGTAAGCTCATCGTTCTCGTTTCTTATGTAGACGTGTGATCTTCTACTGGGCAGTGAGAGGATTTTCGAGAAACGGTGGAGACGGGTAACACTCCACGGCAAATAACGAAATCCGGCAGGCACTATCCAGGATTCCTACTCATCCAAAGCTGAAGTCACGAGAGGCAGACGACAAAACTGCAAGGGCTTTAGGTAACCACAGAGATAATCACAAGCAACCAGTAGAAGCAGTAAAAACATAGAGTATTCATATGGGTCCAATACAATACTGTATGTCACAACTCCGCTGCCGATCAACGCTCAGCGGCATGTAAAAAAGACCAATCGTTCCTTCTGAAGAACAAGCAAGGACTGACTAGTCAGACGTGCTGCCTCTGCAGGCAATCGCAGACAAAAAGCTGCAGGCAGCTGCTAACTAATCGCAGATGTCCGTCACCTAACCACCATCAGCAATCAGCAGCCCGTTATTAAACCCTGCTCCCTGCAGCTTTGTTCTGCCCTTTGTTTGGACTCGTCGTGTCTCTTTGTTTGGCTTCGTCTAATTCGGTGCCGGTACGTACGTCTGTCGGACTGTTCCACGAGCAGACGTATTGTTCAGTTGGTGGAGCCTGCACACGACTGGCAGTCGTCGTTGTCGATAAAGTATAGTTTGCACGGGAGCGCAGATTATTCGAGTTCGTACGTACGTATGTGCTCGTGTATGTATATGTCGACAGTAACAGGTACCAACCGCGTGCTTGAACTGACGCAAAGAGCTTTGCTGGGATTGGAAGATCGGCAACGGGATTTTCCTGCTGGTGCTGTGAGCGTTAAAACCGTATTCAATCAATGGCACGAAGAAAAGAGAAACATGTTTGCCTCAAGAAAAGTACTCTCTCCGTTTCAGTTTATAGTTTATATGTCCCGTGCTTATATCTAGATCGTCAATTTACTCAATTAAATATAAATTATATTGCATAAAAATTATCCATTAGAAACTTTAAATGTTATATTTTCTAATAATATAATTTTTGTGTTATAAAATTAATTTTAGTGATCAAAATGATAACCTATTTATACGCGTAGAACTTGTAAACCAAAACGGAGGTAGCATAGTAAAACAGAGTGCTCCGCGTCAACCATAGGTCAGGAGGAATGACTGACAGATTAGATTTGGCCATCGAGGCATTGGTCGTTATCTCCACTGTGATCATGTCGACCAATCGGTAAGTCCAGGTGTAGTCTTTTTTGTTTTTTTGATACTTCCATCTGTGTTGAGCACTCTGAGCTCCAAACGATGTGAAGAAAATACACCTGAATTGTAGTGCCCGAACAAAATATCTATGTACTGTCTCTGTGTTCCTAACATATGATCTTGTAGATGTTGGAATTATATGGGTAGGGTATTGCACACCTCTGACATGGGGTGACTTTCCATTATATATAAAAGGGTATGATACAAATACAATTTCATACGGGGTACAATACATGTACGGTATCTATACAGTTTATCATCCTCCCTTAATCTCAACTAGTCTAGATAAGTTGAGATTGCTTCTACAAGACTGAAATAATGGCAATGGTAATTACTTGGTGAAGATATCAGCAAGCTGGTCTTTGGAGGAGATAAATCGAATCTAAAGTTGCTTCTGAGCAACTCGTTCTCGCACAAAATGGAAATCCACCTCAATGTGTTTAGTACGAGCATAAAAACTGGATAGGCAGACAAGTACGTTGCCCCAATATTATCACACCATAGTATTGGTGGAGTAGTTGGTGACACTCCAAGCTCACCAAGAAGTGCATGTACCCAAATAAGTTCAGTTGTAGCATTGGCAAGTGCCTTGTATTCAGACTCTTTACTGGAACGAGAGACAGTAGCCTATTTTCGAGCACTCCATGAGATCAAGTTTCCACCAAAGAATATAGCAAATCCCCCTGTGGATCGCCGATCATCAGAGTTGCC
Organism: Avena insularis; assembly: GCA_023614405.1. Taxonomy (NCBI): domain Eukaryota; kingdom Viridiplantae; phylum Streptophyta; class Magnoliopsida; order Poales; family Poaceae; genus Avena; species Avena insularis. Next base: position 160,731,840 of record CM042690.1, on the reverse strand, counting down.
AATCCAGTCAGCATCAGAAAACATCGAGAGAAGATCAGGAGATGACCTGGTGGACAGCCGAAGTAGTAGGCCATGTGACAAAGTCCCCTTGACATAATGAAGGATGTGTTTTACTGCTGACCAGTGAGTACACGTAGGAGCATGAAGAAACTATCACACCTTGTTCACTGCAAATGAGAGATCAGTACGTGTCATAGTAAGATACTAAAGACATCCAACCACACTGTGATACCGAGTAGCTTCCTGAGCCGTAAGAAGGGTACCATCGGTGGAAGAGAGTGAATCTGAAGCCAACATGGGTGTAGTCATAGGAGCACTCTAAAGAAGACCGGCGCGCTGCAATAATTCACTAGCATACCTGGGTTGACTGAGAAGAAGGCCATCATTAGGATAGTGAACTTCAATGCCTAAGAAGTAGTGCAGCCGTCCAAGATCCTTGAGGGCAAAAGGAGTACGAAGCTGATGAATAAGGTGATCTATAGCATTTGCAGAAGAGCTTACCACAATGATATCATCAACATATACCAGAAGATAGAGCGTGACATCTAGACAGAGAAGTATCTGCAGTAGACGGTGTAAACCCAAGTCCAGTAAGCACAGAGCTAAGATGTGCATGCCATGCTCTAGTTGCCTGCTTTAGACCATATAAAGCCTTGTCAAGACGATAGAGGTGTCCTGGATGGGTGGAATCCTCAAAACCAGGAGGTTGTCGCATGAATACTTCCTCCTCAAGTACTCCATGCAAAAAAGCATTATGAATATCCATCTGACAAAGGTTCCATCCCTTAGTAACAGCCATAGACAAGAGCAGACGAATAGTAGTTGGATTGACTACAGGACTGAATGTATCCTCATAGTCGAGATTGTACCGCTGCTTGAACCCTTTGGCAACTAGACAAGCCTTGTATCGCTCAACAGACCCATCTGACTTTTGCTTGACCTTGAACACCCACTTGCAATCGATTATGTTCACACCAGATGTTGGTGGAACCAACCTCCATGTCTTGTTGGCTTGCAACGCTGATAATTTAGCTTCCATGGCATCACGCCAATGTGGGCACTTTAGAGCCTCATGATGATCTCGTGGCTCCGATCGAACAAGGTCAGCAGTCTTGGAAGAACACGTACAGCCCAGGCCACAGTTCCATTAGTGCGTGACTTAGGATTGCGAATCTGTTGGAATTATGCCCTAGAGGCAATAATAAAGATGTTATTATTATAATTCTTGTTCATGATAAAGTTTATATTCCATGCTAGAATTGTATTAAGCGGAAACATTAATACTTGTGTGGTTTGTGAACAACACCGTGTCCCTAGTACGCCTCTATGGACTAGCTCATTGATCAATGATGGTTAAGGTTTCCTAACCATAGACATGAGTTGTCAATTGATAATGAGATCATATCATTGGAGAATGATGTGGTGGATAGACCCAAACTAAGCAAAGCTATTAGATCGTTTCATCGTGTTCGTCTTTGCGAAGCTTTTCTCATGTCAAATATTGTATTCCTTAGACCATGAGATAATACAACTCCCTGGTATCGGAAGAAAGCTTTGAGGTCATCAAACGTCATCCTATGAGAGGGTGATCATAAAGGTGTCTCTCGGTGATCGGAAAGTATCATTGGGTTGTATGTATCGAGATGGAATTTGTCCCTCCCAAGTCGGAGAGATATACTTCGGCCCACTCGTAATCGATATCAACACCGCTTGCAAGCATGTGGTTAAGGAGTTAATCACAAAGTGATATCGGATTACGGAACAGTAAAGTACTTCTTGTGAACGAGATTGAACTAGGTATGACGATACCGACGATCGAATCTCGGCAAGTAAAATATCGCGAGACGAAGGGAATATATATGAGATTGATTGAATCCTGGCATCGTGGTTCATCCGATATGATCATCGATGAATGTGTGGAGTCAATATGGGTGCCTGCACCCACTGTTGATTATTGATAGAAGATCATGTTCATATTCTCGAACCGCAGGTCACACACTTAACGTGTCTCGACGCTAGGATAGATTGGATACTTGGTTTATGAATTTTTGTTTGAGTCTCGGATGGGATCCGGGACATCACGAGAGGTTCGGAATGGTCCGGAGAATAAGATTCATATAAGGCAAAGGCAGTTTTGGAATTCAGAATTGTTCCGGATTAATCGGTATTGTACCTAAGCTTAGAACCTTCCGGAAGGGGGCCAACGTGGTCCCACCTTCCGGGAGGGGCATGGGCCTATGAGGGAGTGTCCTGGCCGCATTGGGCCAGGGGCACAAGGCCCCATAGGGCCCAGCCGATCCTAGATAAGTTTAAATCGTTTAAACTAGAGATAAGATAGGGTTTCTAGATAAGGGAAAGTTTAAATCGTTTAAACTAGAGATAGGCTTGGAGGATGGGCAAGGGCTGGCGCACCCCTCTATATATAGAGGGCTGGTGCGCCCCTCTCCTACCACACACCTTCCTCCAAGCCCTAGTAGCCTCTTGCCTTCCTCTCTCCCTCCCGACTGTTTGTAGGCGAAGCCCTGCTGCAGAAATTCTCCACCATATACACCACGCCGTCGTGTTGTAGATCCAATCTATCTCTCCACCCTACTTGCTGGTCCGAGGAAGGAGGAGACGTCGAGGTGCTGCACGTGTGCATCTCACGGAGGCACCGCCACTTGTGGTGCTAGATCGGATCGGATCGCGACGAGGAGAAGCGAGTACGACTACATCACCCACGCTCCGTTAACGCTCATTGCATGCGAATCTTCAAGGGTATGAAGATCTAATCCAATCTCTCTTGTTGTTTGCATCTCCTAGATTAGATCTTGGCTTTCCTTCTGTTCGCTTCCGTAGAAAATTTGGATTTACTATGCTGCGAAACCCTTCAGAATCCCCTTCTGCAACCTTGTAGTAACTCCTGGACAATCAGGAGCAGGATCAGAAGGCGAGTTGAATGGTGTTGTCGTTGATGCTGTAGTATCAGAGGCAGCCGCGGTAGACATCCCTGGGGAGTGGGACGGTTCGGTTGTGGAGGAGGCCGGCCCAACTGAGCATTGGTCCGAAGCAGCAGGAGCCGAGCCGACATCGACAAGCCGCTTGGAGCGGCTGCATGGGCAGGCGCCCCAAGGCCATACAGCGGGAGGCGCTGATCGCAAGCTCAACGTGATCATTGTAATCGACATGCACACTCGGCAACGTGGAGGGTTCCTCGTCCAGTATTTCAAGACGTGCGTCACGTCCCACACCTGCACCATGATTAGCAAGAAGCACAGGAGTATATGTGGCATCAACAAATTGGTCAAACCATAACAAGGATTTTTCAGAGATTTGTGGAGTGGATGGAGATGAGTTTTGAGAGAATGGGAATACATTCTCGTCAAACACAACATCACAAGAAATATATACTCTATTAGTAGAGATATAGAGACACTTATATGTGGTGACCCAACATCCCACTTCATGATGTAGTACACTATAGTCGTTGGCATAACACCAATTAACGCTATTCACCGGTATTACGTCCCTCAGAATGGCACAATAGAAACATCGCGGGTCCAAAGCATGCCTTTATATTACATATATCACTTTACAGAAGATCCAAGAACTTCCTCGGTGTAACGAGGATTATAATTTATAAAAGAGAACTAGAAATAACAACTCAAAATCGATTATAGAAATACTACTACTTTATAACTATGGCTTGTGATTGATGTTATAGCAATGCTCTATGGAAGTAGGTTCTGGTTTCTAAGATTATTTATATGCTACGCTTTAGCTTGACTTCTAGGTTTTCAGATGTAGATGTTGACCATGTTGATCTCCGTTGGGTATCTTTAGTTCATTAAGGTGTTTCACCTCCTAGGTACACCATGGAGTGCTCCAGAATCTAGCAAGGGTTAATAAGATACGGTTGAGTACGAGCGTACTCGGCAAGTTCACCAAAAAGGAGTGTATGATGCACTAGCAACAGTCGTATACCATAGTTCGTAGGCTATGCATGTTTTCGTAAACATTTTTTCAAAGATTGTTTTTATTCTGAAAAACTTTGTCCGTCAGCCTTCACAGGTTGATTAGAACTTCGTGGAGTTCCTTTCCTACAGCGTTCACAGCTCCTTCCCGGAACAGGGAGTAACATGTCACAGTTCTTACACTCTGCAGAGGTGCGCTACTTTATCCACAAGAGACCTTAAGCTTTGTTGCACAGCCGGGAGTATGTCCCTGTTCAAACTTCCTTGGTTTGAGGCCCAACCTAAGATCCAAGCCAATCATTGCCCTTCTCTGCGACCCTGTATGCTCACCTTTTGCTATCTCAGGACAACGGTTGCGCCGGTTTACATTCCAGAAGAGAGCAATAGTCGACATCTAATATCTGAGAATTGATGGTTCCCACCCTTGCACATGCCTAGATGTAGGATCACAGCTCCGATAAAAGTTGTTCGTCAGCATATGAAAGGGAGAAGATCCAGCTGACTTCCCTAAAGCCATTGTAGATCGCATGGTTAACGCGTGATATACGATGCTAGAATCAGTAGCGATATTGGTTGTTAAGTCCTAGATGATATATTCCTGGACAATGGTATTCTAATTGTCAGGCTTAATAGATTAGCTAATCACCCTGGATCAGTAACCAATAGTTTACATTATTATCAAAAATAGTGTTTTCTGACCTTTTTGGCAATGCAGGTGATGACACAACAGTTGGCAAATACTTGATAGAAAATAATCAAAGGACATGAGCAAGTGTGAACTTGCTTTTTCTACTGCAAGATTATGTAGTCAAGGTCTTCTAGTCGGTATAAACTCCAATATCTGTAAACAACATCATTAGTCCGGTAAGGACTAATGTTTAAAGAAGCAATATGTTGTTATGCATAAATAATGATATGCATTTTGTATAAATCCCAAAATAAATCACCATGTATCAGTATGGATTGAGTTTGGTGATTTATGAAAGATTTATGTACAATCAGGTTTTACTTTATGTTAATTTTGTATTAAGCTTCTAAAAGTAATTAATAGGTGATGAAAGTAAAGTACAATGGAAGTTGTTAGTACATGTTGATTGGTATACACTTTTAAGGGTATCATAATTTAGGTGGGTGGTAGTTAGAAGATTAACTAAAGCTTTTGTTTAAAGTGGCAAACGAATAACTTTTGAAAAAAATAATTATTATATAAAGGTAAGTAATTTGTGGGGTTCTTAGATTACAATTGACGGCTATTTGGATCTCTTTAACGATCTTAAGTTACTGCGCTTGTAGTTGGTTAAGTAATAGACCAAAGTTAACTATAAAAGATAACTTCGATTAGAATGTAGTATTGAGTATAACTTTATCAATTTAATCTAAGAAAATCAATGCTAAGGAGATTGTAGAGTTAAAGCTAATTATGAGATACAGTGATCTCATTATAGGGTTTGCTGAAGTTCTATTAAATTTTAAAGTCGTTTTAGGTAAGATTTGAGATATGAGATCATTCACCACCAATATCCAATATAAGTGAATGATGCTAAAGGTTAATTCGAAATTATTAGTTATAATTGATTTAAGACTCTAAAGGAGTATTAATAATTTACAATTAGGTTTTATTATAGACCATAATTATGGTTTTAGGTTTGGTATTTTAGACTTAATGGATTATTCAAGATTAAAGTATTTTATGAGGTTATAAGTTTAATTAAGAATTTCTATAAAATAGATAAATAGGAATTTGTTACTTTATAATTTGAAATCCTTTTTAAATAATACACCTTGTATATTTCTACTAAAGTAAACCTAGTAAAGATCTTAAAGATGATTGTTTATTTATTTTCAAATATTATTTTGATGTTTGGAAAATTCCTTAAAATAATAAGTGTTTGGAAATAACTCACTTAATTTACTTGACTAAAATACAAACTAGTATTTTTCTTATACTTAAAATTTATTTAGAATCAGAAAAGTAAATTATATTTATTTTTAGGTATTATCTTTATTTTTAGAAAATTCCATGTAAGAATAGATGTTCTTAATCATTCATTTTAAATTTATCAACTCAAAGTATAATTTAGTATTTTTCCTAGGGTAGTTTATATTTTTGTGATCATTTAGACATATTAAATTTATTTTCAGGATTTTTATTTATTTTTCTAGAGCTTAATGAGTTCTAGGGGTATTTTAGTCTTTTACTAAAAAAAAATTGGGTTCCTTTTCTTTAAAACCTGGGCCTGGCCCACTAGGATGGCCCAGCCCGACTCGGCCCAACTAGATTAGCTCAAACCAACCCAGAGCCGCACTGGGCTGGTCTCACCCAGCCCAGTACCCCTCACTTCTCCTTCCTCTCATCCTCGCTCACGACGCGCTCCTCCTCTATGGCAATCTGTTGACGCTGCCACTGCCACGCACGATTCTTACTGATCCTGGCCTTTTCAGCCGCCACCGAGGTGCTGAGCGATGCAGGCGGTGATGCCGCGCATTCCTATCCAGCTTGATCGGTCACTCGTCCCCCTACTTGCCATGCCGCCACCTCCCTAGCGCCTAGGGTTTCGGTATCCTCACTCTATCATGCTCTGGTGGCCATACGGTGATGCCCCGATGAGGATATGATGATAGTGCGATGGAGTTGTGGTTGCTACCGTCGGTCGGGGCTCAGTGCAGGTGCAACACCTCATGCCCCTGTGTCATTGTGGCGTGGCCTCCATCGTCAGCTGCATCTCCACCGTACTCTGCTTCATCTCCGGCAAGTTGTAGCTTGCCAAAGGTAGGTGTCCCCTCTCTGCTTCTCGCTGACCCTCACATCTCCGTCGATTCCTCTCTATGGAAACCATAATTGCAGTGATGTGATAGTGTCCAAATAGTTTGTGTAATATCTTAATTGAACCAAGAGTTGGTGCTGACAGTGATATGGGATACCAGATTGATCATGTGCTAGTAATTCTTATGACCTCTGTGAACCTTTGCTACTATATTCCTAGACTGGCTGCTACTTGATTCTCTATGCTGCAAGTAATGTTGATACAAAATCAGTTCTCTGAATTTTGGACAATGACTCCTTGTGGTACTATCCATGTACTAGCTTTTAAGATTGCTAGATGGTTCTTTATACTGAAGCTAGTTGCTAAAGTAGGTTAAGTTATCCGGATGTAATGTTGTCAGTAAATAATACTGTTCATTTCGATCTTACTAAGTGATTTCTAGGTACTCTTGCTTGGGAAAATGATTTGATTGAATGATTATAGACAAGTGTGCTTGAAGGTAGTTCAATGACCTTTGAATTCAAATGAATTCATGAGAGATTTATGAGTGCAAATGATTTATCTGAACCTTTGGTTCAGTGAGAACTTATGGAATTTCTGCCTATTGCTTAACTCAACCCATGAGTTCAAAAATTTGTCTGATTGAACTTCACTTGTTCATTATGACAGAAATTAGTGTTTTGAATGATCTCTAGTTGTTTAAACTAGAGAAATGATTTAAAATCTTTTGATGGCTTGATGATAGATAGTTGGCTGTTATCTTGGCTTCTGTTAAGGTTCTACCCAAAAATTGGGATGTGCCCAATAGAAAACCATCTCTGTATTTGCTTGTATCTAGTTTTAAAACTAGAGGAGATCAGCTTAGGTCAGTGATGCATAGTCTGAGACCTAGGTTGTAATTTGGAATAGATGTTACTTGATGCTTTTAATTTTCAATGATGAATACACACCCCACTTGGGTGTATTTCTGAGATTATCAATATCCAGCAACTCATGTTTTCTTGATGGGAATAGTAAGTACAGATCATGATTGCTTATGCTTACCAGAATGGATTATGTTGATTATATCTTATCTGAAGTTTATAGAAAGATTGAATTGCTACAAAGTTGCTAGCATTCATTGGAATGTGCCATGTAGTAGTTCATTACTAGATTTGATGTTATCTAGTTTAATCTAGAAAACACTAGCTTGGTCAATGATGTTTGGTCTGAGACCTTGTTGTGGATCATTGAAAGTTAGTACTTGGCTTCTTAATTCCTTTCTATGATGAATATACACCCCACTTGGGTGTACCTCTGAGAAGAATTATGAATGCATATCTTCTGCTAATATAGATGAAACTATAAAGAGCATGTTTGTTAAATGCTCACCAACTTGGTGGTGCTAATGATGTTGATGAAAACTTGGGTATGTGGTCCTTGTTGAGCTTCTTCCTAGGCTTCTCTTCTTGTCACCTCCTAGAAAAACTCCTTGCTTGATCTTGTTCAACTCCTGAGTACTCACCTTCAAGTAACCATCTTGGTTATTGGTCTAATGGCTCAAGTTAGTAAGTATTGTATTGATTTGTGGTTGACAAAGACAGTAGCTACATGGATGTTCTTGGTTGATGGAATGATGTAAGCTTTAGAAAGTAGTACTCTCCCTTTGCTTCGGCTATGGAGATAACCCCTTAGTCCTGTGTGTTTAGGTGTCGACAGCAAGGCATGCTGCATGCAGTGACTATGCTGTGTGCTTGCTTATGTCACTTGTGGATCAGCTCAACTCTGAAGGTATTTTCTGGCTAGTTATTATTGTTTTGCTTTTACCTGTTTACTAACTTGGTGAAACTTTTCCCTTAAGGAATGTGATGGTGATCTGAGGTCATTTGATATAAAACAAACAGATTCTACACTTGTTCCATTTCCAAACACTAAATGATGAGCTTAAGCATATCATTAGTATGCTAAATCTGAGAGTAAGCTAGCACACTAACCCGCTTTTCATTTTATTACTTGTTTCTTGTTGGATTTGTTTGCAGGTTAAGAAGAACAAGACATTAGTTAGGAATTTAGGTTAGGCTTTCTTTTTCTTTTTCTTCTTGTAAAGAACAATGTAATGTAAGTTTATCATTCAATAAAGCTCATTTTTCTTTATTCTTCTTGTTGTTGGAATATAATCTCTTATTCATTCATTTGTACTAATGTTATTGTTTATGAATGAAGAAACGAATATGACATATACTTTCTTTTATGAATTCTTCTAATTATATTATATTCAATTATTTTTCATGAGTAATACTTAATATATATATTCAATGATTCATAGTTTCTAATTATAAATACTTTTTGAAAACAATAAAATCTAATACTTCTAATTTTCAATATTTTTAGAAGTGATTCAAATTTAAATATGAATTTCAATTATTCACCCCAAAATCATTTAAATTCCTAAAGATCTTGTCAAAATTTATAACAATCACTATGAAGAGGTAAATCCTAACTCAGAAGAGTGAAAGAAACTCTGATCTCTCTAGGGTTTTAATTTTCGAAAAATTTACCACAAATTTTATTATGCATGATGCGAATGCACAAACTCTCTTATGTAGCCCTAAATGCTAGTGCATTATAGTCTCTCCCCCTTAAACTAAACTTTGTCCCCAAAGTTACGGATATCACTCTTATCGGAATACGGAAACCTTTCCTTCTTAATTTTCTCCTTTGAAGCTTAGCAATCCTTGTCCATCCATTGGTCTCTTTCGGTGATCTTTAGATTCCACCCTGCCTCTTTAGGATTACCTAGTCGAGATCTATGACTCACTTAAATTTACATTTCCTCATAGTGTATTGGAAAAGCTACTTGCTAAAATCATTAAATTAATTCATAGGTATCATGATGGTATGAAGGTTTATTAATGGTAAAGTTTTAGGATTCTTAAATTCTGATGGATTCTAATTAGTTCCTTTCATTGTCCTTCTTAGGAACGAATTGAACTCATTTAGTCCATCCATTCAAAACTACCCTACTTTTCCGTAATTGAGGTATTTGATCATTATATCCCTAATTGGAAATTCTATTGGTCTCAAGGTAGGTTTTATCAGTTGAGACCAGTTGCAGTCTAAATACATCTTCAACACTAAATTTATCGCCAAACTAGGAGATTCTTGAAAAGATTTAATGCTCCTCTTGAAACTATGCTGACTATTGAATCTGGATGTCTAACCTGTTCTTTACTCTCCCCCTTAGGTTTTCCTAATGGTCTTATGAAGAGACATATGTTACACGCACACATTTGTGGATACCCGTGTGAACTCTTCATCCCACGAGATGTTTGCATAAAATAATTCATACTAAATACACTATGGTGACTTACCACTATCTAGGTTGTTTTGGACATCAGCGTTGATTTGAGTCATAGCCTCATACTTCCTCTTCCCCGAGAATGTTGCTCCATCAATACCTCCGCTTGGTTGTAATACTCCAATTGTCGTGTCACTTGCTTCTTGTGATAGAAGTATCAGGAAATTGATCCTGATATGTCCTGGCTGTCCACATTCATAGCATATATTGGGGTATTTACCCCAAGTTCTTCTCTTTTTTCCACTCTATGTTGATGGTTCACAAACCGATGGTCGATTGGAACAATGGGGTCTAATATGTCTCGGTTCCCCACACTTGTGGCATGTAATTAGATCTCTACGACATTCATTGATATAATGTCCTTTGATCCCACAGTTCTCACATTTGTGATTTCGGTGTACTGCCCCTATTGTATTATACTCCGTTTGGACCTCCTTCTTGTTTCCTTTAGCTCGCATAACCTTCTCATCTACCACTAGAATAGATGCACTATCCAGTAACTCCTGGAACTCTTTGGCATGAACAATTCTGAGTTACATCCTCATGACTGCTTGTAGTCCTTTCATGAACTTCTTTTGACGTTCTGCCTCCTTATTTACTTCCTCAATAATGTACCGGGATAAACGGTTGAATTCCCGTACATGCTTTAGAACTGGGAGATTCTTGTTCTCTAAAGCTTCATTATCCTTTATCCGCCCACTTTTTTATGAACAAGTTCTTCACGAAATTTCTTCTTGAACTCCGCCCATGTACTAATACTTCCCTCTAGTGCTACAAACTTTGACTTTTCCCACCATGTGGATGTTGTTCTAGTGAATAGATAGGTTGCACATCTCACTTTCTCCTCATCCCTACATGACACGCTTTTGATCTTACGAGAGGTGTCCATTAACCAATTCTCCGCCTCCATAGGTTCTTCTATCATGGAAAAACTCAAAGGTTTGGTTTGTAAAAATTCCATGAACTTAAGCCTTGAATGTGATTCCTCAAATGGCTTCTTCTGCATGTTCTTCAGTATATCCTGAGAGAACTGATTCTACCTCGTCATTTCAATCCGCCTACCTTCCTCCATGCCCTTCATGTAATGGATAAATCCTTCATTGATGGTCGAATGTGGCATTGGAATTGATCCATCCCTTGGATTTGCGTTGATAGCCTCTGTTTGTGATGTCTCCACCATGTTATGAGCCTTCATATCTTCTTGATCACGATGATAACTCGTCGCTCCCTCACGCGAACCCATTTCCCCTCTAGACCTGTACATAAAGTACAAACTTAATGTAACACCATGCATATGCCCATCAAGTACAAACTTCATGCATGGACCTAGTCACACAATAAATCAAGAACCAAATCCAATTAGAAACCAAATATATATACCATGTATTACACATGGTGATTATAAAGTAGTACAAAAAAACTATCCTCACAAATATATCTTATCGTTTGCTATTATGATACTAGTATATTGCAAGCTCTTACTGGAGCATATGACATACTCTCACATTTTGCAGTTGCCTCTCTAGACACTATAATGTGCATTACCGAGTATACACATCATTCTAGCCTCAACTACCATTGGTTACTACTTCTTCTTACTTTGCACCTTCTTCTTAGTACTCCTTGGAATTCTGTCTATGATGACGTGAAGTCTGACGACTACCTTCTGGAACATAAGAACGTCCATAGGGTGTGTACTATGAATCAGAAGTACATAGATTGGGGTTAGCCATTGAAAAATGCCTAGAATATGTGTGATTCACTGCAGAAGTATTATGCCTGGCTTCAAACGCACTTCTAAAGTAAAACATATCTTCCATCTCAGTGTTTACGCAGCCGTATTAAGTTGTGTAACCACCCTCTTCTGGAATGTAAAACTTGGCATTCCCTTAGCTTCATGCTCAACTAAGTATTGGGCTCCTAGATCTTCAGGTGATTAGGGTTCATACTAATAATAGGCATAAGTTTCTGACTAAGGATCATCAAGCTCAGTTTCTTTGTACACCTCCTCTAAAAATACTGCTTTAGGGAACCTATCTTCACTATAAACCTCATTCTTGGTTCGAATGCCTTTATAGGATAAGTGAAATCCTTAAGGATAATATCCAATTATTGGACTAGAACTGTCTAAGTGTTATAAACTAGATCGAGTAAAGACCTGTAATGATTCATATATTCGATAACTAAAGTGAGTTCAATCTGCACAAGAGCAGTATGATCCAACTCAAGCTCTGAACTAAGAGAATAATGAGATATAGTAGTATGAATACTACCTTCAAACTCTTTGAATTTCTACTCCCGGTCATGATTATTACTTCTACTACGGCAATTTAATATGCCACTGCCATACATCTCACCTCTGTGGATGACATTCTCCTACATAATCATCTAAAATCCTACTCAGCACTGGAACATTCCGGCTTGGATACCCAAAAATGTTATTCCTTATTGTAGTTAAGATATTATAATTGGTTCTACCAAGTGATAACTCACTATTGTTCTTCAAATTACATCATAATAAAGAATTATCGCACTAGAAACATGACAATGTGATTCTCAGTTGAATACTCATCATATTTCTAGAGAACTCTTTACCATTGCTAACACCCTTCCTACAGGTTCTACCCATTTAATAGGTTTCCAACCTAAGGTCAAAGCATTTGCTCTGATACCAGCTGCGGTGACCCAGCATACCACTTCATGATGTAGTACACTATAGTCGTCGACATAACACTAATGACATTGTTCACCGGTATTACATCCCTCATAATGGCACAACAGAAACATCGTGGGTCCAAGGCATGTATTTATATTACATATATCACATTACAGAATATCCAAGAACTTCCTCGGTGTAACAAGGATTATAATTTACAAAAATGAACCAGAAGTAACAAGTCGAAATCGATTCTAGAAATACTACTACTTTATAACTATGGCTTGTGATTGCTGTTATAGCAATGCTCCACGTAAGTAGGTTCTGGTTTCTAAGATTATTTATATTCTACACTTTAGCTTGACTTCTAGGTTTTCAGATGTAGATGCTGACCCCGTTGATCTCCGAGGATATCTTCAGTTCTTCAAGGTGTTTCACCTCCTAGGTTTGCCATGGAGTGCTCCAGAATCTAGCAAGGGTTAATAAGATACGGTTGAGTATGAGCGTACTCAGCAAGTTCACTAAAAAGGAGTGTATGATGCACTAGCTACAGCCACAGACCATAGGTTGTAGGCTATGCAGGTTTTCATAAACATTTCTTCAAAGATTGTTTTTATTCTGAAAAACTATGTCCGTCAGCTTTCACAGGTTGATTAGAACTTCATGGAGTTCCTTTCCTACAGTGTTCGCAGCTCCTTCCCGGAACAGGTAATAACATGTCAGAGTTGTTACACTCTGCAGAGGTGCGCTACTTTACCCACAAGAGACCTTAAGCTTTGTTGCACAGCCAGGAGTATGTCCTCATTCAAACTTCCTTGGTTTGAGGCCCAACCTAAGATCCAGGCCAATCACTGCCCTTCTCCGCGACCCTGTATGCTCACCCTTTTGCTAGCTCAGGACAACGGTTGAGCCGGTTTACATTCCTAAGGAGAGTAATAGTCAACATCTAATATCGGGGAATTGACGGTTCCCACCCTTGCACGTGCGTAGATGTAGGGATCATGGCTCCGATAAAAGTTGTCCGTCAACATATGAAAGGGAGAAGATCTAGCTGACTTCCCTAGAGCCATTGTAGATCTCATGGTTAACGCGTGATATACGATGCTAGAATTACTAGCAACATTGGTTGTAAGTCCTAGACGATATATTCCTGGACAATGGTATTCCAATTGCCATGCTTAATAGATTAGCAGATCACCCTGGATCAATAAACAATAGTTTACATTATTTATCAAAAATAGTGTTTTCTGACCTTTTTGGAAATGTAGGCGATGACACAACAGTTCGCAAATACTTGATAGAAAATAATCAAAGGACATGAGCAAGTATGAACTTGCCTTTTTGACTGCAAGATTATGTAGTCAAGGTCTTCTAGTCGGTATAAACTCCAATATCCTGAAATAACATCATTGGTCCGGTAAGGACTAATGTTTAAAGAAGCAATATGTTGTTATGCATAAATAATGATATGCATTTTGTATAAATCCCAAAATAAATCCCCATGTATCAGTATGGATTGTGTTTGGTGATTTATGAAAGATTTGTGTACAATCAGGTTTTACTTTATATTAAATTTGTATTAAGCTTCTAAAAGTAATTGCCAGGTGATGAAAGTAAAGTACAACGGAAGCTGTTAGTACATGTTGATTGGTATACAGTTTTAAGGGTATCAGTGGTAGTTAGCAGATTGACTAAAGCTTTTGTTTTAAGTGAAAAAACGAATAACTTTTGAAGAAAATACTTATTATATCAAGGTAGGTAATTTGTGGGGTTCTTATATTACAATTGACGGCTATTTGGATCTCTTTAACGGTCTTAAGTTATTGCGCTTGTAGTTGGTTAAGTAATAGACCAAAGTTAACTATAAAAGGTAACTTGGATTAGAATGTAGTATTGAGTATAACTTTATGAATTTAAGCTTATCAAATCAATGCTCAGAAGATTGTAGAGTTAAAGCTAATTATGAGATACAGTGATCTCATTATAGGGTTTGTTGAACTCTGATGACCCACAAGTATAGGGGGTGTATCGCAGTATTTTCGAGGGAAGTGAAACCCAATTTATTGATTTGACACAAGGGGATCCAAAGAATATTGATAAGCCTTAACAATTGAGTTGTCAATTCAGCTGCACCTGGAAACAATCTTGCTCATAGCAGTTTATTAGTAGCAACAGTTTTGTAGTAGGAGTAGTGAAGTAGCAGCAGTAGTAAAGTAAAGACAGTAATTACAATAGGAGTAAACAGTAGGATTCGAGTGCGGTAGGCATAGGGATGGATGGACGGGCGTTGCATGGACAAGACAATTCACATAGCAATCAAAACATAGGGCAATTGCAGATAAATAAGATAAAGCATCCAAGTACTAGATAATCCTAGGCATGTGTTCCATATATAGTCATACGTGCTCGCAATGAGAACTTGCACAACATCTTTTGTCCTGCCAGCCCGTTTACAGCGGGGCCTCAAGGGAACTACTGGCAATTAAGGTGCTCCTTTTAATAGAGCACCGGAGCAAAGCATTAACACTCCATGAACACATGTGATCCTCACATCAAAGCCATTCCCTCTGGTTATCCCGATTTACCACTGGGCCATTGGTTCCGGACAACAACGTGTGTATATAACTTGCAGGTAAGACCATAAACAATACTATCATAATGAATCAATAACATGTTCAGATCTAAAATCATGGCACTCGGGCCCTAGTGACAAGCATTAAGCACAACAAGTCGCAACAAAGTCAAAAGCACTAATAGTAGATACTAGGCACCATGCCCTAACAATCTGATGCCATTACATGAACGATCTCATCCAATCCCTACCATCCCCGTAGCCTACAGCGGGGGATTACTCACTCATAGATGCGGTGAAACATGGATAGTCGATGGAGAAGCGATGGTGATGATGATGGCGATGATCTCCTCCAATTCCCCGTCCCGGCAGAGTGCCAGAATGGAGTTTCTAGTTCCGAATCGTGGAATCTGGTGGTGGCGGCGGAGCGGAACTCTTTCTGGAAAAACGTCGAACCCCCCTTGGTTTTTAGGTCACAAGGCAACTTATAGGCGAACAGGGAGGCCGAGGGTGCTGGGTGGCTGCACCACCTCTGGCGTGGCTGGCCCTGCCCAGCTGGTGTGGTGTGGCCAGGCCCCAGCCCCTCTCCGTCTCGTATTCTGGCCCCTAGTGTCCCCCGGTAAAATAATGACTTTGGCTTTTGTCCCGTCCAATTCCGAGAATATTCATTTTCTGACTTTCTTGGAACCAAAAACAGCAGAAAACAGGCAGCTGGCACTATGGCTCTTGTTAATAGGTTAGTCCAAGAAATCATATGAAAAGTACTCCAAAGTGTGGACAAAACACAAGAAAGTAGATAAAACCAAGCATGGAACATCAAAAATTATAGATACATTTGCAATGTATCAACATCCCCAAGCTTAACTCCTGCTCGTCCTCGAGTAGGTAAGTGATAAAAAGAAAGAATAATTTTTGAGGTGACATACACCATCATAAACTTGATCAAAGTATTTGTAAAACATTCAAAGCTGGTATCATAGTACTTCAATCATAACATGAAAGACAAAGTTCTAGCAATAAGACAAAGAAACTATGATGCAACATGAAAAGGCACAAACAAAAGATTCATGAATAGCAATGCTTTGCAAGACGTTTGTTTGTTTCACATAAAGAAAACATAGCATAGTGGTATCCAGCTTGTCCCTCATAGAGTAGCAAACATAAATGCATAGGACACCTTCAAAGTTTATAAGAGTGACTAGATACAAATAGTTTAAAACAAGCAATATCAAGGTATGCATCAATCAACAAGTCTTGGGACAATGCACATAGAACTAAGGATGGCCACTATGCTCTCAAAGTAGGTGCATAAAGATAGAAGGTGGAGACTCAATATATAAGTGGAAAAAGGGCCTTCATAGAAGGAAGTAGGGATTCAAGTCTCATAAAGGGCTTCCAAAAATTATGGTACTCAATAGCTTTCAGCTCTCATTGCCCCTATCATAAGCATCTTGAAGTGATTAAGGTTAAAGTGAACAAACTATGGTGTACATGCTTGACGAAGTATAAGTTAGAAATCCCATGTCCCTTGAATACGAGGGTCGCTCTTCATGCTACTCAAGTTTAGTCACCGGTAAGTTTTTGTCATCGTAAGTACATGTGTATCATAGAGAACCGCCAACGGGGTACCCCTTGCCCGATGATACGGAAGAATCCCCATATCATCCCCTTGCCCGATGATACGCAAGCAGACAACGAGCATCTCAGCAATCTTGTTATTTACCATGGGAATATGGTGCTTTTTTATCTCTTTCCTCTTTTCATAATCTCCTTTTTTCCTTTTCTCTTTTTTCTCAATGTCGGACTCTTTTTTTATAAGAAGAACGCTTCATACACAGCTCATTATGGTTATGCTGTCGGTTTCCACCATGTCAGCATGGATTAGACCAGCGGCCCAAGCGTTTCTCTAACACATATACATAACTCCATGGACTTACAAGCTCCCCTTTTATTTCACACCGACGACATCCATAGACAAAAGAGCATGATATCAACTAGGTACAAAGTACCCGCGCAATGTTGAAAGCGTTCCCCATGACAGCATGGTTCTGCTAATCCCCAACAAATAAGTGCAAGCATATACAACATAGATGACACAATGGTTCAAGTTTATTAAGGGCAAGAAAACTAAAGTGTGCCATCAAGTTCGTGAGAGCTTTAATCACTAGTTTTCTCATAACAAGTTTAATTTGGAAGGTAAACAAAAATATGAATATACTTGGAATAGCATATGCTAATAGGTAGGTATGGTGGACTCTTTGGAATAACTTGGTTTAGGGAGTTGGATGCACGAGTGGAACTCATACTTGGTTGCGGAGACTATCAAAAGACTGGGAGCGACAAACTAAGAGAGCAGTAATGGCCATAATCATGCAGAGCAACAAAACATCATTGATCAAAGCATAAAGTGATACTACAAGTTGAAAACTAAAGGATCATAAAGGCTATGGTGACTTGATATAGTCATAATATGGTGTGAGCATGCGCCAAGTCAACCCAAATAAAACATCAAAGGAGAATACCACAATACTATGCTTTAATATGCTAAAACAACGCATGATCCTTCCAAGGCACATTAAGCAATCTTAATTGTTTGTAACAAGTCATGCTACAGAAAAGAATACTAAGCATAAAGCCAAAACAATATCAAGCATGGCATGACAAAGCATAGGCCACAGTCAAAAACAAGCTCTCTTTACCACTTAAGCATGAACTTTCCTACTCTTTTTCCAATCCAAACCAAACTATTTGAAAACCAATGTATGAAAGAGGGGGTCCAACCAATTTATTCAGAAAACTAAGAAAACCAAGCGAAGAAAAACTAAAACAAAAACAAAAAAGAAGACACTCCAAGAACAACACAATTGTGCATGAAACAATAAAAATGAAGTGTTTGGAGGGAACCTGGAATTTTTATTGATGAAAAAGGGGATGCCTTGGGCATCCCCAAGTGTTGACGCTTGTACCTCTTGAATATTTCTTGGGGTGACACGGGTGGCATCCCCAAGCTTGAGCTTCAGTCCATCCTTCATCTCATTACTCATTCCTTCCATACACCTAAAAAATTTCCTTCATACAATATTTATTAGCAACATTAGTGCACTCAAGATAATAAGTCTTTGGGTTCAGTTCCAATACCAATAAAACTTCCATTAAAACACAAGCTACTGTAGCACTTCCCTAAAAAATCTCAATTCCCCAAAAGAACTCAAAAAGGAACAAACAAGAAGCAAATGCAAATAATGGTAGAAATCTGTCAAAACAGACCAGCAGGTAAAGACAAATTTTTTCGAATACCTTCTATTGCTCAAATCGAAAAGTGTTGAAATAACAAAAGTTAGATAACAACCTGGGGCAGAAGCAAAAACATTCTCGCCTCAAAAGGACATACAGCAATTTTACACGAAGTTTTTACGGTGAAGCACAGAAATCTGTTTCGGGACAGCAACTTTCCCAACCATTACTTCTCTCTCATTAGAGGTTACTCTTGGCACAAAAATCAAATAAAAAGGATAAGGAGCGGTTATTGCTGAAGTAATAACTTCCAAGACTCATCTAAAACTTTTGGGTTATCTCCCAATAAGTACTTTTCTTTAACGCCTTTAAGTTAGGCATGATAGTTTGGGAGGATACTCACATAAGAAATATGAATTGAAGTAAAAGAGAGCATCAAGAAGCAAATTCAAAACACATTTAAGTCTAACCCACTTCCTATGCATAGGAATCTTGTATGCAAATGAATTCACAAAGAACAAAGTGTCGGGCATAGGAAGATAAAACAAGAGTAACTTCAAAACTTTCGGCACATAGGGAGGTGTTTCAATACCATGAAAACTTCTACAACCATATTTTCCTCTCTCATAATAATTTTCAGTAGCCTCATGAATAAACTCAACAATATAACTATCACATAAAGCATGCTTTTCATGTTCTACAAAAACATAATTTTATCAAGCTCAAAAATAGTGGGATTAAAACCTTCAAACCCACTTTTAACAATTCTATAACACGATGACTGATCATTCAATATAGGACCATCGTCTAGAGCTTTATCATAAACAATTTCTAAGCAAAACTCTTTAGTACCATGCATCTCGAAGTTAGGCACAAATAAAGGATTATGACAGATAACATGAGCATAACTTTCATCCTCCTTTGGTAAGCATGAGGGACAATCAAATAATGTAAGGGATAAAGAGTTACTCTCATTAGAAGGTAGGCATGGGTAGCTAATCCATTCTTCCTCCTTTTGTTCATCACTCTCCTCCTCTTTTTTCATCTAATGAGCTTTCAGGTTCATCAATTTCTTCATCCATAAGATCCTGCAAGGCAATAGTCTCTTCCATTTGTGGAAAGCATCTATTAATATATTCAAGAATATAGCCATTTTATTCCTTGTAATTATCAAAGCAAAATTTAAGTATATCGTAAACCTCATATTTATAAGGTGAGTCATCAATATTTTCAAGCAAACTAGCAAGTTCAAATGCACCCTTCCAAGCAATAAATTCCTCAATTTCTTCCACATCATAAAAGTCATAATTTTCTTTAACATCAGAAGATATTGTAACTTCATCATTATACTCACATTGAAAAGGGAGGTGTTTGTACCTCCTACAGCAACAAGATTTATCAAAGCAATAAGTAACATTATAAGTAGAGCACATGTTTATAGCAATGGTATACAATTTATCAATTTGTTCCCATAAGTGTTTCCCTTTTTGTGACAAGCGGTGTTCCTTATAATAAAAATTTTGTTCTTCCGTGAACCCACCTTGCCAATAAGATTTAGTTTCAAAGAAACCAACCATTGATAGAGAGCGTGATAAAGCAAGACAATAACAGACCAACGAAAATAACAAGTAGAGTAGGAACTAAATTTTTTTGTATTTTTGATAAAGAAACAAGCAAACAAGGCAGAAATAAACTAAGCTTGAACAATAGTGATTCCAAGTGGACTTGATAAATAAAGCTATGCTCCCCGGCAACGGCGCCAGAAAATAGTCTTGATGACCCACAAGTATAGGGGGTGTATCGTAGTATTTTCGAGGGAAGTGAAACCCAATTTATTGATTCGACACAAGGGGAGCCAAAGAATATTTATAAGCCTTAACAACTAAGTTGTCAATTCAGCTGCACCTGGAAACAATCTTGCTCACAAGAGTTTATCAGTAGCAACAGTTTTGTAGTAGGAGTAGTGAAGTAGCAGTAGTAGTAAAGTAAAGATAGTAATAACAATAGCAGTAAACGGTAGGATTCGAGTGCGATAGGCATAGGGATGTATGGACGGGCGTTGCATGGACAAGACAATTCACATAGCAATCAAAACATAGGGCAATTGCAGATAAATAAGATAAAGCATCCAAGTACTAGATAATCCTAGGCATGTGTTCCATATATAGTCATACATGCTCGCAATGAGAACTTGCACAACATCTTTTGTCTTGCCAGCCTATTTGCAGCGGGGCCTCAAGGGAACTACTGGCAATTAAGGTGCTCCTTTTAATAGAGCACCGGATCAAAGCATTAACACTCCATGAACACACGTGATCCTCACATCAAAGCCATTCCCTCCGGTTATCCCGATTTCTGTCACTTCGGGGCCATTGGTTCTGGACAACAACGTGTGTATACAACTTGCAGGTAAGACCATAAACAATACTATCATAATGAATCAATAACATGTTCAGATCTGAAATCATGTCACTTGGGCCCTAGTGACAAGCATTAAGCATAACAAGTCGCAACAAAGTCAAAAAGCACTAATAGTAGATACTAGGCACCATGCCCTAACAATCCGATGCCATTACATGAACGATATCATCCAATCCCTACCATCCTCATAGCCTACAGCGGGGGATTACTTACTCATAGATGCGGGAAACATGGATGGTCGATGGAGAAGCGATGGTGATGATGATGGTGATGATCTCCTCCAATTCCCCGTCCCGGCAGAGTGCCAGAACAGAGTTTCTGGTTCCAAATCGTGGAATCTGGTGGTGGCGGTGGAGCGGAACTCTTTTTGGAAAAACATTGAACCCCCCTTGGTTTTTAGGTCACGAGGCAACTTATAGGCGAAGAGGGAGGCGAAGGTGCCTAGGCAGCAGACCACCCTGGCGGCCAGGCTGGCCCAGCGTGGCTGTGCCCGCCCTCCTCCGTCTCAGATTCGCCCGTGAGTCTTCTAGAAAAATAATGACTTTGGATTTTGTCCCGTCCAATTCTGAGAATATTCATTTTCTGACTTTCCTAGAACCAAAAATAGCAGAAAACAGGCAGCTAGCACTATGGCTCTTGTTAATAGGTTAGTCCAAGAAATCATAGGAAAAGTACTCCAAAGTGTGGACAAAACACAAGAAAGTAGATAAAACCAAGCATGGAACATCAAAAATTATAGATACATTTGCAATGTATCAAACTCCTATTAAACTTTAAAGTTGTTTTAGGTAAGGTTTGAGATATGAGATCATTCACCACCAATATAAGTGAATGATGCTAAAGGTTAATTTGAAGTTATTAGTTATAATTGATTTAAGACTCTAAAGGAGTATTAATAATTTACACTTAGGTTTTATTATAGACCATAATTATGGTTTTAGGTTTGGTATTTTAGACTTAATGGATATATTCAGGATTAAAGTATTTTATGAGGTTATAAGCTTAAATAAGAATTTCTATTATATAGATAAGTAGGAAAATTTACTTTATAATTTTAAATCCTTTTCAAATAATACACCTTGTATATTTCTACTAAAGTAAACCTAGTAAAGATCTTAAAGATGAGTGTTTATTTATTTTCAAATATTATTTTGATGTTTGGTAAATTCCTTAAAAGAATAAGTGTTTGGAAATACCTCACTTAATTTTCTTAACTAACATACAAACTAGTATTTTCTTATACTTAAATTTTATTTAGAATCACAATAGTAAATTTTATTTATTTATTGGTATTATCTTTATTTTTAGAAAATTCCATGTAAGAGTAGATGTTCTTAATCATTCATTTTAAATTTATCAACTCAAAATATAATTTAGTATTTTCCTAGGTATTTTATATTTTCGTGACATTTAGACAATATTACATTTATTTTTAGGATTTTATTTATTTTTCTAGAGCTTAATGAGTTCTAGGGGTATTTCAGTCTTTTACTAAAATAAATTTGGGTTCCCTTTCTTTAAAACATGGGCCTGACCCACTAGACTGGCCTAGCCTGACTCGGCCAACTGGGTTGGGTCAAACCAACCCAGAGCCGCACTAGGCTGGTCTCACCTGGCCGAGTACCCCTCACTTCTCATTCCTCTCATCCTCGCTCATGACGCGCTCCTCCTCTATGGCAATCTATTGCCACTGCCACTACCGCGCTCGATTCTGGCTGCTCCTGGCCTTCTCAGCCGCCACCGAGGTGCTGAGCGGCAGGTGGTGATGCCGCGCATTCCTATCCAGCTCGATCTGACGCTCGCGCCCCTATCGGCCGTGCCGCTAGCTCCCTAGCGCCTAGGGATTCGGCCTCCTCACTCTCTCGTGCTCTGGTGGCCATACGGTGATGCTCCTATGAGCATCTAATGACGGTGCGGTGGAGCTGTGGTTGCTGTCATCGGTCGCAGCTCAGCGCAGGTGCAGCACCTCATGCCCCTGTGTCGTCGTGTCGTGGCCTCCATCATCAGCTGCATCTCCATTGTACTCTGCTTCTTCTCCGGCAAGTTGTAGCTTGCCAAAGGTAGGTGTCCCCTCTCTACTCTCTCTGACCCTCACATCTCCCTCGATTCCTCTCTATGGAAACCATAATTGTAGTGATGTGCTAGTGTCCAAATGGTTTGTGTAATATCTTAATTGAACCATGAGTTGGTGTTGACAGTGATATGGGATACCATATGATCATGTGTTAGTAATTCTTATGACCTCTGTGAACCTTTGCTACTATATTCCTAGACTGGATGCTATTTGATTCTCTATGCTGCAAGTAATGCTGATACAAATTCAGTTCTCTGAATTTTGGATAATGACTCCCTTTGGTACCATCCATGTACTAGCTTTTAAGATTGCTAGATGGTTCTTTATACTGAAGCTAGTTGCTAAAGTAGGTTAAGTTATCTGGATGTAATGTTGCCAGTAAATAATACTATTCATTTCGATCTTACTAAGTGATTTCTAGGTACTATTGCTTGGGAAAATGATTTGATTGAATGATTATAGACAAGTGTGCTTGAAGGTAGTTCAATGACCTTTGAATTCAAATGAATTCATGAGAGATTTATGAGTGCAAATGATTTATCTGAACCTTTGGTTCAGTGATAACTTATGGAATTTCTGCCTATTGCTTAACTCAACCCATGAGTTCAAAAATTTGTCTAATTGAACTTCACCTGTTCATTATGACATAAATTAGTGTTTTGAATGATCTCTAGTTGTTTAAACTAGAGAAATGATTTAAAATATTTTGATGGCTTGATGATAGATAGTTGGCTGTTATCTTGGCTTCTGTTGAAGTTCTACCCAAAAATTGGGATGTGCCCAATAGAAAACCATCTCTGTATTTACTTGTATCTAGTTTTAAAACTAGAGGAGATCAGCTTAGGTCAGTGATGCATAGTCTGAGACCTAGGTTGTAATTTGGAATATATGTTACTTGATGCTTTTAATTTTCAATGATGAATACACACCCCATTTGGGTGTATTTCTGAGATTATCAATATCCAGCAACTCATGTTTTTCTGATGGGAATAGTAAGTACAGATCATGATTGCTTATGCTTACCAGAATGGATTATGTTGATTATATCTTATCTGAAGTTTATAGAAAGATTGAATTGCTACAAAGGTGCTAGCATTCATTGGAATATGCCATGTAGTAGTTCATTACTAGATCTGTTGTTATCTAGTTTAATCTAGAAAACACCAGCTTGGTCAATGATGCTTGGTCTGAGACCTTGTCGTGGATCATTGAAAGTTAGTCCTTGGCTTCTTAATTCCTCTCTATGATGAATATACACCCCAGTTGGGTGTACCTCTAAGAAGAATTATAAATGAATATCTTCTGATGATATAGATGAAACTATAAAGAGCATGTTTGTTAAATGCTCGCCAACTTGGTGGTGCTAATGATGTTGATAAACACTTGGGTATGTGGTCCTTGTTGAGCTTCTTCTTGGACTTCTCTTCTTGTCAACTCCTGGAACAACTCCTTGCTTGATCTTATTCAACTCTTGAATACTCACCTTCAAGTAACCATATTGGTTATTGATCTAATGGCTTAAGTGAGTAAGTATTGGATTGATTTGTGGTTGTGGTTGAAAAAGGCAGTAGATGCCTGGCTATTCTTGGTTGAGGGAATGGTGTAAGCTTTAGAGAGTAGTACTCTTCCTTTGCTTCGGCTGGGGAGATAACCCCTTAGTCATGTGTGTTTGGGTGTCGACAGCAAGGCATGCTCCATGCAGTGACATGTGTTGTGTGCTTGCTTGTGTCACCTATGGATCAACTCAACTATGAAGATATTTTCTGGCTGGTTATTATTGTTTTGCTTTTTACTATTTACTAACTTGGTGAAACTTGCCCCTTAAGGCCTGTGATGGTGATCTGAGGTCATTTGATATAAAACAAACAGATTATACACTTGTTCCATTTACAAACACTCAATGATGAGCTTAAGCATATCATTAGTATGTTAAATCTGAGAGTAAGCTAACACACTAACCCTATTTTCATTTTATTACTTGTTTCTTGTTGGATTTGTTTGTAGGTTAAGAAGAACAAGACAGTAGTTTGGAATTTAGTTTAGGATTTTCCTCTTTTTACCTGTTATAATCTTTTTCTTTTTCTTCTTGTAAATAACAATGTAATATAAGTTTATCATTCAATAAAGCTCATTTCCTTTATTCTTCTTGTTGTTGGAATATAATCTCTTATTCATTCATTTGTACTACAGTTATTGTTGTTGAATGAAGAAAAGAATATGACATATATTTTCTTTTATGAATTCTTTTAATTATATTATATTCAATTCTTTTTCATGAGTAACACTTAATATATATTCAAGGATTCATAGTTTCTAATTATAAATCCTTTTTGAAAACAATAAAATCTTAAATACTTCTAATTTTAAATCTTTTCAAAAGTGATTCAAATTTAAATTATTCACCCCAAAATCATTTAAATTCCTAAAGTTCATGTCAAAATTTATAACAATCACTATGAAGAGCTAATCCTAACCAAAAATAGTGAAAGAAACTTTGATCTCTCCAGGGTTTTAACTTGCAAAAAAATTACCCCAAATTTTCTTATGCATGAATGCGAATGCACAAAATCTTTTCGGCAGCCCTAAATGCTGGGGCATTACATTATAGCCCTTGTGGAGAGAGCTGTAACCGGGGCATACATTGTTTTGAGCGAAATTCAAGTTTTCTATCGTTGTATGGACGGAGATGAGGCCAACAGGCACACCCAAACACTTTTAGAAAAGTATAGTCGGGAGCTTCACCAAGTAAATGCTCTATAGGAGTTTTCATAGAGATAACAAGGCTAGGAAGACGGTTGATAAGATAACACGCAGTAGAAAACGCATCACTGCAAAACCGAAGGGGAACAGAGGCATGTGCAAGTAATGTGAGCCCCGTTTCAATAATATGTCTATGTTTTTGTTTAGCCATGCCATTTTGTTGGTGTGTATGAGGACATGATACTCGATGAGACACACCAATATCAGAAAATAATTTGTTCAACTTATGATACTCCCCTCCCAGTCAGTTTGCACATGCACAATTTTCTTGTTTAGTAGACGTTCTACATGTTGCTGGAATCGCAAAAATATTTGATACACATCAAACTTGTGTTTAAGGAGGTAAAGCCATGTGAAATTACTATAAGCATCAACAAAGCTGACATAATATTCATGACCACTCACATCAATTTGGATAGGACCCCATACATCAGAATAAATAATCTCAAGTGGTGATGTAGTGACTCTACTAGATGGCTTTTGCCTGGTTATTGACAAGCATCACAAATTACAACTTTATTGACTGACTCTGAGGAAAGCTCAAAATGATGCAACATATGTTGGACAACTTGGGTAGTTGGATGACCTAGGTGTGAGTGCCACTGCTCACGTGACACCTTGACACTGTTGAAAATTTGCTTCAGACGCGACTCATCAAGATTATAGAGACCTCCAGGACATCCCCCTCTAGGAAGAACCACCCGTGTATCCTGGTCCTTAACAAGAATATACCAAGGGTGAAATTCAAAGAACACATTATTGTCATAGGCAAATATTTTTTGACAGAAAGGAGATTGCGTGAAATTGCAGGGACATGGAGAATATTTTTTAGACGCAAAGGATGAAAGGAAGTGGGGATGGTGGAATGACCAATATGTGTAATGGGCATACCTTCTCCATTAGCGGCTTGGACATGGTCCTTGCCATTGTAGGGCTCCTGCATAGTGAGTTTGTCGAGGTTGTTGGTGAAGTGATATGTTGCCCTCGTGTCAGGATACCAGTTGGGATCAACTTGGTATGATGTAGTGCCGCCACCGTCATGAGTCATGGAGAGAGCGGCGAGCTTCCGATCCAAGTATCGGCCATCATTGCCAGCGTCGAGGAAGTCACACTGGAATTGCTTGAAGCAGCAGGATGCGACGTGGTCCACCTTGATGCATATCTAGCAGGTCGGGCGAGAGCCACCCGTACCAGAACCACGGCCCTGGCCACGGCGATTTGCAGGTGACAGAGAAGGGAGGCCTGCTTCGGGAGGTGAGCCGGTGAGGGGGGGCTGCTGAAAAGTAGGGTAGTGATGACTGCAAGTGCACATATCAATTGTAGCTAGTTTCAAAATAAAGATATCGACCCCACAGAGAGCTATTGGTAAAGGTCTTTATGCCCCTCGTTACTATTCACTATAGAGTACTTGTAAGTTATCTCTAATTCCAAGTAATGGTGTATAAAGAATGTGTTTGAATAAGTGCTAAAGTACACAAGAATAAAGTAAATAACAAAAGTAAACTAAAACAAGAGAGTGTCTATGAAGTATTGTGTGATGTGGTTAAGGGGTTCTCAAGGAGTGTAGGATTCACCACTAGCATGGAATAATTATGAATGATTGGAATAACCTATTTCTTATGTCATGACATGTGTGGAGAGATCTTCATAATAATATTTTCACTACAAGGATCGTAGGAAGCCACTGTGTTGAGCCAAGAGTGAGGTCACCTCTAAATAACCATTGTGATGTTTGACAACAGTCACCTATACAAACCACCACAATTAAGGGTTCCCCCATGGATATCATAATTAGCTTAGGGAGTCCCTCTTTAACCCTTCTTTGACCGTGTAGGTTACGAGCCGGCGCCAATCTATCACGGGGCATTCTGGGTACGCTTACAAGACACGTCCAAAGGATTTCTCCCTCCCTTTGGTCCCAAGGGCAAATGATATGTGGTAAACTTTCACATATCATCTAAAGAGAGAGATCAAACACAATTCATAGATCAATGGATCTTTGTACACAAGTAATAGATCATCTTTATTTCAATGCATAATAATACTAGGGTTTCACCATCTCTCCACAAGAACAAGACAACTACTCATACATGAAGGGGATCAACATCATGGCAATTGTATGGATGCAATATGAAGGTACAATTGAATACAAGTGCAAATCCAAATAGAGATTGGATCACAACAAAGTAAACAAAGGGGATCGGAGTTGGAGACGTTGTTGATGAAGATGTTGAGGAAGATCGATGTGTAGCCCTTCAAGATGCAAGTTTCCTCTCTCCCTTGAGTGCTATGGTGATGCAGATCTCGTGGGTGGCGGCTATGAGGCGGCGGAGCGGCAGGGATCGGCCTGTATGGTGTATGTGGACTCTCTCCCTTATTCTAGGGTTTTCCCCTCTTTAAATAGACATTTGGAGGTCGGTTTTGCGAACCGACGGAGCTGGGGGCCGAATATGCCCGTTGGGCCTTCACAAATGTTATTCCGTTTGACGAAACGAAGCCGTCAGAGGGAGGTACGTCCGTACGGTACGGGCGGGCTCCGCCCGTACCGTTGGTCATTACGCGCGCAGTATTCCTAAGTGTTTTGGCCGTCATTTTTCATACGGACTCCGATTGAGGTGTTCTTTGACTCGTTGGATTCATATGGACGAGGGCTACAAAACCATTGCCTTGGATCTTCATTTGGAGTTTATGGAAAAATCCACTTCTTCCTCCCCTCAAATGGCTAAGTCTGGTGCCTGCAACTATACCTGGGCATTTTCCGTGTCGGGCCGGGCCTGACAAAGCTCGCCCGTGCAAAACCCAGGCCCGAGCCTGTCGGGCCTAAATCTTGAGCCCGAGCCCGACCCTCCATGCACATAATCCTTCGGGCCGTCGGGCCTCAGGCCGGGCCTTTCCCTGTTTTTCCCATTCCTCTAGCCTGAGCCCGGCCCGTGAGGTTGCCAGGCCTCAATTCTGCAGCCCAGGCCCAGCCCGCGGGCCTGAAAAGCCCGGCCCGTCGGGCCTTTTTCGGGTCGGGCTGACCATGCCCAGATCTACCCGCAACTCCTCCAAATTGAATCCTCTTGGCTCCTTTTATCCATGATTCTCCATAGCACCTACACACAAATCAAAGACAAGAAAAGGGTAATAAAATCCTAATAAAACTAATATTGTGCAAAGCCTATGTGGAAATGAATAAAAACTAATAATCATACACAATAGGCATATTTATAAATAGATGTAACATATAATGAGTAAAAATATGAATAATTTATATACTTAGATATGCATCAATTTTGGACTCATCGAGTAGCCACGTGTGGTGTAGTGCTCCATTGTCTGCATGTTGGAGCTGAGTTCCGTGCGACGAGCCTCAACTAGATGCCCCGTCGCGAGCATCTAGGAGTAGATGTCCTTGATGGGCATGGGATCGGTGAGCGCCCGAGCCGACACCATCTGGACCAGCGAGTCGTAGTCTTGATCCAGTCCCTGGCAGTGATAGCCAGAGAACTCCTGGTATTTCCCCCTCGAGACCAAACGAGGAAGTCGGACCAAGGAACTCACATAGTTGGCAATTTTACTCATTCAGTTATAGTTGCAGCAATTACTAATCAGATATAGATAGCATGAGTCATCCTGATAGCATAAGTAGTGGGCAGTTTTAATCACCATTCCGTTGTAGTTGGAACATTTACTAGTCAGATATAATTGTCCTAAGGAATCCCAAAACCCAGCAGTGGTTGGCACTTTTATCACATTCCATTGGAGTTGTAATACTTACTAGGCAGGTATAGTATGACACAGATCACCACAGATCCACCAGTTGTTGGCATTTTTATTATCCATTCCATTATAGTTGCATCTGCTTACTAGTCACATATTAAGTCAAATTTATAGCACTACTTTAGTTATGCTTGTCTATGATCGAGATATTGTGCTCCAAGTCGTCCATAACCGCGGACACGGCTTTCAGAAAGTTTTACCCTGCAGGGGTGCACAAATAGCAACACACACTCGATCAACCTCGGAAAAACCAACTCAAAACCCAACGAGGCTTTCACGACAAAGCGATCACAGGATTCATCAATATTTCAGGGGGCCACCCCACTAAGCTACCCGCACCAAAGTTGGTCGGCTCCGAGACGGACCCAAGGTTTGCCCCAATGGCTGTAAATGACTGGGAACCCGAAAGTGTGACTGGGCTTGTCGATACCGCGAAAACAATCCGCAATCCTAAATAGTACAGGTGCTCCACGCACAATCTTAAATAAAGCAGTAAAGCATGGCATAGGTACATGATAGTAATAAAGCCCCAAACTACTTTGTGGCCCCAAGAAATAGAAATGAATCAAGCTCTGGCTCAAGGGGGTCCATAAGGCCTCCCGGATGTGGATAGTGCCAAAAATCAAGGAACAGGTATCAAGTACTCGGGGTCCTACGGGACACAAGTGAGCATGGAAGAACCAAATAAAATCTATTGCCCACCGATGCCTCTTCATTTTATATCTAGCATTTTAATGGTTGTAATTAAAGTCATGATCATCTCCACCAATAAGCATCTCCACCAAATAAACATCTGCCAGCAATCCAACAACTATGGTACTCGACAACACAAGATCGCACCTGAGTAAGCAACTACGACTCGCAAGGCCAGCTATCTACCAAACACAGGTAATAGGAGGTGTCCAAGGCAGTATAGAGGCTGCACGGGATATAACTGGGGTGAACTAAAGGATCACGACACGGATAGCAATAGATCAACAGGAGGAAATAAAGACTATAAATGCAAAATAGGTAGAAGGGGAAGAGATGCTCGCCTAGGAAACACTGCTGAAGGTTCATATCCGGAAACTTGTCGATACTCGCATCCACTCATCGGCCTAATCCGCGAAGAAGCAAAGCACTAGAAGAACACTGGATGCAATATTTAATACTACGGTAGAAGATCCGACATGATTATGATATGATGCAGATGAGGTGCAATTAGGCAGTATTAAGCGGAACCGGGGTCCCGACAATTAATTACACGGTTCAAGTTGTTTAGAACCCCTGCAATTTAAATGTTGTATTAACAGGGTGAAACATGGCATCGGTTCGCTACACCAATTTAAATGGAGTCCGGAATAAGACAAAGATATCCTGCATAAACACTCCATATTTAATCATGCGGTGAATCGGCATAATGCCCCCATACCCACAAACATGTATGCAAGCATGATCAATTTGTATGCAACAGATTTTATATATAGCATTTATAAAATAGGGCTTGGAAAAAGGTTCACACATCTGGGTTCGGGAGATTTTGGGTTCCGGGGGGGGAGGGGGTTCGGGGTCGACAGGGTTCGACGGGGATCGGATCTGGGGTGCGGATCGACGGGATCAAGTTCGGACAACGAAAGGAGAGCTTGGCGTTCCAGGAAGAAGGACTTGGTTTGGCGCCGGGGGCGCATCGGATTTGCCCTGGTCGGTGTCGATCTTGTCGTCGCGAAGATCTTGTCAGGTCCACGTATCGGGTCAGTCTTGGCGTTCGGGAAGAAGAACTTGGCGTTCCGGTGGCGATCTTGGCGGCCTTTGGATCTGGTCCTCTCATCCGGGAAGGAGTACTTGTCGCATCTGTGGTCTTCGGGTTTGGTCTCGGCGTCCTCAGGTCTATGAGGTAGATCTTGGCGTCCGAGAAGGAGAACATTGCGTGCCGTGTCGGAGATCTTGGAGGTTGTCAGCTTCAATTATCGAAGGTGTACTTGGTTCCGGTACCGGTGTGGTCTTCGCGTACCGTGGGTTCTCGGCATGGTTCTCTCGGTTGCTCGAGGGTACCGAAACTTGTCGAAGATCTCGTCAATCTTTCCCATCGCAAGGGTCTCAAACCACTGAGTCAACTACACCACATCTTACTGACAGAACGGTCATGGTCGGGACGAGGCTATACACGCGTGCGGGCCGGAGAGCGTTGGAGGTGAGCTGGAGGATGCCAGGAATCGAGGACGTGCTCGGGTGGTGCAGTGCAGAGCATGAAGTGGCGAGATGCAGGCGCTCGGGGTGGACATCAGCGAGGCGCTGTCCGGAAGGTGGAGGTCGAGGCGGCTCAGTGAGGAGCTCGGCTCTGGCGAGGACGCGCACGCCCAGATGGCGAGGCGTCGAACCCGGGCAGAGGGCGGCGGGCTGCTGGCGATGGGTCCGCGGCGGCGACGGCGTTCCAGGTCAAGGAAGAGGCGGCCAAAGCGGGGCCCAGGGGGAGGGGCAACGCCCGGTTCGAGGACGAAGGGGCGCCGAGGCGGTGGCTCCATGGCGGCCTGCGAGGAGAGGCGGAGGCGGAGAGGCGGGGCCGGGGAGCGTGTGGTGGTGAGGTGGTTGGGGATCTACGGTGGTTGCGGGCTCGCTGCCGAGGAGCTTCGGGCAGTGGTGTCGAGCGGTCAAGGCGGCGGACCAGACTGCAGAGGGCAGCCTTGGAGGCGGTGGCGGCCGGAGAAGGACGGGGTCCGGTGGCGGCAGGGACGGTGGGGAACTAGGGATGGACGCGGGGCGGGTTGACGCGATGGGGAAGGAGAGCGCGGGGTGGTAGGGTCGGCTCCGCAGGGCGGGGCCCACGCGGGCGGGATACCGAGGCGGGGGCCTTGTCGGTAGCAGGGTGGCCAGGTGGGGTGGGGTGGGATGGGCCTTGGTTGGTGGCAGTGGGATCGCTGCCGGGGTGGGGCAGAGAGGGGGGCGGCGGCGAGAAGAGGATGGGGAGTGGTGCAGGTGGGTTTGACTGGGTCGGTGTGGGGGTCGGGCTGGGTGTGCGGGGCAGGTGGGGGCTGGTGCATGCGTGTGGCGTGTGTGTGTGCGTGTGGGGGGTTGGTGAGGGTGGATAGGGTTGGGGTAGGTAGGGCTAGGGTTTGGGATTTAGCTTAGGTTTTATTTTAGGGCGTGGAGGTGGCCGGTCGGGCTTTCAGGCCTGGCGGGCTGCCTCCTACAAATATTATAAATATTTTATTTATTTAGAACGAGGCTTTGGCAATCCGTTTTTAGACAAACCAAAATAATCCGGAGGCCGGGGGTTTTAATTTGAATAAAGACGGGAATATTTAGAAAAACAAAACTAGGCGTTTCGAAAATAGTTTTAGACAAAATATGCATGATGACATGACGCTGCTCAAATGCAATGTGGCATGATGACATGAGCATGCGGTCATGACAATGCAATGCACAAAAACAACGCGATTTTCTAGTAGTGGTTTTAGCGGGATGCCACAATTCGACACCACTAACAATGGATCTCGCCCTCGAGATCCGCCTCATGGTACCGGGAAGAAGGTCGGCGATCTGAATCTTCTCGCTTCATGTCGATCCTCGCGACACCACTAACAAGAGGTCGTTGTCCGTGATCGTCGAGAGAACACTCCGGGAACAAAGGGAGAAGGTAGAGGTATCCACAAATAAAGCCACCTCTAACTCCGATATAAGGAGAGAAACGATGCATTCTCATCCACTACAATGTACGAGAGCAAATAGATTGAGTAGTCGGCATGGGGGCCAATCCATCACGCACCCAAACTATTACTCCGCACAATCAGTAGAAAAGCGTGCAACCATTCTCGGAATCAGACTGAAGATCTTGACAATCGAGGTTCGGAACAAAGGAGTGATGCAGGATCTGCATCGGATCTGGCGTAGATGATGTCATCGCGTCGGAAAACACCGGAAGACACAAACAAGGAACAAAGAATGGTACCACAGATAAAGGATCACTCAGATAGCATGAAGTCCGGAGGTAAAAACACCATTGCCAAAGGAGGAAGCGAAACCCTGAAGGTACGACGGTACCCAACCACGAGAAATCCTGGACTTGAAGAAAATATAAGAGGGTAGAATCAAAACACGCAGAGGTAAGAGGAGAACAGCAAAGGGGTAAGGAGTAAAATCAGACCTAATCAGATCTATCCAACCAATTTTTGCAATAATAGTTTTGACACTCTACTTCGGCCGTTAGCTAGGTTATCCTACAGGCTGGACTTGTGGGGTATCGCAACTACTGAGTTCTGATACCACTCTATAACACCCTCGAATCAGCCCTATGCAAGTTTTAGCACTTTCCGCCAAACCCGCATAGAAACGATTCAAGGACGCCCACCAGGCACTTTCGTGCGGGTGGAAAAACGAAGTAATACCATTACACAACAGTCCTCAATGGGACCCACAGAACAGATATATATACAACGACGACTCAACGAGTCAAGAATACAGATATACAATACAAAGATCCAAAACACCTTGAAAACGATAGAGCGTCCGACTACGGACAAGATGCAAATGGGGCTAAGAGCCCTGAAGAATAACCAATGGCGTCCATAACCCTGCCCAGGCCAAGCCGGAAGGGTAACCCTGCTAACAACGTCGATCTCAAACCTGCTAAAACAAAAGGGGTGCCGACAAAGGGCAAAGGAAAAAGAGGAGCGTCGATCGAGGCCAAGACACAGCGAGGCTAGAATTCGGCGGCTCTCGCCTACATAGGTATGGTGGGCTGAAGCGGCAGCGCAGCGGCACTAAACAACCTATAGAGACTCAATACAACTGGCGGTTATCAGAGAGGGATAAGAAAGACCTATTCAGATCCAACCTCAAGATAACACCAAACAAACCCATTCTGGTATTTCCCCCTCGAGACCAAACGAGGAAGTCGGACCAACGAACTCACACAGTTGGCAATTTTACTCATTCCGTTATAGTTGCAGCAATTACTAATCAGATATAGATAGCATGAGTCATCCTGATAGTATAAGTAGTGGGAAGTTTTAATCACCATTCCGTTGTAGTTGGAACATTTACTAGTCAGATATAATTGTCCTGAGGAATCCCAAAACCCAGCAGTGGTTGGCACTTTTATCACATTCCATTGGAGTTGTAATACTTACTAGGCAGGTATAGTATGACACAGATCACCACAGATCCACCAGTTGTTGGCATTTTTATTATCCATTCCATTATAGTTGCATCTGCTTACTAGTCACATATTAAGTCAAATTTATAGCACTACTTTAGTTATGCTTGTCTATGATCAAGATACTGTGCTCCAAGTCGTCCATAACCGCGGACACGGCTTTCAG
This sequence comes from Avena insularis, assembly GCA_023614405.1. NCBI lineage: Eukaryota > Viridiplantae > Streptophyta > Magnoliopsida > Poales > Poaceae > Avena > Avena insularis. Next base: position 160,697,009 of record CM042690.1, on the reverse strand, counting down.
AAAGTTTTACCCTGCAGGGGTGCACAAATAGCAACACACACTCGATCAACCTCGGAAAAACCAACTCAAAACCCAACGAGGCTTTCACGACAAAGCGATCACAGGATTCATCAATATTTTAGGGGGCCACCCCATTAAGCTACCCGCACCGAAGTTGGCCGGCTCCGAGATGGACCCAAGGTTTGCGCCAATGGCTGTAAACGACTGGGAACCCGAAAGTGTGACTGGGCTTATCGATACCGCGAAAACACTCCGCAATCCTAAACAGTACAGGTGCTCCACGCACAATCTTAAATAAAGCAGTAAAGCATGGCATAGGTACAGGATAGTAATAAAGCCCCAAACTACTTTGTGGCCCCAAGAAATAGAAATGAATCAAGCTCTGGCTCAGGGGGGTCCATAAGGCCTCCCGGATGTGGATAGTGCAAAAAATCAAGGAACAGGTATCAAGTACTCGGGGTCCTACGGGACACAAGTGAGCGTGGAAGAACCAAATAATATCTATTGCCCATCGATGCCTCTGCATTAGTTATATCTAGCATTTTAATGGTTGTAATTAAAGTCATGATCATCTCCACCAATAAGCATCTCCACCAAATAAACATCTGCCAGCAATCCAACAACTGTGGTACTCGACAACACAAGATCGCACCTGAGTAAGCAACTACGACTCGCAAGGCCAGCTATCTACCAAACACAGGTAATAGGAGGTGTCCAAGGCAGTATAGAGGCTGCACGGGATATAACTGGGGTGCGGAGACTAAAGCATCGCGACACGGATAGCAATAGATCAACAGGAGGAAATAAAGACTATAAATGCAAAATAGGTAAAAGGGGAAGAGATGCTCGCCTAGGAAACACTGCCGAAGGTTCATATCTAGAGACTTGTCGATACTCGCATCCACTCATCGGCCTAATCCGCGAAGAAGCAAAGCACTAGAAGAACACCGGATGCAATATTTAATACTATGGCAGAAGATCCGACATGATTATGATATGATGCAGATGAGGTGCAATTAGGCAGTATTAAGCGGAACCGGGGTCCCGACAATTAATTACACGGTTCAAGTTGTTTAGAACCCCCGCAATTTAAATGTTGTATTAACAGGGTGAAACATGGCATCGATTCGCTACACCAATTTAAATGGAGTCCGGAATAAGACAAAGATATCCCGCATAAACACTCCATATTTAATCATGCGGTGAATCGGCATAATGCCCCCATACCCACAAACATGTATGCAAGCATGATCAAGTTATATGCAACAGATTTTATATATAGCATTTATAAAATAGGGCTTGGAAAAAGGTTCACACATCTAGGTTCGGGAGATCTTGGTTTCCGGGGGGGTTCGGGGTCGACAGGGTTCGACGGGGATCGGATCTAGGGTGCGGATCGACGTGATCGAGTTCGGACAACGGAAGGAGAGCTTGGCGTTCCGGGAAGAAGGACTTGGTTTAGCATCGGGGGCGCATCGAATTTGCCCTGGTCGGTGTCGATCTTGTCATCGCGAAGATCTTGTCGGGTCCGCATATCGGGTCGGTCTTGGCGTTCGGGAATAAGAACTTGGCGTTCCGGTGGTGATCTTGGCGGCCTTCGGATCCGGCCCTCGCATCCGGGAAGGAGTACTGTGGTCTTCGGGTTCGGTCTCGGCATCCTCGGGTCCGAGAGGTAGATCTTGGCGTCCGAGAAGGAGAACATTGTGTGCCGTGTCGGAGATCTTGGAGGTTGTCGACTTCAATTATCGAAGGTGTACTTGGTTCCGGTACCGGCGTGGTCTTCGCGTACCGCGTGTTCTCGGCATGGTTCTCTCGGCTGCTCGAGGGTACCGAAACTTGTCAAAGATCTCGTCAATCTTTCCTATCGCGAGGGTCTCAAACCACTGAGTCAACTACACCACATCTTACTGACAGAACGGTCATGGTCAGGACGAGGCTATACACGCGTGCGGGCCGGAGAGCGTTGGAGGTGAGCTGGAGGATGCCAGGAATCGAGGACGTGCTCGGGTGGTGCAGCGCAGAGCATGAAGTGGCGAGATGCAGGCGCTCGGGGCGGACATCAGCGAGGCGCTGTCCGGAAGGTGGAGGTCGAGGCGGCTCGGCTCTGGCGAGGACTCGCATGCCCAGATGGCGAGGCGTTGAACCCGGGCAGAGGGCGGCGGGCTGCTGGCGATGGGTCCGCGGCGGCAACGGCGTTCCAGGTCGAGGAAGAGGCGGCCGAGGCGGGGCCCAGGGGAAGGGGTGACGCCCGGTTCGAGGACGAAGGGGCGCCGAGGCGGTGGCTCCATGGCCGGGCGGGCCTGCAGGGAGAGGGCGGCGGAGGCAGGCCGCGACGCGGTGAAGGTGGAGGGCCGGCCGAGGCGACTGCGACCCTGGCAGTGGAGGCGGCACTCCGAGGAGGCGGCCAGGGGCGGAGAGGCGGGGCCGGGGAGCTCGTGGTGGCGAGGTGGTTGGGGATCGACGGTAGTTGCGGGGGCTCGCGGCGGGGAGGAGCTCGCAGGGTGGTGTGTCAAGCGTCGAGCAGGCTGACGAGCGCAGAGGCCAGGCGTGGGCTGGGGCGGCCGGGCCAGGCGGGTTGTGTGATGGGGAAGGAGGCGGGTGGTAGGGTCGGCTCAGGCGGGGCCACTGGCGGGATATCTGGCGGGGGCCTTGTCGGTGTGAGGCAGGGTGGGGTGTGGGTAGGTGGGGTGTGGCGCTGGGGTGGGATGGACGCGGTTGGTGGCGAGGTGGGATTGCTGCCAGGTGGGGCCAGCGGGGAGAGCGGGTGCGGGGCGACCAGGGGGGATGAGGAGTGGTGCAGGTGGGTTTGACTGGGTCGGTGTGGGGGTCGGGCTGGGTGTGCGGGGAAGGTGGGGGCTGGTGCATGCGTGTGGCGTGTGTGTGTGTGCGTGTGGGGGGTTGGCGAGGGTGGATAGGGTTGGGGTAGGTAGGGCTAGGGTTTGGGATTTAGCTTAGGTTTTATTTTAGGGCGTGGAGGTGGCCGGCCGGGCTTTCGGGCCTGGCGGGCTGCCTCCTACAAATATTATAAATATTTTATTTATTTAGAACGAGGCTTTGGCAATCCGTTTTTAGACAAACCAAAATAATCCGGAGGCCCGGGGTTTTAATTTGAATAAAGACGGGAATATTTAGAAAAACAAAACTAGGCGTTTCGAAAATAGTTTTAGACAAAATATGCATGAGGACACGACGATGCTCAAATGCAATGTGGCATGATGACATGAGCATGCGGTCATGACGATGCAATGAATAAAAACAACGCGATTTTCTAGTAGTGGTTTTAGCGGGATGCCACACCTTGACCTTGTGGAAGAAGGCCGAGGCAGTGGAGTCCAGTTTGCTGAGAGCGTTCAACTCCCCGCGGATGTGCATCGCCCGTGCTGTGGATTCGGAGACGAAATTGTCGCAGAGCGTCTCCCACACCTCACGAGACGTGGTGACCATTGTCATCATCATGAGGACACTCTCGGAGAGGGAGCAGACGAAGACGGACAAGATGGCTTGATCTTGCTGATCCCAAGTGGTGCAGAGTGGGTTGGGGATCTCCTTGAGCTCACCCATCGTAGTGTTAGGGATGATCTCGACGGGGCAAGGAAGGGATCCATCCATGAAGCTGAATAAACGGTTGCTGCGGAGGATCGGCACCACCTGTTTGCGCCAATAGACAAAGTTCTGGGCGCTGAGCTTGATCGTGCTCTGATTAGTCAGATTGATCGGCGAGGACGGAAGCACGTAGACCATCTTGGCAGCCGCCGTGCTTGACGAGGTGGCGAAGGAGGACGCACAATTGGAGAGCGCAGAGGAGGTCTGCGACGAGAGCGATGGGGAAGTCGTCGCATAGGCGGAAGCGGAGGAGAAGACCGGCGGCGGCCCGATCTAGGGTTTTAGACCGGCGGTGGCTCTGATACCATGTAGAATTATATGGGTAGGATATTGCACACGTCTCACACGGGGTGGTTTTCCATTATATATAAAGGGGTATGATACAAATAGAATACATACGGGGTACAATACATGTACGGTATCTATACAGTTTATCAGATATGGTCTTCAATTTTCATAAAAGCTTACCCGGAAAAAAATCATAAAAACATCTGCAATGCTATGCTCCCTCAATTTCATAAAACAAGGTTTATAAAGTTTTTTATTTATAAATAAAGAAAAGCAAAAAACGAAGTACTTGTCTGATCTTGCCCGCGTCAACCATAGGTCAGGAGAAGTGACTGGCAGATCAGATTTGACCATTGTGGTACAGGTCGTTATCTCCACTGTGACTGTGATCACGTCGACCAATCGATACGTCCAGGTATAGTCTCACAGTCTCACTCCATGAAACTTACATCTGTGTTGGGCACTCTGAATTCGGAGCGATGTGAAGAAAATACACCTCACTTGTAGCGCCTGAACAAACATCTACCGTCTCTTTGAAAAAAAAACTTAACATGCTTTCATCCCGCTATATTAATATAGCAATCACATAGTATAACTTGTTATTGTTGAAGCAAAGAACACAATCAAAATCCAAAAGAACAAAAAAAAAAAAAAAAAAAACGCCGACACCGGCGGATCGACGAGAACGAAGAATACTCGAAACAACTGCATCCCTCGGAGATTTCCCACCATGATCCTAGCATTCCAAATCGTTGCGTACCAAGTAGCACCTCCAAGAAGAAAAGCGCCGACGACAACGTTGTTGCCTGGACTTGTCCTAGGGTACTCCCGGTACGAAACAGAGAATGGGGAAGATGTACACCTGACGCCCTTCAAGAAGGACCGACGATGCCCGCATGCGTTACCGCGTTGGTGCCAGCCGGACACGCCAGGGATTTCTACCAACCCCCAAAAAAGCACAACCTGGACGATCCTTAACGCTCCACCATCTTGTCACCTGCTAGCATGCGCCACCACGGTCTTGAGATTCTCCTCGTCATCTCCCCATGAACACCAAACGAGGCCCATGAGGCAAAAACGGGGAGCAACGAGAATTGGGACGTCGAACGCGACAGCAGAGGCATACCAGGCCCAGTCGGGCCCAGATTGGGCCCGCAAAGTCCCCACCCCCACGTTGCAGTAGGCTAGCCGCAGCGCCGCCACCCTCCACGGTCCTCCGCTGCCCCACCTCCACCTTCGGGGAGCACTGTGGCCTCATCGCGCATCTAGACCCGCCCGACCCAGATAGGGCCCAATTGGGCCTAGATCTGGGCTGAGGGCGGGCTCCAACAACCACCACGAGTTGTTGCCGCGTCCTGCCACCAAAGGGGCGACGCCGTTGCCCATCGTCTATCCGGGGCCTGTCACACCATCACCGAACCGCTGCAGGCCGAGCCACCGGCCGCTCCCGCGCGAGTTGGAGCTCTGCGCGCGCGGGGAACAGCCGGGCCGCCGCCACCGGCACCTCACGAGCAACGTCGGGAGGCGGCAGCCGGCGGCGGGATGTGGCTGTGGAGGGAGGGAGGGGTTGGAGGACGATGAGGAGAGAACCCCCGGTCGCCTCACTCGGGGAGGCGGGAAGGAGAATGCGGGGGACGAAGGGGTCGGTTCGTTTCAGTGGACCAGAGTGTCTCTATCAATGAGATCAAGGTTGAAGCAAAAACCCGGGCAGTAGCTATTATGGGTCGTTTTCTCCTCCAAGCTAGTTAGTTGTGCTGCAAGTTTTTCTTTAGAATCCGGTAGGTCGTTTTGGTTTTTCTTCTTTGGTCGTTTCTGTAAGGTTGTTGTCACTTAATACTCTCTTTCCCCTGTACTTTAGCCATTCTATGGCTTGCTTTGTTCCTTCTAATATAGCACGTGCGGCATGGTTCAAAACAAAAGATATACCGTCTCTGTGCTCATAACAAATGCTTCTTCCTAGCCTGCTCAATGATCGCCAAGCTAATGACTCTCCTTTTAAGGGAGACTCTAAGATCTTGCTCATCCGGCGAGAGAAGAAATGTAGGTCCACTTTAGTTTTCCACACAAGCTTACGGCTGGCGAAGAAAAGAGGGAAAAATCCCCAAGAAAAAGTAATACGGCTGGTGAAGAAAAGAGGAAAAAAATCCCCAAGAAAAAGTAAAAACAGAGTGCTTGTCTGATCTTACCCGCGTCAACCATAGGTCAAGAGAAATGACTGGCTGATCAGATTTGGCCATCGACTTGGAGGTACAGGTCGTTATCTCCACAGACACAGTGATCACGCCGACCAATCGGTACGTCCAGGTATAGGTCTCATTCCGTGAAACTTCCATGTGCGTTGGGCACTCTGAACTCCAAAAGATTTGAAGAAAGTGCACCTGACTTGTAGCGCCCGAACAAAATATCTACTGTCTCTGTGTTCATCACATATGATCCTGTAGATATTGATATGGTCTTCAATTTTCATAAAACTATCTGCTATGCTATGCTCCCTCCATTTCATAAACTAGATTTATAAAGATTTTAAGAAGTCAAACGCTGTAAATTTGACCAAGTTCTTAGAAAAAGCAGCCAAAATCTACAATGCCTAATCAATGTTATTTGATACATTATGACATATTTTTTTCATTTTATATCTTTGTAGTATCATGGTTGTCAATAGATTTTTCTATAAGTTTAATAAAATTTTACTCCCTCCGGTCTATATTAATGACTTCCACTTTGTTTAGATACAGATGCATCTAGTCTAAATACTTAAATACAGATAAAGTTGAGGTTATTAATATGGACCAGGGGGATACATCGTTTGACTTCAAAAAATTATACGGCTTATTTTGTAACAGATGCAGATCCAAGAATAAGAAAATGACAAGTTCCTCTTTACTCGGAAGAAAAGAATCTACTTCTGCCCTTAGGCACAGCCGCATATATGTTACTCTCTCCGTCCTAAAAAGGATGTCTCAAATTTGTCTAAACTTAAATATATCTAGACACTATTTAGTATATAGATACATCCAAATTCAAACAAATTTGAGACATCTTTTTTGGACGGAGGGAGTATTAAAACGAGAGGCAAACACGCCACCATATATTCATCAACATAGTAATAAGGTTAGTAATTTGGCTTACCGATCTTCTTGTGGGTCTGAATTGTAATGATTTATATTTAAACCGGAACGTAGACTAGAGCAAACGTGTGAATTAGACCCACGGTAGTGCGTTTTGATGATTTTTTTCATGCACAGATGTTGTCACTTAGCAACGTTGAATTGCCACCCTGTTGGCACTGAAGCAACATTGTATTGGCACCTTGTTGATACTGAAATTAGCAGTGGTATGACCGTATGAGTACACATCATTAACTGCCTGCTTTAGTTAATACATTTGCTTTTCAACCCACAAGCCTCGAAGCCATTTATCAGTGGCGAGCTGTGTATCATCTCTCCACTCCACACGACCAACAAACGCCTAAGTGGAGAACTCTCATACTACAACCAACAGCTAAAGTAAATCCGATCCACCCCAGCACAAACAAAGTAGCCCAAAAGGGCATTTTCCCTAACTCAACAGCAAAACGCATGAGAAACTCAAAGAGCGGCACACAGGACAACACATTTCTTGGTAATGCGAAATACCATATGACAAGGTTTTAATTCAAAGGAACAACTTGCAGTTCGCACCACTGGGAGTTTGGCACTACCATTAGCTGCCTTTGAAACATTTCACGTTACAAGAAGCTAGCATAGATAAAAAGCGGTGGTAGCCACAGCTTAAGTTAACAGTGAACTACGCAGACAGGTAACTGCTTGAGAGTTTGGTGTACCAACACAGAACTAGATTATCGAGCAGCCAGACAGCAGGCTCAAGCAAATAACTGGAGCAGTTGCAGTTCAGATTATCCTCTGTTTCTTCTTAGCAAGGTTCTTAAATATAGATTGTACTTCATCAGGTGTGACTGGTTTAGATGGATCACGGGATTCCTGCTCAAGGTATCGAAGAAAAGGAAAAAAGGAGACATCAGGTATTATATGAATAAAAGAAATGAATCATATGCATGCATAAACTATTACAATCTGTGAAGATGAAAGGAAAAGGATATTAAGTTTGCCATTATGGGATGGTATTGTCGTGAACATATAACAACTACTCCCTCTGTCCATAAATAAGTGTACTTCTAGCTTTTTCCATAAGTCAAAATTTTCAAAACTTGACCAACTTTATAGACAAATGTACCCACATAAGACATCAAATTGCTATATTATTAAACAACATTTGAAAACGGATCTAGTGATACTAATCTAGTGTCATAAATATTGCTACGTTTCTCTATAAAGTGGGTCAAAGTTTATTTAATTTGACTTAGGACAAAGTCTAGAAGTACACTTATTTGTGGGCAGAGGGAATACAGAGATATGAACAATGGAATGGATCCCATCTAATTTTAAAAAAAATGTCAAAAGAACTACAAATTCAAAAATATGTACATAAGTGAAAAAAATACTACAAGCAAGCCAATTTACGACTGCAAACGAATTGAAGAAAACATGTTGGACCTCTGTCCAAATGCTTACCCTAATTTACAGGCCTGCAGGGGTGGAGGATCCCAGGGACCTTGAGCACAAACTGATGGCAACATTTTTATGTGTAAGAGATGACCTAAAGTATCTAAGGTGATGTTACTATACAGTGACCCTAGTGGATCATTCTCGTATATCTGCAGTGCAGAAAGTGTCGAACTTCTCCAAAACATAATTGACATGTTACTGTTGTGTTGGAAACCACATGGTTGATCATAGGGATTTCATCTGCTCCCTCCGTCCCACAATATAAGATGTTATTACAACCAATATGGACCGGAGGTAGTAGTAGATAAGGCACTGCAGCCTAGCCTGATTCTTTTATATGAAAATATGTGTATGATGCATATTTCCAGAAGACAAACAATTTCGTTTTTATAGCTTCAACTGAACATGTATGTTCCAGGGTACCACTGCTTAGCCTTCAACTCACCTCTCACCATCAAATTAAATGTGAATATTCCGTACCCCTCTCTTTGAAACAAGGCATGGAACTTTGAAGTTCAGCCTATAGCTATATGAGAGCTGGCGTGAACTCACAGAAGAAACTAGATGCTTGGGCATATGATTGTGGATTTAATAATGAAGCCATGTAATGAAGGATTGATAATGAGGCCATGCCATCGTGTTGCTGCCAGGTTCTTTGATTACAGTATTGTTAATCCTTATGGTAGTCACTCCTAGAAAAAGTAAATCTATAGTGACTACTATAAAGCTATAAAGTATTGTTATTATCGTACTTGCTAGGAGTTCAGGAATCCTTATGGAATTCTGAACTATGCTGACCTTGATTACCAACTCTGTATTTGTATGATTGTTGGTCTAATATAGATAGAACAACATGGAGGCACACAAGCTCCAGGGATCACAGCATGTACTCCCTCCGTTTCAAAATATAAGATGTTTTAGCTTTGTGAAATGAGTGTATCTAGACCCCTTTTAGTGTTTAGGTTCACTCTAAACTTAGATGAACCTAGACACTAAAAGAGGTCTAGATACACTTCATTCACAAAGCTAAAACATCTTATATTTTGAAACGGAGGGAGTAGAAATTATCAACAACTCAAAACGTAAGTGACAAGTGAAATAAGTAGAGTTTTTTAGATGAATAAATAGAGAGTTTTACCAGAAAGGACTGGAACTCATTCTTCATGTCATTGATGCCACTCAAAATCTCGATCTTCTGGACATGGTTAAGTGAATTGATAAAGTTAGCTTCAGCTCCTTCCTGCTGCTCCAACTTCTTCTTCCTTTTCTGCTTAGCCATCTTTTCATATTCCTCAATAGAGTCATCCTTATCAGTAAGATGTGCAATGCCTCGTTGTGCATAGAAGTTGGTGCATGTTCCACATTTACATAGAGTCTCTCTCCACCCTTTTGACATGAAAAATGGCATAGTTTTCTCTGAATCAGCAGACTTTGTATTAATATCCATTCCTAGCTTACAGTTGCCAGCTGAATTGTCACCCAAATTGGAACTCTCTGAAGCTGCAATATCTTTTGTTGAGTTATCCTTGACAGAGGTCTTTTCAACACTTTGATGGTCTACAGGAGCACCATTTTCATTCTTCTCAGTGCCTTCCATACCATTTGAATCAGCAGCAACAGCTTGTGAGGGTGATGCAGAAGTTTGCTTACTAGAAGCCAAAACTGAATCAGGATAGAGTTTCAAGAAAGAACAAACAGGCGAGCATTTATGGCATATGAAATCCTCAAATAGTGGCTCCCCGTCCTCATCGCATGGTATCTGTAAAGCAAGGAAGCCATTAATCACAAAATATTTTTAGTAAGTACCTATGAATACTAAATCAAGAAAGCACAGACATGTGTGCAGTTCGCAGCACCTGCTAAAGCCTAGAAGTAAAATAGGAACTATATCAATATGTAGAGTGAGTTACATGACTGATCAAAAAGAGATGCTCGGTTGCAGGTAATATAACAATGGCATGGACAATTGTACTCCTAAGAAAAAAATAAAAATGGGCAAGCAATGCAACACTGAAAACTCAAAAGCACTAGTGATACCATGCATTCGTTTTCATCTTTTACCCAGTAAGTAAGGTGTTGATGCTATGTTTCTAAGAATCAAAACAATAAATCTAGCAGCAAATTAATGTAAATAGAGGTGAGAGAATATCTGAGAGCAGTACTAGGACAGAGTTAAAGGTATGTGTCGCACAAATCATGCAAATTTACAAGAATCAGTACACATGGGGCAGTTAACAAATATTATCCAACTAAAGAAAGATTGTCGAAAGTAGAAAACCTTTTCGGCAGAGTCAAGACCAATGTGATCCTCATGAAACCAATCCTCACAAATACAGCACTGTATCATCTCAACTTGCTCCTTGGCTTCTGGATCAGGATAAGGCCTACTGCACGTGCAATACGAACCCTTGAAATTCTGATTATAAGAATTTCCTGGGTTGACAGGATCTTTCTCAGGGTTCAGTTTGCAGAGGTGGCCTCCAAACTTTGAGTTGCCACAATCACACCGAAAGTTTCGCTTTGTCCAAAGCTCAACAACCTTTAGGGGAAAAAAACAGGAGGCGTTTTTCAGGCCTTAGTTGTGTGCACCAATTACTTACAAAAATAATGAAGAAGATAGTACTCCCTCCGATCCAAAATAAGTGTCGGAGACTTAGTACAAATTTTGTACTAAGCTAGTACTAAATCACCAACACTTATTATGAATCGGAGGGAGTAACTGATTAAGCATAATGGTACAATTCCTAAATTCTTTGCATGCAAATGAGAAACCCAGCTGATCAGCAAAAACATCCCTCACTGCTATGAACCATCGGAAACTGATAGTGATCTACAAGCATAGCAAAGCAATTTTTTAAAGTAAATTGGATACTGACATTGGATGACTTTGCGTACTCCCTCCGTCCGAAAATAAGTGACTTGGATTTATCTAGATTCGCATGCACCTAGAAACGTTTTAGTGTGTAGATACATACGAATCTAAACAAATCCATGTGACTTATTTTGGGCCGGAGGGAGTACTTAGCATGATCAAAGTCTATATATAGTGTGAAGTGTCTAACAATACTTAATGCTGGAGATGCTCATAGATATTTTGCACAACCAGCATTACAAGACCCAAACAGGCAAAAATGAGCATTCATCCACGACACATCATCAATAGGCAAAGATACTAGCAGGAACAAGGATCCACATTTCACCCAAAATTAACCCCCCACCCCATTTCGTTCGCTGCTCCTAGATCAGACGCCTATGAACACCAATCGAGACGCATACTAGAACTGAACCTAAAGCAGTTAAAATTTGATTGAATGGCGTTGGAAGAGAATGAGGGGATCACCTCATGGCCGTCGTGGCAGGCGAGGCAGCAGGCGGTGCAGACCCCGGCGACGCCGTCGGGCACGCAGGTGAGGCAGGAGAAGACGGCCTGGCGCTTGAGGTAGCCGGCGCCGTAGGTGCACTCGTCGCCGTCGTCGCCGCCCAGCACCAAATCCACCTCCTAGGGTTTGACAGAGAAGACTGAGGACCGCCAGATCGAGCTAAAAAATAAAGCGAGCTGAGAGCGAGCGCGGGGATGGGGGGTTCACCAGCTCCTCGGCCTCGATGCCGTCCATGTACTCACTGATGGTGAGCGTCGGCTCGACCTCGTCCTCGAAGACGGCGTCGGTCCCTTCGGCGGCCATGACCGACCTAGGGTTAGGGTTTGGGGCGAGGCGAGGCGGAGCGGAAGCGTTGGGCTTGCGTATTCGTGAGATTGGGTTTGGGGGCAGAAGGAGGAGGAGAGAACAAATCTAGGCGGAGGAATGGCAGGAGCGTGATTTTAATGTGTTTTTCCTCCGCGAATCTCCCGGGAAGAGGTGAAAGGCGACGCGCGTACGGGAGGGGTTTTCTGGGTGTGGACACGGCTGGTTTTAGACGGAGTAGTTTCTGAGACGTGGGGCCGGGCCGGGGAATAGAAGGTTGGTCCCATATTTCAGTGAGGAGATCGATATTTCCGCTTGTTTATAGATGGCGGGAGGTCAGGTGCCGCTTTTGGTTTCCCGCCACCGCGATTGGACTGCCACGGGGATGATGTCGTCGCAGGAAGCAACCTGAAGGATCCACAACAGCCGTAACGTAGGCACTCAAATAAATGGATAAAATCTTTACCACTCTCCTTTTATCTAAATTCGTATTTATTTCTTTTTATGCAAGATGTCCTTTTCGCAAAAAAAAGTGTCTTAATATACTAAATTTAGGCAAATCTGCGACATTCTTTTTCACGATGAAGTGAGTATTAAATAAAAGTTGGTGATGGTGGGTCCTACCCGACACTCAACGTCCATCATCCGACTTCAACCAAACTGTCAAATCTACATCCAATGTCATATAGGTGCACCACATAAAATTGCAAGGTTTCCAAAAAAAAACACCGTACTAAGCTAAAAATCGGGGATTTGATGTGTACCACGGACCATTTGATTGTCTTTTGCTAATAAATCTCATCTCATGAAACCAATTGCAATCGAATGCTCCTGGATAAAGGAGCTGATCCTACCATATCACACCACATGTAACCAATAAATCCAATCAAATCATGGGATAATGCTTAAATCAGTTCTAATTTGTTATTGACATGGGTATGACTTATCGGTTTCACTATTGGTATATCTGGTAGGCTAGTACATGTCTGAAATAAGGCCCATAAAACCCACAATAAACAAAGAGTTCTAGGAGCATTTAGAAGCCCAGGAATGAAACGTGACGACCAAGGCAAAAGCCCAAAATTATAAACCGATATAGTCGTAGAGATTGTATTCGAATTGTAATCTGACCCGTACAGGACTTTGGGACCCAGCCCCTCATATAAGGGCTAGGAGGAGCTGACGGGAACGGTACTATTTTTCTGTCATAACAATCTGATGTAAACTAGATCACATCTGGCAACTCGGCGAGATTTTAATGTGGTTTGCCTCCATGAATCTCCGGGAAGAGGTGAAAGGCGGTTTTTTGGGTGTGGACACGACTGGTTTTAGACAGAGTAGTTTCTAAGACGTGGGGTCGAATCGGGAGTAGAAGGTTGGTCCCATATGTCAACAAGGAGATCGCCCGCGCTGGATATTTCCGTTTGTTTATAGATGGCGGGAGGTGAGGTGCCGCTTTTGGTTCCCGTGACTAGACTGCCGCGGGGATGTGTCGATCCACAACCGTCGTAACGTTTGCACTCAAACAAATGAATAAAATCTTTACTACTCCCTCCGTGCTGAGAAGAATATCATAAATTTATCTAAATTTAGATGTATCTGTATACTCTCTTGGTCTTAAAAAAGATGTTACAAATTAGCTTAAATTTGAATATATCTATTTACTAAATAATGTCTAGATACACTTGAATTTAGACAACATCCTCTTCCCAACAGATGGGTACTAAATATTATCTTGATACATCCAAATTTAGATAAACCTACGATAAACTTTTTTAGGACTGAGAAAGTATTAAATAAGAGTTGGTGATGGTAGGTCGTCACTCAACACTCAACGTCCATCATCCAGACGGTCAAATCCGCATCCAATGTCACAAAGGTAAATGACAAGGTTTTCAAAGAAAACACCATACTAAGCCTAGCCATGGTGGAAGTATCGGGCATTCCATGTTGGCAAAAATCTGACGTGACATACTAATTAATGAATAAAGAGATAGTGGTGTTATCATAATATTATTATTATGATACGATATCATAGCACATAAAATTCGATATTTTAATACCTAAATAGATCACGTACACATATTTATATTAGGATTCTACAAACAATTAAGTATTATGCAACTATGATACTACTATATGATACTATGCATTCGATAGATGGTATCATATGTATGATACTCTCCATTATAACTAGCCTAAGCTAAAAAATAGGATTTGATGCGTAATTAGCGGACTAATTAATTGTTTTTCCTAATACATCCGCACGCAACCAAGAATACCAATTGCAATTGAACGCTCCCAATTAAAGGAGCTAATTTAGTGTCCTTTCCTACGAGATCACATCGTACCGCATGTAACCAATAAATCCAATCAGATCATAGGATAATGCAAAAATCATTTCTAATTTGTTATACCACTCTCTCTCCTCCTTATTTTTCGGTACCCATCCAACAAAGCTGCATGCAAATTGTTAGAAGAAAAATGGACGTGCCCAGGATCTAATGTCGAGAGATAAATAGGGGAATGGTTAACCGGCTGGGAGAATTGAGAGGAAGATTGTCAGTGCAACTTTCCATCGCTTATCAAACAAGAGATTCGGATTAAAAACCAAGAAATGCACAACCAAATTGCTTGTGTTTACCCATCTGGTTCTCTTAGAAATGAGCTGAGGTCTACAATGTGTTGCTCTTGCACTTTGTGTAGAAAACTAACAAATCAACTCGAAGAAATTGATCGAGGGAAGAGATCACAAAGAGACGACTTAAAATGACGCTCTATACAAAATTCCAACATATTAGATGAATTCACGTGTATGAACTGAGACATGCATGCACTGTAAGAGATCAAGATTAGGCAAAGAGATCATGATACGGCAAAAGACGAAGGCTCCATATTTGCCGTATTTCATTTTGTTGCTTGACGTGGTGCTTTTTTGATATTTCTCACAAAGATCCCATTCAATCTCACAAATCAACTAGGCCAGATGAGAGAAGAGAATAGTGGGAGTTGAGGTCATGAATTCTCCTTTCCTTACCCACTCGAATTCCGCAACCCTCGCAAACAAGGGTTTTAACAGTGTGTACCTTTTAAATTCGCATTCCCTTGACCTCAATGCCCACGACCGAGAACGTGATGTATAATAGAATTTCAACCAACTTGAAAGATGTCATAATCTCATAACTAAAGCATTTGACATGATAACTCCTTCTTTTCCCGAACAATTATCTGAAATATTTTAACATCAAACCGAGACACGACATGGGAGAAGAATGTTGTATTCCCACGTGGAATCTTCATGCTTATGACAAATAATATCCATGTAGACAATTGAGGAAGACATTTTAGTACACGTGCTCAAGTATCAAGCGAAGGAAGCCAGACATAGCATCAATGAAATTGTACGAGTAGATATTAATTAACGAAATATAATTTGTTGGTTTCTTATTTTATATGCACATGGCATCACATTATTCCTTTAGCAAAATACAGTCTTAGCCACGTAAACTAGAAATACAATCTAAGCAAGGTGAAATTTTAATGTTTTTGCAATACTTTATGTTCTTTTTTTATAGAAATACAATCTAAGCAAGGTGAAATTTTAATGTTTTTGCAATACTTTATGTTCTCTTTTTATACACATAAATATTCACCCGCATTATATGTGTTGTGGTAAAAAAATAGAGGAACCGTAGCAACATACGGGCATTCACTAAGTCAAGATATAAAGTGAGGGAGTAAACAAAAATAAGCCTATTGCATGCTCCCCGTGTATACATAATTTTCCTTGCTTCAAGCACTTGGCTAGCTTCTACTCCCTTTTACATGTCCTAATGGCTATTTACACTATCTTTTTTTTAACTGTACACTATCTTTTCACTATGAGGACGCCGGGAAAGTATCATTTTTACATGCTCACTCATATTTCGCTTGACTATATGTAGGGTTACCGTGCATCCATTTGGAATGGAAAATAATGCATATATAGTTAATAATACTCGATGTTTAAAACACTGGATACCGGTTTGGTGTCGGCATATTTGACGATATGTTAGTTGGATACGAAAAAATATGTTGGCATTTTGAAGCCGATATTTCTCATATCATGCTTTTCTAATACAAAAATACACTTTGAAGATTTCTTGTTTGTTTTCATTGTTTACAAGAAAGAATATTTGCTACTTGCACATCAATTCATACAAGTCATATCGGGTCAAATATCAGACGATGTACTGGTCTGTTTCGACCGACATGTGTTAGGATGGTAGTGTTGAATCGGTATCGGCGACCAATCAATAACGATATATCATATCGGCCGATATGCTTAGAAACATGATTTCTTGCCTACTTGGCATCACCAATCTCAATGCAATCCCATCATAACAGAAAGGTGGTCGACAGCCGTAAAAGTGACGCACGGAGCAAAGGACCATCAGAACGCGCACACCATTGTAACAGGGCTTACATGTTAATTAATAGATCAAGGCAATACATTATTTTAGCACTCATTCCCCTCTGTTCCCCCTTTTATTCACTCAACTGCAAAGTACTGTATACACTCAGTGACATTCTACTCTCAGTTCTGTCAAGCAACTATGTTACAGCACCACAAGTACACAACAATCATGTCATTACTGTAATAGTATAAAATCTGGTACAGGACAAACATCGAATGTGGATATTTACGGAACGGCGGTGCTCATCGAGGAAGATGGATACCATATGAGCGTCTGTATGTGATCTGTGGTCTAGGAGGCGGTAATTGCGCTGCCCCGCATGATCTTCATCTTCACTGGTTTAGCGGTTGGCTTCTCTGCTTTCTCCTGTCATGGGGTGAAATAGCAAAAGGATCAATGAGTATTCTGTTGCACCATCTGAATTTAATAGATCCAAGTCAGTGTTAGATAAAAGTAAATTTGCGCATCATGTTACATTTTAGTTTGTAAATTAGTAATAAGTGCCACAATCACTGGGAGCCTAGACTCTATCTGCTTGTGAAATGAAAACACAGGAGTGTGACATTCAGAAGTCCCTCAATATTTGAAAGGCAAACATGGCAGAGTATCTAAAAACAACTTACCTTTTCAGTAGAAGTACAATGTGCCTCCAGCTCCCTCCTTACAAATGTCGGCAGAATAAAAGCAGCCCTATGGATCTGTTAAGCAAAAAAAACCCGGGTTGATGGCTAACTACTGCACAGCAAAATCATGCTATTGGAAATCTCAGATCGGTGTTGCAACAGAGAACACCTTTTTAAAGGCTATAAAGAGCAAAATACTAGGGGACTGTCAAAGGCACAAGGCCAAACCTGCGAATTATAAAATCTCATTTCTTTTCCAGCTTTAGTAGCTCCTTCAATCTTCTCGATTGGATTCACAGGAGTCAAGAAGTTCACTGGTGGACCTTCCTTGGCGCATAGCAAAAATCCAATGATACCACTACAAATCCAAATATTTAGATGCTTAACTTAGATACATATGAAATGGGTATGCAGATAACTGTAAACAATGGGGAACTACAGCCGACTGGGATACTTATAGTTTGCACCACCAAATGTTCAGAAAGGATAGAATAATTGAGCATTGCAAAGATGTCTGACTGTAATCATTCATTAATGTACATATGTACCTCCGACCGGAGTGCCAAAACATGCATTTAGCAGAGACCACCTGCTGGGTTCATAAGTTAATTGGCCAAACCTACAACCTATTTCTTCTTTCAGTTATCACAGGAAGGCTAGTAGCTCCTAATAGGCATTTCAAAAACGGTTGATATATTTTTTCTAGCTTCTGCTCACTACTTATGCAACCTCTGGAAAATTAGCTCTAAGTGTAGGATATACAGTGTAAAATATAACAACGAATGGAATTTATGGAAGTTACGGAAGAAAAGGCTAGCACAATGATGCAGAGAGGTAGAGAACCTAGGATATGTTGGAACGCTTGCCCAGGCATAGTGCACACCACCCTTGAAAATCTCACGGCAGATAGAGAGCATATCCTGGATTAGATGTGTGTGCAGCCACATACTCTCAGCTAGATTAGAAAGAACACCACCAGGCTTTAAAGCTCTAGCAATTGTCTGAAAGAAGGGCTTCTCCACAAGTTCCTGAGCTGGCCCTGTAATATGTATCATGGAAGTAAAGTTCAAGTATCTAAACAAAATAAATCGAACCTACAGAAATGGAAATTTTATCTCCTTAATCAAAATAAAAGGACCGCAGGTTAGGATGTAGCATAGCAAGATAACTCACCAATTGGATCTGATGAATCAACAATAATGGCATCATATTTTCCTTCTGGAGCATTCCTCAAAAATTCTACAGCTGCAGAATGAATGCAATTTCGCTATGTTATTTACATAATCAAGACCAGCAGTCAGCAGACATGATGCCAAGTTTGAGACACTAGAAAAATGCATTATGCCCTATGATCTATGACCATTATACAGAATACCACCAGCTTAACAACTTCTTAACTCTTAACGTACCATCCCCAACATGAAGTCGGACACGAGGATCTCCATATCCAACATATAAATGTGGAAAAAAATCTCTACAAACCTGCATAGTTTGAAGACATACATCAAGACATGACATTTTAGATGGTTATACTTTCAAGCAAAATCAAGAGATGGTTCTTACATCAATAACTAGTTGATCAATCTCACATATGTCTATTGTCTCCACTGAATCATGCTTGGCTATTTCTCTTAGTACACCACCGTCACCACCCCCAACAACCAAAACCTGCATCGGAGTAAAGTGAGTCTTTTTTTAGTATAAAGATTTTAAGTGAGTCACATCAGAAAGTATGTTATTAATCGTGATTCAGTAATTCCACATAAAAAGGAAGATTGCCTCTACTGTAGTACCTAGAGAAAATTGCTCCAATTCAATTTAAATGTTAAATCCAATAAGTTGACAGCATATATTCATGTTATTCGGCATAAGATCATATGTCTGAGAACAAAATACATACGTTTTTAGGAGATGGAATTGAGCATAGTGCGAGGTGAGTAACCATTTCCTGGTATGCGCATTCATCCTTGTCAGTCAGCTGAACAATACCATCGAGGACAAGGACATTCCCATATGTTGAAGACTGCATACACAATTTAACTTGTTACACATTGCTGTGTTCAACAAACTCAGACCACGTGCATGCACACAAGTAGAATATAAAAATAACCTCAAAAACTAAAACTTCTTGGTAAGGTGATCTGCCCTGGTACAAGATCTTCTCTACTTTCAACGAATGAGCCTCTCCTGTATTAAAAGAAGTAACTGTCGTTACACCTCTGACCAGCTCAAGCTAGTAAATTACATCAGTATTATACTATAGTAGAGATCAAAGAAGAACAGCATTTGCACAAGAATTATTTGAGAAAAACCATGGGTGAAAGAACATGGATAGAAGAGGAATCACGGAAATACCCGGCCACATTGGATTGTTGAAGTACTGCACTTTGCTTGTTTGGCCTGAACAATGCATCAGTTTGGTTTTAGATATCAGAACAGCATATAATTGTGTACGACATTCTAGTTCCCAGAAGTGAAATAATGCAGGACCAATCTGAATGTACGTACCAAAGCGTGTGCGGGATTCTGTGAACCACCCAGACACCACAGTCGCGTGGCACTTGGCCTCAGATTCTGGCACAGCAGCCTTCGCCTTCACGCAGCAAGGAGGCAGTGGCTTGGAGGAGCCATCATCCCCACTCCCCTTTGTCAGTGCTGCTGCTGCGGAAACATTTCTTGCGCCTCCACCCTCCATGAACCCTGTTCCGCTTTGAAGTTCCCAGCCTCTATCTCAACGGAACAATACAAGACAGGCAACAGCAAAAGTTCAAGTCAACAATTAGAACAATTTTTACTAGGTAAAGCATCAAAAGGTATAAAATTACTATACAAGCACGAAAGAAGACAGAGGCTAAAGGTGCTAGACCATGACATTCAAGGAAGCTAGTAGTACTAGTATATACAATCAACATGAATGAGAGGAAACAAATTCAATTATCTCTCGTATCCGTGCTTTCACTATCTCAGTTTAAGGCTTTATCTGGTAGTAGTGAAAATTGAGATTTCTCCTTGTATTTCAGTTCTCAATAGGTTGTCCACTCATTCAGTACTACTACTTTATTCAACCGAATTCAACAGGTTCACAAATTATCTCCAAACCAAATAATTGCATTGCTAAAGGAAGGGAAGTGAAATTGGTAAAGAAGATTACTCCCTCAAAATAAGTAGGTGCTAAAAACTAAAATGCTGTAAACGCTTTGCACAGGTCAAAGAAACTGAGGAGACTAAATCTAAGCGGAAACAACTTTAGTTAAATCACACACGAAAATGCAAAGGTACAAGCAGCTACCCCGGACTAATCGAAGTGGAACGGTTGACACAAAGAAACAAGCACCTTGTGTGCACTCGGAAGAGGACGAAGTGGTTGTAGTAGTAGTAGTAGTTGAATAAACAAATGCTAGTACTACCATATCTTTTTCAGTAAAAGAAAGATAACCTCGTCCGGGTCGGGCACGAGCACGAGCACGAGCAACCACGGAGGCTTCTCGCTCCGTCGCCGCTCAGTCAGTCAGTCGCTCCCTCGCACGCCGAGAAGACGAAGAAGAAGAGACAAGACAGACAAGCAACATGAAACACCTGCCGGTGTCCCGGTTCCCACAGAGCCCCTTGACGGATGGAAAGGGGGCCCTCGGCGGCACCGACAAGAGCGGGATAATTTTAGAGAATCTGCAGGACTAACTTAGTAAAACCGGTCTCCGAGAGCTCGTGCTGTGAACAAATTGCGAGAACGCCCCACCCCCAGAAAATTAGTCCGAAAGGGTGCTCCTACAGAGATCTTCGACGGGATGCCAGAACAGAACAAGAAACAAGTAATTCAGCCCAGCCTGTAGTAACACCGAGCTCTCGTGCTAGCTCTCACCTGTTTGGACACCTACGCCAACGAGCCGCGAGGGGAAGAGGATGAGCCGCGTGCCTGCCTGCTGCTGCTGGTGGTGGTTGAGGGAGAGAAATGTGTGATGCGGTGGGCAGGAAGAAGAAGAGAGGTCGGCCTAAATAGGGCGATGGCTATGTGCAGCCCTGCAGGTTGTTGATGTTGCGCTGGCTGGCTGGTCATTCATGGCGATGGGGCCTGGGAGCCCTGAAAGAAACGAAGAACGCGTGCCGATTTTGACAGCTTTAAAAAGGACGGAATGCGATGCCGTTCTTCGGATAACGAAGCAGCAGGGACCCTGTAGCACGTACTACGTGTTTGGTGATCGGCTTCCCGATGGATTAGACGTACCTTTCACGTGACGTGCCTCCGCATCCGATTCTTTAATCTGGCAACGAAAACGAAACCTTTGAGTAAGGAAAGATGCGTGCTTACATCTCACCGCACCCGGGGACTTAACCGATAATCCAGTCCACTATGTAGTACTGTATGTCTAGAAGCACGGAAGTACTTTTTGATGATCTGTCGCCTGTCGGGCACGATTCGTCTACGCGAACAAATCCATTTGGGTAAGACTTGAGAGGAGTGGATGCACAACACCGTTAACTAGGCGTGTATTTGCTGTGTGAACGTGAATTTGGATAAAAGACTTTGGTAGAGATCTCTCCTACTGTTTTTTTTTTGAAAACGTAGTTTGTTTACATATAGGTATCATTTAAAAAAATGGCTGAGTGGGAAAAGGAACAAAACGGTTCGGACTCCTGTGTCGTCCCCGCGGGAGATGGCAGGGGTGAACCTATCATGGCCTCACTTCCCCATGCAAAGGTCGTATGGTCTTTGGCGGTGGGTCGTTTTCTTCCCGCATGTGCGGGGGGTTGTCGTCAGGTGGCGGCACAAGCTTGGCTGGGGTGGTGGCATGACACGGTAACAACATTTCTAGTGTCGTGGATAGTGGTCTTCGACGGTGCGGGCGACTGGTGTTGCGGGATGGTGTGCTTCGGGTGGCATGGGCCTAAATTTGGGCTCGGTTGGGCTAGCTGGTCCTGGCCGGTTTGTCCCGGTACCTTGTGCATTGCGCCGCTGCGATGTGGCTGGGGCGCTGGATTTGGGTCGGGTGGGATTAGTTTCGGCGGCCGACCTGCGAACCTAACTTGGGTTCTGCAAGGTTGCGACTTGCGGGTGGCATGGAGGCGATGTGTCAGCCGTGCTTGTTGCACCTCCACTACCTATGTGTTGCTCTAGCTCCTGCCTAGATCTGGTGGTCGCCCGACGGACCTGTTCGGGGTGACCCGTGGGCGGCACGGAGGTGCCGTGTTCGTCATGTCCGTCCCACCTCGCCCTCGCGGGCCTAGGTGGTGTTCCTCAGACCGGTGGCAATCCGGCATGCCTGAGTGAGCATGGTGGTAACAAAGCTGCTATTTGGCGGCAGGGATCAGTGGTGGTGGCGGATCCCCTAGTGAACAAAGGAGTAGAGACTATTGTTGGGGTTGACGTGGATAGTGGCACCCTTTGCTACAGTGCGGCAACGAGGCTTCACGGGCCTATTCGGGTTCGGCAGGGCTAGGGACGGTCTGGTTTGTCCCTGCGGCTGCATCAGATCAGCTACCACACTCTTGTGGTGGAGGCAGTTCCCTCCCTCGTGCTGTTGTACCGCCGACCCTTGAAGTTTTCTCTTTTCGGTCCTACCCGCTTCGCATCATGGGTCACAGTGAGACGACGGTGGCGACTGCAAGACCGTGGAGGCGTGTGCTGGTGAGCGGCGAGCTTGGTGGAGCAATATGAAGGGTCTAGGAGTGTGATTTTTAGGGGTTGGGAGAAATCCTTATCGTCTAGACACCGCCGTGGCGACGCTTGCAGGTGTCACCATCCTTCCTGAAGGGCGTCATGTGTATCTCTTCCTCACCTCCCGTAGCGTACCAGGGGAAAGCTTAGGAATAGTCCGGGCAGCAACATCGGCATCGTCACTTCCCTTCTTGGAGGTGTTGTTTGGTACGCGGCGCTTTAGAGTGCTAGGCACATGGTGGTACTTCTCCGGAGGGCGCAACGGTTGTGAGTTATTTCCGTTTTCGTCGAACTTCTTTCTTCTTGTTTCTTTTTTTACTTGACTTATGATGTTTTCTCCAGCAATGGTTGCAAAGTTGTATTGGGTGGTTGATATATTAATATAACGGGACGAAAGACTGTTTCGAGAAAAGAGTAGTTATGAATACATTAGATAATTTTTTTATATGGTTCATGACATTACTTTGTCTGTTATTCGGTTGCTACGAGTTGGAAGGAGATGATATCACCTTTAGACATTTCTTAGATTTCCCAAAATAAAATAAGATGAGGACACATCTTGCATTAAACATATATCACATAAATTTCAAAGCCGAAAAGAAAATATGGACTTGAATTTTTTGTGAGAATGATAGCATGATCCCACTAGTCACATGATACAGCGAGTCTGATGCCAAATTGGACGCATATTTGATATGGTGTTTTCTTCTCATTCGTTCATTCCGATCTAGTACAGCACAAACAGACCTATCGCCCGGTCCTTTCTCTAGTCGGCAAGCACCGCCTTTGCTGAACTGCTCCTCCTTCCTCTCCTGCTCGCGTGTTCATCTCCCGCCCAATCCTCTATTCTTGGCCATACCCGCATGCAGCCATCGTGATCACGGTAGCCTGCCGACAGTGGGGACACACACTTCCATGGATGTTACTCTGCCATGTTGCAAGTTTTATTTCCCCATGGGGATGCCATGTAGGCGAGTTTGTTGCACGTACGTATGGTGTGCTTGGATTGGAAATGGACGCGATCGAACGGATAGGATGCGGATGTGGTACAGGGTTCGCAGGGTCCACCCATGGAATCATGGATGTTGATGTTGGAAGCAGGAAACCACGTCGGATGTGTTGCGGTTGCGGTGAGACTGACGGCCTTGGATAACCAATCGGTCCATCATCCATCTCTTCGAGACCAGTACAGCTGCCACGCAGGTCTGTCCCTCACAAACGAGGAAAAACAAAACCTGCCATGTAGTACGCGTCAGTGAGCCAAGATGATCACCGATGGTTTGTCCACCTGGTTCTTCACCTACCGTCCACCAATAGGACATCTTAAACCTGAAATGTCTCCAGATTTGTAAGAGTAAATTCCATGACGGCTGATAGATTTGTCTGGCACATTTTTAAGATGGGAGTAAATTGTACCTATCAGTTTTTTTAGATAAAAGGCATCAATTGCCCAACTTTAAATTAATAAAGCTAAGAGTTCACAACCACACATAGTAACACTACAATCCATGTTGCGGCCTACAGCTTAGCCATAACGAGCACAACAAGACTAGTTGAAGCGGGGTTGGCCTCCCCCAAACATGCCGAAACTAGCTAAACGAGGGTACTAAGCATCAGCGCTTCCTGGCGCCATCTTGTGGTATAGCAACCTTAGTTCGTCCACCATCCACTCATTACGGAAATGCTCACTTGATACACCTCTACATGAAACTTATTACGAAATATATCCGATCTGATACGGGCTACGCTGTCCTTATTAATAAAATCACACGGACATTGTTTTTACGGCGTAAACTGTGCTACAGTGCTGTAATGACTGTATGCCGGAATCTATAATAATCTTTACTATTAAAAGGCTTACGGTCTTGATGGTCTGGTACGTCACTTTTATCTAGACGATTTTGCCCTCCCACCAAAATCCATATTACACACATTGCCACCAGTAAATTAAAAAGCCCGAAACCTTTTTTTGGATCGCTAAAAAGAAGTATTCTCCAACACGGCAACACCAGGGCACCCCCACGCCAAGACACTTTGATTCAATTATTGGATCGGTAAAAAAAACATATTCAAGAACGAGAGCTCCGCTGACGATGCAGGTCACCTCCAACTTCAAGATTGGATGTCGCGGTTGTGCTCGGGCTGCTCGCGCCGCTGCGTCCAAGCTGATGTAGTTCAGCACCGAATGGACCACGAGCAGCCGTGCATCTCGAGCAGACCAGCATGCTATCCAAGCGTACGTGATGCCCGGCCAACCATGCCAAGTTCTCTAACAGCTATGTCTACACACACCCTCCATTGGTGCATCAATCGAGATTAGCTGGCTAGCTATCTTCGGAAAAAAAAAATAGTCACGCTATCCTAGAACGGGGGTCTGTAACTTAATCCTATATGAAGCTTCAAGGTCTACCCCCGCTCACCCCATACAGAGTCTGACAGTGTCATTTTTCAGCCGTACGGGGCGTCGGATGGACATCGATGTATGGGGAAAGGTGTTGCCCAATGGCATCCCCAATATAACGGACAAATTTGCATTATTTTCTTATTTGTTTGTTCTTTGTCATTACAACAAACAGGTCGTGCTCGAACCTCCGTGTCCGTCACCATCTCGCTGAGGTGTTCCACATGCTCGCTTTAGCCGCCGGTGGCTGCTCGCCGGACTTGTAGAGCTGCAGGCGAGGGGGGACGAGGTCGCCGGTGGGCTTTCCTCCACCTCGAGGCGGTCAAGCTGGTGGGGACGGCTTGCCTATAGGGGATGGCGCGCAGGTGAATGTGCGTGGTAAGTGGGAGAAAAAAGAGGCTGCTAGGTGGGCCAGACTCACATGCCCTGACACAAAAATTGTTGCCATCTCCCCTGGTTAGCCTATGTGCGTTGGGTATGTACAAGGAGTCGCTAGCTGAAATATCGGGTAGACCGCTGAAAAAAATAAGCAATTTAGAGGCTGGCTAGGCGAGATTTTTGACTTCCTAGGCTTTCGTTCATCTATATTAATATAGCAACCACATGATACAACTTGTGATATCACTACATGGTCGAACAACACGGTCAATCACAAAATAAAAAAACAAGAGAAGAAAATGAAAACTAATACCGACATCGCCAGATCGATGAAAGCGCCGATGACCCGCCATCGTTGCGCCCTCTGGAGAAGTCCCACCATGCTTCAATATCTCTGAGTTATCGTGTACCAAGAAGCACCTTCAAGAAGGAATACGATAACGATGTTGCTGCTGCCCGGACTAATCTTAGAATTTCTCCCAGTACACGGAGGATAGTGGAGAAGGGGTACACCCGACGCCCTCCAAGAAGAATTTGCGGAACCCACAGGCATCACCACGTCGGTGTCGGCTAGACCGACAAGTATTTCTCCTGACCCCCAAAAACCACACCCCCGAACAATCACGCACAACCAAACTTGCCGCCCCTGGACAAGTTTTTGCCTCCTGCGCCCCATAACTTGTTTGGCTTGGATGGTGGTATAGGGGGCGGCTGGAGATGTTCTAAGGAAAATAACTTTTTCCCATATTTGGATATTTGAAATTGAAAATAAATATAGTTCTTAACTTTTTGACAGTAGTAATATCTTTAGCATAGAAAGGAAGACTACTTTTTCCTTAGCTTTGGACATGCATTCGTGATTATGTTCACAAATTATGTGATGCCACATAATTCGAGGAGCTCTTCATATCCCTCAAGCTGATGTTTAGAGCAAATTTTGATTACTTAAAAATTTAATCACAAACCTCCTATCTCAATATTCCATAGCAACGCATGGGCACTATGCTAGTAACTAAATAAGACAATCCACTAAAGGCATTTCTCTCAAAATGCAATGCAACCATGTCAACTCACCTGTCCTGGCACGCCAGCCTCTTTTGGCACATCAACTTACTCGTTTTATCCAAATTAATTACATTCTAGATCATGTTTTTAATCCACGTCATCATTTGGTGGTACAGTGTGTACCATTTTGTCTTCAACTTCTCTGTTGTAAAGCATGTCCACCTACTCTCCCACCATTTCATCATCAACTAGATTTAGGAGTGCGCCTCGGCGCACGGCTCGTAGGTTTCGCATCTATTTAGCTTAGTTTATGGAGCTGTTGGACTTTGCTATCTAAGTTTTTATTATTAATGTTTTTTCTGTGGTGCCATTTTTTATTATTAATGTGGCTGAGACGCCTCGGCGCACGGGCCGTAGGTTTCACATCTATTTAGCCTTAGTTTATGGAGATGTTAGACTTTGCTATCTAAGTTTTTATTATTAATGTTCTTTTTGCGGCGCCGTTTTTATTATTAATGTGGCTAAGATGTTTTACCTCATGTAGAAAATTTTAGTGACATTTGTTGCAATTCTACATATATCTGTTTAAACCATTAGTACATATCTGGTTAGATATCAGATGTAACAATATATTATGTAAAGAGAAAACACTTGAAACGACAAGTATATATATTGCTCGCACCATGATACTTAGACATGTATAGAGTACGAAACATAGGAGAGTACTCTACATGTAATATAAGTAGTTCTTAACCAACAGCAGATAAACGTCTCGAATAAGTATCTTAACTCACAACATAACTATCTGTGATTTTAATACACAAAGGCAGAGTCGTCAGAATCATAATGATACTCGTACTCATAGGCATCAGACATTTGATGCACAACGTCTGAGTCATAGCATTCAGAAGA
This sequence comes from Avena insularis, assembly GCA_023614405.1. NCBI lineage: Eukaryota > Viridiplantae > Streptophyta > Magnoliopsida > Poales > Poaceae > Avena > Avena insularis. The sequence continues at coordinate 160,669,441 of CM042690.1, read as the reverse complement.
ATCAGTACTGTCTTCACTATACGGATATACCTTGGCAGTTTTGAGTTTCTGGATGATTTTTAATTGAATGTTGAGCAAGATCAGTGGCCATAGCTTTGATCTCAAGAAGAGCGCAAGAGTTGCAGCATGGAGGTGAGCTATTTGAACCTATTTTCTGGATGCGATCAGTAGAAGCAACCTAATATGCTTATCAGAAGCATCCATGATCTCTCTTGGATGCTTACCTTTCTTGATCATTTTTGGTCCACACTTTTTAGTTTGTGAAGGAGGACCCTGATGATTTTTTTCTCTTTCTCCAACACACTATGTTGACTCTCTTTAGAGACCTTCTTTTCAACAGCTTCCATGTACCAGATGGATCGACCTGCAGCATTATTAACCACAACTTCCACAATCTTATCTGGTTCACCTAACAGTGAGTGAGCAGCTGGTGAAGTCTGCAGAAAACACAGTGAACGGCGGAACCGCACTTCAGACTCATAGTCGCCATAACCAATAGCTTTGGTCTTGTATTCAGGGTACGGGAAACATAGCTTCCTCAACGTGACTTCTAGAGTGGCAGTGGCTGGTATCTCCACATGGTCCATGTTGTCACTGAATGCCACGCGAAAAAATACTACTCCCTCCATCCCAAAATAAGTGACTTGAGTTTATCTAGATTCGTATGTATCTATATACTAAAACATGTCTAGATACATCTGAATCTAGACAAACCCACGTCACTTATTTTGGGACGGAGGGAGTATAATTAGACAGAAACATAGCAATAGGAGGCCTAATAGATAAAAACAGGAAATCAACGAATGGAATAGAAAATCTTAGATACAATTGGCCAAACTGGAGGAATATATTAAGGTAACTAACACTGCCAAAAGCAACAAAGAACAGAACTGAAAAAGCTATTACAGGAGTGAAAAACAGAAATACCAGAGTGAACATGTAACTGTACATAGGGTAATCTAACCTAGTAAGCATCAAGTGTTTCAACAAATGACGTGTCAAAGGTTTTAAGAAAGATTTGTCTAGTGAAGATTATATCAAATCATCTGTATGTATGTATCTCAGTAGTTCTAAGAATATCTATGTCTTTAATTTAACGTTCCATACAAATATGCATGTGCAAAGGAACTAAAACTGAAATTTACCTTATTCTGAACGATCTAAAACTTTCTTTGTAACAAACGAAATATTTGGATTATATGCATGTGGTAGCCCAAAGGTGTGTCAGCTACACTAAAATATGACACCTAGTCAAGAAGGATTTAACCAGTGGATTAACCTTATTAGATAGCATGAATCACTTTTGATAAAAGCCTTCCATCAAGTGGGAGCTTTTTTCCATCACGTGAAGGCTCGCTAGGAAATCAAACATTGGTATGTAGCACTTGCAAGCATAGCACTGTACTGTTCCTTACAGGCAAAAAAAAACTATCCTAGTTAGTCAACCTGAAATTTAACATGCAAGGGCATTAGACACCGCAGGCCCTTCTTGGCAGCTTTGCAGCCACAACCCGTCAACCTCACTGCCCAACCAAGTGCCATAATCAAAGAGAAATATTTTAGAAAATAAGTTCAGAACAACAGAGGTAGTACAATAAGATTTGTAACTAAAGGAAATTCTAAAAAAAGGAACCTTCCATGTGTTAGAAATGCAAGCAATAGTCAATCTGATGGCAACATCTATCATCAAATCCCAGAAAGATCTATTGAACAACATAGATTTCAGATCTACAAAAAATCATCAGCTACAAACAATCAAACACACACTTGTTTTTCAAGATTTGTTAAACAACACAGATTCCAAATCATGCGCAGAAGTAATGGGGAAGAAGGAGATCGAAATGCAGGTTAGGGTGAAGCCCCAGGGACGCGGAAGAGGAGGTACGTGCTGGGCTGGGCACACAGAGAGGGAGACAGACCTTCGTTCACAGATATGGGCACGGGGAGGCCGCCCCAAGTAGGATCAGCGTCGAGGAGATCGGATATGGAAAAATAATCAACAAACTGAGACCATAGAGCTCAAATGTCCAATAAATAATTATCAGCTTAAAAAAATTAAAAGGCATATACAAACAATGATATTGTGCACTGAAAACATGCATTGCAATAACATACCTATGATCAAATATTGAGCCAGAGTAGTGAACGCAAGGTAACAACACTGAAAACTCAGAGCAAAAAAATTGAAAATTTCATATGGATATATTGTACCAATTTACTTCAGTTGCTACAAATAAGAACATATACTCACTTAAGAGTTAAGATGCATCAAGCATGACAGCCCTGAATCCCGAGGGTCCTAAAAATATTACTCCCTCTGATCCATATACTAAATCAGCGACACTTATTATGAATCATAGGGATTACAAAATGTAAAGTATGAGTAATTTAGCATAATTAAGGGAAGACATTCATACCATACAGCCAATCAAACACCGAATTCAGCTATACCATTATTATAAGGTCCGTTGTTCAACATCCTTCTAGAATATGAATTTGAACTATGTGGAGGTATATAATGACCTGCAGAAGAATGACACATATCATCTACCACAGATATATATATTCAGTCACATACTTGTATCTGTTTGTGATTGACTATAAAGTACTCCCTCCATTCACTAATGTAAGACCTTCTAGGTTTTTTGGAAATGCATATGTATCTAGACATGTTTTATTGTTTAGGTGCATCCATTTTGGCTGAATGTAGTCTACTTTGAAATACCTAGAAGCTCTTACATTAGTGAACAGGGGGGGTAGATAGTAGATACATGACCAGGAGCAGTATACAGAAACCAACAAGTATACTAGTATGTTTACCATAGCTATGCTAAGTTGCTAACTTTATTTTCTATTAGCAAATGTACATTGTAGTTCAGAAGTTACTTTTAGTAGTTCATAGGAGCTCGAGAAATAATGAATACCTGAAACAAATTGTGGCCAAAAGCTGCATGTTTAGTACCAAACATTCAAGAATATAATGCCCAAGCTGGAACCTGAATAATTAATAAATTGGCGATCCTTTCAGTATATAGTTTATCAATGAAAAACATCAGACAAAATTTCCTTGCTGTACCAAGACAACAGACTAACTTGGCATGGTACAACGCAAGAAACTTGTCAGCATTAACTTAAGATAACAGCCAGAGCCCACAAGTCATCGGGATTTCGTTCTTTCGTTGTATTGCATGACAATCAGAAGTGACATGAAAAACTATTAAAAATGCTAAGTGATGTATTACGTATGTGGGGTAAAAAGAGAGGAAGTGCTACTAACCAAGCATAGAATTACTCCCCAATGGAACATAGGCTAAAGCACATGAGTTCCCGAGTTAAAAGAAGATGTTTCGTCAAGCAGATCTGGTAGGAAAACTGATCACTACACACAAGACATGATGATCCATGTAAATAGATACTTAAGTGAAAAATATGTAGAGTCGGCAACCATGGAACATCTATTAACCATCACTTGAGCTTGCCTGCATTGGAGGAACTCCTGCAGCATGAATCCTTGAGTTAGAAGCCGATAACTGGTTGTCCGAGCTTGCACAGATGCGACATGACTGTTAGTAAGAAATACATAGTTCATACAGAAGTAACATACTGAATTTATCTATACCAATAGTAAATCCTTGTGAGAATCATCTTGTTCGTATATGTACAGTCATACATTCACAGCATCCAATATTGTGAAGGTAATATTGGCAGAAATGGCAATAAGAAAAGGCCATCGGTGCGTGAATCATAAACTCATAATAATAGAGGAAAGAATCATCTCGTTCGTATATGTACAATCATACATTCACATCATTCAATATTGTGAACCCTTGACAAAAAATGGCAACAAGAAAAGAACATCTATGAGCGAGTCATAAACTTCTAATAATAGAGGAAATCAGCAGGTTAATCTGTCAAATGGCAGATACAATTGATGGATTTAGAACTTCATTCTCATGCTCAATCAAAAAGGAAAAATTACAGCTAACCAGACTTTGCAAGAGGATACAATCATGGAAATCACTTGCTGTAGGAAAGGTGTGAATAAAAAAGGGCTTACCATGCTGTTGTAGCCTCACATTCAGGAAGGCAGTATGGAACATGGCGCCAAGGATGCGAGCCAATTGGAGATGCAAGCCTCTTCTTCCCCAACTCTTTCTCCCTCTCCGTATCCTCCTCTTCCTCCCAGCTCTCACCGGCAGCAGCATGTCGTTGTCGGCCGGCTGCTGAGCAGCACGAAGGAAAAGCCCCATAGAAAGGAACAACCAAAGAGCAGGCGTTGTCGATGTTGCAAGAGGAGAATGCTCTCGAGAGAGCCATCCATGGCGCTATTTCCACCGATCTATCTCCTGCGAGCACCCCATTGTCCTGCTCCAACGATTCATCTCCCCATTGAGTTCGCGCAGCTGCTGAACTCCCTCTCTGCCCGCGTTGTCGTGGTGGCTGCTACCAGCATCTGTCTTCCCCATGACGGCGTGGTGCGCAACAGCCTGCGCTGCTCCCGGTGATGGCGACGACACGAGCTCAACCGGAGTCAGGTACCACTGGTAGTGGTGGTAGCAACGGGAGAAGGGGATTGGAGAAGAAGAGACGGCAGGGGATTGCGGATCCGGGGGAAGAAGAAACGTGAGAGGAATGGTTAGTGGCGGCTAGGGTTTTGATTGTGGCCCTGTGCTGCAGCAAGACACCCACCCAGGACGTGCCTCCACGCGAGCCTCGCGCACGCCCTCGCACCCCAGCGAAACCAACCCAACGCCGGCTGAGAAGTGGACCAACGAGTGCGTGGGGCCCAATCGCAGCAAGGCGCACTAGCAAGCGGGTAAACCACGGACGGTACATCACGTCGAGACGGGTGCGATCGAGCAGATCTGGATCACCAGGAAATCTGGATCGTAGATTCTCGACCGGACGGCTGCAAATCTCAGATTTCTAGTGTGAGCCGTAGTATCCATCCCAATTACTTCTTTAGATTCTTCCATATTCTCTGGGCGACGCTTCCTTTCATCTCCCCATTACACCTTGCTATTAATATGAGCTCTACACGGTGGCTGGAAAACTGCCTTTTCTTAATGAGTAGCGTCCCTCGATCTTCTAATAGTACTGTTGCTCCTTCACCTTTATCTTCTACATCTCCACTCAGTATAAACGCAGACGCTTACAATGCGTACATACACTCATCCTTATGAACACACGCACGCACACCCTACCTCTACGAGCACCTCCGAGAGACTGATCCGGCGGGTCTTGAGATTGACGAAGTCACCGCAGACGTCGCCTCCCACTGAAAGAATATTCCGCCTCTATGAGACAACAAAGAGTCAAACATGATATTTGAACTCTGGTGGGCTAGAGGTACCACTGCCCTCCTAACCATCCAACCACGGGTTGATTCTCACCTCTCCACCGGATTTCACCGTGTGTCATTTTGTTACAAGGCCGCCATGTCATGTAAAACATTCAGCACATCGTCTTAGCGACACCTCGATGAGTCGATGACAATGCATTGCCTGAACGCCCATGGTGCCATTATTACTGTATCGAGTTGCTGGCATCCAGACTATCTGCTACAACGGCCTACTCTTCCTCAATTACTTTCGGATTTTGCATGGCCTACGAGTCAACTATTTTAAGTCAATTTTGTGGAATATGTTCCCATGGCAGATGGAGTTTCCTGCTGTTCTCTTCGCCACTGTGATGTGCACCGGAGCGGCAACGATGCTCGTCGTCCTCTCCGTTGGACTTGCGACTGTCGCGGCCACCGAGTAATGACTGCAAGAGCACATACACAATGTAGTTGGTTTTCAAAGTAAGAGTATCGAACCACGAAGAGCTATTTGGTTAATATTTAATGCCCATCGTTACTATCTATCAAGGAATACTTGTAAGTTGCTCTTGATTTCAAGTAAGAGTGTTATGAGAGGGTTGTTTTGTGCATAAAGTAAAGACTAAAGAGTAAAGTAATAAGAAAACAAAGATCGATGTGAAGTGTTTTGGGAATTGTAGGATCCACCTCTAGCATTGGTATTAATCATGATTAGGATAGATCTATGTCTTTCATCATGACATGTGGTGGGAGAGCTTCGTAAATGAATGATCACAAAATGCCATTTGTTATTTCATCCCTAATAACCACTATGATGATCATAGGCAAGCCACTCTGATCCTTCACAATTAAGGGTTTCTCCATGGATATTGATATGAGCTTAGTGAAACTCTTCTTACCTCCCTTAACCATATTAATAGCACGCCGACATGTTATATCACTTAGCATCGTACGTACTACCATATACCCAACGGTAATTCCCTCTCTGGTCCCAAAGATAAATATTATATGGTCGATAATATCTAGAGAGAAAACCAACACATAATCATGAACCAAAGTTATAGATCATTTTTATTTCATATCATAATATTGCTATGATTTCTTCATCTTTCCAAGAACAGGGTAAACTACTCACTCATGAAGCAATCAAAAACATCATCATGGATATATAAAATGAATACGAGTAGATGGATGATAACTAGTGCAAATCCACAATAGTAATTGAAACTAGACTTCTCTTTGCGTCCCTCGGGATACGACTGGTAGACAGAACCCTTTATGATGTGATGACGCTGCATCTACGTGCAAGAGAAAATATGAGAACGGTAGGTGATAGCTCTTTCGGGGAAACAACGTCGTGTTCTTATGTTTTGGGCCTCACCACGTCTTAAAACCGAATCTGCGTTGCTAAATCCTACGATAGTATTCTGAATTATGTAGTCCACGATCTAGTCAGCGCTAGTTATTGCACGACGATTCTTACGTAGGTAGATGGACTAAGCGAGGATGGCAAACTTCAAGTCTAAGATCGCATCACGGGTAAAACATCATTTCGTAGACCAGGCCTAAGCAGGTAGGTTAAAGACCGATGATTCAAGAGAAAAATATTTTTACGTGCAAAGGTTCTTACCTGCACGACATGGCCTATCACGATCCCAGCTATTCCGAATTCTACCACAATAACATTGTTTCGCGTCTATTTGACATGTCATGCCGTGATCATATTCCGTAACAGATATGTCCGTAGAGTAGCACGATTCCACACATGCTTGCGTATCTAGGTGCACGGTATATACTGACCGTCGTAAAAATCACACACGCTGAAAAGGTGTCTGCTCTTAAAGCATCACAGATATTTTACGTCACAAAGAATAATAAACTCTTAGACACGCGAGCTAAAAGTTACATCGACAGTAAGCAAAGATAACAAAAGGCGCTTATTTATTCCAGAGTCTGGTACATCGCATGTTACAAAGACTAACAAACTAAAACTAACAGTGAGTTAGCTCTGTCTGACACGCTAGACTCTAGACTACTCCATAGAAGTGTACGAAGAAGAACGGATTCTGCATGCAGAAGACTTCGTGATCGCCGCCCCTCTCGCCACCTTCTGCTTTTGTTCCAGCAACGCAGATAGTGTGATCGTCCACGTATACGATCTGCTTCCTCGTGTCTTCCTCGTTTTCGTAAGCATACGAAGCCGCTCTTCCAGGCGCTCGTGCGTGGGAAGAAGCGAGTCGACCTCTCCGTGCTCGAGCTGGCATGTTCTTCCTTTGAGCTGGAGAAGTTCCACATGGCTGAGAAATGAAAAGATAGGAACGCGTAGAGGAAGTAGCCGGAAAAAGAGAAGGATGATGACATCGTGAGCAATGGCAAAAGTGGGAAGAAGGAAGAAGGATATTAGGTATAACAAAGAATTAGGAAGAATCTCCCCATGCTCTAGGTAGCCGAGCGAAGACAGGTAGAGGCGCAAAGGAAAGACGGGATGGAGAATATCGGAAGGCGAAAGGAAATCTCGTGAAGGAATAGAGGGATACCTTGCAAGAGAGGCCGATCGCCTATGCGCTCGAAGGATACAGTAGTAGGAGCGAGCGTCACAAACGACAACGTGAAGGAAGGCTTGTACGTATTGTCTGCGGGAGCGCGGGCATTGTTCTTACCGAAGAACGCGGGCGACAGCAACGGGCGCGGCTCAGCCAGCCTCGCAGGCGAACGCACTGGCGTCGCAGAAAGAAGCTCGTCGTTGGTGGCATGGCGAAGACTTCCGTTGCTCGCTCGACCACAGAGGAAGAGATCTATCCCTAGTCGAAGCGAACCCTCCTTGTTGCCGCTAGAGCAATAAACACAGGAGGTTGCCTTCTGCTCGTCGTCGAAAATGGAGCCATCTTTCTTCACGCACGGTAGAGACACCGACATAGGAAGCGTCTCGTCCGGCTTCGCAAGCATCCGTACATGCGATGCATCATTGGTCTCCTCGACGCCTGTGGTTGGTCGAGGACTCCCACATCTGACTCTGGCGTAGCCTAAGAAATCCATCCTAAGATGAAGTGAAGGCGCCGATGAAGACCTACAAAAGATGAAAGCAGGCATCGGTAAAGATATGAAAAACAAAAAGGGAAAAAAGGAAAAGAGAATATGACGTACCGATCAACGAGACGCCGAAAAACTCTTTCAAATGCAACCTATACAGAGAAAAAGCAAAAACGTGTTAGCTAGAGCCGTACGGTGGGATAAGCCGGAGATAGAAAGAAAGCGACGTACGCGTACCTTAGAACGACAAAGAAGCAAAGAGGACGCAGGGACGATAGGCACGACGACGAAATCATAGCAAGACGCCTTCCATTATTTCCAAACGCGACCAACACAAAGAAAAAGAGAAGAAGCGTTAGATAAGAGCCTTACAAGCAAGATAAGTAAAAGACCTTAGATAACTTACCATGCAACGCATGCGGTCGCCGTGGAGCGTCTAACCTGAATCGGCAGGCTGGCGCCACTTTCGGTACACGCCGATGCGAGTCCTAGACAACATTGGCGACTATCCTCTCCCCATGACGGTCATCGGTACGACAATATCGGTGGCAGACGGCCTAGCTAGCAGAGATCAGGATGAGAGATGAGGAAGAAAAGTATGTATAATATAGACGATAAAAGGATGTGAGTGGGCGTATTATGCCGTAAGCGAAAGATCCGATACACGCCCCGTCCGTGAAAACCTGCTTATGCTGCCATCTCGCTTGTCGAACATGAGAAACCGTGTCCTTCCAAGCTTCCAGATACCACGTCCGCTACCAGATCGAGTATAAGTGGCGAGCGGATAGATAACGCTGACAGGTCGGCTGAGGTGCGAGAGAACCCGCACAGTCTATAGACTACACTTGCAAATAGGACATAGGATGCCCGTGAGAACCCATAGTCATCTATAGGCTACGCAGTCGTCTATAGCTTATGCAACCACCTAGTCGCCTGTTGTACCACTCCGAGATATGTGATAGTTGCGGACGAGGACTTTCATGAGTATTATATCAACGACTTGTACACTACAACATGCAGTGGTGTATTGGGTCACTAAAGCTGGTATCGGAGCAATTGCTTTGACCTTCGGTTAGAAACTTGTAAGTAGACAAAACATGTACTTGAGAGAGTTCTCTAGTAAGGTGATCGATATTCAAATGAGAATATCCGTGCCACAGTATTAGTGCGATAATTCTTTATTAAATTCGAAAAAATTCTTATTTATTTTATTTTCTTATCAGTCATTATGACGAGTTCGATGCTGGAACATGAAGTAAGAGTCTGAGATACAAGTTTAGCTGATTACTAAGGGGATTAGACTGAAGTCTTGTGTCAATTATTACTTGAGTTGGGATATAAGACGCCAGTTTCAGTCTGCTTACATGGACAGGACAATTCTTGCAAAGTTTCGTGTCACCATATTGTTGATTGAAGTGTTAAGGATGAGAAATGTGTACGGGGAAGTTAGGAGCAGTAATCTGGCTTATCAAATTGCTGTAATAGAGACCATTATGACTCTTAGAGAGTTTAAGAAGGAGTTGTTTGGGACAACATTTACACCACTACCCTATGGTGAAGAAGAGGATAGGGATAAGGTCGATCATCTCACTTTCATCAGGAATGATCCAGAACATGCAACTCGGTTTATGGACCTTTGTGTGGTCGTGATCAATTCTTTCTTTAACACCCATAGAACTTTGGTAATTGAAGTAGAAACGATGTTGGAGGACTTTACGGATCATGATAAGTTCGTAGACTTAAGTAATAGGATAGAAAGTGAAGCAAAACTTTACCAACCACAATTTACCATGTAAAACCTTATGGAAACAGAAGAGCAGGAAGTAGAAACCGTAAACCCAAGCAATAACCCCGTAAGCCCATACAACCCAAAATTATCTACCACTATAGTAATCATTAATGAGGAAGAGTGGGAGGACTAGAGTGATGATGCGCCTTCTGACACACATGAAGGAGGCATGGAAGAGGAAGGAGAAGTTTGGATGAGTAGTGAACCTATTTTACAAGATAGCGAGTTGTCCACAGAGTTTAATGCCATATGTCATGAGCCAATGGAAAATCCTCTGAGTTTTTGAGATGGGAGTGGAGCTGAAGTAGATTATATGCCTACACCCTATAATCCCATTTACCCAGGAGTAGCTGAACTAGTTAGCACAACCCAGTTTGAAATTAGGACATCCGAGTACCTTAGAAACATGTATAAAGGAAACAATTATAATGGAGAAGAAGAAGCCTTGAAGTACATTGGTAGCTATTTTACTCTGACGGACCTAACACTTAGACAGAATTCCGACCCATAGTACAAACCCACATGTAGAGTTGAGTTACCAGATACTTTGTATCATAGTGCATGATATAGTGGATGGGTACCTAGAAAGTATTATGAGGGGGTGACTAGTTAGTCAGATCAGTTGTAGTGCATGATATTGTAGACTGTATTATAATGAATGGTAATGATGACTATAATAGGTAAATGATGTAAATAGTAAAGTGCGATATATATCACTTGTGTGCTGAATAATGTAATCCGATGTAAATATTTCGATGTGAATATATGGTATATGTTTGTTATCTTGTGAATGTATTAGGATCTTCAATTTTTCTCTGTGAGTGATTAGAAAGTGCATAGAAAACAAATAACCCTCTATGCATGTCCATGATGTAACATGGTGTTCTAACTTAAAATGCACCAGGACTAGGAAAGGGATAATGATACAAGACCAACGGGTAGAAAACCAAACCGGAAATTAGATAGGATAAACCAAACCTTAGGAAATGGCAATGTCACAACCGTTAGTTTTTCCACAACCCAAACAAGTTCAGACACAGAGCAAAGTTTCTTGCAATATGTGCGGTTCGTGAAAGAGGGAAGAACAAGGGACCAAGAAATCCAAACTGAGTTTATGCACCGTTTCCTGTCACAAATCCGACAAGGGGACCAAAATAGAAAAGACAAACAACAAGTTTGTTGCTATAAATGTCGACAGCTGGGGCACAGAAGGATCGATTTTCCAAATAACCAAGAATTTAAAGGTCACAGGAACCGACTAAAAAGAAAGAAACTGATTTGTAAAGGAAGAAACTTTGGAATCAAAAGATCGGTTAAGAAAACACATGTATATGGAAAAATAAGTAGTAACAAATGGGGTGAAATAGTCGAATCATAGCAAGCAGTGATAGGTACACTAAATATTCTTTTGAACCCAGGAAAAGTAGTATTTAACACTAGATTAACCACATCCTGCATATCACAAGATTTTTTGAAGGCAAACGAAATAAGATGTAGTCAGCTACGTGTACCAGTTGTTATAGAAGTAGCACAGAGCAGAATTTTCGTAACACATCTTAAATAAAATAAACTCATTATGATAAATCTGCAAGTATACTACGTAGACTTATTCGCAATACCCATGAAAGGAATTGCAGTAATTTTGGGCACAGACTGGTTAGTAAATAATGAAGCCTAAGTCAACATGGAGTAGAACACGATATCCATATTAGACACTTTTAGATATAGAAGCACATACCACAGGAAGAAACCTAACCAATTAGAAATAGTCCTACAATTTAATTCTCTAAAGGAAGTACGGATTGAAGACATATCAATAGTAAGAAAATTTAAGGATGTATTCCTAAAATAATTACCTGAAATGCCACCAGATAGAGAAATAGAATTTACAATCGACTTAAAACCAAGAACATCACCAATTTCCTAAGGACCATACATATTAGGACCAACGGAACTAGCTGAATTGAAAGCCAGTTGGACGAGCTGGAGGAAAACGGTTTTATTTGAGAAAGCATTTCACCTTGGGGAACACTTGTAATCTTTGTAGATAAAAGGGATGTAGCTAGAAGAATATGCGGAGATTACCGTAACCTCAACAACTTCATGATCAAAAACAAATATCCATTACCCAAGATACAATATTTGTTTGATCAAGTCAAGGGAGCAAGAGTTTTCTCCAAAATTGACTTAAGATCGTGATACCACCAAATTAAGATAAAGGAAGAGGATATCCCTAAAACTGCATTCGTATCACGATATGGACACCATGAATGCCTGGTTGTACTATTTGGACCAACAAACACACCAACTATATTCATGAACCTAATGAACAAAGTGTTTATGCCCTACTTGGACAAGTTCGTAATAGTGTTTATTGACAATATACTAGTATACCCCAAAAATAAAATAGCATATGTGGGACACCTGAAAATTATTCTACGAACCCTTAGAGAACACCAACTTTATAAAAAGTTCAGTAAATGTGAATTCTAGCTAGACCGAGTAGAATTCCTTGGTCATGTCATAACAAAGGGATGAATTTTGGTGAATCCGAATAAATTGCAATCAATATTAGAATGGCAAGTACCAACCAATATAAAAGAAGTTAGAGGTTTCTTAGGAATGGAAGAATACTATTAGAGATTCATTGAAGGATTCTCTATGATAGCCAAACATATGACCCAGTTATTAAGAAAAGATGAACCGTTCATGTGGACTGGAGAATGTGAACAAAGTTTTCAAATACTAAAAGATAAATTAACCACAACACCACTATTAGTAGTTCCAAAATCTGGAAATGATTACACAGTATATTGTGATGCATCAAAGAATGGATTAGGATGTGTTCTCCTGCGAGACCGCAAAGTTATTGCATATGGATCCAGACAGTTAAAACCACATGAAGTGAACTACCCAACACACGATTTAGAATTAGCAGTTGCAGTATATGCTTTAAAAAACTGGAGACATTTCTTATACGGATCGAAGTGTGAATTATTCACCCACCATACAAGTTTGAAGTACTTATTCACACAAAAATAATTGAACGTGAGACAACAACGATGGTTGGAATTTATTAAGGACTATGACCTAACCATCAACTATACACCAGGAAAGACAATGTCGTAGCTGACGCATTAATCCAAAAAGCCACATGTAACATGCTAGTAGAAACAGAACTACCTAAACAATTACAACGCGAAATAGAACAAACCCAATTAGAGTTTTGAAATGAAGAACCTAGAGATGGAAATGAACCTTAAAGCTGAAATCATGCAAGGCCAAACTAATGACCCATTCATGATAAGGGAAATCCAAAAAATACTCAATAGAAACCCCTCAACATTTGAACTTAAGGACGATAATTCCTTATGGTTCCAAGGAACGATTTGTGTACCTAACAACTATAAAATCAAAGAAGTAATATTAAGATAATATCACCAAAAACCATACTACATACATCCTAGAGGAACTAAGATGTACACGGACCTTAAGCAAATGTTTTGGTGGAACAATTTGAAACAAGACATCACCAAATACGTAGTAGAATGTCACACCTAACAAAGAGTAAAGGCAGAGCACCAAAGTCCTGCTAGAAAACTACAACCTTTACAAATACCTATTTGGAAGTGGGAAGAAATTGGAATGGATTTTGTTACCGGATGACCCATGACAAAAAATCACAAGGATATGATTGAAGGTTTCGCAGCATAGAAAAAAAAATTCCTACGATGAGAACTATACGCCAAGATCTATCTACTAGATACAAGCAACGGATAGATATATATCCATGGATAACTTACCCTCGAAGACAACGAAGTTTTATTAACGAGTAGGAACTCGTGGATGATGTAGTCGTACGCTTGCCGGTCTCAAGATCGTGTGGAAGTCCTAGCGCCACAAACCAACAGCGCATCTGCACTCGCACACAAGTTCAGGCCACCGAACAACCTCCGCCTCCTTGCTCCAGCGATGTAGTGGAAGCAGCAAATCCTTCCAGACGAAATGCCACCGGGAAACATGTATCTCGCTAATCCGAGACCATGGGGGAATAATTCTAGAGGGGGAGAGAGATCCTTCATGAGGAGGTGTCACTTAAGTGTGTTACCCTACGGTTCGTGAATAATGCATACATGATCGAGACCCCTCTCAGATCAATAATCAGAAGCGAGACCTGGAGATCCATACTGACTCCTACACATTCTACGATGACTTCTATGATCGTGAGGACCTTTAACGCTAGTAACTAAATCCCTTTGTCTCGTGATATATTACATGTCCGAGATTCGATCATCGGTATCTCCATACCTAGTTTGACCTCCTTACCGACATGTACTCTTTTCTTGTTCCCATGATATAACATTCTAGTGATCTCATCACTTGCTTGCAAGCTAACCAATGTGATATCACCGAGAGGGACCAGAGAATATCTATCCGTCATCGGGATGGACAAATCCCACTCTTGATTCATGAGCTTTGATGACCCACAAGTATAGGGGGTGTATCGCAGTATTTTCGAGGGAAGTGAAACCCAATTTATTAATTCGACACAAGGGGAGCCAAAGAATATCTATAAGCCTTAACAACTGAGTTGTCAATTCAGCTGCACCTGGAAACAATCTTGCTCACAGCAGTTTATTAGTAGCAACAATTTTGTAGTAGGAATAGCAAAGTAACAACAGTAGTAAAGTAAAGACAATAGTAACAATAGCAGTAAACAGTGGGATTCGAGTGCGGTAGGCATATGGATGGATGGACGGGCATTGCATGGACAAGATAATCCACATAGAAATCAGAACATAGGGCAATTGCAGATAAATAAGATAAAGCATCCAAGTACTAGACAATCCTAGGCATGTGTTCCATATATAGTCATACGTGCTCGCAATGAGAACTTGCACAACATCTTTTGTCCCCGACCCGTTTGCAGCGGGGCCTCTAGGAACTCGGCAATTAAGGTGCTCCTTTTAATAGAGCACCGGAGCAAAGCATTAACACTCCGTGAACACATGTGATCCTCACATCAAAGCCATTCCCTTCCGGTTATCCCGATTTCTGTCACTTCGGGGCCATAGGTTCCGGACAACAACGTGTGTATACAACTTGTAGATAAGACCATAAACAATACTATCATAAGGAATCAATAACATGTTCAGATCTGAAATCATGGCACTCGGGCCCTAATGACAAGCATTAAGCACAACAAGTCGCAACAAATTCATAAAACACTAATAGAAGATACTAGGCACCATGCCCTAACAACCTGATGCCATTACATGAACGATCTCATCTAATCCCTACCATCCCCATAGCCTACAATGGGGGATTACTCATTCATAGATGGGGGAAACATGGATGGTCGATGGAGAAGCGATGGTGATGATGATGGGGATGATCTCCTCCAATTCCCCGTCCCGACAGGGTGCCAAAATGTTATCAAGGTATGTACTTTGCGATAGGCCTATTAGGCGTCTTATGCCTAATATATATGACGCTTGACCAAGGTCTTTCATAGAAAATTTGCTGTTTAGATAACTTTTAACACTGTTTAAAAGATCTATATCATTTCCAATCAATAATATGTCATCCACATATAATATCAGAAATGCCACATTGCTCCCACTCACTTTCTTGTAAAAAGAAGCCTCTCCATAAGTTTGGACAAATCCAAACTCTTTGATCACCTCATCAAAGCGGAGATTCCAACTCCGTGATGCTTGCTTCAGTCCATAGATGGATCGCTGGAGCTTGCACACCTTGTTAGCATCCTTAGGATAGACAAAACTCTTTGGTTGTATCATATACACCTCTTCTTCAATATTACCATTGAGGAATGCAGTTTTGTCATCCATTTGCCATATTTCATAATCGAAATATGCAGCAATTGCTAACATAATCCTAACTGATTTTAGCATCTCTACGGGAGAGAATGTCTCATCGTAGTCAACTCCTTGAATTTTTCGAAACCCTTTTGTGACAAGTCGAGGTTTATATACGGTTACATTACCATCAGCATCAGTTTTTCTTTTGAAAATCCATTTATTCTCAACGGCCTTTCGGTCATGAGGTAAGTCCACCATGGTCCAAACCTGGTTTTCGTACATGGATTCCATCTCGGATTTCATGGCTTCTAGCCATTTCTTGGAATCCAGGCTCATCATCGCTTCTTCATATGTCGCATGGTCATCTATTTCATCAACCATAAAATTTACAACAGGATTCCCATACAGTTCAGGAGCTACACGTGTCCTGCTTGACCTGCGAGGTTCAGTAGTTTCCTCTTTCGGAGTTTCATGATCATTATCATTAGGTCCTTCTTCATTTGGTGAAGTCAACTCCGGAACGACTTCCGGTGCTGCGCCACTCACCATTTCATGAAGAGAAGGTTCAATAACCTCTTCGAGTTCTACCTTTTGACTACTCACACCTTTCGCAAGAAACTCTTTCTCTAGAAAGGATCTATTCTTGGCAACAAAAACCTTGCCCTCGGATCTGTGATAGAAGGAATACCTGATAACCCACAAGTATATGGGATCTTGTGTAGCCTTTTCGATAAGTAAGAGTGTCGAACCCAACGAGGAGCTAAAGGTAGGATAAATATTCTCTCAAGTTCTATCAACCACGGATACAACTCTACGCACACTAAATGTTTGCATTATCTAGGAAATAAAACTAGAGCAACAATACGAGTAATAGAGATAGCTTTGCATGATAATAAATAACAAGAAAGTAAAGCTAGTTGCTGCAACAATAAAATACACTAAACTAACATAATCATGAGTGTGGAATAGTGGTGGTAATTGTGGTGGCTCTGTCCAAGTTTAAATAGCGAATAGATCCGGTTCATTGTCTTCGATGCAGTTTTCTATGTGGGAGGGGCTAAATATACATGCGCTTCACTACTTGGAATTACATGTACTATATGATTGGATTGTTAGCAAACATCCATAAGTACTAATCAATGCATTAAGGTTTCCCCAACCATAGCCTTAAGTTTAATGGTCCTCTTACTCCCATACGTGCAACGTTCCGGTTCACGTCCTCAGGTTTCTATCACTTCGGCAGAACTCCCCCTTCCTTTTACACATACTACAAACCCTATGATGTTTAATCCATGCGCACACAAATATAATGGACACCAAAGGACTGTACCATATCAACATACAACTCTAATGAACCAAAGACGTTCAACCATTCAATCTAAGAATAAAGAAACTACGCAAACATGACATAGATCATAGGATTATAACTTATAGCATCAAACACCATGTTTACATAGGACGGTGCAGAGGTGTGTGGGAGGATGAACCACTGCATACTAGGAGGATTAGGTGATAGAGATGGCGGTGAAGATGGTGAAGATAGTGAAGAGGGCGTCGGCGGCGCCGTTGGCAGCGCGGGGGACTCCTTCCCCACCGCCGGTATCATGGGGGAGCACCGCCCCTTAGCCCCTTCCTTCATGGCTTCTTGGGAGCCCTCCCCCATGGAGATGGTATCCATGGGGGAGGAAAAAACATGGTTTTGGCGGCTGCAAATTCGTGGGTGGAGGTGCCCTGGGCGAATTAGGTTTCCTCCCTTTATTTAGCTTCTTGGATCCCGTCACACCATCTTGGGATGCAGTAAATCAGGCCTAAAAGGCTCGTTCGTACACGGAATCACCTAAATTTTATTTCCAGAACGTTTGTCGCGAAATTTCTAACAACTTTGTAGTTGAAGATTTTTCCGTTTGACGTTGTCTTCGACCCAAAACGTGACCATCTTCAAAAAGAGTTCTGAGACAGATTTCTGGAAAATCCCAATTTGGCTCCAACAAGGTTTCCACTTGTATTCTTGGTAATTCCTACACATCAAAGTGTAAAACAACAACATTGTGCACTTTTGCAACTATTAGTAGGTTAGTCCAAATAAATCATAAACTTTATACAAAAAGGAGTGTCAAAGGCATATTATTAGCATAAAACCATCAAAAATTATAGATACGTTATGGACATATCAATACCCAATTGTTTCTTTAAGGTAACCTATGAAGACGCATTTTTCCGCTTTGGGTTCGAGTAATCGCATCCCCAAACTTTAAGAAATGACAGCTTAGGTTTGTTTCCAAACCTTAATTCATACGGTGTCGTTTCAACGGATTTAGACGGTGCTCGATTTAAAGTGAATGCAGCAGTTTCCAGTGCATAACCCCAAAATGATAGTGGCAAGTCAGTCAGAGACATCATAGATCGAACCATATCTAATAGAGTACGATTACGACATTCCGACACACCATTATGTTGTGGTGTTCCGGCAGGCGTGGGTTGTGAAACTATTCCACACTCTTTCATGTGTGTGCTAAACTCGTAACTTAGATACTCACATCCATGGTCGGACCACAGAAATTTGATCTTTCTATTACGATGATTTTCCACTTCATTCTGAAATTCCTTGAACTTTTCAAAGGTTTCAGACTTATATTTCATCAAATAGATATACCCGTATCTACTCAAATCATCCATGAAAGTAACAAAATAACGATATCCACCTCGCGCCGACACACTCATTGGACCGCATACATTAGTATGTATGATTTCCAATAAATATGTCGCCCGTTCCATTGAACTGGAAAGCAACGTTCTAGTCATCTTGCCCATAAGGCATGACTCACATGTATCAAATGATTCAAAATCAAATGATTCCAAAAGTCCATCAGAATGGATTTTCTTTATGCGTTTAACACCAATATGACCTAGACGGCAGTGCCACATATATGCAAATATATTATTATTAAGTTTAATTCTTTTAGCATCAACATTATGGATGTGCGTATGAGTATTATCGAGATTCAACAGAAATAAACCATTCATCATGGATGCATGAACATAATAGATATTATCCATATAAATCGAACAACCATTGTTTTCGGATTTAAATGAATAACCACATCGCATCAAACATGATCCAGATATAATGTTCATGCTCAGTGCAGACACCAAATAACAATTATTTAGGTTGATAACTAATCCCGATGGTAGGTGGAGAGGCAGCATTCTGGCGGAGATCACATCAACTCTTGGTCCATTGCCGACACGCATCTTGACCTCACCCCTTTCTAGCGGTCGCTTGTTTCGCAACCCCTGATTCGAGTTACATATGTTAGCAACCGATCCGGTATCAAATACCCAGGTGCTACTGCGAGTACTAGTCAAGTACACATCAATAACATGTATATCATATATACCTTTGTTTGCCTTGCCGGCTTTCTTGTCCGCCAAAAACTTGGGGCACTTGCGCTTCCAATGGCCAGTCCCCTTACAATAGTAGCACTCGGTATCAGAATTAGGGCCAGCCCGGGATTTCTTTTTAGGTGCAGCAACAGATTTGCCACCTTTCTTTCCCTTCTGTTTACCCTTCTTGTCTTTCTTGAAACCGGTGGTTCTATTGACCATCAACACTTGATGTTCTTTCCTAATCTCCACTTCTACAGTCTTAAGCATTGAAAGAAGCTCGAGGAGAGTCTTCTTCATGCCCTGCATGTTATAATTCATCACGAAGCTCTTGTAGCTAGGTGGCAGATATTAGAGAACATGATGTATGCCTAAATCAATGGGAATCGTTATTCCCAAGGACACAAGCTTATCAGCGTACCCAGACATTTTGAGTACGTGCTCACTTACGGAGTTGTTCTCTTCAATCATGCAGCTAAAGAACTTTTCTGAAGCATTATAACTCTCTACAGCAGCATGGGTATCGCAAATCATTTTCAATTCACCCATGGTATCAATGGCATTGCCATTTTCGAAACGCTTTCGAAGTTCTAGCTCTAGCCCATACAGTATGCCGCAATGAACTAAGTTGTGGTCCTCCTGACGAGTCACATAGACATTCTTTTCCTCGTCAGGGGCATCAGGAGCTGGTGGGGGTCCTAGCGGCGCTTCTAGCATATATTGCTTTTTTGCAGCAGAGAGGATAATCCTCAAATTCATAGCCCAGTTGGTGAAGTTGCTACCATTCGCAATAAGTTTCTCTTTCTCCTTGAACACATTGAAATTAAAAGCAGGTGGTGCCATCTACAATAGAATTTGTAAAGTTTATTTAGGCTAAGTTTATGATAGATTGAGTTCAACTAAACTCCCACTCAAAAACAACATGCCTCGTGTCTTTTTGGTGATTACATGAACCAAATCCACTACACCAAGTCCGATCATCATGTGAGTCGGTGTAGCTTCAAAGGCGAGCATCTATTTGGGCATCATATCAACTATATGACTCATGCTTAACCTTTTGGTCCATGTTCCGAGGCCATGTCTGTACATGCTAGGCTCGCCAAGTAAGAACCTTAGTAGTCGCGTGTGTAAAACTGTCTTACACCCGAAATATGATCGTGGATTCAAGTACACCCGATCATCACGTGATGTCTTGAAACGACGAAACATAAACGGTGCGTACTTAAGGAAGAACACATTTTTATCTTGATATTTAAATGAGGGATCATCTTATAACGCTACTAAAACGCCAAACTAGCAATATAAGATGCGAACATCATATGTGTAAAGTGAAATGATATGGTTCTTGCATTTGATCACTATCATATGCATCGTGGTATGATCTCTATCATTCCTTTTTGTGTAAGGCCAAGGTCTATGGAACTTACACGTTAAGTGTGTTGTAAGTGTATCAACTATACATCAACTCACAACATTACCATATCATGACACAAGCCCAACAACGATCTAAACTAGATGACTCTAATTTATCAATTGCAAGTTTTATGTGGCTTAGGTCTTTCAAAGATAGAACTGTTCTTACCTACGAACATGGAACCACAACGATGATAACCAAATTATTAGCAACTCGTTGTAAATCAGATATTGACTATAGTAGGAGAGACAGACACCCGCTAGCCACTTATGCAAAACTAGTTGCATGTCAGTCGTGGAACCGGTCTCATGTACGATGACATGTAAGGTTGGTCCGGGCCGCTTCATCCCACTATGCCACCAATATCCAAGATACATAGAATATGCAATAACATGATCATCATCGCCCACATATAAACATATGTACTACCCGCAAGAAGCACCTACTCATAGATCACGCTCGATACCATCTGGTCTGCGATAGAAAACAAAAAATTCCTACGATGAGAACTATACGCCAAGATCTATCTACTAGATACAGAGCAATGGGTGGACATACATCCATGGAGAACTTACCCTCGAAGACAACAAAGTTTTGGTAACGAGTAGGAACTCGTGGATGATGTAGTCGTACGCTTGCTGATCTCAAGATCGTGAGGAAGTCCTAGCGCCACAAACCAGCAGCGCATCCGCACTCGCACATACGTTCAGGCCACCGAACAATCTCCGCCTCCTCGCTCCAACGATGCAGCGGAAGCAGTAACTCCTTCCAGAAGAAATGCCTCCAGGAAACATGTATCTCGCTAATCCGAGACCATGGGGGAATAATTCTAGACGGGGAGATAGATCCTTCATGAGGAGGTGTCACTTAAGTGTGTCACCCTGCGGTTCGTGAATAATGCAGACATGATCGAGACCCCTCTCAGATCAATAATCAGAAGTGGGACCTGGAGATCCATACTGACTCCTACACATTCTACGATGACTTCTGTGATCGTGAGAACCTTTAACACTAGTAACTAAATCCCTTTGTCTCGTGATATATTACATGTCCGAGATTCGATCATCGGTATCTCCATACCTAGTTTGATCTCGTTATCGACATGTGGTCTTTTCTCGTTCCTATGATATAACATTCTAGTGATCTCATCACTTGCTTGCAAGCTAACCAATGTGATATCACCGAGAGGGCCCAGAGAATATCTATCCGTCATCGGGATGGACAAATCCCACTCTTGATCCATGAGCTTCTACATAACACTTTTGTAGCACTGAACCCACCTTTATAATCACCCTTTCATGGTGTGACATTTGATGTTATCAAGATACTCTTCCAGTGTTAGTGATTAACATGATCTCATGGTCTAATGACTAGGATTACTTTGTTAGATGTTATAGCAATATAAACACAATGACTTTGATCGTAATGCTATAATGTTCATCACATCATTCCACTAATGTTGTGAGCTCGTTATTAACAACATCCAATGTCCATGATCAGGAAACCTTGATCATCTTGTTAATCAACGAGCTAGTTTATAAGAGAGGCATAACTAGGAACTTTCCCTTTGTTTATTAAACACACATGTATTAACGTTTCCAAATTAATACAATTATATCATGCAAAATAAACATCTATCATATACTTGTAATATGTATAATAACAACTTTATTATTGCCTCTCAGGGCATATTCCCTTCAATGATCTGGGTAATAGTGGACTGGTTAACAAAGAGTGCACATTTTCTAGCAGTAAACCAAAAAGACAGCTGTGAGCAACTAGTTGACCTTTATGTCAAAGATATCGTAAGAAAACATGGAGTGCCAAAAAGAATAGTAACAGATCATGGATCAGTATTTACGATTGCATTCTGGAAATGATTACATGAAGCTTCGGGATCAAAACTAGATTTTAGCACCGCATATCATTCGCAAACCAGAGGACAGACAGAAAGAACAAACCAGATACTTGAGGATATGTTGAGAGCATGTGCCTTAGATTTTGGAGGAGCATGGAACGAACACTTACCATTAGCAGAATTTTCCTACAACAATAGCTACCAGATTAGTATTAAAATGGCACCATTTCATGCACTATATGGGAGGAAGTGCATATCACCTATTCGTTGGTATGAGTTAGGGGAAGATAAGCAATTCAAACTGGCTATATCATTGAGCAGTAGAGAATATTAGATATCATCAGAGATAGGCTAAAGATAGCTCAGAGGAGATAGAAAATATATGTAGATCTTAAGAGGAGAACATGGGAACCACAAGTCGGATATATGTTATATTTAAGAGTAAGCCCGACACGTGGAGTGAAAAGATTCTGAGTGAAAGGAAAACTAAGCCCACGATACACAAGACCATTCTGTATTCTTAGTAACAAAGGACCCGTAGCGTATGAATTCTAAAGGGAATATGCCCGAGAGGCAATAATAAAGTGGTTATTATCTTATTCCATGTTTATGATAAATGTTTATTTCTCATGCTATAATTGTGTTAATTGGAAACATTAATACATGTGTGTTTAATACATTGCTATAACATCATACGAAGTAATCTTTATCCTTAGACCATGAGATCATGTCAATCACTAACACCGAAAGATTAACTTGATAACATCAAACGTCACACCGTAACATGGTGACAATAAAGGTAGGTTCAGATACTCCGAAAGCGTTATGTAGAGGCTCATGGATAAAGAGTGGGATTTGTCCATCCCGATGATGGAGAGATATACTCTGGGCCCTTTCGGTGATATCACATTGATATAGTTTGCAAGAAAGTGATAAGATTACTAGAATGTTATATCACAAGAACAAGAAAAGAGTACTTGTCGGTAACGAGATCAAACTAGGTATGGGGATACCGATAATCGAATCTCGAACATGTAATATATCACGAGACAAATGGATTTAGTTACGACGTTAAAAGTTCACACGATCACTAGAGTCATCGTTGAATGTGTGGGAGTCAGTACGGATCTCCGGGTCCTGCTGCTGATTATTGATCTGAGAGGGGTCTCGATCATGTATGCGTTATTTGTGAATCGTAGGGTGACACACTTAAGGGATACCGACACCATTTGGAGCAAACATGATACTAGAGAAAGATTATGAAAGCGTTGGAATTATTTTGATGGACACCAAAATTGTTTTGGGTGAAATTGCTAAAATTGGTTCTGCATGTGATATCGAAATGTTGCAAGGGGTTTTATGTGAATGTTTGTTAATTAAAGTAATTAACAAAATTCTGAATAAAATAATTAAAAGTTTTTTATTTAAAGAGAAAATGCATTTAAACAAGTCGGTATTAAATGCAAAGTGAGTGGAGTTGAAATTGATGTGAGTGCGCTTAGTGAAAGGTCCACCCACATGAATGAGGGAGAGGTGGGGGCTCCCACCATGGCCGGGCAGCCATGGCCATGGGCACTACTAGGGAAAATCCTATAGGAGACATTCTTATAGGAGCCACATCCCTAAAATATGCGCCTCCACTATATATACAAGGCGCATTACTAAATGGTGCGACTCCTATATTCTAATACTAGAGGCGCATTCTTCAGAGATGTGTCTCCTATATTGTATGTACGGACCAGATCTGGCTTCCCCCTTACTCGAGGCGCATCTACTCGATATGCGCCTCGAGTAGTTTAACTACTTGAGGCGCATATTGGGCAGATGCGCCTCGAGTAAAGTGGGCGGGTCCAGTGGTGGTAGGTGCGACAATATAGGCGGCGCACCTGATGACATGCGCCTCTAGTAGTTTTCAGTATTGGAGACGCATTACTTAGAGATGCGCCTCGCGTAAGTAATGTGGGCCCGGGGGGTGGCAGGCGCCAGACACTCGAGGCGCATCTGGTAAATGCGCCTCAGATATTCTATGTATACAAGGCACATACTATGTGGGATGCGCCTCGAGTAATCTCGCCATCTTTTTTGCACATGCACATGCACCCCACTCACTTCTCTCTCTCACTTGTTGTTTTCTCCTCCACACAAAGATAGATTTGGTCGCCTCCCTCCTCCTTCCCACCTTATTTTCTCAATTGTTTCACCTAGAAGCTTTGCCAAACCTCTATTAGTTGACAGACCTATATGTAAGTGCAAGATCTTGCACTTCTAGATCTAGAAGATCTCACTTTACTTCTCCTCCAGTTCTCGTACTCCTAGTCATCATTGGAGGAAGCGTGAAGGCGTTGTTGCATGTATGCGCGTTGTCGGCGACACCGACTTGTTGGGTCCGCAGCATAGAAAACAAAAAAATTCCTACGATGAGAACTACACGCCAAGATCTATCTACTAGATACAGAGCAACTGGTGGACATACATCCATCGAGAACTTACCCTCGAAGACAACGAGTTTTGTTAACGAGTAGGAACTCGTGGTTGATGTAGTCGTACACTTGTCGATCTCAAGATCGTGTGGAAGTCCGAGCGCCACAAATTAGCAGCGCATCCATCCTCGCACACACGTTCAAGCCACCAGACAACCTCCACCTCCTCGCTCCAGCGATGCAGTGGAAGCAGCAACTCCTTCCAAACGAAATGCCACCGAGAACATGTATCTCGCTAATCCGAGACCATGGGGGAATAATTCTAGAGGGGGAGAGAGATCCTTCACGAGGAGGTGTGAGGAAGAAGGAGGAAGAGGGGGGCCTTTTATAGTAGGAGGAGGGTGCCCCTCCCCATGGCCGGCGCCTCATGGGGGGTGACCCCTCACCTCCCCCATTCATGTGGTGGTAACCCCTCCACATTAAAATACCTCTTCACATTCCCTTTTAAAGTCTCCACTTCAAATGCATTAAAATTCTCTAAGTTTAATGCTCTCTCATTTAATAAAACTCTTTTATTAAATTTATTCAGAATTTTGTTAATTACTTTAATTAACAAACATTCACATAAAACCCCTTGCAATATTTCAATATCACATGCAGAACCACTTTCTGCAATTTCACCCGAAACAATTCCGGTTTCTATCGAAACAATTCCTGCGCTTTGCAATTCTTTCGTCTGAAACATATGTGCTCCAAAATGGTGTCTGGTAACTCTTAAGTGTGTCACCCTATGGTTCGCGAATAATGCAGACATGATTGAGACTCCTCTCAGATCAATAAGAAGCGGGACCTGGAGATCCATACTGACTCCTGCATATTCAACGATGACTTCTGTGATCGTGAGAACCTTTAACGCTAGTAACTTAATCCCTTTGTCTCATGATATAATACATGTCCGATATTCGATCATCGGTATCCAAATACCTAGTTTGATCTCGTTACCGGCATGCACTCTTTTCTCGTTCCCGTGATATAACATTCTATTGATCACATCACTTGGTTGCAAGCTATCTTAATGTGATATCACCGAGAGGGCCCAGAGTATATCTATCATCGCCGGGATTGACAAATTCACTCTTGATCCATGAGCCTCAACATAACACCTTGAACCCATCTTTATAGTCACCTGTTACGGTGACGTTTGATGTTATCAAGATGCTCTTACGGTGTTAATTAACATGATCTCATGATGATGTTATAGCAATGTAAACATAATGACTTGATCGTAATGCTATACTTGGATGAATGTTCATCACATCATTTCACAAATCTGACCTTGTTATTAACAACATCCAATGTCCATGATCAGGAAACCTTGATCATCTTGTTAATCAACAAGCTAGTCTATAAGAGAGGCATAACTAGGAACCCTTTTTGTTTATTAAACACACATGTATTGACGTTTCCTATCAATACAATTATAGCATGCAAAATAAACATCTATCATATACAAGAAATACATAATAACAACTTTATTATTGCCTCTCAGGGCATATTTCCTTCACAAGGACGTTGCGAATTGGGTCAAGCGGCTTGTTGGTCCATGTGAATCTTGAAGGGAATATGCCCGAGAGGCAATAATAAAGTGGTTATTATATTATTCCATGTTTATGATAAATGTTTATTTTTCAAGCTATAATTGTATTAATTGGAAACGTTAATACATGTGTTTTTAATAAAAAAAATACAAAGTTCCTAGTAATGCCTCTCATATAAACTAGCTCGTTGATTAACAAGATGATCAAGGTTTCCTGATCATGGACATCGGATGTTGTTAATAACGAGGTCACGACATTGGTGGAATGATGTGATGAACATTCATCTGAAGTATATCATTACGATCAAAGTCATTATGTTTATATTGCTATAACATCATACGAAGTAATCCTAGTCCTTAGACCATGAGATCATGTCAATCACTAACACTGGAAGAGTATCTTGATGACATCAAACGTCACACCGTGAAAGGGTGACTATAAAGGTGGGTTCGGTGCTATGAAGGTGTTATGTAGAGGCTCATGGATCAAGAGTGGGATTTTTCCATCCCGATGACGAATATATATACTTAGGGCCCTCTCAGTGATATCACATTGAAATAGCTTGCAAGCAAGTGATGTGATCACTAGAATGTTATATCACGGGAACGAGAAAAGAGTGCATGTCGGTAATGAGATCAAACTAGGTATTGAGATACCGATGATCGAATCTCGGACATGTAATATATGGTGAGACAAAGGGATTTAGTTACAATGTTAAAGGTTCACATGATCACTAGAGTCATCGTTGAATGTGTGGGAGTTAGTACGGATCTCAAGGTCCCGCTGCTGATTATTGATCGGAGAGGTGTATCGATCATGTCTGCGTTATTTGTGAACCATAGGGTGACACACTTAAGGGATGCCAACACCATTTGGAGCAAATATGTTTCAGATAAAGATTTAAGAAAGCGCTGGTATCATTTCGATGGAAAACAGAATTGTTTCGGGTGAAATTGCAGAAATTGGTTTTGCATGTGATATTGAAATGTTGCATGGGGTTTTATGTGAATGTTTGTTAATTAATGTAATTAACAAAATTCTGAATAAAATAGTTTTATTAAATGAGAGATACATTAATTTTGGTGGATAATTAATGCATGTGTGAGTGGAATTTTGAGTGGAGGCTTTTTATGGGAGTGGGAGCTCCACCCACATGAATGTGGAAGAGGTAGGGGAACCCATCATGGATGCCATGCCATGGCCCTTGGCTGCCCCCCTCTCCCTATAAAAGGCCCCTCTCCTCCTCTCACATCACACCTCCCCGTGAAGGATCTCTCTGCCCTCTAGAAATTATTCCCCATGGTCTTGGATTAGCGAGATACATGTTCCCGGTGGCTTTATCTGGAAAGGAGTTGCTGCTTCCGCTGCATCACTGGAGTGAGGATGTGATACATCCAAAACATATCTACTTTCCTGAACACTTTTTGCTATTGTTTTTCCTCTAAACTTGTGTGAATTGGATGCAACTAACATGGAAATAATAACAACTTTATTATTGCCTCTCAGGGCATATTTCCTCCATGACTAGATTGTGTTGTGTGCTTCCTTTGTTTTGTGCAAGGATTTCATTTTGGGTTGCCAATGTTTCACCAGAATGTCGATTCATTTCTATTCCTCGAATTTCTGGCACCCGGTGGATGTCCTCTTTTTAGGGGAGGTCATGCCGATTTTTTCAGTGATCTCGACATCCATGCTCTAATTATTCTTTTGCTCTTTGTATACCGCGCAGGCGACCATGGTCCGACCACTGAGCACACCCCTCATGGATAGATGGATGAGATGCGCGAGGGCCGACATGGCACGGACAAACATGGTGGAGATAAGATGTCTGTGTCGCGACTGCAAACTGATGTATTTGATAAAGCATGATTGTGGAATGCTGGAGTCGCACCTGCTTATGCGAGGTTTCATGGATGGCTACACTCGGTGGATACGTGATGAGGAAGATGATGATGAGGATATCAATAATGGTGAAGATGAAGATCAAGATGTCGACGGAGCAAGTGATCATGAAGAACAAGGTGGCGCCGGGCATGAACATGATGAAGATCAAGCAGATAGCGTTGGGCATGAACATGAAGATAATTATCAAGGTGGCGCCAGGCAGGAACATGAAGATCAAGGTGTCGGTCATGATTCAAGCTGGTTGCGAGACCCTCATTACCAAGAGCTACTTCTCAGGGAGACGAGTAGTGCTAGAGCCACCGCTAGAGAGAAAGCTAAGCTAGAGCAAATGGAGAAAGACGTGGTTACTCCACTATTTGACGGATGCAACGATGGGGATACCCATCTAAATGTAACACTCGAGGCTCTAGAGATGAAGGCGAAACAAAAAATGACCGACGAATGCTTCAACGACAACATGGAATTCTGGCATGATCGTCTTCCCAAGGGGAACACATGCCCGACTTGTATCGCTGAGTCCAAGAAAGTCATGTGCCCTCTCGATCTACCGCACGTGAAATACCATGTCTGCGTAAATGATTGCATCATCTACCAGGGCAAGGACACGAAGAAGACCACGTGTCTGGTGTGCAAGACCTCTCGATACAAGAGAGGGACCAAGAAAGCTCCTAGAAAAGTGGTGTGGTACTTTCCTCTAACTCCTCGTCTGCAGCGGTATTTTGTAGACCCTAAGGAAGCACAGCTCATGTGCTGGCACGCGGAAAGAAAGAGGCCAGAAGACAAAGATATAGAAAGGGAGGAAATGTTGAGGCACCCTTCGTATGCTAGCTAGTGGAAGGCGTTGGACCTCGAATATTACCAACAGTTCGGGAAAGAGTCAAGGAACCTCAGGCTGGGCGTGAGCACCGATGGACTCAATCCGTTTGGAAGCTAGAGAAGCACACGTAGCACCTGGCCCGTGTTTGTATGGATCTAAAACCTCCCCTGGTTGTGCATGAAGAAGAACTACATAACCATGAGTACGCTAGTTCAAGGGCCAAAACAGCCCGGTACAAACATCAATCTATATCTCACGCTATTGAAAGAGGAGTTGGCCATGCTATGGGAAGATGGAGCCCGTACGTGGGACACTGCCGCACAAGAATATTACGATATGAGAGCGGAGGTGATCACGATGGTGCAAGACTGTCCTAGTTATGGATACTTCACGAGACAGGTGATCCAAGGATTCTTTGCATGCGTTAGGTGCAAGGATAATACAATGTATCGCCAGCTATAGAAAGATCCTGGGTCCAGGAAAACCGTGTACCAGGGGTCTCGAAGGTGGCTTCCAAAGAATCACACCTGGAGAAAGTTGTCCCATCTATTCGATGGGATAGTCGAGCTCCAAGGAATGCCATACTAGAGGAGTAGCACAGAAATGGATGAGCTCTTGAAAAACTGGAATGAGTGCCCTATGCTAGGAAAGAACCAAAAGAAGCCAGAGCCGTTGTTGAGGGTTTGGAAGGCGAGGTCTGTTTTCTAGGACTTGCCATACTAGAAGCTCGTCCGTGTGCCTCATAGCCTTGATCTCATGCATATCACGAATAACATGGGGGAGAGTCTACTTGCCACCATCCTTAACACCAACAAGACCAAAGATGGGCCGAAGGCAAGGAACGACTTGAAGCATATGGGCATCAGGAAGGACCTTCAACCACCACCTAGTGACGATGAAGCCGATGATCAGTTGGAGGAGGAGATGGAAACGCAGAATAGTCGTCGTTGCAAGGGCAAAAAGGTCAAGAAGGCCGAAGTTAAGCTCAAGGCCGTGTGCTTCACTCTAACCAAGGCGGAGGCCACACTATTTATGAAGTGCCTCCTCGGAGTCAAATTTCTAAACGGCTATGCGGGGAAGATAAGCAGATGGCTAGATGAGGCGAAGCAGTGCTTCAGCGGGATGAAGTCTCACGATGTCGCCGTGCTGATGACGCAGGTACTTCCGGTTGCGATTCGAGGGATAATGGACAAGCACGTTCGTGAAACGCTGTTTGGCCTCTGCAACTTTTTCGATGTTATCTCTCAGAAGTCGATAGGCATTAAGCAACTCACGAGGCTACATGAGGAGATCGTGGTGATAATATGCGAGCTCGAGATCTACTTACCTCCCGCATTCTTCAACATCATGCTTCATCTGCTGCTCCATGTCGTGGAGGATATCGTCCAACTCGGGCCTCCGTTTCTATGAAGCATGATGCCATTCGAAAGGATGAATGGACACATCAAGGGATACGTTTGTAACAGGTCCCGTCCAGATGGAAGCATAGCAAACGGCTTCTTGGCCGAAGAGCGCATCTCTTTCGGCTCGAACTTTCTACAAACTGAGACCCCTATCGGTCTGCCATTCAACAAGCATCTTGGGAGGCTCGCTGGATGGGGTCACCACAAGGGTCAGCACGCAAAGCATGTCAACTTCGAGGAGAAAACCAAGGACTTTGAAAGAGCAAACCTGGTCGTGCTACAACACCTGCAGGTGGTCGATCCATATATACATGAGCACAAATAATTTATCAAGAAGAAGTACACTGACCGCGGCCTAGTGAGGATAGAGGAAGATGTAATCAAAGAGCATAACTCCGGTTTCACGCAGTGGTTTAGGAAGAAGGTTCTCGATAGTCCACCGTAGGGAGAGTCTTCAGAGGACGATAAACTCATATTCTCATTGTCACAGGGCCCAGGGCACAACCTGATGACCTATCAGGCATACAATATCAACGGATACACGTTCTACACCGAGGAGAAGGACAATAACTGCGATTACCAGAGCTCAGGGGTAACGGGGATATTCTACACCGACGACGTCTCAGAAAGATACTACGGAAGGATCGATGAGATATGGGAGCTCGACTACGTTACAGAGAAGGTGCCGATGTTCCCTGTCAGGTGGGCGAAGAGCGTCGAAAAAGAAGACCGATGATACATTGCAAATGTATCTATAATTTTTGATGTTCCATGCTTGGTTTTATCCACGTTCTTGTGTTTTGTTCCAACTTTGGAGTACTTTTCATATGATTTCTTGGACTAACCTATTAACAAGATTCACAGTGCCAGTTGCCTGTTTTCTGCTATTTTTGGTTCCAGGAAAGTCAGAAAATGAATATTCTCGGAACTGGACGGGACAAAAGCCAAAGTGCCTATTTTTCTGGAAGTCATCAGATGCCAGAATACGAGACAGAGAGGGGCCAGAGGCCGGCCACACCACCTGGCCGCGCGTCCAGGCTGGGCCCGCGCCAGGGGGTGGTGTGGTGGCCCCTGGCACCCCCTCGGCCTCCCCCTTCCGACTATAAGATGCCCTCGGGATGTAAACCCTAAGGACCTGATCAAAAAATCCACGAAAGAGTCTATAGCCACCGTCATCTCCATCCCTAGATCAGGAGGGATCTGAAGCTCTTCCTGGCACCACTTGAGAGGGAATTCACCACAGAGGCCTTCTTCATCACCATGCAAGCCTCCGGTGTGATGTGTGAGTAGTTCATCCTTGGACTACAGATCCATGTAGTAGCTAGATGGCTGGTTCTCCTCCTTTGTGCTTTCATGTCTAGATCTTGTGAGCTCCATTCATGATCAAGATCATCTATTTGTAATTCTGCATGTTGTGTTTGCGGGGATCCGATGGATATTGAGATGCTATTTCAGATTGATTATTGATTCTATCATGTCTTTGTTATTTGTGATCTTGCATGCTTTCTGTTGTTAGTGGCTATCTTGGCCAAGTAGATGCTAGCAACTCCAAGAGTTAGTATTTATGCTCGATAGTGGGTTCATGCCTCTGGTAATCTGGGGAAGTCATAGAAATCTCTAAGGTACTAGATGTGCTGTTGCTACTAGGGAGAAACCAACAATCCTTTGTTCATAGAACAATCGTATTGTTTACTTTACACGCAATTAAGAAGCAATAACTGCTGCTTGCAACTTAATATCGGAGGGGTTCGGATGATAACCTGAAGGTGGATTATTAGTCATAGATGCAGTTGGATGGCGGTCTATGTATAATGTTGTAATGCCCAATCAAGTCTCAAAGGAGTCAAGATGATTAGTTTATGCATGTATTGCTTTCTCGATGTTTGTCAATTGCCCCGCTGTAATTTGTTCACCGGACATGTTATCTATCTAAGGAGAGCCACCTCTAGTGAACTATGGATCCCGGTCCTTTTCTTTACGTCCAATCTACAAACTGTTTACTTTTTTGTGTTTACTTTCTGCAAACTTTTACTTCTTTTCATTCGATACGTTTAATCCTTTGTTTTCCGCAAAACACGGTGAGATTGACAACCTCATTGTAAGTTGGGGACAAAGTTCTGTGGTTGTGTTGTGCAGGTCTCCACGTTGCTACTAGCATCAGTAGTGCGCCCTGCCAAAGCTCAGCTAGTAACACCTTTGGGGTGTTTCCTTGCTCCTACTGGTTCGATTAAACCTTGGTTTCATACTGAGGGAAACTTGTTGCTGTGCTCATCATACCTTCCTCTTGGGGTTCCCAGCGAGCTCTACATCAACACCACACCAGCACTTTTCTAGGTGCCATACACAGAGCCATCAACCGATATTTCATCACCATGGTTATACCTCCAAAGTTAAAGATCACCGGCGCGAACGTACCTGCGAGAAATTAGCCATGGGTTTTAGCTAGTAAGGTCGACCAATGCTTCTACTTTACCGACTTGTCAAAGCCTAGCTGGGTTATCGTCAGGAGAGGCAAAAGGAACATCATCGAAATGGACAGAGTCGCCAACGAGCAAGACTTTGACCAGTACGGCGATCCAAAAATGGAAGACATATATAGCGACCAAGCACCATACACCACAAGCCTACCTAAGAAAGGACGCCCGTTCAAAATAAAAAGTGAATTTCCGGAACTAACCTATTCAACCGCGACAAAGAAGGGCAAGAAGATAATTGTCAACAAGAGACGCTAACTAGCTTTGACAAAAGCACGACGTGTCGCGTGCTTGTGTGT
The DNA here is from genome assembly GCA_023614405.1 of Avena insularis. Classification (NCBI taxonomy): domain Eukaryota; kingdom Viridiplantae; phylum Streptophyta; class Magnoliopsida; order Poales; family Poaceae; genus Avena; species Avena insularis. The sequence continues at coordinate 160,635,908 of CM042690.1, read as the reverse complement.
GGCATTATTATCTATGGACACATTCTTAATTATCTCATTTGTATGCTAATTGGATGGAATATTATGTATCAAAACATTCTTAATTATCACTTCTATTTGTTTGACAATATCTGGATATTTAAAATATTTACATTATTTTTTATAGTTCATATTAATTTTAGACTATTTTTTATAGTTCATATTTGTTTTCCAAAAAATAGTCTATTTTTTGGATATTTAAAATATTTACACTATTTTTTATAGTTCTTATTTATTTAGACTATTTTTTATAGTTCGTATTAATTTTAGACTATTTTTTATAGTCTAAAATAAATAAGAAACCAAAAAAGGTGACAACCAGGATTCGAACCTAGGTTGGCCAATGCAATGCACTAGGTGTCTACCACTAAGCTAGCAAGTGTTTGGTGATAAACATACCTTGTGTACTCTATTTGACTAAGGCCTCGAACTTTATACAAGATGCATCTTTACGAAATGCGACTCGCATAACATCATAGTGGAGTCGCATCTAACTGATATGCGACTTGCATAACGTCATACTAGAGTCGCATCTTTAGAAAATGCGACTCGCCTAAGACCACCTATGAGTTGACCTTGCCGTCGTTTTCTTCCTCTCCCCTCTCATTCCCTTTTGCCCCTAGCTAGCCTAGCAACCGCACGTCGTCGCCACAACCTCGAGCCTAGCAATCGCGCACGCCGTCGCTGCAACTGCCCGCCCGCATCAAAGAAGAAGGAGGAGGAGGAAGGAGCGCCCGCCCGCATCGAAGAAGAAGAAGGAGGAGGAGGAAGGAGCGCCCGCCCGCACCGAAGCAGAAGAAGGAGGAGGAGGAGGAAGGAGCGCCCGCCCGCATCAAAGAAGGAGCGCCCGCCACCGCCTACCTCGTCTCCGCCCCGTCTCCGACCTGCCGCCGCCTACGGTGAGCCGCCCGTCCCCATTCTCACTGATGTAGCTAGTGTCTTGATTGCACTCGGTTCATAAGATGGAGTGTTTAAGTGTTGATTACTGCTATGTGGATTTACTTGTGCCACCATTAGCTCATAGAGTAACACTATCTTTGGTTGCTCTATCTGTTTAAGGCTCAGTTTGGCATCTCAGTCTTAGTTAAACCAAAGTATTTCAAAACCATGGTATTTCACCGCCTAGGCACGGGATACTGCAGTATGTAGATACTACAGTATTTTGAAGTATTATCAAAATCACATGATGTTTGGTAACTGCATTTTTGGCGCTGTATTTTTCTATGTTCTTAATGCCTTTGGGTAGTTGGTGGAGTATTCAGATGAGCACACGAACAACATCATGTCCTTTGTTAGAATGTAATCGAATAGGTTACCTTCTGTGTAATCCCTGACCGATACGGTCTTTGGTGATGGGCTTGTGTGAGTTCGGGAAGGTGTACAACAACGTGATGGTGGCTTATATCCGTATTTGGAGCCTACATCAATAGAGATGAAATCATGCAACACCGCCAATATTACTTTGCTAGATTACTTGCCGTGGTTTTGAAGCGGAGGAACCTTCTTTTACTCGCATTTCTCAGTATTGAAAAAAAGAGGCCGGGAGCTCCTTTTTAAATACTTAAAAAATACTATAGTTTTGGAAATACTGTGGTATTAAAACTGTAGTTATTTCTTGCTGCCAAACACCTTGAAGTATTTAAAATCGAAGTATTTATAGAAACTATCGTATTCTTGGAATACTTTAAAAATACTTTGCTACCAAACATGCCCTAAGTGTTGAACAACCAAGTAAGTGGAATAAACAGCCACCCAAGCAATTGCTCAAGACTCTGCAATTTCAGGAAGCTTAATAGCTTCTTAACCTATCAGTCTTGCACCTTTCTGTACCCATCCATTAAGTTCAGAGAAACTACGTTCAACATGGCATCTTATAGTGGAGGCCCGGTCAAAATGTGAATGCTAGATGATGCAGCGCCTTACATGGGTTAGTTCATACAAGTGTGTTGTAAATTAATACTCTGCCATTAGGTAACTAATTAACCCACAACATTACGTATCTGCAATGAACATAGTTTACCTTCTTTTCTGAAGTTTATCTGAATTCACATAGTGGGTCATGGATAATTAGATAAAATGAATATATCTCTCCTGATTTATACCAAAGACAAGTATTAGATAAAATGAATATAATTAGATAAAATGAATACAACTAATTAGATAAAATGAATATATCTAAGAACAAGCTCTACTATAAATATCATTAAATGCAAGTTTTCCCAGTTTGGTGTTTGCTAAATATGTAGTATGTCTAGATTGATAGCAATTTGCTAAATATTCATGCTTTTTTACTTGTTGTGCTAGGAGTAGTTATTGCTGTGCTAAATTAAAATGGTTATGAGCAAATTTACCCGTTCCTGAATGTAACATAATCTCCTATAGTGACTACTGTAAAGAACACTAGGTAAAGCTGTAATTGTCACTTTAATATTTCCCTTTGATGTTAAAAGCTGGATGCTAGGTTTTTAGATTGCTTTGCCAACTTTTGGCTTTACTTAAACTTTCATGTTGCTGCTAGTGCTGCTGCTGGGGAGTTTTGAAGCAAACATGCTGGGAACATGCTGCATTTTAATTCAGTTCACTCTGTAGCTAATATGGTTTACTCACAGGAAGGTGCTAATATGGTTTACTCTGTAGTTGTATACTCACAGGAAGGTGCTAATATGGTTTACTATGTAGCTGTATACTCACATGAACATGCTTTCCATGGTTTACTGTGGTTTTCCGTGTTTATATATATGTGAAGTGAATATGTAGGCCATTTATGTGATAGCCAGGTGGTGTATGTGTCTTGCTGGTTGTGTTTGTGCCTATTTAGGCCATTCTTTGTGCAGTTTTTTTCATTTTTGAGATGCCAATGTTTCGCCAGAATGTTGATTCATTTCTGTTCCGACGAATTTCTAGCACTCCTAGGTCTAGAAAATTAGCAAAGGTCATGCCCAATTTTTTTTGTGAATTCTGGTGTTTATTAGTTCCATTTCTTTTTGTGTTTAGATATGTCGGGTAGTGGACAACACGACGCCGAGGCGGGCACTTCTAGAAAGAAGGCCTATTGGGAGCATTTGGATGAGATGGAATTACAAGCGGACCCGGAATTCATGCCACGGGAGGAAGAGGAGATGGAGGACGAGGATACATCATCCGATGAGGAGATGGGGGATGATGCCGATGGCGAGGACGCCACTACCACTGATGGTGGTGGTGAAGCCACAGACGGTAGCCGCCAACCGAAGAAGCCCCGGAAGGAACGGACCCCGATCACGGTCGGCCTCAAAAGGTCCATATTCACAAGCGTCAGTGATAAAGGGGTGCCTTTGGAGCCGGAGGAATTTGTCGCATCGTACTCACTATAGCTCTCTGCAATCCTCCGGAACACTGTCACGATCAACACCGAGAACCTAAATGCCCGTGCGAACCGGCGTTACCGCCATCAGCTCTTCAGGAAGCTACTTGCAAGGTACGCGTACCCGGGTGATGAGGACAACAAATACAACAATGACAATCTCAATGGGAATCTGGTAAACAAGTTCGCCCTCAAGACGATGACCAAGGCCTTGTCGAATTGGAAGGCACGGGTGAAGAGGCTCATTTACAAGAAAAATCTAAGTTATGAGGAGGTCGTCAAGAAGGAGCCTCTGGTCATAGAAGAAGACTTCAAGGTGTTCAAGGCTAGATGTGAATCCGCCGCGGGCAAGGCCAAGAGTAAGTACTTCAAGGAGTTGTAAGATATGAACATTGGTGCCCACCATCTTGGCTCCAGCGGTTATAGAGATGTGATTCCCAAATGGGAGAAGGAGGACGCCGTAGCTCATGAGAAGGGGGAGACACCTCCCTTTTCCAATATCGCCGAACCGCAGGCAAAGTACTTTGTCAGGGCCCAGTTTGGCAAGCCAAAAGGCAGTTCTGAATATTCCTCGGAACCCTACGGCCCCTTTGCTCCGAAGGTCACAGACTTCATCAATATATATGTAAGTAATTTGCATGCAAGTCGATTAATTGCATTCACAATTAATCAACGAAGTCCAACTTCTCAAATGATTCATGTTCCTTATGTGCATGGCGAGGAATGTAGGATCTCCTCATCCTAGGGGTCGATGCCGGTCGCCAAGTGGGACACCACTTTTAACAGGGCACTGAACCAGGTCAAGAATGCCGAGCCCCAGGCGCCACTATCTTTGGCTGGCCTTGTGCCTGTCTTTGGAGGTATTACATGGTCTGAATACTATGACACCTCGTTGCGGAAGGGCAGAAGCAGGCCAAGAGCGCCGAGGTAAAACACCTCAGGGAACAAGTGGAGAAGTTTCCGTAGCTACTCCAAGATACAGTGAAGGAGGATGTGATGGCAGTCCAGACACAATTCCAATCACAAGTCCAGACACAAGTCCAGACACAAGTGACCGAGAATCTCAACACCATCCTTCCCGCCTACTTCGAACAGTACGCCAAGTGGAAGAAGAGTGGTAAACAGGGGCCGCGCTCGGTTCCCAACATTGTTAGCGCCCAATCGGACAACATGGCGCCAAATGTGTTGGTGACTCCTCCGGCGGGGCCCGAAGGTCTGGAGCTTACCTTGTCTGGTGCAGTGAAGGCGCTGGCCCGCACCTTGCCAGCAAGCAGCCACTCCGCCACTTGCGCGCTCGTCGTCGGCGGTGGTGCCTCGACATTGGCCGAGCTCGACGTCCTCAAGGTAACTAATTAAAGCGAGAGTTGGGAGGTTCAACCGATGACTTCATCTCCCTTCTCTCCCCGTTTTACTAACGACCGACCTATACATGTCTTTAGCAGGAAGACACTCCTTGCACTCTAATGCACTGGGTGAACAGAAAGTTGAAGGATGTTGCCAAGGGTTCTATCGTTCAACCGACGAACCGCATCTTCCACAGCAAACCAATGGTAGATGACATGCTTAGGGTCAAATACAATATGGTGCTTCCAGGCTACGAGGGCTTGGAACCTCCCTCTCAACTTCATGGATGGGATAGTGACGAGCCGACAGTCCTCAGTAACGGCTTCAGCTACATGTTCCTATGGCCAAAGAGACAGATCTGTCTGGGGACGGAGGGCCGGGGCACCACCCCAGAGGCAGCACAACCAGCACATCATGAAGACATCAAGATGACACAGAATCCCGCCGACGATGATGATGAAATTGATGAAACTTTGGCGACCAGTTCTTGAACACAAGGTTCGGTGATGACCATGAGCAACAGGGAGTCCAACTGTTCACGCAGATAGTTTTCGAGTCCCAACCAGCACCTAGACCCTCGGCGAAACCCACTTGACAATTGCGTCTCTTCCCATATAGTCAGGAGACGCCGCCACCCGCCGCATTCACTGAGCCTCAGCTGCTAGCTCGTCCTATGATCCCCCAACACCCTCCATAGGGCGGTTGGTGAGGTGACAATGGAGGCCAATACTGAAGCCATAAAGGGAAAGAAGGGTCACAAAAGGAATCCTAAGGGTGTGAGCCAGAAACTAAAGCCTGCTGTCCGGGCTCAAGATGGCTCTGTAGAAAATCCCAAGAAGTTGGTCCACGAGGCAGGTACACCAATGCTCAATGAATCGATGCTCGCGGTCGTAGGCTCTCGCATGCGTAGTATTCATCATGGATGTCTATTTGTTGAGGAGCGCCGCGTTCAAGAGGGCGATCAGTCGTACCTGGTTTACAAGGCTAAGGTGCCAAATGTTCTGGGCTTCCTCGTAGTAGCCCCCGGGGATATTTTCTAGGTGCGGCATACCGACCTCTTCGGCATGTTGCAAGGATTCTGGCTACACGATACCCTGGTCCGGTTGTTCTCGCTCAATATGGCCATGTAGATCATTAGAGACAGGACCCCGGGCATCGTGATAGTGGATCCCTACTTCATGCATGACGCCTTCTTGAGAACACATGATGGCGTCCAAATGGCGGCCGACTACCTCTCATACTTCCTGCAAACAAACCCGGGCAAGGATGTGATTCTCATCCCCTACCATCCAGAGTCGAAGAATGGTCACCAAGGCTGCGTGCTCATATCCTTGAATGTGCAACACTCAAATGCCTTGTATCTCGACTCGGGTAGTTCGACGAGGAAAGGCTACTCCACTATCAAGAGAGTTCTTGATGATGCTCTCAATAGATACATCACAGCGGGAGGCATCGTCCCTTAGTAGGATAGTTAAGAGGCACGACATGCACGTGTTCGGCCACACAACAGAGTTCCCCTACGTCAAGCAGGCGCCTGACAGCAGGAAGGATGCCTTCTACGCCCTACACCACATGAAGGCATTCATATGGGACCAACATAACAACGCGCTGCCATCTGACATCCGAAGGTGCACTGAAGATCTTCAACATATATAGTATCGCAACCTTAGGATGGATTTCTTTGATATCCAGGAGGAGGTCTTGACAATCGTACACCAACAAGTCATAAAATCCGGGGGCCTCTTCTACGACGGCACTCCACCATGCAACAAGGACATAGATGCACACTTAGCGAGGTAGGGTGACTGCAAGACGTTCATGACATTGGCGAAAGGAGATAAACAGGGCTTCGTGAATATCCCCGAGCCGACTCATCAGCCGAAGAAGTCTTGATGTTTGCCTAGCTAGTTGTTAGTTCCGGACTGGTGTTGTAAACTTTATCTTCCCTATGTTAACTTGCCTAGCAACCTCTAGAGTATGTTTTGTAAACCGTTGAACTTGATTGTGAGCGATGCTAGTTATTTGTGTTATGAACTATTTTAAGTGCTTGTTGCTTTTCATTCGTTATTGCTGCCCTACTTCTTGTGGTTTGCTTTCTTTGTCTTTCTTCAAAATGCCGATGATTAAAACGTGTTGTGGCATCATGTGTGTGACCATGCTGTTGCTGGATCTAGTGTGCCAAGTAGACTAGAGGTTTGTGCATATACTCTACTTGCCACCCTAGATCCATCAGCGGCATTGTCATTTTCCGTGCCCAACCTAAGTATGAGGCAAGTAGACTTGTAACAATGTCACCCAAGTTAATACTATTTCATCTCGTAGCCCCAGAGTCGAAAGAGGACAAATATTTTCGAGGTTCATATACATAAGACATAATATGTTCAGCGGTAAGCCAAGGAAAGGATTCTGGATCCACGTGTCAACGACTCCTTTCGACACACCAAACTCGAAATGAGTCGTTGCCATGGAGACCGAATCCTTTCCTTGCTTTACCGCTGGACATATCATGCCCATGCTATATGAACCGTGGAAGTATTTCTCTTCTTTTGTCTTTGGCGATACGAATAGATTAGATATCGTGAATTAAATGAAATGGTGAAGTATTTAGTTTCAAATATCTCATGTAGCCCCAAAGTCGACAGGAAGAAAGACATTACTTCACTATTCGTATAGCATTGGCGACATTGTTATATGAATCGTAGAATGATTTCTTTCCTTTCGTCTTTGTTGATATAATGAAATGATAAACTATTTCATCTCGTAGCCCCAAAGTCGAAAGAGGACAAATATTTTCGAGATTCATATACATAAGACATAATATGTTTAGTGGTAAGCCAAGGAAAGGATTCTAGGCCACGACAACGACTCCTTTCGACACATCAAACTCGAAATGAGTCGTTGCCGTGGAGACCGAATCCTTCCTTTGGTTACCACTAGACATATCATGCCCATGCTATATGAATCGTGGAAGTATTTATCTTCTTTTGTCTTTGGCGATATGAATAGATTAGATAGCGTGAATTAAATGAAATGGTGAATTATGTAGTTTCAAATATCTCATTGTAGCCCCAAAGTCGAAAGGAAGAAAGACATTACTTCACTATTCATATAGCATTGGCGACATTGTTATATGAATCGTGGAATGATTTCTTTCCTTTCGTCTTTGGCGATATAATGAAATGATAAACTATCTCGTAGCCCCAAAGTCGAAAGAGGACACATATTTTCGAGATTCATATACATAAGACATAATATGTTCAATGGTAAGCCAAGGAAAGGATTATGGGTCCATGGCAACGACTCCTTTCGACACACCAAACTCGAAATGAATTGTTGCCGTGGAGACCGAATCCTTTCCTTGCTTTACCATTGGACATAACATGCCCATGCTATATGAATCGAATAAGTATTTCTCTTCTTTTGTCTTTGGCGATATGAATAGTATGAGGCACAAATCCAAGTCATTCTTGGTTTGATTTTTTTGGTCTTTCTTCGAAATGCCGATGATTAGAACGTGTTGTGGTGTCATATGTATGACTATACCGTTGTTTGATCTGGTGTGCCAAGTAGATTAGTAATTTGGGCATATACTCTACTTGCCGCACAAGATCAAACAACGAGCATTGTTATTTCCACGCTCAACCTAAGTATGAGGCACTAATGCAAGTCATTCTTGGTTTGCTTTTTTTGGTCTTCCTTCGAAATCCCGATGATTAGAACATGTTGTGGTGTCATGTGTATGACTATGCCGCTGTTTGATCTGGTGTGCCAAGTAGACTAGTAATTTGGGCATATACTCTACTTTCCGCACGAGATCAAACAACAAGCATTGTTATTTCCATGCCCAACCTAAGTATGAGGCACTAATGCAAGTCATTCTTGGTTTGATTTTTTTGGTCTTTCTTTGAAATGCCAATGATTAGAACGTGTTTTCTTACATCTTGTTGCACCCATATATATATGCATGGTCTTCTTGTGAACTGCTATTGCTTTCCACTGACATAGATAATATCATCTATCTTGTGTACATGTGATACCTTCGATCCGGATTACAGATGTAGTATAGCTTCTTTTTCCCTAGTAGACCTAGGTTATCGAATCCTCGGGAAGCGAATGCATAGTGAATTTACTTTAACGGACCTTCGGGAGTTTTAGAATTCCTTTTGTGTTTTCACCGGCCCAGTAGCTTGCGTCTTTTGTTGTTGTTGTCGATGATGGAGAGAGAGGGCCTAGGATGTTCAGTTTCACCTGAAGATGTGCAAAACATCTGATGGAAATAAAAGATAGAAATAAAGTATGCATGTACTTGTTAGAGCAAGATAAATTATATGTGGGAAGTGCAACCATAATTGCTATTGCCTCCACAACCGCTTGTAGCAATAACCTACTAGTCGCATCCATAGAAGAAAGAGAACTAATGATATGCATAGTGATGTCACCGTTAATCTCAAGCAAATCCCTCACATACAGTCATACTACCCCTTTTGTCACTGGGGTTCCCAACCTGCAGATCAGTCATCACTCATACTCCCTATACCTGGCTCAACACTCGGGGTCTTGGGTACCTAACAAGTCCTTGGATTGAGGCAATAGAGGATACAATAATCATCATGTCGTACAAACTAATACATGATCCCATCTATGATAATTCACATGCGCAATTGCTACATGGCTAGGCCGAAGCCCTTAGCCCAAGGAGAATTGCTCACACATAGAGATGAGATCGACAATCGCAAACATTGTAATAAAAATCATAAGATTGATAGCAATAGTCTTACAATGTCGCCAATCGGAGAAGAGATCTACTATTACAAGTGGTGGAATATGGCTATGGATATGGAGAAGGGTTTCGAGATCTGGAGGCGGCTGGTGATCTGTGGCAGAGACTTCTAGATGGTGTGAACTCTGTTTTCTTGTCGCCCGAGGCTTATTTATATAGGGGTCCCTTCATGAAAGTTGTTCTGTTTGACCTAACGGTGGCGGCGCCAACTATACGACCGGAGCTATACGGTCAGAATTTTTGCTTCGGCCATATAGTTGGTCGTTAAAGCGTTTGCCTCTGATGTAAGGCTCCTGGTTTCTTCTGGTAGTTGGAAATCTCGTATCTTTGACTTTAATGTAGTGATTTCCTCCTTTAAACGACATTATCTGCGCAGGAAAATTACAAAAGAAAGGATTGCATACCCCTTTGAATATTAGTATTAGTGGCAGGGTTTAGAGAGATATTTCATCAAGAATATGATTAATATCTAGTTTAAATGTGGACATTAGATGGCTATATTTCAGAGCCATCAACCTCCCCAAGCTTAAACTTGATCGTCCCAAGCAAGAAAACCAAAATCAAAAAGGAACTCAGCATTTAAACTAAAATAACGAGATGGTGATCTTACTCATGATTAGTAGTCTCATGTTTCCTCCACTTTATAAATCTAAAAACTTCAACATAGATAGAGCAATGGCAAGCATATCATACGGGTTTCATGCATCCTTATAGTGCAGCAAAATTATTGTAAGCATGGATGATTCAAATGAGTAAACTTTATTCCATGTCAAGTAATCAACTCATAGGCTTGCCTTTGAATAGTAAAGTATAATCATGTAAATTAAGAGTGTGAGAATTGTCATGAAAAGCATATATACTAGAGTGTCTCAGATCTCCCACATCAATAAATCAAGACTTTTCAAACACTACTTTTCTATTCATTATCCTTCAAGAATTTCAGTTTTTAAGTAATTGAGAGCATGCCAAAAAAATTATTTAGTTTATCAGGTTGTGATGGACACTCGTGGCATCACTAAGGTTTTTGTTCCTTTTGCATAATGATTTCTCATAATAGCCAGATGACTGATTCCATCATGATTACAGCTACCCAGGAGTGCCAAGAATCTTACCTACTATAGCATTGCTGCTACAAGTGTTTAATCAACTCATAGCCGAAATCTAGGAGTTTCCTCCATGAAGATAATTCGTAGGCTAGCGGAGTTATCGGCATCCCATGAAGTTTGACATGCATAAAGCTATATCATTCTTATGATTAACAAGTCAAACTTTGGCATGCTCACAAAAACCGCTAAACATTAATTCAATCGAACAAATCCTTTCAAAGAGAGCTATCAAGTCAATCAATATTTTCAGTGGTGTTGAGTATCTCTAGAAATAAGCCTTCAAGACTAAGCACTACAACACACAAGCCTTCAATTGTGAGACTTTTTATTATTACAACTGTTTAGCAATTTTTTTAGGAAAGACTTGGTTAATTACGAGAGCTAGAACAAAACGTACTCAATTAAATACCCATGCAAACGAAAATCTTATGATGATACAAGGACTCACTCCACCAATATAATATCTCAACATTTACTACTAACGAGCATGGGTCTCTCAAACTTCAAAAGTAGGGAGTCATAAGGCATACCTCTCATGTTTGGTTCCACTTCTCTCTTCCTTTTTTATTTGTTTCTTGGAAACTCGAAGTCGACCACTCTCCTGCAAATATATGAAGACCTCGAGGCAGAAAGAAAAGGAAGAGGGAGAATAAGGAAAAATGGAGAAATCTTTTTGTGGTTTTTTAAGAGAGGAAAATTAAAGAATAGAAAATTGGTGGCAAAGCTCGAATAGGAAATTTTGAAAGTAAAATAGAAAGAACTAAAGATGAAGTGTTGGGGAAACCAACACGAGTGCTTATAAACTCAAATAAAAACACAACCTCTAAATAAAAGCAAATAAATGCCAAATAAAGATACATGAGGAAACTTCCCCAAGCTTAGGATTTTGCAAGCCCTTGAAATCATTGTGGTGGCGAGAAAAAGTCGTTACTCCAGTCCGCGAATTGAGTTGAGAGGTTACTTGTGGATTCTCGGAGGTTCAAAGAGAGGCTATGCATCCTCTCCACAGTTCCTCCAAGTCCTTGGAAATCTTGGTATGTGGCGAACCAGGTTTGTGGCTGCTCCTCTTGATAAGGAACTTCTTGCTCCTCTTCTTGGTCCTCATCCTCTTTAGGAATCTCTTCCTCGGGCTGGTGTTTCTCAACCTGCGAATCATATAGCAAACGTCCTTCCTCAATAGAGAAAAGACCATTAGGCATAGGAGCGGGGTAGATACGCCTAGCTCTAGCAATATGCAGGTAATAAGCACCACCTCTCCTAGTTAGCATTCCATAGGCTCTCAAGGTGGACAAACCAACACGTGTCTCACCTAGTACCGGTTGCAACTCACCTAGGTCGAGGCCTAGGGCAGTGGCAAGCACGGTGATAACGCCTCCTCCTATGATTGGCCCTTGGCTTTGGGAGGCTTGGTTCTCCATGTAGCGCACAAGGATGGCGCCCAAGTTGAGTGACAAGCTGCAGTTGATGTAAGCAGCCTTTTGCAAGGACTAGAATGTCCTGCTCATTGAGTCCCGTGAACTCATTACGTGCCTGCAAAGTGTTAGCAATAACATAGAACAAATAGCGAATTGCAGGATGTTGAATATTCTTCCCCTTGTTCACTCTACTAGTGAAACTCATTCCATTATAGTATTGATCAGGGAAAGGTCTTAAGCCAGTAAAGGATGCGCGTAAAGCATGAATATCATTCTTTGGAAAATTAAAACATGTGCACCATTCATCTAATGTTAAAGTGTAGTTGTTGTTCATCAGACAGAAAGAAATAGTATCCTCTCCTTGCCATTGTTTAACGGTGCTTTGCAATGAACTAAGGAATTCAATGGTTAAGCGGCGATAAGTAGGTACATCATTGTACACAAAGTTTTGTAGAACAGCTCTATTGCAAAGTAAATTGAAGTCATCGGCAATACCGAGTTGGTTCAACATGATGGGGTAAGCCCACTTGGTGGCCTTCACTTCGCGGTTCTTGATCCTGTTGAACCAATCACGATGGGCCTCATCCCTGAACCGTATCCCCATGCGTTCCTGAGCGGCAGCCCGAGAAGCTATAGCGGTGGCACGAGCACGAGTTTGGATCCTTGGGTTCGTCATCTAAAACATTGAAGAAAGGCAAAATAAAACTTTTTGATCCAATAACAGTAAGTGTATCATATTCCTCATCATAGCACACTAAAGAATTCTCCTCAAAATAATAATAATCTAGGCAAGAAAATCATGGCAATTGGTTCATAGTAGGTCTCACCCTAGATGGATAATGACAAAATAGATCGAAGTTGAATTTGCAAAAAGTAATTGGAGGATCAGAGGAGAAACATACCGTAGATCACTTGTGTGCGAGGAAATCGAACGAAATTGAATAGAGATGGAGATCCCTTGAGGTTTTGAGAGAGTTTTGGAGGTAGAAGAAAGAAAAAAGATTGAAGTTTTGGAGTTGGGAGTACCTTCCCATGCAATTTTGTGGTCGGGCATGATATGTTGCAAACGTATCTATAATTTTTGATGTTCCATGCTTGTTTTATATATAATTTCTTATGTTTTGTCCACACTTTGGAGTATTTCTATACACTTTCTTGGACTAACCTATTAACAAGATGCCACAGTGCCAGTTGCCTGTTTTCTGCTATTTTTGGTTCCAGGAAAGTTAGAAAATCAATATTCTCGGAATTGGGCCGAACAAAAGCCAAAGTCGATATTTTACCGGAAGACTCACGGAGCCAGAAGACGTGACGGAGAGAGGCCACAGGGTGGCCACACCATGTGGTGGCGTGGGCTAGCCCTGGCCGTGCCACCAGGTGGTGTGGGCCCCCTGGCCGCCCACCGACCTTGCCTCTTCGCCTATAAGAAGCCTCCCGATGCATAAACCCTAAATCGTCGAGCCTCCAGCCACGAAAAGTTCCACAGCGCCGCCGCCACCAAAGGGGAGATTCGAGGGACAGAAGTCTCTGTTCCGGCACCCTGCCAGGACGGGGAAGTGCCCCCGGAGCCATCTCCATCGATCTCCATCACCATTGCTGATTCCCATGATGAGGAGGGAGTAGTTTTCTCTCAAGGCTAAGGGTTCTACCGGTAGCTATGTATTCATCTCTCTCTCTCTATGCATGATCTTATTGAGATCATGAGCTTGTAATCTATAGATCTACCTTGCTACTCAAGTGCTTTAATAGATCTCTGCTCTCCCCATGTGTGTGAAGTTGACAGTGTGCACACCATGGTGGCGCTTAGGCTATAGATTTCAAATACTTGTTATGAGTTATATTTGGAGTTGGATGTCTTTATGAAATGGTGGTGTTTGTTGGATCCATCTAGCTCTCAAGGTGACAGTGTGGGGTTTTCTAGATGGGTAAAGCGAACTTTGAGGAGTGCTGTTATAGCCCTACCATGGATTAGAGTGTTCAACCGGAGAGTAGTTCAGCGTAGTATCAAAAAGAAGAATATATTTATATGAGAGTGTTCACTAGTGAAAGTATGATCCCTAGGCCTTGTTTCTAAGCACTGAAACACCGTTTGCTATTAGATCTATTACATGTTTGCTTGCTTCTATCTTTATTTCAGTTTTACTTTAGTCTTTTCCATGCCATCAAGCTATTTTCTATCACCGTTACCACTTATAATTATCCATACCACTTGTATTTCACTAGCTCGTCGCCGAAATAGTGCACCTATACACATGACAAGTGTATTGGGTGTGTTGGGGACATAAGATACTTCTTGTATCTTGATTGCAGGGTTGCTTGAGAGGGGATACCTTTGACCACTACCTCCCTAAGTTCGATAAACGTTGGGTGATCCACTTAAGGGAAAACTTGCTACTGTTCTACAAACCTCTGCACTTGGAGGCCCAACAACTGTCTACAAGAATAGAAGTGCGTAGACATCAAGCTATTTTCTGGCGCCGTTGCCGGGAGGTAAGGTAAAAGGTACACACATCCTCCGGTGTGAGTGCTCGAAGTTATTCCCTTTAGATTCTGCAATTTTGTCTTTTTGTTTCTTGTTTTCACTAGTTAGGCTTAACGGAAAATAACAAAACAATTAGAGAGCTTTTTAGTATTTTTCCAAATATAGAACATGAATTGTCTGAAAAGAAAATTAAAAAAACCATGGAACTTTCTTTGCATGCTAATAGCAATGTTATTAGTATGAATCTTTTGAACACCTTTGTTACTAATGCTATGGAAACGTCTAAGCTTGGGGAAGTTAGTTTTTATGAAAATGATCTTTTTAGTTCCCCAGCTTTAAAGAAGAAAATATGCTCTGATGATACTTTATCTCCCATATGTGGTAATTCTAATGATACTTGTGATATTTTAAATCCACATACTGAAAGCATCTCTTTTAAAATACCTATAAAAATTGTTGAGCGTGTTATGAACAACTGTTATTTGGGAGATGGAACTGTCCATCCTGGTGATCATTTACTCTTTATACACGAATTATGTGAGTTGTTCAAGTGTGCAAGTATTTCAATGAACCAAGTTAAGAGGAAGCTATTCCCTTTGTCACTCAAGGGCAAAGCAAGGGAGTGGTATGAGCTACTAGATGATCCTCATCATTTGGAGTGGAAGGAACTTGAATCTCCCTTTTACTCTAAATTTTATCCTCCTCATGAAATTCATAAAGATAGGAATTACATTTATAATTTTCATCCACACGATGGAGAAAGTATTGCCCAAGCATGGGGGAGATTGAAGTCACTAATGCTCAAATGTCCCATTCATGAGCTCTCTAGTAATATTGTTATTAATAATTTCTATGCAAGGCTTTGAGGACATTACAAGGGCTATCTAGATACTTGTTTAGAGGTATCCTTCACAAGTAAGGAGGTCAAAGCTAAGTGGGATCTCCTTGAAACAATTCAAAGCAATACCGAAGATTGGGATAACAACAAAGGTAAAGAACCAGGTATAAACTATGAGTATGATTGCATTAAGTCTTTCATTTGAAACTGCTGATTTTCAAGAGCTTAGTGCTAAATATGGTCTTGATCCTCAAATTCTTATTGATTGTTTTAGAGCCTTTGCTTCTCATATTAATGCTCCTAAAGAAAAATGGGACCTGTATCATGAGCCTTTTAAAGACACTTGCATGGAAAATGAAATTGTTATTAATGATAGCAATAAACATGCTCAAACCTCTAAAAGTACTATTTCTTATAAGCATGTTAATTTTTGTGGAATACATAGACCTTGTGAGAATAATCAAATTGAAGAAGAATATTGTATCACCCACAGGAATGAAAAAACTAGAATGTGGTATAGGGCTCTAAATGATCTTGGTAAAAAAGTTTGTGCCCTCTATCCTTTTATTTGTGAACTTTGCTTTGAAGTGGGTCATTTCAATTTTCAATGCTCAGGCCATAATAATAGCCCTTATAATCCAATGAGTACTGCAAGTTTGTATTGTGATGACATGATCACTCCTAATCAGCATGATGAACTTACATTATTTTTGGGGTGTGAAGAATTATCAAGAAAAACTTCTTTGGTAGATATGAGTGCTTTTGGTATGAATAGTGTCCTGCATGGTTGTCATCTTTATTTTGTTGATAATTGTCACCCAAATACTTACATACAAAATATTATAAAATATGAGGTTTTACCAAAATATGACAGGACTAATATGTGTTTTATTCTTATTAATGAAAAGGAGGAATCCTCCAAAGTTTCTTCTATTGTCTCTAACAATGAACTAGGGTATATGGAGAAGCTTCCTTTCAAGCATCTCCCTCCTAAAGAGAAGAAGAAAAAGAAGAAAAGGAGGAGTAAAAGGAGAGAGGAAACGGTATTTTCCCCTAAGCATGTTGCTCCTATTATAGTTTTTGATGAGTTTGAACTCGATGATGTTCCTATGCCTTATACCTATAGTAGTGATCTTGATTGGGAAAAGCACACTACTTTTGATATTGAAAATCTCTTCGGTACCAATTCTGAAAATGATGATATTAATAATCACTGTACTATTAGTGCTATCCATGTTCCTTCTAATGATGATATGTTTACAAATGAACACACTTTGGAAGATAACTATTCTATTGCTTATGATGATACTATACCTCCAATATATGATGATTGCAATGACGAATATGATATTTTCAGTCCACCTACTATTGAGGAGAAAATTAATTATGATTACAATATGCCTCCTATATTTGATGATTATGGTGATGAGAATAATAATGATAGCTATTTTGTTGATTTTGCTCCCACTACAATTAATAAGAATGACTATTTTTATGTGGAGAGTATTAATTATTTTATGCATGTGGCTCATGATAAGAATGTTTTATGTGATAGTTATATTGTTAATTTATTCATGATGCTACTGAAAGTTATTATGAGAGAGGGAAACATGGTTTTATGCATCTTAATAATATTAAGTTTCCCCTCTTTATGTTAAAAGTCTTGAAGTTGCACTTGTTTTGCTTTACTATGCTTGTTGCTTTGTGCTTTCATGACTTCTTTCTTTACAAGATTCCTATGCATAGGAAGTGGGTTAGACTTAAATGTGCTTTGAATTTGCTTCTTGATGCTCTCTTTTACTTCAATTCATATTTCTTATGTGAGCATCTTCTCAAACTATCATGCCTAACTTAAAGGCGTTAAAGAAAAATACTTATTGGGAGATAACCCAAAAGTTTTAGTTGAGTCTTGGAAGTTATTGCTTCAGTAATAACCTCTCCTTATCCTTTTTATTTGCTTTTTGTGCCAAGAGTAACCTCTAATGAGAGAGAAGTAAGACTTGGGAAAGTTGCTGTACCGAAACACATTTTTGTGCTTGCTGTAAAAATTCGTGTAAAATCTCTGTATGTCTGATTGAGCCGTAATTTATTGTGCTTCTGCCCCAGGTTGTTATCTAACTTTCTTTAGTTCAACACTTTTCGATTTGAGCAACAGAAGGTCTTCGAAAAAATTCGTCTTTACCTGCTGGTCGGTTTTGAAAGATTTCTACCATTATTTGCATTTTCTTCTTGTTGGTTCCTTTTTGAGTTCTTTTGGAGAATTGAGATTTTTGAGGGAAGTGCTACAGTAGCTTGTGTTTGAATGGAAGTTTTATTGGTGTTGTACCTGAACCTAAAGACTTATTATCTTGAGTGCACTAATGTTGCTAATAAAGATTGTGTGAAGTTTTGTATGAAGGAAAAATTTCAGATGTATGGAAGGAATGACTAATGAGATGAAGAATGGACTAAAGCTCAAGATTGAGGATGCCACGCGTGTCACCTCAAGAAATATCCAAGAAGTACAAGCGTCAAAGCTTGGGTATGCCCAAGGCATCCCCTTGTTCATCAATAAAAATCCCAGGTTTCTTCCAAACACTTCATTTTTATTGTTTCATGCACAGTTGTGTTGTTCTTGGAGCGTCTTATTTTTCGTTTTCATTTTGGTTTTTTGTTTGCTTGGTTTGCTTAGTTTGCTTAATAAATTGGTTGAACCCCCTCTTTCATACATTGGTTTTCAAATAGTTTGGTTTGGATTGGAAAAGAGTAGGAAAGTTCATGCTTAAGTGGTAAAGAGAGCTTGTTTTTTACTGTGGCCTATGCTTTGTCATGCCATGCTTGATATTGATTTGGCTTTATGCTTAGTATTCTTTGTTGTAGCATGACTTGTTATAAACAATTGAGATTGCTTAATGTGCCTTTGAAGAATCATGTGTTGTTTTAGCATATTAAAGCATAATATTGTGGTATTCTCCTTTGATGCTTTATTTGGGTTGACTTGGCACATGCTCACACCATGTTATGACTATCCCAAGTCACCATAGCCTTTATGATCCTTTAGTTTTCAACTTTTAGTATCACTTTATGCTTTTATCAATGATGTTTTGTCACTCTGCATGATTATGGCCCTTATTGTTCTCTTAGTTGGTCGCTCCCAGTCTTTTGCTGTCCTCTGCAACCAAGTGTGAGTTCCACTCATGCATCCAACTCCTAAAACCAAGTTATTCCAAAGATTCCACCATACCTACCTACTAGCATATGCTATTCCAAGTATATTCATGTTTTTATCTACCTTTCGAATTAAACTTGTTATGAGAAAACTAGTGATTAAAGCTCTCACGAACTTGATGGCACACTTTACTTTCCTTGCCCTTAATAAACTTGAACCATTGTGTCTTCTATGTTGGGGATTAGCAGAACCATGCTGTCATGGGGAACGCTTTCAACATTGCACTTGTACTTTGTAACTAGTTGATATCATGCTCTTTTGCCTATGGATGTCGTCTGTGTGAAATGAAAGGGGAGCTTGTAAGTCCATGGAGTTATGTATATGTGTTAGAGAAATGCCTGGGCCGCTGGTCTAATCCATGCTGTCATGGTGGAAACCTGCAGCGTAACCATAATTAGTTGTCTATGAAGCATTCTTCTTATAAAAAAAGAGTCAGATATTGAGAAAAAAGAGAAAAAGAAAAGAGAAAAAAAGATATATGAAAAGAGGAAAGAGAGAAAAAAGCACCATATTCCCATGGTAAATAAGAAGATTGCTGAGATGCTCGTTGTCTGCTTGCCTTGTCATTTTGATATGGGGATTCTTCCGTATCATCGGGCAAGGGGTACCCCGTTGGCGGTTCTCTATGATACACATGTACTTACGATGACAAGAACTTACCGGTGACTAAACTTGAGTAGCATGAGGAGCAGCCCTCGTATTCAAGGGACATGAGATTTCCAACTTATACTTCGTCAAGCATATACACCATATTTTGTTCACTTTAACCTTAATCACTTCAAGATGCTTATGATAGGGGCAATGAGAGCTGAAAGCTATTAAGTACCATAATTTTTGGAAGCTCTTTATGAGACTTGAATCCCTACTTCCTTCTATGAAGGCCTTTCTTCCACTTTTATATTGAGTCTCCACCTTCTACTTTATGCACCTACTTTGAGAGCATAGTGGCCATTCTTAGTTCTATGTGCATTGTCCCAAGACTTGTTTATTGATGCATAACTTTGATATTGCTTGTTTTAAACTATTTGTATCTAGTCACTCTTATGAACTTTGAAGGTGTCTTATGCATTTATGTTTGCTATTCTATGAGGGACAAGCTGAATGCCACTATGCTGTGTTTTCTTGATGTGAAACAAACAAACGTCTTGCAAAGCATTGTTATTCATGAATCTTTTGTTTGTGCCTTTTCATGTTACAACATAGTTTCTTTGTCTTATTGCTAGAACTTTGTCTTTCATGTTATGATTGAAGTACTATGATCCTAGCTATCAATGTTTTACAAATACTTTGATCAAGTTTATGATGGTGCATATCACCTCAAAAATTATTCTTTCTTTTTATCACTTACCTACTCGAGGACGAGCAGGAGTTAAGCTTGGGGATGTTGATACGTTGCAAACGTATCTATAATTTTTGATGTTCCATGCTTGTTTTATATATACTTTCTTATGTTTTGTCCATACTTTGGAGTATTTCTATACACTTTCTTGGACTAACCTATTAACAAGATGCCATAGTGCCAGTTTCCTGTTTTCTGTTGTTTTTGGTTCTAGGAAAGTCAGAAAATCAATATTCTCGGAATTGGACCGGTCAAAAGCCAAAGTCGATATTTTACCGGAAGACTCACGGAGCCAGAAGACGTGAAGAAGAGGGGCCATAGGGTGGCCACACCATGTGGTGGCGTGGGCTAGCCCTGGCCGCGCCACCAGGTGGTGTGGGCCCCCTGGCCGCCCACCGGCCTTGCCTCTTCGCCTATAAGAAGCCTCCTGATGCATAAACCCTAAATCGTCCAGCCTCCAGCCACGAAAAGTTCTGCAGCGCCGCGGCCACCGAAGGGGAGTTTCAGGGGACAGAAAGTCTCTGCTCCTGCACCCTGCCGGGACTGGGAAGTGCACCCGGAGCCATCTCCATCGATCTCCACCATCATCTCCATCACCATTGCTGATTCTGATGATGAGGAGGGAGTAGTTCTCTCTCGAGGCTAAGGGTTCTACCGGTAGCTATGTGTTCATCTCTCTCTCTATGCATGATCTTATTGAGATCATGAGCTTGTAATCTATAGGTCTACCTTGCTACTCAAGTGCTTTAATAGATCTCTACTCTCCCCATGTGTGTGAAGTTGATAGTGTGCACACCATGGTGGCACTTAGGCTAGAGATTTCAAATACTTGTTATGAGTTATATTTGGAGTTGGATGTCTTTATGAAATTGTGGTATTTGTTGGATCCATCTAGCGCTCAAGGTGACAGTGTGGGGTTTTCTAGATGGGTAAAGCGAACTTTGAGGAGTGTTGTTATAGCCCTACCATGGATTAGAGTGTCCAACCGGAGAGTAGTTCATTGTAGTATCATAAAGAAGAATATATTTATATGAGAGTGCTCACTAGTGAAAGTATGATCCCTAGGCCTTGTTTCTAAGCACTGAAACACCATTTGCTATTAGATCTATTACATGTTTGCTTGCTTCTATCTTTATTTCAGTTTTACTTTAGTCTTTTCCACGCCATCAAGCTATTTTCTATCACCGTTACCACTTATAATTATCCATACCACTTGTATTTCACTATCTCTTTGCCGAACTAGTGCACCTATACACCTGACAAGTGTATTGGGTCTGTTGGGGACACAAGAGACTTCTTGTGTCTTGATTGCATGGTTGCTTGAGAGGGGATACCTTTGACCACTTCCTCCCTGAGTTCGATAAACCTTGGGTGATGCATTTAAGGGAAAACTTGTTGTTGTTCTACAAACCTCTGCACT
Organism: Avena insularis; assembly: GCA_023614405.1. NCBI lineage: Eukaryota > Viridiplantae > Streptophyta > Magnoliopsida > Poales > Poaceae > Avena > Avena insularis. Next base: position 160,614,615 of record CM042690.1, on the reverse strand, counting down.
TGGAGGCCCAACAACTGTCTACAAGAATAGAAGTGCGTAGACATCAGGGCGCAACTATACGGGCGGAACTATACGGTCGGAACAATGTGTTCTGGCCGTATAGTTGGCCTTTTGTCAAAAATTTAGGTTTTCCTCCTGGCGGCGCAGCTATACGGACGCAGCTATACAGGCGGCACAACATGTTCCGACCGTATAGTTGGTTGTTAAACTGTTTGTCCCTGCGAAAGAAAATTTGCAAAGGCATCGATATCTATACGACCGGAACTATACAACCAGAATTTTTATTCTTGCCGTATAGTTGGTCGTTAAACTCTCAGAACATATGAAAAGAAATTGTACGGAGCCATTGATATCTATACGATCGGAACTATACGGCCGGAATTTTTTGTTCCCGCTGTATATTTGGTCATTAAACTGTCAGTACATATTGCAGAACAATTCTCGATGGCAAAGATATCTATACGACCGGAGCTATACGGCCGGAATTTTTATTCCCGTCGTATAGTTGGTCGTTAAACTCTCTGTGTGCATCAAAAAATTTCTGTTTCTCCGTAAACTATTTTTTTCCCTGTAACTTAGTGATATACCTTGTTTTTGACAGAAAATTTGACAGTAAATATTGTCGACCAACAATAGCATGAATAAAGCAGAATTTCAAGTACTATCGAACTTCTTCTCGAATGGCGTTTTCTAGCACTCTTTTTTAAACAAAAACTTAAACTAAAACTAAAAACTTAACTCAAACCTTTATTTCACATGAGTTGCCTCCCATGGAGCACTCTTTTATGGTCAATAGCTTGACCTTGATGATACTTACTTGGACCAGATGAGTGGAACACCCACTCCAAAGTAATTGGTCTTCAAAGTGATGGCCTCCTTTTCGTCATGCTTGGCTTTCTTCTTCCTAGGGAAATGAATAACAAAAGGATCCCCCAAAGGCAATCGCAGCTTCACGTTCCCTTCATGCAGATTAATCAAAGTCTTAATAGTTCTTAAGAAAGGACGGCCTAATATAATAGGAGTAGTAGCATCTTCGGGCATGTCAACAATAACAAAATCAATAAGAGTGGGACAACCTTTAATGTATACTAAAGTGTTCTCCTTAATTCCTACAGCTTATTTGTAGGTAGAATCTACTAGATGCAATTTTAACTTAGTAATTTCAAAGGATCCAAGATTTATATTGTTAAAAAGACTCTTTGGAATTTTCGAGACGCTTGCACCTAGATCACAAAGTGCAGCTATCTCATTGGTTCCAATTTTAATCTTAATAGTAGGCTCAAATATGTCATCTAGTTTGACAGGTAATTTTTCAGCAATTTGCTTGTATTCTTCTTCAAGCTCACATGCCTTTATTGCTACTTGATTGACAAAATTTTGATACATAGCTTTCTCACTACCTTCACTCACCAGAATCTTGATGTTGATCCTTTTTACGAGATCTTCAATAGTGTAGCTTGGTGAAGGAGCATTACTGTAGTCAAGTTCTTCAGGCTCCTCCCTTTGGATCCTCATCATTTTGAGTTCCTCAACCGAATTAGGCTCAGCTTTACCTGCAAATTTAGCTAAAATGAGAGTTTGACTCTCGGTTATCTTACCTAGCTGTGCCTCAATGATCCTTGTTCTTTTTTGAAGGGCATGTAAATCATTTCTCAAACTAACAGCTTGATTAGATAATTTACCAAGCATAGCATCGTGGTTCTCCATAATTTTAACTAGAATATTATTTTGTTCATTTTGTGAGTCTATGAAAGACTTTAGTGTTTCTTGGAGACTACCATTACTATTTTCCATATTATTATTAGAGTTACGTGCATGACTAGCATAGTGTTTCTGAAAGTTAGGATTGTAACTCTTCTTCCAAGTAGGATTATAATCATTACGAGCTACAAAGTCTATTTCTTCAATATTTGTTTCGGGAGTGGCTCTTACCTGAATTTCCTTACCTTTTACGGCTAGTATGAGCTCATCCAACTTAGCATTGAGATCTTCGTTCTCTTGTGGTGAGACAGAGTTCACCTTCTTCGTATTTGATCTTTCCACATGCCATTGGGCATGGTTGTCTTGCATATTGTCTAGCAGCTGCTTTGCTTCAGTAATATATTTACCCATAAATGTTCCTCCAGCTGCAGTATCAAGCATAGACTTAGATACAGGATTAAGAGCATTGTAAAATAAATGGAGGATTAACCAATCTTCCATCCCATGATTAGGACAGTTTCTTAGGCATTCTTTCATGCTCTCCCATGCAATCGCTAGTGGCTCACGCTCTTCCTATCTAAAGCAAGTAATATTAGATCGAAGTTGCATAGTCTTTGCAGGTGGGAAAAATTTAGTTATAAATAAAGAAGTACATCCCACCCATGATGTAATAGTATTTTTAGGCAAAGATATCAACCATTCTTTAGCTCTCCCTCTTAGAGAGAAAGGAAATAGACGCAATTTAACCGCATAAGAGTCAACGTCTTTTATACACATCATATCACATATTTTAGTGAAAGTATTCAAGTGCATACTTGCGTCTTCAACAACAGAGCCTCCAAATTGATTTTATTGAACCAAACTTAAGTAATGGGGCTTAATTTCATAGTCATCAACAGTGATTGCTGGCTACATTATAGGAGTACGCAAATAATCATTATTGGGAGTAGCAAACTCCCCAAGCTTCTTTTTAGCCATACTTCCTATGTTTTTGGGTTTTTTTAGATAAAGAATTATAACGGTAAAAGCAAGAATTTAAAGACTAACTAATTTTTTTGGTTTATCAAATAAAGACTAAAAGCAAACTAACAAAATTAAAAATAAGAATTAAAACTAGCAAGGTTCCTAATAACCTCACCAGGATAGCTATTGCTTCCCTGACAATAGCGCTAGAAAAAGGGTTGAAACCTTTGATCCGGATTACGGATGTAGTATAGCTTCTTTTTCCCTAGTAGACCTAGGTTATCGAATCCTCGGGAAGCGAATGCGTAGTGAAGTTACTTTAATGGACCTTCGGGAGTTTTAGAATTCCTTTTGTGTTTTCACCGGACCAGTAGCTTGCGTCTTTTTTGTTGTTGTCGATGATGGAGAGAGAGTGCCTAGGATGTTCGGTTTCACCTATAGTTTTGCAAAACATCTGATGGAAATAAAAGATAGAAATAAAGTATGCATGTACTTGTTAGAGCAAGATAAATTATATGTGGGCAGTGCATCCATAATTGCTATTGCCTCCGCAACCTCTTGTAGCAATAACCTACTAGTATCATCCATAGAAGAAAGAGAACTAATGATATGCATAGTGATGTCACCGTTAATCCCAAGCAAATCCCTCACATACAACCATACTACCCTTACATCCGAGGTTCCCAACCTGCAGATCAGTCATCACTCATACTCCCTATACCTGGCTCAACCCTCGGGGTCTTGGGTACCTGACAAGTCCTTGGATTGAGGCAAGAGAGGATACAATAATCATCATGTCATACAAACTAATACACGATCCCATCTATGATAATTCACATGCACAATTGCTACATGGCTAGGCCGAAGCCCTTAGCCCAAGGAGAATTACTCACACATAGAGATGAGATCAACAATCGCAAAATTGTAATAAAAATCATAAGATTGATAGCAATAGTCTTACAATGTCGCCAATCGGAGAAGAGATATACTATTACAAGTGGTGGAATATGGCCATGGAGATGGAGAATGGTTTGGAGATCTGGAGGCTGCTGGTGATCTATGGTAGAGACTATTGGATGGTGCAAACTCTGTTTTCTCGTCGCCCGAGGCTTCTTTATAGAGGGTTCCCTTCATGAAAGTTGTTCTGTTTGACCTAACGGTGGCGGCGCCAACTATACGACCAGAGCTATATGGTCAGAATTTTTGCTCCGGCCGTATAGTTGGTTGTTAAAGTGTCCGACTCCAATGTAAGGCTCCTGGTTTCTTCTGGTAGTTGGAAATCTCATATCTTTGACTTTAATGTAGTGATTCCCTCCTTTGAACGATATTATCTGCACAGGAAAAATACAAAAAGAAAGGATTGCATACCCCTCTGAATATTAGCATTAGTGGCAGGGTTTAGAGAGATATTTCATCAAGAACATGATTAATATCTAGTTTAAATGTGGATGTTAGATGGCTATATTTCAGAGCGATCACCAGGAGATGGCGAACAAGTGCTATGTCGTGTACGTTGGTAAGGTTCCAGGTGTGTATGAGGAGTGGAAAGACTGCGAGAAGCAAGTGAATGAATTTTCGGGCAATAGCTACAAAGGCTACAAGACTAGAGAGGTGGCGGAAGAGAAGTGGAGGAGGCACGGGAGGAAGAAGTGGAGGAACTTCCTCGTGATCACCACCTTGTTGCTCTTCATGGTAGGTTATGTGCTCTACTTCATCTACCTAGAGAGCTCTGTCGTGCATGTAGTCGTAATGCGATTGTGAACTTGTACTCGATCGGTCCCCCGAGAGATGTGAACTGGGTGTTGTGTGTGTGATGTACTCTAGTTGGTTGATGTGTGAACTCTCGATGTCGCGGATTAATTCAAGTTGATGTGTGATGTACTTGTATTAGTGTTGGTTATACTATGTTTTGGCCAATTGTAACTTTCTGAAAATTATGTGATGTTTATATTGTATTCTGGACTATAAAATACATGTATACTGTGTATTCTGGACTGTATTGTGGATCTGTAAAATTTAAAATTCGAAATTGATATTTGAGGCGCATATGTGAACATATTAGAGGCGCATCTATACACTTATGAGAGGCGCATATCTAATACATACTAGAGTCGCATTCCAGATGTACCTGAGTAGCATATATAGGAGGCGCATATCTATATGCACCTCGCATATGTAGGTTATAGAAGGCGCATCTCAAATGCGACTCGGGTAACAAATACTAGCAGCATGCCGCTAGAGTCGCATCTATAATGCGACTCTAATGCCTTTCAAGATGCGACTCCAGTAGCCTTTTCTCTAGCAGTGGGGGATGCGCCCCTCCCTTATAAAAGGAGCCCCATGCCTCCTCTCCTCTTACACCACCTCCTCGTGAAGGTTCTATCCCCCTCTAGCAATTCCCCATGGCTTCGGATTAGCGAAGTACATGTTCCCGGTGGCCTTTTCTAGAATGATTTGCTGCTTCCGCTGTTTTGCTAGAGCGAGGACTCGGAGGTTGTCGGGGTACCAGGCATGTGTGTGATCACGGATGCACTCCTACTTTGTGGTGCTGGACTTCATCACGATCTCGAGATCGGCAAATGAACGACTACATTATCCATGAAATTAGATTTTGTTAACAAAGCTTTTCGGTCTTCGAGGGTAAGATCTCTATGGATGTATATCCACCCATTGTTGTATCTAGGTAGATAGATCTTGGTGCTTAGTTGTTCATATCATAGGAATTTTTTGTTTTCTATGCTGCGAACCCAACTAACTCGAGTTGCCAAAAGGATTATCCCAAGTTCATAATGTATTCCATGTTTCACAACTATGCAAATGTTTTAAAACACCAAATGAACTGTTACCATATAAGGAAAAAGAATTACAACCAGACCTTACCTATGAGGAAATACCATCCAAGATTCTCGAGGAGAATTGGAAATGACTAAGGAATAGAGCCATCAAATACTATAAATTTCAGTGGAAACACCACCCAGAACGAGAAGCTGCCTAGGAAAAAGAGGAAAACTTACGTAGAAACTACCCTTTGCTCTTTAGGTACTTAGAGAACCTTAACTTTAGGACGAAGTTGTCATAACGGGAGAGGATGTAATGACCCTGAGACTTATATTATAGTAAGGGTAGAAGTGTGAATTTATATTATTGCATAGCATGCATGTAGAAATTCAGGGTCATTTTTGAAAATTTCAGTAACCTATTTGAATTTGGTTCTCGTGAGGTTGATTGTAACCAAATGGTCACTAGGAATTGAAACCTTATTCAAAGTTAAGCTAAAACCAACTTGGATGAATTCAAAGTGGAGGTTTGACCTAAGTCAAATTTGAATACGTAGAAATAAGACAACATGTAGATATAGGATCCAATAGAAAACACATAGGTAGATGAGCTAGTAATAGTATATCTTCTCCAATAAGTTCCCAGCTCCAATGGTTTTAAGCTTAGTATTACGATTGATTAAGAAGCCAGCCCTTATGCATTTGAACTTTTATCATGTTGTGAATACTCATTGGACCGAGGAGGATCTCGAAACTTTTGTACACTTTTGGCTCTTGGTGTGAATTAATAAAAAAAAGTTGTTGGACCCGCAATATTTCTGTTGTATTACTCTGAGGGATGAGGAATTCCGTGAGTGTCATATCAAAGACTTATACACTACAACATGCAGTGGTGTACCAGGTCACCACAATAGTATCCCTTATTGTAGTGGTGCCCATTGATCTCAAAGTCCACCGGGGGAGCATGACCCTTAACAAGCTTGGCGAAGACAATAGAGGACTGGAGGGCATTGATGTAGTTGTTCGATCCTGCGCCAAACAAGGAGTATGAAATCCAGAGATCGTGTGTAGCAACTGCATCGATTATCACACTGCAACCTCCTTTGTGGCCTTTGTACATTCCCTAAAAAGCAAATGGACATTTCTTCCATTGCTAATGCATGCAGTCGATGCTTCCAAGCATCCTAAGATATCTTCATCTTTCATTGACTACAAGGATCCGAGCAATTATTTAGTAGTGGGTGAGCTCAAGTAGAGTGGACCAAACACTACCACCATTGCTCTACGAAATCTGTACAAATAATCAAAGGCGATGGACTCGGCCATCTGTAGATAGTCATCGACTGTGTCACCCGGATCTCCGTATGCAAGCAACCTCATCGCCACCATGCACTTATGCAGTGAGGAAAACCCTACCACGTAGGTGTAGTCCTTCTTGCATATGAAGTAGGCGTCGAACTCCCGGATGGCATACACGATATTGAGGAAGAGTTTCCGGGTCATCCTGAAACATCGACGAAACATGACCTCTTCATGCAATGGGTTGTCGGTGAAGTAGTCGGCGTACAACATGCAGTATCCCTCCATCCTCTGCCTTGCCTTGTACCCAATGCCCCTTTGCCGAGCCTCCACGCTTCAGCTCTGCATTTTGTGTGTACAGTCTGGCTAGGAAGCCAAGGATCTTCATATGCTCTTCATCTTCGGCAACTGTGGCGGTTTCTTCCTCCAACAGCATGGACAACATCTCCTCGTCATCGGAGTCCATGGTCGAGCAGGCAAAACGCCAAACACTTCGCGGGGGCCATGGACACGAGCTTGGAATAGAGCTGCCAATGATGCCAAGATAGGGCGAAACAAGACCAGAAGTGAGGGGAGAGGATGCTGTGGCGGTGGTGGACCTTTCTATTGGCATGGGTTCGATGGGATAGAGTGGGGTTGCGTCGGCGGAGACATGGTTGTGAGGGTGGGTGGAGAGGGCTCTATGTCACGGGAGAGCCAAATCTCAGTGGGGGAAATAAGAAGTCTTGTTGTTAGTACTAACCCACCTATTTTCCTTCCATCTGGCATTCCTAGGTGACACCCGGTGCCTCGGGTTCAGCCTGAGAACGCCGGATGAAACTTGGGCTAAATCTGGCTTAAAACAGATCCTAGGAACATAAATGGGCAAAAAATCGATGTCCGGATGAAAAAATCTATCTGGGAAGACCCTCTTGGGAATGCCGCTCGACATGCCACCAAAGGGAATGCCGCTCGACACGCCAGTGTGGTTGATCCTACTATCAACAAACAAATGTCACCAACATGAGAAAATGCTCAGAAATTGTTCAAGAGATGCAATTTGATTTTTACAAAGAATTTTGCTGCAAAGCATGACTTGACACAACTTTTCTAAAAGGGCATTGTGCAATTAAAATAGGAAAATGCTTCTAATCCGTTGGAGGTTGCGTCGCTCGTAACCTCCGCCTCCGTGCCACACTTAACGTGGGAGGCAACTATGTTGGGTGATGTCTGCAAGTGCACAGATCGTTTGTAGCTAGTTTCGAAGTATAGATATCGATCCCACAGGGAGCCCAAAGGTAAGTGTTTATGAATAAAGTCTCTGTCACACTCAAAGTTGTTACAGGTCTTCGAGTGAATTGACTGCAAGTGTGAAAATAAGAACGGAATTTGGATTAAACTGGATGTATTTAAATAAAACTAAAATGTAAACTTCAGGAATAAAAAGCATAAAAGTAAATAACGATTGGATTGTTTATGGTTTTCTGCAGATGACAAAGAAGGTGCATGGAGATACAGTTCATGGTGATAGTGACTGTGCCAGGTGGACGAGTGATAAGTGTAACAATTATAATCTTATAAGTATATGTGTAGGAGAACAACCCATAATTAGCTAGAATTCCTCTTGGTAGATTTCATCCCAACTTCAATAATCCTACTAGTCTGTTACCAAAACCATGGTCAGTCACTAGGCGATTAAGATCCTTCAGGTTGCTTAGCAATTAAGCTCCTTGGATCGGACTAATGCAATAAGAACAGTGGTTCCTCGTGATCCTCAAGTCAAACTAGTTTCCCATTGATATCCTCGTGTCACTCAGGGGTCGCCGGTCTGCTAGCGAACAAGATCCTATCTTTGTAGAACAGAGCATCATGTTGTCTAGGCCCTTAATTGGACAACAAGCATTAGGCATCCCACAGATTGTCAAGCACACATAATATAGTAATTAAAATCAATCACAAACTAATGGAAAATATATGGAGGCACATCACATCTCACAAATCCCTTACATCTCCCACGCCCAAGGAACTTACTCACACATGAGAGAAGAAAGCATCATCAATATAATTAAATAAAGAGAGTTCTTATCGATATTACCGTGGATATCCACAATAAGAATAGAAAAGTAATCCAACACAATTCAAGATAGGAAGAAACAATCTCAAACCCTAGTCTTGCAAGGTGAAGATCTCTCTCTCTCTCTCTCTAGTACAAGTAATGGCTATGGGGGTGTGTTTGCTAGGAGGTCGAAGATCGTGGAGCGCGATGAAGAACGTCTTCTCCTCCTTCTCTAGATCTCTTATTTCTCCTCTCTGGATGGGATGGCGGCTGCTGTGTTCTGTTTTCATCTCTGGCCTCTTCATGAAAGTTGTCCATTTTGACAAGACAGAGGCGGTGGCAGCTATACGGCGGGAACTATATGGCCGGAAAAATGTTCCTGCCGTATAGTTGCTCGTTAAAGCTTTTGTTTGCCTCCCTTGATTGCTTCCAAAAAGAGACTTGCTTGTTTTCGCCTGAATATTGTGTTTCCCTTGTTAAAACCTTCTGTTGATGTTCAGAACCTGAAACACACATTAAAAACCAAGTTTTCTTCGCTACCGAAGTATTAGTGTTAGGTAAACTAGAAAAAGATCAAATCCAGAGGAAAACCATCAAAAATATATCAAATCTCACAGCTATCGTTAGGCCCACATGCTCTCAATATTTTTTTCTCCCGTGCCTTATCCTCTTCCCGGTCCTCCACCTCGCACACACCAGGAGTCAAATCCTCCATGGATTTTGGCTAGCCACCAGCCATGGCCGCAGCCTGCTCCGCCGAGGGCCCAAGACACCGACCCGCCGCCGCCCAGCCACCACGCCGCCGCAGCCCATCCCCACCTCTCTGCCTATAGAAAGCTAGCGCCATGGCCTACCTCTACCCCACCGAAGATGACCCACGCGCCGGTGCATGTTGTCGCCAAAGATGCTGGCCATGGTGCCCCTCCGTGGGTGGTGTTGCGGCGCTTCCTGAACACCAGGAGGCGTGCTACAAGGAGCGGCGACCCTGTGCAAGCGGGGAGTCAGAGGCAGTCGGGTCGGCGGTGATACTACTACCGGTAGGGGGGTGCTGCCTGCTGTGGATGGAGGTGCTTCTAATGGTGGTCGCCGGTGCTACCAAGGATGGGCGGCGCTGCTGCAAACGGTGGTCGCCGGTGCTACCGAGGATGGGCGGCGCTGCTTCCAGCGGTGGTGGCCGGTGCTACCAAGGAAGGGCGACGCTGCTGCTAACCGTGGTCACTGGTGCTACCAAGGAAGGGCAAAGTTGCTGCTGATGGTGGTCGCAAGTGCTGCCAACGAAGGGCGGCGCCGCTGCCAAGGAAGGGAGGGACTACTTCTGACGATGGTCGCCGTTGCTACCAAGGAAGGGCGAAGTTGCTGCCGACGGTGGTCACAGGTGCTGCCAACGAAGGGCAGTGTTGCTACCAATCGTGGTGGCCGGTGCTACCAACGAAGGGAGGCGCTGCTGCCGATGATGGTCGGCGGTGCTACCAACGAAGGGAGGCGTTGCTGCCACAATGGACGCTGGTGATACTTACGGCAGGCACGGGTGCTACAATAGCACATTGTTTTTTCTTCATACATTATGTGAATTTGCATTATTAGAAGAATTGTTTTGCTACGATGTCTCCGACGAGATCGATTTTGCTATAATAGCATAAATCTTTTGCAAAATTTTTTGCTACATATGTTCTGCAAATTTGTAGCATCCCAATTGTCTAACAATTGTAATGCTACTTGATCTAGTAATATAATGGCTACTTCAAATATATAATTGTTGCATCATCATTATATCATGCTCATGTCATCATGCCACCTTGCATTTGAGCATCATATAAAACCCTTTTTGTTTTGGTTCTTATCTCATATGCATTGTTAATTGTAGTTGCCTCTTAATAGTGTATTTGGTTCTTGATATATTGTTTAAATGCCCAAGTTGAGTTGGGGGCATATCTCTTGTTAACTCCACCACCTTTTCTTTCACCACCTTATAATTCCACCATCCAACTAAATATGAGCTTGGCACTTATTGGTTTTACCTCTAGCTCATGTGAGTTGGGATGGATCCAATTCTTTTCCACTTGCTCTCATCTTAGCATCATGTTGTTTTCACAATATTGAAACATGAGAGCCACATGGCCACCTTTGCATGCCTTGCGAGTGGAACCTTTTTCCTAGCTTCCTTATGTGTTGTTCTGGAGTTATCATCATGTTGGGATATTTATGTGGGCTTATTAAATACCTAGTGGCATATACACACTAGCAAGTCCCAAATATAATCCAATGTGATCATCTCCACATACTCCACTTGGAATTCTTTCTAAATTCCTTTGCTTGGGCCTTACTCCAATTTTGGGAATGCATGATAATAATGCCATGTATTAATATTGTTTTCACAAGAATCAACATGGCATTGAATGTTTTGCATGGGCCATGCAAGTGTCACCTTTTCTAGTATTTGGATTTTATTTGGTTTTTGGAGTGGATCATCTCTTTTTCTATCCTTTCTTTTGGCTTGATCCATGATGATCTTGCTTAAAACCCTATCACCAAATCCATCTATGCCATCATCCCCTTTTCTCCTTTTCTCTCTTTTTTCTTGACTTGATCTTGTTGGAGCTTGCTTGGGGCATGCTTGAACTTGTCAAGGACCCCTCCATCTAATCTCTCCTCTCTCTAAACCATCTCTCTCTCCCTCATCTAAGCTAACCCTAATCTACCACACCCCTAGATAAAACCCTAACCCGAGGCTACCCTCTCTCTCTCTCTCTCGGCCTCCCTCCTCTCTCTAGCCCTCTCCACCTTACAAGGCCCCACTACCTGGTCACCCTGGACCCATCTACCTCTCTCTCTCCACCCCAACCCTAGCTACCACCCAAACCCGAGCCACCCCTTCTCCCTTTTTGCTTAAAGGTGGCCACCACCCCATGTGCCACTCCCCTCTTCCCCCTTCTCACCTAAACCACCCCAGCTACCCCAGATCGAGATCTGGAGGCACCCTGACCCCTCTCCCTCCTTCCTCCTTCCCCAAGCTTGGCCATGGCCACCCCATGCCCCTCTAAACCCTAGATCGGCCAGGCCAGCAGAAGGGCGGCTGGAGCTGTGCTAGAAGGTGGCCCAGGCGTCCAGGAGGTTCACCTCGTTCCCCTACATCACGCTGTACCGGAGGTCGCCACCGAAGCTCGCCGGAGAAGCCTCGCCGCCGCCGTGCCCGTGAGCACCAGGAGCTCCGGCCAGCCAGCTACGCGCCGGATCGCGGCCGCCCCTAGCTCCTTCGCCACCACCGACGAACTCCCAGTGAGCTCCTTAACCTCCCAGACATGCCCCCTCTCCCTCTCGTGCACCGTAGCGCCGCCGCCGTCCGTCGAGCACCTCGCGTGCACGCACGGCCTTCGCCCAGCAGTGACGAACAGACGGCCGCGTCTGACCTACCTCTGTTCCTCCTCGTTTTCCTGGCGATAGAGCCCTCCTTCGGAGAAAACCCAAACACGGAAGTTGTAGCCCTTCGTCGTGCCTGCAATTTTCGTTTCTAGGGTTTCGCCTAATTCTCGCTAGCTGCGTCGCCATCGTCGTCGCCCGTTTCGCCACGCCCGGCGCGTGTCGGCAAGACGGCGGCCATTGCTTGTCTTGCGCTTAGCCCCCTGCAGTTTTTCCCGCCTAAACCCGCCGTCCCCGGAGCCCCACCTGGCAGCCGCCCGTCCCATCTTGCAAAAAGGCCCCCGCAGATCTAAACCTCGCATCCCGCAGCCCCTGGATTGCCCACGTGTTGCCCACCGGATGGCCGCGCGCGTGTGTGGCCCTGCTAGGTCCCCGGGCCCGCTTGTCATTCACGCGGGTTAGGCAGAGCCCCGGTGTGAAAAGTTTTTGGTGCGCACGTGTCGACCCAGTCAGCAGCGACCCCACCTGTCATGGACTGTGGGTAGAATCTGACTGAGTAGCAAAAGTCTAGGAACCTTTCTGTTTCAAATTCAAATCTTTTCAAATTAATTCAAATTCAATTCAAATTTCAAATCTGTTTAAATCTAAATGAATTCATAACTTTCAAATGGTTTAGAATTTGAATTCAAAATTAATATGAAAAATGTTTAGTTTTTGAATGTTAATTCAAATCTTTAATCACATATTTTCAGAATTAATTTAAATAATCAACCTTTGACTTTGACCCTATTTAATAATTTTGACTTAAAAATAAATTTAAATCCATAATTCCAAATAATACAAATAATATATGTTTTCAAATCAGAAAAATGTGAGGATTTCAAATATGCCATCCAAAATATATTTTGGACACTTTAATTTTCCAAGTTCATTTAAATTACAATAAAATGCCCTTGGACTTAAATAATTAATAACTTTTGTTTTATAAGTCCAAATTTAACAAATGATATGTCTAAAATGATTAGCTCGACGAGACCTTTCTGTTCATGCATTCCTTGGTTTGATTTGAAGCATGCATCATGAAAATATATGGTATACAGCAACTAATATGAGTATAAAATGGGCCCAAAACTCAATAAAATGATTTAATCTTGTATCTCACCTCACCCATGCCATGCTACTTCAATGCCATGCAAATTGTGCATCATTCATCATGGCATGATTGTTTGCTTGTCGATTTTATTCATATGCTTATGCACTTTATTTATGTTGGCCCTTGTTTGTTTGGTTCTTCTTGAATAGGCGTGGGATATATCAAGAGAATCAGGAGCACTACCCAGATCCATCCTTTGCTTCAACTGAGCTGCCAGGCAAGCACTACCACATGCTTGCATACATATATTACCTATTGCCTCTTTCTTATTCTTGCATCATCGAAGTCATGAATGCATTAAATTGAATCCCAAGTCTTGCATAGCCTTTACTTTTAAACCCCCAAGCTTGTTCCTCCATCCCATGAGCCATTACTACAGAGTTGTTTGAGCCATGCGAGTCGAGAACAAAGACATGTGTAGGGTATGTGAGTGTCGATGGATAACGAGGTACCTAAACAACTTAACTTTGAGTAGTAATGGGATAACTAATGAAAGTGGCATTGGTGAGCCATATTCGCTATTTGGTTTTTCAGGCTCACTTGTGTCCCGTAGGACCCCGAGTACTTGATTCCTGTTCCTTGATTATTCGCGCTATCCACATCCGGGAGGCCTTATGGACCCCCTGAGCCAGATCTTGATTCATTCTTATTTCTTGAGGGCCACAAACTAGTTTGAGGTTTTATTTACTATCCTGTACTTATGCCATGCTTTACTGCTTTATTTAAGATTGTGCGAGGAGCACACTGTACTGTTTAGGAAAGCGGAGTGTTTTCACGGTGTCGACAAGCCCAGTCACATTTTAGGGTTCCCAGTCGTTCACAGCCATTGGCGCAAACCTTGAGTCCGTCTCGGAGTCAGCTAACTCCGTTGCGGGTAGCTTAATGGGGTGGCCCCCTGAAATATTTCTCAATCTGTGATCGCTTTGTGACTGCCTCGTTGGGTTTTGATTTGGTTTTTCCGAGGCATATCGGCGTGTGTTGTTATTTGTGCACCCTGCAGGTAAAACTTTCGAGAGCCGTGTCCATGTTATGGACGACTTGGAGCACAGTTTCTCGATCATAGACAAGCATAACTAAAGTACCGCTTTTAATTTGACTAGACTAGGTACCTGACTAGTAAATAGTGCAACACTCATGGAATGGATAATAAAACTGCCAATGGATGGGGGTTGTTCGTCCGCTTCCTCGTCGGTAAGCGAGGAGGAGGATGGATCTGTTAAGATTACCGTTATAACTGTTATAACTGTTGTTGTTAATTCACGGACATCCGTCTATCTCTGGTTAGGCGGATGGTTAGCGAGTATCTATAGAATTGCTAGGGTTTATCATTTGCTGCAATTGCGTCACCCCCAGGTTGTGTTCCCTTTAGAGGCATAAAGACTTACTGAGTACCCCTAGGGTCTCACACGATAAATTATTGGTTCAGATGAACAGGTACACTCTCAAGAGGGATACTGGGCGGAAGAGACGGATGATGTGGGCAACGATCATTCGGTGTAGAGATTCCGGGAACAGGGATCCGTGAGATCTGTGGGCGGGATCTGCTTATTTATGGGGCATCTTATGCCGATTCGCTTCTTATCCGTACTCGGATTTTGTCTTCCGCTTCCGCTTGATACTCTGTTGGTTGTTGTATGAGGAGATATCCTAAACTATTATATCTATCTAGGACATTTGGATCTTGCCGTAAGGCGTTGCTATATTTCCTTTCTTTTTAGATGGAATGGCTCTGATGTACTGTTGTATGGTGGCTTGCATACATACTCATTTGTGTATGTAGTTGATCCTTCACTGCCGATTCGCCTGCCGTTCTTGTCCCGATGTGTGGAAATGGTTGGGACGGCCGAAAGGTCTACCTGTGAGTGGCATTTGGGCCCCACCGTACTATTTCAACCATTTCTGCTCATCCAGGCTTGTAACTAGGAGCGTAATTCACCGAGGTAGTTACAAAATTTGCATCATTAGAAGAAATATTTTGCTACGAGGTCTCCGGCGATGTCTCCGACGAATTTTGTTTTTGCTTCAATAGTATTTTCTTTTGGCTACAAGGTTTTCAGCGACGTCTCCGGCGATTTACTGGCGAGGTGCGTCCTTTTTTTTGGTGAATAGTTTTTTTTGCTACATGCAGTAAATACGGGATGTTTTATGCTACGATACAACAAAAGCAGGATTATGAGACTAAGATGGACACGTGGCAGCAACCCAAGCCAGAGGTTGCAAAGGCTGGCATCCTCTGAAGGACGCTCGATCTAGCAAAAAAATACGATTGCCATGCATGGTCGATGGTCATTTTACCTTTTGCCTTCCCTAGGGACGAAGATGTAGCCAGTCCCCACATGAAGCCAGTCATCACGTGAGGAGGTCTGTAGCAAAAGCCACCTGAACGCGTCTGCCAGTAAATCAAACTGTAGCATTTGTTCTCTGATGGGACCTCCGTCCTGTCCCATCCCGTCCTGTCCCGTCCCGTCTTGTCGTGTCGATCGGCCGCTCCGGCTCCCGGAGAAATCTTTGACCAGTTGTGCATCTCGGATTTTTTACAAATATACCCCCGCAATGATGCATCACCAAAAATGCCCCCCTAACAAAACAATTGCTGAAAATGCCCTGGCGGGAGGCTAAAAAGCCGACACGTGTCACCTCCCGCAAGGGCCGGTGGCGGGATGAACCTCCAGCCATGGGGCGTGGCGGGATGTCCCTACCGCCAGGAGCAGTGGCGGGACGAGGCGGGCCCCACGGGCGGGCTGGCGGGACGTGAACCTACCGCTGGCGGGATGTGCCCTCGTCCCTCCCGCCTCAGCCGGTGGCGGGACGTGATCTGTCCCGGAAGCCTGCACCTGCCGCCTCGGTACTTGGTGCTGCTATATGCCCCCTCGGTAATTGGTGCTTGATTGACTCCTGATGCTCTACATGAAATATTAGCACCGAAAGGAGCACCAATTGCTGCTGCTCTATAGGAAATAAATCACCGAAAGGAGCACCGGACTGCTGCTGCTCTACAGGAAATAAACCATCGAAAGGAGCACCGGTACAGCAAATTGATCACCGAAAGTTGCATCCCACTCGCATGCAGATTCGTCCGGTTAATAGCTAAGGCTGGCTTATAAAAGGAGTAGTATCAGGCTCTTCATCTAAGCATCCTTCTCCATTCATTCCTTTGTTTCCTAGTTTATTTGGTGACTATGAGTTTGCCTTGCTCGGACCAAGACTATAGGCCAAAAAATATGAAGGATGCGAGTTTGCCTCCGGGTGTGGAACATCTTCGGTGTTGCTGCGGACATCTTTGCAAGGTGAAAGAGTCCACCGATTTTTCTGATAAAATGGGCATGAAGTTTTTTATGTGTCCTAATTATCAGTATGATCCAGCTCCCTGGAGTTACAACAGGCCTCCGGTATGTTTCATCCATAACGAAATGACATATCGTTTGTGTTATAAAATATTTATTGTGTTATTATTTGTGTTGTAGTCTCCTCCGCCCTTGTGCATGTGGTATCGCTGGATTGACACGGAGCAGCCGGAGTGGGCGCTTCGTGAGATAGAAGAAAGGAGTCGCCGTGCGTGGGAAAGCTTTTACGAAGATGAGCGTCGTGAGAAAGCTACGGAAGAGCGTAGAGCGGCGCAAGAGGAGTAACGACGTCCGTTAGAGGAGCTACGGAGGAAGAGAGAGGAACAACGATGCCTCAGGGAGGAGCAGGAACGACATGCTAGGGAGGCGAACAGGCAGAGACTGAGAGAAAGGGTTGCTGAGGCAAAGGCAGCCGAAGAACGTGGTGATAAGACAGGGAAATGGCCACGCTGGACCAAAGACCACTAGACTTTTATCCTAGTGTCTGAATCCACACCTCCCATTGTATCTTAATTAAAGTACTCGTATTTTAAATTCTACATTTGAATGTCTCCTAATTTCGGTTGTATCGTGTGGTAATGAAAAATAAGTGACGAAGTATTTTCATTCTAGTTATATCTTAATTCTCTATGAATTTTTATTTGAAATTGTTGAATGAAAAATAATAGTAATATGTAGAATAATACATTAATGTTCATATAGAATATGGCTACACCGTCGCAGTTACAATAATCGCTCTCACTGCCTCGGTTGTTTCCTTGCACGTCCTCTATATATGTGATCTAAATGATAACTTAATGGGTTCGTTGGTCTAGGATTCGTGCGAAGATTTGGCGGGGATGGTATAAAATGATCCCTGATTTCTGAATCTTGATGAGTGTCTGAAATTTGGCTCGTACCAATATCAGTATATAAGAAGTCCGTCATTGGATCATATGTTGGTTGCGATGGTCCATGATTGTATGAAGACTGAGGTTGCTCGTATGCCTGATCATATGCGTAGTAACTGCCATGGCCTATAATTGGGTGATGAGGTGGCATGTTGGAATTAAATCCATCATCATCATCATCCCATGCATCGTCAGGAGTGGTCTGTACATGAACATTAAATATTAGAATGGTTAAAATATAATAATAAGTTAGTACAATTATAAAAACGCATACCGGTGTCTCCTGAAATAGTTCTCTAGCAGTTTCCGGAAATATTCATCTAGGTGCTGGTTGATGCGTTGCACCAAGGTCAATCTAAAAAAGGTCTGCATATTAGAATTCAATTAGTGCAGCAGATGTGGATATAAAATTATTGGACTCACGCGTGGCGGCTGTCTTGAAGATTCATGTCTAGAGGGTTCTACGGTAATCCTCGATGATGTACGCAGAAGAGTAGTGTCTTGGCGTGTTCTAGTCTGTTAGGACAAGCACATTATAAATAAATGTTCCTGAAACCGGGTTTTAAGTATAGAAAATACATACATTCTCACGCATAGAGGCGCTACGTGCTACATTCTCACGCATAGAGGTGCTGCATGCTGGATGCCCCTGGCTTGCTCTTGCTTCACTCGGCCGCGACGAGAAAGACTCAGGCATGTTGTACTGTCGTAGCATAACATCATCCGCTCGTCCACAACTCCAATTAGTAGCTGTATGAAAAGCATTTTGGAAAATGCGTGTCAACCTGCTCTTGATGGTACTCGTCATGGAACGAGGGTTCTCTCTAACTATTTCACGCACATCCGCCATTATGCTATGTTGCCTACTTAGCTGAAAATAACAATCAATGTTATTAGCATAAATGTAGAATTATAAATAGGACAGTATAAAAATATATATACCGTGTCATCATGGTGGTTTGCTGTAGTACGTTCTATCCCTCCCTCTAGCTGCTCTTGACGTGTGCGATGTGCTGGCCTATCTGTTGGAGCGTGGGTGAGCTTGGAACGTGTGCTTGCAATGTATCATGTCATATAAATATCCCATGTACTATTGAAAAACACCCTGCATATTCAGTGTCATGAGGATACCATTGAAAATTAAAATAATCTAACAATATTACCTATTTTCTTGAACTATGTTCACAAGCTTATTCGAATTCTATTGATCTATCCATAGCTTCTGGGTCCGCAACCAATTATGCTTCTTTCTCCCTTGATTGCTTTGCCTAAAATGCGCATAACCATAGTTATAATATTTTACCACAAAATATTGCATCAATTTAAACGGATTTAAGATTGAGAACATACTCGTGAAATGTAGACTCAACACAGTTGGGAGGCGGTGCAGGGACTTCCTGATAGAGATCAAGTTGGCGCATCACACGCTCAGGGTTCAGTGGTTCCACCATATAGAGGCACAGAATGTGACAACGTGTCCACCAAAGCTCCTGGTCTTGGAAGCACTCATGTGCTAAACCCCTATCTCTGGCCACACTCTCTATGTATTGTACATGCCACGCTCCCCATGTGATAGAAAAATGATGTATGGTCTCAAAATCTTCATGGTAAAGAGGATAGCACTTTGAAGCCAAATCACGGGCCCAACGTAATGTACCATATGTCCACCGGGTACCCATGGTCGCGCACTCAAACTGGACGTCATGACCACTATATGGGTGCACTGGATCTTCTATCATCGGCCGTCCGACCGGTATATGCTCCCAAGACCACAACTGGAGGAACATGTAGCATACACACAGAATTGGGGCTACACTACCGACCTTCTTTTTCCTATATGAGGTGTCACACAACCCCCTATAAGTCTGACATAGCACCACCGAACCGATACTGTACTGGGTGATCTCTAAATTGTCTAGAGGAAATGCTATGTGTTCTGCTAATCTAATAAAAATCGGATTGACTACCTCACCATTTCCCGATGGGAACAACATGCCAAATAGGTAGAGTAAGTACGCAACCAGGTGCTTACGTACTACTTCCTCAGAAACATAATCTAGGAAGTCAATAAAATTTACTAGCCAACTTATGAGGACACCTCTAGCTAACTTATCAGTGCGAGTTCTCGGGATAACGGTACCCATCAGTTGTTCAAATTCTTTCTTCCATGATGACAGTGCTGGCAACAACACGAGAGGAATACCACGAAGAGGCAATCCAGTGATCATGGACATATCCTGAAGTGTAGATGTCATCTCTCCCCAACGAAAGTGGAAGGTGTGTGTCTCCGGTCTCCACCGGTCAACAAGTGATGTTAGAAGGCAGGGGTCTAGTTTGAACAAATGAGGCGCGGATGTCAGTCTAGCGAAAGGAAGTAGTCCGCTGCGAGAAAGATAAGGCACGGATCGCTCATCAAGAATCCATCTGTTCGCTGGGCCTCGACATCTGAAAGTACTTGGCCCTTCTAGCGGACCTTCCGGATTAATCCACTGTTGGCACCAATGGGTAGTATCGTACTGCCCATCCAAGTGAGGAGGTAAATTCGCCATAGTCTTTACGAATGCAAAAAATACAAATTTAAAAAGTAGTACATTACATCACCAAAATCAAAATTTAAAACATTATACGTTACAGAAATAACATAGTATAACCAAACACTAAATGTTACAACCGAGCAAATACGAAATATTACAGCATTGAAATACAACATTATAACATAATACAATACGAAAGTACAACATTATAGCCTGTGAGCGTAATTTCTCGCCGTGTGCCCAGGAATTTTACACGTCTTACACCTACGTCCTTCTTCGGCCTGGCTATGGTCCATGCCGTTTCTAAAACGCTTAGTCTGACGACGTCCTTTAATGGTTCGCTTGAGCGCAGGGTTGGGCCACCATGTTGGTCCACCATACCAAACAGTACTGTGATGCTCCTTAACACCCCATGCCCAAAACTCGCCATCCCACGTCTTCATAAGATTATGCATGCTGAAGTATGAAGAGACATATGAATCAACAGAAATCTTCTGGTCTGCAGCCGCCCTAAGAACATAGCTGCAAATGTAGTGATAAAGCAAAGGCTTCTTGCACGTGCATTCACATGTCGCTGGGTTGAGTGTAATCTCCTGCTTTTTATCCCCTATCAAGTAACCATGCACGTATTTTTGTCTTGGTCTGAGCTCCCACCTCTTTCTTAGCGAGTCCACAACTCTGCTACCATGAGTCTTTGATTTTTCAATTTTTATGGCCAAGCAATTTTGCACTGCTTCAGACTATTGTTTATTCATCTGCACTCGTGCATGTGCTAGTTGAACTCTATCCGCAAAGTACGCCATAGTGCGGGACCATGTTTCAGCAACTAGAGCAGTAATAGGGAGGGCTCAGGCACCTTTAAGCACTGCATTGTACACCTCTAACATGTTAATTGTCATTATGCCATAGCAAGCACCATTGTCATGAGCCAGCGCCCACTTCCGAACATCCGGGCAATTAACGTTCACCCACTCAGCCATATTTCTGGCCCTCCTGTGATTCCCTGCACCTGCTAGCTCGGCCGGTGCTTCTCCTGAAGCTGCGGTCATTGCGGAATTCAATGTCATCCAGAGGGCATCGAATTTCCGCGGCTGGTTCTGCATACACATCACTTTGAATGCCTTGAAACATTTCTTGTTCCTGAAGCGAGAGTAAAAGTTTGATGCTAGATGCCTCATGCACCACCTAGTTTCAAGATCAGGCCAACGGAACTCCATCGGCACCTCATGCTTAATTTTTTCTAGTGCACTGAGAAGCCCCTGGTTGCGATCAGAAATGATGCATACACCAGGCCTATCTCTCACAACACCATCCTTCAAGCATTCGAGAAACCACAACCAAGCTAACATGGTCTCACTCTCAATTATTGCATATGCAATAGGAAGAAGCTGGTTATTGGCATCTGATGCCACAGCTACCAAGAGAGTACCCCTATATTGTCCGGTGAGGAAGGTACCATCAATTGATATCACAGGTCGGCAGTGGTGGAATGCTTGAATAGTTTGGCTGAATGCCCAGAAGATACGGTCCAGGATGAAATGATCTAGAGTGCCACTCGGGTGGTTCTTTTCCATCCTATATACAATAGTTCCCGGGTTGGCTTCAGCAATCTGATGCAGCATTCTCGGAACCATGTTGTAAGCCTCCGTATATGTCCCATACATCCCCTCCAAAACAGACTCCTTGGCACGCCTGGCCTTGCCGTAGCTTACCGGGAATCCAATCGCATCTGCTGCACCATCTCGTAATGCCTTCACTGATACACTAATCTTATCTTTTACCATAGATGCAATGACCTGTGCCACATATGCGGCACTGACATTGCGGTGTTCAGACAGACTACCATGTAACTCACACCTGTGAGGAACCATGCGAGTTATCGTCCAAGGCTTGCATATGCCCGCAGGTTGACGAGAAACGACTCTTACATTGCAACCAGACTCTACACAAAGAACCTTCAGCAAATGTTTGTCAGATTTCTTCACTTTGTGTTGTCGAGAAATGGAGATGGCATATCTCCTGATCGCCATGTCCACAGCCTCCTTGCTCGGGAACTGCTGGTTTTCTTCCAGGATGGTAGCTCCGACTCCACGGACAGAGGTATCACCGTGACCGATGACAAGAGACTCTATGTCCCCAGGTGCCATTGCTGGCGCCACTGCTCTGACTTGACTCGGACCGGCATCGTCGTCTTCATCATCATCCGACGATTCACGATCGTCGTCACTAGAATCAAGCTCATTTGACTGTCCCTCAATCCACTCATTGAGGTCGACAACCTCCATGGAATAAGGTCCATTATTCTGGGTGGGAACAAGGGCATCTTCCACATGCCTCTCCTCCGCCATCTCCATGTTTATATCCATTGCGACGATGGATAACTGAAGCTCATCGGCGGAGGTGCTGTTACCAGGTTCATCGCTAGCATCAATAAAATGCACATACACCATCGGTTGACCCTACATGGCCGCACCAGGTGTGCTTGCAAATTTCATGTATGAACCCCACGAATTTTCGCTCTTAACCCGGCGAAGTGCCCAACGGTAATCTTCTCCCACTCTCTTGCAAATGACCGCTTCAACGTTCATCTTTTTACGGGCCATCTCTGGCCCAAACTCTGCGAGGATGCGCCTTCTAACATCCGTGAAACTAACATTCACTAATTCTTCCACTATCACATTCTTTGTCTCACAAACCGACAGATCAAGCCCTGACTGCCCATCGCGAGTGATGTCCTCACCATAAAAAACATACAAAGTGTTCATCGTACCTAATCGCATCACATTAATATAACCATATTAATTATATATAACCATAACCATAGTTCATTAATACAATTATTTATATTACCACCTACATGTAATTATCTAACCGTACATGCAATAAATATTATTACACGAGTTCAAATATTTCTACAGGTTCCAATTAAGTCGTATACCTAAAATATAGCTACAACAACCGAAATATTCCTACGCCACCTAATTACATTGCAAACCTAAAATAATACTACATCACTAAATATATTTTTACACGACCTAATTATGGTTGCATAGCTAAAATATTACTAGATGAGTTCAAATATTTCTACAGGGTCCAATTAAGATGCATACCTAAAATATTGCTATAAACGCACAAATATTTCTACCCGGACTAAATACCTAATTATGGTAATTAGCTAAAATATTTCCACACGACCTAATTAGGTTGCTTATCTAAAATATTATTACATGGTCTAAATTATTACGCAAGTTCAAATATTACTATAGGTTCCAATTAAGCCGTATATCTAAAATATAGCTACACCAACCCAAATATTTCTACACAACCTAATTACATTGCAAAGCTAAAATAATACTACACCACCGAATATATTTTTAGACGACTTGATTATTGTTGCATAGCTAAAATAGTATTAGATGAGTTCAAATATTTTTACAGGGTCCAATTAAGGTGCATACCTAAAATATTGCTACAAGAGCACAAATATTTCTACCCGACCTAAATACCTAATTACTTTGGTTAGCTAAAATATTTCAACATGACCTAATTAGGTTGCTTATCTAAAATATTATTACATGGGCTAAAATATTTTAACAATTTCTACACGATCTGATTCAGTTGCTTAGCTCAAATGTTACTACACGAACTCAAATATTTCTAGACGAGCTAACTAAGTTGCAAGACTAATTAATAGTTCTAACATTGCACAAAAAATTACAGCAACTGACTAATATACGACATGCATAGCTTAAAATACAATCAATCGACTCACCTTGATCGATGACTATCTTCCGACCCCAGAACGTTGGTGCAGTCTTCTTCTAGCCTCAGAGAGAGCGATTACAGTGGGTGTAAGCAAATGGATTGAGAGAAACTGGAACGGAATAAACTGAGAATAGTTGCAGCTGAACGGAATGAACTGAGAACAGCTGCAGCTGTTGTACTTATAGAACCGAAGCTGGAGCCTCAGCCAACAAACGAGTCCCGAGAAAGGAATCTAGCCAACAAACAAGTCCCTAGAAAGTAAAAAAAGCAGGTACAAGTTTCAACTTTCGGTGGTCTATGAACTGTGGGGGTCAGCTCCTGTCGGATAGCATGGGCGGGAAAATTCCATCTGCACCAATTACCGAGGCGGCAGGAGGTAGCAGGCATTCGGTAGACAACCCGCCACCGGCTGAGGTGGATTGAAGCTAACTGCATCCTGCTAGCGGTAGGTTCACGTCCCGCCAGCCCGCCCGTGGGGCCCGCCTCATCCCGCCGTTGCTCCTGGCGGTAGGGACATCCCGCCACGCCCCATGGCTGGAGGCTCATCCTGCCACCGGCCCTAGCGGGAGGTGACACGTGTCGGCTTTTTAGCCTCCCGCCAGGGCATTTTCAGCAATTGTTTCATCAGGGGGGCATTTTTGGCGATGCATCGTTGTAGGGGGTATATTTGTAAAAAAATCTGCATCTCGCCGTTGCGACAATTATGAACAATAGCCAGCAAGTGGCGACGGATGTGAGGAGCCGCAGCAAGGGACTGGAAGCTAGCTTGCGTGCAGCGTCGAGACCTGAGAGGACGAACTCTAGTGTCACCCCTGTCGACCATAAATACCTCGACTGCTCCGTTGGCTTCGGCCGCCTCCAGCCTCCGGTCTTCCTGGTCTCATTTCTTCACTCCGCTTCTTCCTTCTCCCTTGATTAATTACCTCGTTTGGGAATTGAGTTTGTCAAGTAGGAGAATAGAGGGAGGATGGCGGCGATTTTGAATCCCGCTCGCGGGTGTGCGCCCTCTACACCGTCATCTTGCGCCGGCGGCTGGTAGCCTCGCTGCAATAGCCCCCCCAGCCCGGGCCTACTTCCCTGTCCCCGTGCTCAGCCCCGCCCCTCCCTCCTCCTCCCTCCCTAGCCATGGCTTCCAGGACGCGCCTCCCTGCTCCAGTGGCTCGCCTCGGTGACCTCCGCCTTCCTAGGCTGCCGCTAGACGACCGAGTCGGCAGTCGTCCTTCTCCACATGGAGGCCCGGAGGCTCGTCCTCCTCAACGCCAGGGAGGTGGTTATTGATGCCTGGTCGCTTGCGTGCGGCGAGTTCATCCACGCCGGGGCCGCCATCTCCTTCCCCGCTCATCGGGTCCACCTCGGCCGCCAGGTGAGCTCTCAACGTGTTGTTTCTCCTTGCAGGTCATCACCGCTCAAGTTGCAGCCTTTGCTGCCGGAGCCCTAGCTCCCGGATCTTCCGCCACTCTCGCTGGAGGAAGTGGAGGCCTTGGGAATTTTGGAGGGTCGCAAGTGGGCCGACGTGGAGGAGGAAGGTGCGGCAAAGGATGTGGAGGCCTCGGCGGTGCTCGAGTCCTCTTCCCCGCTGCCGGCGAGCTGGTCGCTGCTAGTGCCGGTGCACGGCGTTGTGACTCCCCGCTGCTACTCCATCATCCGCCGGCCGTCGCTAGGGGAGTTCCTCTCACTAGCGCAACCTGGTCGAGCGAAAGCGGCCGAGCCCGTGCCTGTCGGTTAGGGAGCCTCGCGGCTCTAACGCTCGTTGCTCGTCACCGGCGGTGCCACAGGGGCGGGATGGGTTCGGATCGTGGCTTGCGGGCCGGCCGGTGCGTGGTTGGTGGGCCTTAAATGGGCTTCCACCTATTAGAGGCTCATAGGCACTGCTAGACCATAGAACGCGTCACCTTCTGCCACTGTTCTGTCGTCGCCTTGCCCCGCGCTGACGCAGCCCTCCCTGCCTACGAGGTCCTTCAAGGAGGTCCTCATGGCCTCCAAGCGACCCCGCAGCCCCCTCGTGAAGCCTCGCCGCGCCGCTGATGAGTGCATAATTGCATAATCGTTTATATTATTGTTTTGCACTATATTTTTATGATCTTGGTATTTTACGGCGTTCACGCGCACATTTTATGTCTATTTTCACCAGGATCAGAACAGATGGTGGATACAATGGACACAATTCTTGGAGCAGTTGTATTGGGGAGGTCAAAAACAACGTAAATCGCTTATTTGGGAAATATCAATAACACCAGAAGAAAACCCGAAGCGATTGAGGCATCCAGAAGGTTTAACAACCAACTATACATCAGGTATTAATTTTCCGACCATATAGTTCCGACCGTATAGTTCCGACCGTATAGTTGGTGCCGCCACCGACTCCTCAAATAGTTTCACCCCATGCAACTAGATCGGGGAGACGACATACAGAACACCCAGAAATCGCCGAAAACCTCACCTCCGGAAGGAATCTGGAGGGGGAACTTGCCCAAGGGATCCATCTTCATCCTACGCAGATCTGGGAGGCCAAGGCATCAAACTTCATCTTCATCCACCGTTGCACTACCATCATCTCCATCCATCCCATCTTCACCCCATCTAGATCTTGTTGTAATTGCCATACTCGTCGTGGATTTATACAAGAACTATTCATTTACAATTGTTTCCATTACTATTGCCATGATATTGATTGCATCCATGTCTGAGTAGATCATTAGTTCTTGGAGAGATGGAGAAACCCTAGCATATGATTGAGATAAGTTAGAGATTATTATGTTATACATCATTATGTGTATGTGTTAATTGTCTTCATCTTGATGTTGGGAGTTGTGCACCTCCTTAATATTTGCCTAGGGACACGATGAAAGAGATTACTTGTTGGTAGACGGAGGGATGATAACACTTACTGTGACTATAAAGCTGTTGTCATTCTTTACGTACTAACTTGGGAAAACAAGGAGAACTCATAAAGCCATGTCCATGCCACGGGAGAAATCCCTTAGTAGCGAGATAATACGATTGATGTTGTTTATCTGTCAGCTATGGTTATGAAGGATGATGTGAGAAGTGGTTGTTGCCTATTTATCCATATATGGAGCTCCTACCACATACATGCATATCATGAGAATATTTGTTATAATAATCTTGATTGCTTAGTCTAAATTGCTAGCGGTGTATCCACCACTCCCTGAGAACGTATTTTTCTCTATTGTAGTTCCAAACTCTTTTACACACGCGATTCTTACTTTCTTCATTAAGTTTTACTTTACTTCAATTGCTTCATTCAATCAAAAACCCAAAAATAATTCTACTTTTCTTGCATCTCAAAATTATTCCCTAAGTACTTCGTTTAGTTTTAGTTAAAAGCATTTTAGTCTTTCGCCTACTGCTCCATGTGGGATCGATATCTTTATTTCGAAACTAGCTACAAACGATCTATGCACTTGCAGTCATCAAGCTATTTTCTGGCGCCATTGCCGGGGAGCTTAGCGCTATAAGTCACTTTACTTTTAGTTATTTAATTTCATTGTACTAATATTTAATTTAAGTTGCAGGACTGCAACAATGGACAACACTCAGCATTTAATCCAGCTTGAGGCAGTAAGGAAAATGGGTTCGCCGATGGACGCTTTTATAACTGTCAGTAAAAGCATAAATCCAGATGGAATTAAGATCCACCCTTTATTATTTGAACTACTACACTCTAAGAAATTTGCAGGAACCGGTGAAGAGAGTCTATATGGACACTTACAATTTTTTGAAGGTGTTCTTGGTTCCTTTATATTCGACAATTATAATTTTGATATGGGTAAAACCCAGTTGTTTAGACAAACTCTCTCTAATAATGTCTGTGACTGGTATAGATCTTTTTGTGCACAAGCACCAAGGACTTGGACGGAATTGACAACCAATTTCCTATAAAAATATTACTCGGAAAGCAAAGCTCACATGATGAGAGGTATTATTATCAGTTTCAAAAATAGTCCTGATGAGAGTTTGTATGAAGGGTATCTAAGGTACAAAAGCTTTCTAGATAATTACCCCCATCATTGTTTGCCTGATTGGTTAATCACTCACACTTTTTATGGAGGGCTTAATAATAAAAATAGAACGAACCTAGACACCGCTTCTAATGGTAGTTTTCTATCTTATACCTATGACGAAGCCTAGAAATTAATAATGAAAATGAGGGAGGCAATGGAAAATCTTAAAAATGAGGAGAACATTACGAATAGTTTTTATAAATATGCTTGTGTTAACGATTTCCTTGTAGATGAAAGGACTTGTGTAATGATTAAAACCCTTGGTATTGATTCTTACTCAATAAAGAAAATTATTGAGAATTATGCAGTGCATTTACAAGTACCTACATAATGGGAACCCCATAAACCCCTTGAAGAAAAGAAGCGTGCAAGAGAAAGTGCGCTAATGGAAGAGTTCTAATTTGCACCTATTCAAGAGAATATCAAGAAAAAGCAAAAAGAGGAAGAACAAATAAATCGAAGATTAAAGAAACCAGAAAAGAACCCCAAAGCTACCAATATAAATAATGTTATATTGAAGGATCTTATGGAAGCACGAACAGTGGATAATGAAGTGGTTATGCTAGACTTTGAAACCTCAGAATTCATCGAAGGTAAGGTACGAGGTAACGAAACTTCTAAACCTATGACTCCTATATATTGTGGAGAAACTTTCTTATACAGAATTTGTGAGCCGATTTCCACTATAAACATTATGCCTTCATCACTTTATGAGGAACTTCGCTACAATTTAAATAATCCAGATGTGGAACCGGTAGAAACTACTATTAAATTGTCTAATAGAACTAATATAAAACCGGAAGGTGTTATCAGAAATATCTATGTCTTTATTGGATCACTCATGTACCCCCTTAATTTTCATATTGTTGATATGCCTCGAGATTCTTTTTGTCCTATTCTTTTAGGCAGGCCTTTTGTTTCCATAACCAAAGCTCAAATTGATAATAAGAAGGATACTATTTCAATGATGTTTGGAGAAGAGGAAATGACATTCCACTTTGCCAAACTAAATAAGAGGCCATATGAAGTGGAAGATATCAAGGAAGAGAAAATGATTGCCGAGCTGGCCGCAATTCATTTCAGTACTCCACAAGATGAATTAGAGAGGAGCCTAATTAATTGGGAGGAAGCACCAGATGATGAGGAGAGAGAAGACATGGATGATTACCTTGATTCAGTTCCGGAAGCACAAAATCCACATGACTATGAAGAACTGGTGCGAAAAGGAGATGAAGAACCTCCACCAATTGAGTTAAAACAACTTCTAGACGATATGAGGTATGAGTTTTTAGATAATGAAAATAAATTTCCTATTATTATTAGTAAAAATCTATCAGAAAATGAAACAAACAAACTCATTTCGGTCTTGATTAAGCATCATGAAGCCTTTGGATATACTCTAAGTGATATTAAAGGAATAGATCCATCTATTGTAACACATAAGATTACTATGCTTGATGATGCCGAACCTGTAGTTGACACACAAAGAAGGCTTAATCCAAAAATGAAGGAAGTAGTATGAAAAGAGGTTATACGCTTATTAGATGCTGGCATAATATATCTTATTTCTGACAGTAAGTGGGTTAGCCCAGCTCATTGCATACCAAGACAAGGGGGTCTTAACACTGTTATGAATGAGGATGGTGAGCTAGTTCCTGTAAAACATCTTGTTGGATATCGCATGTGCATTGATTTTAGGAAACTAAATCGTGAGACACGGAAAAATCATAAACCTATACCATTTATGGAGAAAATTTTAGAAAGACTTAGTAATAATTCTTATTTTTGTTTTCTTGATGGTTATTCTGATATTCTCAAATTGTTATACAACCGGAAGATCAAGAGAAAAAAACTTTCACTTGCCCTTATGGCAAATATGCTTATAGACTAATTCTGTTTGGCTTATGTAATGCAGCTGCGACTTTTCCAGAATGTGTTTTAAAAATCTTTGATGATCTTGTTGAGAATACTATGGAAGTTCTAATAGATGATTTCGTTGTTTGTGGAAGAACATTTGATAATTTCCTCTACAATTTAACCAAAGTTTTGCAGAGATTCAGGCAATCAAATTTGGTTTTGAATTGGGAACAATGCCGTTTCATGGAAAAAGAAGGTAAACTTTTGGGCATAAGGTTTCGGAGAAGGGTATAGAAATAGATAAAACTAATATAAATGCTATAGAAAATCTTCCAATACCTCGGGACATAATAACTTCAAAATGTTTCTAGGACACGTAGGTTTTTATAAGCGTTTTGTAAAAGATTTGGCTAAAATAGCTATGCCTCTCACCAACCTTCTTGAGAGAGAAACTCCATTCTACTTAGATCATGACTACATTGCAGCTTTTGAGAACCTGGAAAACCAATTAGTTTCAACACCCATCATGCAATCTCCAAAATGGGATGAACCTTTCAAAATCATGTGTGATGCTAGTTACTATGCTTTAGGGGCTATGTTAGGACAGCGAGACGGAAATAATTTAAATGTTATTTATTACGCTAGTAGAACTCTTAATAAGATTTAGAAAAATTATGCTACTACAGAAAAAGAGTTCCTAGCTATAATTTTTGCTTGTGACAAATTTAGATCTTACATAATTAATTCTAAGATAATAGTTCATACGGATCACCAAGCTTTGTGTCACCTCCTTGTGAAAAAGGATGCGAAGCCCAGGTTGATTAGGTGGGTTTTATTACTGCAAGAATATGATTTACAAATAGTAGATAGGAGGGGTAAGGATAATCCGGTAGCAGATCATCTCTCTAGGATGGAGGGAATAATTACTAACCCCGTACCTATAAATGAGTCATTTCTAGGAGAATATTTAGCAAACGTTGAAATTGCTGATCCTTGGTTTGTGAATTATGCTAACTATCTCACAGTAAAATTTGTACCTCCTGGTATGAAAAGAAATCAAAGAATGAAATTTTTTAATGATCTTAAATATTATTTTTGGGATGATCCGTATCTATATCGTCATGGACCTTACGGAATGATTCGGAAGTGTGTTCCTAACCATGAAATGAATGCAACTTTGCAAGCTTGTCATGACAGCCCGTATGGAGGACATCATGCAGGCAAGCGAACTGCAGCAAAGGTACTTCAATCCGGATTCTATTGGCCCACCTTGCTCAAGAACGCACACAGGTATGTAGAACACTGTGATGCTTGCCAAAGAAGGGGTAATATAGGTAGGATACAAGAGACGGCAATGAATTATAGTCTTATAATCAAACCCTTTGATGTATGTGGAATGGATTACATGGTACCTTTTATAGAATCAAATGGTTACACTCATATTATTGTTGTTGTGGATTATGTTACTAAATGGGTTGAAACTATTCCAACAAGCCATGCAGATGCAGCTACCTTAGTGAATATGATCAAGGATGTTATATTCCCCAGGTTTAGAGTTCCTAGATTTTTAATCGCTGGCGGTGGTTCTCATTTTATGAAAGGAACTTTCCGGAAAATCCTCTGCAAATATGGAGTAACTCACTATGTTGCTTCACCATATCATCCTCAAACGAGTGGTCAAGTGGAACTCTCCAATAGAGAATTAAAGACCATACTTGAGAAGACGGTGGACAAATCAAGAAAAGATTGGTCTTACAAGTTAAATGACACTCTATGGGCATACCGTACTGTGTTTAAAAATCCAATGGGTATGACACCTTATGAGATGGTATACGGTAAGGCATGCCATTTACCTTTAGAATTGGAACACAAAGCTTTTTGGGCAATCAAGAACCTAAACTATAACCTTAAAGCAGCGGGAGAAAAACGTTTATTAGATATTCATGATTTAGATGAGTTTAGAAGTGAGACTTATGAGAATGCTAGATTGTTTAAAGAAAAAGTGAAAAGATGGCATGATAGAAAAATAGAAAACAAGGCCTTTAAAAGTGGAGACAAGGTGTTGCTCTATAATTCTCGTCTTAAGTTGTTTCTAGGAAAGCTCAGATCAAAGTGGGAAGGCCCCTATATAGTTGGAGAAGCTTATTCATCGGGAGCAGTGAAGCTCCACGGAAAAATACCCTCTCTTTCATGGGTTGTAAATGGACAATGCTTGAAGCATTATCGAGCAAAAGAAGATATAAGTGCAGTCACCATACAAGTGATCACCCCAGAAGAGGTGATTAAGCAAAGATATACAAGGAATGGCAACTACAAGAAGGATGGAATCGAGACGAAACGAGCAACACTATGGTCAAGCTATTGACCAGAAAAGAGCGCTTCATGGGAGGAAACCCATGCGAAATAAAGGTTTGAGTAAGTTTTTAAATTTTCAATTAAGTTTTAATTGAGCTTGTGTTAAATAAGGAACATTTAAAGTTCTAGCAAAGAAAAGGAAGATTGATAATGCTGGAATTGGTTGAAAATTTAAGCTATCATTTTTCTGTCAAAACTTGATATTTCATTAAGTTTCAGATTAATAAATAATTCCTAGAGAAGCAGGTAATTGTTTGGTGGATCCAGAAGGTTTAACGACCAACTATATGGCGAGAATAAAATTTCGGCCATATAGTTGCGGTCGTATAGTTGTTTCGACATCACCCCTTCCGTTTATGAAAGGTGCTAAAAGTTTAACGACCAACTATACGGCGAGAGTAAAAATTCCGCCCGTATAGTTGCCTTCGTATAGATATCAATGCCTTCGTCAGAATTCTTTTCTAGGGTACTGAAGGTTTAACGATGAACTATACGGCGGGAGTAAAAATTCCACATGTATAGTTGCTATCGTATAGATATCAACCCATCTCCAAAAAAAATTATTCGGAGTACAGAAGGTTTAACGACCAACTATACGGTGGGAATAAAAATTCCTGCCCATATAGTTCCAGCCGTATAGTTGGTTCCACCATAGAAGGGAAATCTATAGTCGGTTCATAACTATACGGCGAGACCTATACGGGCCGCGCTCGTATAGTTGCTCGTTATCAACTGCGGCTAGGGTTTTCGACCTCCCCTTTTAAAGTTGATCGCATCTAACCTTTTTCATTAAGTTTTCAAAGAGCTACAGCCTCCAGCCTCGAAAAATCCTCGCTATCCCTATACAAGCCCCTTCTAACAATATCCGTGCAGGAAAGCCATGTAGCCCTTCGATGTCAACAAGATTTGGAGGAAGAAAGAAGAGAAGCCCGTGAAGAGGATCGAAGAAGTAGAACCTAAAGGATCATCATCATCGTCCAGCCCGGAGATGAAGCCTCTCCCAAACTGGGAGGACATGTTCCCGCAAAGGATGGAGATGATGAGGCAAGCCAAGTGGGTAAAGAGCAAGGATGAGTATCTCCCTAATCCCTATCATCACAACATAGGATCCTATTATAAACCTCCTCTCGGACCGTCGCCTCTTAAGCCTAAGAAGGTGCAGCAAGATGAGATTCATGATAAGATCTATCAGTTGGAAAAAGCTTCGAAAGCATGTGTTGAAACAATTGGAGAAGGGATTGACTCCTACTGGATGATGAGCAAAGACCTTGAGAAAAAGGTCAATGACATCGATAGTAGAGTTGGTTTTTTGATTAAAACTATTTTTGAGTTGACATGTGAGAAGAAATTCCTCCAGAAGAAAATTTTGAAGCTTCAGTACGACATGGCCGAGCTCAGCATCCGCCTCGCAAGCATAGCTAAAGTTTGCAACACAGGAGAAGAAAGTAATACTATTCCTATACAGGAAGAGGAATAGGTACCAACAAGGAGTTATTTGATCCCGCCTGGCTTGATTCCAAGCTTGGGGAGATCTTTAAGACCTTGTAATCTATTTTATAAGTTTTATATTACTATTTTAGTTTTGCATTAGTTCGAGCCTAGAAATAATATTTGCATCATTTGAATTCCCTTAAGGAATAGTCGATCCCATTTGTGAAATTCCGAGTTTATTATCATATATGGAGCATTATTGAGTTTGTGCTTGTCTTATTGGATATATGAATGGCTTGAGTATAATTTTACTTGCACTTGATGATAGCAATAGGAGTCTTCCACACCATTGGTATTAATGGAACATATAAAGATAATTTAAATTAGGAAAATGATACGATACCCCCGGGGGATCGCACGTTCCTATCCCCCGGGTCGCTATCGCGAACAGGCCACGCACGCGCGTTTGGTTCCTTCCACCTTATCCTCTCGCCGTGTTCCTGCGCACCCGCATTGCTGCAGCCGCGCCGCCGCAGGCTCACCTCGTTGCCTTGCCGCCTCGATGCAACCTTGCCCCGCCTCGTCGCCTAGCCGCGCCACCGCAGCCGCAGCCTCGCCCCGCCGCCTCGCCTAGCCGCAGCCGCAGAATCGTTGTCGCCTTGTATCGCGCACCACCGCCTTGCTTCACCGCGCTGCGGCAGCCGCAGCCTTGCCCCACCACCTCGCCTAGCCGCAGCCGCAGAATCACCGCCACCTTGTCTCGCTGCACTGCAGCAGCTACTAGATAGAACATTACCTTTTCGAGCCTCCCCATCTCCGCATGTACTCCGCCATGGGAGTGAGCTCCGGCATCGACGAGCTGTGCTGCCCGCACCAGTGGTGGCTTGCGCCGGTTCACGGTGGCAGGTGCTGCTGGCACCAGTGGTGGTGCTGCCTCGTGTCGGTGGTGGTGCTACTCTCTGCCCCGCTACGATTTGTGTGAGGATCTGCTACAAGTAGTCAACGGACTTGCTACAGAGGCATGCCGGACTCGCTACAGAGGCACGACGAGGGAGAGGTATAGCAGAGGCACCTTTCGCTACAAGCGGTGTGAGGCTCTGCTACAAAGGCATGACGACCTTGCTACAGAGGTATGGCAGCATCTTCTTCGGCAACGACATTAGCCTTGCTACAGAGGTATGCCATCACCTTCTCTGGTGAAGGCTTTTTTGCTACAAATGGTGTGAATCTCTGCTACAGGGGCACAACAACCTTGCTACAGAGGCACGACAGCATCTTCTCCGGCGACATCTTGTTCTCCGTCGACATAGCCTTTTTGCTACAATTGTTAACTTTTTTTGCTACAACCATTTTATGATTTTGCTACAATAGTGCAAAATTTTTGCTACGAGATCTCCGGTGAGGTCCTCCGATGAAAGTCTTCGGCGATGTCATTGGCGAAGTCTGGTTTGCTACCTTCGCACAAAAAGTTCGCTACATAGTCTCCGGTGAGATCTCCGGCGAGATTTGTCTTTTTATTTTTGTCTCGTGAGCGAACCATCTTTTGCTACATGCGGGATAGTTTGTAGCAATAATAGATGTTTTTGTAGCAAAAGCGGAATTGGGGGTATTTTTCTGGGACACGTGGCGGCCTGGGGACCCGGGGGATCGAGGGGATTTATCCCCCGGGGGACGCCTAGAACGGCCCTTTAAATTAATATGTTGTAAGTTCATGGTTTGATTTACAAAAGTAAAAATAATCTGATTAGTCAAGTTGAGAAAGAAACCTCGAACAGAGAAAAAATTTAAAAGTGCCATCAAAATAGAGTGAGAACAAGTCGAGGTAGAGTCTTCAAGTCATAAATATGCTTCATATTGATACGTCCAAAACGTATCTACTTTCCTGAACACTTTTGCTATCGTTTCTCCTCTATACTTGTGTGATTTGGATGCAACTAATGCGAACTGACGCTGTTTTCAGCAAAATTGCCTTGGTGTCTACTTTTTGTGCAGAAAATCAACTATCAGGAAAAATCCCGGAAAATATGCCAAAAATCCTATTTCACCCGAAGACTCTAGGAGCCAGAATACGAGACGGAGAAGAGCCCTGGGGTGGCCACACCACCTGCTGGCCGCGAGCCAGGCCGCGCGCCCGGTGGTGTGGGCCCCCCAGGCACCCCTTCGGCCCCTCTCTTCGCCTATAAGGAGCCTTCTGACCTAAAAACTCTCGGGGGTTCGATGTTTTTCCAAAAGGAGTTCCGCTCCGCCACCACCACCAGGTTCCACGAAACAGCACCAGAAACTCCGTTCTGGCACCCTGCCGGGACGGGGAATTGGAGGAGATCATCGCCATCATCATCACCATCGCTTCTCCATCGACCATCCATGTTTCCCCCATCTATGAGTGAGTAATCCCCCGTTGTAGGCTATGGGGATGGTAGGGATTGGATGAGATTGTTCATGTAATGGCATCAGATTGTTAGGGCATGGTGCCTAGTATCTTTTATTAGTGCTTTATGACTTTGTTGCGACGTGTTGTGCTTAATGCTTGTCACTAGGGCCCGAGTGCCATGATTTCAGATCTGAACATATTATTGATTCATTATGATAGTATTGTTCTTGGTCTTATCTGCAAGTTGTATACACACGTTGTTGTCCAGAACCCATGGCCCCGAAGTGATAGAAATCGGGATAACCGGAAGGGAAAGGCTTTGATGTGAGGATCACATGTGTTCATGGAGTGTTAATGCTTTGCTCCGGTGCTCTATTAAAAGGAGCACCTTATTTGCCAGTAGTTCCCTAGAGGCCTCGCATAAGCGGGCTGGCAGGACAAAAGATGTTGTGCAAGTTCTCATTGCGAGCACGTATGACTACATATGGAACACATGCCTAGGATTGTCTAGTACTTGGATGCTTTATCTTATTTATCTGCAATTGCCCTATGTTCTGATTGCTATGTGGATTGTCTTGTCCATGCAACGCCCGTCCATCCATCCCTATGCCTACCACACTCGAATCCCATTGTTTACTACTTTTGTTACTACTGTCTTTGCTTTACTACTGCTGCTGCTTTACTATTCCTACTACAAAACTATTGCTACTGATAAACTGCTGTGAGCAAGATTGTTTCAGTGCTGAATTGACAACTCAGTTGTTAAGGCTGATAAATATTCTTTGGCTCCCCTTGTGTCGAATCAATAAATTGGGTTTCACTTCCCTCGAAAATACTACGATACACCCCCTATACTTGTGGGTCATCAAGACTATTTTCTGGCGCCGTTGCCGTGGAGCATAGCTTTATTTATCAAGTTCACTTGGATTCTCTATTGTTTGCTGCTATCCATCCATCATGGGTAAGTCTCGTGATGGCAAGGTTCCTATTTTACCATCCACTACAAGAAGAGAATGCAGTTCAACACATCTGCTGCTCTTGATTCACCATCTGTTATAAGTAAGCTCGTTACACCACCACATACACATGCTACACGCACTGCTACTACTGCTGAATCTGAAACTTCTGGTGCTTATGATGCAGCTTCTACTGTGCTTGATAAGAGTGGTTCATTAGGTCCTTTCCTAGATGCTACGATTGCTAGAACTATAGTTGGAAATACAGAAACTCCTAATGAAGACACTACTACGCCTGTTAGCTCACCTGAGTCAAGCGAGAGTTATGATATTGAAGAAGATTTTGTTGAGATGACCGATGAGTTTATTAAAGAATGTAAGAACACCCATGATAGGAGCGCTGCTAAGAGTCTCCTTGAGAGGCGTACTATTAGACCCAAATTATATCCTGCTGCTAAGTTTGCTGCTTCTCCCATAAACATTACAGATGAAGATTATGATTTCTCTCTCGATCTATCTTACATAGCTATTGTCGAGAAAGAACCTTTTGGTGGGACTAAAAATGAAAGTGCGGTAGCACATATGAATGAACTTTCTACCATGAGTGGCTTGTTTTCTGATGATATTAAGATGCGTACTTACTTTGTTGCTAAGATTTTCCCTTTATTTGAAGGAGAAGCTAAAACTTGGTTTAGTAATTTACCTCCTGGATCTATTGATAGCCCTGAGTGCTTGATTGGTACTTTCCTGCAGAAATATTTTCCTCCAAGTGCTAGACATGCTATTTTGCAGGAACTTTTCGATTTTAAACAGGGAGAAAAAGAGGTATTACCCGAATCTTGGGCAAGGTTTTGTGCTTTGATTCATGCACAGGCTGGAAGTCCATTACCTAAGAATGAGATTCTTGATATATTTTATAATGGACTAACCTAGGAATCTAGGACATACCTAGATAGTTGTGTTGATTGTGTTTTCAGGAATAGGACTCCTAAGGAAGCTGAGGAATTAATGGCTAATATAAGCAAGAATTACGAAGATTGGACTCCTCCTAAACAAGCTATACCTGAAGTAATTGTACCTGAACCATCTATTCCCGTGCCAATTCCAACATCAAAGAAGAGGGGAGTTATTGAATTAAATGATGAAGTGATGAAGGAAGCTAAGAAATGTCTTAAGGAGAAGGGAATTAAAGATGCAGATGTCAAGAATTTACCTCCTATAGAAGAATTATGTAAGCCTATTCCCTACTCATCCACTATTGAGGTACACTCTCTCCAACACTTTGATGAAGGTGATATCCCTTACTCTAAACCTCCTGATCAATGCTTAGAAGAATTTGATATCTTTATTGTTAAGCAAGATAATTTTAATAAAAGGGTGCAAAATCATCTAATGGAAAACACTAGATCTATTGTTGAGTTGAAAGATATTGTGGAAAGAACCTCTAATGATGTTAAAATGATTGTTAAACACTTTCAAATGGTTCAAACTCAAATAGATCAACTCGTTAAAGTGCAAAATGACTTGCTAGTTAATGCTGCTAAAGAAAAACATGCTTATGAAATTAGAACTAGAAGTGGTGCTGCTACCAGGATCCTCTATATCTGAGGGCATCCCAAAAGAATTGAGCAGATTCTCAACAAGCTGAAAATAGTGGTTCTACTCAGAAGAAAAGGAAAAGAAACATAAAACTGTTGTAGAACCCTCTGAACCTGCTATAGATCCTAATAGTATATCTATCTCTGATGCTGAAACTGAAAGTGGTAATGAAGAAAATGAAGTGCCTAATGAAGAAAAAGTTGAAGAAGAACACGAAACCACACTAAGACTACTAAATACACTAAAGAAGATTTTATTGCTAAGAAACATGGTAGTGAAAGAGAACCACAGGTCCAAAAACCTATGCCTTTCCCTGATAAGAAACACAAGTCAAAGGAAGTTGAAAACTATAATAAGTTTTGTGAGTGGATGAAGCCTTTATTCTTGCAAATTCCTTTGACCGATGCTATTAAATTGCCTCCTTACTCAAAGTATATGAAGGATATTGTCTCGAATAAAGGAAGATCCCTAATGAAGAAATTTCTACTTTGCTTGCTAATTATTCCTTCAATGGTAAGGTTCCTAAGAAACTTGGAGACCCAGGGATTCCAACTATCCCTTGCTCTATTAAGAACAATTATGTTAGAACTTCTTTGTGTGATTTGGGAGCTAGTGTTAGTGTTATGCCTTTCTCTCTCTATAAGAGGCTTCAGCTTGAAAAATTGATACAAACTGATATATCTTTGCAATTGGCTGATAAATCTACCACTATTCCTGTGGGTATATGTGAGGATGTACCTGTTCAGGTGGCCCACAATTGCTTGATATTAACTGATTTTGTTGTACTTGAAATGCTTGAAGATGATAATATGTCTATTATTCTTGGGAGACCTTTTCTTAATAGTGCAGGAGCTATTATTAATTGTAATCAAGGAAAGGTGACCTTCAATGTTAATAACAAGGAACATACTGTCTATTTCCCCAAGAAGATTGAAAGGACTTATGGTCTGAATTCAATTGAACATGTTGAAGGCATTCAAGTTGGAGAAATATATTGACCCATACCAAGAGAAAAATTTGAAACTATTATGATTGGGACTATTGCTATCAAGGTTAAGGTAACATAATCATTAGTGGAGTACAAAGTTTTGTCTCATATGCAATTGTTTTGGTAGCAAGACTTGATCAACCTTGCTAACAAAAGGATTCCAATGAACAAAACAATGTTTTCATTATGATTATCTCCGTTTATTTCTATCCTTTGCATTTTAGTTTTTGCTTTCGTTTAGTTTTCTTTGTGTTGTTAGTTGCTTGCATGCTAGAACTTCTGTAGTTCTAGCCTTGTTTTGTCCTTGCATCATGTTTCCAAAAGAAAAAGAAAAAAATCTCTGTCTATCAGAAATATCATTCTTCTATTTCTGAAAAAAAGCCCAAAAATAAAGTGTCTCGAAAAATTCCAGAAAATTCATATTAAATTTTTACGTGAAAAAAGGGGCAGAGGAGTACCTGGTAGGTACCAAGGGGCCCACCAGGCAGGCACACCATGTGGTGGCGCGGCCAGCCCTGGGTGGCGCCATGCCCTGGGTGGCGCCATGCCCTGGTGTGGGCCACCCCTGCCCCCCCCCCACTTACTCTCTCACCTGCCACTTTCTTCTCTCTCCCGAGTAAGCTCCAGTTCATAGCTCAAAATCGCGTTCTTGCTATGCTTGCTCTCGATTTTTTCGATCTCCTTGCTGAGCCCATCTTTCTTGCTGAAATTTGGAGCAATTGTTCCTTGGTATGTGACTCCTCCCCTTGTCCAAGTAGATTTGTGTTTAGTAGATTATATGTTGAAGTATTTTGCTGCTGTAGGTGACTGGTTATGAGAGCTTGTAAGCTTGTTTGATGCTTACAGATATAGTTTTGATGCATGTTTAGGCCTCTTGCAAGTCCCTTTGAGTAGAATCCTTCATTATATTTAATTTGCAATCACTTGTTTGATAGGTGTTTAAATTTCAGAATACCAAGCATGAACAACCATACTTTTGGAGAGATATTTGAGAGTGATGCACCTAGGAGGTCCAGGCCCTCGAGAACAGCCTCTCAAGCTAGGCCATCATACAATGAAGACCTCATTGCAACACGTATTGGCAGTGAAAGGGATGATGGAGATGCTCACCCATCCTCTTTTCCTTGTTTTACTTTCTTGCAAGCTGCAGGTATTCTTGATGATTTCTTGCTACTGATTGAGAGGGTTGGTTTGACCTCTTATATGCAAGATGAGAGTGCACAATACGTTATGCTCACCAAAACTTTTGTTGAGAGCTTCGCGTTTACTAACACACCCTATCAATCTATTGTCTCTTTTAAAATCTATGATATGCCCTTCACCATGCCTTTGGAGAGATTTTGTAGTATTGTAGGTGTGCGTATGACAGGGACCATGAAGAAAATTCAAGGGCGACCCGCTGATTTGTTGGAGCTTTACCGAGGGGTAACCAATGATGATGACCGCGTAGCGTAGCGCAGAAAGATAAGAAATATCCAACTCCCTGCTCTTAGATACTTTGCATACTATCTTGCCACTAGTGTATTGGGTAGGGAGAACACTAGTAATATCTCCAACTATCATTTAGCATTCCTTGCTGCTGCACTCAACAATGATACTCGGTACAATCTTGGCTCGCTTATTGCTCACCGCCTAGCTGCTAGGGGGGCTATCTATGGGGGTCTCATTGCCTCGCGTATAGTCATTGCATTAGGTCTTTCAGTGGATCCCGATGATGTTATGCTAGCACCACAGAGGCTCGACCTTGTTGCCATGAAAACTCATCACTTTGTCACTACTACCTCTGATTTGAACAATCTAGTATATAGGATGCTTTTCA
Organism: Avena insularis; assembly: GCA_023614405.1. Lineage (NCBI taxonomy): Eukaryota > Viridiplantae > Streptophyta > Magnoliopsida > Poales > Poaceae > Avena > Avena insularis. The sequence continues at coordinate 160,573,396 of CM042690.1, read as the reverse complement.
CTAACGGGGATGAAAGGGAGATCCTTCTGCCACAGCCTGCTTTGTTTAGTGTTGATAGGAGATCGTGGTCGCGCTCCAAGGAGGAGGTGGATGAGCAGCTTCGCTTGTTGGGTTTCCACGAGTAGCACCAGGAGGATGCGCCCTCCTATGATTACTCCGCACGTTACGGAGGGGCGTACTTGAGCTCGCACTAGGACGAGGGTACCTCCTCGTCGTACCCTGGTGACACTTCATCCTGGCCAGCTTGGGATTGATACCCACTTAGGCCAAAAGCCTAAGCTTGGGGGGAGGTACGCCGACACCGCACTCATCTCCATATCATGTTGCGTCGGTACTTTGTATATTCATGTTTTCGTTCTCTTTTTAGTTTTCGCTCTTCTTTGCTTTTGCTTTCTAAAAACACAAAAAGACCAAAAATATTTTTGTTGTTTCTCTTTGGTTTGCTTCTTATTTTTGCCTTGGTTTGCTTTTCCCTTTTTGCTTTGTTTCAACTATTCGAAAAACCCAAAAAGATTTTGCTTTGCTTGTTTTTCTCTTTTGGTTCTTGTTTAAAAATCGAAAACACCAAAAATATTTGTCGTTCTTCTTTGGTTTTTGTGAGTTTGCTACAGGGTTTGGCAGTTCTCAGTGGACTATTGGTTTCATATTATTATTCAAGCCACACAAGTGAACAGCAACAATGAGGATTAATGATAACTTGAGGCGTGGTAAGAGGCTAGTAACGAACTCTATTTGTCTTCATTTTTGTACATATACTCATCATTGTGAGCTTGCTTAGTCCGTTCATGTAGAGTGTATGTTTTCTTTGGATGCTTAATAGTTCTTGCTTTCTTATGATTAGCTCCAGCTCGCTAATAGTTTGTAGCGTGTCTCATGAATGTTTGCTTGCATTACTATATTCATAAATTGGTAAGACATTGTGGTACCCTCCTCTGAATGTTTCATTTGATTGACTTGGCACATACTCACGCATACACATGACTGTAATAATCAGTTAAGCCTCGATGAATTATTTTTCCTTGAGGATCTTAAATCACTTTCATGCCATGAGTAGTCCTGTTTTGTTGCAAGCATGATAATGACAACTATTGCTCTCTTGTTTGTCGCTCCCTTACTATTGCTAGCCTTCACTTCCACTGAGTGTTTTACTCAAGTTTCCAACTCCCTAAACCAAATATTTCCAAAGTGTCCACCATACCTACCCATTAGCATCATTTGCTACCTCCGTGCATATTCATTATGCTTTGTTTTCTTCCGAATAAAATGTCTGCTTGTTATGAGAAAGTTAGTTAGTAAAGCTCTCACGAACTTGATGGCACACTTTATTTTCTTGCACTTAATAAACCTAAACCATTGCGTCCTTCTTTGTTGTGCATATGCTTGCGCTTTATGAGTTGAAGTTAGCAGAACCATGTATCATGGGGACCGCTTTCAACGCTTCATTGGTACTTTGTACCTAGTTGATATCATGTTCTTTTGCTTATGGATCCCGGCGGTGTGAAATAAAAGTGGAACTTGTAAGATCATGGAGTTTGTATGTATGTTAGAGAAACGCTTGGACCGCTAGCCTAAGCCATGCCTAATCATGGTGGAAACTTGCAGCATAACCATAATGAGCATTCTATGAAGCATCCTCAATAAAAATCTATGCACATAGTAAATAAAAAGATCGCCGAGATGCTCATTGTCTGCTTGCCTTGTATTTTGATTATGGGATAGCTCCCGTGTCATGTGCAAGGGGTACCCTGTTGGCGGTTCTCTATGATACGTACATACCTACAATGACAAGAGCTTACTTGTGACTAAAGTTGAGTAGCATGAGGATCGGTCTTCGTAAGTAAGGGGCATGAGACTTCGATTTATAACTTGTCAAGCATATCCTCTTAGTTGTGTCACTTTCACTTTAACCACATTTAAGATGCTTATGATACGGGCAATGAGAGCTCAAAGCTAACGCGTATCATACTTTCAGCATTTGGAAGCCTTTCAAAATTATTCAAAACATTTTTCTTCTATTGTTGAGTCTCCATATATTCTTTGAGCACCTCCTTGAGATCATAGTTGTCATTCTTTGTGTTTGTTCCAATACTTGATTATTTGTGTTATGACTTTGATGCTTGTATCCTTGATATCTTTACTTCTAGTCATCACTTAAACTTCAGAGGTGCCTTGACATTCATAATCAAAGGCAAGCGAGATACCACTCTATCATACCTTTCTATGAGCATTGTAATGTTGCTTATGTTTGTGCTTCGTGCTACTTATTATTCTTGAGTTGGAATCTCTTCATAGCTTGAAATGACTATTAAGTAGACTCAGTTGCATACTCTTTATTATGAATTGTATAAGTAGTTGATCACATTGCTGAGAATATTTACATCATATGAAGCAAATGTGTTCGTGAAACTTCTTTTATCACACTCAGTTTTCAACTGAATTGCTTGAGGACAAGCAATAAGCTAAGCTTGGGGGCAGTTTATACGTCCAAAACGTATCTACTTTCCCGAACACTTTTGCTATCGTTTTTCCTCTAGACTTGTGTGATTTGGATGCAACTAATGCGAACTGACGCTGTTTTCAGCAGAATTGCCTTGGTGTCTAGTTTTTGTGCAGAAAATCAACTATCAGGAAAAATCCCGGAAAATATGCCAAAAATCCTATTTCACTCGAAGACTCCAGGAGCCAGAATACGAGACGGAGAAGAGCCCTGGGGTGGCCACACCACCTGCTAGCGCGGGCTAGGCCAGGCCAGGCCAGGGGGTGGTGTGGGCCCCCCAGGCACCCCCTCGGCCTCTCTCTTCGCCTATAAGGAGCCTTCTGACCTAAAAACTCTGGGGGGGGTCGACGTTTTTCCAGAAGGAGTTCTGCTCCACCGCCACCACCAGATTCACCAACAGCACCGAAACTCAGATTACGGCACCTCGGGACGGGAATTGGAGAGATCGCCATCATCATCACCATCGCTTCTCCATCGACCATCCATGTTTCCCCCATCTATGAGTGAGTAATCCCCCGCTATAGGCTATGGGGATGGTAGGGATTGGATGAGATTGTTCATGTAATGGCATCAGATTGTTAGGGCATGGTGCCTAGTATCTTTTATTAGTGCTTTATGACTTTGTTGCGACTTGTTGTGCTTAATGCTTGTCACTAGGGCCCGAGTGCCATGATTTCAGATCTGAACGTATTATTGATTCATTATGATAGTATTGTTGTTGGTCTTATCTGCAAGTTGTATACACACGTTGTTGTCTGGAACCTATGGCCCCGAAGTGACAGAAATCGGGATAACCGGAAGGGAAAGGCTTTGATGTGAGGATCACATGTGTTCATGGAGTGTTAATGCTTTGCTCCGGTGCTCAATTAAAAGGAGCACCTTATTTGCCAGTAGTTCCCTAGAGGCCTCGCCGCAAACGGGCTGGCAGGACAAAAGATGTTGTGCAAGTTCTCATTGCGAGCACGTATGACTACATATGGAACACATGCCTAGGATTGTCTAGTACTTGGATGCTTTATCTTATTTATCTGCAATTGCCCTATGTTCTGATTGCTATGTGGATTGTCTTGTCCATGCAACGCCCGTCCATCCATCCATATGCCTACCACACTCGAATCCCATTGTTTACTGCTTTTGTTACTACTGTCTTTGCTTTACTACTGCTGCTGCTTTACTATTCCTACTACAAAACTATTGCTACTGATAAACTGCTGTGAGCAAGATTGTTTCCAGGTGCAGCTGAATTGACAACTCAGTTGTTAAGGCTGATAAATATTCTTTGGCTCCCCTTGTGTCGAATCAATAAATTGGGTTTCACTTCCCTCGAAAATACTACGATACACCCCCTATACTTGTGGGTCATCAAGACTATTTTTACCGCGCGTTCGTGGAGCATAGCTTTATTTATCAAGTTCACTTGGATTCTCTATTGTTTGCTGCTATCCATCCATCATGGGTAAGTCTCGTGATGGCAAGGTTCCTATTTTACCATCCACTACAAGAAGAGGTACGGTTCTGAACACATCTGCTGCTCTTGATTCACCATCTGTTATAAGTAAGCTCGTTACACCACCACATACACATGCTACACGCACTGCTACTACTGCTGAATCTGAAACTTCTGGTGCTTATGATGCAGCTTCTACTGTGCTTGATAAGAGTGGTTCATTAGGTCCTTTCCTAGATGCTACGATTGCTAGAACTATAGTTGGAAATACAGAAACTCCTAATGAAGACACTACTACGCCTGTTAGCTCACCTGAGTCAAGCGAGAGTTATGATATTGAAGAAGATTTTGTTGAGATGACCGATGAGTTTATTAAAGAATGTAAGAACACCCATGATAGGAGCGCTGCTAAGAGTCTCCTTGAGAGGCGTACTATTAGACCCAAATTATATCCTGCTGCTAAGTTTGCTGCTTCTCCCATAAACATTACAGATGAAGATTATGATTTCTCTCTCGATCTATCTTACATAGCTATTGTCGAGAAAGAACCTTTTGGTGGGACTAAAAATGAAAGTGCGGTAGCACATATGAATGAACTTTCTACCATGAGTGGCTTGTTTTCTGATGATATTAAGATGCGTACTTACTTTGTTGCTAAGATTTTCCCCTTTTCGCTGAAAGGAGAAGCTAAAAATTGGTTTAGTAATTTACCTCCTAGATCTATTGATAGCCCTGAGTTCTTGATTGGTACTTTCCTGTAGAAATATTTTCCTCCAAGTGCTAGACATGCTATTTTGCAGGAACTTTTCGATTTTAAACAGGGAGAAAAAGAGGTATTACCCGAATCTTGGGCAAGGTTTTGTGCTTTGATTCATGCACAGGCTGGAAGTCCATTACCTAAGAATGAGCTTCTTGATATATTTTATAATGGACTAACCGAGGAATCTAGGACATACCTAGATAGTTGTGCTGATTGTGTTTTCAGGAATAGGACTCCTAAGGAAGCTGAGGAATTAATGGCTAAAATAAGCAAGAATTATGAAGATTGGACTCCTCCTAAACAAGCTATACCTGAAGTAATTGTACCTGAACCATCTATTCCCGTGCCAATTCCAACATCAAAGAAGAGGGGAGTTATTGAATTAAATGATGAAGTGATGAAGGAAGCTAAGAAATGTCTTAAGGAGAAGGGAATTAAAGATGCAGATGTCAAGAATTTACCTCCTATAGAAGAATTATGTAAGCCTATTCCCTACTCATCCACTATTGAGGTACACTCTCTCCAACACTTTGATGAAGGTGATATCCCTTACTCTAAACCTCCTGATCAATGCTTAGAAGAATTTGATATCTTTATTGTTAAGCATGATAACTTTAAGAAAAGGGTGCAAAATCATCTAATGGAAAACACTAGAGCTATTGTTGAGTTGAAAGATATTGTGGAAAGAACCTCTAATGATGTTAAAATGATTGTTAAACACTTTCAAATGGTTCAAACTCAAATAGATCAACTCGTTAAAGTGCAAAATGACTTGCTAGTTAATGATGCTAAAGAAAAACATGCTTATGAAATTAGAACTAGAAGTGGTGCTGCTACCCAGGATCCTCTATATCCTGAGGGGCATCCCAAAAGAATTGAGCAGGATTCTCAACAAGCTGAAAATAGTGGTTCTACTCGTAAGAAAAGGAAAAAGAAACATAAAACTGTTGTAGAACCCTCTGAACCTGCTATAGATCCTAATAGTATATCTATCTCTGATGCTGAAACTGAAAGTGGTAATGAAGAAAATGAAGTGCCTAATGAAGAAAAAGTTGAAGAAGAACCTGAAAACCACACTAAGACTACTAAATACACTAAAGAAGATTTTATTGCTAAGAAACATGGTAGTGAAAGAGAACCCTGGGTCCAAAAACCTATGCCTTTCCCTGATAAGAAACACAAGTCAAAGGAAGTTGAAAACTATAATAAGTTTTGTGAGTGGATGAAGCCTTTATTCTTGCAAATTCCTTTGACCGATGCTATTAAATTGCCTCCTTACTCAAAGTATATGAAGGATATTGTCTCGAATAAAAGGAAGATCCCTAATGAAGAAATTTCTACTTTGCTTGCTAATTATTCCTTCAATGGTAAGGTTCCTAAGAAACTTGGAGACCCAGGGATTCCAACTATCCCTTGCTCTATTAAGAACAATTATGTTAGAACTTCTTTGTGTGATTTGGGAGCTAGTGTTAGTGTTATGCCTTTCTCTCTCTATAAGAGGCTTCAGCTTGAAAAATTGATACAAACTGATATATCTTTGCAATTGGCTGATAAATCTACCACTATTCCTGTGGGTATATGTGAGGATGTACCTGTTCAGGTGGCCCACAATTGCTTGATATTAACTGATTTTGTTGTACTTGAAATGCTTGAAGATGATAATATGTCTATTATTCTTGGGAGACCTTTTCTTAATAGTGCAGGAGCTATTATTAATTGTAATCAAGGAAAGGTGACCTTCAATGTTAATAACAAGGAACATACTGTCTATTTCCCCAAGAAGATTGAAAGGACTTATGGTCTGAATTCAATTGAACATGTTGAAGGCATTCAAGTTGGAGAAATATATTGACCCATACCAAGAGAAAAATTTGAAACTATTATGATTGGGACTATTGCTATCAAGGTTAAGGTAACATAATCATTAGTGGAGTACAAAGTTTTGTCTCATATGCAATTGTTTTGGTAGCAAGACTTGATCAACCTTGCTAACAAAAGGATTCCATTGAACAAAACAATGTTTTCATTATGATTATCTCCGTTTATTTCTATCCTTTGCATTTTAGTTTTTGCTTTCGTTTAGTTTTCTTTGTGTTGTTAGTTGCTTGCATGCTAGAACTTCTGTAGTTCTAGCCTTGTTTTGTCCTTGCATCATGTTTCCAAAAGAAAAAGAAAAAAATCTCTGTCTATCAGAAATATCATTCTTCTATTTCTAAAAAAAGCCCAAAAATAAAGTGTCTCGAAAAATTCCAGAAAATTCATATTAAATTTTTACGTGAAAAAAAGGGGCAGAGGAGTACCTGGTAGGTACCAAGGGGCCCACCAGGTAGGCACACCATGTGGTGGAGCGGCCAGCCCTAGGTGGCGCCATGCCCTGGTGTGGGCCACCCCTGGCCCCCCACTTACTCTCTCACCTGCCACTTTCTTCTCTCTCCCGAGTAAGCTCCAGTTCATAGCTCAAAATCGCGTTCTTGCTATGCTTGCTCTCGATTTTTTCGATCTCCTTGCTGAGCCCATCTTTCTTGCTGAAATTTGGAGCAATTGTTCCTTGGTATGTGACTCCTCCCCTTGTCCAAGTAGATTTGTGTTTAGTAGATTATATGTTGAAGTATTTTGCTGCTGTAGGTGACTGGTTATGAGAGCTTGTAAGCTTGTTTGATGCTTACAGATATAGTTTTGATGCATGTTTAGGCCTCTTGCAAGTCCCTTTGAGTAGAATCCTTCATTATATTTAATTTGCAATCACTTGTTTGATAGGTGTTTAAATTTCAGAATACCAAGCATGAACAACCATACTTTTGGAGAGATATTTGAGAGTGATGCACCTAGGAGGTCCAGGCCCTCGAGAACAGCCTCTCAAGCTAGGCCATCATACAATGAAGACCTCATTGCAACACGTATTGGCAGTGAAAGGGATGATGGAGATGCTCACCCATCCTCTTTTCCTTGTTTTACTTTCTTGCAAGCTGCAGGTATTCTTGATGATTTCTTGCTACTGATTGAGAGGGTTGGTTTGACCTCTTATATGCAAGATGAGAGTGCACAATACGCTATGCTCACCAAAACTTTTGTTGAGAGCTTCGCGTTTACTAACACACCCTATCAATCTATTGTCTCTTTTAAAATCTATGATATGCCCTTCACCATGCCTTTGGAGAGATTTTGCAGTATTGTAGGTGTGCGTATGACAGGGACCATGAAGAAAATTCAAGGGCGACCCGCTGATTTGTTGGAGCTTTACCGAGGGGTAACCAATGATGATGACCGCGTAGCATAGCGCAGAAAGATAAGAAATATCCAACTCCCTGCTCTTAGATACTTTGCATACTATCTTGCCACTAGTGTATTGGGTAGGGAGAACACTAGTAATATCTCCAACTATCATTTAGCATTCCTTGCTGCTGCACTCAACAATGATACTCGGTACAATCTTGGCTCGCTTATTGCTCGCCGCCTAGCTGCTAGGGGGGCTATCTATGGGGGTCTCATTGCCTCGCGTATAGTCATTGCATTAGGTCTTTCAGTGGATCCCGATGATGTTATGCTAGCACCACAGAGGCTCGACCTTGTTGCCATGAAAACTCATCACTTTGTCACTGCTACCTCTGATTTGAACAATCTAGTATATAGGATGCTTTTCACTAACGGGGATGAAAGGGAGATCCTTCTGCCACAGCCTGCTTTGTTTAGTGTTGATAGGAGATCGTGGTCGCGCTCCAAGGAGGAGGTGGATGAGCAGCTTCGCTTGTTGGGTTTCCACGAGTAGCACCAGGAGGATGCGCCCTCCTATGATTACTCCGCACATTACGGAGGCGATTGAGGCTCGCACTAGGGCGAGGTACCTCCTCGTCGTACCACAGTGACACTTCATCCTGGCCAGCTTGGGATTGATACCCACTTAGGCCAAAAGCCTAAGCTTGGGGGGAGGTACGCCGACACCGCACTCATCTCCATATCATGTTGCGTCGGTACTTTGTATATTCATGTTTTCGTTCTCTTTTTAGTTTTCGCTCTTCTTTGCTTTTGCTTTCTAAAAACACAAAAAGACCAAAAATATTTTTGTTGTTTCTCTTTGGTTTGCTTCTTCTTTTTGCCTTGGTTTGCTTTTCCCTTTTTGCTTTGTTTCAACTATTCGAAAAACCCAAAAAGATTTTGCTTTGCTTATTTTCTCTTTTGGTTCTTGTTTAAAAATCGAAAACACCAAAAATATTTGTCGTTCTTCTTTGGTTTTTGCGAGTTTGCTACAGGGTTCGGCAGTTCTCAGTGGATTATTGGTTTCATATTATTATTCAAACCACACAAGTGAAGAGCAACAATGAGGATTAATGATAACTTGAGGCGTGGTAAGAGGCTGGTAACAAACTCTATTTGTCTTCATTTTTGTACATATACTCATCATTGTGAGCTTGCTTAGTCCGTTCATGTAGAGTGTATGTTTTCTTTGGATGCTTAATAGTTCTTGCTTTCTTATGATTAGCTCCAGCTCGCTAATAGTTTGTAGCGTGTCTCATGAATGTTTGCTTGCATTACTCTATTCATAAATTGGTATGACATTGTGGTATCCTCCTCTGAATGTTTCATTTGATTGACTTGGCACATACTCACGCATACACATGACTGTAATAATCAGTTAAGCCTCGATGAATTATTTTTCCTTGAGGATCTTGAATCACTTTCATGCCATGAGTAGTCCTGTTTTGTTGCAAGCATGATAATGACAACTATTGCTCTCTCGTTTGTCGCTCCCTTACTATTGCTAGCCTTCACTTCCACTGAGTGTTTTACTCAAGTTTCCAACTCCCTAAACCAAATATTTCCAAAGTATCCACCATACCTACCCATTAGCATCATTTGCTACCTCCGTGCATATTCATTATGCTTTGTTTTCTTCCGAATAAAATGTCTGCTTGTTATGAGAAAGTTAGTTAGTAAAGCTCTCACGAACTTGATGGCACACTTTATTTTCTTGCACTTAATAAACCTAAACCATAGCATCCTTATTTGTTGTGCATATGCTTGCGCTTTATGAGTTGAAGTTAGCAGAACCATGTATCATGGGGACCGCTTTCAACGCTTCATTGGTACTTTGTACCTAGTTGATATCATGTTCTTTTGCTTATGGATCCCGGCAGTGTGAAATAAAAGTGGAACTTGTAAGATCATGGAGTTTGTATGTATGTTAGAGAAACGCTTGGACCGCTAGCCTAAGCCATGCCTAATCATGGTGGAAACTTGCAGCATAACCATAATGAGCATTCTATGAAGCATCCTCAATAAAAATCTATGCACATAGTAAATAAAAAGATCGCCGAGATGCTCATTGTCTGCTTGCCTTGTATTTTGATTATGGGATAGCTCCCGTGTCATGTGCAAGGGGTACCCTGTTGGCGGTTCTCTATGATACGTACATACCTACAATGACAAGATCTTACTTGTGACTAAAGTTGAGTAGCATGAGGATCGGTCTTCGTAAGTAAGGGGCATGAGACTTCGATTTATAACTTGTCAAGCATATCCTCTTAGTTGTGTCACTTTCACTTTAACCACATTTAAGATGCTTATGATACGGGCAATGAGAGCTCAAAGCTAACGCGTACCATACTTTCAGCATTTGGAAGCCTTTCAAAATTATTCAAAACATTTTTCTTCTATTGTTGAGTCTCCATATATTCTTTGAGCACCTCCTTGAGATCATAGTTGTCATTCTTTGTGTTTGTTCCAATACTTGATTATTTGTGTTATGACTTTGATGCTTGTATCCTTGATATCTTTACTTCTAGTCATCACATAAACTTCAGAGGTGCCTTGACATTCATAATCAAAGGCAAGCGAGATACCACTCTATCATACCTTTCTATGAGCATTGTAATGTTGCTTATGTTTGTGCTTCGTGCTACTTATTATTCTTGAGTTGGAATCTCTTCATAGCTTGAAATGACTATTAAGTAGACTCAGTTGCATACTCTTTATTATGAATTGTCTAAGTAGTTGATCACATTGCTGAGAATATTTACATCATATGAAGCAAATGTGTTCGTGAAACTTCTTTTATCACACTCAGTTTTCAACTTAATTGCTTGAGGACAAGCAATAAGCTAAGCTTGGGGGCAGTTTATACGTCCAAAACGTATCTACTTTCCCGAACACTTTTGCTATCGTTTCTCCTCTAAACTTGTGTGATTTGGATGCAACTAATGCGGCGCATTTTTCAGCAGAATTGCCTTGGTGTCTAGTTTTTGTGCAGAAAATCAACTATCAGGAAAAATCCCGGAAAATATGCCAAAAATCCTATTTCACTCGAAGACTCCAGGAGCCAGAATACGAGACGGAGAAGAGCCCTGGGGTGGCCACACCACCTGCTAGCGCGGGCTAGGCCAGGCCACGCCCGGTGGTGTGGGCCCCCAGGCACCCTCGGCCTCTCTCTTCACCTATAAGGAGCCCTTGACCTAAAAACTCCGGTCGACGTTTTTCGGAAGGAGTTCTGCTCACGCCACCACCGATTCCACAGCACACGAAACTCCGTTACGGCACCTACGGACGGGAATTGGAGGAGATCATCACCATCATCATCACCATCGCTTCTCCATCGACCATCCATGTTTCCCCCATCTATGAGTGAGTAATCCCCCGCTGTAGGCTATGGGGATGGTAGGGATTGGATGAGATTGTTCATGTAATGGCATCAGATTGTTAGGGCATGGTGCCTAGTATCTTTTATTAGTGCTTTATGACTTTGTTGCGACTTGTTGTGCTTAATGCTTGTCACTAGGGCCCGAGTGCCATGATTTCAGATCTGAACGTATTATTGATTCATTATGATAGTATTGTTGTTGGTCTTATCTGCAAGTTGTATACACACGTTGTTGTCTGGAACCTATGGCCCCAGTGGAAATCGGGATAACGGAAGGAAAGGCTTTGATGTGAGGATCACATGTGTTCATGGAGTGTTAATGCTTTGCTCCGGTGCTCTATTAAAAGGAGCACCTTAATTGCCAGTAGTTCCCTAGAGGCCCCGCTGCAAACGGGCTGGCAGGACAAAAGATGTTGTGCAAGTTCTCATTGCGAGCACGTATGACTACATATGGAACACATGCCTAGGATTGTCTAGTACTTGGATGCTTTATCTTATTTATCTGCAGTTGCCCTATGTTCTGATTGCTATGTGGATTGTCTTGTCCATGCAACGCCCGTCCATCCATCCCTATGCCTACCGCACTTGAATCCCATTGTTTACTGCTTTTGCTACTACTGTCTTTGCTTTACTACTGCTGCTGCTTTACTATTCCTACTACAAAACTGTTGCTACTGATAAACTGTTGTGAGAAAGATTGTTTCCAGGTGCAGCTGAATTGACAACTTAGTTGTTAAGGCTGATAAATATTCTTTGGCTCCCCTTGTGTCGAATCAATAAATTGGGTTTCACTTCCCTCGAAAATACTGCGATACACCCCCTATACTTGTGGGTTATCACATATACAATTGGAATTTGGTAATTGAGATCGTTAAACTTTGAATTCCTACATGAAGTGGAATGTATGGCTAGATCCTTTGCACAACACTTAAACAAAAGTGTGAGCATATATATATACAATATATATATAGGGGAAGAAAAGAAAGAAGAAAAAGAGCGAATGTGCAAAGAGCAAATAGGCATATACCACTATATTGTAGTAAGACAAAGAGACATTTTGAGATTTTGAATCCCAAGTGAATATGTTAATCCTAAAACACTTGGGACTACCTCGCTAACTCATTTGGTCGAACCGAATACTTTTACATCATGTTGAGATGCATCTTTTGTGAACTGTTGATCACTAAGGTGTGGAAGCCTGCTAATATTATTCAGATGGTTTGAGTAAGGTACTATTCATGAACTCATTCCTATGTACCTTATAGGATAAACACATGCTGCAATTGCCTCATTTATTTTATCGACTCAGCTTCATGAATATGAGGATCACATTCACTAAGCCAGCCTTGCTCGGACGAGCAAGAGTCTACGCTTGGGGAAGTTGATGAGTGCATATTTGCATCATGTTTTGTATTATTCTTTTGCATTATAGTGGTAGGATCTTGGTATATTACGGCGTTCGCACGCACATTTTATGTCTATTTTCACCAGGATTAGAACAAATGATGGATACAATGGACACAATTCTTGGAGCAGTTGTATTGGGGAGAAAAGGAGTCAAAAACAACGTAAATCGCTTATTTAGAAAATATCAATAACACCAGAAGAAAACCCAAAGCGATCGAGGCATCCAAAAGGTTTAACGACCAACTATACGGCGGGAATTCATTTTCCGACCATATAGTTATGGTCGTATAGTTGGTGACACCACCGCCTCCTCAAATAGTTTCACCCCGTGAAACTGGATCAGGGAGACGACATACAGAACACCCAGAAATCACCAAAAACCTCACCTCTGGAAGGAATCTGGAGGGGGAACTTGCCTAAGGGATCCATCTTCGCCCTACGCAGATCTGGGAGGCCAAGGCATCGATCTTCATCTTCATCAACCGCTCCACCACCATCATCTCCATCCATCCCATCTTCACCCCATCTAGATCTTGTTGTAATTTCAGTACTCGTTGTGGATTTATACAAGAACTATTCATTTACAATTGTTTCCATTACCATTGCCATGATGTTGATTGCCTCCATGTCTAAGTAGATCATTAGTTCTTGGGGAGATGGAGAAACCCTAGCATATGATTGAGATAAGATAGAGATTATTATGTTATACATCATTATGTGTGTGTTAATTGTCTTCATCTTGATGTTGGGAGTTGTGCACCTCCTTAATATTTGCCTCTTATGGGGACACGAGGAAAAGGATTACTTGTTGGTAGACGGAGGGATGATAGCACTTACTGTGACTATAAAGTTGTTGTCATTCTTTACATACTAACTTGGGGAAACAAGGAGAACTCATAAAGCCATGGCCATGCCACGAGAGAAATCCCTTAATAGCGGGATAATACGATTGATGTCGTTTATCTGTCAGCTGTGGTTATGAAGGATGATATGAGCAGTGGTTTTTGCCTATTTGTCCATATATGGAGCTCCTCATACATACATGCATATCATGAGAATATTTGTTATAATAATCTTGATTTCTTAGTCTAAATTGCTAGCGGTGTATCCACCACTCCATGAGAATGCCTTTTTCCCTATTGCAGTTCCAAGCTCTTTTACACACGCGATTCTTACTTTCTGTATTAAGTTTTACTTTACTTCAATTGCTTCATTCAATCAAAAACCCAAAAATAATTCTACTTTTCTTGCATCTCAAAATTATTCCTTAAGTACTTCGTTTAGTTTTAGTTAAATGCATTTTACTCTTTCACCTACTGCTCCATATGGGATCGATATATTTATTTCGAAACTAGCTACAAACGATTTGTGCACTTGCAGTCATCAGCCGTCGGGCGCTATCTCCCTGCCGCCGGACATCCCCTACTCGCCGCAGTCCGCCGCCCATCCCCAACCACGGCCACCTCCAGCGCTCCCCGAGGCGGCAGGTTCCGACCCGGAGGCGGATGGGTCCGGATCGTCACCAGCCCTGCCGTTTCCTACCTCCGTCCCACCCGGCCAGTCACTGTCGCCCCTCCTGCTCGCCTCCCCATCAACAGAGGCGGGAGAGTGACCTTTCTCTGCGTCTCTCCTCTACTTCTGCGTCTCCCGAGGCTATTAGATAGGAGGAGTCACTGCGGCAGCAGGCGCTGACCCCCCGTGGGGATTCCTAGGTGGCTAGGGGTGAGCCAGGCCGCTCGGATGTTGCCAATTGGCGGGACGGCCATGGCCTCTGCCAGGGCCCTTCCTCCTCGGTCGCCCTCGGCCGGACATCGCAGGCCTCTCTAGGGCGTAGAAGAAGAAGAAGCCCAAGAAGAAGGAGAAGACGATGCCCGACTCGTTGCCGCCTTCGGTGGGTCTCGGTGGGTCGTCATATGGGATACCCGCGGGTGTGGTTCCGCCCCTAACCTCAGGCATGGTCGTGAGTTCCTTGAGTACTACGTCCATGAGATCAATGGGGGCTTTTAATACATCGATCTGGGTGGCATCCAGATGACGGTTCCGGAGACCCTGGCACTGGTGACCGTTCTGGAGCAGAACTTGCCACGCCAGGTGGAGGTGATGGAGGAGCTGATCCACCAGGAGCTCTGTGCGGTTCTCCCGGGGCATGAGTGGATAGTCAGGCGGGCCTCTGACACCGAGTTCGCAGTATTGTTCCCCTTAGTGGGGATGCTGTGCATGTGTGCTATCGGAGCCTCCTTCACCCTGCCGATCCACCAGTTGAAGGTTCTGATCAGGACCTCCTCAGCCGACCAGGGGGGCACCGTGATGCTGTCTGAGGTCTGGATTCGCCTGTTCAGAGTTCCGGCGAAGGCGAGGCAGGAGGGGATTGTCACCCTCATCTCTCATACTGTGGGCAAGTTCCTTGAGGTCGACCCTCGCTCCCTCTCAGGCCACGGGGCGATCCGGCTGCGCATCCTTTGCCCGGACCCCTCCATCTTCCCAGTGACGATCCATCGCTTCTTCTTCGACCGCACTGGTTGGTACCTGGTGATGGAGCTGGATGACTCTCCCTCTTCCCCGGAGGCTGCCTCTCCCTCCCCATCCCTGCCCTAGGCTGATGACCCTGGTCGAGAGGCGGCTGAGGAGGACTCTTTAGGCGATGATTCAGAGGAAGCGGACAAGTCCCCAAGCCGGGAGACCCCACCTCCCCCGCCTCAGCAGGCTCCTTCGGGCATGGGGGAGGGGCGTCTCACAGTCTGCGGGCGGTGGCTTCGTGACTGTGGGCCCCTTCTTCCCGGACCGACGCCCCCTCTCCTGGAGCGCCCTCGCCAAGCTGGCGCCGGTGGACGTCCTGCGCTGTGCCCGTCCCATTCTACAGGAGCCTCTCACCTTCGACATTGCGCAATATGGTACAAACCTCGACATGTCTCAGATTCTCGTGGGTGAGTGATGTCTGTAAGAGCACAGATCGTTTGTAGCTAGTTTCGAAGTTCAGATATCGATCCCTCAGGGAGCCCAAAGGTAAATGTTTATGGGTGAAGTCTTTGTCACACCTGAAGTTGTCACAGGTCTTCGAGTGAATTGACTGCAAGTGTTGAAAATAGGAATGGGGTTTTGATTAAATGAGATGTATTTAAATAGAACTAAAATGTAAACTTCAGAAATATATAAAGCATAAAAGTAAAGAACAAATTGGTTGTTTGTTGTTTCCTGCAGATGGTGAAAGAAGGCGCGGGGAGATTCAGTTCATGGTGATAGTGACTGTGCCAGGTGGACGAATGATAAATGTAACAATTATAATATTATAAATATATGTGTAGGCGAGCAACCCATAATTAGCCGGAACTCCTCTTGGTAGATTTCATCCCAACTTCAATAATCCTACTAGCCTGTTACCAAAACCATGGCCAGACACTACACGATTAAGACCTTCAGGTCACTTAGTCATTAAGCTCCTTGGATTGGACTAATACAATAAGCACAGTGGTTCCTTGTTATCCTCGAGTCTAGTAGCTTTCCATTGATATCTCCGTGTCACCCGGGGGTCGCTGGTCCACTAGCGAACAAGATCTTATCTATGTAGAACAAAGCATCATGTTGTCTGGGCCCTTAATTGGACAACAAGCATTAGGCATCCCACAGATAGTCAAGCACACATAATATAGTAATTAGAATCCATCACAAACTAATGGAAAATATATGAAGGCCCATCACATCTCACCAATCCCCTACATCTCCCACGCCCAAGGGGATTACTCACTCATGAGAGAAGAACGGATCATCAAGATAATTAAATAAAGAGAATTCGTCTTTGTATTACCGTGGAGATCCACACTAAGAATAGAAAAATATCCAACACAAATCAAGATAGGAGGAAACAATCTCAAACCCTAGTCTTCAAAAGTGGGGATCCCTCTCTCTCAAGTACAAGTATTGATTGTGGGGGTGTATTGGCTAGGAGGTCGAAGATCGTGGAGCGAGATGAAGAACGTCTTCCCCTTCTTCTCTGGATCTCTTATTTTTCCTTTCTGGATGGTATGGTGGCTGATGTGTTGTCTTTTTCAACCTTGGTCCCTTCATGGAAGTTATCCCTTTTGACAAGATAGAGGCGGTGGCAACTATACGGCGGGAACTATATGGCCGGAAAAATATTCTCGCCGTATAGTTGCTCGTTAAAGCTTCTGTGAGCTCCCCTCACATGCTTCCAAAGTGAGACTCGCTTGTTTTCTCCAGAATATTGTGTTTCTCTAGTTAAATCTTTCTGCTGACATGCAGAACCTGAAACACACATTAAAAACCAAGTTTTCTTCGCTACCGAAGTATTAGCGTTTGGTAAAGCCAGAAAACTATCAAATCTGGGAGAAAACCATCAATAAAAGCCATCAAAAATGTGTCGAATCTCACAGCTATCAACTCCCCCAAGCTTAGATGTTGCTCGCCCTCGAGTGACAAGGAAATAAGGAAAAATAGCGGAGATTCGAGACTGAAAAATAAAGAAACTCACAAGTTTGAATTGGTTTCAAATTCTTTTCTTCACAATCCCTGCAATCTTAAATATGATCATACAAGTATTCACAAGATTGCACTGAGTCCACTTCCTAACCACGTATATCTTGTTAGGAAATAAATCATATGCCCAAGCAAGTGTCGAAAGTTTTAGCTAGGAAAGTGAGACAAATTCTTTTGGTGCCTCTCTTTATAGAGAGATGAAATTTTCTATTCTTGTTTGTTTAACAATTAGGAGTACTCAAGTTGGCATCAAAGCATGTAATTTAAGAACAACTCATCTATCCCATGTCAAAATTTCAAGACTATCAAAGCACCTCTTTTCTTTTCTTTTGCCTTTCAAAAACTTTAGCTCTTTCATAGAGAAATCATGACACTATTTTTATCATGTTTAATTGGGTTGTGTTGTGCACTCGTGACCATGCCAATAAATAATTGTTGAGCAATAATGGGCCAGAGGAGTACTACAACTTCACTTGGAACGTGAAACCATGAGGAGACTAAAAATTTTACCCGTCATAGCATTGCTACTACAAACGTTTACATAACTCAATAGCTAAAATCAAGTGGTCTCCCACATTTAGACCGTTCATTGGCCAGCGGAGTTAATAGTTCCCCATGGAGCACGACAAAGTTATAGTGACATAGTAAAGCAATATCTTACGGTAATTATTATAAAAAGTAGTGGTATAATTTCTACTACTTCTAAGCATCCATTTTATCAAACAATTTCAATCAGGGGTACTTATCAAGTCTATTTATATTAAGCTCAAATGGAATGGAGTAGTTCTAAAATTAAATTCTTTGGGTCAAACATGGACTCAAGTCATCTTCAGATGCTTTTTCTTGTTCTAAAAATGTAGGAAGTATTTTTAACCAAGTTCTTTGCTCATTGTTTCAAAGCTAAAAAGGAGACACTAGCAAAGGAATAGAATTTATAGGATAACAAGCTAAGTGGGGAGCGATCTCAGTGCAAGCGATTAAATAATTGTAAGGTCAATTTAAGGTTGCAGAAAGGATGATGAAAGGAATGTGATACCTCTTCTAACCTGCTTCATTCTTGTATTTGAGTCGAACCTCCTCTATGCTTCCCTATTGCCAAGTCACCTAAAATTAAGCAATCTACGAGAGAAACAAAGAAATGAACTTGCGAATAAAGTTACAACTATTTTTTTGTATTTTTGGTTTAGAAATGCAAAGCTGGAAATAAACATGCAAATTTGAAGAAATAAAATAAATCAGAAGAAGAAATGAAAATATGAATGCAAAGTTTGGAGGTTTTCAAACCTCCCCCAATCTTAGGCGGTTGCCAGGCTCGATTGTTGCCGTCATTTGGCTGCTGTTGCGGATAATGCTGGTAGTAGTCAAGGAAGTGGGTCATGAAGTGACTGAAGTTGTGAGTCAAAGTATACACATCTTCATTCACATCCTGAAGAATATTGTCGATCTCCCCAATGCACTGGTTGAGCTGCTAGAACTCCTGATAGGGGACGTAGATGTACCCCTGTTGTGGCTGGTTGGGCCACGGGTCCCAAGCTCCTCCTTGCTACTGCTGCTATCCCTCCCAAGCAGGGTTGTTGTTGGGTCCGCAGCATAGAAAACAAAAAAATCCTACGATGAGAACTACACGCCAAGATCTATCTACTAGATACAGAGCAACGGGTGGACATACATCCATCGAGAACTTACCCTCGAAGACAACGAGTTTTGTTAACGAGTAGGAACTCGTGGTTGATGTAGTCGTACACTTGCCGATCTCAAGATCATGTGGAAGTCCGAGTGCCGCAAATCAGCAGCGCATCCGTCCTCGTACACACGTTCAAGCCACCGAACAACCTCCACCTCCTCGCTCCAGTGATGCAGCAGAAGCAGCAACTCCTTCCAGACGAAATGCCACCAGGAACATGTATCTCGCTAATCCACGACCATGGGGGAATAATTCTAGAGGGGGACAGAGATCCTTCACGAGGAGGTGTGAGGAAGAAGGAGGAAGAGGAGGGCCTTTTATAGGAGGAGGGGGGTGCCCCTCCCCATGGCCGGCGCCTCATGGGGGTGACCCCTCACCTCCCCCATTCATGTGGTGCTAACCCCTCCACATTAAAATGCCTCTTCACATTCCCTTTTAAAGTCTCCACTTTAAATGCATTAAAATTATCTAAGTTTAATGCTCTCTCATTTAATAAAACTCTTTTATTAAATTTATTCACAATTAACAAACATTCACATAAAACCCCTTGCAATATTTCAATATCACATGCAGAACCACTTTCTGCAATTTCACCCGAAACAATTCCGATTTCTATCGAAACAATTCCTGTGCTTTGCAATTCTTTTGTCTGAAACATATGTGCTCCAAAATGGTGTCCGGTAACTCTTAAGTGTGTCACCCTACGGTTCGCGAATAATGCAGACATGATTGAGACTCCTCTCAGATCAATAATCAGAAGCGGGACCTGGAGATCCATACTGACTCCTGCATATTCAACGATGACTTCTGTGATCGTGAGAACCTTTAACGCTAGTAACTTAATCCCTTTGTCTCATGATATAATACATGTCCGAGATTCGATCATCGGTGTCCAAATACCTAGTTTGATCTCATTACTGACATGCACTCTTTTCTCGTTCCCATGATATAACATTCTAGTGATCACATCACTTGGTTGCAAGCTATCTTAATGTGATATCACCGAGAGGGCCCAGAGTATATCTATCCGTCGTCGGGATTGACAAATTCCACTCTTGATCCATGAGCCTCAACATAACACCTTCATAGCACTGAACCCATCTTTATAGTCACCCTGTTACGGTGTGACGTTTGATGTTATCAAGATGCTCTTCTGGTGTTAGCAATTAACATGATCTCATGGTCTAAGGATAAATATTACTTTGTATGATGTTATAGCAATGTAAACATAATGACTTGATCGTAATGCTATACTTCGGATGAATCTTCATCACATCATTTCACAAATGTTGTGACCTTGTTATTAACAACATCCAATGTCCATGATCGGGAAACCTTGATCATCTTGTTAATCAACAAGCTAGTCTATAAGAGAGGCATAACTAGGAACCCTTTTTGTTTATTAAACACACATGTATTGACGTTTCCTATCAATACAATTATAGCATGCAAAATAAACATCTATCATATACAAGAAATGCATAATAACAACTTTATTATTGCCTCTCAGGGCATATTTCCTTCAGTCTCCCACTTGCACTAGAGACAATAATCTAGTTCACATAGTGATAAATCTAACACCCATGGAGTTCTGGTGTTGATCATTTTTTGCCCTAGGGAGAACTTTAGTCAACGGATCTGCTACATTTAGGTCCGTGTGTACTTTACAAATCTTCATATCTCCATCCTTGACATGCTCGCGGATGGAGTGAAACCGGCCCTTAATATGCTTGGAATTCTTGTGAGACCTCGGTTCCTTGGCATTGGCTATGGCTCCATTGTTGTCACAATAGATCACCATTCTGTCCAATACACTAGGAACCACACCTAGTTCCGTTATGAACTCCTTCATCCAAACCGCTTCCTGTCAAACCTGAGCAAAGAACATATTCCGCCTCCGTCGTTGCTCCAGTCACCACAGGTTGTTTGGAACTCCTCCAACTAACTCCTGCTCTGTTCAAGAGAAATACGTATCTGGATTGAGACTTAGATTCATCCAGATCGGTGTCAAAGCTAGCATCGACATAACACTTAGCGACTAGATCTTCTTCACCTTCGTATATAAGAAACATGTCCCTAGTTCTTCTCAAGTACTTAAGGATATTCTTGAGCACTATCCAGTGTTCCGAACCTGGATCAGATTGGTACCTACTAGTCAAACTAATAGCATGTCCTACATCCGGTCTTGTACATAGCATGGCATACATTATAGAGCCTATGGCTGAGGCATAGCGGATCTTATCCATTAACTCTCTTTCTTCTGCCATAGCCGGACTTTGAGTCTTGCTCAATGTCTTGCCTTGCAACATAGGTAAGAACCCCTTCTTACTTCCGTCCATATTAAACTTCTTTAATATCTTATCAAGGTATGTACTCTGCGATAGCCCAATTAGGCGCCTTGATCTATCTCTATAGATTTTAATGCCTAATATGTATGACGCTTCACCAAGGTCTTTCATCGAAAATTTGCTGTTTAGATAACTTTTAACACAGTTTAAAATATCTATATCATTTCCAATCAATAATATGTCATCCACATATAATATCGGAAATGCCACATTGCTCCCACTCACTTTCTTGTAAATACAAGCCTCTCCATAAGTTTGGACAAATCCAAACTCTTTGATCACCTCATCAAAGCGGAGATTCCAACTCTGAGATGCTTGCTTCAGTCCATAGATGGATCGCTGAAGTTTGCATACCTTATTAGCATCCTTAGGATCGACAAAACCCTTAGGTTGTATCATATACAACTCTTCTTCAATATTACCATTGAGGAACGCAGTTTTGACATCCATCTGCCATATTTCATAATCAAAATATGCAGCAATTGCTAACATAATCCTAACCGATTTTAGCATCGCTATGGGAGAGAATGTCTCATCGTAGTCAACTCCTTGAATTTTTCGAAACCCCTTTGCGATAAGTCGAGCCTTATAGATGGTCACATTACCATCAGCATCAGTTTTTCTTTTGAAAATCCATTTATTCTCAATGGCCTTTCGATCGTGAGGTAAGTCCACCAAGGTCCAAACCTGGTTTCCGTACATGGATTCCATCTCGGATTTCATGGATTCTAGCCATTTGTCGGAATCCAGCCTCATCATCGCTTCTTCATACGTCGCAGGGTCATCCATTTCATCAACCATGAAATTCACAATAGGATTGCCGTACAGTTCAGGAGCTGCACGTGTCCTACATGACCTGCGAGGTTCGGTAGTGTCCTCTTTCGGAGTTTCATGATCAATATCATTAGCTCTCTCTTCATTAGGTGAAGTCAACTCCGAAACAATTTCCGGTGCTGCGCTACTCGCCATTTCATGAAGAGAAGGTTCAATAACGTCTTCGAGTTCTACCTTCTAACTACTCACGCCTTTTGCGAGAAACTCCTTCTCAAGAAAGGACCTATTCTTGGCAACAAAAACCTTGCCCTCGGATCTATGATAGAAGGTATACCCAATCGTTTCCTTAGGGTATCCTATGAAGATGCATTTTTCAGCTTTGGGTTCGAGTTTATCCAGCTGAAGTTTCTTCACATAAACATCGCATCCCCAAACTTTAAGAAATGACAACTTAGGTTTGTTTCCAAACCATAATTCATATGGTGTCGTTTCAACGGATTTAGATGGTGCCCGATTTAAAATGAATGCAGCGGTTTCTAGTGCATAACCCCAAAATGATAGTGGCAAGTCAGTCAGAGACATCATAGATCGAACCATATCCAATAAAGTACGATTATGACGTTCCGACACACCATTACGTTGTGGTGTTCCGGCAGGCGTGAGTTGTGAAACTATTCCACACTCTTTCATGTGTGTGCTAAACTCATAACTTAGATACTCACCTCCACGGTCGGACCACAGAAATTTAATCTTTCTATTATGATGATTTTTCACTTCATTCTGAAATTCCTTGAACTTTTCAAAGGTTTCAGACTTGTGTTTCATCAAATAGATATATCCGTATCTACTCAAATCATCCGTGAAAGTAACAAAATAACGATATCCACCTCGCGCCGACACACTCATTGGTCCACACACATCAGTATGTATGATTTCCAATAAATCTGTCGCCTGTTTCATTGAACCGGAAAACAGCGTTCTAGTCATCTTGCCCATAAGGCACAACTCACATGTATCAAATGATTCAAAATCAAGTGATTCCAAAAGTCCATCAGAATGGAGTTTCTTCATGCGTTTAACGCCAATATGACCTAGGCGGCAGTGCCACATATATGCAGATATATCATCATCAAGTTTAATCTTTTTAGCATCAACATTATGAATATGCGTAATACTACTATCGAGATCCAACAGAAATAAACCATTCAACATAGGTGCATGACCATAAAAGATATTATCCATATAAATCGAACAACCATTGTTTTTAGACTTAAAAGAATAACCACTTTGCATCAAACATGATCCGGATACAATGTTTATGCTCAGTGCAGGCACCAAATAACAATTATTCGGATTTATAACTAATCCCGATGGCATATGGAGAGGCAGGGTTCCGACAGTGATCACATCAACTCTTGATCCATTGCCGACCCGCATCGTGACCTCATCCCTTGCTAGCTGTCGCTTGTTTCGCAGCCCCTGAATCGAGTTACATATATTAGCAACCGATCCCGTATCAAATACCTGTGTGCTCATGAGTACTAGTAAAGTACACATCAATAACATGTATATCACATATACCTTTGTTTGCCTTGCCGGCCTTCTTGTCCGCTAAATACTTGGGGCAATTGCACTTCCAATGGCCAGTCCCCTTGCAATAGTAACACTCGGTGTTAGACTTAGGGCCAGCTCGGGGTTTCTTTTCAGGTGCGGCAACAGATTTGCCACCCTTCTTTCCCTTGTGCTTGCCTTTCTTGTCCTTCTTGAAACCGGTGGTCTTATTGATCGTCAACACTTGATGTTCTTTCCTAATCTCCACTTCTATAGTCTTAAGCATTGACAGAAGCTCGGGAAGAGACTTCTTCATGCCCTGCATATTATAGTTCATCCCGAAGCTCTTGTAGCTAGGTGGCAGAGATTGGAGAACACAATGTATGCCTAAGTCAATGGGAATCGTTATTCCCAAGGACACAAGCTTATCGGCGTACCCAGACATTTTGAGTACATGCTCACTAACGGAGTTGTTCTCCTCCATCATGCAGCTAAACAACTTTTCAGAGGCATTATAACTCTCTACGGCAGCATGGGTATCGAAAATCATTTTCAATTCTCCCATGGTATCAAACGCATTGCCATTTTCGAAACGCTTTCGAAGTCCTGGCTCTAGCCCATACAGTATGCCGCAATGAACTAAGTTGTGGTCCTCTTGATGAGTTATATAGATATTCTTTTCCTTGTTAGGGGCATCAGGAGCTGGTGGGGGGCCTAGCGGTTCCTCTAGCACATATTGCTTTTGTGCAGCAGTGAGGAGAATCCTCAAATTCATAGCCCAGTTGGTGAAGTTGCTACCATTCGCAGCAAGTTTATCTTTCTCCATGAAAACATTGAAATTAAAAGCAGGTGGTGCCATCTACAACAGAATTTGTAAAGTTTATTTAGACTAAGTTTATGATAGAGTGAGTTCAACTAATCCAAATTACTAATGAACTCCCACTCAAAAATGACATCCCTCGTGTCTTTTTGGTGATTACATGAACCAAATCCACTACACCAAGTCCGATCATCACGTGAGTTGGTGCAGCTTCAAAGGCGAGCATCTATATGGGCATCATATCAACTATATGACTCATGATTAAACTTTCGGTCCGTGTTCCGAGGCCATGTCTGTACATGGTAGGCTCGCCAAGTAAGAACCTTAGTACTCGCGTGTGTAAAACTGTCTTGCACCTGTTGTATGAAAGTGTAGAGTCGAGTACACCCGATCATCACATGATGTCTCGAAACACGATCCATAGAACAGTGCATACTTAAGGAAGAACACATTTTATCTTGATATCTAAATGAGGGATCATCTTACAATGCTACCAAAAGCGCCAAACTAGCAGTATAAGATGCTACCATCTAATGTGTAAAGTGAGATGATATGGTCCATGCATTTGATCTCTATCATTTGCATCGTGGTATGATCTATATCATTCCTTTGTGTGTAAGGCCAAGGTCTATGGAACTTACATGTTGAGTGTGTTGTAAGAGTATCTATCATACATCTACTTACAACAATACCATATCAAGACACTAGCCTAGCAACGATCTAAACTAGACGCCTCTAATTTATCAATTGCAATTTTTACGTGGCTTAGGGCTTTCGGAGATAGAACCGGTCTTATCTACGAACATGAATCACAATAAGGATAACCAAGTTATTAGAAACTCATTGTAAATCAGATATTGACTATGGTAGGAGAGACAGACACCCGTGATACATTGCAAATGTATCTATAATTTTTGATGTTCCATGCTTCGTTTTATCTACTTTCTTATGTTTTGTTCCAACTTTGGAGTACTTTTCATATGATTTCTTGGACTAACCTATTAACAAGATGCCACAGTGACAGTTGCCTGTTTTCTGCTGTTTTTGGTTCCAGGAAGTCAGAAAATAAATATTCTCGGAATTGGACGGGACAAAAGCCAAAGTTACTATTTTCCCGGGATACTCATGGAGCCAAAAGGAGAGTCGGAGAGGGGCCACAGGGTGGCCACAACCCCTGTGCGCGGTCCCCTCAGTAGCCGCCAGGCATGGTGGGCCTGGCCACCGACCTTGCCTCCTTCGCCTATAAGAGCCTCCCGATACCAAAACCCTAAATAGTCAATCAGAAATCCATGAAAAGTTCCACAGCGCCGCCGCCACCACCGAAGGGGAGATTCAGGGAACAGAAAGTCTCTGTTCCGGACCCTGCCGGGATGGGGAAGTGGCCCTGGAGCCATCTCCATCGATCTCCACCGCCATCTCCATCAACATTTCTGATTCCCATGATGAGGAGGGAGTAGTTATCTCTCGAGGCTAAGGGTTCTACCGGTAGCTATGTGTTCATCTCTCTCTCTATGCATGATCTTATTGAGATCATGAGCTTGTAATCTATAGATCTACCTTGCTACTCAAGTGCTTAATAGATCTCTGCTCTCCCTATGTGTGTGAAAGTGACAGCATGCACACCATGGTGGCACTTAGGCTAGAGATTACAAATACTTGTTATGAGTTATATTTGGAGTTGGATGTTTCTATGAAATTGTGGTGTTTGATGGAACCATCTAGTGCTCAAGGTGACAGTGTGGGGTTATCTAGATGGGGAAAGCTTACTTTGAGCTGTGATGTTATAGCCCTACCATCAATTAGAGTGTCCAACCGGAGAGTAGTTAAGAGTAGTATCATAAAGAGAAGATATTTATATGAGAGTGTTCACTAGTGAAAGTATGATCCCTAGGACTTGTTTCTAAGCATTGATACATCGTTTGCTATTAGATCTATTACATGTTTGCTTGCTTCCATCTTTATTTCAGTTTGCCTTTAGTCTCTTCCACGCCTTCAAGCTATTTTCTATCACCGTTACCACTTATAATTATCCATACCACTTGTGTTTCACTATATCTTCGCCGAACTAGTGCACCTATACACCTGACAAGTATATTGGGTGTGTTGGGGACACAAGAGACTTCTTGTATCTTGATTGCAGGGTTGCTTGAGAGAGGATACCTTTGACCACTTCCTCCCTGAGTTCGATAAACCTCGGGTGATCCACTTAAGGGAAAACTTGTTGTTGTTCTACAAACCTCTGCGCTTGGAGGCCCAACAACTATCTACAAGAATAGAAGTGCGTAGACATCAAGCTATTTTCTGGCATCGTTGCCGGGGAGGTAAGGTAAAAGGTATTCACACCGGAGGATTAAAGAAGAAGAACCTCCCACGGCAAACGCCTATTTTCTGGCACCGTTGCCGAGGAGGTAAGGTAGAAGGTACTCACATCCTCTGGTGTGAGTGCTCGAAGTTATTTCCTTTAGATTCTACAATTTTGTCTTTTTGTTTCTTGTTTTCACTAGTTAGGCTTAATGGAAAACAAAAAAAAATTAGAGAGCTTTATTGTATTTATCTTGAGTTAGGACATGAAGTGTTTGAAGAGAAAATTAAAAAACCTATGGAACTTTATTTGCGTGCTAATAGCAATGCTATTAGTATGAATTCTTTGAACACCATTATTGCTAATGCTATGGAAAAGTCTAAGCTTGGGGAAGCTAGTTTTTATGAAAATGATCTTTTTAGTTCCCCAGCTTTGGAAGATAGCTATTCTATTGCTTATGATGGTACAAAACCTCCCATATATGATGATTACAATGATGAGTATGATATTTTCATTCCACCTACTATTGAGGAGAAAATTAATTATGATTACAATATGCCTCCTATATTTGATGATTATGGTGATGAAAATAATAATGATAGCTATTTTGTTGAATTTGCTCCCACTATGATTAATAAGAATGATTATGCTTATAGTGAGAGTAATAATTATTTTATGCATGTGGCTCATGATAAGAATGTTTTATGTGATAGTTGTATTATTAATTTTATTCATGATGCTACTGAAATTTATTATGAGAGAGGGAAACATGGTTTTATGTGTCTCAACAATATTAAGTTTCCACTCTTTATGTTGAAAATTTTGAAGTTGCACTTGTTTTGCTTTCCTATGCTTGTTGCTTTGTGCTTTCATGACTTGTTTCTTTACAAGATTCCTATGCATAGGAAGTGGGTTAGACTTAAATGTGCTTTCAATTTGCTTCTTGATGCTCCCTTTTACTTCAATTCATATTTCTTATGTGAGCATCTTCTCAAACTATCATGCCTAACTTAAAGGCCCTAAAGAAAAGTACTTATTGGGAGATAACCCAAAAAATTTAGATGAGTCGTGGAAGTTATTACTTCAGTAATAACCGCTCCTTATCCTTTTTATTTGCTTTTTGTGCCACGAGTAACCTCTAATGAGAGAGAAGTAATGATTGGGAAAGTTGCTGTCCCGAAACAGATTTCTGTGCTTCACCGTAAAAATTCGTGTAAAATCTATGAACGTATTTTTGAGGCGTGAATTTTTGTGCTTCTACCCCAGGTTGTTATCTAACTTCCTTTAGTTCAACACTTTTTGATTTGAGCAACAGAAGGTCTTCGAAAAAATTCGTCTTTACCTGCTGGTCTGTTTTGACAGATTTCTGCCATTTTCTGCATTTGCTTCTTGTTGGTTCCTCTTTGAGTTCTTTTGGGGAATTGAGCTTTTTGAGGGAAGTGCTTCAGTAGATAGTGTTCTAATGGAAGTTTATTGGTGTTAGAACTGAACCTTAATACCTATTATCTTGAGTGCACTAATGTTGCTAATAAAGATTATGTGAAGTTTTGTATGAAGGAAAAATTTCAGGTGTATGGAAGGAATGAGTAATGAGATGAAGGATGGACTAAAGCTCAAGCTTGGGGATGCCATGCATGTAACCCCAAGAAATATCCAAGAAGTACAAGCACCAAAGCTTGGGTATGCCCAAGACATCCCCTTCTTCATCAATAAAAATCCCAGGTTTCTTCCAAACGCTTCATTTTTATTGTTTCATGCACAGTTGTGTTGTTCTTGGAGCGTCTTATTTTTTGTTTTTGTTTTGGTTTTTCGTTTGCTTGGTTTGATTAGTTTGATGAATAAATTGGTTGTACCCCCCCCCCCTCTTTCATGCATTGGTTTTCAAATAGTTTGGTTTGGTTTGGAAAAGAGTAGGAAAGTTCATGCTTATGTGGTAAAGAGAGTTTGTTTTTGACTGTGGCCTATGCTTTGTCATGCCATGCTTGATATTGTTTTGGATTTATGCTTAGTATTCTTTGTTGTAGCATGACTTGTTATAAACAATTGAGATTGCTTAATGTGCCTTGGATGAATCATGCGTTGTTTTAGCATATTAAAGCATAGTATAGTGGTATTCTCCTTTGATGGTTTATTTGGGTTGACTTAGCGCATGCTCACACCATTTTATGACTATCTCAAGTCACCATAGCCTTTATGATCCTTTAGTTTTAAACTTGTAGTATCACTTTATGCTTTGATCAATGATGTTTTGTCACTCTGTATGATTATGGCCATTATTGCTCTCTTAGTTTGTCGCTCCCAGTCTTTTGCTAGCCTCCACAACAAAGTATGAGTTCCACTCATGCATCCAACTCCCTAAACCAAGTTATTCCAAAGATTCCACCATACCTACCTACTAGCTTATGCTATTCCAAGTATATTCATGTTTTTGTTTACCTTCCGAATTGAACTTGTTATGAGAAAACTAGTGATTAAAGCTCTCACGAACTTGATGGCACACTTTACTTTTCTTGCCCTTAATAAACTTGAACCATTGTGTCGTCTATGTTGTATATGCTTGCACTTATTTGTTGGAAATTAGTAGAACCATGCTTTCATAACAAGTTGTTGAGATAAAAAATTATGAAAAGAGGAAAGAGAGAAAAAAAGCACCATATTCCCATTGCAAATAAGAAGGTTGTTGAGATGCTCGTTGTCTGCTTGCCTTGCCATTTTGATATGGGGATTCTTCCGTATCATCGAGCAAGGGGTACCCCGTTGGCGGTTCTCTATGATAGACATGTACTTACGATGACAAGAACTTACTGGTGACTAAACTTGAGTAGCATAAGGAGCGGCCCTCGTATTCAAGGGACATGAGATTTCTAACTTATACTTTGTCAAGCATGTACACCATAGTTTGTTCACTTTAACCTTAATCACTTCAAGATGCTTATGATAGGGGCAATGAGAGCTGAAAGCTATAAGTACCATAATTTTTGGAAGCTCTTTATGAGACTTGAATCCCTGCTTCCTTCTATGAAGCTCTTTCTGTAGGGGTTCCGCGCATAAAAACAATAAATTTTACTCTATGCCCCTGAACCCCTGAAGCTGCTAGGACCTATCTGTTAGTAATACAGTAACGGGAGGGGCTTTTCGCGAACTTACCCTCGAAGACCGAAAAGCGTTGTCAACGCTCAGGAGAGCGTGGTTGATGTAGACGAGCCGAAGCCGACCTTAAGGTCGTGATGAAGTCCTTGTGCTCCTTCTGGCTCCAATGACTTGAGTGCCTCAAGTGTGACACCTCGTGGGAGTTACACACGTCCGGTGCATGACGATTATTCCCGCTTCCCCGATCTAGCAGCAGTTGTGGAAGTAGAGCTCCCGGATCCGAATCCCGCAGCGCGACGGCGCTCCGCGGTGAAGATGTCTCTCGCTCGCGCAGTCCAGACTTTGGACCACGGTCTCGAGAGAGAGGGGGGAGAGAGAAAATATCAATTAGAGGTCCTCCCAAAAGTGGGGAGACCTTTATTGATTATTGGGTGTCTTTTCTAGGCCAATATACCCCACTTTATATAGGGGGAGGGGAGGTACTACCTCCCCTCAAGTCCTGGGGTGGGACTAAAGGAGAGGAGGGGGAGGGGTGGCACCACCGGCCACCCCCATGGGCCCCATACGGGGGGGGCTAGCCCACTAGGGCGTCGGCCACCCCCTTGGCCCCATCTCCTTCCTGCCTTTCCCTAATGGGCCCTCTCCCCTCCGGGAATTGGCCCATTAAGCCTTTTGACCTTTTAATTTATTTTCTCTTTATTAAATAATTATGAATAAATGATTAAATCAATATTTAACATTCATTCACATATTATCTAATCTCCGTGGCCATGGAACACCTTCCACCTCCACTCCGGACATCCTCCGGACTTACCGAAACCCTTCTGGTTTTCTCCCTTCTTTTCTTCGGTGATTCTACCGATCGCATAAACACTCTCTAAGCATAATCAAGCCCTTAAGAGTGATACCCTACGGTTCGAGAACACTACAGACATGGTCGGGACACTCCCGCACCAATGATCAACAGAGGGACCTGGATGGCCATGTGACCCTGTGCGTTCCACGAAGATCTTTCGTGTTTGAACCGGGATAGTCGTGTCTTATTCCCTTTGTCATCCGATACTTGCATTGCCCGAGATTCGATCAATGACATCACCATGTCGTGTTCAATATCGTTACTGAACAATGCTACTTAACTCGTCCCAACAAGTGATATCCCCGTGATCTAATCACACGCTGCGCAGCTATTGGATATAACTTCTCCGAGTGGGCCCTAGAGTATCTTCCCGTCACATGGACGGACAAATCCCGCTCTTGACATATATTGCCTCTACGGTTTCCTCCGAATACCTGAACACACCTTTATAACCACCGTTTTACCAGATGGCGTTTGATGATATCTAAGCACCCTCGGGAGACAGTGATTGATATAGCCTCACGGTCTAAGGAATAGTCTACGAGGATCCATTTCTAATCATCGTAACTTTGAACTTCGTGACATGATCGGGTCACGATGTTTAGGTTGGGTATTGGTTCATCATCTCATTCTTTGAATGAGATGACCTCATTTCCAACTGGCATAAATGCCACATGATCAGGAAACATGATCATCTGTTGACCAATGAACCAGTGACTAGAGTTTCACTGGGAACCCCTGGTTATTTGTATATCACACGTGTATTGATGTTTCCACTCAATACAGTTATAGCATGATATAAAACTTAATCATAAACTATATGAAATATGATAATAGTCCTTACTACTATTTGTCTCTAGGGCATATTTCCAACACTTTCTTCCACCATTATATTGAGTCTCCACCTTCTATCTTTATGCACTTACTTTGAGAGCATAGTGGCCATTCTTAGTTCTATGTTCATTGTCCCAAGACTTGTTGATTGATGCATAGCTTTGATATTGCTTGTTCTAAACTATTTGTATCTAGTCACTGTTATGAACTTTGAAGGTGTCCTATGCATTTATGTTTGCTACTCTATGAGGGACAAGCTGAATACCATTATGCTATGTTTTCTTTATGTGAAACAAACAAACGTCTTACAAAGCATTGTTATTCATGAATCTTTTGTTTGTGCATTTTCATGCTGCATCATAGTTTCTTTGTCTTATTGCTAGAAATTTGACTTTCATGTTATGATTGAAGTACTATGATCCTAGCTTTGAATGTTTTACAAGTACTTTGATCAAGTCTTTGATGGTGCATGTCACCTCAAAAATTATTCTTTCTTTTTATCACTTACCTACTCGAGGACGAGCAGGAGTTAAGCTTGGGGATGTTGATACATTGCAAATGTATCTATAATTTTTGATGTTCCATTCTTGGTTTTATCTACTTTCTTATGTTTTGTTCCATCTTTGTAGTACTTTTCATATGATTTCTTGGACTAACCTATTAAAAAGATGCCACAGTGCCAGTTGCCTGTTTTCTGCTGTTTTTGGTTCCA
The DNA here is from genome assembly GCA_023614405.1 of Avena insularis. Classification (NCBI taxonomy): domain Eukaryota; kingdom Viridiplantae; phylum Streptophyta; class Magnoliopsida; order Poales; family Poaceae; genus Avena; species Avena insularis. The sequence goes on along the minus strand of CM042690.1, from coordinate 160,541,192 downwards.
AGAAAGTCAGAAAATGAATATTCTCGGAATTGGACGGGACAAAAGCCAAAGTTACTATTTTCCCGGGAGACTCACGGAGCCAGAAGGAGAGTCGGAGAGGGGCCACCGGGTGGCCACACCCCCCCAGGCGTGGGTCCCCCCAGGCCGTGCCAGGGCATGGTGTTGGCCCCCTGGCCGGCCACCGACCTTGCCTCCTTCGCCTATAAGAGCCTCCCGATACCAAAACCCTAAATAGTCAATCAGAAATCCATGAAAAGTTCCACAGCACCGCCGCCGCCACCGAAGGGGAGATTCAGGGGACAGAAAGTCTCTGTTCCGGCACCCTGCCGGGACCGGGAAGTGGCCCCGGAGCCATCTCCATCGATCTCCACCGCCATCTCCATCAACATTTCTGATTCCCATGATGAGGAGGGAGTAGTTATCTCTCGAGGCTAAGGGTTCTACCGGTAGCTATGTGTTCATCTCTCTCTCTCTCTATGCATGATCTTATTGAGATCATGAGCTTGTAATCTATAGATCTACCTTGCTACTCAAGTTCTTAATAGATCTCTGCTCTCCCTATGTGTGTGAAAGTGGCAGCATGCACACCATGGTGGCACTTAGGCTAGAGATTACAAATACTTGTTATGAGTTATATTTGGAGTTGGATGTTTCTATGAAATTGTGGTGTTTGTTGGAACCATCTAGTGCTTAAGGTGACAGTGTGGGGTTATCTAGATGGGGAAAGCTTACTTTGAGGTGTGTTGTTATAGCCCTACCATTGATTAGATTGTCCAACTGGAGAGTAGTTAAGAGTAGTATCATAAAGAGAAGATATTTATATGAGAGTGTTCACTAGTGAAAGTATGATCCCTAGGCCTTGTTTCTAAGCATTGATACACCATTTGCTATTAGATCTGTTACATGTTTGCTTGCTTCCATCTTTATTTCAGTTTGCCTTTAGTCTCTTCCACGCCTTCAAGCTATTTTCTATCACCGTTACCACTTATAATTATCCATACCACTTGTATTTCACTATCTCTTCGCCGAACTAGTGCACCTATACACCTAACAAGTGTATTGGGTGTGTTGGGGACACAAGAGACTTCTTGTATCTTGATTGCAGGGTTGCTTGAGAGGGGATACCTTTGACCACTTCCTTCCTGAGTTCGATGAACCTTGGGTGATCCACTTAAGGGAAAACTTGCTGCTGTTCTACAAACCTCTACACTTGGAGGCCCAACAACTGTCTACAAGAATAGAAGTGCATAGACATCAACCCGCCAGCCACTTATGCAAAACAAGTTGTATGTCAGTCGTGGAACCGGTCTCATGTAAGATGACATGTAAGGTTGGTCCGGGCCGCTTCATCCCACTATGCCACCAATATCCAAAATACATGAAAGATGCAATAACATGATCATCATCGCCCACATATAAACATATGTGTACTACCCGTGCAAAGCACCTACGCATAAACCTGGCTCTGATACCACTGTTGGGTCCGCAGCATAGAAAACAAAAAAATTCCTACGATGAGAACTACACGCCAAGATCTATCTACTAGATACAGAGCAACGGGTGGACATACATCCATCGAGAACTTACCCTCGAAGACAACGAGTTTAGTTAATGAGTAGGAACTCGTGGTTGATGTAGTCGTACACTTTCCGATCTCAAGATCGTGTGGAAGTCCGAGCACTGAAAATCAGCAGCGCATCCGTCCTTGCACACACGTTCAAGCCACCGGACAACCTCCACCTCCTTGCTCCAGCGATGCAGCGGAAGCAGCAACTCCTTCTAGACGAAATGCCACCGGGAACATGTATCTCGCTAATCCGAGACCATGGGGGAATAATTCTAGAGGGGGAGAGAGATCCTTCATGAGGAGGTGTGAGGAAGAAGGAGGAAGAAGAGGGCCTTTTATAGGAGGAGGGGGTGCCCCTCCCCATGGCCAGCACCTCATGGGGGGTGACCCCTCACCTCCCCCATTCATGTGGTGGTAACCCCTCCACATTAAAATGCCTCGTCACATTCCCTTTTAAAGTCTCCACTTTAAATGCATTAAAATTATCTAAGTTTAATGCTCTCTCATTTAATAAAACTCTTTTATTAAATTTATTCAGAATTTTGTTAATTACTTTAATTAACAAACGTTTACATAAAACCCGTTGCAATATTTCAGTATCACATGCAGAACCACTTTCTGCAATTTCACCCAAAACAATTCTAGTTTTTATCGAAACAATTCTTGCGCTTTGCAATTCTTTCGTCTGAAACATATGTGCTCCAAAATGGTGTCTGGTAACTCTTAAGTGTGTCACCCTACGGTTCGCGAATAATGCAGACATGATTGAGACTCCTCTCAGATCAATAATCAGAAGCGGGACCTGGAGATCCATACTGACTCCTGCATATTCAACGATGACTTCTGTGATCGTGAGAACCTTTAACGCTAGTAACTTAATCCCTTTGTCTCATGATATAATACATGTCCGAGATTCGATCATCGGTATCCAAATACCTAGTTTGATCTCGTTACCGACATGCACTCTTTTCTCGTTCCCGTGATATAACATTCTAGTGATCACATCACTTGCTTGCAAGCTATCTTAATGTGATATCACCGAGAGGGCCCAGAGTATATCTATCCGTCATCGGGATTGACAAATTCCACTCTTGATCCATGAGCCTCAACATAACGCCTTCGTAGCACTGAACCCATCTTTATAGTCACCCTGTTACGGTGTGACGTTTGATGTTATCAAGATGCTCTTCCGGTGTTAGCAATTAACATGATCTCATGGTCTAAGGATAAAGATTACTTCGTATGATGTTATAGCAATGTAAACATAATTACTTGATCATAATGCTATACTTCGGATGAATGTTCATCACATCATTTCACAAATGTTGTGACCTTGTTATTAACAACATCCAATGTCCATGATCAGGAAACCTTGATCATCTTGTTAATCAACAAGCTAGTCTATAAGAGAGGCATAACTAGGAACCCTTTTTGTTTATTAAACACATATGTATTGACGTTTCCTATCAATACAATTATAGCATGCAAAATAAACATATATCATATACAAGAAATACATAATAACAACTTTATTATTGCCTGTCAGGCATATTTCCTTCAGTTGTGTCCCTGCTCTTCCTCCTGCTCCTGCTCCTGCTCCTCATCATCCTGTTCCCTTCATCTTCCTCTTCCTCGGGCTGGAGCTCGGCCAAGATCTCCATCACTTGGTCCTTGGTGAGGATCTAAGTGTTCTTGTCCACAATTGAGAAGGCTTGGGGGCAGGGCAACTGAACCTGCTCACTCTGTGCATCATCAAGATAGCTGAATTGATATGCTCGGAGCCTCCGATTAGCATGGTAAACACCAAGGAAGCCACAAGCAATCAAATATTTGGCGTCCATGAGTTTGGAGCCCTCAACTGGTTCCATAACAGGTAGTACAATGTTCAATGCATAGGCAAGGTGGGTTACCAATCCACCAATGTGAATATCACCTTTGATCTTGTTGCTTTGGTGGCAGAAGTGCTAGATGAGTAGAGCTGTAGAACTGGGACTTTGCGGTGAAGTGGGGAAGAGAGCCTTGGTGATCATTGCCATGTCCGCATTTGGCCATGGAGTCTGTGCCACCTCTCCCTAGTAGTGTGTTGGCAAGGAATAGAGCATAGTAGTGAATGGTTGGGTTCTGGATGGTGGACATCTTCTTCTGATAAAAGTGCCTGCCACCATTAACATAAATAACCTCCCAAGTCGTTCCACTTGTGACGCTATAGAGGTTAGTAACATTGGGCTCCCTAGTATGAGGGAAGCTGAAAGCATTGTAAAATTGTTCGAAACTTACATCATAGTGCTATCGGTTCATGGTGAAGCTTAACATGCACAAATTACCTTTCTCCTTGTGGTCGTCGTTGAAGGAGGCAAGGAACTCATGGGTAAGCTCGGTGTAGGTATCGTGGCTTGCGAAGCCAAGTACCGCCAACCCCGCCCTACTGCACATGAGGTCGAAATCCTCCTTCAACCCCGCCACGGTGAGGAAGTTGTGGTCGGCCCATCGTGTGGTAGCACCCTCCTCGATGAGACAATGTCCAACTTGGAGTTGCGCGGGGCTCGAGACCCCGAGCTCGAGCCCTCACCCCGTTGGTGCTTGCTCGAATGAAGAAGGTTACCGATTTTGTTCATCGTGATGTACTGAAAAATTTCATCATAAACCTTAGGCATATAGTTTCTATATGATATATGAATGATTCTACATGGAAAAATTCAATCCTAACGTGACAAATTAAGAGGAAAAACAAAATAGGCTTGAGTTCATCCACTAGATCAATGTGAGAGTTTCAACCATGGAAATCTAAAAATAAAGCATGGATAGGGAGAGAAACATACCGATCTGTTGATTCCCCAACTCAAACGAACGAAATCCACAAAGAATCAAGAATGCTAGGTGGATTTTGAGAGGTTTGGAGAGAGAATATGAGAGAAATAACGAGGAGAGGAGGAAGACCTAGCCGCCCCGGTGCGATTTTGTGGTCGCACCGAACTATACGGCCGGAACTATACGGGCGGGTGATGTTGCTCCGCCCATATAGTTGCGTTGCCGCCACCAACTAGGGTTTCTTTATATAGGAAACAGCTATACGGACGCAACTATACGGCTGGATCGCAATGATCCTGTCGTATAGTTGGTCGTTAAACCGTCTGCCTCTCGAGATAAATTTCTAAAACTAGCATCGATATCTATACTGCCGGAACTATACAGCCGAAATTTTTATTCCTGCCGTATAGTTGGTCGTTAAACTCTTAGTACCTTTGGGATGAAATTCTACGAAGGCATCGATATCTATACGACCGGAACTATACGACCAAATTTTTTATTCCTACCGTATAGTTGGTCGTTAAACTCTCAGTACCTTTGGGATCAAATTCTATGAAGGCATCGATATCTATATGACCGGAACTATACGGCCGGAATTTTTATTCCCGCCGTATAGTTGGTCGTTAAACTCTCTGTGCATTCGAAGAAAATTCGTTGATGACAAAGATATCTATACGACCGGAACTATACGGCCGGAATTTTTATTCCCGCCGTATAGTTGGTCGTTAAACCATCAGTAATCATCAAAAAAATTCTATTTCTTCGAGGGTACCTTCTTATCCCAAAACTTAGCGAAATACCTTATTTTTAACATAAAATTGATAGTAAAAACTATCGATCAACATTAGCATATTAAAAGCAAAATCTTAGCTTTTGTAAATACAAAACTCAAACTTTTATTCTTATTATTATTCTCTACTCATTCAATCGACATTTCTACTACTTTTTGATAGTTGCATCTTCACGGGCGCGCTTCCGCAAGAATGTCTATGAAAAAGTGGTAGGAATGCGATGAACTTCTTATTTTCTAATCGATTTAATTGACAGGATGGGTTGACTCCCATTAAGCATTTATTAAGAATGGTTGAGTAACTCAACCTCTTCTCTCTTCTCGAATTCTTACCTTGGGTTGCCCCTTATCAAAGGCACTTACCACATGAACTCGTTTTGCCGGTGGAACATATCTTTCTCCTGCTTCTAGCTTCTTTGGAAAATACCGGATGATTTTAGCATCATAAACATTGAAGATTATCTTTCCTTCAGCACAATCTACTGATGCACCTACAGTACTGAGGAAAGGTCTTCCAAGTATTATAGATAATGTTTCATCTTCTGGCATTTCAAGGATAATAAAATCAGTGGGAATAACATGCTCATCTATACTAAGTAAGACATCCTCAATCATACCAATGGGTTGTTTAGTGGACTTGTCAGCCATCTGTAAAGTGATAGTAGTAGGAGAATACTCCCCTAATCCTAACCTTTTATAGAGGGAGTATGGCATTACACTAACTCCTGCTCCTAAATCACACAAGGCAGTGTGAATATCAGTTTTACCTATTGAGCATGAAATAGTTGGTATTCCGGGATCTCCCGACTTAGACAACAACTTCCTATTAGCATGATAGCTAGTTACCATGGCAACAACTTCAGTTATTTCTTTCTTTCTACTAATAATATCACGAAGGAATTTACCATAAGTAGGAACTTTGATTGCATCCGCAAATGGGATTTCCGGACAAAGGTCACTAAGTGCCTTTGTAAAAGAATTATAAATTACCTGATCCGGTGCTTTCTTTTTTTGATCTGGGTAAGGAAGCTTTTTCTCACCTGACTTACTCTTGTATTTTACCTTTTGTGGGGGGTTAGGCTCTTTTGTTGCTTTCTTTTGTTGTTGATTATTGCTTTTCCCCTTTTCTATTACAACAACTTCGTCTTCCTTGCTTATTTCTTTATCTTCTCTTGGATCAACCGTCTCTGCATTAGAGTCATAATGGTCATCTTGTGCATCATTTTGGTCCTCCTTGGTTTGCTCTTGCGTCTTAGTTTCATCTTGAGGATCCACCAACGTATCATCTTCTTGGCTTGCTTCGAGCAAGGCTTTTTGCTTTCGCTCTTTTTCAGCTTCATATTCTAGTGGCCCTAAGGGTCCTGTAACAACTGCACCCCTTCTTGTGACAACATTAGTAGAGACAGGAATATCTTTATCTTCACGAAGAAAAATTTGATAACCATAAGCTATCTGTTCACACTAGGTTTCAATCATACTAAGATACTTGTGAAATAATTTTATTTCTTGGCCAATCTCATCATAATTTTCCGTGAGTTCTGCCAAAATATTTTTGCGTTTTTGGAAATGCTTATGCAAGTTATTATGATATTTTACTTGTCGATGTTTTAATTCTTGAAAAAGTTTCTAGTTTCATCTTCTTCTATTAAAACTTGTAACAAATCTACTTTGTTTTCCTTAACAAGTTCAGAAGGTATACCTTTTTCTTTCATAGTTTTGCGTACCTCAGGCATAAGATCAGGAGTTATCCGAAGTATCCCTTTTTCCGGCTTAGTGCCAAAATCAGGATTATATAAAGAATCATTCTTAGCCCTAGTAGACATTAATACCAGACATTCTTTAATAGTTAAAGTATTTATTGATCCTCTTGTTGAGAAGTCAAGCAGCTCTCTACATTGAGTTTTGAGACCATGGTAAAATAAATGGAAAATTGTTAGTTCAGAATAGCCATGATTAGGAATACTATTGATCATTCCAAAGAATCTTTCCCAAGCTTGTGGGTAGTTTTCTCCCACATTCTGACTAAAGTTGCCTATGTTCTTTCTTAGTTCAGTTCCCTTTTTAAAAGGAATAAACCTATTTATAAATTTAGTAATGCAGTTTTCCCAACATTTTAATGTAATGGCGAGGGAGGAAATATAACCAGTCTAGAGCTTTACCTTTAAGAGACCATCGAAATAATTTAAGACGAGAGAAGTCTCTTGGCAAACCTTTTGGCCCGAGCGATGTTATCACATCATCGAATTCTCTAATATGTCTTCCTGGGTCTTCATCTTCCCTTCCACTGAAAGCTTTTTCCTGCAAAATTTTAATAATTCCACCATCAAATCGATATTCTCCAACTCCAGGATTAGGGAACTCTATTGGTTGTGTAAGAAATTCAGAACATGGAGCACTGTATTCCCTGAGAGTTTTCTTAGGTTTCATAGGAGTTATCATGTAAATAGACATGACTTCCATAATATCACTCAGGTTTTCAACTTCAACTTTATTTGATCTTAAAAGTTTTTCAATAATTTCTTCGCGCCTCTGAGCAGGCATTCGCTCAATATAATCTGGCAGGTAGGTCCTACCAGAGCGTGTAGACCCTTTGTCTCCTAAGGAGCACATTTTGTAGTAACAACATCTGAAATGTCAAAAGACAAACACTTAGCACTTAGCTCCTCGACAACAGCGCCAGAAAATAGCTTGATGTCTGCAAGAGCATAGATCGTTTGTAGCTAGTTTTGAAGTTTAGATATCGATCCCATAGGGAGCCCAAAGGTAAATGTTTATGGGTGAAGTCTCTGTCACACCCAAAGTTGTCATAGGTCTTCGAGTGAATTGACTGCAAGTGTTGAAAATAGGAATGGGGTTTTGATTAAATGAGATGTATTTAAATAGAACTCAAATGTAAACTTCAGAAATATATAAAGCATAAAAGTAAAGAACGGCTTGGTTGTTTGGTGTTTCCTGTAGATGGTGAAAGAAGGCGTGGGGAGATTCAGTTCACGGTGATAATGACTGTGCCAGGTGGACGAATGATAAATGTAACAATTATAATCTTATAAACATATGTGTAGGCGAGCAACCCATAATTAGCCGAAACTCCTCTTGGCAGATTTCATCCCAACTTCAATAATCCTACTAGCCTGTTACCAAAACCATGGTCATACACTAGACGATTAAGACCCTTCAGGTTGCTTAGCGATTAAGCTCCTTGGATCGGACTAATGCAATAAGCAAAGTGGTTCCTCGTTATCCTTGAGTCTACTAGCTTTCCATTGATATCCCCGTGTCACCCGGGGGTCGCCGGTCCACTAGCGAACAAGATCTTATCTATGTAGAACAAAGCATCATGTTGTCTAGGCCCTTAATTGGACAACAAGCATTAGGCATCCCACAGATAGTCAAGCACACATAATATAGTAATTAGAATCAATCGCAAACTAATGGAAAATATATGAAGGCACATCACATCTCACCAATCCCCTACATCTCCCATGCCCAAGGGGATTACTCACTCATGAGAGAAGAACAAATCATCAATATAATTAAATAAAGGGAATTCGTCTTTGTATTACCGTGGAGATCGACAATAAGAATAGAAAAATATCCAACACAAATCAAGATGGGAGGAAACAATCTCAAACCCTAGTCTTTCAAAGTGGGGATCCCTCTCTCTCTCTGCGTGTGTGTGTGTCTCTCTCTCTCTCTCAAATAAAAGCAGTGGTTATGGGGGTGTATTGGCTAGGAGGTCGAAGATCATGGAGCGAGATGAAGAACGTCTTCCCCTTCTTCTCTAGATCTCTTCTTTCTCCCTTCTGGATGGTATGGTGGCTGATGCGTTGTGTTTTTCGTCCTTGGTCCCTTTATGGAAGTTGTCCCTTTTGACAAGACAGAGGCGGCAGCAACTATACAGAGGGAACTATACGTCCAGAAAATATTCCCGTTGTATAGTTGCTCGTTAAAGCTCCTGTGAGCTCCCCTCGCGTGCTTCCAAAGTGAGACTCGCTTGTTTTCTCCAGAATATTGTGTTTCTCTAGTTAAATCATTCTATTGACATTCAGAACCTGAAACACACATTAAAAACCAAGTTTTCTTTGTTACCAAAGTATTAGCGTTTGGTAAAGCCAGAAAGCTATCAAATCCGGGAGAAAACCATCAATAAAATCCATAAAAAATGTGTTGAATCTCACAGCTATCAGTGAGCTGCACTCAGGGGCCAGGGGCCTCTCCTTCTCCTCTCCAGTTGGTGCCCTTCTCCGAGGTTACCTCCAGGAGTGTGGGGATGGACGTATTCCCTCAGTACTCCCCTTGCTCATTGGGGGCCGTGTGCTACTCTCTCACTCCCGACACGCCTGACCTCGACACCGGGGGGACGGCCACGGACCTCACCCCCACCATGGATGGCCCCAAGGGGCGCCGGTCTTGGGGCCTGACATGGTTATACCCTACGTGTACGTAACTTCAGCATACCTGGTCCAACCCAAGGAAGGCCCACGGCCAATATACGCCAGCCCATGAAGATTTTCGGGTGGCCCAGGCCCATGACGCCTTCGGATCCTTGAAGAACAAGACTAGAGTTTCAATACAACTTGTAACCTACTCGTATCGGTACCCGAGACCTAGCCTCCCCATATATAAAGGCTAGGAGGGTCCAACGAGGAGGACACCCAACAATGATTACACCCTGTGATTATGACATACACACCTCCACGCCAGATCGAATCTGTGCACCCTGTAACTTTCGGTTCCGCCGCAATAAAAGAGCAGACAAGCAGGAGTAGGGTTTTCCCTCCGGGGGCCTGAACCTGGGTAAATCCCGTGTCCCCTGGTTGCTTGTCTGTTAACCGTGCCACAATCTCCAGCATCCCCATCTTCTCCAAAACCCAAGTCCATAACAATGGGCATTGACGAGTTGAAACCTCGTCAATTGGCGCCGTCTGTGGGAATTGGGGCTGCTGATTGTGCGGTCGTGACGGTTCCGACCCGATCGATCTACAACTCCTCGGTGACAGAGAATCACCTCCTCTTCGGCGCTTTCGACTTCACCGCCCACTCGCCGGCCACCATGAAGGATTTCGAGCCCGTAGGCAACGGACTCGAAATTCTGTTCGAGAGCTTCCGGTGGGACAAGCGGCACCCTCCGCCTCCCGGCGGATGCCCGTGCCGCCGATCAGGCCCGCTTCATGGGCTCCACACCCGTGCTACGCCGCGTCACCATCAACAGATGAGTTCTACAGCAGCGATTCTTTGCAACTCCGATCTGTCGATCCACCTTCGGATGAAGGGACCTATGGTTCGAATCCAAAGCTGCGCGACAATAACCAATCTGCGGCGCTATCGTGCGCGCAATCATCAAACCGACGAAGACCGCCTAACCCGCCGCCCAACCCCAACCCGCGAGGCGGAAAGCGGCAAAAAGCAGGGGACCACCTCATCCAACTTAGCAAAGAAGGATGGGCCGAAGCACGCCGCGCCGTCGCAGGCGAAATAGTCCTACCTCTGGACTCCCCACGTGACCTGCTGATGGCATACCACTACCTCCTCATCGAGGAGCACAAGAAGCAAGTCAAGATGCAGGAGACGCTCGATAAACGCAAGAAAGCAGCCTCTGAGTCCAGTGCGCGACGAGCTGCGCTCTCCGCCATGGGACCCGGCTCCAGCACAAACGGAAATCAGGGAAACAAGCACCACTCTCGGGTGGAAAACATGGACCCGAAGGAGCGGCGTGACGTGACCCGAACCCTCCACACATCGTTCATGGATATGGACGCCGATGGCAACATCACCCCGAAGACGCCACAAGCCGCGATCATGGCAGCCACTGCGTATCTTGCGGCTCACCCACCTCCGGAGGGGGACCCGAAAAGGGCCATGCATAGGTCCGCACTCACCGGACTAGGACTAATCGGAGCTGCGCTCCACGAAGATGCTCTCACGGGGAAGAAGAAAGCTCCGCCAGCGGCCGGAGCCCCACTCCCTCATCCGAAGATTAAGAAGAACACGACCTTCCTCGAAGGAAGAAGAGCTCGCACCGCCACAAACACGACTACGATGCCAGAGACAAGCTTACACAGCGCAAGATCGACAAAAGCCGCGTAAACGCGCATGCTCATCCGAATCTGAGATGGATGAAGACGAAGGAGAACTGCGGGGCCCGATGCTTCAGCAGATCCATCCGCGAACACGGATGCCACGCAACTTTAAGCTTCGCCGGATACTCCGAAGTTCAGCGACGCAATATCCAAAATCCTGGCTCAGCGACCATTTGTCATCCGTCAAGCTTCACGGAGGCAACAAAGAAACCGCCATGCAATGCCTTCACTGCGGTGACAGCGGCGCTGGTCCGCTCAGCAGCCTATCATCAGGATCCATCCGGCTGGGAGGAGCTCGATAGCTTCATCCGAAACTTCAAAGGCACCACCAGCAAAGGCCCGCCTCAATCGAAGAGCTGCGAGCCTGCACTCGAGAACGGGTGAATCTATTCGCCATACATACTACGCTGGTCTCGACCAAGAACTCCGCACACACATCTCGAAGAGCGGGCCATCGACGCCAGGGGCGGCGTCAACGCCCAGACTTCAAGGAGAAACTTGACGCGTAAAGCCCAAGACACTCGACCAGCTCATGGAAATCGCCAGCAGTTGGGCGGATGGCGAAGATTGCATCCAGCGGGCGCTCGAGATGAAGAAGACGACTACGGCGAAGCGACGCCGCAGCAAGAGGAGACCACGCGTCTGAGGACGCGACGGACCCGACATGGTCGCGGCGGCTCGCCGACCGCCCGTAACGACAATAGCTGCGGCAGCGGAGGATATCGCAGCGGAAACTTCGCGACAACGGACGACCAACGCGATCGTGGCAGCGCGACAACGGACCTTCAGACTCGACAAACTTTCGGGTCCATGCACCATCCACTTCTACATCGACAAACAAGATGGCAAAAAGCTAGCCACATGCTCAAGGGCGCGCGAGTTACGAAACTCAGCGAAAGCATGGTAGATGAGGCAACAAGCTCCAATTCTTGTGTTCGAAGCGCACTTGCGCCAAAGAAATAGCACACGGAGCTCCTCCACCGCCTATTGGAGGCCCACATCAACCAATCGCACCAGCGCAAAACAATCTGGGGTCGCACCCCCCACCAAAAGGAGCACTCAATATGATCTGAAGGGGCGTCCCACAAGCAGGTGCAGAAGAAAATCACCCGACAAATCAACATGGCGTGACAACTCCGCCTGCAATCCCTGAGTACCTCAGCGGATTGGAGTCCTGCATCACATTCACCCGCGCGGATCACCCTTGCCAGATCCCTCGCCCAGGTCATGCTGCCCTGGTGCCGGGCGCGGTCGGAGGCTTGAGATGAGTCGCGTCTTCATGGACGGCAGCGGCATTAACCTAATATTCGCAAGCACTCTAGCAGCTATGCGGATCCGCAATGCAACTGGAACAATCGGACACAATGTTCCACGGCATTGTCGAGGAAGGCATCTTCCACAGGCAAAATAGGGCTCGGCGTCATCTTGGGACACGGACAACTTTCGGCGAGCGCCTAGAATTGAAGTGGTGGGTGGCCGTCGCAATACCACGCCATCACGGGACGCGTAGCATTCACAAGGTTCTGGCCGTCCCTCGCATACCTACTACTCAAGATGCCGGGACCAAGGCGTCATCACGATCCACAGGAGCTTCACCCGATCGGACCAATCGACGGGATTTCAACAAAATCTCCGGTCCTTGACATGCAAGACGAGCTTGTAAGGCTCCGCGAAGCGGCAGACAATGGGCTACCCCCAGTCACCAAGCAGAACGCACCTGACATGTCTTTCGACTCCACCATCAACACCAAAAAAGTACAGGTCCATCCAACGGATGCCTCCAAGATGGCGCTAATCGCCAACGACCTCAACACCGCGCATAGGAAAGCGCTCGTCGAATTCCTCCGTGAGCAGGAAATCTTACTGGTGTCCTGCGCACATGCCGGGAGTTCCCGAAATTCGCCGAACACGCACTCAATGTCTTCCGGACACCAAGCGATCAAACAGTCCATCCGAAGGCGCCAGACCCTGAGCGAAGCTATCGGCAAAGAGATCAACAGTTACTGCATGGCGGCAGACTTCATCTGGAAATCAAGGAAGGAAGCGGTGGCTGGCAAACCGGTGATGGTCGAAGAAGGACACGGACATCCTGCGGATGTGCGTGAACTTCACGTCCGAACAAACACGACCTAAGGACCACTTCCCTCTCCCTCGGATCGACCGGATCATCGATTATTGCGGGTTGTGAAAACTCTCCTTCCTCGGCGCCTACTCAGGCTATAACCAGATTCGACTCAAGGTCGAAGATCAAGAAAAGCGGCGTTCATCACACCGTTCGGAGTATCTTGCTACAACAAAATGCCCTTTGGGCTAAAGAACACAGGTGCCGCGTACCAGCGATGCATGCAGGCTGCCTCAAGGACCGGATCGATCATAGCGTCCAAGTCTATGTCGGCGACATAGTCATCAAAACCAAGGAGGCAAGAACACTTATCGGCGATCTCCGCGAGATGTTCGACAACCTTGATCGCTCGAGGATCAAGCTCAATCCGGAAAAGTGCGCCGTCGTCCCCTCAGGTCAATTGCTCGGATACTTCATCTCTCAACGAGGATCGAAGCGAACCGAAGAAAATCAAAGCTATCATGACAATGGAGAAGCGAAAAACCTCAAGAGGCGTTCAGCAGCTCGCGAGCGATGGCGGCACTAAGCGAGTTCATCGACCGCATGGGCGAAGGCCCTACCATTTTACCAACTGTTGCGCCAGCGGACAAGTTCAGTGGACACGAAGCCAACGACGCGTTGAAAACCTCAAGCGGCTCCTCTCCACCTCGTCCGTTTGGTCACGCCAAAAAGCGCGAGCCTGTTCTTGTACATAGCAGCCACACACCGGTGGTCGACCCAAGTACTCGTGGTCGAATGACGAAGAAGGCAAGACCCATGGGGTACAACGCCCATTACTACCTCGGAGGTTCTCACTCCAACAAAACAGCGGTACCCGCACTACGTGGCTGGCCTCAGGCGTGTTCATGACGGCTCGGCAGTGAGCCACTACTTCCGGGGAGCATCGGTGATGGTCGTCAGCGAGGCACCCTAAACAGCATCTGAACAATCCGGAGGCCACGGGGCGCGTATGGGGCATCGAACTATCACTGGACATCATCTACGAAGCGACACGCAATCAAATCTCAAGTCCTTCGGACTTCCTGGTGCCATGGATGGAGCTGCAGCTGCGACACCCGGACATGTCGCAATCTGGACAATGCATTTTGCGGCTCCAAACGTGAAGCGAAGCGGGCGAGAGTCATCTTGACCTCCCATAAGGTGACAAGATGAAATCGTCCTTCGGATGAAATTGAGCCTCAACAATGAGGCCGAATCGAGGCCCTCATCCATGGCATGCGGATGGCAAAATATGCGGCGCTGCGCGCTGGTCATCTGGTGACTCAACCTTGTCGCCCAGCGACGATGAATGAGTCTGACGCTTTACGCCGAAAACATGATCGCGTCTGCGCACTACAACGCTTTCGAAGGAGAATTCGACGGCTGCGAACTTGACCGTCGGAAGAGAGCAACGAGGAGGCGATAGACTTCGCCAACATCGGCTCCACTTGTGCAAAAGTACCACCGGTGTGTTCCTCGAGCAGATCTGCGTGCCATCCATCAAGCGGAAATTCCCAAGGGATCACCCGAAGAAGCAGAACACTCGGGGCTCGCTACCCGAAGGTCAAGAAGGACCGAAAAGTTGGATACCGAAGTCGCCATGGTCAACCTGATGCAGGTCATGGCGGTCGAAGAAACCTGGACACGTCCATACCTCCGTTCTGCTAAGCGAAACTTACGGACAACTGCCGGATGCCCGACGCATATCTCGTCGGTCAAAAGCCTTCACCATCATCAGCGGCGAACTGTACAAACGCAGCATTACAGGCGTCCTACAGCGGTGCGTCACCATCAGCGATGGCAAGACCATACTCAAGATATCCACGAGGGCATCTGCGGCCACCACGCAGCAGCTCCCCTTGTCGCCAAAGCTCTCTGGCAGGATTCTATTGGCCATAAGCGCCATAAAGTACATCGTCCGAAGATGCAGCGGGTGCCAGCGGTTCGCCGACAAACCGCACGCGCACCTGGGTACGAACTCCGACCCATACCCATAGCTTGCCTTTTGCTCAATGGGGCCTTGACATGATCGGCAAAGCGCCAAAATCCTCGAAGGAGGACACGTCTTCCTCTTGGTCGCGATCGACAAATTCACCAAGTGGATCGAGGCCATGCCGATCACCAACGGAAGGGCAAAACCGCCGTCAAGTTCTTGAATCCATAGTCTACAGGTTCGGCGTACCGCCATCATCACCGATAACGGATCAAACTTCATCTCGAAGAATTCCAGGACCTGCGAAGGCCTCGGGATCAATATCACGTCGCCTCGATGGCGCACCCGCAAACAAAGCGAGCAAGTGGAAAAGGCCAACGGCCTAATCGGCTAGCATCAAGAAAGCGCCTCATGAGCTCACTCGAGCACAAAGGCGGCAACTGGGCGAAAGAGCTACCGTCATCTGTGGAGCTTCTGAACTACGCCAAACAGCTCCACCGGCTACACACCGTTCTTCATGGTACACGGAGATGAGGCTGTGCTAGCAGCCGAAGTATGTCACCAGGCTCTACGAGTCGTCGCTTACAGCGAGGCCGAATCCACGGCTGCACTTGAAGACGCCGTCGACACACTCGACGAAGCACGGGATATAGCAGCAGCTAGATCCGCGGTGTACCAGCAAAGTCTCCGCAACTATCACAGCGCGGCTCGCCCAGTCCTTCGTCAAGGAGACCTCGTCTTGTGACTCAAGCAAAGCGACCGAACAAACTCGATTACGCCATGGGAAGGACCCTATGTCATCACCGAAGTCATCCCGGTGGCGCCTATCGCCTCAAGCACGTGGAGTGCAGGTCGCATACTCCAACCCATGGAACATCTACTCGCACTGACGATTCTACCCATAGCAATGGGCAATGTACCCCTTTTACTTTCAATAAGGCTTACGGCCAAGGCTATTCAGCCGAACCATGTACCTCCTCCATTACGCTACAAATAAAGCTAAGTGTCTCGCTCCCAACCTTCGGTTGACTATTTCTCTGCAACTTTGTTACATGCTACTAACGCACTCGGGGCTCCCCCACCTCACGATTTCATCGACTGAGGACAAAGCGCGCTCGGGGGCTCCCCCACCTCACAATTTCATCGACTGAGGACAAAGCTGGCTCCCCCCCACCTCATGATTTCATCGATTGAGGACAACACATGTACACAGTAGTGACCACGTCAGGCTAACGAAAAGGACACGTACTAAATCAAAGCACTGCATGCTCGCTAACAAGAAAACCTTTACAACAAAGGGCACATACACGCCCAGCCGCAATATACAAATTTTACATCTATCTGTTTATTTTCAGGTTCTACCTATTACGAGAATAGCGAGCACGCTGCTCAAACAAATCTACAATCTCATTGTCATCGCCTTCTGACAGTAATGCGGACGCATATTCCACTCGCCACCATCTGGTCGAGGAGGTGGCCCAGTCGCCACAGCCAAATCTACATCAGGGCGATGCACCATCACAAGAGACAAGGCAGCCTTCACCCCTGCGACAAGCTGCTGCCGCACCAGCTCCTTGACATTGCTGGCACTCCGAAACTTCGCCAGAAGACCCGCAAGGGTCGTCGGCGCGCCATCCAACGGAAACATGACGTGCAACACTGAGGACAGCGATGTCTGCACCTGGCGGAGCACCCGCGAAACCTGGAAGACGCGATCCTGCACCGTCGCCAGAACCATGGCACGATCGCGATCCACCCAAAAGAAGCCACCGGCTTCCATGTCTATTGAGTCAAACAATTGACTCGAACAGCAATCACGCTCCTTTTCTTCCTTTGAGCGAGATTCGCACTGCGACAACAACACAGAACAAGAGTAAGGCCAGCAGGCTCACCCGAAGAACTAAGCTACGGCCCGAAAGAAGGATCAACTTACACTGCAGCTGCTCGGACAGCCGACCCAGCTCCGCCATCAAGTATTCCTCTCTGGCTGCACTACGGTGCGCTTTGGACTTCAAACGTCGACGACAGCGTAGCCCAAGCAAATCCCTCTCCAAGCTGCGGCGATCCCGAAAAGCGAGCTGCGAGGAATCATCCAACGATGCTGCAAGGGCTTCGGATGAAGTACCAACTGGTCAACACCGAAGGAACCTAAAGCGAGAAGAAAAGAAGGCACCAGACACTCAGCCAAAGATAAAGCCCAACTCGGAGGAATTCATTAAATAAGGCCACTGCGTGGCTCAAGAATGGTGCTACAAAAGATATTTACAGCAAAAGTAAACTACATACTACCCTACATCTCCTATGCCTAAGGCGTAGGACACTGAGTCGCCTCAGAGCCAGGCCGATTGGCCTAGCTTTGGCGTACTCGGACAACAAGTCAATGAGCTTGGGCCCATATAAATGCGGCCGGAGTAAGCAGCGAAGGCTACCTCGATCCATCCGCCGTCGGCATCCGAGAAGTGATCTGGGCAAGTCAGCTCCGCCGCCATGGCCGCCATCCCGGCCCGAGCAGCGTCGATGCCCATACGCTTGCGCTTATGCGCTGCGGTAACCGGTACAGAGCCTCTGCCAGAGCACCCACATCTTCAAGGGTTGCGCCCTTCGGGAAGAGCTCCTGGTAGAAGCGACCAAGGACCTCCTTTTCCTTGGCAAGGGAGTTGACGACGGTCTGCGGCGGTCTTCGACCGCCACGTGGCATCATCGAGCACTCCGTGCTCGAGCACCACCAGTCAAACTTCGATGCCTGCGGCATCGAGACAAAAGAAGAAAACATGAAGAATAGCAACATAGAAGAGGACCCGAAGAAAAAGAAGCAAGTACAAAAGCTAGCACTCACCCGAAATAGCCTTGGCAGCAGCCATGAGCTTCTCCGCTACTCCTACCTTACGACCTGTGGCTTCCTGCTGCAGACGCTCTTCGCTTTTGCCTTTGTGACTCCAGCTCAAAGGCGCTCTTTCGCCTCGGCGGCTTGGCTTACGCTCCAATTGGCCAAGGCTCTTCTTGAGCATCAACCTCACGAAGAGTCATTATGCTCCTCTGCATTCACAACAAGCCGGTGTCAACAAACAGGACAAGGATAAACAAAAAAGTACTACAAGGCGGCGAATACCTTGCAGTGCTGCGGTTTCACCTCGGCGTGTGCTCCTCCAACAGCCGCTTGGCCTCTCGGACACAAGGCTGCAGGAAAAAGCAATAGCAAGAGCATGACTTGGGGCTCCGCCCAAAACAAAGAAGCAAACACAACATCAGCACGAAAGGCGCCCGAGGCTCCCCGTGACATGAAGCGAGAAAAACTTACGTGCTCGAGCGAACCCTTGAGCCCGCTGCGAAATTCTGGCGCAACCACCAGCCTCTCACTGCACAAGAGGAACTGGTGCGGCACCACCGACGCCGCCACCGTCTGTGGAGGCGGCGCAATGTTCGACTCCCCATCATCTCGCGCTCCATCACTAGAGCCGTCGGAGGATTGCCTACATGAACCAATCAACACGAGCAAAAATAACAAGTGAGCAAAAAATACAGTGGCAACAAGCACACTTACAGGCCCAACGCGCTCAGGTCAAAGATAGGAGAAGCCCTCCAGGCCCTCTTCTCCTCCTTCTTCTCCTCCTTCTTCTCTTCCTTCTTCCGCTTTGCTGGCGGGTGCGGAGCAACAGCTCGCACAGGAACGGCAGGAATAGGAGAAGACGAACCCCCCTGAACATCATCATGACGCTCAAGACCTCGAGGATTCACGGGAGTCTGGAGTCGAGGCATCGAAGACTTCGAGCTCCGTGATCGCTTACTCGAATGGTCTTCACTCGATTCGTCGGCATCCTCCACCGGAGATCGCGCCGAAGGAAGCTCGGACATAGAATCCACCACTTCATTATCCGGGGCATTCGGATACCTTTCGGGCAATGGTGGCGCCATGCCTGGCACTTTGAAGCTCTACAAGATGAGAAGAAACTTTGTTAGCAAACAAAGGACACAAGTACACAACTGACAAAACATAAGGGAAGCACTACGTGCGCAAATCTACACCTTTGGCACGCCAACGCCGACAAAAAGGGAGGAGTCCGACTTCCGGATTTTTTCGTCGGCCTTGAACTTCAACAAGACGCGAAGATCCTTGTCAAGGTCCACCTGGAGACCTTCTCACTCAAACCCTCGTCGGATCACGGCGCCCAGAGTACAGAACATCGGGTGCGCTTAGCTCTGAGCGGCCGCACCGACGCCAAGAAACACCCGGATAATGTCGACACCGTTCACCTCCTTCTCAGGAATCAATTGGAGCTCCTCCACCCGACGGTACAAGGCCTCTATCTCCGCCACCTCACCGTCTAAGATCTGATTTTTCCAGGACCTCTTCTTCACAATTAACTGGGAGGGGTCAAAAGGAACGAGACCAAAATCTTGCCCAGGCAGCACGGAGTCACGGATGTAAAACCATTTCCTCCACCAGTACTGGACAGATTCGGACATGGAGAAGGAAAAGAATTGGACATCAGGACTAAGAGAGATGATGAAACCCCCAATGGGATACACACCATCCGAACTGCATCGCTTCCTCACGGAATACAGACTTCCGAACGAGGCCAAAGTGCGGCTCAATGCCAAGCCAACACTCGCAAAGCGTGATAAAACACGCAATGTGGAGAAGGGAGTTGGGAGACAGATGATGGAGTTGAACCCCATAGAAAAAGAGCAGTCCACGAAGGAAGTCATGGACTGGATACGCAAACCCACGCAAAACGAAGGCGACAAACATAACCCGATACCCAGATGGGGGACGGGGGATTACCTCACTACCGGGGAGTCTCACGGCCGTCGTGTCCTGCGGAATCAGGCTCCGCTCGCGCAGCTTGCGGAGATCGCTTTCCCGCGTCTCTGATCGCCGCCAGCCACCATCAGTGACATGAGCGGCGGCTTCTTCTTGCCTCCGGGCGCGCTGGTTCCCACTGCGGCGAAGACTTCTTTGGCTTCCCATGGCGCCACTGGCGGTGGTGTCGCTACAACGACGAAGACAAAGGAAATGCGAAGGAACTCTCAAGACGCAGCAAGAATCGCTCGAGCACAAGGAGGCGAAACGCAAGAAGCGGTGCGGTGAAAACAAACCACGATTTTCACCATGGATTATAACAGAAAGACGCCGACCGTCCATCAAGAAGACCTAACGCCAACGGCGATCTGGCCGTGCGTGTCGAGACCAACACGAACCGTCGTTCCCACGACGTCCACTACGCGCGGAAATCGAGGAAACGACGTAATCATCTCCACGCCGCGCGTGACCGGTCAATTCAAAGTCAGGAAGTGGGACCCACGCATCGTCCAGTCAAGTCATCTCTGGCGCAGCAGACGCTTGAGGTCATTGATCGTCAGCACTGACGTCATCAACAGCTATACTAGCAATAACCCGGCTCCACATTAAAAAGTACTCACGAATCTACGATTCGACTAAATACTTGGGGCTATTCTATCAGAGCGCTGGTTGCGCCCGATGTACTTCCGGGTCAGCCAGACGCCCACGAGATTTTCCTACTACCGTTGCATGATACAAGACTCGAGTCTCGCCGAGTCACGACTCCGCCAGACACTCGGGGCTACTCCAAACTGGAGCGATGGCCGTTCACACAAGAGCTTCGAGTCCTATTGCCGAGTCCACGACTCCACTACGGACTCGGGGCTACTCCCATAGGGAGGAAGGATTTCAGCATCCGAAAATTTTCGAGTCCTACGGACTAAACAATCGAGCAATGCTTGCACTAAAGTCTCCGCCGAGTCTCGACTCGATGAGACACCGGGGCTACTCCCATAGGGAGCGCTGGTCGCGCACCCTATGAAATCTTCGATTGCGATCTTCCGGATCCGCATGCAAAAACTTTTCGGCAACTCTGCCCCAATTAATGCTAAGTGAGTAACATCCTCCTTGGCCACCAAACACCTCCGTGGTGATAAACATTCGATGCTGCGTCTGCGACGCAAAGATAAGACCTACGGATATCATCCGATGGCTCGGCAACGACTGATCAAGGCCTCGCTAGTATGAACTGCATCAGCGGTACGATGAAAATCCGATGGACGCGTTGGGTACATCATTTAAAACACCGGAATTCCACTCGTAAGTCCTCCGCGGCCGAGTCGAATTACGCCAAAGATATGTTCCGGTTCGAGTCGATGGACTCGCACTTCAAGAAGATCGAGTTGTTTTGTCCTAAGACGATTAATCGACTCGATCCGTCGGGTGAGTCGACACGCATCAACAATCCCTACACATTCTCTTGAAAGACAGAGTTACACCAAGGATTGAAGAGTCCTCACCGAATCTACGATTCGACTAAACACTCGGGGCTATCGACATGGTTATACCCTACGCACGTAACTTCAGCATACCTGGTCCAGCCCAAGGAAGGCCCACGGCCAATATATGTCAGCCCATGAAGATTTTCGGGTGGCCCAGGCCCATGACGCCTTCGGATCCTTGAAGAACAAGACTAGAGTTTCAATATAACTTGTAACCTACTCGTATCGGTACCCGAGACCTAGCCTCCCCATATATAAAGGCTAGGAGGGTCCAACGAGGAGGACACCCAACAACAATTACACCGCGACACGACATACACACCTCCACGCCAGATCGAATCACGCACCTGTAACTTTCGGTTCCGCCGCAATAAAAGAGCAGACAAGCAGGAGTAGGGTTTTCCCTCCGGGGGCCTGAACCTGGGTAAATCCCGTGTCCCCTGGTTGCTTGTCTGTTAACCGTGCCACGATCTCCAGCATCTCCATCTTCTCCAAAACCCAAGTCCATAACAATGCGCATTGACGAGTTGAAACCTCGTCAGGGCCCTCGTCAACCTCCTCTGTCCCCGTCCCGTCACAGTGAGCGCCTTGTGGGTGCTAGAGCCGGTGGGATGGGCCCGGAGCCCACAGTGGCCGAGAGGGCTTTCCATCGGGTGACAGCTTGCGATGAGTTTATAGGTACTCTTTCGCCCCCGCCTCCCTCTAGTTCTTCGTTGCCTTCGGGGTCCAGGTTTTCTGTGCTCGAGGAGGTTTCTCTAGACCACCTAAGTATGGTCACGTCGGATTGCGGCATTGTCTTCCGTGGAGAAAAGGGCCCACGGGTCGAACAGATCGCTGCCATCAAGGCTAGAGAGGTGTACAAGGGCCAGATCGTCGCTGCCCATGCACGGGATGTACGGGAGCAGGAACAGGCCCTCTTGCTGGTCGGACCTGGGTCTGCTGACCCCGGGTCCAGCATGGCTCCACCCCTCCAGCCTGATAGCGATGGGCCTCCCATGAGGACTCCCCCTCCAGGGAGACCTCGCGGGAGACCTCCGAAGGTCCCGTCTCGCCCCTCCCCGTCAGGTCGCGCCCGCTCTGCCCCCAGTAAGGGGCCGCGCCCGAGTGATCGTTCCTATGAACATCCTCCGTGTTATCCAGGCATTCATTTGGAACATCCGGGGGTTTGGCCAAGACAGTCGGCACTGATAGATCAAGGAATATCTACGACAAGAAGATGTGGATATCGTGGGCCTATAGGAGACGATTCAGCAGGATTTCTTGACGGTCGAGCTGGAAGCCTTGTCTTGGCACAAGTTTGTCTGGACTTGGCTTCCGGCGAATGGCCATTCCGGGGGCATCCTCCTTGGTGTGAAGGAAGATACCTTCGAGGTCGAGGATATGGACCGCGGGGTGTTCTTTGTGAGCATGGCGCTCACCCATAAACAATCTCAGCTCAAATGGGAGGTGCTTATTGTTTATGGTCCCGCGGACCATAGGAGGTCCCAGGAGTTCTTGCTCGAGTTCAAAGCTAAGGTGGAGCATACAGAGACCCTAGTTATTGTGGCAAGGGACTTCAATCTCATCCGCTCTGCCGAAGACAAGATCTCGGCGAGCGTGGACCTCCATAGGCTTCGCATGTTTAACCACACCGATTATTGCGTTGTTCTGTATGACATTTCATACCAACCAATTCGGTATCTAATAACCAAGAACCACATTGTTTAACAAACAAAGAATACAACCATAACATGTATATCATCTATATACCTTAGCTGGACGTTTCCAGTCTTTTCTTTTCTGCCAAATATTTTACAGATTCTCTTTCAGCATTTCCTTTTCCTTTTAAAAGAATCTATCAACATCATCAATGGCACCATACATATGACACATAGTCCAAAGCGTGTATAGTCAAATACTAATACCTTTGTACTTGCACTTTGAAGTTGATCACCATCATCAAATGTTTGGCGTTCTTTAAAAAAACCATTCTTTAGTAATCTTTTAGTGCAGTAAACATTTTACCTACATCTTCTATTCATCCTTATCATGACAACTTTCATGATCAAGCTACTATAGCCTATAAGGAAGAATTGCGAGTATAATGTCAGTTCCCAAAACCTTTTTGGGAGATTAGGACGCCTAGCATCTCCAACCTTCGCAAATTCTCATATAATATGAGAACATGTATTTTGCTAAATTATACTCTATCATATTGCAACCATAAACATTGTTTCAGATATCACAATATCTTCCACACATGATGGTTTCTGAAACAATTCTTTTAGCTCCCAGATAACCTCGATATTAAAACAATATTTGAATATCAAAAATCATGGAGGCAAACATGATACTTTAGATATTAACACAGGAATTGTTACTCTTGGTTTAATACTACTTATTAAACTTCATGGAGTAGATGGGGTTTGCTGAAAGTTTGCAATAGGACTTTTAAACTTTAAATTGACATTCAAAACAATACGATACCAATTTGTAAAGTAAATATCCAGAATTCTATAGTTCTATTATCTCAATTAAAACTAAGTGTAAGGTAGTAAACAGATGCCAATGACTACAACAAACTATGCAAACTCACTTCAATTTAGTTTATGATAAATTGTATTTGACTAATCCAAATTACAAATGAACTTCCACTCAAAAACGACATTCCTCATGTCTTTTGGGTGATTACATGAACCAAATCCACTACACCAAGTCCGATCATCACGTGAGTCGGTGTAGCTTCAAAGGCGAGCATCTATATGGGCATCATATCTACCATATGACTCATGCTTAACATTTTGGTCTGTGTTCCGAGGCTATGTCTGTACATGCTAGGCTCGCCAAGTAAGAACCTTAGTACTCGCATGTGTAAAAATGTCTTACACCTGTTGTATGAAAGCGCAGAGTCGAGTACACCTGATCATCACGTGATGTCTCGAAACACGATCCATAGAATGGTGCATACTTAAGGAAGAACACATTTTTATCTTTATATCTAAATGAGGGATCATCTTATAATGCTACTAAAATGCCAAACAAGCAATATAAGATGAAAACATCACATGTGTAAAGTGAAATGATATGGTTCTTGCACTTGATCACTATCATGTGCATCGTGGTATGATCTTTATCATTCCTTTGTGTGTAAGGCCAAGGTCTATGGAACTTACACGTTTAGGTGTGTTGTAAGAGTATCAACTATACATCAACTTACAACATTACCATATCATGACACCAGCCCAGCAACAATCTAAACTAGACGCTTCTAATTTATCCATTGCAAGTTTTACGTGGCTTAGGTCTTTCGAAGATAGAACTGTTCTTACCTACGAACATGGAACCACAACAATGATAACCAAATTATTAGTAACTCGTTTTAAATCAGATATTGACTATAGTAGGAGAGACAGACACCCGCTAGCCACTTATGCAAAACTAGTTGCATGTCAATCCTGGAACAGGTCTCATGTGCGAGGACATGTAAAGTTAGTCTAGGCCGCTTCATCCCACTATGCCACCAATATCCAAAATACAAGATGCAATAAAATGATCATCATCGCCCACATACTCTTATGTGTACTACCCATAAAAAGCATCTATGCATAGATCAGGCTCTAATACAACTGTTGGGTTCGCAGCATAGAAAACAAAAAAATCCTACAATGTGAACATCTAAGCACCAAGATCTATGTATCTAGATATAAGCAACGGGTGGATATACATCCAAAGAGAACATACCCTTGAAGAGTGACAAAGCATTGTTAACGAAACTGATTTTGTGGTTGATGTAGTCATACACTTGCTGATCTCAAGATCGCGATGAAGTCCAGCGAGTCCAGCAGGTCCAGCACCAGCACGTCCAGCAGGTTCAGCACCACCAAGTCCAGCACCACAAAGCAGCGATACATCCATGATCACACACACGTCCGGTACCCGACAACCTCCGCATCCTGATGACCCACAAGTATAGGGGGTGTATCGCAGTATTTTCGAGGGAAGTGAACCCCAATTTATTGATTCGACACAGGGGGAGCCAAAGAATATTCATAAGCCTTAACAACTGAGTTGTCAATTCAGCTACACCTGGAAACAATCTTACTCACAGCAGTTTATCAGTAGCAACAGTTTTGTAGTATCAATAGTAAAAGTAAAGACGATAGTAACAATTGCAGTAAACAGTAGGATTGGAGCGCGGTAGGCATAGGGATGGATGGACGGGCGTTGCATGGACAAGACAATTCATATAGCAATCAGAACATAGGGCATTTGCAGATAAATAAGACAAAGCATCTAAGTACTAAATAATCCTAGGCATGTCTTCCATATATAGTCATACGTGCTTGCAATGAGAACTTGCACAACATCTTTTGTCCTGCCAGCCCATTTGCAGCGGGGCCTCAAGGGAACTACTGGCAATTAAGGTGCTCCTTTTAATAGAGCACCAGAGAAAAGCATTAACACTCTATGAACACATGTGATCCTCACATCAAAGCCATTCCCTCCGGTTATCCCGATTTCTGTCACCTCGGGGCCATTGGTTCCGGACAACAACGTGTGTATACAACTTGCAGGTAAGACCAAAAACAATATTATCATAATGAATCAATAACATGGTCAAATCTGAAATCATGGCACTCGGGCCCTAGTGATAAGCATTAAGCATAACAAGTCGCAACAAAGTCAAAAAGCACTAATAGTAGATACTAGGCACCAAGCCCTAACAATCCGATGCCATTACATGAATGATCTCATCCAATCCCTACCATCCCCATAGCCTACAAGGGGGATTACTCACTCATAGATGGGGGAAACATGGATGGTCGATGGAGAAGCGATGGTGATGATGATGGCGATGATCTCCTCTAATTCCCCGCCCTGGCAGGGTGCCAGAACGGAGTTTATGGTTCCGAATCATGGAATCTGGTGGTGGCGGCGGAACGAAACTCTTTCTGGAAAAACATCGACCCCCCTTGAGTTTTGAGGTC
This sequence comes from Avena insularis, assembly GCA_023614405.1. Classification (NCBI taxonomy): domain Eukaryota; kingdom Viridiplantae; phylum Streptophyta; class Magnoliopsida; order Poales; family Poaceae; genus Avena; species Avena insularis. The sequence goes on along the minus strand of CM042690.1, from coordinate 160,514,664 downwards.
AGAAGGCAACTTATAGGCGAAGAGGGAGACCGAGGGGGTGTCTGGGGCGGCCAGACCACCACCTGGTGCGGGCAGGCCTAGCCCGTATGGCCAAGTGGTGTGGCCTGGGCCCAGCCCCACTCCGTCTTGTATTCTGGCTCCGTGAGTCTTCTGGCGAAATAGGATTTTTGGCATATTTTCCGGGATTTTTCCTGATAGTTCATTTTCTGTACAAAAACTAGACACCTAAGTAATTCTGCTGAAAACAACATCAGTCTGTGTTAGTTGCATCCAATTCACAAAAGTTTAGAGGAAAAACAATAGCAAAAGTGTTTGGGAAAGTAGATACGTTTGGACATATCAACTCCCCCCAAGCTTAGCTTATTGCTTGTCCTCAAGCAATTCAGTTGAAAACTGAGTGCGATAAAAGAAACTTTCACGAACACATTTGCTTCATATGATGTATATATTCTCAGCATATGAGCAACTACTTAGACAATTCATAATAAGGAGTATGCAACTAAGTTTACTTAATAGGCAATGCAAGCTATGAAGAGATCCCAACTCAAAAATAATAAGTAGCATGAAACATAAACATAAGCAACATTACAATGCTCATAACAAGATATGATAGAGTGGTATCTCACTTGCCTTTGATTATGAATGCCAAGGCACCTCTAAAGTTCAGGTGAAGACTAGAAGTAAAGATATCAAAGATACAAGCATCAAAGTCATAACACAAATAATCAAGTTTTGAGACAAGCACATTATACTAAGAATGACAACTATGCTCTCAAGAAAGTGCTCATAGAATGGGTGGTGACTCAGCAAGGAAATGAAAAAGGTTTTGAATAGTTTGAAAGGCTTCCAAATGCTGAAAGTATGGTACTCATTAACTTTGAGCTCTCATTGCCCCTATCATGAGCATCTTTAATATGGTTAAGGTGAAAGTGAGGTCCAATATGAGTTATATGCTTGACAAACTATAAACTGGAAATCTCATGTCCCTTGAGTACGAGGGCCACTCCTCATGCTACTCAACTTTAGTTACCAGTAAGTTCTTGTCATCGTAAATACGTGCGTATCATAGAGAACCGCCAACGAGGTACCCCTTGCCCGATGATACGGAAGAATCCCCATATCAAAATGACAAGGCAAGCAGACAATGGGTATCTCAACAATCTTCTTATTTACCATGGGAAAATGGTGCTTTTTTCTCTCTTTCCTCTTTTCTCATATCTCTCTTTTTATTTTTATTTTTATTTTTCTCAATAGCTATCTCTCTTTTTTATAAGAAGAATGCTTCATAGATACTCATTATGGTTACGCTGCAGGTTTCCACCATGACAGCATGGATTAGACTAGCAGCCCAGGCGTTTCTCTAAAACACATACATAACTCCATGGACTTACAAGATCCCCTTTTATTTCACACCGACGACATCCGCAAACAAAAGAGCATGATATCAACTGGGTATATATTTATAGGTGTTGAAAGCGTTCCCCGTGATAGCACGGTTCTGCTAATCCCCAGCCTATAATTTGCAAGCATATAACTTTCATGGACAGTCACAATGGTTCAGGTTTATTAGGTGCAGGAAATAAAGTGTGCCATCAAGTTCGTGAGAGCTTTACTAACTAACTTTCTCATAACAAGCAAACATTTTATTCGGAATAAAACAAGGCATATTGAATATGCACGGAACAGCAAATGATGCTAATAGGTAGGTATGGTGGACACTTTTGGCAATATTTGGTTTTAGGGAGTTGGAAACACGAGTAAAACATACTCAGTGTAAGTGAAGGCTAGCAATAGTAAGGGAGCGACAAACGAGAGAGAAATAGTTATCATAATCATGCTTGCAACAAAACAGGACTAATCATGGCATGAAAGTGATTCAAGACCCTCAAGGCAAAATAATTCATCGAGGCTTAACTGATTATTTCAGTCATATGCATGCGTGATCATGTGCCAAGTCAATTCAAGTGAAACATTCAGAGGAGGATACCACGGTGTCATACCAAGTTATGAATAGAGTAATGCAAGCAAACATTCATATGACATGCTACAAACTATTAGCAAGCTGGAACTAATTATAAGAAAGCAAGAACTACTAAGCATCCATAAATAACATACACCCTACACGAACAGGCTAAGCATGCCCACAATGATGAGTATATGTACAGAAATGAAAATAAATAGAGTTCGCGGTTAGCAGCAAGATGGAAAGCTATCAAGGCACCCAAGTTGTAAGTCCTATCTCGTTTTAAAGAAGCTGAGATGAATGCTAGATCATACGAGGATAACTTGTTGGCAGTTTTCCTAGCAAGAACACACTTGGAAATAAAGTAAGCAAAGTAGCGAATAGAAGGGAGATGAATGTTACGGATTTTCCCGCTCTCCTTCGAGAAGCTGCTCCCTTGGCAAATCTCTGCGTACAAGTCCATGAGTGATGCATGTTGCTCTTTAATCCTTCCACATGATCCCCATTGAGGTACCTTAATAGCTGCACAAAAATCATCGAGAGAAAGGTCGACAGCTATATTGTAAATTTTGTAGTGGACCGTGGGGTTAGGCAAAGAGTAACTAAATTGGAAATCCTGCACTACATACATCATTAGTTTCACAAATTGACAAGGTTCGTCTTCCAAAAAGTACTCCAATCCCGCATTAGCAACCAAAGTGTGGAAGTCCTGGGAAATTCCTGCAGCCCTCATGAATTCGGAGCATGGATAGATGGAAGGAAAAACTTCCTCCTCTTGGTGAACCTTCATAACCTCAGGCACCCTCAGTTCATGTTGGTTGAGTTGATGCTCATTCATCTTCTATTCTGAAATTTAAACATCTATTAAACAAGTGATTGCAAAGTGAATATATAATGAAGGGCACTACTCATAGGGACTTGTAGAGGCCTAAACATGCATCAAAAATATATCTCTAAGTATTGAACAAGCTTAGCAGATCTCATAACCTGTCACCTACAGCAGCAAAATACTCAAGATATAAACCACTAAACACAAATGTACTTGGACAAGCGGAGGAGTCACATACTGGAGAGAAAATGCTCCAAATTTCAGCAGCAAAGATGGGCTGAGCAAGGAGATCAAAAAATCAAGGGCAAGAACAGCAAGAACGCGATTTCGAGCAATGCACTGGTGTTTTCTCGGGAGAGAGAGAGCAGTGGCAAGTGAGAGAGTGAGTGGAGGGCCAGGGGTGGCCCACACCATGGCTAGGCGTGCCCCTGGGCTGGCCGCGCTATCAGGTGGTGGGCCTGCCTGGTGGGCCCCCCTGGTACCTTCCAGGCACTACTCTGCCCCTTTTTCACATACAAATTTAATATAAATTTTCTAGAATTTTTTGAGACACTTTTTTGGGCAATTTTCACGCATAGAAGAATGATTTTCTTACAGAAAGAAGTTTTTGGAATGATGCAAATACAAAACAAGGCTAGGACTTCAAAAGTTCTAAGACACTCTAACATGCAAGCAACTAACAACAGAGAAGAAAACTAAACGAAAGCAAAAACTAAATGGATAGAATAGAAGTAAGCGGAGATAATCATGGTGAAAACATTGTTTTTCTCAATGAAATCCTTTTTTTAACAAGGTTGATCAAGTCTTGTTACCAAAAAAAATTTATATGAAACAAAACTTTGTATTCCACTAATGATTATGTTACCTCAACTTTGATAGCAATGGTCCTAATCATAATAGTTTCAAAATTTTCTCTTGGTATGGGACAATATATCTCTCCAACTTTAATGCCCTCAACATGTTCAATTGAATTTAAACCATAAGTCCTATCAATCTTCTTGGGGAAATAGACAGTATGCTCCTTGTCATTAACATTAAAGGTCACCTTTCCTTGATTACAATTAATAACAGCTCCTGCAGTATTAAGAAAAGGTCTCCCAAGAATAATAGACATATTATCATCTTCAGGCATTTCAAGCACAACAAAATCAGTTAATATCAAGCAATTATGAGACACTTGAACAGGTACATCCTCACATATACCAATAGGAATAGTGGTAGATTTATCAGCCATTTACAAAGATATATCAGTTGGTATTAGTTTTTCAAGTTGAAGTCTCTTATAGAGAGAAAAAGGCATGACACTAACTCCTGCTCCCAAATCACACAAATAAGTTCTAACATAACTATTTTTTAATAGAGCAAGGAATAGTTGGAATCCCTGGGTCTCCAAGTTTCTTTGGAACCTTACCATTAAAGGAATAATTAGCTAGCAAAGTAGAGATTTCTTCATTAGGGATCTTCCTTTTATTCAAGACAATATCCTTCATATACTTTGAGTAAGGAGGCAATTTAATAGCATCAGTCAAAGGAATTTGTAGGAATAAAGGTTTCATCCACTCACAAAACTTATTATAGTGTTCATCTTCCTTTGACTTGTGTTTCTTATCAGGGAAAGGCATATGTTTTTGGACCCAAGGCTCTCTTTCACTACCATGTTTCTTAGCAACAAAATCTTCTTTAGTGTATTTAGTATTCTTAGTGTGCCCTTCAGGCTCTTCTTCAAATTTTTCTTTATCAGGAACATCATTTTATTCATTACCACTTTCAGTTTCAGCATCAGAGACAGATATACTACTAGGATCTTTGGCAGGTTCAGAGGGTTCTACAAAAGTTTTATGTTTCTTTTTTCTTTTCTTACGAGTAGTACCACTATTTTCAGCTTGTTGAGAATCCTGCTCAATTCTTTTGGGATGCCCCTCGGGATATAGAGGATCCTGGGTAGCAGCACCACTTCTAGTTCTAATTTCATAAGCTTGTTTTTCTTTGGCATCATTAACTAGCAACTCTTTTTGTACTTTAATAAGTTGATCTATTTGAGTTTGAACCATTTGAAAATGTTTAACAAGCATTTTAACATCATTAGATGTTCTTTCCGCAATATCCTTCAACTCAACAATAGCTCTAGTGTTTTCCATTAGATGATTTTGCACCCTTTTATTAAAATTATCTTGCTTAACAATAAAAATATTGAATTCTTCTAAGCATTGATCAAGAGGTTTAGAGTAAGGGATATCACCTTCATCAAAGTGTTGGAGAGAGTGTACCTCAATAGTGGATGAATGGGGAATTGGATTACATAATTCTTCTATAGGAGGTAAATTCTTGACATCTGCAGCTTTAATTCCCTTCTCCTTAAGACATTTCTTAGCTTCCTTCATCACTTCATCATTTAGTTCAATAACTCCCCTCTTCTTTGATGTTGGAATAGGCACAGGCATAATTGGTTTAGGTATAATTGTTTTAGGTATAGCTGGTTCAGGAGGAGTCAAATCTTCATAATTCTTGCTAATTTTAGCCATTAATTTTTCAGCTTCCTTGGGAGTCCTATTCCTGAAAACACAATCAGCACAACTATCCAGGTATGTCCTAGATTCTTCAGTTAGTCCATTATAAAATATATCAAGAAGCTCATTCTTAGGTAAAGGACATCCAGCATGTGCATGAATCAAAGCACAAAACCTTGCCCAAGTTCAGGCAATATCTCTTTTTCTCCTTGTTTGAAATCAAAAAGTTCCTACAAAATAGCATGTCCAGCACAAGGAGGAAAATATTTCTGCAGGAAGGTACTAATCAAGTTTTAGCTTCTCCTTTTAGTGAAAAAGGGAAAAATTTAGCAACAAAGTAGCTGCGCATCTTAATATCATCAGAAAATAGGCCACTCATGGTAGAAAGCTCAGTCATATGTGCTACCGCACTTTCATTCTTAGTCCCACAAAAAGGTTCTTTCTCAACAATAGCTATGTAAGATAGATCAAGAGAGAAATCATAATCCTTATCTTTAATGTTTATGGGAGATGCAGCAAACTTAGCATTAGGAGACAATTTGGGTTTAATAGTACGCCTCTCAAGGAGACTCTTAGCATCACTGCTATCATGGGTGTTTTGACATTCTTTAATAAATTCATCGGTCATCTCAATATAATCGTCTTCAATATCATAGCTCTCTCTAGACTCGGGTGAACTAACAGGTGTAGTAGTGTCTTCATTAGGAGTTTCAGTATTTCCAGCTATAGTTATAGCAATTGTAGCATCTAGGAAAGGACCTAATGAACCACTCTTATCAAGCACAGTAGAAGCAGCATCATAAGTATCAGAAGTTTTAGATTCAGCAGTAGTAGAAGTGTGTGTAGCATGTGTATGTGGTGGTGTAAGGAATTTACTCATAACAGATGGTGAATCAAGAGCAACAGAGGTGTTCAGAACCGTACCTCTTCTTGTAGTGGATGGTAAAATAGGAACCTTGCCATCACGAGACTTACCCATGATGGATGGATGACAGCGAACAATAGTGTTTCCAAGTGGACTTGATAAATAAAGCTATGCTCCCCGACAACGGCGCCAGAAAATAGTCTTGATGACCCACAAGTATAGGGGGTGTATCACAGTATTTTCGAGGGAAGTGAAACCCAATTTATCGATTCGACACAAGGGGAGCCAAAGAATATTTATAAGCATTAACAACTGAGTTGTCAATTCAGCTGCACCTGGAAACAATCTTGCTCACAACAATTTATCAGTAGCAACAGTTTTGTAGTAGCAATAGTAAAGTAATAGCATTAGTAAAAGTAAAGACGATAGTAACAATTGCAGTAAACAGTAGGATTGGAGCGTGGTATGCATAGAAATGGATGGACGGGCGTTGCATGGACAAGACAATTCATATAGCAATCAGAACATAGGGCATTTGCAGATAAATAAGATAAAACATCCAAGTACTAAATAATCCTAGGCATGTATTCCATATATAGTCATACATGCTCGCAATGAGAACTTGCACAACATCTTTTGTCCTGTGACCAAATTCATTTGCGGCGGGGCCTCAAGGAACTATCAGCAATTAAGGTGCTCCTTTTAATAGAGCACCAGAAAAGCATTAACACTCTATGAACACATGTGATCCTCACATCAAAGCCATTCCTCCGGTTATCCCGATTTCTCACTTGGGCCATTGGTTCCGGACAACAACGTGTGTATACAACTTGCAGGTAAGACCAAAAACAATACTATCATAATGAATCAATAACATGTTCAGATCTGAAATCATGGCACTCGGGCCCTAGTGACAAGCATTAAGCATAACAAGTCGCAACAAAGTCAAAAAGCACTAATAGTAGATACTAGGCACCAAGCCCTAACAATCCGATGCCATTACATGAACGATCTCATCCAATCCCTACCATCCCCATAGCCTACAGCGAGGGATTACTCACTCATAGATGGGGAAACATGGATGGTCGATGGAGAAGCGATGGTGATGATGATGGCGATGATCTCCTCCAATTCCCCGTCCCAGCAGGGTGCCAGAACGGAGTTTCTGGTTCCGAATCATGGAATCTGGTGGTGGCGGAAGAGCCGAACTCTTTCTAGAAAAACGTCGAACCCCCCCTAAGTTTTTAGGTCAGAAGGCAACTTATAGGCAAAGAGGGATACCGAGGGGGTGTCTGGGGTGGCCAGACCACCCCCTGGCGTGGCCAGATGGTGTGGCCTGGGCCCAGCCCCACTCCGTCTCATATTCTAGCAATGTGAGTCTTCTGGCGAAATAGGATTTTTGGCATATTTTCCGGAATTTTTCCTGATAGTTGATTTTCTGCACAAAAACTAGACACCAAAGTAATTCTGTTGAAAACAACATCAGTCCGTGTTAGTTGCATCCAATTCACACAAGTTTAGAGGAAAAACAATAGCAAAAGTGTTTGGGAAAGTAGATACGTTTTGGACGTATCACATCCTCACTCCAGTGATGCAGCGGAAGCAGCAACTCCTTTCTAGATAAAGCCACCGAGAACATGTATCTCGCTAATCCAAGACCATGGGGAATAATTTCTAGAGGGCAGAGAGATCCTTCACGAGGAGGTGTGATGTGAGAGGAGAGGGGGGCCTTTTATAGGGAGAGGGGGGCAGCCAAGGGCCATGGCATGGCAGCCATGTTGGGTGCCCCTACCTCTTCCACATTCATGTGGGTGGAGCTCCCACTCCCATAAAAAGCCTCCACTCAAAATTCCACTCACACATGCATTAATTTTCCACAAAAATTAGTGTATCTCTCATTTAATAAAACTATTTTATTTATTTTATTCAGAATTTTGTTAATTACATTAATTAACAAACATTCACATAAAACCCCATGCAACATTTCAATATCATGTGCAGACCAATTTCTGCAATTTCACCCGAAACAATTCCGTTTTCCATCGAAATGATTCCAGCACTTTCTTAAATCTTTATCTGAAACATATTTGCTCCAAATGGTGTCGGTATCCCTTAAGTGTGTCACCCTACGGTTCACAAATAATGCAGACATGATCGATACCCCTCTCCGATCAAAAATCAGCAGCGGGACCTTGAGATCCGTACTGACTCCCACACATTCAACGATGACTCTAGTGATCATGTGAACCTTTAACATCGTAACTACATCCCTTTGTCTCACCATATACTACATGTCCGAGATTCGATCATTGGTATCTCAATACACATGTATTAACGTTTAATTAATTATAGTGAAAATAAACATTTATCATAAACATGGAATAATAACCACTTTATTATTGCCTCTCGGGCATATTCCCTTCAAGATTCACATGGACCAACAAGCCGCTTGACCCAATTCACAACGTCCTTGTGAAGGAAATATGCCCTGAGAGGCAATAATAAAGTTGTTATTATGTATTTCTTGTATATGATAGGTGTTTATTTTGCATGCTATAATTGTATTGATAGGAAACGTCAATACATGTGTGTTTAATAAACAAAAGGGTTCCTAGTTATGCCTCTCTTATGTACTAGCTTGTTGATTAACAAGATGATCAAGGTTTCTCGATCATGGACATTGATGTTGTTAATAACAAGGTCACAAGATTTGTGAAATGATGTGATGAACATTAATTCAAGTATAGCATTACGATCAAGTCATTATGTTTACATTGCTATAACATCATACTTAAGTAATCTTTATCCTTAGACCATGAGATCATGTTAATTGCTAACACCTAAGAGCATCTTGATAACATCAAACGCCACACCGTAAACAGGTGACTATAAAGATGGGTTCAGAATGAAGGTGTTATGTTGAGGCTCATGGATCAAGAGTGGAATTTGTCAATCCCGATGTATAGATATACTCCGCCCTCTCGGTGATATCACATTAAGATAGCTTGCAAGCAAGTGATGTGATCACAAGAATGTTATATCACGGGAACGAGAAAAGAGTGCATGTCGGTAATGAGATCAAACTAGGTATTTGGATACCGATGATCGAATCTCGTACATGTATTATATCATGAGACAAAGGGATTAAGTTACTAGCGTTAAAGGTTCTCACGATCACAGAAGTCATCGTTGAATATGCAGGAGTCAGTATGGATCTCCAGGTCCCGCTTCTTATTATTGATCTAAGAGGAGTCTCAATCATGTCTGCATTATTCGCGAACCGTAGGGTGACACACTTAAGACTTACCGGACACCATTTTGGAGCACATATGTTTCAGACGAAAGAATTGGGAATTGTTTTGATAGAAACCAGAATTGTTTCAGGTGAAATTGCAGAAAGTGGTTCTTCATGTGATATTGAAATGTTGCAAGGGGTTTTATGTGAATGTTTGTTAATTAAAGTAATTAACAAAATTCTGAATAAATTTAATAAAAGAGTTTTATTAAATGCGAGAGCATTAAACTTAGAGAATTTTAATGCATTTAAAGTGGAGACTTTAAAAGGGAATGTGAAGAGGCATTTTAATGTGGATGGAGTTACCACCACATGAATGGAGGAGGTGAGGGGTCACCTCCATGAGGCATCGGCCATGGAGGGGGTACCCCCCTCCTCCTATAAAGGCCCCCTCTTCCTCCTTCTTCCTCACACCTCCTCGTGAAGGATCTCTCTCCCCCTCTAGAATTATTCCCCCATGGTCTCGGATTAGCAAGATACATGTTCCCGGTGGCATTTCGTCTGGAAGGAGTTGCTGCTTCCGCTGCATCGCTGGAGCAAGGAGGTGGAGGTTGTCCGGTGACTTGAACTTGTGTGCGAGGGCGGATGCGCTGCTGATTTGCGGCGCTCGGACTTCCACACGATCTTGAGATCGACAAGTGTACGCTACATCAACCATGAGTTCCTACTCGTTAACAAAACTCGTTGTCTTCGAGGGTAAGTTCTCAATGGATGTATGTCCACCCATTGCTCTGTATCTAGTAGATAGATCTTGGCGTGTAGTTCTCATTGTAGGAAATTTTTTGTTTTCTATGTTGCGGACCCAACAGTGGTATCAGAGCCTGATCTATGTGTAGGTGCTTTGCACGGGTAGTACACATATGTTTATATGTGGGCGATGATGATCATGTTATTGCATCTTTCATGTATTTTGGATATTGGTGGCATAGTGTGATGAAGCGGCACGGACCAACCTTACATGTCATCGTACATGAGACCGGTTCCATGACTGACATGCAACTTGTTTTGCATAAGTGGCTGGCGAGTGTCTGTCTCTTCTACTATAGTCAATATCTGATTTACAACGAGTTGCTAATAACTTGGTTATCCTCGTTGTGGTTCATGTTCGTAGGTAAGACCGGTTCTATCTCCGAAAGCCCTAAGCCACGTAAAAATTGCAATTGATAAATTAGAGGCATCCAGTTTAGATCGTTGCTGGGCTAGTGTCTTGATATGGTATTGTTGTAAGTAGATGTATGATAGATACTCTTACAACACACTCAACGTGTAAGTTCCATAGACCTTGGCCTTACACACAAAGGAATAATATAGATCATACCACGATTCAAATGATAGAGATCAAATGCATGGACCATATCATCTCACTTTACACATTAGATGTTAGCATCTTATACTACTAGTTTGGCGCTTTTAGTAGCATTGTAAGATGATCCCTCATTTAGATATCAAGATAAAATGTGTTCTTCCTTAAGTATGCACCGTTCTATGGATTGTGTTTCGAGACATCACGTGATGATCGGGTTTACTCGACTCTACGCTTTCATACAACGGGTATAAGACAATTTTACACACACGAGTACTAAGGTTCTTACTTCGCGAGCCTAGCATGTACAGACATGGCCTCGGAACACGGACCGAAAGGTTAAGCATGAGTCATATAGGTGATATGATGCCCATATAGATACTCGCCTTTGAAGCTGCACCGACTCACGTGATGATTGGACTTGGTGTAGTGGATTTGGTTCATGTAATCACCAAAAAGACACGAGGGATGTCGTTTTTGAGTGGGAGTTCATTAGTAATTTGGATTAGTTGAACTCACTCTATCATAAACTTAGTCTAAATAAACTTTACAAATTCTGTTGTAGATGGCACCACCTGCTTTTAATTTCAACGTGTTCATGGAGAAAGAGAAACTTGCTGCGAATGGTAGCAACTTCACCAACTGGGCTATGAATTTTAGGATTCTCCTCACTGCTGCACAAAAGCAATATGTGCTAGAGGCGCCTTAGGCCCCACTCTGATGCCCCTGACGAGGAAAAGAATGTCTATATAACTCGTCAGGAGGACCACAACTTAGTTCATTGCGGCATACTGTATGGGCTAGAGACAGAACTTCGAAAGCGTTTCAAAAATACCAATGTGTTTGATACCATGGGAGAATTGAAAATGATTTTCGATACCCATGCTGCCGTAGAGAGATATAATGCTTCTGAAAAGTTCTTTAGTTGCATGATGGAGGAGAACAGCTCCGTTAGTTAGAACGTACTCAAAATGTCTAGGTACGCTGATAAGCTTGTGTCCTTGGGAATAACGATTCCCATTGACTTAGGCATACATCGTGTTCTCTAATCTCTGCCACCTAGCTACAAGAGCTTCGCGATGAACTATAATATGCAGGGCATGAAGAAGTCTCTTCTCGAGCTTCTGTCAATGATTAAGACTTCAGAAGTGGAGATTAGGAAAGAACATCAAGTGTTGATGATCAATAATACCACCTGTTTCAAGAAGGATAAGAAAGGCAAGCACAAGGGAAAGAAGGGTGGCAAATCTATTGCCGCACCTGCAAAGAAACCCCGAGCTGGCCCTAAGTCTGACACCGAGTGTTACTATTGCAAGGGGACTGGCCATTGGAAACACAATTGCCCCAAGTATTTGGTGGACAAGAAGGCCGGCAAGGCAGACAAAGGTATATGTGATATACATGTTATTGATGTGTACTTGACTAGTACTCGCAGTAGCACCTGGGTATTTGATACGGGATCGGTTGCTAATATATGTAACTCGATTCAGGAGCTGCGGAACAAGCGACAGCTAGCAAGAGATGAGGTCACGATGCGGGTCGACAATGGATCAAGAGTTGATGTGATCACCGTCGGAACGCTGCCTCTCCATATGCCATCGGGATTAGTTATAAATCTGAATAGTTGTTATTTGGTGCCTGCACGGAGCATGAACATTGTATCTGGATCATGTTTGATGCAAAGTGGTTATTCGTTTAAGTCTGAAAACAATGGTTGTTCGATTTATATGGATAATATCTTTTATGGTCATGCACCTGTGTTGAATGGTTTATTTCTGTTGGATTTCGATAGTAGTATTACGCATATTCATAATGTTGATGGTAAAAAGATTAAACTTGATGATGATATATCTGCATATATGTGGCACTGTCGTCTAGGTCATATTGGCGTTAAACGCATGAAGAAACTACATTCTGATGGACTTTTGGAATCACTTGATTTTGATTCGTTTGATACATGTGAGCCGTGTCTTATGGGCAAGATGACTAGAACGCCGTTTTCTGGTTCAATGGAACAAGCGACAGATTTATTGGAAATCATACATACTGATGTGTGTGGACCAATGAGTGTGTCGGCGCGAGGTGGATATCATTATTTTGTTACTTTCATGGATGATTTGAGTAGATACGGATATATCTATTTGATGAAACACAAGTCTGAAACCTTTGAAAAGTTCAAGGAATTTCAGAATGAAGTGGAAAATCATCGTAACAGAAAGATCAAATTTCCGCGGTCCGATCGTGGAGGTGAGTATCTAAGTTATGAGTTTACCACACACATGAAAGAGTGTGGAATAGTTTCACAACTCACGCCAGCCGGAACACCACAACATAATGGTGTGTCGAAACGTCGTAATCGTACTTTATTGGATATGGTTCGATCTATGATGTCTCTGACTGACTTGCCACTGTCATTTTGGGGTTATGCACTGGAAACCGCTGCATTCACTTTAAATCGGGCACCGTCTAAATCCGTTGAAACGACACCGTATGAATTATGGTTTGGAAACAAACCTAAGTTGTCATTTCTTAAAGTTTGGGGATGCGATGTTTATGTGAAGAAACTTCAGCCGGATAAACTCGAACCCAAAGCAGAAAAATGTGTCTTCATAGGATACCCTAAGGAAACGATTGGGTATACCTTCTATCACAGATCCGAGGGCAAGGTTTTTGTTTCCAAGAATGGATCCTTTCTTGAGAAGGAGTTTCTCGCGAAAGGTGTGAGTAGTCGGAAGGTAGAACTCAAACAGGTTACTGAACCTTCTCTTCATGAAATGGCGAGTAGTGCAGCACTGGAAATTGTTTCGGAGTTGACTTCACCTAATGAAGAGAGAGCTAATGATATTGATCATGAAACTCCGAAAGAGGACACTACCGAACCTCGCAGGTCAAGTAGGACACGTGCAGCTCCTGAACTGTACCGCAATCCTATTGTGAGTTTCATGGTTGATGAAATGGATGACCCTGCGATGTATGAAGAAGCGATGATGAGCCTGAATTCCAACAAATGGCTAGAAGCCATGAAATCCGAGATGGAATCCATGTACGAAAACCAGGTTTGGACCTTGGTGGACTTACCTCACGATCGAAAGGCCGTTGAGAATAGATGGATTTTCAAAATAAAAACTGATGCTGATTATAATGTGACCATCTATAAGGCTCGACTTGTCGCAAAGGGGTTTTGACAAATTCAAGGAGTTGACTACGATGAGACATTCTCTCCCGTAGCGATGCTAAAATCGGTTAGGATTATGTTAGCAATTGCTGCATATTTTGATTATGAAATATGGCAGATGGATGTCAAAACTACGTTCCTCAATGGTAATATTGAAGAAGAGTTGTATATGATACAACCTAAGGGTTTTGTCGATCCTAAGGATGCTAATAAGGTATGCAAACTTCAGCGATCCATCTATGGACTGAAGCAAGCATCCCGGAGTTGGAATCTCCGCTTTGATGAGGTGATCAAAGATTTTGGATTTGTCCAAACTTATGGAGAGGCTTGTATTTACAAGAAAGTGAGTGGGAGCAATGTGGCATTTCTGATATTATATGTGGATGGCATATTATTGATTGGAAATGATATAGATCTTTTAAACAGTGTTAAAAGTTATCTAAACAGCAAATTTTCGATGAAAGACCTTGGTGAAGCGTCATACATATTAGGCATTAAAATCTATAGAGATAGATCAAGGCGCCTAATTGGGCTATCGCAGAGTACATACCTTGATAAGATATTAAAGAAGTTTAATATGGACGTAAGTAAGAAGGGGTTCTTACCTATGTTGCAAGGCAAGACATTGAGCAAGACTCAAAGTCCGGCTATAGCAGAAGAAAGAGAGATAATGGATAAGATCGGCCATAGGCTCTATAATGTATGTCATGCTATGTACAAGACTGGATGTGGCACATGCTATTAGTTTGACTAGTAGGTACCAATCTGATCCAGGTTCGGAACACTGGATAGCGGTCAAGAATATCCTTAAGTACTTGAGAAGAACTAGGGATATGTTTCTTATATACGAAGGTGAAGAAGAGTTGGTCGCTAAGTGTTATGTCGATGCTAGCTTTGAAACCGATTCAGATGACTCTAAGTCTCAATCCGGATATGTATTTCTCTTGAACGGAGCAGCAGTTAGTTGGAGGAGTTCCAAACAACCTGTGGTGGCTAGATCAATGACGGAGGCGGAATATGTTGCTACTTCAGAAACGGCGCAGGAAGCGGTTTGGATGAAGGAGTTCATAAAGGAACTAGGTGTGGTTCCTAGTGCATTGGACCCAATGGTGATCTATTGTGACAACAATGGAGCCATAGCCAATGCCAAGGAACCGAGGTCTCACAAGAATTCCAAGCATATTAAGCGCCGGTTTCACTCCATCCGCGAGCATGTCAAGGATGGAGATATAAAGATTTGTAAAGTACACACGGACCTAAATGTAGCAGATCCATTGACAAAAGTTCTCCCTAGGGCAAAACATGATCAACACCAGAACTCCATGGGTGTTAGATTTATCACTATGTGAACTAGATTATTGTCTCTAGTGCAAGTGGGAGACTGAAGGAAATATGCCCTGAGAGGCAATAATAAAGTTGTTATTATGTATTTCTTGTATATGATAGATGTTTATTTTGCATTCTATAATTGTATTGATAGGAAACGTCAATACATGTGTGTTTAATAAACAAAAAGGGTTCCTAGTTATGCCTCTCTTATAGACTAGCTTTTTGATTAACAAGATGATCAAGGTTTCCTGATCATGGACATTGGATGTTGTTAATAACAAGGTCACAGCATTTGTGAAATGATATGATGAACATTCATCCGAAGTATAGCATTACGATCAAGTCATTATGTTTACATTGCTATAACATCATACGAAGTAATCTTTATCCTTAGACCATGAGATCATGTTAATTGCTAACACCGGAAGAGCATCTTGATAACATCAAAATTCACACCGTAACAGGGTGACTATAAAGATGGGTTCAGTGCTATGAAGGTGTTATGTTGAGGCTCATGGATCAAGAGTGGAATTTGTCAATCCCGATGACGGATAGATATACTCTGGGCCCTCTCGGTGATATCACATTAAGATAGCTTGCAAGCAAGTGATGTGATCACTAGATTGTTATATCACGGGAACGAGAAGAGAGTGCATGTCCGTAACAAGATCAAACTAGGTATTTGGATACCGATGATCGAATCTCGGACATGTATTATATCATGAGACAAAGGGATTAAGTTACTAGTGTTAAAGGTTCTCACGATCACAGAAGTCATCGTTGAATATGCAGGAGTCAGTATGGATCTCCAGGTCCCGCTTCTGATTATTAATCTGAGAGGAGTCTCAATCATGTCTGCATTATTCGCGAACCGTAGGGTGACACACTTAAGAGTTACCGGACACCATTTTGGAGCACATATGTTTCAGACGAAAGAATTGCAAAGCGCGGTAATTATTTCGATAGAAACCGGAATTGACGCTGAGCAGGGGATATATCAAGAAACCCAGGAGCACTACCCAGATCCTTCTCTCGCTTCAACTGAGCCGCCAGGCAAGCACTACCACATGCTTGCATACATATAGTACCTATTGCCTCTACCTTATTCTTGCATCATTGAGTCGCGATTGCATTAAACTGAATCCCAAGTATTGCATAGCCTTTACTTTTAAACCCCACCGAAGCTTGTCCTCCATCCCATGAGCCATTACTACAGGAGTTGTATGAGCCATGCGGGTCGTAGAACAGCATGTGAAGGGTATGTGAGTGTCTGATGGATAACGAGGTACCTAAACAACTTAACCTGAGTAGTAATGGGATAACTAATGAAAGTGGCACCGGTGAGCAATATCTGCTATTTGGTTTTTCATGCTCACTTGTGTCCGTGGGACCCAGTACTTGATTCCTGTTCCTTGAATATTCAGGCTATCCACATCAGGAGGCTTATGAACCCCCACAGGCAGCTTGATTCATTCTTATTTCTTGGGGCCACAAAGTAGTTTGGGGCTTTATTACTATTCTGTACTTATGCCATGCTTTTGCTTTATTTAAGATTGTGCGAGAGCACACTGTCTTTTTTGGCGGAGTGTTTTCGCAGTATCGACAAGCCAGTCCACACTTTCGGGTTCCCGATCGTTTAGCCAGACGAAACCTTGAGTCCGTCGAGCCGGCTAACTTCAATCTTTGGTAGCTTAATGGGGTGGCCCCTGAAATATTTCTCAATCCTGTGATCGCTTTGTCGTGAATGCCTCGTTGGGTTTTGATTTGGTTTTTCCAGGTTGATCGAGTGTGTGTTGCTATTTGTGCACCCCTAGGTAAATCTTCAAAGCCGTGTCATGCGGTTATGGACGACTTGGAGCAGTTTCTCGATCATAGACAAGTATAACTAAAGTACCGCTTTTAATTTGACTAAGTACCTGACTAGTAAATAGTGCAACACTCATGGAATGGATAATAAAACTGCCAACGGATGGGGGGTTGTTCGTCCGCTTCCTCGTTGGTAAGCGAGGAGGAGGATGGATCTGTTAATATTACTGTTATAACTGTTGGTATTAATTCACGGACATCCGCTCATCCTTGGTTAGGCGGATGGTTAGCGTATCTATAGAATTGTTAGGTATTATCTTTTGCTGCAATTATTGCGTCACCCGTGTTGTGTCCCTTTAGAGGCATAAAGACTTCTTTGAGTACCCCTAGGGTCTCACACGATAAATTATTTGATTCAGATGAACAGGTAAACTCGCAAGATGGATATTGGGTGGAGGAGACGGACGATGTTGGCAACGATCACTCGGTGTAGAGATTCCGGGAACGGGGATCCGTGAGATCTGTGGGCGGGATGTGTTTATTTATGGGGCATCTTATGCCGATTTGCTTCTTATCCATACTCGGATCTTGTTTTCCGCTTCCGCCTGATACTCTGATGTTTGATGTATGAGGAGATATCCTAAACTATTATATCTATCTAGGATATTTGGATCTTGCCGTATGGCGTTGCAATATTTCTATTTCTTTTAGATGGAATGGCTCTGAGGACTGTTGTATGGTGGCTTGCATACATACTCATTTGTGTATGTAGTTGATCCCTTCGCCTGCCGATTACGCCGCCCGTTCTTGTCCCGATGTTTGGAAATGGTTAGGACGGCCGAAAGGTCTACCTGTGAGTGGCATTTGGGCCCCACCGTACTATTTAACCATTTCCGCTCATCCAGGCTTGTAACTAGGAGCGTAATTCACCGAGGTAGTTACAGCCCTGGACCAGGAGGCGGACCTTGTGGGGCTGTTAGCTGACGCCTGGTTCCATAGATTCTCCCTAGAGACCTCCGTTATGGAGATCTATAAGGGAGAGGAGGCATTCTAGAGACAGCGGAGTCGCCAAAACTGGATCGTTCAGGGGGAGCCGAACACGGCGTACTTCCATGCTGTTGCAAATGTCAAGCGTAGGAAGTGCTCGATTCCCTGCTTCGGGGACGCGGAATCTTTTCTAGAGGACCAGAGAGATCTCGTCCCATATTTATGCATTCTATAGGGATCATTTATCCGCAGCCCCAGGGTCAGGACTTGCGCTGAGTAGGGATTTTTAGTCTAAGGGTGCCAAGGTGACGCAGAGGAGAACTAGGAGCTAACCCTCCCTTTTCTTCATACCGAGGTTGCCAAAGTTATCAAGTCCATGAAGACCAACTCAGCGCCTGGACCAGATGGGTTGCCAGTGATTTTCTTTCAGACCTTCTGGGAGCAGCTCCGGCCGGTGATTATCCCGATGTTTCAGGAGTTTTACACTAGGACTCTTGTTATGTCTCGGCTTAACTTTGGCATGATTACGCTAATTCCCAAGCTAGTGGGGGTCATAGATATTCGCCAATTTCGCCTGATCACTGTGATCAATGTCATCCAACGGATTTTCTCGAAGGTCTGCACCATCAGACTCCCCATCATGGAATGCTTGACCCATCCTCTTCAGTTTGCCTTCTTGAAGGGGTGCCTAATTCATGATGGAGTACTCGCGCTGCATGAAATTATTCATGAGGTGAAGGTACTCCATCAGAAAGGGGTGTTCCTCAAGTTAGACTTTCAGAAGGCCTACGATAAACTAGACTGGGCGTTCCTTAGACAAGTCCTCGAATGTCGAGGGCTTGATGACAGGGTGATCTCTTGGATTATGCAATTTGTCATGAGTGGTAGCACATCGATCAACATCAACGAGGAAGTGGGTCCATACTTTTGACCCTCCTATGGAGTTAGACAAGGGGATCCGATCTCTCCCCTTCTCTTCAGCTCTGCGGTGGATGCCCTGACAGAGATCTTGGACAAAGCCAAGATTGCTGGCCACATCTCGGGTGTGGTAGGGAATCTAATCCCTGGAGGAGGAATTGCCCACCTCCAGTATGTGGATGATACTATGATCATGCTATAGGGGTCGAAGCTTGACATCATTAACCTCAAGTTCCTACTTCTATGCTTTGAGTCCTTGTTGGGCCTCAAGATCAATTTCGACAAGAGCGAGGTGATGATCCCGGGCTTCCCCGAGGAGGAGAGGCAGCGCATCATAGACCGCTTGAACTATCGGTTAGCGGACTTTCCCAGTACCTATCTAGGAATGCCCATGCGCGACTCTCGGGGTGATAATCCGGGATCTTGCTCCCATGGTCGCAAAGGTGTGGTCCAAAGCCAAACGGCGTGCGTGCCTCGCATCCAAGGGCAGTAAGACGATCCTGATTAACTCCTGCCTGTCCAGTCTCACCATGTATCAGATGGGCCTTTATCTACTCCCTGAGGGAACCCACGCAGACTTTGCGAAAGGGCCGTCTCAGTTCCTTTGGATTGCTAGAGATGGGCACCAGAAGTATCACATGGTGAAATGGGTGGATATCTGTACCCCTCAAATCCTTGGGGGTTTAGGAGTCCTTGACTCTCGCCATTTCAATGTGGCCTTGTTATTGAAGTCGGTCTGGCAGATCCTCCGAGATGATGGAGGCCTTTGGCTCCAACTCATCAAGGCTAAGTACCTTTAGGGCCGCCCCTATTGGCGTGTGAACGCCGGTAGGGGTCCTAGTTCTGGCAGGCCATCCAAGACATTAAGCACTTCATCCACCGGGGTGCTATCTTCATGGTGGGAAATGGACATGAAGTCCTGTTTTGGCTTGACCCCTAGTTACAAGGGGTATCCCTCTATTAGGAATTCCCCGCATTATTTGCCATCTGCGCAGCTCCCACGATGTTGGTTACCGAGGCAGTCCATGAAGGCCTCTAGAACATCTCGTTCCGGAGATCCTTCAATGATGCTGAGGTGGCTGACCTCCTGAGGAGAGGGATAAGGTAACTTGGGCCCAGTCTCCCTCGGGAGCCTTCTCAGTTAGTTCGGCTTATAGAACCCTCTTCCAGGGCCTAGAGTTACCTTGGATGACGCACCTTTGGAAATCTCCCCTACCCCTGAGTTTGCATATCTTCCTGTGACAGCTGCTACGGGATCGTCTTCCTTCCGGGGTAGAGGTGTCGAAACACAATGGCCCCGGAAATGGGTTGTGTCTGCTATGTGGGACGCCGGAGACGTGCACCCACATTATGTTCACATGTCTTGCCACTCAGTTTCTGTGGAACTTTATCCGAGAAGTGCTAGAGCCTACTTGGCAGGCCCAAGATCTCGGGGAGTTCCTAAAAACAAAGGCGAACCGTACCGGTAGGAGGCGCCACCTCTTCTGATTGGTGTTTGCGGCCATTACATGAACTTTATGGAACATTCGAAATAAGATGGTGATTGAGCGGATCTTTCCTCGCCGCCCCTCTGACTTTGTGTTTTCTTTGCTTGCCTACCTACAGCAGTGGTATCCTCTGTCTAGGCAGCGGGACCATGAGAGCGTGGACGACATCCTGCAGGCTCTTAGGGCGTCGGCGCAACGCTTCGCGGCGCCTATTAGTGCTTCCACGGCCTTGTAGCGGGAGCGCCCTTCCGGCTCCTCTGTTTCTTTTGTCCCTTTGTCTTGGGCATGATGTGCTGTGGCCCTAGCGGACTCTCTTTTTCTTTTCTTGTTGACGCTTGGGTGTCGGTGACTTGTTTGTATTCTGGATGGTCGCTGCTTTATTTATAAAGCTAGGTATAAAGCCTGTTTCGAGAAATTACCTCGTTTGATCTGCCGTTGTGTGGCGTCGATACGCGCCATGCCATTGCCTGGATTTGACGGGAAGGCTGTGCAGAGTGTAGTTCAAGGTCAGTTTGGTGTACTGGCGCGGCAGATTAGTTTGCTAGCTGGATAGAACATCTGCAAGAAAATTACGAAATTGCTGGTCCATGAACAAGCATGGAACTCACATATATAGCTACTCCCTTTGGTCCATATTATTGTTCTTAACTTTGTCTACGAATCTAGACAAAGTTAAGAACAATAATATGAACTCGAGGAGTAATATAGTGTTTTTTAAGATCGCGCGAATGCGCTCAGACAAAACAAAATGTGGGTATCGATCGAGCGCCACGCCACGAAGCCTCCCCTGACTCTGTCCCGCGCCGTCTCGATCGGGTGCGATCATATGGCCCCGCCGGCCGTGGCGACACCGTTCTTGATGTACATGCTCAAGCGAACCTGATTCGCCGCGATCCAAAGCGAACGTGATTCGTTCCCGCGCAGCTCGGCGTCGCGGTAGCGATGGGAAATAGCCAAAAGGGATCAATCAATCGATCGGGTTCCCACCGGAAATAAACAAAACAGATATGGTAGTATGTACATATTCTGATTCCCGCGTGTGTCGATTCGATTCATCTTTTACATATTCTGATGATTCCCGCGTGTGTCGATTCGATTCATCTTTTACATATTCTGATGATTCCCGCGTGTGTCGATTCGATTCATCTTTGTTTTCAAAAAATTCTCAAGTTCGGCCTGCTTCTGGCCCAGCTCGCGCGCCGCTGAAGAACAGGGGAGGAGATATAAGACCAACCACACTGTTGGCGAAAAGCGATTCATAGCCTCAATTGAATCGGTTCAATACAGTGTGGAGCTCTGGTTGAATCGGCTCATGCAGAAAAGCGACGCATGCAGTTGAATCGACTCAAAGCGGTTCAAAGCATTTAAATACAACTTTACGTCTGACACAAGCAGGAAAGAGCTCAGCCACCACGTCTAAATGGGAAGGATGGAGACAAAGAAAAGAGCTTTTTTATAACTCTTAGGCCCATGTATATAGTGTTAAACCGGTTCCATACACTACAACCAATTCAGACCAATTCGTTCTTTTTCTTGAACGTGTGGCTGGTCTAATAAATTGGAAATCCAGCTAGGGCTCTCGCCCAATTCTCGGCCGCCCGCGCCGCCCCTCTCTTCTTCCTCCTCTCCGCGACTCCCCCGTCACTCTCCAGCCGCCACAGCAGAAGAGGACGAGGCATCACAGCCTCCGGCGACGTAACAGTCCTAGTTCGCGGGGAAGCCAACCGGGGAGGCGCAGCCTCGCTGGCGAACAAGCTCCCGTCCCCTCCTCCTCCCTCCTCCTTGAGGCGCCGCCAACGGTGACACGGCCCTCGCCGCCGGCTCCTCTTCCTCCCGCTCCCAAGTAAAGGTCCGCACGCCAGCTCCTCTGTTCTTCATCCAGTTGATTGATTGGTCCCGGATTCGATTCAAATTCTTCGACCAATTCGGCTCAAATCCGCCTCTGACTCGCGCGCGCGGGCGATTTTCAGGTCTGCCACCCACGGTGAGCAACGCCCTCGCCGCCGGCTCATCATCATCCTATCCAGAGTAAGGAACGCACGCCACCTCCTCTCTTCTTCATCCAATTGATCCAGGATTCGATCCGAATTTCTAGATCAATTCGATTCCATTCCGCCTCTGACTCGCGTGCGCCGGCGATTTTCACCCACCGTGAGCAACCCCCTCGCCGCCGGCTCCTCATCATCCTCTCCAGAGTAAGCTACGCACGCCAGCTCCTCTCTTCTTCATCCAGTTGATTGATCCCGGATTCGACTCCAATTCTTAGATCGATTCGATTCGATTCAAATCCGCCTCTGACTCGCGCACCCCGGCTATTTTCCAGGAATCGGAGATTTGGCGGGTGCGCGGGCGCCAGATTTCCCTCCCTTCCTTCCTTCCTTCCTATGGCTGCCGATTATCGACGTATATGACCGGATCAATAGCGAAAGTACAGGATTCGACATCATCCGGAGCAAGAATCAATTCGGATTTGCTCGGGTGTACATTTGAATTATTATCATTTCGGAATAACCACAGCGATAATCGTCCGGGAGCTCGTCTAGTTCGAGCCGGATTAGAACCCCCTACCTTACGGACTGCTGCTTCCGGTGCGGCTCTTGTACATTTATACATAGCGGAAGAATCAGGACGAGCGCTGGGTTCTCGTCAGGGCATCAGTCATCACCTGTAATAGTTGTCCACGGCTGTCTGAAAGATTCAAGGGAAAAAAAGATCTGAAGGTGTGCGGTCCGGGTCTACATGGAGCAGGAGAATAACGATAAGAGCAGCTCCCAGAGCCAGAGCCAAGTAAGTCTTCTTGCATCATCACATGTTGATCGCTTTGTTCATATTTTGTTGTCTTCCGTTCTTTTCATATTCCACTATACAGATAGCTGTATCTTGAACTTGTATTACATGTTTAGAGCCTGAACACGTTTGTGCTCATACATCAGGATTCAGGCCTGATGCATGAGAAAGCGCTGTTTCGATTCGTAGCTGTTTTTTCTTCTAGCAAAAAATACAGAAGTACTAAAACGTTGTTCTTTTTAGAATCAGTAAAACGCAACATGCTTTTCTATTTTACAGAAACGAACATGTGTGTAAGCCCATACGTGGAGACATGTTCTTCATGCTTCTGTGATACACCAGTGGAGGTTTTACTTGTTTAGCATTCCATTATCAGTTTATATGGTACTTGTACTAATTTTGTGTTTAACTGTAAAACTGTTTTAGCGTGTCTGGTAAAAAATCAGCTACTTGTTTACAACTCCTCTGGTGCAGCTGCCCACAATATGTGGTAATGAACATTTCAGATCTGCAGTGCATGGGCTCCATGTCTGTATTAATGATCTGGATATATCAGCTCAATACCCCTATTTTATACAAACATGAACATTTGCTTGAGAAATCTGAATGGCACCAGATCACCCACTTACCAATAGCAAGTGTCCCTGTGAGATATTTCACTTTGTCAAACGCTAGATTGCTCTTTTGCCGCTCTCTGTAACTATTTTGCTGTTTGGGATTTCTGTTATATGGCAGCTAAATAATGGATCCATAATTTATGTTGCAGCAATTAGAGGATGAAGATAGGCTCAGCATGCTAACTGATGATATTTTACTGCCTATCTTGGGGAGAGTCAGTTTACGTATGGCTGCAAGGACATGTGTGCTCTCTACACGGTGGAGGCATCTGCCTTGGTTGCTGCCTGAACTCAGCATCAATGTCAAGGACTTCCTATCAGTTGTTAGGAATAAGCTCTACATGCATTTGAGAAGATCAAGGAAGCCGTAGAGGTCGAGGCGGAGGGGAAGCAAAAATCCCTACGCACAACTTGGAGGGGTGAATATAAAATCGTGGTGGCCTTAGTGAGGAGCATGATGAAAATCAAAGGCTTGCCAGTAAAGTTCTGGGGTGAGGCAGTCAACACAACGGTCTATTTGCTGAATAGGGCACCGACCAGGAGTATGCTTGGCATGACTCCGTATGAAGCATGGTATTGGATAAAGGCCTCGGTTGATCATCTTCGCACTTTTGGATGCGTGACGCATGTCAAGACGGAGTCCGGCCATAAAGGCAATTTGGCGGATCGACGTTCTCCAATGATCATGACTGGCTATGATGAAGGCTCAAAGGCATACCGTCTATGCAATCCTTATACCAATAAGGTGGTCGTCAAGGACGGCGTAGTCTCTGAGGAAGAAAAATCATGGAATTGGGGCTCCAACGAACCGGGATATCCAACTTTTCACGTCATGTGGAATTTCGCTGAACTGGTCAATGGGATTCGCGGACTCCGTGAGAAGCTGGAGGAGATCTCTATCGTGAGGTGTTTCCTCCGCGTGGCGTCGCCGCGTTACTCGACCGTTGTCTCGGCGATCGAGCAATGCGTTGATCTCAAGACTCTCACGATGGATGATCTAGTTGGACGGTTCAAGGCGCACGACGAGCGGATGAAGATCACCTACGGCGACGAGAAAGTGGATGAGCATCTCATGCTTATGGCTCGAGCATTGTTCGCCAAGGAGAAGAAGGGCGATAAAGCATCCAGCAGCAGGAGTGATAAAGAAGATTCTCGCCCAGCGAAAAAGTATATCGCAGGGGAGGACGAGGACGAGGCTCCGTCGCGGAGGAAGTTTGACATAAAGAAAGTAAGATGTCATAACTGCGGCGAGCTCGGTCACTTCAAGAAGGATTGCAAGAAATCGTCAAAGGAGAGGGCTCTCATCGCCCAGGAAGGAGATGATGGATCGATGATGCTGATGCTCGAAGTAACTGAGTTGAAGGATGAGGAGGATCCTCCATCACCGGGTATGGAGATTGTGGCACAAGTGGCTCACGATCTACCGTGTGTGGATCACGAGGAACGGAGTGCCCCGTTTCCACGTGAAGCTATAATTCAGGCAAGTGAAGCTTTGGGACTCGTTCATGGTGGTGTATGCGGTCCAATTTCACCCGCAACCCCGTTCGGCAATGAATACTTCATGCTTGTGGTAGATGATCACAGTCAATACATGTGGATTGTGTTGATGAAAAGTAATGATCAAGCTTTACATGCATTCGAGAAGATCAAGGAAGCCGTAGAGGTCGAGGCAGAGGGGAAGCAAAAATCCCTACACACAACTTGGAGGGGTGAATATAAAACCGTGGTGGCCTTGGCGAGGAGCATGATGAAAAGCAAAGGCTTGCCAGGAAAGTTCTGGGGTGAGGCAGTCAACACGGCGGTCTATTTGCTGAATAGGGCACCGACCAGGAGTATGCTTGGTATGACTCCGTACGAAGCATGGTATTGGATAAAGTCCTCGGTTGATCATCTTCGCACTTTTGAATGCGTGGGGCATGTTAAGACGGAGTCCGTCCATAAAGGCAATTTGGCGGATTGACGTTCTCCAATGATCATGACTGGCTATGATGAAGGCTCAAAGGCATACCGTCTATGCAATCCTTATACCAATAAGGTGGTCGTCAAGGGCGGCGTAGTCTTTGAGGAAGAAAAATCATGGAATTGGGGCTCCAATGAACCGGGATATCCAACTTTTCACGTCACATGGGATCTTGAGTATGAAGAAAATATGGATCAACCAAGCTTATCCTTGTCAGCAAGTTCGGGCCCAGAAGACGTTGAAGGCCTAGGGGGAGCTCCAGGCGTGGATACCAGGCCAGAAGCACTAGGGATTCTCCTAGAAGACAAAGAGTTTGAAGAAAAGGCTAGTCCGTGGCCAGAAGATATGAAACTGGAAGGGCGCGCAGATGCATGTGCAGCGATACCTGCACTTGTTTGCCCATCAATTATAAGAGGAGGGGGAGCTGAAGCGATCCTAGCAAATAAGCCAACAAGGCCAGAAGGCGATGGTCCAAGAGTGTGCACTGGTGGCCAGACAGATGGAGAAGACCCAACAATAGGGGGTGTAGATCCATCAAGAGCCTTTTCACATGGTATAGAGAAGCTAGAGGGAAACATGCTAGAAAGAGATTTAAAAGGAAAAGACGAATCACTACAGGTAGGCAATCTGTGCATTGCTACTCCATATGAGCCAGAAGACGGTGTTGGTCAGGAGCAGGTAAAAGTCAGAATTGCTAGTCACGAGCTAGTTTTGCTAGTCAATCAACATGAGCTAGCTCCTACCTATTTGTTCTATTGCATCCAAGAGTATCGGCAAGCATACGATCAAATATGCGAGACATCGATGAGAAAGTACTTCATCAAACCAAGTATAATATCTCAAGGCGCGGGCAAAAAGGACTGTCGGCGTGAAAGCGTGGAGAAGGGCGCGGACAAAAGGGACGGTCGGCGTGAAGCCATGGAGAAGCTGACAAAAGCAAAGTCAGTGACATGGATGCTGAGAAAGGAAGCGGCAAAAGCAATGCTGTGGATGACACCCGCGAGAAGCAACGTGTACATTTGGGATCCAGGTGGATGTTGAAGGGCACATCGTGCTTAGGGGGTGATTGTTAAGCACTCCGTGTCCGGCACCGGCATGGTGTCACGTATACAAGTCGTATACGTATAGGATTCCTAGCAATACACCGAGGTGTGTGTGTTGAGTCCAATCCGTATACTTGCATGTAACTGAGTACTACTAGGATTAGAGTTGGGCTAGTAGTCGAGTCAGCATACTAGAATCCTAGTATATATATGCATGTACCCCGGGTTGTAAACACACCGTGAGTTGAGAAACAAAGAGAAACACCATGTGCGATACGCACCTGTTGCTATCAAGTATTTCTTGTGTGCGTGCGTGAGTATACTAGTTGGATCAAAAGAATCGATCAGCTAGCAGTACGTGCATATTGTGGCAAAGTTATCGGATACGTGCGTGTCGTCTCGTCGGAACTTCGTCGTTGGTGTCGTCGGAAAGTAGTCGACGATAGGGGTTGTGCTAACATTGATTCCATGCACCGAACCTACTGAGGCAAATGATACGGAGGAATTAGCTATGGTGTCTTTGACCAAAGCAACCAGGAGTTTCTTGGCTGATCAGCAGAGAGAATCCACCATCTCAAGTCTGCACCTTAAGCTTTACTTGATCAACACTTCCTTGTGCGAAGTTGGCTAACTGGTCAGTGATGCGGTCGATAACGGGTTGTTGAAAGATTTGGATCTCACCGTACTTGACAAGACAGATCCTTTGGACCGCAGTGATGAGGATATGCTGCAGCGAGCACAAGAAATAGATACTTTCTTCCGTGCCTACCCTAGTGTGCTCCACTGCCTCACAAAGCTGTCTCTACAAAATGCAGGCTTTGACAAATTGGACATGCACCATGTCTTGTTTATTTCTTCGCAGCAAAAAGCATCTAAGCCTTTGTTATTGTGATACCGGTATGTACTCTGTCTTTAAGATTGATGCACCCAACTCAAAACTTTGTGTTCTCGAAATCGACATATGTCGCTTTGAGAGGCTCGAACTGGTCTGCCTCCCAAAATTGGAGAAGTTCATATGCAGTACTTGGGAATCTAAGCATGTCCCTGTGACCTTTGGGTTTGTCCCATCTCTCGGGGAATTACAACTCTCTTGTGGAGCAACATATGATCAATGCTCATTTAAACTAAGTGAGCTTCTACATGGAACAACAAGCATACACACTTACATTGGATTTTCAAGGAGAAATTGTAAGTAACTATTTATTTTTCGTTAAATGGTATTTTCTTAATTCATCATGTTGTCACAACTATGAGAGTTATATCATCAATCTGTTTATGCATGTTACAGAACGAACACAGATTGTTAATCTCATTTGTGAGTTCATTCTTTTCTTTTTGTTTCGTTTATTTTTCTTAGGACGCGACTACAAAGTGGTTAGCTAGTTTTTACTCTTATCTTGTGGTCAGTTTCGACCAGGTTTCTTTCCTTTTTGGAAACGGAATCTTTCCGAAAAAGGAAAGTTGACAGAGACGTGAACTCCGGCGTGGGAAGCCATCGCTCCCGGAAAGCTCCCGCGCGGGAACGCTTTTGCTAGGACAGCTGTACAGGAAAAAAGATGTCCATCTTCTTCTTCCACAAGATATCTTCATCGGTGGGCATCTCCAAATAAGACATACATCTACTTCTTAATTTTTCAGATCTCCAGTCCAGATTACCTACACCCACATTTCAATTTTCAGATCTCCAGTCCAGATTACCTCTTGAACTCAAGATCTACATCTTCTGGACCTGACATAGATCGACTGGGCCTATAGATCTACATCTGATTACCTCCCCTATCTCAGGATCTACATCTAATTACTTCCCCCATCTCAGGATCTACATCTGATTTCCTCCAACGACCCTCTTTGTTACATGAAGCGAAATAGAAGAAGGAAGAATTGAAAGCAGTCATATTCCTAGGTATACTCACGTAGTATCATACTTGTGTGGTAGTATCGTGAACAAGTAGTATACACTCAATTCACATCATGTAGATTAAAGCCGTCGCGATAGTTAACTTAACATGAAGTAGATTCTGGTTAAGAACATTACTTAACATGAACATGATTATGGTGAGAACAAGCATCAAAATCTGCAGGTTGATAAACTGAAAAATCATCATGCATATGTTGGAACAGGAAAAGTAACCTGTAAAACGTTCATCTTAATGCATGTAGAACTAAAGATTCAATATGTATGATTCAACATTGGTGAGCAAGCAGCATACAGTATAACCAATATGGATGATTCAATATTGGTGAGCAAGCAGCATACAGTATAACCATTACTAGCATGTAGAACTTAGGTCTAGAAACTGGTTTTCTTATTCTAATTTACTTTGATCACATAACTTTTTTTTCTTGTCATTCACTGGGAGTTTTTGATATAGGTTGGACATCTGAGAACAGGCCTTGAATCTCTGGGAAATATGTGTCAACCTGCCATGAAGTACAAAATCTACATTAGTATTCTGATGAATAAAATTCTAAATTAATGAATAGTATGTAAAAGTAACATCAAATTCTACATGGAACTTTTGTACATTTTGTGTATAAATAGTTGAATTTGTACAAATTCTACATGAAACTAACATGACTGTACTATTGTACATTTTCCTAACATTTTCGCATATGTTGTGCAGATGGATATTGATCTGAATGAGCCACCAAATATAGATCTTAACGAGTTGCTGTCGGAACATCTGAATCAAGATACTGATTTTGAGGCTGAGCAACATGCAGGAACATCTGATGCGGGTGGTGCTGCAGATACAACAGAAACTGGTAACCCGACAGGAGTTACATTATCTAGTTAAGATAGTGGTGATGATGAGGAAGTCCAGTCTACTCCTGAAGGTCTTCTCCCACGAACACCTTTCATTGGCATGAAGTTTGATTCTATTGAGGATGCAAAGGCTCACTATAACAAGTATGCGAAACATGTTGGCTTTTCTATAAGGGTCAGCAGTTCAAGGAAATCTGTTCTAGATAATGAAAGAGACAAACAGCTTTTTGTTTGCAACAAAATGGGCAAGAATAAGCAAACCGAGGGTGATGTCCGTATATCAAGGATGAGAAACAGAACTTTAATAAAGTTGCATGATTGCAAGGCCAAGATGCGTGTCAAAAGAATAGGTGCTCGATGGGAAGTAACTTAGTTTGTAGAGGAGCACACCCATGATCTTGTTCAGCGATTTGCTTTGAAGAAGTACTTGAGGTCTCATAAAACCATACCAAAAGTTGAGAAGGATTTCATTGATTTGTTGCGTGCTGTAAACTTGCCTGCTGGCAGAATTATGCAGATTATGGGTGAGCTATATGGAGGAATATCAAATGTTCCTTATGATACTAAAAATGTAAGTAACTATGTTGCTAAGCATAATGAAGAACATAGATTCAAGGACATCCCAGAGCTGTTTGAATATTTTGAGCAATTGAAAAAAGAAGACAGCAACTTCTTCTATACATTCAAGCTTGATGCTGATGGTAGGCTAGAAAATCTGTTCTGGGTGGATGGTCAGGCAAGAGAAGTTTACAAGTTGTACAATGATTGTATCTCATTTGATACTACTTTTTTGACAAATTAGTACAAAATGCCATGTGCTCCGTTTATTGGAATCAATAGACATGGACAAACTATTCAATTTGGATGTGGATTCCTACGAAATGAAAAAAGTCCAAACTTTGGTTGGCTTTTCGAAGCATTTGTTGAAGCTATGGATGGTTTGGTCCCACTAAACTTGATAACAGATCAAGATGGAGGTATGAGAACTGCAATCCTAGCAGTGTTATTTAACATAGTACACCGTAACTGCCGTTGGCACATCATGCAGAATTTTTAGCAAGAAGTTGGCGCTTTTGTTATAAATCATGAAGATCTACGGAAAGAGTTCAATGAGATTGTTGACTACAGCCTTACCCCAACAGAGTTTGAGGCTAGATGGGCAGCCCTCTTACATAGGCATGGTATTGCTGATAACAAACATTTCCTAGATCTCTATGATATAAGGGAAGCTTTGCTACCTACTTTATGGATGTGTTTTTCCTTTCCTACAAACTACAGCTCGAAGTGAAGGATTCAATGTTGTTTTGAAGAAATATGTGAACCCACATGACAGCCTATTGCATTTCTTCAAGCAATACATGAAGATTCAAGAGAAAATTGATGTAGCAGAAGATTCATATGAGTTTGAAGGGGACGACAAAACCTTCAAGGTTTGGGGTGACTTTCCAATGGAAGCACAGATGCTACGTACATATACATTACCCACCTTCAGAAAGTTCCAACTTGAGATGCGGAAAATAACATCCTACAATGTTCGTCTGATTGCTGATGATACATATGAGGTTTCGCCCATAGTTGGTTCAGTATTTGGCTATGGCAAAAGGAATTACATTGTGTTGGTTGATTTGCCACAACAATTGTACAAGTGTGAGTGCTACAAAATCAACAGAGATAGTTTGCTTTGTTGTCATGCTATGAAAGTAATGGCATATGTTGGCGCTGTTCACATCATGCCTGAGCACTACATTCTTCCAAGATGGTGTCTCCCCCCTCCTGATGTAGAAATGCCTCAAGAACAAAAGCATCCAAAACCAGAACCCACAGAGAAGAAACTGTCTAGGAAAGACATGAGATTGCTACGCTATGATAATTTGACAAATTACTTTGCGGTTAGTCGCCGTCAGTAGCTTCGTAAAAGACTAATGAAGTAGCCGAGAAGCACTTACGTGCTCTAGAAGCTGAACTAGCTGAAATGAAAAAAGCTACAGCTGATGCACTAAAACAAAAGAAAAAGGCAAAGCAAGTTATTGTGGACTCGGCTGATGATTCAGGTAGAACTCCTCATCATGTGGAAACACCAGTTGGAGAAGAATCACCTGCTGCTGGTCGCACAAACACGATGCCTAAAGATCCACCATTATCTACTACAAAGGGTAGGCCTGCTAATAAAAGAAAGAAGAGTGGCCTTCATCTGAAGTCTACAAAAAAGGTCAAGTGCAGTTTGCGTGGGTCAGATGAGCACAATATCAAGAATGGCAAGGTGAACATTGTAGTCCCTGAAGACCGTACTCAGCACATGCTATTTGGTTGAAAAACTAGTTTATCTGTGTTGTAACCAGTATGTCTATTTATCTTTAGGTAGCAAGTTGTTATAAGGATTGATATTCTCGTCTATAATTTACTACGGAAAAGTTCATTTCGAAAAAGTATATGTGTTTTTGCTATGTCCTCTCCATATTATAATATCTTCATTTTTTAAGCTTGTGAACCATGCTTTGCTATCCTTTCCCGTCACCCCTAAACAACATTCTTCTATGTAATAAACATAAATAAAAACGATGCTCAGTAGCATGTACCTTGTGATCTAGTTCTTGAAAAGTAAATCATCCCAAGATATCTTATTTTGGAAAAGAAGCCACTTCTTGGTGAATATCATCCTGATGTTAGGGATGTTCATTTGACTGAAAGTTTCTGTCATCTTCCTTCCATCCCAAAACTCAATGAATTTGAGCATGAAGAAGCCGCAGACAAAACTTTTTTGTGTGATAAGAAGTGTAGTAAAAAAAGCACATTATTAGAAGTTGTTTGTAAAAGGAAAACCAACAAAAAAGGTTGGCTCTAAAGATAGTAACTTACTTTGTTTGTTGCTTTGGCACTGTTATATGAATAGTCTCATAGTCGTCAATGTTGATATTTGACTTTTTATAGTTTGAGGCCCAGAGAGTTTTGATAGAGTTAATTATTTTGGAAGAATCTACAATCAAGCCCTTGTCACTATTTGACCTCAAGGAATCCATGATTTCAAACCTCTCTGCCTTGAGGTTGAGATTTATTAGATAATAATGTCCTACAAAGATGTCTTTCACGGAGCTTAAGTCTTCAAGCACAGGAAACATTATCTGCCAGCACAAAAAAAGTATTTGTTTGTATGTGAAAAGGAAGCTAGTAATATACTTGTTTGAAAAAGAAACACATGCTTCACATGCACATAAATTTGTTACTGGGCCTGGTAATGACAATGTATATATTTGTGCTAATGTACATTTGTAGCAATGTATATTGGCCTAAAAATAAATTTTGAAGGAACCTATCATACACCAAGCAACTTGATATACATTTTGTATGCAAACTAAAAAGTACATATATGTATAACCTGCTCCTTGTGATCAAGTCGGTGAGTTCCGGAACATGTGAACACATTCTTGACATCCTTGGTATGAAATGAGCGTTCCCTTAGTTTGTTCTGCCCAAACACATACAAAATGACGTAGTCATTGTTAAGCCTAGGTTGTTACAGCAAAATGAGGACACGTATAATTATGTGATGATTGAGACATCATTACAGTAAAAAAATAGAGAATGTGGATGAAGCACTTACAGAGATGATAAGTGGCATAACAAACTTCTTTTGTGGAGCCATTTCATGAGATAGAACGTGTAATGCAACCTCACATGTTGAGTTACTTATTGACCCTCCCGGTGCGACTGAATCAACAACATCTCCTAAGTACGCAAATTGTGCACCATAATCAATGATCACTTCTCTTCTTATCTCTGAATCTGGTTTATTTGCATGCTTACATAGAGCTTTATAGATATCAACAGTTGACTTTGTTATGGTGTTCTTATTATTCTTTCCAAGTTGGACAAATGGGGACTTTTGTGCTTTCCCTGGCTTGAGTACCCTCTTCTTATGCGCTTGAGGGACTGGTGTCTTGCTATCAGTATTATGTGAAGCATCTACTAATGGTGTCTCTTTGCTTGGGATTGTTACTTCCTTTTCAAGCATGTCTAGAGGCATAGGCGTTTGATCCCATTTTACTGCAGGTTGTTCATTGATGTTGACAGGCCTATAAGAACAAGTGTCAGCTTGTATGTTCTGTTCAACCATCTGCTCCCAGTGCTTAGGTGTTTGATCCCATTTGACTGCAGGTTGTTCATTGCCGTTGATAGGCCTAGAAGAAGAAGTGCCAGCTTGTACGTTCTGTTCATCCATCTGCTCCCAAAGCTTCTTATACTCTTGAACTGGACCGTAGAATTCATCCTCGTTGCTTGATGTGATCATTGGTAACCCTGTAAGTGGATCAATTTGGTGTGACACTTCTTTGTTGGGAGAATCGTCAATCCCAAGATCGAAAGAAGGTGCTTCTCCTGGCCACCATAATAAGAGCGGGTTTGTGCGCTCACTGCTCCCAAAGTCAAGCTTTCTGCTCATTGAATCACCAGCAATATTGGATGTAGCTTTTCTTTCTGGAGTATCATCTTTTTTGAAAATTCTTGTCCTTACTATACTAGGGCTATTGCTTTTTTTTGCTAGCCGACCCTTTGTCTATGGGAGCTTGTTTCCTGTTTGTCTTTGAGACCTCATTCGTAACCATCATAGGATTAGCCGAGGATATCGATCCGTAACATGTTTGTTTGTCTCCTTAGCTTCAACCAGTTTTTTCAATGGTGACATAGATCTTGTCACAGGCCTCTCTCTCATAATCGTTTGATGAGTAATGGTGGGCCTAGATTCTGTATTCTGCCGCAAACTTGCGTGAACAGTACCAAGATATCTGATTTCTTGGTAAGTGATGAGCCACTTTTTTGTTGTGGAGTATAAGCTTCAAGATTCACATCTGAAGCAGGTATATCTGTCTTGTTGATATCTGTGTTATGAACTGATGGCCCGGCTTCAATGTGCTTCTTCAAGCAACTTCTGATTGGTTCTACAAATGTCTGTGATCTTGGTGTAAGTGCTACCTTTTCTTGTTCTACTACAACATGGTCAACATCATTGCTTGATTGTGAATCAGTGATGTACATCTTCGGCTGATCAAGTGGATCCAATGACACATTTTGTTGGTTTGACACTTTGCTATCCACTTGAAGTCTAGCATCTCCATTCTCTTGTGTGCAAACAGTTGC
This sequence comes from Avena insularis, assembly GCA_023614405.1. Lineage (NCBI taxonomy): Eukaryota > Viridiplantae > Streptophyta > Magnoliopsida > Poales > Poaceae > Avena > Avena insularis. The sequence goes on along the minus strand of CM042690.1, from coordinate 160,479,896 downwards.
TATCTGACTAGTGGATACCTCAGTCTTCTCAAAAATTTCAGTCTTTCTACTGCCTTTCATTTGTTCTTCATCTGCATCCTTTGACACATTTTGCCCTCCAACACCAAATACAGTATCACCATCGTTGTATTTCCTTTTTCTTGTTGCTAGGCATTTTGTCTTGTTCAACTTTGTAGTATTCCCATCTATGCTTTGGTTGCCACCAGCCTGCACAGAGTTACATACTTGTTGCTTTGGTAGGGCTTCTTTCTGCGTCAAAGTTTCTTCATTGTGCTCTTCCTTGTGTAATATATTGTGATCCATGTCTTCATTATTTTTATGCATCCTTCTCCTTTTTGCCACTGTTGGTTTCAAATTGATGGTAGTTGATTGTCGTAACCACCTAGACTGCGTAAGAGGGTTACACTCTTCACCATCACTGAAGTCAATCAATTCATCTTCCAACGAAGTATCTTCTTTTTCAGACTGATATCCATCTTGTTCTTCAACATAGTCCCCATCAGAAATGTGTTCTTCATCCTTTGAACCGGATGATCCAGAAAGCATACTTTGGTTCTTCCTTTTGAGTGGGCGTGAACTCGATGGTTCATTATTCTCTACTTGATGAAGAGTCCTCTGCCGTGGGCGCGAACTTCTTCTTAATACTTTAAACATCTGAGTGATTTTCCTCTGTCGCGGGGAGTGTCTTTGGGTTGTAACTCTTCTAAGAAACTTGGCTAGTGCAGTATCAATTTCGCTGTACATCTGCCGAGTAGCATTCCTATACCTCAACATTTCCTATTTCAGTGATACAGAAATGGTACAAAAGTGAGATATAACATACAAAAATGTGGTGCAGCAACTGAAAACACTTGAAGTAGTAGGAAAAAATTACAAATCAACTACTTACTTCTTCCCCACAATTTGCTGGAACATTAGCCTTCACAAACTTCTCAATCCTGGCCGGGGTGCTGTGCATTAGAACCTTGTTCACCCTATATTGCTTCTTTAGCTACAGTAGACATTTAAAAAGATTTTAAATGAACATCTGACCATGCAGATGTATATACATGCAGTCACAAACTATGACTATGCAGTCACAAACTATGGCCAACTAACTTTTTTCATATATATGCATAGAAAAGACAGACAACACAAAAATGAATCTCAACAAAAAATGGCAGAAATTAAAATAGAATGGGAGATACAGATAAGACAAAAGATGTACATCTAGTTTAAAAGCTACTATACATATATCTAGCTTTTAAAAAGTACTATATATTTAGAAATACGTGAAATATACATGCAGTCAGAATCCTAAAACTATGGATTCTAAGTCCGTGTTATAGATAGACATAAAAAAAGACAAACCAACACAATATATCATGAAGTAAAACACCCAAGGACTATATAGTTTAGAAAGACAAACCAACAATATTACAACAATATGTGCTGATGTACATCTAGTTATACCTTAGTACAGTAAGAGAAAGTTAATTAAGATTAAAAATATGAAAGAAAATAACTAACCTTCAACATGCCAAATGTTCCATCAGGTTTAGTGTCTTGCAAAATTGCACTAGATATTGATTTGTTATCCCAAGCACATATGCGTGATCCATCCTTTTGAACATTAATGCCTTTTGTCTCCAATGAATCAATATAAGCAATCTGCATTTATAAACACATGTAGAAAATTTAGTTATTTTGGATCCATCATGTAATACTTGAGTGGATCTACAATATTTATGAGAAATATATATGCCATGATGCTGATTTAGTACAAAAAGAAGGTTATGCTCACCATCATCAATGACATGCAAGCTTTGAATGGACTCTTGCCTTTAGCCTTTGCTGTCTCAATGAGAATCTGGATAACAAAATGACACCAGTTCTGCATCTTTATATTAGTAGGATCCATGATAGCTGGATATATCTTGGGGCAAATGTGAACCGCAGTTGTAGGTGCTATCATATAACATACAACATAGAGAACCCACATCATGAAATAATTAGGGTCCCCAAACTTCATTCCTTTCAACTTTTCTTTTACTTCTAATAACTTAGGTTGTTGTCTAGTCCCAAAATCAAGCGTAGACATCACAAAACCAATTGCTTTTTCGTCCATTTGGTAAATCACTGGAAGTTTGCCCATTGGAAGATCAAGAACCGTCTTCACAAGTGCTTCTGTTATTGGAATGCTTCCCCTGCCAGGAAACTGAAGCTCACAAGTATCTACGTTGAAGTTCATCATCAAAAAGTTGCAAAGCCTAGGATGTAACTTTGAAAACTTGATCCCCAAGAAACTGCCAAACCCATTGAGTGATATGATGTGCCTGTGCAATTCATTCTAATGCTTATACAATTTTACAATTGGCATTGGTGATGCCCGATTAAAAAACTCTTGCTACATGTACATTAAAAAGGGAGATTGTAATCAAATGCATAAAGAAATTCTCTGATGCATAAAGGAATTTGTAATTAGAGTACGTGTATACCTTCTTGTTCTTATTCTCTTCTTTTTCTTTACATTTTTCCTCTTCAACTATCTGTTTGGTTTCTTGTTGTTTTTTGTACTGAAGTCTTTTCCTCAGCTTCTTCAACTTTTGTTGCCCTATCTTTGGCGTGTTCTCCATTTTCTGTTATCATCAATAAATTTGATTAGCCAAACACAAAGCTACCAACTAACAAAAAGCATCAACCTATAAAATATAGGAAGCACACCCATGAACTACACAGGAAATATATGTTTTATATACATGTAAAACACAAACAACACAGGATTTAAAGCAACAAAGTAAGACAACTAGAGAAAAACAGCTAGATGACAGTATATACTAAACATAAAGGTGAAAGTATAGAAATATGCTGCGATTACATATAAAGCAACCAGGGAAAAACAGCTAAATGGCATGGCATCGATGTACATCTTAAACATCTAAGTTAGGAATAAAAAGTGTACTGATATACATCCTAGGAAAACAGTACAGGGTCCAATATTCAAACCAAAAAAAAAGTACACAGCCGAGCTAATGTACATCAAAAAGTGTATTGATATACATCCTAGGAAAACAGTACAGGCCCCAATATTCAATCCAAGGAAAAAAGTACACAGATGAGCTAATATAGATCTAAAAAGTGTACTGATATACATCTTAGAAAAAGAGTACAAGGTCCAAAAATACATCTTATTAGAAGAGTACACATTGAACATAGATGTGTTGGTATACATCTAGCTTATATCAGAAAATGCACTAATATACATCCTATAAAAACAATATTCAAAACAAGAAAAGTACACATATGAGCTAATGTACATCAAAAAGTGTACTGATATACATCTTAGTAAAAGAGTATAAGGTCTAAAATACATCTTATTGAAGAGTACACATTGAACATAGATGTGTTGATATACATCTAGCTTATATCAGAAAATACACTAATATACATCCTAGGAAAACATTATTCAAAAACCAAGGGAAAAAGTATACAGATGAGCTAATATACATCAAAAAGTGTACTGATATACATCTTAGTATAAGAGTACAAGTTCGAAATATACATCTTAGTATATGTGTGTTGATACACATATAGGTTAGAGCAAAAATATACTCATACACATCCTAGGAACCACAAACATGTCAAAACGCAGAGGATACATAGATGAGCTAATATAGATCTAAAAACGTACTAATGTACTAGCAAAAAAAAAAGCTATTGCAGCGCTATCTGTACTTGCGTAAACACTACAACAAATGAACATGAGAATGAAGGTGAATGTCTAAACGACAAAAAACAACTACACCAAGAATCTTAGGCATTAGCTACAGTTTCTTCCTAACTGAATTTTGCAAGGAACCATTATACGTGTCTGCTATCAAAATTGTTCATATAAATTACAGCAACCAAACTACAACAGGAACGCATCACAAACCACATAGTAGGAGAGGAACAACTACACTATAGCATTGAATAGATAGTGTATACTTCGAGGATTTTGCTCACTAAAATCACCTCACACTCAACCTAATCTGACAAGCAACACAAAAATCGATAAAAGAAAACACATATCAGATCTACCTCGTCTCTGTATCACAAAGATGAGAATACACAGGAACAAGTACTCCTCTACGAAAATCGACGACACGAGTGAGCTCCATAGAATCAACATCAACATGTGTATACCTGGACGAAATCAACGGAAATCGAAGAGATGCAGCTCGTGGCGGAGAAGAGCAGGTCAACCGGCGCAGAGGTTCGCAAGCGGCGACGCACCTCGCGGCGCGGAGATTCGAGAGCGGTGCTGCAGCTCGCGGCGCGGAGATTCGAGATCGACGACGCAGCTCGAGTCGCGGAGGTTCAAGAGCGGCGCTGCAGCTCACGACGTGGAGATTCGAGAGCGGCGGCGCAGCTCGCTTCGCGGGGGTTCGAGAGCGGCGGCGCGAACTCGCTGGCGGAGCTCGCGGCGCAGCACGGCGGATCCACTCTCCGCGGTCACGGACACTCGAGCGACGCGACGGAACTCTGCCGGAGCGATGAATGGGGAACGACTCTCGACTGATTTGAAAAGACAGGAGGAACGGGACAAAAACACCGCTGAAGAATAGGCCAAGCGACACGCGTCACCCCAATAAACGACTACCGCAAGATCGACATCCAACGACGCACGAGCTGACCACGCGGTAGACACAGTTTGTGGTCAGCCAATATATAGATTTCACGTTTTTCTTATCCTGTGATCAGCTTTGGGTGCAACCTGAAATAGAGGAACTCCGAACCGCATTCAACAAGCTAAAGAAGTTGTCTCTGTGTGGCATCTTTGTTGAATTTGACATTTTGTGGACAACGGCCTTTCTTGTAGCAGCACCATCTATTGAAAAATTATGTATTCAGGTAATGTCTTTGTCTGTACTTCTTTCCTTTTCTCCTCATTTGGAGCTTTATATATATTTTTTAAAATAGCTCAAAATTGTTCAAAACTGGATTGCAATTACATATGTAACGGAATGGTCACACAAATACAGGTATCTGAACATGCATGCGATGAGGGCGATTTCAGAGGTGGTATCTACCGTGACAGAATGACTCCTCAGTGGGATATGCGCTTCGACGGCTCCGAGAACAGGCGGCTGAAAGAGCTAGAAATTCGTGGCTTTAAATCACTAGAGCAACAATTTACATTTATAAGATCCATGTTGGTACGATGTCCCAACTTGCACAAGATAATTCTCAGAGGAGACGAGCTATGCCAGGAATGCGACGCTCTTGGTTCATCACTTCATGCTTCAAAATTTCCAAAGAAGGATGGGGAAGAAATGGTGGTTGAGCGGATTAGAGATGGCATGTTCTTGCCGGACATAATCTTCGATGAAGACTGGTTGCTAAGCATATGACATTTTGGATGCAATGATTCAAGTTGGGTTGCCGGTGATTATATTTTGGGAAGCGCGTCTCCCAGGGTTAAAATCTGCGACCCGGATAGAGAGTGACACGTGTCCTCCCCTAGGTCAAATCCCGTGTTGACCTAGCCCACCACGCAACCTTTGGTCCGCGAGACCCCGACCTCCAGCATCCGCCTCCTCCTCTGCAGTCCGCAGCTAGCTGCGAGAGACACGCCACCGCCTGCAAACCCTCCCTCTGGCACCATTATCTACCTCCCTCCCCTAGAAAACACTTTGCTTAGAGTACCGCCGCCTCCCATGGTAGGCCGCCGTTGCCGGAGAACACAAGGAGACCTCGAGCAAAACTCCGGTAGCCGATTGTAGCAGTGCCAGTAACTGGCTGGAGCATCGCCGCTAGCACTTTGTACCAGCGCCGATGGTGGGTTTTAGCATCGGTTGCCGGTTTTAGCATCGCTAGTGGTGGACGATGCAGGTAGCATCCACGAGTGCCACTTGTAGCAACGGCAACCCCCGCGTGTAGCATCGGCAGAGCATCGTCTCCCTTATAGCAGGGTGTCGTCGTCCTTGTAGTAGATGCTGCCGCCGCTAGTAGCATAGCACCATCTCCCTTGTAGCAGAGCAACGGTGCCCTTGTAGCAGAGTGTTGTCGTCGTTGTAGCAGATGCCATGGCCGCTTGTAGCAGAGCATTGCTGCCCTTGTAGCAGATGCCGCTGCCGCTAGTAGATGAGCGTCGCCGCCCTTATAGCAGAGCGCCACTGTTATTGTAGTGGATGCCATGGCCGCTTGTAGCAGAGTGCTGCCACCCTTGTAGGAAGTGAGTGAGGAAGTGATGTAGCCCGACCTACGGTTGTTACCACATCAAGGTCTCCAACGTATGCCAAGTTGTCATGGACTTCAAAGGTGAATCCGTTCCACTATGCAAGCCCAATTCCTACCCTATTGAATGGTATGTTACTTCATACTCTGTCCTATGACCATGATATGTTCACACCGCTAAGTATGCAGACAGGGGAGGAAGCTCGATGACTCACACCTGACAAGACGAAGGCTTGGAAGAGGAGACGGAAGAGGAAGAGTCGAACCGGTGCCAGGCACGGCGAAACCGACGCCACCGCCGTAATTCCCGGCGAGCACTTCGGTGGACCAGAGCCCCCATCGGACATCTCGATGCCAAGACCGGTAGCGACCGGAAGCGCATACAGAAGACCAATCCGGCATCGACCGGAAATATCGTCGACGACCGGAATTTCCGGCGGTAGATCCGGTGCCACCGGACTTATTACCGGAATGGCCGTCTACGCACGGATCTGGGCTTGATGCCCTGGAATATTCCCTTTACTTACCCTTTTGCCTAGTTTATCCCCAAACTACCCCCATGTTAGTGGTTGGACTATAAATAGAGCCCCCACCCCCTCATGTATCCCTTAGACATAGATGATAGACTAAAGATAACCCCCTTTGTGGAATCTCTAGTTTTGCCTCATCCCTTTTTACCAAAGGGGATCGACTATCGTCACCACCTCGTTGGAGTTTGCATCGCGCCTCCCTCGTTGTACAAGGCCTATTTGCGAGTGCGTGAGCATAGTTGTCAAGACCCTTTCCAAGGTGTTCTTCCCTCTCCGCTTGGGATCGAGGGAGCACGTTGACCGATCTTTTTTTGCGAGGATTCTATCGGACCGGTGTCACCGGCGGAGACAATTGGCCTTGTATCGTGTGAGTTTTGCGTGTGTTCATCGTGTTCTTCGTGAGGTGTGCGTCCGTTTTCGCTACCTTCTCCCTTTCCCCTCGCTTTCCCATCGATTTGACCACGAGATCTGTGAAGATCGGGCCACCCACGAGGTTACCCCTCAACATCTGGTATCGACAGCTTTTGGTTGCCACGGATTCCTCATCGATTTGGTCTTTCCTCATAAATTCAAAAATTTCCACGAAAAATAGCCCCATTTCGTGTTTTGGATCGATCTATGATTTGAGTACGTTTTGGTAGGTTTTGATCCGTGGATTACTTGCTAAACTTGTTGATCTACCTTCCCCTGTGTTCCCATGGCCTAATTTCTTGATTTCCCCCTCAGATCTGAAGTTTTTCATCAAGTTTTTCCGCAGAAATCGTGGATTTTTGCGTCCCGAACTCGTTTCGGCGTTAGGCCCGGTCGACCGGTTCAGCCGCCGGAATTTCCGGTCAGATTTCCGGCGCCACCGGCCCTACCGCCGCTATTTCCGGCTCCATTTCCGGTCCCACCGATTTGGTTGCCAACTGCTTCAGCCCCGCATCGTTTTGAGCATAACTTTTGCATACAAACTCGGATTTTGATGTTCTTTAACTCGTTTTGAAGAGGAGAAAGAGCTCTACAACATCATCCAAGTGGTTCATGCTATCTACTCCATCCAAATTCCGTGAGCAATACGGAATCCACCAATAAAGGGTGAAGATCGGCGAAGAAAGGTATATACATTCCATGACTTCTCCCCACTTGCATTCCTTTGTGAACTCCACTATCTTTGCGAACAACAAACACCTATTGTGACTAGTTCCTCCTATGATTTCTTGGGCTATGCATATTTGATACCTTGTAGAATTCCGAGCAAAAATTGTGAGCGTGCTATCTCATATAGTTATCTTGTATAGTTGTTGGCACAAGGAAGAGGCAAGTGAAAAAGAAAGAAAAAGAGATACAAAAAGAAAAAAAGTATAGAAAAGAAAGAAACAAGTGCCTCATAGAATAGGAAGTGCAAGCTCGATGAACATCAAATAGGTGGTACTTATTGTGCATATCTTGTAGCCCATCAATTTTGTTGCAATCGAACTGGTGTCTCTCCTTGCACTTGTGCGACACGAGCTTATAGTCTTCGCTAGGTAATCATTTGGTTCTTAACTCACTTTTTCCGTCGCACAAGTCCCATTTATCCCACTGTGTGTGTTTCTTGTATATAATTCTTTCTTGTGGATTAACTTGTTTTGCTTTGTGGTCATCGTGGATCTTTACTTGCCATTACAATATCTTGATTTCAGATTGTTCTTAGACACGCCACCTTCCATACCCATCCACCATAAGCTTTGTGTGTGTTTTTTTTTAGTGGTTAGTTGGTTTTGGTGTTCCGCGCGAACTTCACCTTACTTGGTTTTTATTGCTCTCAAGTGTCGCCACTTGCAAGATACTATCTTCTAAGGTAAAGTAAGGTTTGATGTTGCATCCCTAACCCCTACCACTTCCATATACACCACTTGGTATTGTGAAGCATGTCTAGGGACTCCGGAACCGAGGATGATATCTATGAAGAATCCATGATGAGCCACCATGACTACGACTCCACAAGTATAGAGGACATGATAAAGCACTATACCGACAATGGCTCCACATGCTATGAGGACCCTGAGCACTACACCTACGACGACTCCACATGCATGGAAGACATGGAGCACATCATCAACTATGGCTCCTCATACATGGAGTACATGGAGCACTACACCGACAATGGCTCCACATGCTTGAGTGATATGGAGTACTACATCAACAACGACTCCCCAAGCATGGACGACTTCGAGTGCTACAATGACGACGCCTCACCAAGCATGGAGGATATGACGAACTTCACCAACTTCGAGGGTTCTTCCATGAGCCATGAAGAATACCTTCACCGCTTGGAGATGGAGGACTACTACGCCAAGCAAGAGGAGGCGCATCATCAAGAAACCATGACCTTCAAGGCCAAGCATGCCACACCAAAGGGCACCACCTACTTCGATGATCCACCTCCAAGGCGTCAAGCACCACCACCTACATGGCGTCATGTGCCACCATCTCCAAGGCGAGGAGCGCCATCACCTCCAAGCCATCAAGCACCATCATCTCCAAGGCGCCAAGCACCACAACCTCGAAGGCGTCATGTGCAACAACCTCCAAGGCAACAAGTTCCACCACCTACAAGAAGAGTGATGCCCAAACATCATCTTCCACAAGAGGTGCCACGAAGCACGAATCTTCATCGACAAACATCCTCTAGAGATCATCGCCAACATCAAGAGGATAAGACGTCGTCAAAGGCATCTTCGCCACCTTGAGAGCGCCAAGGTCCACCATCAAATGGACAAGTTCGAATGCCCCCTCAACAACTTCAACCGTGACATGGACAACAACTTCGCCAAAACCATGAGCATGATGGCCAAGACAAATCATGCTTTGCGCTCATTACAAAGCCTCACCAAGAAGAGTGCCAAGGACAAGGAGTATCTTCGCGAGCGTCATGTGGATGACCAAGTGCGCCATCTACATCAACCTTTGGCAAGGCACGCCAATGACCTCCGTCGACACCATCATAAGGTGCCTTCCACTATTCGTGCCACCACCAAAATGGCACCAAGAGCAAGCTCTCCTCCACGCCATCAAGCTTCAACGCCAAGACTTGACGTCCTAGTTGATGCATGCAACTTCATGGACGAGGAGGACCAAGACCTCTACTTCGCCAAGTTGGACGAGTACGTCAAGAGGACTACACAAGCCAAGGTTCCAGATGGCGACAACAAGGTCGAAAATGGTGAGCATGGTATTTTCCCTTCACCAAAGGAGGCGCACGGAGTTGAGGAAACCGAGCCTACGCCCATATGCTTGAGTGATGATGTGGTACCAATCCCATGTGAGTATGAGAGCCACTTATCCCAGTTGAGTGAAAACAAGAGTGATATGAGCGACTCCACCATACATGAGATTGAGTGCTTCCACTTTGAGGGCATGAGTGATACACCTAGTGAGTTGAGAGTGGTAGTTGATAGGTCATGTGAGACCACTTTGATTTGTAACGACTCACCCTCTACCTCTAGTGTGTTTTCTCATGATGTGCTAGGTTCCATGGATCAAGAAGAGCCAAGCTTGGAGATGATGATGCCTCTGACCGAGAAGATGTACATGGTGGATGAAGATGATGCCATCTGTTGGAGATATGCCCTAGAGGTAATAATAAATGTAGTTATTATTATATATCTTTGTGTTTATGATAAATGTTTACATTCATGCTATAATAGTATTAACAAGGAAACCATTAATACTTGTGTGATTTGTAAACTTAATTTGAAGTCCCTAGTATGGCCTCTATACTTCACTAGCTTGTTGGTTGATTGATGATGTGGTTTCTTTGTCATGAACATTGAGATGTTATCAACAACAAGATCATATCGTTAGGAGAATGATATGGTGGACATACTCCTATAGACAAGCGTAGCATAAAGATCAAGTCATTTCAATAGTTCAATTGCTATATGCTTTCTGATACATAGTAACCTAATTCCTTCGACCATGAGATCATGCATATTGCCTTTACTGGATGGATGCTTTGATGTCATCAAACACCACACCGTAATGTGGTGGCTATAAAAGTGGCATTGGGTGTTGGAAAGTATTGGTTGAAACACATGGATCAAGAGTGGGATTTGTCCATCCACATGACGGATAGATATTCTCTGGGCCCTCTCGGTGAAATGTCATCCAATTAGCTTGCAAGCATGTGACTTGGTCACAAGGGATCACATATCACGGAACGAGAAAGAGTACTTATCGATGAGGTTGAACTAGGTATGCGAGATCAAGCGATCATGACCTCGGATAAGTAACATATCATGAGACAAAGGGAAATTGGTATCGTATGTAAGTGGTTCATTCGATCGCAAAGTAATCGTAGAAATATGTGGGAGCCATATGAATTTCCAGATTCCTCTATTGGTTATTGTTAGGAAGTGTCTCGATCATGTCCGCATAATTCACGAACCGTAGGGAGACACACTTAAGGATTGACGTTGTTTGAGTAGTTATGGTATTATGAGAAAGAGACCGAATGTTGTTGAGTCTCGGATGGGATCCGGGATATCACGAGGTGATCCGGAATGGTCCGGAGAATAAGATTCATATAAGGAAAGTCCCATTTTGAGTTGGGGAATGGTTAGGTGTTTTCAGGAACATTCTAGAAGGTCCCGGAATGTCCGGCACTCCGGGGGGGAAGGGGTACATGAATGTGTCATTGCAAGATGGAATGATTGCATCATGTACTAAGTGTTCTCGCTGTCCAAAATAAAGGGTTTATTTAATTCCTAAATTTGAAAAGTCAAGCGCGATTTCGGTCAAGCGCAGATTTTAGGAAAGAGGAGAAGTTGGAAACCGACTTGGGGAGAGTCCTCCTCCCCAAGCCGGCGGCCAGCCCTAGGCGAGTTGGGAGGGACTCCTCCCTCCCCAGCGCCAGCCCTCCCACCTATAAAGGAGGCAGGGCATCCCCTCTAGAGACACACAAGTTCCTATACTCTAAACTAGAAACTAGACCTAGAACCCGGTTTAGAGCTGTATAGGTTTAGATCCTTCTAATTTGTATAGAGCCATCTAATTGGTGTGTCTAATTACTAGACCACTAATAGCCTCTCTCATAAGCTCCACCATACTACTTTGGCTTAAGGCGAAGCCTGCGGGATCTCCCCTCTACCTCCGGTACCACTTGGTTGTCTTTGCCGGAATCATGAGGAGAGTGCTACAACCTCCATTTTCTTTGGAACAAGGAGAGGAAGGTCTTCGTCAAGTACCCGAGCGTGTGACCCGACTGCGGGGCGCTATGAACGCGCCGGAAGGATCGTCTCTGCGATCTTGAGATCGGAAAGAATGCTACATCACCCACGAGAATGCTCTCGTTAAACACTTTGGAATCTTGAGGGTGAGTTATTCCATCGACTCGTTGCTACAATCTAGTAGATAGATCTTGGCTTGTTTGTTTTTATGCGATAGAAATTTTTTGTTTTCAATGCTACGAACCCCTACAGTGTTATCAGAGACGTGTCTATATGTTGATCTGTTGCAAGATTTGAACACTATGGTCATTGTGTGAGTTGATGCTTTTATTGTAGATTGCTTTTTGTGTACTTTGCATCTTGCGGTATGTTGGGATGAAGCGGCCGGGCTAACCTTACATGACATCGTTCATGAGACTTGCTCCACGCTTAACATGCAACTTGTATTGCATAAGTGGCTTTATGGTGCTGTTTCTCCTAGCATAGTTAAGATCCAATTTACAACGGGTAATCAACAATGCTAGTATCAATGTTGTGGTTCTTGTTCGTAAGTTAGAGCGACACTTATGGAAAGCCCCAAACCACGTAAAATATGCAAAGAAAGTAGAAGCGTCTAACTTTGTTTTGCGGGGTGTCAATGATGTGATATGGCCATGATTGTGATTATATTTGATGTATGCAATGTTCCTTATTGTAAGTTGGCAACCGGCGAAGCCATATGGTTGTCTTTAATTTGTTAAGACCTGCGTGTCTATTCAAAATAGTTGTAATAGTTGAAGCTGGTGGGACAACCATGAAGAAGCGTCATTGACCTTGATGCTATGCCGGAGATGATGGAGATCATGTTCGTGCTTGAAGATGGAGATCGGAAGCACAAAGAAGAAAGGCCATATCATATCACATATTATGAATTGCATGTGATGTTAATCCTTTATGCATCTTGTATTGCTTAGTAGGCAGCGGTAGCATTATAAGATGATCCCTCATGCACATAAATTTCAAGTTCTAAAGTGTTCACCCTTAGTATGCAATTGCCAAAGCTTGCTGCTTGAAGCACCACGTGATGATCGGGTGTCTTTGATTCCAGGTGACTACAACGTAAGCAAGCCAGATTTGCTTATCACGGAAGCTAAGGTTTGTCTTGACGAGCCTAGCATGTACAGACATGGCCTCGGGAACACGGATCGCGAAAGGCAAAGCATGAATCATATAGTAGATATGATGAACATGATGATTGTTCGCCATTGAAACTATATCAACTCTCGTGATGATCGGTGTTGATGTAGTGGATTTGGTTCGTGTGATCACTAAAACAATGTGAGGGATGTTGTTTTGAGTGGGAGTTCACCTAGTTTAATTTCATTAATTAATTTGAACTCAATTTGTCATAAACTTAGTCTAAACTATTGCAAATATGTTGTAGATCAATGGCAGCCCCTACCATCAATTTTAATGCGTTCCTAGAGAAAGAAAAGTTGAAAAACAATGGAAGCAACTTCGGATTGGTTCCGCAATTTGAGGATTGTCCTCACATTTGGTAATTTGACCTATGTCTTTGGATGCACCGCTAGGTGACCCACCTGCAGGTGATGCTACCGATGAAGTAAAGAATGTTTACCTCGCTCAAGAATCAGTACTCCATAGTTCGGTGTGCTATCTTGTATGGTTTAGAATCAGACTTGAGAAAAGGTTTGAAGAGTCGGACCCATATGATATTGTCGAGGATCTCAAATTAATCTTTGAGACTCATGCGGCAATTGAAAGTTATGAAGCTTCGAAAAGTTCTTTAAGCGCAAGATGGAAGAGGGTAGCTCAGTCGGTGAGCATGTGCTTAAGATGTCCGCACATAAATAAACTTCAAAGTTTGGGTATAGTGATTCCTAATACTTTGGGGTTTACCGCATCCTCAATCACTACCACCAAGTTACAAGAACTTTGTGATGAACTACAACATGCAGAACATGAACAAAGAGTTGCGAACTATTTGCTATGTTAAAATCTGCGAAGTGGAGATCAAGAAAGAGCACCAAGTGTTGATGGTCAATAAGACCACCAAATTCAAGAAAGGCAAGTCTAAGCGGAAGGGACACTTCAAGAAGGGTGGTAAGAAAGTTACCATACCGAAGAGGACCAAGGCTGGACCAAACCTGGCCGAGTGCTTTTCTTTGCAAGGGAGAAGGTCCTTTGGGCGGAATTGCCCAAAGTACTTGGCAGATTTGAAGAAGCGGCAACATCAAGAAGAAAGGTATATCGATATACATGTTATTGATGTGTATCTCACTAGTATTAAGTAGTAGTGCACAGGTATTTGATACTGGTTCGGTTGCTCATATTTGTAACTTCGAAGCAGAGCTACGAATAAGCGGAAGCTAGTAAAGAACGAGGTGACGATGCGCGTGGGAAGCGGATCAAAGGTTGATGTGATCGCGGATTGACACACTACCTCTTCATCTACCATCGGGATTAGTTTTATACTTAAATAATTGTTATTTGGTGCCTGCGTTGAGCATGAACATTATATCGGGATCTTGTTTATTGCGAGACGGTTACTTGTTTAAATCCGAGAATAATGGTTGTTCGATTTATATGAGTAATGTGTTTTATGCACATGCACCTTTGATAGATGGTCTATTCATATTGAATCTCGATAGTAGAAATACACATATTAATAACATTGAGGCTAAACGTTTGAAATCAAGCGATAATTTGACCTATATGTGGCACTGTCGTCTTGGTCACATTGGAGTGAAGCGTATGAAGAAACTCCATTCCGATGGACTTCTTGAATCACTTGATTTTGAATCACTTGAAAGATGCGAAGCATGTCTGATGGGTAAAATGACTAAGACTCCATTTTACGGTATGATGGGCGAGCTACGGACTTATTGGAAATCATACATACCGATGTGTGTGGTCCAATGAGTGTAGCATCATGTGATGGTTATCGTTATGTTCTTACCTTCACGGATGACTTGAGTAGATATGGGTATATCTATTTCATGAAACATAAGTCCGAAACTTTCGAGAAGTTTAAGGAGTTTCAAAGTGAGGTAGAGAATCAACGTAACAAGAAGATTAAATTTCTACGTTACGATCGTGGAGGTGAATATCTAAATTCTGAGTTTGGCGAGCATTTGAAGAAATGTGGAATACTTTCGCGATTGACACGCCGGGAACACCAGCGTAATGGTGTGTCCGAGCGTCGTGTCGAACTCTCTTAGATATGGTTCGTTCTATGATGTCACTTCTGATTTGCCACTATCATTTTGGGGTTATGCATTAGAAACAACCGCATTCACTTTAAATAGGGCACCGTCTAAATCCGTTGAAACGACACCGTATGAATTATGGTTTGGGAAGAAACCTAAATTGTCGTTCCTTAAAGTTTGGGGATCTGAAGCCTATGTAAAGAAGTTACAGGACAAGCTTGAACCCAAAGCGGAAAAATGCGTCTTCATAGGATACCGAAGGAAACTATTGGGTATACCTTCTATCATAGATCCGAAGGCAAAATCTTTGTTGCCAGAATGGATCCTTTCTAGAAGGAATTTCTCTCGAAAGAAGTATTTGGAAGGAAAGTAGAACTTCGACGAGGTTGTGAACCTTCTCTCGAAATTGCGAGTAGCGCAAAGACGGAAGAAGTTCCTGTGGTGCTGCACCAATAAGAGGAAGCTAGTGATGGTGATCATGAAACTTGGTTGAAGTTGCTCTGAGCCTCGGAGGTCAACGAAATCGTACCACTCCAGTTGGTATGATTCCGTTATGAATGTCATGTTGGTGGACAACACCGATGACCCCGAGACATATGAGGAAGCAATGATGAGCCCAGATTCCAATAAATGGCAAGAAGCCATGAAATCGAGATTGGATCCATGTACGAAAACCAAGTATGGACTTTGGTGGACTTACGGATGGCGGAAGGTCATCGAGAACAAATGGATTTTCAAGAAGAAAGCAGATGCTGATGGTAATGTTCTGTCTATAAAGCTCGACTTGTCGCAAAAGGGTTTCGGCAAATTCAAGGAGTTGACTACGATGAGACTTTCTCACCCGTAGCGAAGATAAAGTCTGTGAGGATTATGTTAGCAATCGCTGCATAGTATGATTCAGAGATATGGCGGATGGATGTCAAAACATTCCTCAATGGAGACATTGATGAAGAGTTGTATATGATACAACCCAAAGGTTTTGTCGATCCTAAAGATGTTAACAAGGTATGCAAACTTCAACGGTCCATCTATGGATTGAAGCAAGCATCCCGAAGTTGGAATCAACGTTTGATAAGGTAATCAAAAGTTTTGGTTTTATACAAACTTATGGAGAAGCTTGTATTTACAAGAAAGTGAGTGGGAGCTCTGTAGCATTCTTAATACTGTATGTGGATGACATATTGTTGATTGGGAATGATGTAGACCTTCTTAATAGTGTCAAAGAGTATTTGAATAATAGTTTTTCAATGAAGGATCTTGGCGAAGCAGCTTACATATTAGGCATAAAGATTTATAGAGATAGATCGAAACGCCAAATATCATTGTCACAAAGTACATATTTGGACAAAGTTCTAAAGAGGTTTGGAATGGAAGATAGCAAGAAAGGGTTCTTGCCCATGTTGCCAATATGACGTTGAGTAAAACTCAAAGTCCGACATCGGCAGAAGATAGAGAAAAGATGAGTAAGACTCCCTATGCCTCAGCCATAGGATCTCTAATGTATGCCATGCTATGTACTAGACCCGACATCGCATATGCTGTTAGTCTAACTAGCAGATATCAAAGTGATCCAGGAGTGGATCATTGGACGTGATCAAAAACATCCTTAAGTACTTGAGAAGAACTAAGGATATGGTTCTTTCTTATGGAGGTGATGAACAGCTCGTTGTTAATGGTTACACCGATGCTAGTTAGAACACCGATCCGGATGATTCTAAATCACAATCTGGATACGTATTTATTTTGAATGGTGCAGCAGTTAGCTGGAGGAGTGCAAAGCAAAGCGTTGTGGCGAGATCTTCAACTGAATCGGAATACATGGCTTGGAGGCTTCACAAGAAGCGATATGGATGAAAGAGTTCATTACGAGCTGGGTGTGGTTCCTAGTCGCTGGACCCAATGTATATCTTGTGTGATAACATGGGCGCCATAGCCAATGCGCAAGAACCAAGGTCACACAAGAAGCTGAAGCATATCAAGCTGCGTTTTCACGCTATTCGAGAACATATCCAGGATGGGGATATAAAGATTTGCAAAGTACACACAGATCTGAATGTGGCGGATCCGTTGACTAAACCTCTCCAAAGGGCAAAACATGACCAACACCAAACTGCCATGGGTGTTCGGTATATTACCATGTAATCTAGATTAGATGACTCTAGTGCAAGTGGGAGACTGTTGGAGATATGCCCTAGAGGTAATAATAAATGTAGTTATTATTATATATCTTTGTGTTTATGATAAATGTTTACATTCATGCTATAATAGTATTAACAAGGAAACCATTAATACTTGTGTGATTTGTAAACTTAATTTGAAGTCCCTAGTATGGCCTCTATACTTCACTAGCTTGTTGGTTGATTGATGATGTGGTTTCTTTGTCATGAACATTGAGATGTTATCAACAACAAGATCATATCGTTAGGAGAATGATATGGTGGACATACTCCTATAGACAAGCGTAGCATAAAGATCAAGTCATTTCAATAGTTCAATTGCTATATGCTTTACGATACATAGTAACCTAATTCCTTCGACCATGAGATCATGCATATTGCCTTTCTTTGGATGGATGCTTTGATGTCATCAAACACCACACCGTAACAGGTGGCTATAAAAGTGGCATTGGGTGTTGGAAAGTATTGGTTGAAACACATGGATCAAGAGTGGGATTTGTCCATCCACATGACGGATAGATATTCTCTGGGCCCTCTCGGTGAAATGTCATCCAATTAGCTTGCAAGCATGTGACTTGGTCACAAGGGATCACATATCACGGAACGAGAAAAGAGTACTTATCGATGTGAGGTTGAACTAGGTATGCGAGATACCGACGATCATGACCTCGGATAAGTAACATATCATGAGACAAAGGGAAATTGGTATCGTATGTAAGTGGTTCATTCGATCGCAAAGTAATCGTAGAAATATGTAGAGCCATATGAATTTCAGATTCCTCTATTGGTTATTGTTAGGAGAAGTGTCTCGATCATGTCCGCATAATTCACGAACCGTAGGGAGACACATAAGGATTCACGTTGTTTGAGTAGTTATGGTATTATGAGAAAGAGACCGAATGTTGTTGAGTCTCGGATGGGATCCGGGATATCACGAGGTGATCCGAATGGTCCGGAGAATAAGATTCATATAAGGAAAGTCCCATTTGGAGTTGGGGAATGGTTCCGTGTTTTCATCGGGAACATTCTAGAAGGTCCTAATGTCCGGCACTCGGGGAAGGGTACATGAATGTGTCATTGCAAGATGGAATGATTGCATCATGTACTAAGTGTTCTCGCTGTCCAAAATAAAGGGTTTATTTAATTCCTAAATTGGAAAAGTCAAGCGCCAGTTTGATTCAACCGCCATTTTGGAAGAGGAGAAGTTGAAACCGACTTGGGGAGAGTCCTCCTCCCAAGCCGGCCAGCCCTAGGCGAGTTGGGAGGACTCCTCCCTCCTGGCGCGCCAGCCCTCCCACCTATAAAGGGAGGCGGGGCCTCCCTCTAGAGACACACAAGTTCCTATCCTCTAAACTAGAAACTAGACCTAGACCCCGGTTTAGAGCTGTTTCGGTTTAGAGCCTTCTAATTGGTTTAGAGCCCTCTAATTGGTGTGTCTAATTACTAGACCACTAATAGCCTCTCTCATAAGCTCCTTGTTTGTTTGTATGCGATAGAAAATTTTTGTTTTCCATGCTACGAACCCCTACACCATCCCCATACATGATGAAGAAGTCGTCCACATGGAGGCCAATACTACCTCAACACCCACTTCATCTGAGAGGTATGCACATAGTAAGAATAAGGGTGTTGATGATGCCATGATCCCACTAGTGGACATGATGATTTGTGATGATTTGCATGCTATGGATGATACTTGTGACATGACATATGTTCCACTCTTATTCCCATGTGTTGATTTTTCTATGCATCATGATGACCATGTGGAATCCCTTTATTGTTATGATATTGCCATAGACATGATATGCTCTAAATGCTACATTGATGATATCATTTCTTGCACCTTGTTAAACAATTGCTCTTTCCAATGTTTTGCTTGCAATGATGATCACAATTCTACCCCTCGGACCATGCTTTGTCATGAGTGTTTTACAATTTCTCCAGTTGCTTGCAATAAGATGACTAATTGCTCTTTCACTTGTTTTTCTTGCAACAATAATTATCATATAATTTCTATTAAGATGGCCCCATAGCTTTCTCAAATTTTGGAGATTTTTTTAAATGCCATGATAAGCATGTTCCCCACTTGCATTTTCACCATGCATCTATGTTACACTTGATTGACACTCATGGTGATGTGCACAAGAAGAGATACATTATGATGGATGATGTGTTTCTCTACCATGGACACACGTTCTTCCTTTTATCTATGATGGGTGTAGGTACTCTCACAAGAATGTCAACCTCGGTTGAGCACGAGTTGACAAAAAGAGCTCTAGAGAGCATCCCCCAAGTGAGTTTAAGATCAAACCCAGCTCTGATACCTTTTGCATGCTTTGCATCTTTCATGTTGAAAAATTGCTCTTTCCTATGGTTAGCTTGCAGGCATGTTGATGGTATTCTTTCACCTTGTGACAATTATGTTCCGTTGCTATTGGATATTGATGCTTTGTGTGTTGCAACAAAAATGTTGAACAATTTCTCTTTTCGATGTTTTGTGTGCAACCATAATGCTTATGAGCATGTATTGTCATGAGAGCTTCCAAGTCTCTCGTATAGTTGTTGCAACAAACATACGGACCACTTGCTCTTTCATATGGTTTGTTTGTAACCATGTTGTTTTTGCTTCCACTTGTGACTCTTATGCCCATAATTTTGGCTTTTGATGATATGTGTATGGCATTCAACATATTAAACAATTGTTCTTTCCAATGGTTGATTTGCACACATAATGATGTTGTTTTGGATATTCTTCCTCATGTGTTTTTGCTGAATTATCCTACTCTTGCATCAAAGATGTTGATCAATATTTTAGTCCAATGCTTTGTGTGCCACACTAAGATGTTATATGGAGTTTTTGAGTTCCCAAATTTGGATGATGTTCAAACGATTTCCATGCACTTTGACCTTGCATATGCATCCTGTTTGCTATACTTGAGTTGTGCTAATATTGATGTGAACAAGAATGGACATGCCACAAATAACATGCTCCTCTATCACACACATACATATATTTCTTGGTCTTTGTTGTGTGAAGGTACAAGTGTATACACGTCAATCTCTATGGACAAAGAGTTGACAAGACGAATCGAAGAGAGTTACCTATGGCTACCCTTCAACGAGCTATCTCTACATGATAAGGTGACTTCCTTCTACTTAAGGACTCATACTACAATCTTCATGAATTGGCTACACTTTGAGTGTTCCTTCGCTTTTGTTGTGAGCTTTGTAGGCTTCATGGAAGGCGAAGGAACATTGAAGTGTCGTCAAGTTAATCTTCCCGAGGACGACTATATGGTGAACCCTAGGATCAAGAAGGTCTCTCGACATCCTCTACTTAGTGATGAGCATGAAGAGTCGATGATGACTCTTTTTGAAGGGGGGGAGCTGATGTAGCTCGACATACGGTCGTTACCACATCAAGGTCTCCAACATATGCCAAATCGTCATGGACTCCAAAGGTGAATCCGTTCCTCTATGCGAGCCCAATTCCTACCCTATTGAATGGTATGTTACTTCATACTCCGTCCTATGACCATGATAGGTTCACACCGCCAAGTACGGAGACAGGGGAGGAAGCCCGAGGACTCACGCTCGACAAGACGGAGGCTTGGAAGAGGAGGCAGAAGAGGTAGAGTCGAACTAGCGCTAGGTCCAGCGAAATCGACGCCACCGCCGGAATTCCCGGCCAGCACTCCGGCGGACCGGAGCCCCCACCGGACATCTTGGTGCTAGGACCGGTCGCGACAGAAAGCGCGTATAGAATACCAATCCGACGCCGGCCGGAAATATCGGCGACGACCGGAATTTTCGGTGCCAGATTCGGCGTCACTGGACTTATTGCCGGAATGGCCGTCTGCGCACGCATCTGCGTTTGATGCCCTGAAATATTCCCTTTACTTACCATTTTGCCTAGTTTATCCCCAAACTATCCCCATGTTAGTGGCTGGCCTATAAATAGAGCCCCCACCCCCTCATGTATTTCTTAGGCATAGATGATAGACTAAAGACAACCCCTTTTGTGGAATTTCTAGTTTTGCCTCATCCCCTTCTACCAAAGAGGATCAACTATCATCACCATCTCGTTGGAGTTTGCATTATGCCTCCCTCGTTGTACAAGGCCTACGTTTGCGAGTGCGTGAGCGTAGTTGTCAAGACCCTCTCCAAGGTGTTCTTTCCTCTCCGCTTGGGATCAAGAGAGCATGTTGACCGATCTTTTCTTGAGAGGATTCTATCGGACCAGTGGCCGCCGACAGAAGCAATTGGCCTTGTATCGTGTGATTTTTGCGTGTGTTCATCGTATTCTTCGCGAGGTGTGCGTCCGTTTCCGCTACCTTCTTCCTTTCCTCTCGCTTTTCATCGATTTGACCACGAGATCCGTGAAGATCAGGCCATCCACGAGGTTACCCCTCAACAGGAAGGCCATGGCGATGACAACCCGCCAGAGGAAGGCCATGGTGATGGCGGAGCGGAGCGCCTGTACGAGGTAGTGAGGGATGACGAGTGCGTGATGACTGGTGAGGGAGGAGCGGGGAGGCGTGCCGGGGAGGAGAAGGGGCGGCGCAGCAGGAGGGAAGGGAGCAGGAGCGTCACGGCGAGGAGGAGCAGGAAGCATCATGGATTTAGGACTCACGCGTGAGGAGAAATAGTGGATCAGAGACTCGCGCGTTGGGATAAGGTGGTCGTGGTGGACCCACACCGGCCGTGTCTCACGTAAGCAGGGCATGCGTCAACGCTAGGAACCCGTATCACTTTCCTTATATTTTATTCTGATTTGTTTCACTAGGTCCTGCTAGAAAGCAGCTGTACACTGCTTCAGTTTCATGTTTGCTGTAATATCTACTGTAGGAACGTGGTGCTCAGTTCACTTCTGTTTGTACTCCTGAAATTTTTGTTTGGCGGTGGACTTGGTGCAATTTTTACCAATGAACCTGTTCTGAAATTTGCCTATTGTTATTCCTGCATACAATGAATCTTTCTTGCAGTCTAAAACGTGAGTAGTAGTACAATACTAAGTCATATGAGATCATCTTCTGCAGTCTAAAACGCGAGTAGTAAGTACAATGCTAAGAATTCGTTAATTGAATGGGCCTTCAGAGATTTCTCTGCTATCAACATCTACTTACATTAAAAACAACAAAAAAGAATATTTAAAAACGAGCACGCATAGGGGTTTCACAGAAAATCTGCATGATACTTTTATAAATATTTGAACTTCCGTAGGGACTACATCAGTTCCGGCACAAACAGTTCAGCATAATAGAGTAATCTATCTATATCTATATCTATATCTATATCTGTATCTGTATCTGTATCTATATCTATATCTATATCTATATCTATATACTTAATAATAAATGACGGATTGTTTTTTTCGGTCCAACACTTTTTTAGACAGTTTTGCTCTCCTACCAAAATACATATTATGTATAATTATCCATTGATGCCACCAGAGAAAATGACAAAAAACCACCACATTTAAACACGAGGAGACACAAAACCACCATCTTTGGGTTTTTTGACACATAAATACCACTTTTAGGGTTAGGTTGTGACGAGGAGCACTGATTGCTTGTGTTTAGCGGTCTAACCATGTTTCCGACAGGTGGGACCCACTGTCAGTGCACACGTGGCGGGGATGGACGGACAGACCACACAGCCGTTAACGCTTGCGTATCGCACTCTCTCTCACGGCGGTTGTGTGGACCTCGCCGCTGCCTCGTCGGGACCGGGAGCACCACCCGTCCTGCTCCGCCGTGCTCCTCGACGCCATCTACCACTCCATTGACGCCGATGCCTCCGTCGAGCTAACGTGTCCCCGGAGGAGATGCTGGTGCCGCCTGCCTGCCGCCAATGCCGTTCGACCGCGTCGTCGTCGTCCGCTTCATCCGCCCGGTCGTCGCCACGGTTGGAGAAGCCGCCAAGGATGTGCCGCGTCCGGCCTCACCTGCAGCCCCTGCCGCTGCTCCTGTCGCCGCCACCACCACCACTGCTTCAGGGGGACGACAAATATGAGAAGAGAGCCAGACCAGGTCGGCGCCGTTCGCGTGCCTCCTGAACGCTCTGCTCTGCAACAGGAAGTCACCGGCCAACTCGTCGTCGGTTGACTCAGGCTATGTGACGTCAGCGGGAGCGGGACGAGGTGGCCGCAGCGCCGCGGGAGTCAACACCGGCGATCAGGCTATGTGAGTCAGCAGGAGCGGGATGGAGGTGGCCGTAGCGCCGCGGGAATCGGTGGCGGAGGCGGAGCGGAGGGTGGATGAGATGATGCGTGCACTCGGAGCGGCGGAGCAGCGAGTCCAGCTCCGTCCGTCCTGCCATGTGTGCACTTCACTCGCCGCGGTGGAACTTACCAACATTGTGCATGCGTGTGTATGTGATAAAAATGACAAAAACCATGCCCTAACGCGCGCCATCTGGTATGTCCGTCTGCCCCACCACATGTGCACTGCACAGCGGGTCCCACCTGTCAGAAACATGGTTAGACCGTGCGAACAATCAGTGCTCCGCGTCACAGCCTGATCCTAAAAATAATATTTATGTGTCAAAAAATCCAAGATAGTGGTTTTGTGTCTCCTTGGTTTTTTGTCATTTTCTCGATGCCACCGTTACGTCAAATAATAAGTCAAATAACGGTTAAAAAAAAAAGGCCGGCGAGGAGCTGGCCCGTGGCTGAGGGTGGGGGCGTGGGGCACAGGGGAGCCGGTCCGCGTCGCGGACAGGGCGTGTAGGGGAGCTGGACGACAGCAGGAGAACGCTCATAGGAGAACCTGCCGGCGGCAGAGGCATGGTGGGTAGCGTCGTTATGGACGATGTCGTCGTCTGCGTCCCAGGTCATCGTTCTCCACTTCTCCTCCGCCCTCGCCTATCTAGCGTCGTGCTCCGTGTCCAAGCTTCAGCGCAATTCTGGCCAGTTGCCGTTAGCTCATCTATCCAAGCGCCACAAACCAGCTCCCATGTTCCTTTCTTACTGGATTTTGCTCTGTGCTCGTACACCCGCGGCCAGCAAGCCTAGCACTAAAGCGTCCGCCCCGGCGAGCAAGGCATCGACACGTCGAGTCCGTACATCTCTTGCGATAGCTGTTTCCCGTGTGGGGCTGGGGCGCCGACCTGGCTTACGAGTGTCCTGCAAGGACATTGCCACCCCGGATGCTTCTCGGCAGCTCGGCGCGGCTTCCACTACTGCCTCTGTCTGTTCTAGACGGTCCTCCGCGCAGTCCTACTACTGGTCCCGGATGCTTCTCGGCAGCTCCGGCACGGTCTGTCCGTTCTGGACGGTCCTCCGTGCAGTCCTACTACTGGTCGTGGTCGCGGCCATGTCGTACAGTTACCCGATGCAGCTGGGGAGGGTCGTCTTCCCGCCTTTGCTGCGCCACGTACACGATTAGAGTTGCCAAGCCTCCCGTGAAGATTGGTCTTGGAACACTGGAGTTTTGGTCAGTACGGGTTATGGGTTCAGCCCAAGCCTGGGTATGTTTACTTCTAAAAAGTAGCACTGGCCTACGTAATTGTACAGGAATCGTGCATATGATTCAGAGACAGTTTTACAGACAGTTACAACTTTTATTAGTCCCACGTTGAAAAATTTAGTAAAAAATATACCGCCTTAAATAGAACCTCCGTTTCAAAGTAGACAAGCAAGTTACCTAGGAAGTGGCACAGCACACGGTAATGCTAAAGCAAAACTTGCGAAACTAAAGCGTCCCTAGAGATAATGGTGAGGAGGGCGGTCACTAGTGCACACACACACCCTCTAACACCGGTTTGGAGGGCTCTCTAACAACGGTTGTAGAACCGCTATTGAGGGTTCGATGTTAGCGGGGTCCCCCTTTAACACCGGTACGAACCGGTGTTAAAGGGTGGCGCACGTGGGGCTGCCGCAGGGGTCAGGGCCCCCTTTAACACCGGTTTGTACCGGTTCGTAA
This sequence comes from Avena insularis, assembly GCA_023614405.1. NCBI lineage: Eukaryota > Viridiplantae > Streptophyta > Magnoliopsida > Poales > Poaceae > Avena > Avena insularis. The sequence goes on along the minus strand of CM042690.1, from coordinate 160,454,665 downwards.
CACGAACCGGTGTTAAAGGTTCTGTGCCGCGGCAGGAAAATGAGATAAATCTCTGCCGCGGCAGGAAAATGGCCTAAATCTCTGCCGCGGCAGAGTTCTGCCCCTGCCCCGTTCTGGGCGTATTTCTGCGGCGCGGCGAGGACGGGGAGGGGGGGGGAGGGGGAATCGATCGGGAGCGGTATACACATACATCGTCATCGGTACATACGAGTACATGAATAATTAAGCAACTATTATTATACACAACATCGTCATTGTGTGGTATTCTCCGTAAACGTTGAAGTATCAAGTACAAGACAAACACGTTCAAGCATATATACAACGTTCATTTTGGTGGATATCTAAAGAGTTCTCCGCCAGGCGTGACGACCTCATCAAGTATGAACCCCGCCAATTCCTCTTGAATGGCTCGTATGCGGTCAAATGGTAGGAGTTGGTCCCGCATCCGTTCGATCTGAATATATATGAAGAATGGGGTCAATATATATATATATATATATATATATATAAGAATAAAACTCAACACAATTGATGGTAATAAAATAATACTAACTATAAAATACACTAAATAACCCTAAACTAAATACACTAAACTACACTAAATAAATAACCCTAAACTAAATAAATAACCCTAAACTAAATAAACCCTAAACTAAATAAACCCTAAACTAATACTAACACTAAACTACTAATAATACACACTAAACTACACACTTATAAAATACTAATAACTAATTATATACATATATGCAACAATATATACAACATATATGCAACAATATATATATGCAATTACACACAAACAAAATTATTCATACACAATAATATATATACATATATGCAACATTTATCTAATATACACACAAATAACATTTATCACCAATATCCAATATCTCCAAAACACAAACAGAGAGCTCTCACCGCCGGTGGCGGCAACTCTCACGAACGGGCGGCATGAGTGGCCAGCTGGATGGCTCGGCGTTGGCGAGGTGTTGGCGCGGATCCGGCGCGAAGTGGCGGCAGGCGACGTGTTGGCGCGGCCGACGCTCCAAGGCTGACGGCGGCAGCTGATGGCGGCAACGCTGCCGGTAGCGATGCTTCGATCTGGCTGGGGGGAAGAAGGAAGGGGAAGGCACACATTATAACCCCCCCTTTAACACCGGTTCGTGGCTGGAACCGGTGTTAAAGGGGGGGGGATTCATTCCCCCCCTTATAATCCATTCATCAGACTGTCCCGGGTGTTTGAGGCGTATTAAATTCTTGTGTTCATTGATATACGGGGCAACCAAGATAGATCTTTGGAAAACCGTGTAGTGTGCTTGATTGAGAGAATGCCGTCCCTACATATCATTGCTTTACATCCTAGGGTGCCTTTTCCACGCATCTCCCTCATGTCGTGATTACGGAACACCAATCGCCTTAAGGCCAGGAATAAAATCAACAGAACTCAATGACCTCCTCTTACATAGCCCTTGGAGATGCTTCCTTCGCCTAGCACGGTTATGAACATATTTCTTTAAGACTCCATGTACCTCTCAAAGGGAACATATTGTGTAGAAATACAGGACCGAGAATGGCAATCTCTTCTACTAGGTGAACCAGAGATGCGTCATAATATTGAAGAAGGACGGTGAACACCAACTCAAAGTCGACAAGACATTGGGCCACATCATGCAGAACCCTGGTAGGCTTTCTGGATCGATTACCTTCTGAGATATTGCATTGAGGAATGCACATAGCTTCACAATGGGTACTCGAACATTTTCAGAAGCCCCCTCAATGCAATCAGAAGCAATTGTGTCATAATCACGTGGCAGTCATGAGACTTCAGGTTTTGAAATTTTTTCTCTGCCATATTTATTATTCCCTTTATATTCGACGAGAAGCCAGACGGGAACTTGGTACTGCTCAGGCATTCAAAAAAGATTTCCTTCTCTACTTTGGTAAGAGCGTAGCTGGCAGGAGTTAAGTGGCATCGTTTACCCTTCTCGTTCTCAGGATGCATAGGCTCTTCAGGGTCTTTCAGACGTTGCTGGTCCTGCCGTGCTTCCGGTGTATCTTTTGTCTTCCCATACACTCCTAGGAAGCCTAGCAGGTTCACACAAACATTCTTCGTCACGTGCATCACGTCGATTGAAGAGCAGACCTCTAAGACTTTCCAATAGGGTAGGTCCCAGAATATAGATTGCTTCTTCCACATGGGCGCGTGTCCGGCATCGTCATTCGGAACAGATAGACTGCTAGGACCTTTTCCAAAGATTACTTCTAGGTCCTTGACCATACCAAATACCTCCTCACCGCACGGAGGACAGGCTTCCTCCGGGTTACGCGGACATTTGAAATGCTTGCCTTTCTTTCTTCTTTGGATGCGTGTTGGAAGAAATCGACGATACCCTAGGTACACAACCTTCTTACATTTATCCAAATATACACTTTCAGTCTCATCTAAACAGTGTGCATGCAGTGTATCCCTTGTTTGTCTGCCCTGAAATGTTACTCAGAGCAGGCCAATCATTGATGGTTACGAAAAGCAATGCTCGTAGGTCAAATGGCTCCCCTTTGTGCTCATCCCACATACATACACCTGGTTTGGCCCACAGTTGTAAAAGTTCTTCAACTAATGGCCTTAGGTACACATCAATGTCGTTGCCGGGTTACCTCGGGCCTTGGATGAGCAGCATCATAATGAACTTCCTCTTCATACACAACCAAGGAGGAAGGTTATAGATACATAGAGTCACGGGCCAGTCTTTGTGGCTGCAGCTCTACTCACCAAAAGGATTCATGCCATCTGTACTTAGACCAAACCTTAAGTTCCTTGCGTCACGTGCGAAGTCCGGTACTCTCGCCGACTTTTCTCCACTGTGACCCATCAGCGGGTGTCTCAACATCACGTCTTTCTTCTGGTCTTCCATGTGCCATCGCAACAATTTGGCATGCTCTTTATTTCTGAAGAGACATTTTAACCGCGTGGTATTATAGGAGCATACCACATAACCTTGGTAGGAACCTTCTTCTTCCTAGGGGCCTCGCCCTCAACATCGCTAGGATCGTCTCGTCGATCTTATACCAAGATGCAGTGCATACGGGCATGCATCCAAATTCTCGTACTTCTCACCGCGGTAGAGGATGCACGATCATTAATGCAGGCATGTATCTTCTACGCGTCTAATCCTAGAGGCGACAACCTTCTTTTCTTGGTATGTACTTGTCGGGCAACTCATTATTTCTTGGAAGAAGATTCTTCATTTTACCAACAACTTTGAAAATCTGTTTGTCATTCACACCGTTCTGCCTTCCATTGCAGCACATCCGATTGTGGTACCTAGCTTTTGTGGCCATCTTCGCAAGTTGGGTACAACAATGTTTTGTGATCCTTTAACATCTGCTCCAGCTTCTCCTTCTCCTTTTCAGTTTCACATTCTTCCTTTGCATCAGTAATGGCCCGACCAAGATCGTCATCAGCGGGCCCATCTGCTGCCTCTTGATCTTCATTATCTACCCCGTTGCAGTATCATCATATTCAGGATACATATTATGATAGTTGTCATCATCCTCTTCTTCTTCGTTGTCTTCCATCACAACCCCTTTTTCTCCGTGCTTGGTCCAACAATTATAGTTGGGCATGAAACCGGATCGAAGCAGGTTGGCGTGAATGGTTCTGGTATTTGAGTAGTCTTTCTTGTTCTGACAGTGAACACACGGACATCACATAAAACCATTGTGACCACGGTTTGCATTAGCCACAACGATGAAATTTTGGAGGCCCGTAATGTACTTTCGAGTGCGGCGGTCACCGTACATCCATTGCCGGTTCATCTGCATTAATATATAGTATATATCAAAAAATAATAGGGAGATGACCATTTATATATATAGTACATCAATGACACATGAAAGGATAGTTGCCGACCTCGACCGAGAAGGAAAGAGCAACGAGAAAACTTATTTTGAGCTCTCGGGCATTTCACCGAACACCTCTTGTGCATACGAAAAAAACACAAACTAGCACACTTCACACCCTCTTGCTAGGCTCCAAAATGAGATAGTGAAAAAATGGAAGAGTGGGGTGTGGGCTGCGGTGTCTTATATAGCCCCCCCTTTAACACCGGTTCAAGCCACGAACCGGTTTTAAAGGGGGGGGCTCTTGTAGCCATGGTGCAGGGGCCTTTAATACCGGTTCGTGCCACGAACCGGTGTTAAAGGGGGGCTCCTTTTTGCTGCACGGGCCACGCTGGTACAGGCCCCCCTTTAACACCGGTTCGTAGAACCCATTTTCAGGCTCAACCAAAGGCCTCGTTTTCACTAGTGGGTGCATGATTTTAAAAGGAGGATAGTGGGTTTGAGCTAATTATAAATGGAAGGAGACCAGAGAGGAGGGGGAGCTGCTAAATATCGTACTATCAAGAAACCTCGACTACAGTTGGTGAGGAGGGTGTTGCATGATTAAAGGGATGATCGTGGGCTTGAGCTAATTATAAATGGGAGAGACCAGAAGAGACGGGGGAGCGAGTTGGCTGTAGTTATTAAAACACTCCACATCCCGTGGTACACGCTCATGCATGCCCGCCTGAATTCAGTGTAAAGATTTTCAATGCATACACGCTCATGGATATACTTCCTCTGTCCCGGATTAAAAGGCCTACGCGTATATCTAGATCGTTTATTTGACCAACAAAATATAAATTATTTAAAACAAATATTATATCATTAAAAACTATAACATCTAAAATTTTCAATAATATAATTTTTGTGTTAAATAATTAATATTTTATTGATCAAATTAATGACCTAGGTATACACGTAGGTCTTTTAAACTGGGACAGAGGGAGTAGGTTTTCTATGAATATTTATTTTACTGGTTAAGGTGAATAAATCATGCATTAATATCACATTCTCCTGACGTACCCACAAGCCACAAGGCAATATTACAATGTTGTTTCTTTTGCAACTTGACTTATAATAGATACGCTCTCCGTTCCTTGATGTAAAACCTTTTAAATATTCTAAACTAGACTAGATACACTCTAAAATGAGTGAATCTGCACACTAAACACGTCCACGTTCATATGTTTTAGAAAAAACCTAAAATGTCTTACATTAGTGAATGAAAAGAGTATCACTTATACCCCTATTGTGTTGAGGACGTTGTCTTTCCAAGTATATCCTTTGCTACGAGCTTAGATGGCTTATCTGACCTAATCAATGACGATTCATAGTATATTTGGGCCACCAAGCACTTCAAAATTCTAAAATGATGACAGTTTCACTGAGAGAACAATTGTTTATGTAGATTATATTTTTTTAGTATCTTAACAATATGTTTAAATAATAAGAGAGATTACAGGAGAGATCATAGAAAAAACCTTCAAGACCCAACTTTCTTTCACTAAAAATCAACCTTCATGGCAACACACGAGATACAGTCCTTCAGAGTTCATGCTTTAGCGGTTAGGGGCAGCTCGGCCTTCGCTGAGTGGCATGAGCTAGAAATGCCAGCAGATGGCTCTATTGGTAACGTCACACTTGGTGACTTGGGTAAAGCAGTGGGTATATGAGGCATCGAATGCGCCTAACTTACACGCTAAATATGGTTGGTTTTTGCAATGCACCGTGACCATACAAACAAGAATTTACCTTGTGCACCTTTGCAGAGCAGATTTTTCTCTCCCGTTGCAACGTCCGGGTATGTTTCCTAGTAACACAATAAAACTAGCAAATTACCCCATAATACTGAATACGCGAGTGGATACTACCACCTAATCACAGATCGGGAAAGTCACGCAAGAGCATCTCTAGCAGATACTGCATCTCGCGGTATTACAAAACAAGTTTGCATTGAACCGCATGTGGCGATTGCGGTGCGAAAATATAGTGTACCGCAAAACCGAATATTCTTTTTTACGAGTTAGGTATGCCGTACCTGTTCCGCCCCTTCGCGTGCACCGCAAAACAAATTTTACCGTAAAGCACATAATTCAGTGTTTCAACGAGAAATAGAACAAAATTTGGCCATACATATTGTAATTACGACATAATTCAATGCTTCTCAATCATAGTAATAACAAACGATAGTAAAACCCTAATCAACGATCTCGCTTCCGCTGTCCTCTTCTGCGTCGCCGCCCTCTTTCGAACCGTCGTCCTCTTCCGTGCCGTCGTTCTCCTCCGCACCGTCGTCCGCCTCCGCACCGTCGTCGCTCCCCCTATTGAAAATCTCGATGATTCCTGCATGGTTCGCCTCACTCCGGAACTCTTCCCGGAGCACGTCATCGATTGCGGTTAGATCGTGCGGCCACGAACTGCCCAGAATCACGCCCTCCCTTCGGGGTTGCGGAGGTCAGGATGGAGCTCCCGCCTGTGATCGAGGCAGAGGGAAAGCGCTGCCGTGCGCTCCTTTTTGAATCGCTTACGCCAGTAAGAGCTCGTTGACGTGTAATGGGCCAGTGCCCTCTTCCATTCAGGTAGTTGGCGGCGCCTCTTCTCGATCTAGCGATCCAACTCTGCGGTGATCCAGCATACCACTGCATAATGTAGTACACTATAGTCATTAAAATAACACCAATGAACACTGTCCATCGGTATTACATCCCTTAGAATGGCACAACAAAAATATCGTGGGTCCAAAGCATGTCATTATATAACATATATATAACATTACAGAAGATCCAAGAACTTCCTTGGCGTAACGAGGATTATAATTTACAAAAGAGATCCAGAAATAGCAACTCGAGGTCGATTCTAGAAATACTACTACTTTATAACTATGGCTTGTGATTGTTGTTATAGCAATGCTCTACGGAAGTAGGTTCTGGTTTATAAGATTATTTATATGCTACGCTTTAGCTTGACTTCTAGGTTTTCGGATGTAGATGTTGACCCCATTGATCTCCATTGGATATTTTCAGTTCTTTAAGGTGTTTCACCTCCTAGGTTCACCATTGAGTGCTCCTGAATCTAGTAAGGGATAAGAAGATACAGTTGAGAACGAGCGTACTCAGCAAGTTCACTAAGAGCATCTCCAGTAGGCGCGCTATAGTAGGCGCGCTATATTCGGGTTTACAGCGCGCGCTAAGCGGATGCAGCGCACTGCGCCACCGAGAGCTTCACCGGATGCTGTAAACCGCCGCGCCAAAATGTAGCGCTAAATTGGTACTTTTACAGATGAGCTAAAATACAGCCTGAAAACTATATTTTCACACAATTGCATACGTAAATAGATTAAACAAAATGTACAAATAGACTACAAATAGTAGACTAGAACTAGACTAAAACTAAAACTAGACTAAACTAGAACTAATCGGACTCCCAATCGGAGGAGTCACATGTTGTGGACGACACCAGAGTCGACGACCACTCGTACTCCGACGAGGAAGAGTCAATGGTAATGGTCGATGGACCGACGCCTTTCTTCTTCTCCTCCTTCTTGCTCGCAGCCTTCTCCTTCTTCTTGGCCTCCTTCTTGGCCCTCCTCGCCTCCCAATCTTGCTTCTTCGCCTCCTTCCTTGCCTCCTTCTCCTCTTTCTGGTCAGCGTAGAAGGCGACCTCCGCGGCCACGTCCTCCGGGAAGCGCCGCATCCACTCGAGGCGCATGCGCTCGCCCTGCTCGGCAATGACGAGGCGCTGCTCGAGCTCGCGCTGCCACCTCCTTGCCTCCCGCGTGATGGCCGGCGGCAGTGGCGCAAGGTCTTCCGCGTGCTGGCATGTCCAGACGTCCGTGAAGTTCATGGAGTGCCGAGGACAGCCGAGGCGCCAGGCAACCGCGTCATACGCTGCTCAACGTCGCGAGCCGATCGCCCGTCGCCCGCTCCGGATCTCGGTGTAGAACGTCCGCTCATGCTGTAGCGCGCTCCGCGTAGCCGGAGCTCGGCGGCAATGTGGCATGGCAAGGCAAGGCGGCGACGCTGCTCGAGCTCGCGCTGCCACCTCCTTGCCTCCCGCGTGATGGCCGGCGGCAGCGGCGCAAGGTCTTCCGCGTGCTGGCATGTCCAGACGTCCGTGAAGTTCATGGGCGCCGAGGACGGCCGAGGCGCCAGGCAACCGCGTCATACGCGCGCGCGGCCTCGTGCGCCGTCTCGAACGTGCCGAGCCCGATGCGCTCGTCGCCGCTCCGGATCTCGGTGTAGAACGTCCCGCTCATACGCGCGCGCACTCCGCGGTAGCCGGAGCTCGAGCGACGGCGGGGTGGCATGGCAAAGGGCAGAGCGACGCGCGGTGAATTTGAGGCGGAGGTCGAGGCTGCGGCGAGGTCGAGGCGGTGGTGAGGGGGTGGCGGAGTGACGGCGACGAAGTCAGTCGAGGCAGAGGATGGAGGCGGTGGCGGAGTGACGACGGAGCGGCACGATGAAGGCAGGGCGACGTGCCGCAGTTTCCGCGAGAGGACACGTGGGAATGTTCGGGCGGATGGGTTCGCGCGCGCGGCTCGCTTTATTGCGCGCGCTGGAAGCGGCGCGCCAAATTTCCCGCGCAGGATGCCGCAGAAGCCCGCACGCGGCAAAAAATTTGGCGCACGCCATGTTTTCGCGCACCTACTGGAGCTGCACGCGCCCGCTCCCGCTCTGTATTTCGGCGTTTTTTTAGCGCGCGCCTGCTGGAGATGCTCTAAAAAGGAGTGTATGATGCACTAGCTATAACCACAGACCATAGGTCGTAGGCTATGCAGGTTTTCGTAAATATTTTTTCAAAGGTTGCTTTTATTCTGAAAAACTATGTCCGTCAGCCTTCACAGGTTTATTAGAACTTCGTGGAGCTCCTTTCCTGTAGAATTCGTAGCTCCTTCCCGGAATATGGAGTAAGATGTCACACTTTTTTATATTTTGTAGAGGTGCGTTGCTTTACCCATGAGCGACCTCAAGCTTTGTTGCACGATCGAGAGTATGTCCCCGTTCAAACTTCCTTGGTTTGAGGCCCAACCTAAAATCCAAGCCATTCGCTGTCCTTCTCCGCGACCCCGCATCCCTCCTTGGTGTACGCCATGCCCACATATGGAATTACTGTAATGGTTAGTATAGACCATTATAGATGCCAGAACTACCATTGGACGTTGAGGGCTTCCACCCAAATGTTGCATATCCTCTACGAATTACAAACCACGCTATAAGGATAACATCCATGGCCTGCGCATCCGGCTTCATGCGAGAGGAAGAAGATCCAAATGACTTCCCTAGAGCCATTATAGATCTCATGGTTAACGTGTATTTTACGGCGCAAAAATCACTGGCGATATTGGTTGTTAGGTCCTAGATGATATATTCCTGTGCAATGGTATTCCAATTTCCAGGTTTAATAGATTAGCTGATCACCCTGGATCAGTAACCAATAGTTTACATTATTATCGAAAATAATGTTTTCTGACCTTTTTGAAATGCAGGTGATGACACAACAGTTTGCAAATACTTGATAGAAAATAATCAAAGGACATGAGCAAGTGTGACCTTGCCTTTTGACCGCAAGATTATGTAGTCAAGGTCTTCTAGTTGGTATAAACTCCAATATCTGAAATCAGCATCATTGGTCTGGTAAGGACTAATGTTTAAAGAAGCAATATGCTATTATGCATATATAATGATATGCATTTTGTATAAATCCCAAAGTAAACCCTCATGCTTAATTATGGATTAAGTTTGGTGATTTATGAAAGATTTGTGTTACAATCAAGTTTTACTTTACAAATAAATCTGTAAAGCTTCTAAGAGTAGTTGATAAGTGATGAAAGTAAGGTACAACGGAAGTTGTTAGTAGATGTTGATTGATAAACACTTTTAAGGGTATTATAATTCAAGTGGGTAGTAGTTAGCAGATGATTACAACTTTTGTTTGAATTGGCAAAACGAATAACTTTTGAAGAAAATACTTATTACATCAAGTGAAGTAATTTGTGGTGTTCTTAGATAACAATTTATGGTTATTTGGATCACTTTAACGATCTTAAGTTACTGCGCTTGTAGTTGGTTAAGAACAGATCAAAGTTAACTATAAAAGATAACTTAGATTAGAATGTAGTATTTTTTATATTATAGTTGAGTTTAAGAACTTTTTCGATAAGATCAAAGACAGATTTGTCATGAGTATAACTCTAGGAATCTCAGCTTAGCAATCGATGTGAAGTAGATTATAGAGTTAAAGCTATTTATGAGATATGACGATCTCATTATAAAGTTTGTTGAATTTCTATTAAACTCTAAATTCATTTTAGGTAAGGTTTAAGATATGAGATCATTCACTATCAATGTAAGTGAATGATGTTAAAGGTTAGTTTGAAATTCTTAGTTATACTTGATTTAAGACTCTAAAGAAGTATTAGTAACTTTCACCTAGGTTTTGTTATGGACCATAATTATGGTTTTAGAGTTAGTATTTTGGACTTTAAAGATTATTTTTATAAATATAACATTCTATATGATCATATATAGTTATTCTTATTTAAAAAATAACGTTAAAGAGTTATCTTTATGGTAAAACAAGTTTCTTATTTTAATCAAATAGACAACTAAAGATTTATTATTTAAGAACTCTTAAAACCTTTTGAAATAGCATGGTTAGTATTTTTATAGGAATATATACATTTTAAGTTCTTAAGAGTGGGTTTTTATGTATTCTTTAGTCTTACTATTATTTTAATAAAATTTCATAAATAAATAAGTGTTTTCAAATACTCATTCTAATTTTATGAGGTTAAAGTACAAACTAGTATTTTTCTTCCATTTAGTATTTATTGAGAATCCTACAAATGATTTATACTTATTTTAAGTATTATATTTATTTTTAGGAAATTCCTTGAAGGATTTATTACATTAAAATAGTTTTTTTAAGTTTTATTATACTAAGATATATTGTAGTATTTTTCTTACATAAAGTGTTTATTTAGGATCTTAAAAATGATTTTTATTTATTTTTAAGTATTATTCTTCATTTTAGAAAATTCCATGTAGGAATAATTGTCCTAAAATTAATTAAGTTAATTTTATGATTAAAAATGCAAGTTAGTATTTTTATTGAATAGGTCACATTTTCATGAACATTTATAGATATAATTTGTATTTTTAGTATTTTATTTCTTTTCCTAAGGTCAAAATCCCATCACGAGTATTTTTGTAATTTAGAATTTATTAATTCAACTTCTTTGACTAAAACCTAGGCATTGCCCATTTGGCTGGCCCGGCCCAACCCAATGGGTCTGGGTCAAACCCACCTAGCCGCCACTAGACTGACCCATCGGCCTAGTGTGCTTTCTCTCTCGCTCAACCTCACCCGCTCATTCCTCTCTCTGGCGACCGAGAGCTGCCTCGTCGTCGTCGCTCAATTCCGGCCCTCGCTGACCTTGCCGGCTATCGCCACGGTGCAGGGTGATGAAGTCGATGACGTTGCGTCATTCTATCCTCTTTGATTTGTCACTCGTGGCCCCTACTGGATGTGTCGCCACCTCATTGGCGCCTAGGGTTTGGACCTCGTCGGTGGTTCGACGCTCCAACGACCCTCTGGCGCCGTCCTAGTGCCTTGGCAACGATGTGGTATCGCCCCTCCTCGGTAGCTGCCATGGATGCGACTTGGCGTGGGTTGTAGCGCCCCCTAGGTGGGCCCTGTTCGTCTATAGTACCAAAGTTCCCGAGCCAGCGCATGACAGTACCTAAGTTGCCTAAAATTGCCGCGTTTCGAAATGTTGGGCCGCCAACTACCGAGAGGGGCCATTTCGATGCAAACTCATCTTGCCCCTACCAAATTCAAACATTCCGTGAAACTGCCCCGTGAAGTAGACGGTCGGGACCCTCATGTCGGTCATCTGTCCGTGATGCGAGCACCAACGCGGCAACCTCTTAGGCTAATCGAGTAACTAAGTGGATTGGATGCGTTGACCAATTTCACAAATCTATTCCCACCTTTCCCCTAGCACCAACGGCATCGGAATCCACCCTCTAGGCAGGACAATCCCTTTGGACATTTGACTTCCGGCGCCAAGTTGCTGCGCCCAGTTACTGCGCCCAGTCGCTGATCCCGAGCTCCAATGGCGCATACCATAGCCGTCGTTGCGAGGCTCTAGCCCGCCTCCGCCGCCGACGAGCCGAGCAGCCCGGAGGATGGTAGATCCTACTACCAAGGAAGAAGAAGTTCTGGCTACAAGCGGGTGAGCTACCCTTCTCTTTGCTATTCGCACTAATTATAACTGCTAGCTGGCTACTGAACCTAAAATTGTTTGTTAGCCTAACGCTGACAAACATATTTTGTCCACAGTTTTCTGTCAAGTGGGATCTCCACGGACCACCCATACCTAGTTACGGTAGTCCTCTTCAGGTACGACTCTAAGTGCAAGTGGTATGGACACCATTGTATCACGATAGAAGAAGCGCCTGCGCAGATCTGCACTATATCTGGTATGGTTGCTGCTCTGCATAATCATGATGAATTATGGCCGAAGGAGACTACAAAGTTTAGCTTCATGGATGAACGTGGCATCATGGTTCTTCTAACGTGTGACAGTCAGCTAATTGGGTTGATGAAAAGGTATGCTTCGGCTTGCATGTTTGAGATGAATTGTGATGTAATGGATGTGGAAGCTACTGCAACTGGGAGTCACCCTTCTATTCTTGGACAGGATGGTTGCTCGAACCCAATTAGCTCCTAGTAAGCAAAAGTCTCTTGGGGTTTGCATGTTTGTGCTGAATTGTAATTTTTGTTTTATTTACTCTGTAGATATTGAGCAGTTATGCAACAGTCTTGTTTCTTTGACAGGAAGCGCCGCAAAGTTAGAAACATGACTGTCGGGTTAGTCATTTTGCTTCCCGAAGAAATTAAAAACGAGTGGAAAGATGATCCTGGACACGATTCTGGTGCCCATTGTCCCGGTGATGCAGAGTACGTGAAGCTAAGAAAATTGGCACCGAGGAAGAGGAAGAAGGCAGGAAATGAAGAAGCCAGTGGACGTGAAGGCTTGATACCCAGGCTGTGGAAGAAGGTTGCTGGCAATGAAGATGCATAGTAATGTGTTGAACTTGAACCTATATATGTAATTCGGTTAAATTCTGGAGCTCTGTGTGTGGAACTTTGCTGGGCGAAACAATCCACCCACGTTCTCTGAGTAAAATGTACCGCGACTTAGGGTTTGGAAACACCCGAGTCAGTAGTTGAATCCGAAATTGTGATTGTGCCACTACTATCTGAAAACACACAGCACCGGTTCCACGATTGCTGAGGGGCAGGAGGTCTCCAAATACGACGGAATGTAAGTGGCACAGAAATAAATTATTTAAGCTGCTTTACTCCATGAAGCAGCAACTTATTTCAGCTGCTGCACACAACGACATGGCAACATAAACAACAATGGCAAGCGATAATGCCCAGATGAGGAGCAAATTGGTAACACTTTCTGACCTAATCTTGAGCCCGTCTATCTCACCGCCTCTCTGCTCCTACATCTGGCGAAGCTCCCAGACATCCAGTAACCGGGTGTACGTGCTTCCACTTTATAAATTGTGGTTGTGCCATTTTCATGTGGCACAATCCACGTAGATTACGTTTAAACAAACCACCAATGTCAGAATACCACCATGATCAGACAAAATGAAGTAATGAAGGGTTAAGACAGATTAACGGGCGACCAATTTTTTTCCTCCCAGGACTCCGGGACCTCTAGTTCAGACCGCTAGGTCAATAAGTACAACTATTACAACTTAAAAAGGCATGGAGATCAAGCTAAATAGAACTAGTTATCACACATCTCCTTGATCTTCCTAATCTTATCCCGATGCGCATCTTCCTGCGAGAGCAAGGATCAAATCGTCTGCTCCTTACTCTTAGCATCTTCTTTGCACAACTTCAATTGTTTCTCTGCATTTTTCCTCATGCACTTGTCAATACTCGTAGTTGTGAACTGCAGGACTTTGGCCTGGTGAAGATCATTCCTTGCTTGAGTCAGTTCTTGCTCTGCTTCATCCTTCAGAGCCAACTCCGCGTCCCTCTCCTTCTCGACTTTGCTAACCTTGTCTTGCACCCTCTTGAGATCTCGCTTATGCTTGGTCGTGTCAACTGGTTCCCATAGCTTCATCTCAACACTGTCAAGAAGTGAGCTGAATACGGATTCTTTCAACTCAATAGTCATTTCCCATAGTTTGTCCAGCGTTTTCTTCATCGATTTGGGCCACTCTGGATCTACCCATTTGACAATGCCGCAACTTCCGCCTTGACACCGTAGAAACCTCCTGCTTGCGTTTCGTCCTTCGAACGCTACAAATTTAGCGGGCACATATCCATGTTTACATAGCAGAGGACCGTCTTCATCCGCTAAACCGTGATAGTCGGAGTCATACATCGTTTGGTTGGCCTAACACATCATACGCGCATGAGTAAATAGAGTAGATCTAGCTCAAAAAAAAGATAACTGGCCACAGATGATAGAGATAGAGATGAGACGACTCACATAGAAATCACCGTCCCTGTCGTCATGACGCGTTTCCTCGCCGTCTCCCCTTGAACCCATGGCGAGAGGGGGGGGGGTGGCTGCCGGAAAGGGGATTGGGATGGAGGCGCTGTCGGGTTGCGGCTACGACAGGATGGGAGTGAAGTGGGGAAAGTGGCTTCGAGGGGAAGGAAGATAAGTACGGGGAGGAAGAGAAGTAATGGGGACGTAACACTGGGATATGGCCCACTGAACTCGTGAGTCGTGACACTCGCAACAGGGGAGCACCCGGTGTTGCCAGTTTGTCCAGAGCAAGCATGGCCAATCATGCCGCAGAATAGCCTACTCGCGGATCACTCTCACGAAGACCATCCCAATCGTCCAAGCGCCCCGATCGAACAGTATGTAACAATCGTCAAGCAGAACAACTGTGTTAGGGCGTGCCTTCTAGAAGACTCAGTCTAACAGCCACCCATTGGGGGGCTAAGGTTAGGGCTCTCCTAAGGTTAGGATCCATATGTGGTTTATGAGAAGAACACACATGCAATGACACTGGTGGATCCATGTGTGGTTTGTGAAAAGAACACACATGCAATGACTCTATCTATGGTTAATGAAAAGAGCACACATGCAATGACATTGGTGGATCCATGTGTGGTTTGTAAGAAGAACACACATGAAATGACACTAGGTGTGGTTCATGAAAAGAACAGACATGCAACGACACTAGGTGTGGTTCATGGAAACAACACACATCCAATGACACTGGTGGATCCATGTGTGATTTGTGAGAAGAACACACATGCAATGACACTGGGTGTGGTTCATGAAAAGAACACACATCCAATGACACTAGTGGATCCTTATGTGGTTTGTGAGAAGAACATACATGCAATGACTCTAGATGTGGTTCATGAGAAGAACACACATGCAATGACACCGGTGGATCCATGTGTGGTTTATGAGAGGAACAGACATGCAGTGACACTGGGTGTGGTTCATGAAAAGAACAGACATGCAGTGACACTGGTGGATCCATATATGGTTTGTGAAAAGAACAGAGATGCAATCACACTGGGTGGATCCATGTGTGGTTTGTGAAAAGAACACACATGCAATGACACTGGTGGATCCATGTGTGGTTTATGAGAAGAACACACATCCAATGACATTGGGTGTGGTTCATGAAAAGAACACACATCCAATGACACTGGTGGATCCTTATGTGGTTTGTGAGAAGAACAGACATGCAATGACTCTAGATGTGGTTCATGATAAGAACACACATGCAATGACACCGGTGGATCCATGTGTGGTTTGTGAGAAGAACACACATTCAATGACACCAGGTGTGGTTCATGAAAAGAACACACATCCAATGACACTGGTGGATCCTTATGTGGTTTGTGAGAAGAACACACATGCAATCACACTAGGTGGATCCATATGTGGTTTATGAGAAGAACACACATGCAATGACACTGGTGATATGTGGTTTGTGAAAAGAACACACATGCAATGACTCTAACTGTGGTTAACAAAAAGAGCAGACATGCAATGACACTAGTGAATCCATGTGTGGTTTGTGAGAATAACACACATGCAATGGCACTGGTTGTGGTTCATGAAAAGAACAAACATGCAATGATACTAGTGGATCCATGTGTGGTTCATGAGAAGAAGACAGATGCAATGACACTGGTGGATCCATGTGTGGTCTGTGAGACGAACACACATGCAATAACACTAGGTGTGGTTCATGAAAAGAACACACATCCAATGACACTGGTGGATCCTATTGTGGTTTGTGAGAAGAACAGACATGCAATGAATTTAGATTTGGTTCATGAGAAGAACACACATGCAATGACACTGGTGGATCCATGTGTGGTTTATGAGAGGAACAGACATGCAATGACATTGGGTGTGGTTCATGAAAAGAACAGACATGCAATGACACTGGTGGATCCATATGTGGTTTGTGAAAAGAACACACATGCAATCACACTGGGTGGATCCATGTGTGGTTCATGAAAAGAACACACATGCAATGACACTGGTGGATCCATGTGGGGTTTGTGAGAATAACACACATCCAATGACACTAGGTGTGGTTCATGAAAAGAACACACATCCAATGACACTAGTGGATCCTTATGTGGTTTGTGAGAAGAACAGACATGCAATGACTCTAGCTGTGGTTCATGAGAAGAACACACATGCAATGACACTGGTGTATCCTTATGTGGTTTGTGAGAAGAACACACATGCAATGACTCTAGTTGTGGTTTGTGAGAAGAACACACATCCAATGACACTGGTGGATCCTTATGTGGTTTGTGACAAGAACACACATGCAATCACACAGGGTGGATCCATATGTGGTTTATGAGAAGAACACACATGCAATGACACTAGTGATATATGGTTTGTGAAAAGAACACACATGCAATGACTCTAATTGTGGTTTGTGAGAAGAACATACATGCAATGACACTGGGTGTGGTTCATGAGAAGAACACACATCCAATGACACTGGTGGATCCTTATGTGGTTTGTGAGAAGAACACACATGCAATCATACTGGGTGGATCCATATGTGGTTTATGATAAGGGCACACATTCAATGACACTAGTGATATGTGGTTTGTGAAAAGAACACACATGCAATGACTCTAACTATGGTTAATGAAAAGAGCAGACATGCAATGACACTGGTGGATCCATGTGTGGTTTGTGAGAAGAACACACATGCAATGACACTGGCTGTGGTTCATGAAAAGAACAGACATGCAATGATACTGGTGGATCCATGTGTGGTTTGTGAGAAGAACACACATGCAATGACACTGGGTGTGGTTCATGAAAAGAACACAGATCCAATGACACTGGTGGATCCTTCTGTGGTTTGTGAGAACAGACATGCAATGACTCTGGCTATGGTTCATGAGAAGAACAGACATGCAATGACACTGGTGTATCCTTATGTGGTTTGTGAGAAGAACACACATGCAATGACTCTAGCTATGGTTAATGAAAAGAGCAGACATGCAATGATACTGGTGGATCCATATGTGGTTTGTGAGAAGAACATACATGCAATGACACTGGTGATATGTGGTTTGTGAAAAGAACACACATGCAATGACTCTAACAGTGGTTAATGAAAAGAGCAGACATGCAAGGATACTGGTGGATCCATGTGTGGTTTGTGAGAAGAACACACATGCAATGACACTGAGTGTGGTTCATGAAAAAAACACACATCCAATGACACTGGTGGATCCTTATGTGGTTTGTGAGAAGAATAGACATGCAATGACTCTAGATGTGGTTCATGAGAAGAACACACATGCAATGACACTGGTGGATCCATGTGTGGTTTGTGAGAAGAACACACATGCAATGACACTGGGTGTGGTTCATGAAAAGAACACACATCCAATGACACTGGTGGATCCTTATGTGGTTTGTGAGAAGAATAGACATGCAATGACTCTAGATGTGGTTCATGATAAGAACACACATGCAATGACACCGGTGGATCCATGTGTGGTTTGTGAGAAGAACACACATTCAATGACACCAGGTGTGGTTCATGAAAAGAACACACATCCAATGACACTGGTGGATCCTTATGTGGTTTGTGAGAAGAACACACATGCAATCACACTAGGTGGATCCATATGTGGTTTATGAGAAGAACACACATGCAATGACACTGGTGATATGTGGTTTGTGAAAAGAACACACATGCAATGACTCTAACTGTGGTTAACAAAAAGAGCAGACATGCAATGACACTAGTGAATCCATGTGTGGTTTGTGAGAATAACACACATGCAATGGCACTGGTTGTGGTTCATGAAAAGAACAAACATGCAATGATACTAGTGGATCCATGTGTGGTTCATGAGAAGAAGACAGATGCAATGACACTGGTGGATCCATGTGTGGTCTGTGAGACGAACACACATGCAATAACACTAGGTGTGGTTCATGAAAAGAACACACATCCAATGACACTGGTGGATCCTATTGTGGTTTGTGAGAAGAACAGACATGCAATGAATTTAGATTTGGTTCATGAGAAGAACACACATGCAATGACACTGGTGGATCCATGTGTGGTTTATGAGAGGAACAGACATGCAATGACATTGGGTGTGGTTCATGAAAAGAACAGACATGCAATGACACTGGTGGATCCATATGTGGTTTGTGAAAAGAACACACATGCAGTCACACTGGGTGGATCCATGTGTGGTTCATGAAAAGAACACACATGCAATGACACTGGTGGATCCATGTGGGGTTTGTGAGAATAACACACATCCAATGACACTAGGTGTGGTTCATGAAAAGAACACACATCCAATGACACTAGTGGATCCTTATGTGGTTTGTGAGAAGAACAGACATGCAATGACTCTAGCTGTGGTTCATGAGAAGAACACACATGCAATGACACTGGTGTATCCTTATGTGGTTTGTGAGAAGAACACACATGCAATGACTCTAGTTGTGGTTTGTGAGAAGAACACACATCCAATGACACTGGTGGATCCTTATGTGGTTTGTGACAAGAACACACATGCAATCACACAGGGTGGATCCATATGTGGTTTATGAGAAGAACACACATGCAATGACACTAGTGATATATGGTTTGTGAAAAGAACACACATGCAATGACTCTAATTGTGGTTTGTGAGAAGAACATACATGCAATGACACTGGGTGTGGTTCATGAGAAGAACACACATCCAATGACACTGTGGATCCTTATGTGGTTTGTGAGAAGAACACACATGCAATCATCTTGGGTGGATCCATATGTGGTTTATGATAAGGGCACACATTCAATGACACTAGTGATATGTGGTTTGTGATAAGAACACACATGCAATGACTCTAACTATGGTTAATGAAAAGAGCAGACATGCAATGACACTGGTGGATCCATGTGTGGTTTGTGAGAAGAACACACATGCAATGACACCGGCCGTGGTTCATGAAAAGAATGGACATGCAATGATACTGGTGGATCCATTTGTGGTTTGTGAGAAGAACACACATGCAATGACACTGGGTGTGGTTCATGACAAGAACACAGATCCAATGACACTGGTGGATCCTTCTGTGGTTTGTGAGAACAGACATGCAATGACTCGCTATGGTTCATGAGAAGAAACGGACATGCAATGACACTGGTGTATCCTTATGTGGTTTGTGAGAAGAACACACATGCAATGACTCTAGCTATGGTTAATGAAAAGAGCAGACATGCAATGATACTGGTGGATCCATATGTGGTTTGTGAGAAGAACATACATGCAATGACACTGGTGATATGTGGTTTGTGAAAAGAACACACATGCAATGACTCTAACAGTGGTTAATGAAAAGAGCAGACATGCAAGGATACTGGTGGATCCATGTGTGGTTTGTGAGAAGAACACACATGCAATGACACTGAGTGTGGTTCATGAAAAAAACACACATCCAATGACACTGGTGGATCCTTATGTGGTTTGTGAGAAGAATAGACATGCAATGACTCTAGATGTGGTTCATGAGAAGAACACACATGCAATGACACTGGTGGATCCATGTGTGGTTTGTGAGAAGAACACACATGCAATGACACTGGGTGTGGTTCATGAAAAGAACACACATCCAATGACACTGGTGGATCCTTATGTGGTTTGTGAGAAGAATAGACATGCAATGACTCTGGCTGTGGTTCATGAGAAGAACACACATGCAATGACACTGGTGTATCCTTACGTGGTTTGTGAGAAGAACACACATGCAATGACTCTAGCTGTGGTTAATGAAAAGAGCAAACATGCAATGATACTAGTGGATCCATATGTGGTTTATGAGAAGAACTCATATGCAATGACACTGGTGATATGTGGTTTGTGAGAAGAACACACATGCAATGACTCTAGATGTGGTTCATGAGAAGAATGCACATGCAATGACACTGGTGGATGCATGTGTGGTTTATGAGAGGAACACACATGCAATGACATTGGGTGTGGTTCATGAAGAGAACACACGTACAATGACACTGGTGTATCCTTATGTGGTTTGTGAGAAGAACACACATGCAATGACTCTAGGTGTTGTTTGTGAAAAGAACACACATGCAATGACACTAGTGGATCCATGTGTGGTTTGTGAGAAGAACACACATCCAATGACACTGGGTGTGGTTCATGAAAAGAACAGGCATCCATATGTTTTTCATGAAAAGAACACACATCCAATGACTCTAGCTGTGGTTCATGACAAGAACATACATCCAATGCCTCTAGCTGTGGTTCATGAAAAGAACACACATCCAGTGACACTAGGTGTGGTTCATCAAAAGAAAATACATCCAATGATACTGGTGGATCGTTATGTGGTTTATGAAAAGAACAGACATGCAATGACTCTGGGTGTGGTTCGTGGAAAGAAAACACATCCAGTGACATTGGTGGATCCATGTGTGGTTTGTGGGAAGAACACACATGCAATGACACTAGGTGTGGTTCATGAAAAGAAAACACATGCAATGACACTGGTGGATCCATGTGTGGTTTGTGAGAAGAATAAACATGCAATGACTCTGGGTGATCCATATGTGGTTTATGAGAAGAACACATCTGCAATAAACTCTAGTGGATCTATCTTGGCATAATTTGATGTATGCCATGATGTATTTCATTGTACAAGACACTCACTTTCGATTTTTATACTAATCAGTTTTGCCCTTGGTTTTTTGATACTACTTAGTTTTGCCCTTGGTTTTTTGATACTACTCAGTTTTGCCCTTGGTTCCCCCTCTCTCTTTCATAGAAGCCCAAACCTATGCTCACTTTGTCTGCTACGCCCTGATTGGTTGTCACAGTTGTCACGCAGATCGTGCGCACCAACCGTTGATCCTGTGTGATCCAACGATGATCGTTGCACACGTCGTGCCCTTCACAATACAGCGCGAGACAACACAAACGTCTCCCTCAGCGTGAGACAGCACGGACGTCTCCCTCTACAAGAAGGAGCGCGATGCCATCCATGGAAAAAGTCGTCCAGTGGTCATGTCACGTTTAATCTAGTCTGCAAAGGCTACTACTGCTACTACAACACATGCACCGGGCAACAGGGTCATCGAGTGCACGGTTGTCGACGGGACGCTGCAATTTATTGCCACTTTATTTTAATAAGACATATCCCATTTTTACGCAGCGCTCTCAATCTCACTTCCAACTGGGCCCTACCGCAAGTAACTTCCATGAGTCAAGGGCCCCCCTCGAGTAGATCTAACGTTGCTAGAAATTGGTTCCACGCCACTTGCATGCAGTGGAATCGAGGTCTGCCATGAGCATGTTTTCAATGCAGCTCTAAAGTGGAGATTGTGGCTGTTTCAAAAAAAAGGGAACCCCAAAAAAGGTGGAGATCGTGGTAGCCCCCCGCCCCCTGCCCACCACACGTGTCCACTCGAGGACCGCTCGACCTTCTTCTTCCATGTGCTCGTGTCATCTCCCCCCAGTCTGTCTAGTCCCAAGACCCCAATCTGCACCTACCACACGCGCCGAAGCTCCCTCGCTTGCACTACCTCCTTCCCTAGGTGCGCCATGAAGCGTACGCGTGGAGACGAGCCGGAGGTGAAGCCAGTGGAAGGCGCAGCAGCAGATGGCTCAGTCGTTGCCAAGTAGGTGGAGGCGGCTTCTCCGGGCACGAACGCCGCTCGTCGCTGCACCATCGAGGGTGCGAGCTCATCCATCCATCCAGTAGCCGTCGCCGCCGAGCAGCAGGTGGCCGACAACGTCGTGGTGCCAACGACAGATCTAGATGGGGGGCAGGCGGCAGGCGGAGGCAATCCGGTGCTCTACATGAACGGCCCCATCACCATACAAGAAATCTTCAATGCAATCACGGAGAATGACAAGTTCGAGGAGGAGGTCCCTGATGAGGAGTGTGAGGTACTACATTGCTAGCTTCTCTAGCCGCAGCCGCATATTTCACTATTCATACATAGGATTTGCTCAATCGTGTACATATTCTTTTGCTCTTGAAGTAGGGTAGTATATATATGGTTCGATCGGTCGATTGATGCATCTGCCATCTAGTCACAAAACCCCAATCCGTCTTGTCACAAAACCCCAATCTGATCATCTGCCATCTAGTTGAGTTTGCTAGTTGAGTGTTGATTTCGATACACATCATGCCTATAACATTACATTTCTATTCCTTACTGAGCCCAATGATTCATTTTTGCCCCAAAATAGTGTAAGGGCAGCTGATGGTGTCGTTTTCTTAGGGATGGTTAGTGAACCTAAGACAGCAATGCACATAAACAATATAGGTTATGCTGTTGTTATTTTGGTTCTCCGACTCCATCTCTAAAAAATGAGGCCCTAATTTTTTCCTCATATGGAACATATATATATAATCTTTGTATTGTTTCTGATCCATGAATGCGTTGTATGATGCATATGTATATCCCTGAATATTGTTTTGTACAATTACATTTCAATTTTTTATTGCGGCCAATGATTCAAATTTGCCCCAAAGAGAGGCAGACACATTGGTGTCAGATTTTTTCAGGGATGAGTTAGCGAACCTGGGGCCATGTACAAGATCAATATAAGCTGTGCAATTGTTACTTGGTTCGCTTACACCATCCCTGTAGAAACTTATGAGGACGCAATCTTTATTCTACATTCATAGAACTATGATATTTGAATTATCTATTCCATGCATTCATAGTGTATACGAATTACATTTTAGTTTGTCACCAAGGCCGATGATTGAAATTTGCCCCAAAAGAGTTCAAGGGGATACACGTATGATGGTGTCGTGTTTTAGGGATGGGTTGGTGAACCCGAGGCAGCAATGCACACAAACAATATAGGTTGTGCTGTTGGTACTTTGGTTCTCCAACTCCATCTCTGAAACAAATTATGAGGCCCTTGATTTATTCTCATATGGAACTACATATATGATCCTTGATTTGTTTCTGATCTTTTAATGATTGGTATGATGCATATGTATATGAATGGTTTTGATCATAAGTATTTTTAACATGTACCTGAAGATTAATTGTTTGGTTTTTTATTTATAATTACAATATTTAGGCTTGTTTTTGTACCTGACTATGTATATCCCTGAATATTGTTTTGTATGATTACATTTCAATTTCTTATTGTGGCCAATGATTCAAATTTGTCCCAAAAGAGAGGCAGACACATTGGTGTCAGATTTTTTCAGGGATGAGTTAGTGAACCTGGGGTGATGTACAAGAACAATATAGGTTGTGCAATTGTTACTTGGTTCACTCACGCCATCCCTGAAGAAACTTATGAGGCTGCAATCTTTATTCTACATACACTCCGATGCAATTATTTGTCATTGTGTTGAGATGAAATGATATATGAACCGATCAAACTATTGTTGAGATGCTTTATCTTTGATATCCACGGATATATTGTCTTACATATACATGTTGTCAATTCTTGAGTTGTAACACAATTCAATCATATGTATGAGTTCTAAGTTATGTTCTTAAAAATCAACAGAAGGATGATGATGAAGTGGACGATAGCAAGGTATCCAGGGACAACAAGAGCCGCTACGTGCCGAGGCGGTTATGGTGTGGGCTAATCCGTTTCCACTGTAGGGGGAGACTGTTTTGCCCATTCTGTGGCAGAGCAATCAATGTGGACCCCAACAACATGATCCAGCACGCGGTGGATGTTGGCAAAGGCGGAGGAAGAAGGCATAGGCCGATTACCTTGGCACGGCACGCAGCCTTCGGCAAATTCCTCCGAGAGTACGTCAGGACTGGCCTGTATCCCATCGACTAGGCTGTCCCTACCTCCTACTGATATGCCCTTGCCCTGCTAGGCGTCTCCGTGTCTCGGCCTCCTGCTTCCGCCCCTGCTTTTATTTTGTTTTAGTTAATTATTACCTGTGTGTGGCATGTAAGACAATATATCCATGGTGTCTCTGGTGAACCTTCTATATTAATCTACTCCTTTATATGGAGTGCCTTAAAATTTCTAGTGTTCAGTTATATTACTGATCATGCTCATGCACACTACAAAATATTTCTAGTGCTCGATTATATTATAATGGTCAAGGAATACATCAACAAGTTAAATTGGTCGAAATTTTGTATTGAAGTAACTAAATGATCTCACATCAGCGGTGGATGTTGGCAGAAGCTGAAGGCATCAGCCGAAGACCTTGGGGCGGCACGCAGTCTTCAGCAAATTCCTTACAGGTTCAACAACAGGTTACCGCCGCCCAGCCCTGAATTCGCTTACAGGTCCAACATGGCAGAACTTGAGCTACCACAGAGACCACGACAGAGGTGGAAGAATTGGTGCGTGTGCAACCACGGCGACGGCGATCTCGGACTCAGGATGGGGAGGACAAAAACAGAACCGAGCATGGTCAACATGGTGACAGATCTCACCAGGAACCAATTCTTGTCCCCACAACGTGCCATGGGTGCGTCCATGGTGAGGGCGAGCTCCGACTCAGGATGGGGAGGAGAGTAGGGCCGAGCAGGTTCGTCATGTCCCAGCTCTGCACCATGGCCATGACCACAGATTGCTGCTCCGTGGAAGAAGAAGACGCGTAATGGATGCATGTGCCAACTCTACAAGCCTACAGGGAGGAGAGCTGGGCCGAGCAGGTTCGTCCACGTCCCAGCTCTGCGCCATGGCTGCGACGCCTGATTGCCCGGGAAGAAGAAGACGCATAATGGATGCAGGCGCCAATGCTGCAAGCCTAATTGACACCTAAGCGACGGGAGCGACATAACGGCGAGAACTGACAGGGGATCCAACTTGACGGCCGTTAGCCTGATATTTTGTATTGAAACATAAAGTTGAATTCGTGCCGAAAAAGACCCTTTGAGTATTTGGCACACCAACTGTAGTCATCGCGGCTAATTTCAGGGAACTTGGGTACCACGTTGCCTGGGCGACCCAACTTTCGGGTCGCAAAATGATATTCTCCCCTAGGTGCTCCCCGTGACGTCGTGCTTTGCCACCAGCCAACCTCTGCTTCCTCTTCTAGTATCTAGTGAGGACCCGAGTAAGTTCCTCTTCTTCTCCCTCTTTGTTCTCTCTCTTTGCTTCTCTCTTTACTCTCTATGTGCTTGCAGTGAAGAACTAGGGTTCATTCCTTGTGCTAGGGTTCTTCCCTAGTTGTCGTGTTAATCAAAGATAATGAAAATTGCTTCATGCATATTCCCCCTTTAGCTAAGCTATGTAAAATCATTTTCTATGATGAGTTTGGATTTGATAACTGTGGCTCCTAGCAAGTGAAATATTGTCTAAATTCCACTTACTGTCACTGACGAGGGTTTAACTCATCAATGCCCATTGTTATGGACTTGGGTTTTGGAGAAGGAGGGAGCGCTAGAGGCATCAGTCTGCATGAAACAAGCACATAGGGACGCAAGATTTATCCAGGTTCAGGCCTCGTAGAGGTCCCTACTCCTGCTTGTCTGCTCTTAGAATTATTGAAGGAATCGAAGATTAAAGGGGTGCGCAGATGCAATCTGGCGATGGTGGTGAAAACTAGGGTTGTGATTGTCCTCCTCGCCGCCCCCTCATATCCTTTATATACATAGGCTAGGTATCGGGTAGTAGGTCAAGTCGGTTACAGATTAGGGTTCGTCCCTTTGAACTTTCTATCTTAAGCTTCTTCTTGCGTTGCAAGCAAGCGGAGAGAGTCCGTGGGTCACTCAAATTTTTCATTGGACCTTGGCAACGCCGTGGGCTTCTGTCGTATCTGGACCGTATATGCTGAACTCGAGTACCTGCAGGGTATACCCATGTTAGTAGCCCCCGAGTGTCCAGTGGAATCGTAGATTTGACTGGAGACTTTATGAAGTTTTTCGAGTGCCTGACTGAGTATCTTTTCGAGTGTTCTATTTGTGTCATAGGGATTGTCGATATACGTGCCTGATTTATCCGATGTATCGATATCAGTTAACTGCCTTAGGTCAAAACAACGCAATCTACTCAAACTCGAGTCCTTGGACCCGAATTCAGAAAAATCCTGGCGTAATTCAACTCAGGCCGTGGAGGTCTTACAGGAGTCGAATTCCAGTATATAAGTGTGAGCACTTGATGCGTCCGTCAAGGCATGTTCATCGTACCTGTAGGTACGGATATATTTATGGTAGTGCGCAGTAGATGTGTTGCTAGGCCTTATTCAGGTCTTATCTTCACGCTGTAAGCGCGGCATCTGAATTTTTGTCATTGTGGAGATGATTCGGGTGACCCAGGAGACGTAATCTCTTTGTAGGGAAAATATGAGGCGGAGTCGCCATAGCATTTGAGTGCTGATGTTATCGACACACAGTACGATGAACAAATAATCATAGGGTGCGCGACCAGTGTTCCCTATGGGAGTAGCCCCCGAGTGCCTATTCGAGTCATAGACTCGAGTGGGGACTAAAAACACTTTGCGACTGCTATCGTCTTTTGTTGCTTGTTGCAGTCGAATGTGCTTCCAGTGCTTCCTATGGGAGTAACCCGTAGTTCACAATCAAATCGTTGACTCGAGTGAAGGGTTTCCGTGAAGCTTGTATACCTGCATAAAAGTTCTTTCGGGTGCTCATCCAGCGCTCTTGTTAGGAGTAGCCCCCGAGTGCTTGGTTGAGTCGAAGACGCGAGCAAGAACTAAAGTAGTCAAAGTCTTCTTCTGCTGGAATCGATGACGTCAATGCTAACGATTTGATGACCTCGGTTGCCCACGTGAGCAGCTTTGACGGGACGTGACGAGAGGTGGGTCCCACTTTCTGACTTTGATTTAACTAGGCATGCGTAATCTTCTGGTTTAACTGCGTCTCCTCAATTTCCGCGTGTAATGGGAGTAGTGGAGGACGGTTCTCGGTTCAGATTCGCCACATGTCGATGGCGATGTGCGCCACGCATCCAGTAGGGTTTCTGCTGGCCGTTGGGATGGCATCCGCAAGGAGGTTAAGTAGCAGCGTAGCTGCGGTAATTTTCCCCATCTCTTCTTCTTGCTCGTGTTTCCTTTGCCATTGCTGCTTTCTCTGCTCCCTTGTGCTCATCCCCTCTATAGCACTGGACCAACTACGTGTATTTCCCAGCTATTTTCTGCGCTCTCACCATCGTCGAAAGATAGGCAAGAAGAAAGGGGGCACCGCCGCTAGATCTGCGGCCACCATTGCCGCTGCCAAGAAGAAGGGATGCACCACCGTCGTGGCTACTAGCGCTGCTGCTGCTAGGAAGAAGAAAGGGGCGGGTACCCGCGTCACCAACGGCTCCTGGCGCGCCTCTATCATCAACTCCTCCGAGCTGCATCTTCTTTGTCAAGATGGAGTTCTTCCATCCGCCGAAGATGACTCGCGAGTGCCTGGTGATGAGGTAATACCTCGTCCTCCTCCAGGTTTCCAAGTGATGTTCCTTGCGTTCGTCATTCGAGGTCTCTCTCTTCCCCTGCAGCCTTTTGTCAGGGGTCTTCTTTGTTTCTATGGGCTCCAGCTGCACCAGCTGTCCCCGAATTCCATTCTCCACATCTCTTGCTTCATCACACTTTGCGAGTGCTGGCTCGGAATCGAGCCACACTTTGGTCTCTTCGAGATGCTGTTTAAGCTCAGACGGCATTCGGCTTCTGGTTTGGTAGTCTACGACGTAGGAGGCTGCGGAATCCACGTCGACTCATCCACCATATACTTCAACATCAAGCTCACCACATCCGTCTAAGGGTGGAGAGACAAGTGGTTCTACATCCGCGACCAGAAGGCCGACGGAGAGCACTACGGACTCGCGCCCTTCAACCCCATGGCGGCTTGTAAGAGGAGGCATTCCTGGAAGAACGTCGTGATGCCTGGCGAGTCCGAGGAAACGGAGATGCTGTATCAGCGTGTCTGCGACCTTGAAGGCCGCATAGGCAAAGAAGAGGGTGGCGCTGCTCTCAGTCGCACGTGGTTACGCCACTGCATCCAGCCTCTGTAGGCTAGAGTCCAGCCAATGTACCGCTGGGTCGGTGCTAGCGATGCCACTCACATATCTGCGGATGGCATTTCCGCGGGTGAGGTAGATATGAGGTTGCGACTGGTGACCAAGTACACCGCCAAGGAGGATCTCCTAGACGAACCAGTCGTGCTCCCTTTCGATGCCAGCAACCCTCCTCCTGAGGTAGAACTATACTATGAAGTAGTTTTCTTTGTTGATTGCCACCAAGTACTTGATATATAATGATGTTCTTCTGATTGCAGGACTGGAGCGTGGCTGCCAGTTTGCCTCCTCAACTCGAAGGGACCATTCCTCGTGAAGCGGAGGAAGAGGACGAGTCGGAATCGACCGTCCCAATTAAAGAATATGAGGGAGCCCCCGAGTCCAGCGGCCATAGCACTCGCAAGCGGTTCCGCAGCAAGGACTCTGATGCTTCTTCACCGACAACGCCGAAAGGTCCTTCTGCTACTGCAGAGGAGACGATTCCCACCGTACCTGTGCGCGCCATGGCTCCTCTTGCTCGGAAGAAGCTGCGACTGCCGAAGGAGTCGTCTGATGACTCTTTTGACCTCGACAAATTCAACTGGTAAGCTTTTAATGTCTGCGAGTTTGTCTTTGCCTTCTTCGAGGTTGCTTTTTCTGAAGTGGTGCTGAGCACGTTTTGCAGTTAAGCGGTGTCGTCGTCTTCTGACAACGTCCAATTTGTGAAAGAGTCCGGAGTCGCAGACTCCGAGGCTAAAGAGGTGGCCGAACGGTCTCCTTCTCCTCCGGTGGCGGCTCACTCCGGTGCAAATTCTTCGAGTTCTCCACATGCTGGGGAGAACCTAGATGGTTGCCTGGACGACTACGCGACAGTCATCTTTAGAGTCCCTGGAGGAACATGTGAGTGTCTTTTTGCTGTTTGGCAGTCGAATTTGTACTTTGGGTTGCCGCTGAGTCTTCGTTTCCCTTGGTGTAGCTCATTGTTAACGAAGCTGCTCGCCTTGCAGAGCAAGTCCTTGCCATGGGTCGACAGCATGCTCTGCTGGACAATCGCCACCATGCTGTCGAAGGTTAATTTTTGCTTTATCTTTGTCTTCATGGAAATTTGTCAACTTGATTGGTGATACATCCTTTGCTTTATGTAGGTGAACACAATGAACTTCTCCGTCGCGTTACTTCCCTCGAGAAGGGGTTGTCGCGGCGGAGATAGGGCGTGCTGAGGCGGTCGCAGCTCTGAAAAAGTCGCAGAAACACGAGGAAGAGCTGCGCTCTTCCAATGCTGAAAGGGAGAAGTTGTTCGAAGAACAACTTTTTCGATTGCCAAGGCTCTCTCAGGTAATTTTCGGTTTGATTTGCATTGCTCCTTGTTTTACGTCACGTTGTTGTGTTGATACCCTATGTATGCAGACGCTGCCGGTCTGAGATTTGACGCCTAGTATCTGTGTCGCGCGGATGCTTTGGCAGGCGCCGTTGCTGTAGTCGAGGACCGCAGTGTTTCCCTTCATGAGACATTGGGGAAGGCCAAGGGTGTGCTCAGTCGCCTCCGTGAGGAGCTGACTCCCAAGGCCGGGTTAATCGACGATCTTGATGACTTGGTGGAATCCTTCGCTGGAGGTATTCCCATGGAATTCAGGAACTCCCAGTGGTCTGTCGGTGCCACCATGGCACTCATGATGGTGCAAGCGCATGGCATGGAGTTGGATCCTGCCACGATCTCCGAGGCGATGCCTGTCGATGCTGGAGGCCAACAGGTTGTGTTTGATCCCTTCGCTAGTAGCTGTGGTAAATACGGTCCTCAGCTTATCGAGACCGGGGCTACCGGGCTGCGGTACCAAAGTTGGCGGGCGAGTGCACCGCGGTACCTAAGTTGCCTGAAATTACCGCGTTTCGAAAAGTTGGGCCGCCAACTACCGAGAGGGGCCATTTCGATGCAAACTCGTCTCACCCCTACCAAATCCAAACATGCCGTGAAACTGCCCCGTGAAGTAGATGGTCGGGACCCTCAAGTCAGTAATATTTCCGTGATGCGAGCGCCAACACGGCAACCACGTAGGTGAAATGAGATACTAAAGGAGCATGGTGCATTGACCAAATTCACAAATCCACTCCTTCCCTCCTTTCACATGAACCCTAGCACCAGCGGCGTCGCAATCCCCTCTCCAACCAGAATGATCTCTTCGGGCATTTGACTTCCGGCACCAAGTTGCTGCGCCTACTCGCTGCTACCGAGCTCTAATGCCGAATGTCGTGCCAGCTGTTGCGACGATCTAGCCCGCCTCTACCGCCGACGAGATGAGCAGCACGAAGGATGACAGATCCATTTGCCGAGGAAGAAGTACTTCTGGCTAATTTCGGGTGAGCTACTCTTCTCTTTGCTATTCGCACTACCTATAACTGCTAGCTGGCTATTGGCATTACAGAGATATATCGAACATAGAATTGTTTGCTAGCACGACGCTGACAAACAATTCTTATCTTTTGTCTCCAATTTTCTGTCAACTAGGATCTCCGCTGAACCCAAATACATGGTTCCGGTGGACATCTACGGCTACCTCATTAAATTAGCACATGGGAAGAGCACGTGGAAACAAGCTCAGAATCTGAAGATGGAAGTAGCGCATGTGCAGTTATGCACTGTCCCTAGTTTGGTTGCTGCTGTGCATGAACTTGCTGAAATGAGGCCAGAGTAGACTACACGGTTCAGCATCGTTGATGAACGAGGCTTCAAGGTTCCTATAGCGTGTGACAGTCAGCTAATTGGGTTGATGAAACAACATGTTAGGCTTCGCGTGGTTATGCTGGTGTGTAACATAGAGGATGAGGAAGCTCCTGCTACTGGGAGTCGCCCAGCTATTATTGGACAAGGAGGTCTAACTCGAACCCCTGCTGTTGTTGAGCAAAATGTGGTTCCTCGTCCGCGACATGCTTCTGTCAGGCAACCTCCTCGTAGGAGTCCCCGTATTACCGTTGTGGAAAACTCTGCTCTAGAATCTGCTGGTACTGGTCATCCCCGTCCCTGTGCTCGTGTTGCTGCGGCTGCTGCTCACCCAATCCATGCCGCTGTTGAGCAAACTAAGGCGTCCGGAGGCTGCCCTGCTGTTGTTGCCAAGACCGCCGCCTTGTGTGCTCCTCCTCCTCGAAACCGTCCTCAAGTTGTGTGAACCCGTGCTCTGGAATCTGCTGGTACTGGTCGTCCTCGTGTTGTTGTTGATCTGGATGCTGTTGACCCAATCCCTACTGTTATTGAGCAAACTAAGGCTTCCGGAGGCTGCCCCATTGTTGTTGCAAAGACTGATGCCTTGTCTCCTCCTCGAACCCGTGCTCGGGTTCAGCGAGCTGCTGGTCTGAAGCCAGCTCATGGTGCAGACTCGCTAGCTCAAACACTGCTATTGTGGGAACTGCTCCTGATCGTCGAGGTGGCATGGCAGCAGCTGATCCTATTGTGGCTGCCGTTAGAAGGGGCCCTGCCTGTCCACCATGTAATGTAGCTCCCGCTGCTAAGGGCCCTCACCTTGCTCCTGGTCCTGGTACTTCCACCGAGGTTGATCCAGCTAACGATGACGCTGGTGATGGCGGCGGTGGCATTGGGGCTAGGTCTGATGGTGCCGCTCCATCTCTCGAACCTCTCGGAGGTTTCTATCCTGAAGAACCTGATGATGGCAAAGTAATCGTTTGTATCGGTGTCGCGGATTATACTGCAAAATTAGATGATGGCACCGAAAAATTCTATGACGAGTTTGATGTAATCCTTGGCAAATACGACCCTGAAGTGGTAGAGTTATCTGACCTGATGGCATCGTTACGTGCGAAGGTGCTGCGGGGGTCCTCCCAGGAAGCACATTTGTTATATTATGGTTACAGGAGCAAAAAGGCTATCGAAGTGAAAGATACCAGGGATTTAGTCGTACTGTTTACAAGGAAACATTATAGAGGTGAAGTTTACTTCCACTTGGTAGTGCTCACGGTTGGAGAGGAATTGGAACTCGACAATAGAGATGATGGACTTTTAGAAGGCATGCGTGACCTGATCCATGGCATCACTGGGGTTGGTGTGACTGAGGGTAGCTTCGAACAAAGGAGAGTCTTACAGAGGAGCGTCATAAAGAGGAGCAGGAAGAGCATCCCCAGAAAGGGCACCCCAAAGAAGAACGTCACCAAGGAGACCACGCCAGAGAAGAGGACGCCCAAGAGTCGCACGACAAAAGGCACCACGCCACAGAGTATACCCCTGAGATCCAGTCAAAATGCCACACCAAACGATAGCAGCAAAAATGCTAAGAGGGCTAGCACGGTGGTGATCACTCCCAGGAGTGGTAGAAAAGAGGCAAAGATGGCCAGCACGGAGGCTACCACACCCAGTGGGAGCAGAAAAAATACTAATTTGGAGCGGAACATGCCGCTGTCAGGGAATTATGCCAACACGAAGGAGAACACGCCCAATAGTAGCAGCAAAAGGGCTAATTTGGAGCAGAACACGCCGCTGAGGTCAGGAAATAATGCTAGCACGAAGGAGAAGACGCCCAATAGTAGTAGCAAAAGGGCTAATTTGGAGCGGAACATGCCGCTGGGGTCAGGCAATAATGCCAGCATGAAGGAGAACACACCCAATAGTAGCAGCAAAAAGGCTAATTCGAAGAAGAACACGCCGTAGAGGTCAGGCAATAATGCCAGCACCCTGGAGCCAACACCCGTGAGGGAAGGAAGTAAGGAGATCACACCCAAGAGCGGCAACAAAAAGCCTAGTTCGATGATGAATGGAACGCGGATGTCAAGCCCTACTAATACCATCAGGAAAGATTACATCAGGAAGGAGGATGTACACAGGAAGAGCAAGAGGGTTCTGTACACTCAAGATAAAATTGATTCTGACTGATGTTTGTCCATTGAAGTACCTGGGATGCGTGCAACCGTAAGACCACCCCATGTGGTTGCAGCAGAACCAACCGAGTGTCTTGGAGAAAACAGAGTTGCCGGTGAGGTGGACTGGGGCAATGTTCCTGTCCATCCGGGTGGAGACGATGGTGCAGCCCCACCCATGGGAGTCAATATGATGTGTGCAGTACTAGGCATTAGAGACGATGGTGAAGATTCTGAATCAGATGAAGAAGAAGGCACTATAGAGGATCAAGAATCTGGTGATGATGAAATAGACGAGGAACTTAACGACGAAGCTAGTATTCCAGTCGATGATTTGGGTGTTGAAGTAGAAGAAATGAAACATGACCACGAGTATCCTATAATTCTGGTCGACTACAATTGTCCATGGAGGATCACAGCAAGACCCTTACCTGTGTCGACTACAATTAGGGTATTGGGGCAATGAATGCAGCAAACCATTAGAACTCTCTCTCTCTCTCTTTTCACTCTATAACTACAATTGATGTGCGATATCTTTCTGGCAACTAGTCGACTCCGCTTATCTTTTAAATGAATCTATGTTGCAGGTGAACAAAATGGGCCCTCCACACATGTGTCCGACAGGAAGCAAACTAAAATCCTCAATGGCTGATATGGAAGGGGTGGCTATGCAATCTATGTCCATACTAAAGGATAACCCTAAGGAGACCGCGAAGAATATTCAGACTAGCCTCGGTTCTAAATACAACATTGTCCTTCCATATTACACGGTTTGGAAAGGTAAAGAGAAAGCTCTAGGGGTCTTGCACGGGGATTGGACCAATAGCTTCAGGATGCTGTACAACTTCAAGGCGGAGGTACAAGCTAGGTGTCCGGGGAGTGTTATGGAGATTGACACCGAATCAGAAGGTGGTAAAATATATTTCAAAAGATTTTTCATGGCGCTTAAACCTTGCATCCAGGGATTCAAGGACGGTTGTAGGTCAGATTCGAGTGTAAACAAGACCGTCCTAACTGGCAAATGGAAAGGTTGCCTGCCATCTGCCACATCACTTGATGGTCACAACTGGATGTTCCCAGTGGCATTCGGGCTGTTTGAAACAAAAACGAAGGAAAACTGGGTCTGGTTTATGAGGCAGCTCAGGAGATCAATAGGCCACATGGATCCATTGGCTATATCCAGGGATGCATGCAAAGGGCTGACGAATGCAGTGAAGGAGGTGTTCCTGCGAGCTGAAGGTAGAGAATGCCATGCCCATATGATGCTCAACTTGTACTCACACTATGCAGGTAGCGTATTTCATTACATGTTTCCTGCTGCTAGAGTTTACAAACCTAGTAGCAGCGATTATTTCATGAGCAAGATTTTTGCCGAAGCCCCTGAACTTCCAGAGTACTTAGCCATCCATCATTCACAGCTATGGAAGAGGAGTCAATTCAACCCTGACATCAAAGTTGATTACATAAATAGCAACCTTGCAGAATGCCTGAATAACTGGGTGAAGGACATAAACGTGCGTCCTGTTCATATCTTGATGGACAACATACGTGGTATGATCATGAAGCTGTTAAATATAAGGAGAGAGATTGGTAGGATACTTAAGGGACATATGCTATCGCCAGTTGTATAACAACTGCACAGGAGAAGCCGAGGACTTGCTCATCTTAAGGTTCTCCCGTCAACCAGCAGAAGCTATGAGGTGGTCAATATGTCCAAGAGTGGCAAAAGGGATGTTGTGAACATCTAGCTGCGAGAATGCACCTGCTTAGAGTGGTAGCATACCGGGAAACCTTGCGACCATGCCTTGGCCTTCTTGGTGAAGAAAAGAACTCTACCACATTTGGATCAGTATTTGTCAGACTACTACTCTATGGAAAAGTTTAGAGCTTCGTACGCTGGATCCATCGAGCCATGTACAGACCCATCTCAGTGGTCTCAAGTCCAACTTTCTTTCGAGCTTTGCCAGCCAGTTACAAAAAGGGGCAGAGGAAGACCCCAGGTGAAGAGGTTTAAGAATTTTCTCGAGAAGAAGGGTTCGGCTTTCTGTGCTACAAAGAAGGGCAAAAACAGATGCAAGACCTGCCATCTTATAGGCCATAGAGAAGCTGGATGTCCCCTTAATGCTCCCAAACCTAGGTATGAGATGGTACATTCACACAAAAAATTGTTTATAGTCTATAGATATAAGGTAGTAATCCATGTACTATTTTTTTTACAGGAAGCGCAAGGTAAGAAACAAGACAACTGACTCAGTGATTTTGCTGCGGGAAGAAAACCAAAACGAGTGGAGTGATGATGCCGGACAAGATTCTAGTGCTGATTGGCCTGACTTCCCTCGGCCCGAAGATGCAGGGTACGTGAAGGTAAGAAAATTGGCACTCAGGAAGAGGAAGAAGGCATGATATGAAGAAGCCAGTGGATGTGAAGGAAAGAGGAAGAAAGTTGGCACCCAAGCAGAGAAAGAGGGCTAGCAGTGTAGTAGCCTAATGATGTATTGAACTTGAACCTATATATGTAGTTCGGTTAAACTCTGGAGCTGTGTGCGTGGAACTTGTTGGGCGAAACAATCTGCCTCCCGTACTCGGAGTAAAATGTATCGCGACTTTAGGATTTGATACGGGCAACGCCACTAGTTGAATCCAAAACTGTGACTGTGCCACTACTATCTGAACAATTGCGATAGCTGAGTGGTTAAATCCTCTCCAAAATCGATGGGTGTTCGTGGCACAGACATGATTTATTTATAGGCGCTTAATAAATCCCTGATGTTGGCATTACACTTATGATAAGTTTCTGGGATGGAAAACAATTTCTTAAGCTGGCTGCTACACTCCACGAAGCAGCAACTTATTTCAGCTGCTGGACAACGACATGGCAACATAAACTGCAAATGCAACAGATAATGCCCAGATAATGAGGAAATTGTGTCCACTATCTGGCCTAATCTTGAGCCCGTATGTCTCACCACCTCCCTGCCCCTACCTCCCCTACACCTGGCGAAGCTCCCGGATCTCTCGCTCCATCGCACGAATCTCCTCTTTCTTGTCCCACACAGCATCACGCAGATCCTGAACAAGCTCTCTGTGAAAACCTGTCAGTGGCTTTTCGATCCACACAAACTTGTCATAGCTAGTCCCCCTCCCTTCCTGTGTAGTAGATCGAAGGAAACAAAAAAAAAGAATTACATTACGCTGTCCGGATTCGGGTTACCATTGTACCTACAGTAGAAACATAGCATATCGGGGTAGTAATCGTAGGACGCCCTCCGATACCTGATGGGGGCACCCGCCCGACGGCATTGAGCCGACCCTGATTCCACCCGAGACGAACTGCACGAGCTGCGAGCTATGAGCGAGGGGAGCGAGGGCAGAGGAAAGAG
The DNA here is from genome assembly GCA_023614405.1 of Avena insularis. NCBI lineage: Eukaryota > Viridiplantae > Streptophyta > Magnoliopsida > Poales > Poaceae > Avena > Avena insularis. The sequence goes on along the minus strand of CM042690.1, from coordinate 160,418,057 downwards.
GAGCCTTTGGATGTCAGGGTAGTGGTGAAGCGTGACTTATCCCTACTTAATAACTCGGGCAGAATCCTACCGTCCACATTCGACTGACAGGTGGGGGACCTAGCGTGTGGACTTGTCAAAAAAACCTCGCGCCTTCGTGGTTCAAAATCCCTCTCGTGCGCATTGGACGGAATTTTTTGGTACCTTGCCTGCGTACATATCACTGGGAGGCCTTGCTCAGGAACCAGACACGCCTGGCCCGCAATCTTACTCCCTCCTAGGAACTTGTCATGGCTCGCGCCGGCAGATCCATCTGCTCCACCGCTTCTGGTAGGGCTCGCCGCGGCGGATCCACCCCAAGATCCTACTGTCGCAGTATCAAATGGCCATGGTTTTTTGAGAGGAGCGACGATGCTATGTATGCGAGCTCGGCCCCTCCTACCTGTAGAAGGACTGATGCGGCGTCGAGCTCGAGCAGGAGCCGCCAGGCGCGACGACACTCGGTCCACGCCAACCCCGTCACCTTCGTCATTGTCGATTCCGATGTGGAGGACGACGGGGACGAAGCTGTGCAGAACGCCATTGTTACCTCCTTGGCAAAGGGCAAGCCATGGGCGGGAGTGGATGTCGCCGGGAAGGGCACGGCGGTGTCACCTATCGAGGTGGACTCCGATGACAGCGGTGTGATGTGGGTTTAGATGTTGTTTAGGATGGTTGCAATTTCGGTTGTGTTTAATGCGAGTACAATTATTGTAATGGGTTTGTCGAGCTATATTGAGAAATATGTGCAATAGCAGCGTGTGAGTGCTTCCACTTTAGAAATTGTGTTTGTGCCATTTGCATGTTGCATTATCAACGTAGATTACTTGTAAACAATCCAACGAAAATCATCAAATTACAACCATCGGACAGGGAGTGGCAGGACGGAAGAGAAGTTGGGACAGTGGCTTCGAGGGGAAGGAAGAGGAGGGGGCGTGACACTGGCAGGTGGGCCTTCGGAACATGTGACACTGACATGCGGGAGCGTGAGCACACGGTATTGCCAGACTGTCCAGAGCAAGCGGGACTTTGCAACGTGACAACAACAAGCTGATTGGACCAATATAATAACTCATCGAAGTATTAAGGAGTACTGAAAACTACAACTAGGGTACATTCGCACAACACGTATGCTCTAAGCACCCGAGAAGCATCACTTAAGTCTAATAGTAATGACATCACAAGTACTACATTTCCCTGTCGGTCTTCTCGATACAAATGTAGAAATGCATCTGCCTGTTCGGTCTAGCACCGACAAGGTACTGAGATGGCACGCATAGGATCGACCTTAGGTCCACATACTCCACCTCCCGTGGCGTCGGGCAGCTCGGCGCCTCGGCTAGCACAAGAATGCTATCCGACGACGGCGACTGGGCGTTCACCCACATGCGCACCGTGTATATGGGCCACCACAGCTGATTCCTCCTTTTTTTCTTCCAAAACTATCATTGCGCATTGGAGTCAAAGCAGCCTCACTGGTGTCACCGATGCTTCTACATCCTAAGTTCAAGTGCCTATCAAAGAGAAGAGGGCTGACGCACAATCAAATGAACTGGATTATGACAAGCGGAATTGGCGCTTTCTAGGAGCAGTCCCCATTAAAAGGAATGTTCTAGAGGGGCCCTTTTCCACTAGATTCGCGATATTTCACAAAATGGAATAAATGAAATTATTAACAATTTCTAGAGTTCCGGGATTACTTCACTGATATCTATTTTCGGCACGAGACCGACCTGACGCATACGGCACCCACGACGGTGGGCCCGGCTCTGGTTCCTAGAACACTGGCGGTGATGGTCAGGACGAAAACAGAGCCGTCCCCCCTGGAAAATTAGCAGGCGGCGTGCTGAGTCTGTGAACAGCACCTGCTCTTGGAGAAGTTGGGCTTGCCCGTACGAGATCCTAATCACTTCGATCAAGTGCCCCTCTGCAAGGTGGACGACGAGCTCTGCCGGCGGGCCGGTGTAGTTGCAGCCCGGCTCCATGCAGGAGCACGCGTCGTGCGGGCACGCGAGCTCGTGGTAGGAGTAACGGCGAAAGCATCCTGGGTGGGAGCACACGAGCGGGAACGCCGCTGCGAAGTTGCGCGCGAGGATCTCTAGATTCTTGGGCTGCAACATCTACCACATATGAATTTTGTCGAGAAATCAGAAAAAAGATCAGCAGTTAGATTGACGAATAGCAGGAATATGTAGGATAAGTTCAAAAGCTTGTAAAATGATTTCTTAGCATGAAGGTAGCGACCGGAGAATTGGCGGATGTCGTCGGCTTGCGGCTACGGCAGGGTGGAAGTGAAGTGGGGAAAGTGGCTTCGAGGGGAAGAAAGAGAAGTACGGGGAGGAAGAGAAGTAACGGGTACGTGACACTGGGATATGGCCCACTGAACTCGTGAGTCGTAACACTCGCAACATGCCAGTTTGTCCAGAGCAAGCGTGGCCAATCATGCCGCAGAACAGCCTACTCGAGGATCGCTCTCGTGAAGACCATCCCAATCGTCCAAGTGCCCCAATCGAACGCTATGTAACAATCGTCAAGCAGAACAACTGTGTTATGGCGTGCCTTTTAGAAGACTCGGTCTAATAGTGGATCCATTGGGGGGCAGTGCTAGTTTTAGTATAAGAACAAACATGCAATGACTCAAATAGATCCATATGTGGTTTGTGGAAAGAACACACATGCAATGACACTGGTTGATCCATGTGTGGTTTGTGGAAAGAACACACATGCAATGACTCTAGTGGTTGATCCATGTGTGGTTTGTGGAAAGAACACACATGCAATGACCACTGGTTGATCCATATGTGGTTTGTGGAAACAACACACATGCAATGACACTGCTTGATCCATGTGTGGTTTGTGCAAAAGAACACACATACAATGACCACTGGTTGATCCATGTGTGGTTTGTGGAAAAGAACACACATGCAATGACCACCGGTTGATCCATATGTGGTTTGTGGAAAGAACACACATGCAATGACCACTGGTTGATCCATGTGTGGTTTGTGAAAAGAACACACATGTAATGACTCTAGTGCTAGTTTTAGTATAAGAACACACATGCAATGACCACTGGTTGATCCATATGTGGTTTTTGGAAAAGAACACACATGCAATGAACACTGGTGGATCCATGTGTGGTTTGTGGAAAAGAACACACATGCAATGACCACTGCTTGATCCATAAGTGGTTTGTGGAAAAGAATACACATGCAATGAACACTGGTTGATCCATATGTGGTTTGTGAAAAGAACACACATGCAGTGACCACTGGTGGATCCATATGTTGTTTGTGAAAATAACACACATGCAATGAACACTGCTTGATCCATGTGTGGTTTATGGAAATGTGATGACCTCGGATCAATAAGGATCCTAAGTCCCTGTGATTAACATGCTAGTCCCTGGATCAATAGCTAGCACTTCACAGTCGACGAATATCATGTAAAACACAAGTCATTATTACACGAATAATCCAGAGTATATTTATTACAACTTGCATAGATTATAGCTAGCTCGAAATAAAACAGCGGAAACTAAGTAAAACTTGAGTCCATCAATGCCTCAGGCTAGATGCGTGAAGACCCGCGATCCCTACGCACCTTTCAATCTTCGGATTCTGCACATAAGACGTGCAGCCAACAAGTTGGGTCAATACTTTGAATGTATTGGCAAATTACACCAAGGAAAGAGTAAGACTATCTCTACATACAAGGCTAAGAGTAGGCTCTGGGGTTCATTTGCGTAAAGCCAATTTTATCAATGTAATAAGAAAAGAGGTAGAAAGTTTTCCCTACTTTGCAAACTTTGATATATAGTATAGGGTCGAATGGAACATGTGGATATTACTCACCACGTGCCCAAATCAACCTAGCACTTGGATATTACGCACCAAGTTCCCAAAATACCACCCAATGGCGATATTACTCACGCCTTGGGGTTTGTAAAACGTTAAGTTTGGAAAAGAGAGAGGAAGATCTTTCAGAGGCTCCATCCTTCAGATGCTCAAAGTTGTTACATTCCGTGAACACGGCTGATCGATCAGATTGCAATACTCTCGAGAGGTTGTGCACTTTCCCCACAATCCATGATCAAGTCTTTTTACAGACAAGACCATGGCGAAGCCTTCCCTTAGTAGCCCCTCTACCAGCTGGATCCAACCGTGCCAAGAACCTCGAAATGTTGGTACCCCGGTGAGGTTTCCCACTAAGTACTAAGCCAATACAAAGCCCATATGTATTGTGGTTGCACTGGAAGCTTCTGAATTCTGAAACGTGGCAGACTTCTTTGATTCCTGGGCGGCCGTCCTCCACCAAATATCCACTCGTTGTCCCGTCAACCATTCCGCCCAGAAGAAAACTTAGTTTTATTTTGAAGGGGGTTTTGAGTAGAAAAGTTCGCTTGAGAGAGCTCTCATACTTAGAAAATTTTGAGTCTTTCGAACCCCCCAACGGTACTTAGCATATATATAGCATAGCAAGCAATACTTAGCAAGACAGGGGAACCTAATAGGATGGAAAATCCTAAGCATAGAATTACTCATGGCAAACTACAAAACCGCACTTGCAAAAATAGTACTAAGAAAAACTACTAAAAACCTACACATGCATACTACAAGATTTGAAGAGCAAAACATGCATACTCAAAAACTGGGACATAAACATGAACAAGTGATGTAACTTGCCTTGATCCGAGCAGCAATCTACACAACAATACTCCTCGGCGCACTCCGAACAATCTAACGAAACAAACATGGATCCAATCACAATTGCACAAAACAAAGTCACGAAGACGAATATGCATGCATGCAACATGGTAATATGCAAGGATGGATTTGATTTCGACCAAGGGTTTTAACCAGGGGTGTTGTTGAGTTGGGGATGTCATTAGAATCGATTCCCCACAGATTTGAAGTATTTTGGGTTAAACCCTAATTATCCAAGCTTAAAACTAGATCTACAACTCCAATCTATCTAGAGACATATATGAACACCCTAAGCATGAATAGACAATTTTCTACAGAAGGTCTCGCCGATACAAAGCCAACGCAACAAGAATCAACTAAAACGAAGCTACGGATAATTTTCTAGAATTTAAATACTCTAATCTAAACTTTAAATCCTACTACAAGATTGCTGTGGCAAAACAGTAATATTATTGTAGATCTGTGTTCTACTGGAAAATACGAATCCAACGGTATATATACGCAATTTTTGGACTAATATTCGAATTACTATAGATTTTACAAGATTGAAGCTATTTCTGCCTATTTAAAAGAAAAAGGAAAACGGGTTAGAGACGCGCGGCACGTGGCGGTTCGCGATTGGTCCGCAGGGGCACGCGTGACACGACGCGGTGGCGACGCGGCATCGACGTGGCGCTGCCACGTGGCGCGACGCGGTTGGCCCGCGGCCGTTGACCGATCTGGGGCCATCGGATCCAGATCCGACGGTTGGAGAGGGGGAAGGCGATGGCTGCTTACCGCGAGCGGCGACTGGCGGTGGCGGCGGATGGCGGACGACGGACGACGGCGCTCCTCCGGCGATGGTCGGCGGCGGGGGTGGTGTTCCTCCGGCCCGGCGAGGTAGACGACGGGGACCGGCTCCTCGTCGCGGTCGCGTTCCCGGGGACGGCGGCAACCCTCCCTTCCCGAGACGACGGCGGGCGGCGGCTGCTAGCGGCGGAGGTGGCGGCGCTCCGGCGAGCAATCCGGCGGCGCTCGGTGGTGGTGGCGGCAGAAAAAGTTAGGGTTCTAGGAGAGCGTGTCGAGGGCTATTTAAAGGCGGAAGACTTGGCGCGGAATTCACGGAGTTCGCTCTGGATTCGCTGGAGACGGTTGTCTCCGAGGCGGCGGCGGCGAACGGGGCCAAGCCGGACTCGGCGAGGAGATTTGCGGCACAAGCGGCGCTTTGTCATGGCTGGTTATGGGCGCACCCGGGCCGCCGCTTGGCTGGCAGGCGGGTTCAGGGCTGGCTGGCCGGCTTAGTAGGTAGGGTTAGGTTTTTTATACTTTTAATAATTTCTGAATTGCTATTTGTTTGATAACTTTTGCAAACGGACTCAATTGCTTAAACTTGTTTCTAAAATTTTGTAAAAGGAAGAGGGTTAGGATAGGATTATAAAATAACTCATTTGCAAAGGTTTTGGTGGTTCAAAAGGTTTTACCCCCTTTTGTCTCTAATTAGACTATGGGGTTTAAGAAAATACCTGTTGCAGTTTTTGATATGCGATGCCATGATGCAATGATATGAAGCATGCTTACTAGTAACATCTGAAATTACAAAATTTGGGATGTTACAAACCTACCCCCCTTAAGAAGAATCTCGTCCCCGAGATTCAGGTTGGTTAGCAAATAGGTGTGGGTGTTCTTTCTTCAAATGGGTGAGATCGTTTTCCAATTGAACTTCTTCGTAGGTGAGATCGTTTTCCAATTGAACTTCTTCCAATGGAACTGTATCCTTTAGTGGTATTTCAGCCATTTCTAGGTGACACTTCTTCAGTTGCGACACATGGAAAACATCGTGAACCGTTAACATTTTGGGTAATTCCAATGACAACTTCCCCTCTGCGACCCAAGATTTTGTAGGGCCCTATGAATCGGGGTGCCAACTTACCCTTGATCCCGAATCTCTTAACTCCTCGTAGTGGTGAAACTCGGAGATACGCACGGTCTCCCACTTCATAAGTCACATCCCTGCACTTGTAATCAGCATAACTCTTTTGTCTGGATTGGGCTATTTTTAACCTGTCTTGAATCTGTCTCACCTTCTCTTCGGCATCCTTGATCAGTTCAGGTCCAAACAAACTATGTTCTCCCACTCCATTCCATAACAGCGGAGTCCTACACTTTCTGCCATGTAGAACTTCAAATGGGGCCATCTTGATGCTAGTTTGGTAGCTGTTATTGTATGAGAATTCCGCATATGGCAAATTTTCATCCCATCTAGACCCATAGTCCAGCGCACAGGCTCTTAACATGTCCTCCAAGATCTGATTAACTCTTTCCGTTTGTCCATCGGTTTGCGGGTGGAAGGCAGTACTAAACTCCAGTCGTGTCCCTAGAGATTCGTGTAGCTGTTGCCAAAACTTAGAGGTGAATTGGGTTACCTCTATCAGAGACAATCCCCTTGGGTACACCATGAAGGCTTACGATCCTTGACATGTAAATCTTGGCAAGTTTAGCACTTGTATAGGTGGTCTTTACGGGAATAATGTGGGCCACCATTGTGAAGTGGTTGACCACTACCCAGATGGAGTCATACCCAGAACGAGTCCGCGGTAGTCCTGTGATAAAATCCATGCCTACCTTGTCCCACTTCCAATCGGGCACAGGTAATGGCTGCAGCAGTCCTGCTGGTTTTTGGTGTTTGGCCTTGACTCTGTTGCACACGTCACACAAGGAGATGTATTCAGCAATTTCTCTTTTCATGTTGTTCCACCAGAATCTATCTTTCACATCTATTAACTTCCTGATATCAAGGTCATCGGGAACACACAGACGTTTCTCATACCAAAGTGTTCCTTGTTCATCCGTGTGAAACCCTTTTGCTTTACCCTTGCTTATATTAACTCTTATTTCTTCCAACTCTTTGTCCCCCTTCTGGGCCTCTTTGATTTGGTCCAGAAGCATTGGCACTATCTCCATAGTTGCTAAGTATCCCTCTGGAACTATTTCCAACCTAAGGTCCTTGAATTGTTCACACAAATCATTTGGAAGTTCTCCCACGGTAAGTCCATTTACATAGACCTTCCGGCTTAAGGCATCAGCCACAACGTTGGCCTTTCCAGGGTGGTACTGCAGGTCCAAGTCGTAGTCCTTGATGAGTTCAAGCCATCTCCTTTGCCTCATATTTAACTCCTTTTGTGTGAAGATGTATTTAAGGCTTTTGTGATCCGTGTATACATCACAATGTTTGCCCATTAGGTAATGTCTCCATACCTTGAGCGCATGCACAACTGATGCTAGTTCCAAATCGTGCGTGGGATAGTTATTCTCATGGTTCTTAAGTTGCCGAGAGGCGTAAGACACTACTTTTCCATCTTGCATTAGTACACTACCAAGTCCTTGCCAGGAAGCGTCGCAATAAACTTGGAAATCCTTTTGGATGTCAGGGAGACACAAAACTGGTGTTGTTACTAGGCACTTCTTTAACTCCTGAAAACTTGCTTCACATGCCTCGGTCCATTGGAACTTCTTCTCTTTCTTCAGCAACTCTGTCATAGGCTTCGCTATCTTGGAAAAGTTTTCAATGAATCTTCGGTAATATCCTGCAAGGCCCAGGAAACTCCTAATATCACCCACATTCTTAGGGGACTCCCATTACATGAGCTACCTTACTTGGGTCCACGACAACACCTTTAGCTGATACAATATGGCCAAGGAATCCACTTCTTTCAACCGAACTCACATTTGTTAAATTTGGCATACAACTTGTGTTCCTTAACTTTTCCATAATCGCATACATGCCGCTCATGTTCCTTCTCGTCCTTGGAGTATATGAGTATGTCATCAATGAATACTATGATAAACTTATCCAAGTACTCCATGAATACCTTGTTCATCATAGTCATGAAGTAGGCTAGGGCATTGGTTAAGCCAAACGACATCACGGTGTACTCATACAATCCGTATCTTGTGGTGAAAGCTGTCTTAGGTACATCCTGTTCTCGGATCTTCAGCTAGAAATATCCTGATCGGAGAACAATCTTAGAGAATACACTAGCTCCCTTTAATTGATCGAACAGGTTGTTAATATTGGGTAGAGGGTACTTGTTCTTGATTGTCACTTCATTTAACGACCAATAGTCCACGACTAGTCTTTTGGTTTTATCCTTCTTCTCCACGAATAGAACAGGTGCTCCCCAAGATGATGCACTTGGTTGAATGAAGCCTTTGTCCAATTGCTCTCTAAGCTGTTTCTTAAGTTCCTTCAACTCATCCACATCCATCTTGTACGGTCTCTTTGCTATTGGTCCAGTACCTGGCATCAAGTCAATGAGAAACTCGATGTCTCGGTCGGGAGGCATCCACAGTAATTCTTCCGAAACACATCCGGTACTCCTTCACAATTGGCACATCCTCCAAGCTAACCCCTTAAGAGAATTCACCATACTTCCTTTGAGTGCGAAGTGACTTAAAGTGGATCCTTTTCTTATATCGAGTCGTGAGTGCGATAGTCCTTTTGGCGCAATCTATGACTCCCTCATATTCGGTCATCCAGTTCATGCCCAAAATTATGTCTAAGCCTTGTGATTCCAGAACGACTAGGCTGGTGGGAAAGGTGTGTGCCCCAATCCTTAACTCTAACCCACGGCATCTAGAGTTTGCCACTATTTCTCCTCCAGGAGAACTTACCCTTAGGGGAGTACTAATAGTCTCCGTAGGTATCTTGCCTCTATACACAAATACCCTTGATATGAATGAATGTGATGCACCGGTATCAAAAAGAATAACTGCAGGGATGGAGTTAAGCTTGAACTTACCAATCACGGAGTCGGGTGCCTCACGAGCATCCTCCACGGAGACATGATTCACTGTGGCTTTGACGAACGGATTCAGCTTCTTCCCATTTCCATTACCATTGCCATGGCTATGTCCGTTGCCGTTTCCATTACCATTCCAGTTCTTCATCTTTTCGGGGCAGGTAGTTGCATAATGTCCTGTCTTGTTACACTTGAAGCATGTCACTTCACTGAGATCCTTCCCATTGCCATTTCCATTTCGGTGTTTATGGCCATTGTGGTTATGTCCTCCATGACGATGACCATTGTGGTTGTGGCCATTGTGATTGTGGGGTGGTGGTGACGAAGTGCGTTGCTTCTGATATGGGGCAGAGTTGTGCTTGTGTGAGGTGGACTTTCTCTTTCGGTTCTCTATACTCCTTTGCTTTGCTTCAACTACCACTGCCCTATCCAGGAGTTCCTGGTAGTTATCAAACTTCAGAGCCACAAGCTGAATAGATATTTCATCATTAAGTCCCCTCAAGAATTCCTCCTGTCTCTTGGCATCAGTGGATACATCATCAGGTGCATAATGTGCCAGCTTGTTGAAAAGGTCCCCATACTCGGAGACAGAGCGGTGCAGCTGTTTCATGTCACAGAACTCACGTCTCTTAAGTGACATGACTCCCGCGGCTAAGTGATGAGTACGAAAGGCTGCCTCAAACTGGTTCCAGGTGATAGCTTCAATATCAGGGTGGGTGACCTGGTAATTATCCCACCATTCTGCGGCTGGTCCCTCAAGTTGGTGCGCGGTGAAACGCACCCTATCAGCTCCAACAACTTGGACGGTGTCTAACTTCTTGTTGGTGGTGCGGAGCCAGTCATCTGCCACAATTGGCTCAGGACTACTTGAAAAAGTTGGAGGGTTCAACCTCAAGAACCGAGTCAAGCGATCCTGTTGGGGCGGTGGAGGTGGTGGAGGCGGCGGATTGTTGTTGTTGTTGTTGTTGTTGTTGTTGTTTTGCATGTTTTGAGTGAGGAGTTGGATCAGCTGATTCTGGGAGTTCAGAAGTTGTGCTATCTCTGGGGGCATGTTGTTATTGTTGTTTCCACGTCTCGCCATCTGGAGGGTTTGAGAGGCAAGTTAAGAAAGGATAGAAAGCCTAAGAAATAAACTCCTACCCTTATGTAAACAAGAGAAGAAAACATACGATAAAAACAAGGAACACATAGCACAAAAAACCACACACTCAACCAAGTTTAACTATCCAATATAAGGTTTCTGGTACTCATTACAATTGCGAATAACGTTCGACTATAGAACTAAAGGTGGTCCAACTAATCTACTCATCATCCACTTCCTCATCCTCAATGATGAAGCCTTCCTTTTCAAAGAAGGACTTGTATAGCTCCATGTCCCTCGTCGTGGCTTCAAGCTTCTCTTGAAGTTCCTTCATCTCCTGTGGCTCCGGTGTTGCAGCTTCGAGCCTTCCTTGAAGTTCCTTCACCTCTTGCAGCTCCTGGGTAGCTGCTTCCAGCTTCCTTCTTCTCCTTCTGTAGCTTCTTGATCAAACATGACCCCATAGTCACGGGCGTGATCTTCTCCTCCAAGCTCCTCTTGGCTTCTCGTAGGTCCTTCAACATGGTGGCAAGGTTCTTGAACTCCATCTCGTTCTTTGCAAGCACTAGACTTTGCTCCCTAATCCTCTTATTCTTATCTTGCACCCTCTTCTCTTGATTAGCGAACCTCTTGTCTTGGGAAGTGAGTTCTCCTCCTAGGGACTTGATCTTCTCTTCCAGCTCCTCGATCTTCTCGTCCTTCTCCTTGACTAGGGCACAAAGCTCGTCATTCCTCACGATCTCAAGGCATCTCCCCTTCTAAAGGTCATTGATATGGAACTCCAAGTCTTGATATTGGATCCTTCGACGCTTGCATGTCTTCCTTTCCTCTGGGGTTAACTCGATTGGAACTCCCTTCTCATCACGTCTTCCAAAGAGTTTGATGTAGTGGCCTTCAACCTCTTCATGGTGGCGTCTGCAAAGGCGTCCAATGAGTTCCTGCAAGCTGATGCTAAGTCCTTTCTCCTTGGAGTCGCTGGTGACGTTGAGTACAATGGCCTCTGTCTTGGGTTCTATCTGACTGCGCCCTGGTTGGATGACTTCAATTGCCCAGCATCCTTCCTTGTGCATCTTCCTCAACTCGCTTCCCTTGATTGATGGCATGGGTAACTGAAGTGTCTTGATGATGTCCAGAAGGCATTCCCCGAAGCGCAGGCACTTGATGTCTTCGGCGGTGTCGTAGTAGAAGGCCGTCATCTTTAGGTTAGGAGAAAGAAAATTAGGCACAAGGTGATAAGGAAGAGAAATACTAGAAGAGAACAAATAACTTGAAGAATATAGAAAGAAAAAACACACATGGTAAAGGTGGTTTCCAATCCTAGGGGTCACGTCCTACAGGCAACTTTGTGCTCTGATACCATCTGTGATGACCTCGGATCAATAAGGATCCTAAGTCCCTTTGATTAACATGCTAGTCCCTGAATCAATAGCTAGCACTTCACAGTCGACGAATATCACGTAAAACACAAGTCATTATTACACGAATAATCCAGAGTATATTTATTACAACTTGCATATCTTATAGCTAGCTCGAAATAAAACAGCGCAAACTAAGTAAAACTTGAGTCCATCAACGCCTCAGGCTAGCTGCGTGAAGACCTGCGATCCCTACGCACCTTTCAATCTTCGGATTCTGCACATAAGACGTGCAGCCAACAAGTTGGGTCAATACTTTGAATGTATTGGCAAATTACACCAAGGAAAGAGCAAGACTATCTCTACATGCAAGGCTAAGAGTAGGCTCTGGGGTTCATTCATTTAAAAGCCAATTTTATCAATGTAATAAGAAAAGAGGTAGAAAGTTTTCCCTACTTTGCAAACTTTGATATATAGTATAGGGTCGAATGGAACACGTGGATATTACTCACCACGTGCCCAAATCAACCTAGCACTTGGATATTACGCACCAAGTTCCCAAAATCCCACCCAATGGCGATATTACTCACACCTTGGGGTTTGTAAAACGTTAAGTTTGGAAAAGAGAGAGGAAGATCTTTCAGAGGCTCCATCCTTCAGATGCTCAAAGTTGTTCTGTTTCCGTGAACACGGCTGATCGATCAGATTGCAATAATCTCGAGAGGTTGTTCACTTTCCACACAATCCATGATCAAGTCTTTTATAGACAAGACCATGGAAGCCTTCCTTAGTAGCCCTCTACCAGCTGGATCCAACCGTGCCAAGAACCTCCAAATGTTGGTACCCGGTGAGGTTTCCCACTAAGTACTAAGCCAAGACAGAGCCCATATGTATTGTGGTTGCCGAAGCTTCAATTCTGAAACGTGGCGGACTTCTTTGATTCTGGCCGTCCTCCACCAAATATCCACTCGTTGTCCCGTCAACCATTCCGCCCAGAAGAAAACTTAGTTTTATTTTGAAGGGGGTTTTGAGAAGAAAAGTTCGCTTGAGAGAGCTCTCATACTTAGAAAATTTTGAGTCTTTCGAACCCCCCAAAGGTACTTAGCATATATATAGCATAGCAAGCAATACTTAGCAAGACAGGGGAACCTAATAGGATGGAAAATCCTAAGCATAGAATTACTCATGGCAAACTACAAAACCGCACTTGCAAAAATAGTACTAAGAAAAACTACTAAAAACCTACACATGCATACTACAAGATTTGAAGAGCAAAACATGCATACTCAAAAACTGGGACATAAACATGAACAAGTGGTGTAACTTGCCTTGATCCGAGCAGCAATCTACACAACAATAATCCTCGGCGCACTCCGAGCAATCTAACGAAACAAACATGGATCCAATCATAATTGCACAAAACAAAGTCACGAAGACGAATATGCATGCATGCAACATGGTAATATGCAAGGATGGATTTGATTTCGACCAAGGGTTTTAACCAGGGGTGTTGTTGAGTTGGGGATGTCATTAGAATCGATTCCCCACAGATTTGAAGTATTTTGGGTTAAACCCTAATTATCCAAGCTTAAAACTAGATCTACAACTCCAATCTATCTAGAGACATATCTGAACACCCTAAGCATGAATAGACAATTTTCTACAGAAGGTCTCGCCGATACAAAGCCAACGCAACAAGAATCAACTAAAACGGAGCTACGGATAATTTTCTAGAATTTAAATACTCTAATCTAAACTTTAAATCCTACTGCAAGATTGCTGTGGAAAAACAGTAATATTATTGTAGATCTGTGTTCTACTCGAAAATACGAATCCAACGGTATATTATATGCAATTTTTGGACTAATATTCGAATTACTATGGATTTTACAAGACTGAAGCTATTTCTGCCTATTTAAAAGAAAAAAGGAAAAAGGGTCAGAGACGCGCAACACGTGGCGGTTCGCGATTGGTCCGCGGGGGCACGCGTGACGCGACGCGGTGGCGATGCGGCGTCGACGTGGTGCTGCCACGTGGCGCGACGCGGTTGGCCCGCGGCCGTTGACCGATCTGGGGCCGTTAGATCTAGATCCGACGGTTGGAGAGGGGGAAGGCGACGGCGGCGCTCCTCCAGCGATGGTCGGCGGCGGCGGTGGCGTTCCTCCGGCCCGGCGAGGTAGACGACGGGGACCGGCTCCTCGTCGCGGTCGCGTTCCCGGGGACGGCGGCGGCCCTCCCTTCTCGAGACGACGGCGGGCGGCGGCGGCGCTCCGGCGAGCAATCCGGCGGCGCTCGGTGGTGGTGGCGGCGGAAAAAGTTAGGGTTCTAGGAGAGCGTGCCGAGGGCTATTTAAAGGCGGAAGACTTGGCGCGGAATTCGCGGAGTTCGCTCCGGATTCGCCGGAGACGGTTGTCTCCGAGGCGGTGACGGCTGGCGGGCTGGCGGGTTGGGCCGGCCTGGGCGGCGGCTGCGCTGCACGCCGCTCGCTCGCTCGCTGGCGCGTGGTAGATAGGTTCCCGGGCTGGCTCGGCCGGCCCGGTTAGGTTAGGTTAGGGTTTTTTTTATACTTTTAATAATTTCTGAATTGCTATTTGTTTGATAACTTTTGCAAACGGACTCTAAATTAAGCGAAACTTGTTTCTAAAATTTTGTAAAAATAAGAGGGTTAGGATAGGATTATAAAATAACTCATTTGCAAAGGTTTTGGTGGTTCAAAAGGTTTTACCCCCTTTGTCTATAATTAGACTATGGGGGTTAAGAAAATACCCGTTGCAGTCTTTGATATGCGATGCCATGATGCAATGATATGAAGCATGCTTACTAGTAACATCTGAAATTACAAAATTTGGGATGTTAGAGGAAAGAACACACATGCAATGACTCTAGTGCTAGTTTTACTATAAGAACACACATGCAATGACTCTAATGGATCCATATGTGGTTTGTGAAAAGAACACACATGCAATGACCAGTTGTTGATCCATGTGTGGTTTATGGAAAGAACACACATGCAATGACAGTGGTGGATCCATGTGTGGTTTGTGGAAAGAACACACATGCAATGACTCTAGTGGTTGATCCATGTGTGGTTTGTGGAAATAACACACATGCAATGACTCTAGTGGTTGATCCATGTGTGGTTTGTCGAAATAACACACATGCAATGAAAGTGGTTGATCCATGTGTGGTTTGTGAAAAGAACACACATGCAATGACTCTAGTGCTGGTTTTAGTATAAGAACACACATGCAAAGACTCTAGTGGGTCCACATGTGGTTTGTGAAAAGAACACACATGCAATGCCACCGGTTGATCCATAAGTGGTTTGTAGAAAAGAACACACATGCAATGACCACTGGTTGATCCATAAGTGGTTTGTGGAAAGAACACACATGCAATGAACACTGGTGGATCCATAAGTGGTTTGTGGAAAGAACACACATGCAATGACTCTAGTGCTTGTTTTAGTATAAGAACACACATGCGATGACCGCTTGTTGATCCATGTGTGGTTTGTGGAAAGAACACACATGCAATGCCACTTCTTGATACATATGTGGTTTGTGGAAAGAACACACATGCAATGCCACTGGTTGATCCATGTGTGGTTTGTGGATAGAACACACATGCAATGACTCTAGTGCTAGTTTTAGTATAAGAACACACATACAATGACTCTAGTGGGTCCAAATGTAGTTTGTGAAAAGAACACACATGCAATGACCACTGGTTGATCCAGAAGTTGTTTGTGGAAAAGAACACAGATGCAATAAAAACTGGTGGATCCATATGTGGTTTGTGGAAAGAACACACATGTAGTGACCACTGGTGGATCCATATGTTGTTTGTGAAAAGAACACACATGCAATGACCACTAGTTGATCCATATGTGGTTTGTGGAAAAGAACACACATGCAATAAACACTAGTGGATCCATAAGTGGTTTGTGGAAAGAACACATAGGCAATGATCACTGGTTGATCCATATGTGGTTTGTGGAAAGAACACACATGCAGCGAACACTGGTGGATCCATATGTTGTTTGTGAAAAGAACACACATGCAATGACTCTAGTGCTGGTTTTAGTATAAGAACACACATGCAATGACTCTAGTGGGTCCACATGTAGTTTGTGAAAAGAACACACATGCAATGCCACTGGTTGATCCATAAGTGGTTTGTGGAAAGAACACACATGCAATGGCCACTGGTTGATCCATAAGTGGTTTGTGGAAAGAACACACATGCAATGACCACGGGTTGATCCATAAGTGGTTTGTGGAAAGAACACACATGGAGTGACCACTACTGGATCCCCATGTTGTTTCTGAAAAGAACACACATGCAATGAACACTGGTGGATCCATAAGTGGTTTGTGGAAAGAACACACATGCAATGACTCTAGTGCTAGTTTTATTATAAGAACACACATGCAATGACTCTAATGGATCCATATGTGGTTTGTGAAAAGAACACACATGCAATGACCACTTGTTGATCCATGTGTGGTTTGTCGAAAGAACACGCATGCAATGACACTGCTTGATCCATGTGTGGTTTGTGGAAAAGAACACATACGCAATGACCACTTGTTGATCCATGTGTGATTTGTGAAAAGAACACACATGCAATGACCACTTGTTGATCCATATGTGGTTTGTGGAAAGAACACACATGCAATGACTCTAGTGGTTGATCCATGTGTGGTTTGTGGAAATAACACACATGCAATGACTCTAGTGGTTGATCCATGTGTGGTTTGTGGAAAGAACACACATGCAATGATTCTAATGGATCCATAAGTGATTTGTGGAAAAGAACACACATGCAATGACCACTGGTTGATCCATATGTGGTTTGTGGAAAGAACACACATGCAATGACACTGGTTGATCCATGTGTGGTTTGTGAAAAGAACACGCATGCAATGCCACTGGTTGATCCATGTGTGGTTTGTGGATAGAACACACATGCAATGACCACTGGTAGATCCATAAGTGGTTTGTGGAAAGAACACACATGCAGTGACCACTGGTGGATCCATATGTTGTTTGTGAAAAGAACACACATGCAATAAACACTAGTGGATCCATAAGTGGTTTGTGGAACGAACACACATGCAATGACTCTAGTGCTAGTTTTAGTATAAGAACACACATGCAATGACTCTAATGGATCCATATGTGGTTTGTGAAAAGAACACACATGCAATGACCACTTGTTGATCCATGTGTCGTATGTGTAAAGAACACACATGCAATGACACTGCTTGATCCATGTGTGGTTTGTGGAAAAGAACACATATGCAATGACCACTAGTTGATCCATGTGTAATTTGTGAAAAGAACAAACATGCAATGACCACTGGTTGATACATATGGGGTTTGTGGAAAGAACACACATGCAATGACTCTCTGGTTGATCCATGTGTGGTTTGTGGAAATAACACACATGCAACTCTAGTGGTTGGTCCATGTGTGGTTTCTGGAAAGAACACACATGCAATGACTCTAATGGATCCATAAGTGGTTTGTGGAAAAGAACACACATGCAATGACCACTGGTTGATCCATATGTGGTTTGTGGAAAGAACACACATGCAATGACACTGGTTGATCCATGTGTGGTTTGTGAAAAGAACACACATGCAATGCCACTGGTTGATCCATGTGTGGTTTGTGGATAGAACACACATGCAATGACCACTGGTTGATCCATAAGTGGTTTGTGGAAACGTACACACATGCAATGACTACTGGTTGATCCATTTGTGGTTTGTGGAAAAGAACACACATGCAATGACCACTGGTTGATCCATGTGTGGTTTGTGGAAAGAACACACATGCAATGACTCTAGTGCTGGTTTTAGAATAAGAACACACATGCAATGACTCTAGTGGGTCCACATGTGGTTTGTGAAAAGAACATGCAATGACCACTGGTTGATCCATATGTTCTTTGTGGAAAGAACACACATGCAATGACACTTCTTGATCCATGTGTGGTATGTGGAAAAGAACACATATGTAATGACCACTAGTTGATCCATGTGTGGTTTGTAAAAAGAACACACATGCAATGACCACTGGTTGATCCATATTTGGTTTGTGGAAAGAACACACATGCAATGACACTGCTTGATCCATGTGTGGTTTGTGGAAAAGAACACACATGCAATGACCACTGGTTGATCCATGTGTGGTTTGTGGAAATAACACACATGCAATGACTCTAGTGGTTGATCCATGTGTGGTTTGTAGAAATAACACACATGCAATGACTCTAATGGATCCAAAAGTGGTTTGTGGAAAAGAACACACATGCAATGATCACTGGTTGATTCATATGTGGTTTGTGGAAAGAACACACATGCAATGACACTAGTTGATCCATGTGTGGTTTGTGAAAAGAACACACATGCAATGCCACTGGTTGATCCATGTGTGGTTTTTGGATAGAACACACATGAAATGACCACTGGTTGATCCATAAGTGGTTTGTGGAAAAGAACACACATGCAATGACCCCTGGTTGATCCATGTGTGGTTTGTGGAATAGAACACACATGCAATGACCACTAGTTGATTCATGTGTGGTTTGTGGATAGAACACACATGCAATGACTCTAGTTGGTCCATATGTGGTTTATGAAAAGAACACACATGCAATGACCACTGTTTGATCCATATGTGGTTTGTGGAAAAGAACACACATGCAATGAACACTGGTGGATCCATAAGTGGTTTGTGGAAAGAACACACATGAAATGACCACTGGTTGATCCATATGTGGTTTGTGGAAAGAACACACATGTAGTGAACACTGGTGGATCCATATGTTGTTTGTGAAAAGAACACGCATGCAATGACTTTTTTGTTGGTTTTAGTATAAGAACACACATGCAATGACTCTAGTGGGTCCAGATGTAGTTTGTGAAAAGAACACACATGCAATGCCACTATCTGATCCATAAGTGGTTTGTGGAAAGAATACACATGCAATGCCCACTGGTTGATCCATAAGTGGTTTGTGGAAAGAACACACATGCAATGACCACTGGTTGATCCATAAGTTGTTTGTGGAAAGAACACACATGGAGTGACCACTACTGGATCCCCATGTTGTTTCTGAAAAGAACACACATGCAATGAACACTGGTGGATCCATAAGTGGTTTGTGGAAAGAACACACATGCAATGAATCTAGTGCTAGTTTTATTATAAGAACACACATGCAATGACTCTAATGGATCCATATGTGGTTTGTGAAATGAACACACATGCAATGACCACTGGTTGATCCATATGTGGTTTGTGGAAAGAACACACATGCAATGACCACTAGTTGATCCATGTGTGGTTTGTGAAAAGAACACACATGCAATGCCACCGGTTGATCGATAAGTGGTTTGTGGAAAAGAACACACATGCAATGAGCACTGGTTGATCCATAAGTGGTTTGTGGAAAGAACACACATGCAATGACTCTAGTGGTTGATCCATGTGTGGTTTGTGGAAATAACACACATGCAATGACTCTAGTGGTTGATCGATGTGTGGTTTGTGGAAAGAACACACATGCAATGATTCTAATGGATCCATAAGTGATCTGTGGAAAAGAACACACATGCAATGACCACTGGTTGATCCATATGTGGTTTGTGGAAAGAACACACATGCAATGACACTGGTTGATCCATGTGTGGTTTGTGAAAAGAACACGCATGCAATGCCACTGGTTGATCCATGTGTGGTTTGTGGATAGAACACACATGCAATGACCACTGGTAGATCCATAAGTGGTTTGTGGAAAGAACACACATGCAGTGACCACTGGTGGATCCATATGTTGTTTGTGAAAAGAACACACATGCAATAAACACTAGTGGATCCATAAGTGGTTTGTGGAACGAACACACATGCAATGACTCTAGTGCTAGTTTTAATATAAGAACACACATGCAATGACTCTAATGGATCCATATGTGGTTTGTGAAAAGAACACACATGCAATGACCACTTGTTGATCCATGTGTCGTATGTGTAAAGAACACACATGCAATGACACTGCTTGATCCATGTGTGGTTTGTGGAAAAGAACACATATGCAATGACCACTAGTTGATCCATGTGTAATTTGTGAAAAGAACACACATGCAATGACCACTGGTTGATCCATATGTGGTTTGTGGAAAGAACACACATGCAATGACTCTAGTGGTTGATCCATGTGTGGTTTGTGGAAATAACACACATGCAACTACTCTAGTGGTTGGTCCATGTGTGGTTTCTGGAAAGAACACACATGCAATGACTCTAATGGATCCATAAGTGGTTTGTGGAAAGAACACACATGCAATGACCACTGGTTGATCCATATGTGGTTTGTGGAAAGAACACACATGCAATGACACTGGTTGATCCATGTGTGGTTTGTGAAAAGAACACACATGCAATGCCACTGGTTGATCCATGTGTGGTTTGTGGATAGAACACACATGCAATGACCACTGGTTGATCCATAAGTGGTTTGTGGAAACGTACACACATGCAATGACTACTGGTTGATCCATTTGTGGTTTGTGGAAAAGAACACACATGCAATGACCACTGGTTGATCCATGTGTGGTTTGTGGAAAGAACACACATGCAATGACTCTAGTGCTGGTTTAAGAATAAGAACACACATGCAATGACTCTAGTGGGTCCACATGTGGTTTGTGAAAAGAACATGCAATGACCACTGGTTGATCCATATGTTCTTTGTGGAAAGAACACACATGCAATGACACTGCTTGATCCATGTGTGGTATGTGGAAAAGAACACATATGTAATGACCACTAGTTGATCCATGTGTGGTTTGTAAAAAGAACACACATGCAATGACCACTGGTTGATCCATATGTGGTTTGTGGAAAGAACACACATGCAATGACACTGCTTGATCCATGTGTGGTTTGTGGAAAAGAACACACATGCAATGACCACTGGTTGATCCATGTGTGGTTTGTGGAAAGAATACACATGCAATGACTCTAGTGGTTGATCCATGTGTGGTTTGTGGAAATAACACACATGCAATGACTCTAGTGGTTGATCCATTTGTGGTTTGTGGAAATAACACACATGCAATGACTCTAATGGATCCAAAAGTGGTTTGTGGAAAAGAACACACATGCAATGATCCCTGGTTCATTCATATGTGGTTTGTGGAAAGAACACACATGCAATGACACTAGTTGATCCATGTGTGGTTTGTGAAAAGAACACACATGCAATGCCACTGGTTGATCCATGTGTGGTTTTTGGATAGAACACACATGAAATGACCACTGGTTGATCCATAAGTGGTTTGTGGAAAGAACACACATGCAATGACCACTGTTTGATCCATATGTGGTTTGTGGAAAAGAACACACATGCAATGACTCTAGTTGGTCCATATGTGGTTTGTGAAAAGAACATGCAATGACCACTGGTTGATCCATATGTTCTTTGTGGAAAGAACACACATGCAATGACACTGCTTGATCCATGTGTGGTATGTGGAAAAGAACACATATGTAATGACCACTAGTTGATCCATGTGTGGTTTGTAAAAAGAACACACATGCAATGACCACTTGTTGATCCATATGTGGTTTGTGGAAAGAACACACATGCAATGACACTGCTTGATCCATGTGTGGTTTGTGGAAAAGAACACACATGCAATGACCACTGGTTGATCCATGTGTGGTTTGTGGAAAGAATACACATGCAATGACTCTAGTGGTTGATCCATGTGTGGTTTGTGGAAATAACACACATGCAATGACTCTAGTGGTTGATCCATGTGTGGTTTGTGGAAATAACACACATGCAATGACTCTAATGGATCCAAAAGTGGTTTGTGGAAAAGAACACACATGCAATGATCACTGGTTGATTCTTATGTGGTTTGTGGAAAGAACACACATGCAATGACACTAGTTGATCCATGTGTGGTTTGTGAAAAGAACACACATGCAATGCCACTGGTTGATCCATGTGTGGTTTTTGGATAGAACACACATGAAATGACCACTGGTTGATCCATAAGTGGTTTGTGGAAAGAACACACATGCAATGACCACTGTTTGATCCATATGTGGTTTGTGGAAAAGAACACACATGCAATGACTCTAGTTGGTCCATATGTGGTTTATGAAAAGAACACACATGCAATGACCACTGTTTGAACCATATGTGGTTTGTGGAAAAGAACACACATGCAATGAACACTGGTGGGTCCATAAGTGGTTTGTGGAAAGAACACACATGAAATGACCACTGGTTGATCCATATGTGGTTTGTGGAAAGAACACACATGAAGTGAACACTGGTGGATCCATATGTTGTTTCTGAAAAGAACACGCATGCAATGACTTTTTTGTTGGTTTTAGTATAAGAACACACATGCAATGACTCTAGTGGGTCCAGATGTAGTTTGTGAAAAGAACACACATGCAATGCCACTATCTGATCCATAAGTGGTTTGTGGAAAGAATACACATGCAATGGCCACTGGTTGATCCATAAGTGGTTTGTGGAAAGAACACACATGCAATGACCACTAGTTGATCCATAAGGGGTTTGTGGAAAGAACACACATGCAGTGACCACTGGTGGATCCATATGTTGTTTGTGAAAAGAACACACATGCAATGAACACTGGTGGATCCATAAGTGGTTTGTGGAAAGAACACACATGCAATGACTCTAGTGCTAGTTTTAGTATAAGAACACACATGCAATGACCACTGGTTGATCCATGTGTGGTTTGTGTAAAGAACACACATGCAATGACCACTTGTTGATCCATGTGTGGTTTGTGGAAAGAATACACATGCAATGATAGTGGTGGATCCATGTGTGATTTGTGAAAAGAATAGACATGCAATGAATCTAGTGTTGGTTTTAGTATAAGAACACACATGCAATGAGTCTAGTGGGTTCACATGTGGTTTATGAAAAGAACACACATGGAATGACCACTTGTTGATCCATATGTGGTTTGTGGAAAGCACACACATGCAATGACACTGCTTGATCCATGTGTGGTTTGTGGAAAAGAATACACATGCAATGACCACTAGTTGATCCATGTGTGGTTTGTGGAAAGAACACACATGCAATGACTCTAGTGGTTGATCCATGTGTGGTTTGTGGAAATAACACACATGCAATGACTCTAGTGGTTGATCCATGTGTGGTTTGTGGAAATAACACGCATGCAATGACTCTAATGGATCCATAAGTGGTTTGTGGAAAAGAACACACATGCAATGATCACTGCTTGATTCATATGTGGTTTGTGGAAAGAACACACATGCAATGACACTGGTTGATCCATGTGTGGTTTGTGAAAAGAACACACATGCAATGCCACTGGTTGATCCATGTGTGGTTTGTGGATAGAACACACATGAAATGACCATTGGTTGATCCATAAGTGGTTTGTGGAAAAGAACACACGTGCAATGACCACTGGTTGATCCATGTGTGGTTTGTGGAAAGAACACACACGCAATGACTCTAGTGCTGGTTTTAGTATAAGAACACACATGCAATGACTCTAGTGGGTCCAGATGTAGTTTGTGAAAAGAACACACATGCAATGCCACTGGTTGATCCATATGTTGTTTTTGAAAAGAACACACACGCAATGACTCTAGTGCTGGTTTTAGTATAAGAACACACATGCAATGACTCTAGTGGGTCCAGATGTAGTTTGTGAAAAGAACACACATGCAATGCCACTGGTTGATCCATAAGTGGTTTGTGGAAAGAACACACATGCAATGGCCACTGGTTGATCCATAAGTGGTCTGTGGAAAGAACACACATGCAATGACCACTGGTTGATCCATAAGTGGTTTGTAGAAAGAACACACATGCAGTGACCACTGGTGGATCCATATGTTGTCTGTGAAAAGAACACACATGCAATGAACACTAGTGGATCCATAAGTGGTTTGTGGAAAGAACACACATGGAAAGAACACACATGCAATGCCACTGGTTGATCCATGTGTAATTTGTGGGTAGAACACACATGCAATGACTCTAGTGCTAGTTTTAGTATAAGAACACACATGCAATGACCCTAGTGCTAGTTTTAGTATAAGAACACACATGCAATGACTCTAGTGGGTCCAAATGTAGTTTGTGAAAAGAACACACATGCAATGACCACTGGTTGATCCATCAGTTGTTTGTGGAAAAGAACACACATCCAATGTGTCTAGTGGATCCATGTGTGGTTTGTGGAAAAGAACACACATGCAATGAGTCTAGTGCTGGTTTTAGTATAAGAACACACATGCAATGACTCTAGTGGGTCCACATGTGGTTTGTGAAAAGAACACACATGCAATGACCACTGGTTGATCCATATGTGGTTTTTGGAAAAGAACACACATGCAATGAACACTGGTGGATCCATGTGTGGTTTGTGGAAAGAACACACATGCAATGACCACTGGTTGATCCATAAGTGGTTTGTGGAAATGAACACACATGCAATGGCCACTAGTTGATCCATGTGTGGTTTGTGGATAGAACACACATGCAATGACTCTACTCGGTCCATATGTGGTTTGTCAAAAGAACACATATGCAATGAACACTGGTTGCTCCATATGTGGTTTGTGGAAAATAAAACACATGCAATGAACACTGGTGGATCCATAAGTGGATTGTGGAAAGAACACAAATGTAGTGACCACTAGTTGATCCCTATGTGGTTTGTGGAAAGAACACACATGCAGTGAACACTGGTGGATCCATATGTTGTTTTTGAAAAGAACACACACGCAATGACTCTAGTGCTGGTTTTAGTATAAGAACACACATGCAGTGACTCTAATGGATCCATATGTGGTTTGTGAAAACAACACACATGCAATGACCACTTGTTGATCCATGTGTGGTTTGTGGAAAGAACACAGATGCAATGACACTGCTTGATCCATGTGGGGTTTGTGGAAAAGAACACATATGCAATGACCACTAGTTGATCCATGTGTGGTTTGTGAAAAGAACACACATGCAGCGACCACTGGTTGATCCATATGTGGTTTGTGGAAAGAACACACATGCAATGACACTGCTTGATCCATGTGTAGTTTGTGGAAAAGAACACACATGCAATGACCACTGGTTGATCCATGTGGTTTTTGGAAAGAACACACATGCAATGACTCTAGCGGTTGATCCATGTGTGGTTTATGGAAATAACAGACATGCAATGACTCTAGTGGTTGATCCATGTGAGGTTTGTGGAAATAACACACATGCAGTGAACACTGGTGGATCCATATGTTGTTTGTGAAAAGAACACACATGCAATGACTCTAGTGCTGGTTTTAGTATAAGAACACACATGGAATGACTCTAGTGGGTCCACATGTAGTTTGTGAAAAGAACACACATGGAATGCCACTGGTTGATCTATAAGTGGTTTATGGAAAGAACACACATGCAATGGCCACTAGTTGATCCATAAGAGGTTTGTGGAAAGAACACATGCAATGACCACTGGTTGATCCATAAGGGGTTTGTGGAAAGAACACACATGCAGTGACCACTAGTGGATCCATATGTTGTCTGTGAAAAGAACACACATGCAATGAACACTAGTGGATCCATAAGTGGTTTGTGGAAAGAACACACATGGAAAGAACACACATGCAATGCCACTGGTTGATCCATGTGTAATTTGTGGGTAGAACACACATGCAATGACTCTAGTGCTAGTTTTAATATAAGAACACACATGCAATGACCCTAGTGCTAGTTTTAGTATAAGAACACACAATGACTCTAGTGGGTCCAAATGTAGTTTGTGAAAAGAACACACATGCAATGACCACTGGTTGATCCATCAGTTGTTTGTGGAAAAGAACACACATCCAATGTGTCTAGTGGATCCATGTGTGGTTTGTGGAAAAGAACACACATGCAATGAGTCTAGTGTTGGTTTTAGTATAAGAACACACATGCAATGACTCTAGTGGGTCCACATGTGGTTTGTGAAAAGAACACACATGCAATGACCACTGGTTGATCCATATGTGGTTTTTGGAAAAGAACACACATGCAATGAACACTGGTGGATCCATGTGTGGTTTGTGGAAAGAACACACATGCAATGACCACTGGTTGATCCATAAGTGGTTTGTGGAAATGAACACACATGCAATGACCACTAGTTGATCCATGTGTGGTTTGTGGATAGAACACACATGCAATGACTCTAGTCGGTCCATATGTGGTTTGTCAAAAGAACACATATGCAATGAACACCGTTGCTCCATATGTGGTTTGTGGAAAATAAAACACATGCAATGAACACTGGTGGATCCATAAGTGGTTTGTGGAAAGAACACAAATGTAGTGACCACTAGTTGATCCCTATGTGGTTTGTGGAAAGAACACACATGCAGTGAACACTGGTGGATCCATATGTTGTTTTTGAAAAGAACACACACGCAATGACTCTAGTGCTGGTTTTAGTATAAGAACACACATGCAGTGACTCTAATGGATCCATATGTGGTTTGTGAAAACAACACACATGCAATGACCACTTGTTGATCCATGTGTGGTTTGTGGAAAGAACACAGATGCAATGACACTGCTTGATCCATGTGGGGTTTGTGGAAAAGAACACATATGCAATGACCACTAGTTGATCCATGTGTGGTTTGTGAAAAGAACACACATGCAGTGACCACTGGTTGATCCATATGTGGTTTGTGGAAAGAACACACATGCAATGACACTGCTTGATCCATGTGTAGTTTGTGGAAAAGAACACACATGCAATGACCACTGGTTGATCCATGTGTGGTTTTTGGAAAGAACACACATGCAATGACTCTAGCGGTTGATCCATGTGTGGTTTATGGAAATAACAGACATGCAATGACTCTAGTGGTTGATCCATGTGAGGTTTGTGGAAATAACACACATGCAGTGAACACTGGTGGATCCATATGTTGTTTGTGAAAAGAACACACATGCAATGACTCTAGTGCTGGTTTTAGTATAAGAACACACATGGAATGACTCTAGTGGGTCCACATGTAGTTTGTGAAAAGAACACACATGGAATGCCACTGGTTGATCTATAAGTGGTTTATGGAAAGAACACACATGCAATGGCCACTAGTTGATCCATAAGAGGTTTGTGGAAAGAACACACATGCAATGACCACTGGTTGATCCATAAGGGGTTTGTGGAAAGAACACACATGCAGTGACCACTAGTGGATCCATATGTTGTCTGTGAAAAGAACACACATGCAATGAACACTAGTGGATCCATAAGTGGTGTGTGGAAAGAACACACATGGAAAGAACACACATGCAATGCCACTGGTTGATCCATGTGTAATTTGTGGGTAGAACACACATGCAATGACTCTAGTGCTAGTTTTAATATAAGAACACACATGCAATGACCCTAGTGCTAGTTTTAGTATAAGAACACACATGCAATGACTCTAGTGGGTCCAAATGTAGTTTGTGAAAAGAACACACATGCAATGACCACTGGTTGATCCATCAGTTGTTTGTGGAAAAGAACACACATCCAATGTGTCTAGTGGATCCATGTGTGGTTTGTGGAAAAGAACACACATGCAATGAGTCTAGTGTTGGTTTTAGTATAAGAACACACATGCAATGACTCTAGTGGGTCCACATGTGGTTTGTGAAAAGAACACACATGCAATGACCACTGGTTGATCCATATGTGGTTTTTGGAAAAGAACACACATGCAATGAACACTGGTGGATCCATGTGTGGTTTGTGGAAAGAACACACATGCAATGACCACTGGTTGATCCATAAGTGGTTTGTGGAAATGAACACACATGCAATGACCACTAGTTGATCCATGTGTGGTTTGTGGATAGAACACACATGCAATGACTCTAGTCGGTCCATATGTGGTTTGTCAAAAGAACACATATGCAATGAACACTGGTTGCTCCATATGTGGTTTGTGGAAAATAAAACACATGCAATGAACACTGGTGGATCCATAAGTGGTTTGTGGAAAGAACACAAATGTAGTGACCACTAGTTGATCCCTATGTGGTTTGTGGAAAGAACACACATGCAGTGAACACTGGTGGATCCATATGTTGTTTTTGAAAAGAACACACACGCAATGACTCTAGTGCTGGTTTTAGTATAAGAACACACATGCAGTGACTCTAATGGATCCATATGTGGTTTGTGAAAACAACACACATGCAATGACCACTTGTTGATCCATGTGTGGTTTGTGGAAAGAACACATGCAATGACACCGCTTGATCCATGTGGGGTTTGTGGAAAAGAACACATATGCAATGACCACTAGTTGATCCATGTGTGGTTTGTGAAAAGAACACACATGCAGTGACCACTGGTTGATCCATATGTGGTTTGTGGAAAGAACACACATGCAATGACACTGCTTGATCCATGTGTAGTTTGTGGAAAAGAACACACATGCAATGACCACTGGTTGATCCATGTGTGGTTTTTGGAAAGAACACACATGCAATGACTCTAGCGGTTGATCCATGTGTGGTTTATGGAAATAACAGACATGCAATGACTCTAGTGGTTGATCCATGTGAGGTTTGTGGAAATAACACACATGCAGTGAACACTGGTGGATCCATATGTTGTTTGTGAAAAGAACACACATGCAATGACTCTAGTGCTGGTTTTAGTATAAGAACACACATGGAATGACTCTAGTGGGTCCACATGTAGTTTGTGAAAAGAACACACATGGAATGCCACTGGTTGATCTATAAGTGGTTTATGGAAAGAACACACATGCAATGGCCACTAGTTGATCCATAAGAGGTTTGTGGAAAGAACACACATGCAATGACCACTGGTTGATCCATAAGGGGTTTGTGGAAAGAACACACATGCAGTGACCACTAGTGGATCCATATGTTGTCTGTGAAAAGAACACACATGCAATGAACACTAGTGGATCCATAAGTGGTGTGTGGAAAGAACACACATGCAGTGACTCTAGTGCTAGTTTTAGTATAAGAACACACATGCAATGACTCTAATGGATCCATATGTGGTTTGTGAAAAGAACACACATGCAATGACCACTTGTTGATCCATGTGTCGTATGTGGAAAGAACACACGTGCAATGACAGTGGTGGATCCATGTGTGGTTTGTGAAAAGAACACACATGCAATGACTCTAGTGTTGGTTTAAGTATAAGAACACACATGCAATGACTCTAGTGGGTTCACATGTGGTTTGTGAAAAGAAGACACATGAATGGCCACTGGTTGATCCATATGTGGTTTGTGGAAAGAACACACATGCAATGACACTGCTTGATCCATGTGTGGTTTGTGGAAAAGAACACACACGAAATGACCACTGGTTGATCCATGTCTGGTTTGTGGAAAGAACACACATGCAATGACCATTGGTTGATCCATATGTGGTTTGTGGAAAAGAAAACACATTCAATGACCACTGGTTGATCCATATTTGGTTTGTGGAAAGAACACACATGCAATGACCACTGGTTGATCCATGTGTGGTTTGTGAAAAGAACACACATGCAATGCCACCGGTTGATCCATAAGTGGTTTGTCGAAAAGAACACACATGCAATGACCACTGGTTGATCCATAAGTGGTTTGTCGAAAGAACACACATGCAATGAACACTGGTGGATCTATAAGTGGTTTGTGGAAAGAACACGCATGCAATGACTCTAGTGCTGGTTTTAGTATAAGAACACACAAGCAATGACTCTAGTGGGTCCATATGTGATTTGTGGAAAGAACACACATGCATTGACACTGGTTGATCCATGTGTGGTTTGTGAAAAGAACACACATGCAATGACTCTAGTGCTGGTTTTAGTATAAGAACACACATGCAAAGACTCTAGTGGGTCCACATGTGGTTTGTGAAAAGAACACACATGCAATGCCACCGGTTGATCCATAAGTGGTTTGTAGAAAAGAACACACATGCAATGACCACTGGTTGATCCATAAGTGGTTTGTGGAAAGAACACACATGCAATGAACACTGGTGGATCCATAAGTGGTTAGTGGAAAGAACACACATGCAATGACCACTGGTTGATCCATAAGTGGTTTGTGGAAAGAACACACATGCAATGACCACTGGTTGATCCATGTGTGGTTTGTGGAAAGAATACACATGCAATGACTCTAGTGGTTGATCCATGTGTGGTTTGTGGAAAGAACACACATGCAATGCCACTTCTTGATACATATGTGGTTTGTGGAAAGAACACACATGCAATGCCACTGGTTGATCCATGTGTGGTTTGTGGATAGAACACACATGCAATGACTCTAGTGCTAGTTTTAGTATAAGAACACACATACAATGACTCTAGTGGGTCCAAATGTAGTTTGTGAAAATAACACACATGCAATGACCACTGGTTGATCCAGAAGTTGTTTGTGGAAAAGAACACAGATGCAATAAAAACTGGTGGATCCATATATGGTTTGTGGAAAGAACACACATGTAGTGACCACTGGTGGATCCATATGTTGTTTGTGAAAAGAACACACATGTAATGACCACTAGTTGATCCATATGTGGTTTGTGGAAAAGAACACACATGCAATAAACACTAGTGGATCCATAAGTGGTTTGTGGAAAGAACACATAGGCAATGATCACTGGTTGATCCATATGTGGTTTGTGGAAAGAACACACATGCAGCAAACACTGGTGGATCCATATGTTGTTTGTGAAAAGAACACACATGCAATGACTCTAGTGCTGGTTTTAGTATAAGAACACACATGCAATGACTCTAGTGGGTCCACATGTAGTTTGTGAAAAGAACACACATGCAATGCCACTGGTTGATCCATAAGTGGTTTGTGGAAAGAACACACATGCAATGGCCACTAGTTGATCCATAAGTGGTTTGTGGAAAGAACACACAATCAATGTCCACGGGTTGATCCATAAGTGGTTTGTGGAAAGAACACACATGGAGTGACCACTACTGGATCCCCATGTTGTTTCTGAAAAGAACACACATGCAATGAACACTGGTGGATCCATAAGTGGTTTGTGGAAAGAACACACATGCAATGACTCTAGTGCTAGTTTTATTATAAGAACACACATGCAATGACTCTAATGGATCCATATGTGGTTTGTGAAAAGAACACACATGCAATGACCACTTGTTGATCCATGTGTGGTTTGTCGAAAGAACACGCATGCAATGACACTGCTTGATACATGTGTGGTTTGTGGAAAAGAACACATACGCAATGACCACTTGTTGATCCATGTGTGATTTGTGAAAAGAACACACATGCAATGACCACTGGTTGATCCATATGTGGTTTGTGGAAAGAACACACATGCAATGACTCTAGTGGTTGATCCATGTGTGGTTTGTGGAAATAACACACATGCAATGACTCTAGTGGTTGATCCATGTGTGGTTTGTGGAAAGAACACACATGCAATGACTCTAATGCATCCATAAGTGATTTGTGAAAAGAACACACATGCAATGACCACTGGTCGATCAATGTGTGGTTTGTGGAAAGAACACACATGCAATGACACTGGTTGATCCATGTGTGGTTTGTGAAAAGAACAACCTTGCAATGCCATTGGTTAATCCATGTGTGGTTTGTGGAAAGAACACACATGCAATGCCCACTGGTCAATCTATGTGTGGTTTGTGGAAAGAACACACATGCAGTGACCACTGGTGGATCCATATGTTGTTTGTGAAAAGAACACACATGCAATAAACACTAGTGGATCCATAAGTGGTTTGTGGAACGAACACACATGCAATGACTCTAGTGCTAGTTTTAGTATAAGAACACACATGCAATGACTCTAATGGATCCATATGTGGTTTGTGAAAAGAACACACATGCAATGACCACTTGTTGATCCATGTGTCGTATGTGTAAAGAACACACATGCAATGACACTGCTTGATCCATGTGTGGTTTGTGGAAAAGAACACATATGCAATGACCACTAGTTGATCCATGTGTAATTTGTGAAAAGAACAAACATGCAATGACCACTGGTTGATCCATATGTGGTTTGTGGAAAGAACACACATGCAATGACTCTAGTGGTTGATCCATGTGTGGTTTGTGGAAATAACACACATGCAACTACTCTAGTGGTTGGTCCATGTGTGGTTTCTGGAAAGAACACACATGCAATGACTCTAATGGATCCATAAGTGGTTTGTGGAAAAGAACACACATGCAATGACCACTGGTTGATCCATATGTGGTTTGTGGAAAGAACACACATGCAATGACACTGGTTGATCCATGTGTGGTTTGTGAAAAGAACACACATGCAATGCCACTGGTTGATCCATGTGTGGTTTGTGGATAGAACACACATGCAATGACCACTGGTTGATCCATAAGTGGTTTGTGGAAACGTACACACATGCAATGACTACTGGTTGATCCATTTGTGGTTTGTGGAAAAGAACACACATGCAATGACCACTGGTTGATCCATGTGTGGTTTGTGGAAAGAACACACATGCAATGACTCTAGTGCTGCTTTTAGAATAAGAACACACATGTAATGACTCTAGTGGGTCCACATGTGGTTTGTGAAAAGAACAAGCAATGACCACTTGTTGATCCATATGTTCTTTGTGGAAAGAACACACATGCAATGACACTGCTTGATCCATGTGTGGTATGTGGAAAAGAATACATATGTAATGACCACTAGTTGATCCATGTGTGGTTTGTAAAAAGAACACACATGCAATGACCACTGGTTGATCCATATGTGGTTTGTTGAAAGAACACACATGCAATGACACTGCTTGATCCATGTGTGGTTTGTGGAAAAGAACACACATGCAATGACCACTGGTTGATCCATGTGTGGTTTGTGGAAAGAATACACATGCAATGACTCTAGTGGTTGATCCATGTGTGGTTTGTGGAAATAACACACATGCAATGACTCTAGTGGTTGATCCATGTGTGGTTTGTGGAAATAACACACATGCAATGACTCTAATGGATCCAAAAGTGGTTTGTGGAAAAGAACACACATGCAATGATCACTGGTTCATTCATATGTGGTTTGTGGAAAGAACACACATGCAATGACACTAGTTGATCCATGTGTGGTTTGTGAAAAGAACACACATGCAATGCCACTGGTTGATCCATGTGGTTTTTGGATAGAACACATGAAATGACCACTGGTTGATCCATAAGTGGTTTGTGGAAAAGAACACACATGCAATGACCCCTGGTTGATCCATGTGTGGTTTGTGGAATAGAACACACATGCAATGACCACTAGTTGATTCATGTGTGGTTTGTGGATAGAACACACATGCAATGACTCTAGTTGGTCCATATGTGGTTTATGAAAAGAACACACATGCAATGACCATGTTTGATCCATATGTGGTTCGTGGAAAAGAACACACATGCAATGAACACTGGTGGATCCATAAGTGGTTTGTGGAAAGAACACACATGAAATGACCACTGGTTGATCCATATGTGGTTTGTGGAAAGAACACACATGTAGTGAACACTGGTGGATCCATATGTTGTTTGTGAAAAGAACACGCATGCAATGACTTTTTTGTTGGTTTTAGTATAAGAACACACATGCAATGACTCTAGTGGGTCCAGATGTAGTGAAAAGAACACACATGCAATGCCACTATCTGATCCATAAGTGGTTTGTGGAAAGAATACACATGCAATGGCCACTGGTTGATCCATAAGTGGTTTGTGGAAAGAACACACATGCAATGACCACTGGTTGATCCATAAGTGGTTTGTGGAAAGAACACATGGAGTGACCACTACTGGATCCCCATGTTGTTTCTGAAAAGAACACACATGCAATGAACACTGGTGGATCCATAAGTGGTTTGTGGAAAGAACACACATGCAATGACTCTAGTGCTAGTTTTATTATAAGAACACACATGCAATGACTCTAATGGATCCATATGTGGTTTGTGAAAAGAACACACATGCAATGACCACTTGTTGATCCATGTGTGGTTTGTCGAAAGAACACGCATGCAATGACACTGCTTGATACATGTGTGGTTTGTGGAAAAGAACACATACGCAATGACCACTTGTTGATCCATGTGTGATTTGTGAAAAGAACACACATGCAATGACCACTGGTTGATCCATATGTGGTTTGTGGAAAGAACACACATGCAATGACTCTAGTGGTTGATCCATGTGTGGTTTGTGGAAATAACACACATGCAATGACTCTAGTGGTTGATCCATGTGTGGTTTGTGGAAAGAACACACATGCAATGATTCTAATGGATCCATAAGTGATTTGTGGAAAAGAACACACATGCAATGACCACTGGTTGATCCATATGTGGTTTGTGGAAAGAACACACATGCAATGACACTGGTTGATCCATGTGTGGTTTGTGAAAAGAACACGCATGCAATGCCACTGGTTGATCCATGTGTGGTTTGTGGATAGAACACACATGCAATGACCACTGGTTGATCCATAAGTGGTGTGTGGAAAGAACACACATGCAGTGACTCTAGTGCTAGTTTTAGTATAAGAACACACATGCAATGACTCTAATGGATCCATATGTGGTTTGTGAAAAGAACACACATGCAATGACCACTTGTTGATCCATGTGTCGTATGTGGAAAGAACACACGTGCAATGACAGTGGTGGATCCATGTGTGGTTTGTGAAAAGAACACACATGCAATGACTCTAGTGTTGGTTTAAGTATAAGAACACACATGCAATGACTCTAGTGGGTTCACATGTGGTTTGTGAAAAGAAGACACATGAATGGCCACTGGTTGATCCATATGTGGTTTGTGGAAAGAACACACATGCAATGACACTGCTTGATCCATGTGTGGTTTGTGGAAAAGAACACACACGAAATGACCACTGGTTGATCCATGTCTGGTTTGTGGAAAGAACACACATGCAATGACCATTGGTTGATCCATATGTGGTTTGTGGAAAAGAACACACAGTCAATGACCACTGGTTGATCCATATTTGGTTTGTGGAAAGAACACACATGCAATGACCACTGGTTGATCCATGTGTGGTTTGTGAAAAGAACACACATGCAATGCCACCGGTTGATCCATAAGTGGTTTGTCGAAAAGAACACACATGCAATGACCACTGGTTGATCCATAAGTGGTTTGTCGAAAGAACACACATGCAATGAACACTGGTGGATCTATAAGTGGTTTGTGGAAAGAACACGCATGCAATGACTCTAGTGCTGGTTTTAGTATAAGAACACACAAGCAATGACTCTAGTGGGTCCATATGTGATTTGTGGAAAGAACACACATGCATTGACACTGGTTGATCCATGTGTGGTTTGTGAAAAGAACACACATGCAATGACTCTAGTGCTGGTTTTAGTATAAGAACACACATGCAAAGACTCTAGTGGGTCCACATGTGGTTTGTGAAAAGAACACACATGCAATGCCACCGGTTGATCCATAAGTGGTTTGTAGAAAAGAACACACATGCAATGACCACTGGTTGATCCATAAGTGGTTTGTGGAAAGAACACACATGCAATGAACACTGGTGGATCCATAAGTGGTTAGTGGAAAGAACACACATGCAATGACTCTAGTGCTTGTTTTAGTATAAGAACACACATGCGATGACCGCTTGTTGATCCATGTGTGGTTTGTGGAAAGAACACACATGCAATGCCACTTCTTGATACATATGTGGTTTGTGGAAAGAACACACATGCAATGCCACTGGTTGATCCATGTGTGGTTTGTGGATAGAACACACATGCAATGACTCTAGTGCTAGTTTTAGTATAAGAACACACATACAATGACTCTAGTGGGTCCAAATGTAGTTTGTGAAAATAACACACATGCAATGACCACTGGTTGATCCAGAAGTTGTTTGTGGAAAAGAACACAGATGCAATAAAAACTGGTGGATCCATATATGGTTTGTGGAAAGAACACACATGTAGTGACCACTGGTGGATCCATATGTTGTTTTTGAAAAGAACACACATGCAATGACCACTAGTTGATCCATATGTGGTTTGTGGAAAAGAACACACATGCAATAAACACTAGTGGATCCATAAGTGGTTTGTGGAAAGAACACATAGGCAATGATCACTGGTTGATCCATATGTGGTTTGTGGAAAGAACACACATGCAGCAAACACTGGTGGATCCATATGTTGTTTGTGAAAAGAACACACATGCAATGACTCTAGTGCTGGTTTTAGTATAAGAACACACATGCAATGACTCTAGTGGGTCCACATGTAGTTTGTGAAAAGAACACACATGCAATGCCACTCGTTGATCCATAAGTGGTTTGTGGAAAGAACACACATGCAATGGCCACTAGT
Source organism: Avena insularis (assembly GCA_023614405.1). Taxonomy (NCBI): domain Eukaryota; kingdom Viridiplantae; phylum Streptophyta; class Magnoliopsida; order Poales; family Poaceae; genus Avena; species Avena insularis. Next base: position 160,381,637 of record CM042690.1, on the reverse strand, counting down.
TGATCCATAAGTGGTCTGTGGAAAGAACACACAATCAATGTCCACGGGTTGATCCATAAGTGGTTTGTGGAAAGAACACACATGGAGTGACCACTACTGGATCCCCATGTTGTTTCTGAAAAGAACACACATGCAATGAACACTGGTGGATCCATAAGTGGTTTGTGGAAAGAACACACATGCAATGACTCTAGTGCTAGTTTTATTATAAGAACACACATGCAATGACTCTAATGGATCCATATGTGGTTTGTGAAAGAACACACATGCAATGACCACTTGTTGATCCATGTGTGGTTTGTCGAAAGAACACGCATGCAATGACACTGCTTGATACATGTGTGGTTTGTGGAAAAGAACACATACGCAATGACCACTTGTTGATCCATGTGTGATTTGTGAAAAGAACACACATGCAATGACCACTGGTTGATCCATATGTGGTTTGTGGAAAGAACACACATGCAATGACTCTAGTGGTTGATCCATGTGTGGTTTGTGGAAATAACACACATGCAATGACTCTAGTGGTTGATCCATGTGTGGTTTGTGGAAAGAACACACATGCAATGATTCTAATGGATCCATAAGTGATTTGTGGAAAAGAACACACATGCAATGACCACTGGTTGATCCATATGTGGTTTGTGGAAAGAACACACATGCAATGACACTGGTTGATCCATGTGTGGTTTGTGAAAAGAACACGCATGCAATGCCACTGGTTGATCCATGTGTGGTTTGTGGATAGAACACACATGCAATGACCACTGGTAGATCCATAAGTGGTTTGTGGAAAGAACACACATGCAGTGACCACTGGTGGATCCATATGTTGTTTGTGAAAAGAACACACATGCAATAAACACTAGTGGATCCATAAGTGGTTTGTGGAACGAACACACATGCAATGACTCTAGTGCTAGTTTTAGTATAGGAACACACATGCAATGACTCTAATGGATCCATATGTGGTTTGTGAAAAGAACACACATGCAATGACCACTTGTTGATCCATGTGTCGTATGTGTAAAGAACACACATGCAATGACACTGCTTGATCCATGTGTGGTTTGTGGAAAAGAACACATATGCAATGACCACTAGTTGATCCATGTGTAATTTGTGAAAAGAACACACATGCAATGACCACTGGTTGATCCATATGTGGTTTGTGGAAAGAACACACATGCAATGACTCTAGTGGTTGATCCATGTGTGGTTTGTGGAAATAAAACACATGCAACTACTCTAGTGGTTGGTCCATGTGTGGTTTCTGGAAAGAACACACATGCAATGACTCTAATGGATCCATAAGTGGTTTGTGGAAAAGAACACACATGCAATGACCACTGGTTGATCCATATGTGGTTTGTGGAAAGAACACACATGCAATGACACTGGTTGATCCATGTGTGGTTTGTGAAAAGAACACACATGCAATGCCACTGGTTGATCCATGTGTGGTTTGTGGATAGAACACACATGCAATGACCACTGGTTGATCCATAAGTGGTTTGTGGAAACGTACACACATGCAATGACTACTGGTTGATCCATTTGTGGTTTGTGGAAAAGAACACACATGCAATGACCACTGGTTGATCCATGTGTGGTTTGTGGAAAGAACACACATGCAATGACTCTAGTGCTGCTTTTAGAATAAGAACACACATGTAATGACTCTAGTGGGTCCACATGTGGTTTGTGAAAAGAACATGCAATGACCACTGGTTGATCCATATGTTCTTTGTGGAAAGAACACACATGCAATGACACTGCTTGATCCATGTGTGGTATGTGGAAAAGAACACATATGTAATGACCACTAGTTGATCCATGTGTGGTTTGTAAAAAGAACACACATGCAATGACCACTGGTTGATCCATATGTGGTTTGTTGAAAGAACACACATGCAATGACACTGCTTGATCCATGTGTGGTTTGTGGAAAAGAACACACATGCAATGACCACTGGTTGATCCATGTGTGGTTTGTGGAAAGAATACACATGCAATGACTCTAGTGGTTGATCCATGTGTGGTTTGTGGAAATAACACACATGCAATGACTCTAGTGGTTGATCCATGTGTGGTTTGTGGAAATAACACACATGCAATGACTCTAATGGATCCAAAAGTGGTTTGTGGAAAAGAACACACATGCAATGATCACTGGTTCATTCATATGTGGTTTGTGGAAAGAACACACATGCAATGACACTAGTTGATCCATGTGTGGTTTGTGAAAAGAACACACATGCAATGCCACTGGTTGATCCATGTGTGGTTTTTGGATAGAACACACATGAAATGACCACTGGTTGATCCATAAGTGGTTTGTGGAAAGAACACACATGCAATGACACTGGTTGATCCATGTGGTTTGTGTAATAGAACACACATGCAATGACCACTAGTTGATTCATGTTTGGTTTGTGGATAGAACACACATGCAATGACTCTAGTTGGTCCATATGTGGTTTATGAAAAGAACACATGCAATGACCACTGTTTGATCCATATGTGGTTTGTGGAAAAGAACACACATGCAATGAACACTGGTGGATCCATAAGTGGTTTGTGGAAAGAACACACATGAAATGACCACTGGTTGATCCATATGTGGTTTGTGGAAAGAACACACATGTAGTGAACACTGGTGGATCCATATGTTGTTTGTGAAAAGAACACGCATGCAATGACTTTTTTGTTGGTTTTAGTATAAGAACACACATGCAATGACTCTAGTGGGTCCAGATGTAGTTTGTGAAAAGAACACACATGCAATGCCACTATCTGATCCATAAGTGGTTTGTGGAAAGAATACACATGCAATGGCCACTGGTTGATCCATAAGTGGTTTGTGGAAAGAACACACATGCAATGACCACTGGTTGATCCATAAGTGGTTTGTGGAAAGAACACACATGGAGTGACCACTACTGGATCCCCATGTTGTTTCTGAAAAGAACACACATGCAATGAACACTGGTGGATCCATAAGTGGTTTGTGGAAAGAACACACATGCAATGACTCTAGTGCTAGTTTTATTATAAGAACACACATGCAATGACTCTAATGGATCCATATGTGGTTTGTGAAAAGAACACACATGCAATGACCACTTGTTGATCCATGTGTGGTTTGTCGAAAGAACACGCATGCAATGACACTGCTTGATACATGTGTGGTTTGTGGAAAAGAACACATACGCAATGACCACTTGTTGATCCATGTGTGATTTGTGAAAAGAACACACATGCAATGACCACTGGTTGATCCATATGTGGTTTGTGGAAAGAACACACATGCAATGACTCTAGTGGTTGATCCATGTGGTTTGTGGAAATAACACACATGCAATGACTCTAGTGGTTGATCCATGTGTGGTTTGTGGAAAGAACACACATGCAATGATTCTAATGGATCCATAAGTGATTTGTGGAAAAGAACACACATGCAATGACCACTGGTTGATCCATATGTGGTTTGTGGAAAGAACACACATGCAATGACACTGGTTGATCCATGTGTGGTTTGTGAAAAGAACACGCATGCAATGCCACTGGTTGATCCATGTGTGGTTTGTGGATAGAACACACATGCAATGACCACTGGTAGATCCATAAGTGGTTTGTGGAAAGAACACACATGCAGTGACCACTGGTGGATCCATATGTTGTTTGTGAAAAGAACACACATGCAATAAACACTAGTGGATCCATAAGTGGTTTGTGGAACGAACACACATGCAATGACTCTAGTGCTAGTTTTAGTATAAGAACACACATGCAATGACTCTAATGGATCCATATGTGGTTTGTGAAAAGAACACACATGCAATGACCACTTGTTGATCCATGTGTCGTTTGTGTAAAGAACACACATGCAATGACACTGCTTGATCCATGTGTGGTTTGTGGAAAAGAACACATATGCAATGACCACTAGTTGATCCATGTGTAATTTGTGAAAAGAACACACATGCAATGACCACTGGTTGATCCATATGTGGTTTGTGGAAAGAACACACATGCAATGACTCTAGTGGTTGATCCATGTGTGGTTTGTGGAAATAACACACATGCAACTACTCTAGTGGTTGGTCCATGTGTGGTTTCTGGAAAGAACACACATGCAATGACTCTAATGGATCCATAAGTGGTTTGTGGAAAAGAACACACATGCAATGACCACTGGTTGATCCATATGTGGTTTGTGGAAAGAACACACATGCAATGACACTGGTTGATCCATGTGTGGTTTGTGAAAAGAACACACATGCAATGCCACTGGTTGATCCATGTGTGGTTTGTGGATAGAACACACATGCAATGACCACTGGTTGATCCATAAGTGGTTTGTGGAAACGTACACACATGCAATGACTACTGGTTGATCCATTTGTGGTTTGTGGAAAAGAACACACATGCAATGACCACTGGTTGATCCATGTGTGGTTTGTGGAAAGAACACACATGCAATGACTCTAGTGCTGCTTTTAGAATAAGAACACACATGCAATGACTCTAGTGGGTCCACATGTGGTTTGTGAAAAGAACATGCAATGACCACTGGTTGATCCATATGTTCTTTGTGGAAAGAACACACATGCAATGACACTGCTTGATCCATGTGTGGTATGTGGAAAAGAACACATATGTAATGACCACTAGTTGATCCATGTGTGGTTTGTAAAAAGAACACACATGCAATGACCACTGGTTGATCCATATGTGGTTTGTTGAAAGAACACACATGCAATGACACTGCTTGATCCATGTGTGGTTTGTGGAAAAGAACACACATGCAATGACCACTGGTTGATCCATGTGTGGTTTGTGGAAAGAATACACATGCAATGACTCTAGTGGTTGATCCATGTGTGGTTTGTGGAAATAACACACATGCAATGACTCTAGTGGTTGATCCATGTGTGGTTTGTGGAAATAACACACATGCAATGACTCTAGTGGTTGATCCATGTGTGGTTTGTGGAAATAACACACATGCAATGACTCTAATGGATCCAAAAGTGGTTTGTGGAAAAGAACACACATGCAATGATCACTGGTTCATTCATATGTGGTTTGTGGAAAGAACACACATGCAATGACACTAGTTGATCCATGTGTGGTTTGTGAAAAGAACACACATGCAATGCCACTGGTTGATCCATGTGTGGTTTTTGGATAGAACACACATGAAATGACCACTGGTTGATCCATAAGTGGTTTGTGGAAAAGAACACACATGCAATGACCCCTGGTTGATCCATGTGTGGTTTGTGGAATAGAACACACATGCAATGACCACTAGTTGATTCATGTGTGGTTTGTGGATAGAACACACATGCAATGACTCTAGTTGGTCCATATGTGGTTTATGAAAAGAACACACATGCAATGACCACTGTTTGATCCATATGTGGTTTGTGGAAAAGAACACACATGCAATGAACACTGGTGGATCCATAAGTGGTTTGTGGAAAGAACACACATGAAATGACCACTGGTTGATCCATATGTGGTTTGTGGAAAGAACACACATGTAGTGAACACTGGTGGATCCATATGTTGTTTGTGAAAAGAACACGCATGCAATGACTTTTTTGTTGGTTTTAGTATAAGAACACACATGCAATGACTCTAGTGGGTCCAGATGTAGTTTGTGAAAAGAACACACATGCAATGCCACTATCTGATCCATAAGTGGTTTGTGGAAAGAATACACATGCAATGGCCACTGGTTGATCCATAAGTGGTTTGTGGAAAGAACACACATGCAATGACCACTGGTTGATCCATAAGTGGTTTGTGGAAAGAACACACATGGAGTGACCACTACTGGATCCCCATGTTGTTTCTGAAAAGAACACACATGCAATGAACACTGGTGGATCCATAAGTGGTTTGTGGAAAGAACACACATGCAATGACTCTAGTGCTAGTTTTATTATAAGAACACACATGCAATGACTCTAATGGATCCATATGTGGTTTGTGAAAAGAACACACATGCAATGACCACTTGTTGATCCATGTGTGGTTTGTCGAAAGAACACGCATGCAATGACACTGCTTGATCCATGTGTGGTTTGTGGAAAAGAACACATATGCAATGACCACTTGCTGATCCATGTGTGATTTGTGAAAAGAACACACATGCAATGACCACTGGTTGATCCATATGTGGTTTGTGGAAAGAACACACATGCAATGACTCTAGTGGTTGATCCATGTGTGGTTTGTGGAAATAACACACATGCAATGACTCTAGTGGTTGATCCATGTGTGGTTTGTGGAAAGAACACACATGCAATGATTCTAATGGATCCATAAGTGATTTGTGGAACAGAACACACATGCAATGACCACTGGTTGATCCATATGTGGTTTGTGGAAAGAACACACATGCAATGACACTGGTTGATCCATGTGTGGTTTCTGAAAAGAACACGCATGCAATGCCACTGGTTGATCCATGTGTGGTTTGTGGATAGAACACACATGCAATGACCACTGGTAGATCCATAAGTGGTTTGTGGAAAGAACACACATGCAGTGACCACTGGTGGATCCATATGTTGTTTGTGAAAAGAACACACATGCAATAAACACTAGTGGATCCATAAGTGGTTTGTGGAACGAACACACATGCAATGACTCTAGTGCTAGTTTTAATATAAGAACACACATGCAATGACTCTAATGGATCCATATGTGGTTTGTGAAAAGAACACACATGCAATGACCACTTGTTGATCCATGTGTCGTATGTATAAAGAACACACATGCAATGACACTGCTTGATCCATGTGTGGTTTGTGGAAAAGAACACATGTGCAATGACCACTAGTTGATCCATGTGTAATTTGTGAAAAGAACACACATGCAATGACCACTGGTTGATCCATATGTGGTTTGTGGAAAGAACACACATGCAATGACTCTAGTGGTTGATCCATGTGTGGTTTGTGGAAATAACACACATGCAACTACTCTAGTGGTTGGTCCATGTGTGGTTTCTGGAAAGAACACACATGCAATGACTCTAATGGATCCATAAGTGGTTTGTGGAAAAGAACACAAATGCAATGACCACTGGTTGATCCATATGTGGTTTGTGGAAAGAACACACATGCAATGACACTGGTTGATCCATGTGTGGTTTGTGAAAAGAACACACATGCAATGCCACTGGTTGATCCATGTGTGGTTTGTGGATAGAACACACATGCAATGACCACTGGTTGATCCATAAGTGGTTTGTGGAAACGTACACACATGCAATGACTACTGGTTGATCCATTTGTGGTTTGTGGAAAAGAACACACATGCAATGACCACTGGTTGATCCATGTGTGGTTTGTGGAAAGAACACACATGCAATGACTCTAGTGCTGGTTTTAGAATAAGAACACACATGCAATGACTCTAGTGGGTCCACATGTGGTTTGTGAAAAGAACATGCAATGACCACTGGTTGATCCATATGTTCTTTGTGGAAAGAACACACATGCAATGACACTGCTTGATCCATGTGTGGTATGTGGAAAAGAACACATATGTAATGACCACTAGTTGATCCATGTGTGGTTTGTAAAAAGAACACACATGCAATGACCACTGGTTGATCCATATGTGGTTTGTGGAAAGAACACACATGCAATGACACTGCTTGATCCATGTGTGGTTTGTGGAAAAGAACACACATGCAATGACCACTGGTTGATCCATGTGTGGTTTGTGGAAAGAATACACATGCAATGACTCTAGTGGTTGATCCATGTGTGGTTTGTGGAAATAACACACATGCAATGACTCTAGTGGTTGATCCATGTGTGGTTTCTGGAAATAACACACATGCAATGACTCTAATGGATCCAAAAGTGGTTTGTGGAAAAGAACACACATGCAATGATCACTGGTTCATTCATATGTGGTTTGTGGAAAGAACACACATGCAATGACACTAGTTGATCCATGTGTGGTTTGTGAAAAGAACACACATGCAATGCCACTGGTTGATCCATGTGTGGTTTTTGGATAGAACACACATGAAATGACCACTGGTTGATCCATAAGTGGTTTGTGGAAAGAACACACATGCAATGACCACTGTTTGATCCATATGTGGTTTGTGGAAAAGAACACACATGCAATGACTCTAGTTGGTCCATATGTGGTTTATGAAAAGAACACACATGCAATGACCACTGTTTGATCCATATGTGGTTTGTGGAAAAGAACACACATGCAATGAACATTGGTGGATCCATAAGTGGTTTGTGGAAAGAACACACATGAAATGACCACTGGTTGATCCATATGTGGTTTGTGGAAAGAACACACATGCAGTGAACACTGGTGGATCCATATGTTGTTTGTGAAAAGAACACGCATGCAATGACTTTTTTGTTGGTTTTAGTATAAGAACACACATGCAATGACTCTAGTGGGTCCAGATGTAGTTTGTGAAAAGAACACACATGCAATGCCACTATCTGATCCATAAGTGGTTTGTGGAAAGAATACACATGCAATGGCCACTGGTTGATCCATAAGTGGTTTGTGGAAAGAACACACATGCAATGACCACTAGTTGATCCATAAGGGGTTTGTGGAAAGAACACACATGCAGTGACCACTGGTGGATCCATATGTTGTTTGTGAAAAGAACACACATGCAATGAACACTGGTGGATCCATAAGTGGTTTGTGGAAAGAACACACATGCAATGACTCTAGTGCTAGTTTTAGTATAAGAACACACATGCAATGACACTGCTTGATCCATGTGTGGTTTGTGGAAAAGAATACACATGCAATGACCACTAGTTGATCCATGTGTGGTTTGTGGAAAGAACACACATGCAATGACTCTAGTGGTTGATCCATGTGTGGTTTGTGGAAATAACACACATGCAATGACTCTAGTGGTTGATCCATGTGTGGTTTGTGGAAATAACACGCATGCAATGACTCTAATGGATCCATAAGTGGTTTGTGGAAAAGAACACACATGCAATGATCACTGCTTGATTCATATGTGGTTTGTGGAAAGAACACACATGCAATGACATTGGTTGATCCATGTGTGGTTTGTGAAAAGAACACACATGCAATGCCACTGGTTGATCCATGTGTGGTTTCTGGATAGAACACACATGAAATGACCATTGGTTGATCCATAAGTGGTTTGTGGAAAAGAACACACGTGCAATGACCACTGGTTGATCCATGTGTGGTTTGTGGAAAGAACACACACGCAATGACTCTAGTGCTGGTTTTAGTATAAGAACACACATGCAATGACTCTAGTGGGTCCAGATGTAGTTTGTGAAAAGAACACACATGCAATGCCACTGGTTGATCCATAAGTGGTTTGTGGAAAGAACACACATGCAATGGCCACTGGTTGATCCATAAGTGGTCTGTGGAAAGAACACACATGCAATGACCACTGGTTGATCCATAAGTGGTTTGTAGAAAGAACACACATGCAGTGACCACTGGTGGATCCATATGTTGTGAAAAGAACACACATGCAATGAACACTAGTGGATCCATAAGTGGTTTGTGGAAAGAACACACATGGAAAGAACACACATGCAATGCCACTGGTTGATCCATGTGTAATTTGTGGGTAGAACACACATGCAATGACTCTAGTGCTAGTTTTAGTATAAGAACACACATGCAATGACCCTAGTGCTAGTTTTAGTATAAGAACACACATGCAATGACTCTAGTGGGTCCAAATGTAGTTTGTGAAAAGAACACACATGCAATGACCACTGGTTGATCCATCAGTTGTTTGTGGAAAAGAACACACATCCAATGTGTCTAGTGGATCCATGTGTGGTTTGTGGAAAAGAACACACATGCAATGAGTCTAGTGCTGGTTTTAGTATAAGAACACACATGCAATGACTCTAGTGGGTCCACATGTGGTTTGTGAAAAGAACACACATGCAATGACCACTGGTTGATCCATATGTGGTTTTGGAAAGAACACCCATGCAATGAACATTGGTGGATCCATGTGTGTTTTGTGGAAAGAACACACATGCAATGACCACTGGTTGATCCATAAGTGGTTTGTGGAAATGAACACACATGCAATGACCACTAGTTGATCCATGTGTGGTTTGTGGATAGAACACACATGCAATGACTCTACTCGGTCCATATGTGGTTTGTCAAAAGAACACATATGCAATGAACACTGGTTGCTCCATATGTGGTTTGTGGAAAATAAAACACATGCAATGAACACTGGTGGATCCATAAGTGGATTGTGGAAAGAACACAAATGTAGTGACCACTGGTTGATCCCTATGTGGTTTGTGTAAAGAACACACATGCAGTGAACACTGGTGGATCCATATGTTGTTTTTGAAAAGAACACACACGCAATGACTCTAGTGCTGGTTTTAGTATAAGAACACACATGCAGTGACTCTAATGGATCCATATGTGGTTTGTGAAAACAACACACATGCAATGACCACTTGTTGATCCATGTGTGGTTTGTGGAAAGAACACAGATGCAATGACACTGCTTGATCCATGTGGGGTTTGTGGAAAAGAACACATATGCAATGACCACTAGTTGATCCATGTGTGGTTTGTGAAAAGAACACACATGCAGTGACCACTGGTTGATCCATATGTGGTTTGTGGAAAAAACACACATGCAATGACACTGCTTGATCCATGTGTAGTTTGTGGAAAAGAACACACATGCAATGACCACTGGTTGATCCATGTGTGGTTTTTGGAAAGAACACACATGCAATGACTCTAGCGGTTGATCCATGTGTGGTTTATGGAAATAACAGACATGCAATGACTCTAGTGGTTGATCCATGTGAGGTTTGTGGAAATAACACACATGCAGTGAACACTGGTGGATCCATATGTTGTTTGTGAAAAGAACACACATGCAATGACTCTAGTGCTGGTTTTAGTATAAGAACACACATGGAATGACTCTAGTGGGTCCACATGTAGTTTGTGAAAAGAACACACATGGAATGCCACTGGTTGATCTATAAGTGGTTTATGGAAAGAACACACATGCAATGGCCACTAGTTGATCCATAAGAGGTTTGTGGAAAGAACACACATGCAATGACCACTGGTTGATCCATAAGGGGTTTGTGGAAAGAACACACATGCAGTGACCACTAGTGGATCCATATGTTGTCTGTGAAAAGAACACACATGCAATGAACACTAGTGGATCCATAAGTGGTTTGTGGAAAGAACACACATGGAAAGAACACACATGCAATGCCACTGGTTGATCCATGTGTAATTTGTGGGTAGAACACACATGCAATGACTCTAGTGCTAGTTTTAGTATAAGAACACACATGCAATGACCCTAGTGCTAGTTTTAGTATAAGAACACACATGCAATGACTCTAGTGGGTCCAAATGTAGTTTGTGAAAAGAACACACATGCAATGACCACTGGTTGATCCACCAGTTGTTTGTGGAAAAGAACACACATCCAATGTGTCTAGTGGATCCATGTGTGGTTTGTGGAAAAGAACACACATGCAATGAGTCTAGTGCTGGTTTTAGTATAAGAACACACATGCAATGACTCTAGTGGGTCCACATGTGGTTTGTGAAAAGAACACACATGCAATGACCACTGGTTGATCCATATGTGGTTTTTGGAAAAGAACACACATGCAATGAACACTGGTGGATCCATGTGTGGTTTGTGGAAAGAACACACATGCAATGACCACTGGTTGATCCATAAGTGGTTTGTGGAAATGAACACACATGCAATGACCACTAGTTGATCCATGTGTGGTTTGTGGAAAGAACACACATGCAATGACTCTAGTCGGTCCATATGTGGTTTGTCAAAAGAACACATATGCAATGAACACTGGTTGCTCCATATGTGGTTTGTGGAAAATAAAACACATGCAATGAACACTGGTGGATCCATAAGTGGTTTGTGGAAAGAACACAAATGTAGTGACCACTAGTTGATCCCTATGTGGTTTGTGGAAAGAACACACATGCAGTGAACACTGGTGGATCCATATGTTGTTTTTGAAAAGAACACACACGCAATGACTCTAGTGCTGGTTTTAGTATAAGAACACACATGCAGTGACTCTAATGGATCCATATGAGGTTTGTGAAAACAACACACATGCAATGACCACTTGTTGATCCATTTGTGGTTTGTGGAAAGAACACAGATGCAATGACACTGCTTGATCCATGTGGGGTTTGTGGAAAAGAACACATATGCAATGACCACTAGTTGATCCATGTGTGGTTTGTGAAAAGAACACACATGCAGTGACCACTGGTTGATCCATATGTGGTTTGTGGAAAAAACACACATGCAATGACACTGCTTGATCCATGTGTAGTTTGTGGAAAAGAACACACATGCAATGACCACTGGTTCATCCATGTGTGGTTTTTGGAAAGAACACACATGCAATGACTCTAGCGGTTGATCCATGTGTGGTTTATGGAAATAACAGACATGCAATGACTCTAGTGGTTGATCCATGTGAGGTTTGTGGAAATAACACACATGCAGTGAACACTGGTGGATCCATATGTTGTTTGTGAAAAGAACACACATGCAATGACTCTAGTGCTGGTTTTAGTATAAGAACACACATGGAATGACTCTAGTGGGTCCACATGTAGTTTGTGAAAAGAACACACATGGAATGCCACTGGTTGATCTATAAGTGGTTTATGGAAAGAACACACATGCAATGGCCACTAGTTGATCCATAAGAGGTTTGTGGAAAGAACACACATGCAATGACCACTGGTTGATCCATAAGGGGTTTGTGGAAAGAAGACACATGCAGTGACCACTAGTGGATCCATATGTTGTCTGTGAAAAGAACACACATGCAATGAACACTAGTGGATCCATAAGTGGTTTGTGGAAAGAACACACATGCAGTGACTCTAGTGCTAGTTTTAGTATAAGAACACACATGTAATGACTCTAATGGATCCATATGTGGTTTGTGAAAAGAACACACATGCAATGACCACTTGTTGATCCATGTGTCGTATGTGGAAAGAACACACGTGCAATGACAGTGGTGGATCCATGTGTGGTTTGTGAAAAGAACACACATGCAATGACTCTAGTGTTGGTTTAAGTATAAGAACACACATGCAATGACTCTAGTGGGTTCACATGTGGTTTGTGAAAAGAAGACACATGCAATGGCCACTGGTTGATCCATATGTGGTTTGTGGAAAGAACACACATGCAATGACACTGCTTGATCCATGTGTGGTTTGTGGAAAAGAACACACACGAAATGACCACTGGTTGATCCATGTGTGGTTTGTGGAAAGAACACACATGCAATGACCACTGGTTGATCCATATGTGGTTTGTGGAAAAGAACACACATTCAATGACCACTGGTTGATCCAAATTTGGTTTGTGGAAAGAACACACATGCAATGACCACTGGTTGATCCATGTGTGGTTTGTGAAAAGAACACACATGCAATGCCACCGGTTGATCCATAAGTGGTTTGTCGAAAAGAACACACATGCAATGACCACTGGTTGATCCATAAGTGGTTTGTCGAAAGAACACACATGCAATGAACACTGGTGGATCCATAAGTGGTTTGTGGAAAGAACACGCATGCAATGACTCTAGTGCTGGTTTTAGTATAAGAACACACAAGCAATGACTCTAGTAGGTCCATATGTGATTTGTGGAAAGAACACACATGCATTGACACTAGTTGATCCATGTGTGGTTTGTGGAAAGAACACACATGCAATGACTCTAGTGGTTGATCGATGTGTGGTTTGTGGAAGTAACACACATGCAATGACTCTCGTGGTTGATCGATGTGTGGTTTGTGGAATAACACACATGCAATGACTCTAATGGATCCATAAGTGGTTTGTGGAAAAGAACAAACATGCAATGACCACTGGTTGATCCATATGTGGTTTGTGGAAAGAACACACATGCAATGACACTGGTTGATCCATGCGTGGTTTGTGAAAATAACACACATGCAATTCCACTGGTTGATGCATGTGTGGTTTGTGGATAGAACACACATGCAATGACCACTGGTGGATCCATAAGTGGTTTGTGGAAAGGATACACATGCAATGACTCTAGTGCTAGTTTTAGTATAAGAACACACATGCAATGAGTCTAATGGATCCATATGTGGTTTGTGAAAAGAACACACAGACAATGAAAACTGGTTGATCCATATGTGGTTTGTGGAAAGAACACACATGCAATGAAACAGGTTGATCCAAGCGTGGTTTGTGGAAAGAACACACATGCAATGCCACTGGTTGATCCATGTGTGGTTTATGGATAGAACACACATGCAATGACTCTAGTGCTAGTTTTAGTATAAGAACACACATACAATGACTCTAGTGGGTCCAAATGTAGTTTGTGAAAAGAACACACATGCAATGACCACTGGTTGATCCATCAGTTGTTTGTGGAAAAGAACACACATCCAATGAGTCTAGTGGATCCATGTGTGGTTTGTGGAAAGGAACACACATGCAATGACTCTAGTGCTGGTTTTAGTATAAGAACACACATGCAATGACTCTAGTGGGTCCACATGTGGTTTGTGAAAAGAACACACATGCAATGACCACTGGTTGATCCATATGTGGTTTTTCGAAAAGAACACACATGCAATGAAAACTGGTGGATCCATGTGTGGTTTGTGGAAAGAACACACATGCAATGACCACTGGTTGATCCATAAGTGGTTTGTGGAAATGAACACACATGCAATGACCACTGGTTGATCCATGTGTGGTTTGTGGATAGAACACACATGCAATGACTCTAGTCGGTCCATATGTGGTTTGTCGAAAGAACACATATGCAATGAGCACTGGTTGCTCCATATGTGGTTTGTGGAAAATAAAACACATGCAATGAACACTGGTGGATCCATAAGTGGTTTATGGAAAGAACACAAATGTAGTGACCACTGGTTGATCCCTATGTGGTTTGTGGAAAGAACACACATGCAGTGAACACTGGTGGATCCATATGTTGTTTGTGAAAAGAACACACACGCAATGACTCTAGTGCTGGTTTTAGTATAAGAACACACATGCAATGACTCTAGTGGGTCCAGATGTAGTTTGTGAAAAGAACACACATGCAATGCCACTGGTTGATCCATAAGTGGTTTGTGGAAAGAACACACATGCAATGGCCACTGGTTGATCCATAAGTGGTCTGTGGAAAGAACACACATGCAATGACCACTGGTTGATCCATAAGTGGTTTGTGGAAAGAACACACATGTAGTGACCACTGGTGGATCCATATATTGTCTGTGAAAAGAACACACATGCAATGAACACTAGTGGATCCATAAGTTGTTTGTGGAAAGAACACACATGCAATGACTCTAGTGCTAGTTTTAGTATGAGAACACACATGCAATGACTCTAATGGATCCATATGTGGTTTATGAAAACAACACACATGCAATGACCACTTGTTGATCCATGTGTGGTTTGTGGAAAGAACACACATGCAATGACACTGCTTGATCCATGTGTGGTTTGTGGAAAAGAACACATATGCAATGACCACTGGTTGATCCATGTGTGGTTTGTGAAAAGAACACACATGCAGTGACCACTGGTTGATCCATATGCGGTTTGTGGAAAGAACACACATGCAATGACACTGCTTGATCCATGTGTAGTTTGTGGAAAAGAACACACATGCAATGACCATTGGTTGATCCATGTGTGATTTGTGAAAAGAACACACATGCAATGACTCTAGTGTTGGTTTAAGTATAAGAACACACATGCAATGACTCTAGTGGGTTCACATGTGGTTTGTGAAAAGAACACACATGCAATAACCACTGGTTGATCCATATGTGGTTTGTGTAAAGAACACACATGCAATGACACTGCTTGATCCATGTGTGGTTTGTGGAAAAGAACACACATGAAATGACCACTGGTTGATCTATGTGTGGTTTGTGGAAAGAACACACATGCAATGACCACTGGTTGATCCATATGTGGTTTGTGGAAAAGAACACACATGCAATGACCACTGGTTGATCCATATGTGGTTTGTGGAAAGAACACACATGCAATCACCACTGGTTGATCCATGTGTGGTTTGAGAAAAGAACACACATGCAATGCCACCGTTTGATCCATAAGTGGTTTGTCGAAAAGAACACACATGCAATGACCACTGGTTGATCCATAAGTGGTTTGTCGAAAGAACACATATGCAATGAACACTGGTGGATCCATAAGTGGTTTGTGGAAAGAACACGCATGCAATGACTCTAGTGCTGGTTTTAGTATAAGAACACACAAGCAATGACTCTAGTGGGTCCATATGTGATTTGTGGAAAGAACACACATGCATTGACACTGGTTGATCCATGTGTGGTTTGTGGAAAGAACACACATGCAATGACTATAGTGGTTGATCGATGTGTGGTTTGTGGAAATAACACACATGCAATGACTCTCGTGGTTGATCGATGTGTGGTTTGTGGAAATAACACACATGCAATGACTCTAATGGATCCATAAGTGGTTTGTGGAAAAGAACACACATGCAATGACCACTGGTTGATCCATATGTGGTTTGTGGAAAGAACACACATGCAATGACACTGGTTGATCCATGCGTGGTTTGTGGAAAGAACACACATGCAATGCCACTGGTTGCTCCATGTGTGCTTTGTGGATAGAACACACATGCCATGACTCTAGTGCTAGTTTTAGTATAAGAACACACATACAATGACTCTAGTGGGTCCAAATGTAGTTTGTGAAAAGAACACACATGCAATGACCACTGGTTGATCCATCAGTTGTTTGTGGAAAAGAACACACATCCAATGAGTCTAGTGGATCCATGTGTGGTTTGTGGAAAAGAACACACATGCAATGAGTCTAGTGCTGGTTTTAGTATAAGAACACACATGCAATGACTCTAGTGGGTCCACATGTGGTTTGTGAAAAGAACACACATGCAATGACCACTGGTTGATCCATATGTGGTTTTTGGAAAAGAACACACATGCAATGAACACTGGTGGATCCATGTGTGGTTTGTGGAAAGAACACACATGCAATGACCACTGGTTTATCCATAAGTGGTTTGTGGAAATGAACACACATGCAATGACCACTGGTTGATCCATGTGTGGTTTGTGGATAAAACACACATGCAATGACTCTAGTCGGTCCCTATGTGGTTTGTCGAAAGAACACATATGCAATGAACACTGGTTGCTCCATATGTGGTTTGTGGAAAATAAAACACATGCAATGAACACTGGTGGATCCATAAGTGGTTTGTGGAAAGAACACAAATGTAGTGACCACTGGTTGATCCCTATGTGGTTTGTGGAAAGAACACACATGCAGTGAACACTGGTGGATCCATATGTTGTTTGTGAAAAGAACACACACGCAATTACTCTAGTGCTGGTTTTAGTATAAGAACACACATGCAATGACTCTAGTGGGTTCAGATGTAGTTTGTGAAAAGAACACACATGCAATGCCACTGGTTGATCCATAAGTGGTTTGTGGAAAGAACACACATGCAATGGCCACTGGTTGATCCATAAGTGGTCTATGGAAAGAACACACATGCAATGACCACTGGTTAATCCATCAGTGGTTTGTGGAAAGAACACACATGTAGTGACCACTGGTGGATCCATATATTGTTTGTGAAAAGAACACACATGCAATGAACACTAGTGGATCCATAAGTCGTTTGTGGAAAGAACACACATGCAATGACTCTAGTGCTAGTTTTAGTATGAGAACACACAATCAATGACTCTAATGGATCCATATGTGGTTTATGAAAACAACACACATGCAATGACCACTTGTTGATCCATGTGTGGTTTGTGGAAAGAACACACATGCAATGACACTTCTTGATCCATGTGTGGTTTGTGGAAAAGAACACATATGCAATGACCACTGGTTGATCCATGTGTGGTTTGTGAAAAGAACACACATGCAGTGACCACTGGTTAATCCATATGCGGTTTGTGGAAAGAACACACATGCAATGACACTGCTTGATCCATGTGTAGTTTGTGTAAAAGAACACACATGCAATGACCATTGGTAGATCCATGTGTGATTTGTGAAAAGAACAAACATGCAATGACTCTAGTGTTGGTTTAAGTATAAGAACACACATGCAATGACTCTAGTGGGTTCACATGTGGTTTGTGAAAAGAACACACATGCAATAACCACTGGTTGATCCATATGTGGTTTGTGGAAAGAACACACATGCAATGACACTGCTTGATCCATGTGTGGTTTGTGGAAAAGAACACACATGAAATGACCACTAGTTGATCCATGTGTGGTTTGTGGAAAGAACACACATGCAATGACCACTGGTTGATCCATATGTGGTTTGTGGAAAAGAACACACATGCAATGACCACTGGTTGATCCATATGTGGTTTGTGGAAAGAACACACATGCAATCACCACTGGTTGATCCATGTGTGGTTTGTGAAAAGAACACGCATGCAATGCCACCGGTTCATCCATAAGTGGTTTGTCGAAAATAACACACATGCAATGACCACTGGTTGATCCATAAGTGGTTTGTCGAAAGAACACACATGCAATGAACACTGGTGGATCCATAAGTGGTTTGTGGAAAGAACACGCATGCAATGACTCTAGTGCTGGTTTTAGTATAAGAACACACAAGCAATGACTCTAGTGGGTCCATATGTGATTTGTGGAAAGAACACACATGCATTGACACTGGTTGATCCATGTGTGGTTTGTGGAAAGAACACACATGCAATGACTCTAGTGGTTGATCGATGTGTGGTTTGTGGAAATAACACACATGCAATGACTCTCGTGGTTGATCGATGTGTGGTTTGTGGAAATAACACACATGCAATGACTCTAATGGATCCATAAGTGGTTTGTGGAAAAGAACACACATGCAATGACCACTGGTTGATCCATATGTGGTTTGTGGAAAGAACACACATGCAATGACACTGGTTGATCCATGCGTGGTTTGTGGAAAGAACACACATGCAATGCCACTGGTTGATCCATGTGTGGTTTGTGGATAGAACACACATGCAATGACTCTAGTGCTAGTTTTAGTATAAGAACACACATACAATGACTCTAGTGGGTCCAAATGTAGTTTGTGAAAAGAACACACATGCAATGACCACTGGTTGATCCATCAGTTGTTTGTGGAAAAGAACACACATCCAATGAGTCTAGTGGATCCATGTGTGGTTTGTGGAAAAGAACACACATGCAATGAGTCTAGTGCTGGTTTTAGTATAAGAACACACATGCAATGACTCTAGTGGTTGATCCATGTGTGGTTTGTGGAAATAACACACATGCAATGACTCTAGTGGTTGATCCATGTGTGGTTTGTGGAAATAACACACATGCAATGACTCTAATGGATCCATAAGTGGTTTGTGGAAAAGAACACATATGCCATGATCACTTGTTGATTCATATGTGGTTTGTGGAAAGAACACACATGCAATGACACTGGTTGATCTATGTGTGGTTTGTGAAAAGAACACACATGCAATGCCACTAGTTTATCCATGTGTGGTTTGTGGATAGAACACACATGAAATGACCACTGGTTGATCCATAAGTGGTCTGTGGAAAAGAACACACATGCAATGATCACTGGTTGATCCATGTGTGGTTTGTGGAAAAGAACACACATGCAATGAACACTAGTTGATCCATGTGTGGTTTGTGGATAGAACACACATGAAATGACTCTAGTGGGTCCATATGTGGTTTGTGAAAAGAACACACATGCAATGACCACTGGTTGATCCATATGTGGTTTGTTGAAAAGATCACACATGCAATGAACACTAGTGAATCCATAAGTGGTTTGTGGAAAGAACACACATGAAATGACCACTGGTTGATCCATATGTGGTTTGTTGAAAGAACACACATGCAGTGAACACTGGTGGATCCATATGTTGTTTGTGAAACGAACACGCATGCAATGACTCTAGTGTTGGTTTTACTATAAGAACACAGATGCAATGACTCTAGTGGGTCCAGATGTAGTTTGTGAAAAGAACACACATGCAATGCCACTGGTTGATCCATAAGTGGTTTGTGGAAAGAACACACATGCAATGGCCACTGGTTGATCCATAAGTGGTTTGTGGAAAGAACACACATGCAATGACACTGGTTGATCCATGCGTGGTTTGTGGAAAGAACACACATGCAATGCCACTGGTTGATCCATGTGTGGTTTGTGGATAGAACACACATGCAATGACTCTAGTGCTAGTTTTAGTATAAGAACACACATACAATGACTCTAGTGGGTCCAAATGTAGTTTGTGAAAAGAACACACATGCAATGACCACTGGTTGATCCATCAGTTGTTTGTGGAAAAGAACACACATCAAATGAGTCTAGTGGATCCATGTGTGGTTTGTGGAAAAGAACACACATGCAATGAGTCTAGTGCTGGTTTTAGTATAAGAACACACATGCAATGACTCTAGTGGTTGATCCATGTGTGGTTTGTGGAAATAACACACATGCAATGACTCTAGTGGTTGATCCATGTGTGGTTTATGGAAATAACACACATGCAATGACTCTATTGGATCCATAAGTGGTTTGTGGAAAAGAACACATATGCCATGATCACTTGTTGATTCATATGTGGTTTGTGGAAAGAACACACATGCAATGACACTGGTTGATCTATGTGTGGTTTGTGAAAAGAACACACATGCAATGCCACTAGTTTATCCATGTGTGGTTTGTGGATAGAACACACATGAAATGACCACTGGTTGATCCATAAGTGGTCTGTGGAAAAGAACACACATGCAATGATCACTGGTTGATCCATGTGTGGTTTGTGGAAAAGAACACACATGCAATGAACACTAGTTGATCCATGTGTGGTTTGTGGATAGAGCACACATGAAATGACTCTAGTGGGTCCATATGTGGTTTGTGAAAAGAACACACATGCAATGACCACTGGTTGATCCATATGTGGTTTGTTGAAAAGAACACACATGCAATGAACTCTGGTGGATCCATAAGTGGTTTGTGGAAAGAACACACATGAAATGACCACTGGTTGATCCATATGTGGTTTGTTGAAAGAACACACATGCAGTGAACACTGGTGGATCCATATGTTGTTTGTGAAACGAACACGCATGCAATGACTCTAGTGTTGGTTTTACTATAAGAACACAGATGCAATGACTCTAGTGGGTCCAGATGTAGTTTGTGAAAAGAACACACATGCAATGCCACTGGTTGATCCATAAGTGGTTTGTGGAAAGAACACACATGCAATGGCCACTGGTTGATCCATAAGTGGTTTGTGGAAAGAACACACATGCAATGACACTGGTTGATCCATGCGTGGTTTGTGGAAAGAACACACATGCAATGCCACTGGTTGATCCATGTGTGGTTTGTGGATAGAACACACATGCAATGATTCTAGTGCTAGTTTTAGTATAAGAACACAGATACAATGACTCTAGTGGGTCCAAATGTAGTTTGTGAAAAGAACACACATGCAATGACCACTGGTTGATCCATCAGTTGTTTGTGGAAAAGAACACACATCCAATGAGTCTAGTGGATCCATGTGTGGTTTGTGGAAAAGAACACACATGCAATGAGTCTAGTGCTGGTTTTAGTATAAGAACACACATGCAATGACTCTAGTGGTTGATCCATGTGTGGTTTGTGGAAATAACACACATGCAATGACTCTAGTGGTTGATATATGTGTGGTTTGTGGAAATAACACACATGCAATGACTCTAATGGATCCATAAGTGGTTTGTGGAAAAGAACACACATGCAATGATCACTTGTTGATTCATATGTGGTTTGTGGAAAGAACACACATGCAATGACACTGGTTGATCTATGTGTGGTTTGTGAAAAGAACACACATGCAATGCCACTAGTTTATCCATGTGTGGTTTGTGGATAGAACACACATGAAATGACCACTGGTTGATCCATAAGTGGTTTGTGGAAAAGAACACATATGCAATGATCACTGGTTGATCCATGTGTGGTTTGTGGAAAAGAACACACATGCAATTAACACTATTTGATCCATGTGTGGTTTGTGGATAGAACACACATGAAATGACTCTAGTGGGTCCATATGTGGTTTGTGAAAAGAACACACATGCAATGACCACTGGTTGATCCATATGTGGTTTGTGGAAAAGAACACACATGCAATGAACACTGGTGGATCCATAAGTGGTTTGTGGAAAGAACACACATGAAATGACCACTGGTTGATCCATATGTGGTTTGTTGAAAGAACACACATGCAGTGAACACTGGTGGATCCATATGTTGTTTGTGAAACGAACACGCATGCAATGACTCTAGTGTTGGTTTTACTATAAGAACACACATGCAATGACTCTAGTGGGTCCAGATGTAGTTTGTGAAAAGAACACACATGCAATGCCACTGGCTGATCCATAAGTGGTTTGTGGAAAGAACACACATGCAATGGCCACTGGTTGATCCATAAGTGGTTTGTGGAAAGAACACACATGCAATGACCACTGGTTGATCCATCAGGGGTTTGGGGAAAGAACACACATGCAGTGACCACTGGTGGATCCATATGTTCTTTGTGAAAAGAACACACATGCAATGAACACTGGTGGATCCATAAGTGGTTTGTGGAAAGAACACAAATGCAATGACTCTAGTGCTAGTTTTAGGATAAGAACACACATGCAATGACCACTGGTTGATCCATGTGTGGTTTGTGAAAAGAAAACACATGCAATGACCACTTGTTGATCCATGTGTGGTTTGTGGATAGAATACACATGCAATGACAGTGGTGGATCCATGTGTCGTTTGTGAAAAGAACAGACATGCAATGACTCTAGTGTTGGTTTTAGTATAAGAACACACATGCAATGACTCTAGTGTTGGTTTTAGTATAAGAACACACATGCAATGACTCTAGTGGGTTCACATGTGGTTTATGAAAAGAACATACATGCAATGATCACTGTTGATCCATATGTGGTTTGTGGAAAGAACACACATGCAATGACACTGCTTGATCCATGTGTGGTTTGTGGAAAAGAACACATATGCAATGACCACTAGTTGATCCATGTGTGGTTTGTGGAAAGAACACACATGCAATGACTCTAGTGGTTGATCCATGTGTTGTTTATGGAAATAATACACATGCAATGACTCTAGTGGTTGATCCATGTGTGGTTTGTGGAAATAACACACATGCAATGACTCTAATGGATCCATAAGTGGTTTGTGGAAAAGAACACACATGCAATGATCACTGCTTGATTGATATGTGGTTTGTGGAAAGAACACACATGCAATGACACTGGTTGATCCATGTGTGGTTTGTGAAAAGAACACACATGCAATGCCACTGGTTGATCCATGTGTGGTTTCTGGATAGAACACACATGAAATGACCATTGGTTGATCCATAAGTGGTTTGTGGAAAAGAACACACATGCAATGAGCACTGGTTGATCCATGTGTGGTTTGTGGAAAGAACACACATGTAGTGAACACTGGTGGATCCATATGTTGTTTGTGAAAAGAACACACATGCATTGACTCTAGTGCTGGTTTTAGTATAAGAACACACATGCAATGACTCTAGTGGGTCCACATGTAGTTTGTGAAAAGAACACACATGGAATTCCACTTGGTGATCCATAAGTGGTTTGTGGAAAGAACACACATGCAATGGCCACTGGTTGATCCATAAGTGGTTTGTGGATATAACACACATGCAATGACCACTGGTTGATCCATAAGGGGTTTGTGGAAAGAACACACATGCAGTGACCACTGGCGAATCCATATGTTGTTTGTGAAAAGAACACACATGCAATGAACACTCGTGGATCCATAAGTGGTTTGTGGAACAAACACACATGCAATGACTCTAGTGCTAGTTTTAGTATAAGAACACACATAAAATGACTCTAATGGATCCATATGTGGTTTGTGAAAAGAACACACATGCAATGACCACTTGTTGATCCATGTGTCGTATGTGGAAAGAACACACATACAATGACAGTGGTGGATCCATGTGTGGTTTGTGAAAAGAACACACATGCAATGACTCTAGTGTTGGTTTTAGTATAAGAACACACATGCAATGACTCTAGTGGGTTCACATGTGGTTTGTGAAAAGAACACAATGCAATGACCACTGGTTGATCCATATGTGGTTTGTGGAAAGAACACACATGCAATGACACTGCTTGATCCATGTGTGGTTTGTGGAAAAGAACACACATGAAATGACCACTAGTTGATCCATGTGTGGTTTTTGGAAAGAACACACATGCAATGACTCTAGCGGTTGATCCATGTGTGGTTTATGGAAATAACACACATGCCATGACTCTAGTGGTTGATCCATGTGAGGTTTGTGGAAATAACACATATCCAATGACTCTAGTGGTTGATCCATGTGTGGTTTGTGGAAATAACACACATGCAATGACACCAGTTGATCCATAAGTGGTTTGTCAAAAAGAATACACATGCAATGACCACTGGTTGATCCATAAGTGGTTTGTCGAAAGAACACACATGCAATGAACACTGGTTGATCCATAAGTGGTTTGTGGAGAGAACACGCATGCAATGACTCTAGTGCTGGTATTAGTATAAGAACACACAATCAATGACTCTAGTGGGTCCATATGTGATTTGTGGAAAGAACACACATGCAATGACACTGGTTGATCCATGTGTGGTTTGTGGAAAGAACACACATGCAATGACTCTAGTGGTTGATCCATGTGTGGTTTGTGGAAATAACACACATGCAATGACTCTAGTGGTTGATCGATGTGTGGTTTGTGGAAATAACACACATGCAATGACTCTAATGGATACATAAGTGGTTTGTGGAAAAGAACACACATGCAATTAATGACCACTGGTTGATCCATATGTGGTTTGTGTAAAGAACACACATGCAATGACACCGGTTGATCCATCAGTTGTTTGTGGAAAAGAACACACATCCAATGAGTCTAGTGGATCCATGTGTGGTTTGTGGAAAAGAACACACATGCAATGAGTCTAGTGCTAGTTTTAGTATAAGAACACACATGCAATGACTCTAGTGGGTCCACATGTGGTTTGTGAAAAGAACACACACGCAATGACCACTGGTTCATCCATATATGGTTTTTGGAAATGAACACACATGCAATGAACACTGGTGGATCAATGTGTGGTTTGTGGAAAGAACACACATGCAATGACCACTTGTTGATCCATAAGTGGTTTGTGGAAAAGAACACACATGCAATGACCACTAGTTGATCCATGTGTGGTTTGTGGATATAACACACATGCAATGGCTCTAGTCGGTCCATATGTGGTTTGTGAAAAGAACACATATGCAATGACCTCTGGTTGATCCATATGTGGTTTGTGGAAAATAAAACACATGCAATGAACACTGGTGGATCCATAAGTGGTTTGTGGAAAGAACACACATGAAGTGACCACTGGTTGATCCATATCTGGTTTGTGGAAAGAACACACATGCAGTGAACACTGGTTGATCCATATGTTGTTTGTGAAAAGAACACACACGCAATGACTCTAGTGCTGGTTTTAGTATAGGAACACACATGCAATGACTCTAGTGGGTCCAGATGTAGTTTGTAAAAAGAACACACATGCAATGCCACTAGTTGATCCATAAGTGGTTTGTGGAAAGAACACACATGCAATGGCCATTGGTTGATCCATAAGTGGTTTGTGGAAAGAACACACATGCAATGACCACTAGTTGATCCATAAGTAGTTTGTGGAAAGAACACACATGTAGTGACCACTGGTGGATCCATATGTTGTTTGTGAAAAGAACACACATGAATGAACACTGGTGGATCCATAAGTGGTTTGTGGAAAGAACACACATGCAACGACTCTAGTGCTAGTTTTAGTATAAGAACACACATGCAATGACTCTAATGGATCCATATGTGGTTTGTGAAAAGAACACACATGTAATGACCACTTGTTGATCCATGTGTGGTTTGTGGAAAGAACACACATGCAACGACACTTCTTGATCCATGTGTGGTTTGTGGAAAAGAACACATATGCAATGACCACTAGTTGATCCATGTGTGATTTGTGAAAAGAACACACATGCAATGACCACTGGTTGATCCATATGTGGTTTGTGGAAAGAACACACATGCAATGACACTGCTTGATCCATGTGTAGTTTGTGGAAAAGAACACACATGCAATAACCACTGGTTGATCCATGTGTGGTTTTTGGAAAGAACACACATGTAATGACTCTAGTGTTTGATCCATGTGTGGTTTGTGGAAATAACACACATGCAATGACTCTAGTGGTTGATCCATGTGTGGTTTGTGGAAATAACACACATGCAATGACTCTAATGGATCCATAAGTGGTTTGTGGAAAACAACACACATGCAATAACCACAGGTTGATCCATATGTGGTTTGTGGAAAGAACACACATGCAATGACACTGGATATCCATGTGTGGTTTGTGAAAATAACACACATGCAATGCCACTGGTTGATGCATGTGTGGATTGTGGATAGAACACACATGCAATGACCACTGGTTGATCCATAAGTGGTTTGTGGAAAAGAACACACATGCAATGACCACTGGTTGATCCATGTGTGGTTTGTGGAAAAGAACACACATGCAATGACCACTGGTTGATCCATGTGTGGTTTGTGGAAAGAACACACATGCAATGACTCTAGTGCTGGTTTTAGTATAAGAACACACATGCAATGACTCTAGTGGGTCCACATGTGGTTTGTGAAAAGAACACACATGCAATGACCACTAGTTGATCCATGTGTGGTTTGTGGAAAAGAACACACATGCAATGACCACTTGTTGATCCATGTGTGGTTTGTGGAAAGAACACACATGCAATGACAGTGGTGGATCCATGTGTGGTTTGTGAAAAGAACACACATGCAATGACTCTAGTGTTGGTTTTAGTATAATAACACACATGCAATGACTCTAGTGGGTTCACATGTGGTTTGCGAAAAGAACACACATGCAATGACCACTGGTTGATCCATATGTGGTTTGTGGAAAGAACACACATGCAATGACACGGCTTGATCCATGTGTGGTTTGTGGAAAAGAACACACATGCAATGACCACTAGTTGATCCATGTGTGGTTTGTGGAAAAGAAAACACATGCAATGACCACTGGTTGATCCATATGTGGTTTGTGGAAAAGAACACACATGCAATGAACACGAGTGGATCCATAAGTGGTTTGTGGAAAGAACACATATGCAATGACCACTAGTTGATCAATATGTGCTTTGTGGAAAGAACACACATGCAGTGAACACTGGTGGATCCATATGTTGTTTGTGAAAAGAACACAGATGCAATGAATCTAGTGCTGGATTTAGTATAAGAACACACATGCAATAACTCTAGTGGGTCCACATTTAGTTTGTGAAAAGAACACACATGTAATGCCACTGGTTGATCTATAAGTGGTTTGTGGAAATAACACACATGCAATGACATTAGTGGTTGATACATGTGTGGTTTGTGGAAATAACACACATGCAATGACTCTAATGGATCCATAAGTGGTTTGTGGAAAAGAACACATAGGCAATGAAAACTGGTTGATGCATATGTGGTTTGTGGAAAGAACACACATGCAATGACACTGGTTGATCCATGCGTGGTTTGTGGAAAGAACACACATGCAATGCCACTGGTTGATCCATGTGTGGTTTGTGGATAGAACACACATGTAATGACTCTAGTGCTAGTTTTAGTATAAGAACACACATACAATGACTCTAGTGGGTCCAAATGTAGTTTGTGAAAAGAACACACATGCAATGACCACTAGAGATAGACAAAGACGCCTGATAGCTTTAAGCCAGAGTACATACCTAGACAAAGTTCTGAAAAGGTTCAGGATGGATAAGGCATTGAAAGGTTCAGTGCCTATGTTGTCAGGTAAGATATTGAGCAAGGCTCGGTCCGTCCACGGTAAATGATAGGGAAGCTATGAGCAAAGTGCCTTATGCCTCGGCCATAGGTTCCATCATGTATGCCATGCTGTGTACTAGACCGGATGTGTCCAATGCTCTTAGTTTGACGAGCAGATATCAAAGTGATCCAGGAGTGGAACACTGGACAGCCGTGAAGAAAATCCTAAGGTACCTAAATAGGACTAAAGAAATGTTCTTAGTCTATGGGGGTGATGAACACTGTCAGAAAAGGTTACGTCGATGCTAGTTTCACACCGACAAGGATGATTGTAAATCTTTACGTGATACGTGTATATTTTGAATGGAGGAGCTGTGAGTGGAGAAGCTGCAAGCAAAGCGTGATCGCGGGATCTACGAGAAGCGGAATACATGGCTGCCGCAGAAGGCCAAGTGAAGGAGTTTGGATCAGAAACTTCATCACTGAGCTTGGCGTGGTTCCAAGTGCATTGGACCCACTGGAGATATTATGTGACAACACTGGCGCCATAGCACTCGCTAAGGAACCAAGATATCATCCAAAGACCAAGCATATCAACCGCAAGTTTCATATAATTCCAGATTATATAGCAGATGGAGATCTGAAGATCAGCAAAGTACATACAGATCTGAATGTCGCAGATCCATTGACTAAACCTCTTTCACGTGTAAAACATGATCGACCTCAATTGCCATGGGTGTGAGATTGTTGCCAAATGTAAACTAGATTATTGACTCTAGTGCAAGTGGGAGACTGTTGGAATTATGCCCTAGAGGCAATAATAAAGATGTTATTATTATAATTCTTGTTCATGATAAAGTTTATATTCCATGCTAGAATTGTATTAAGCGGAAACATTAATACTTGTGTGGTTTGTGAACAACACCGTGTCCCTAGTACGCCTCTATGGACTAGCTCATTGATCAATGATGGTTAAGGTTTCTAACCATAGACATGAGTTGTCAATTGATAATGAGATCATATCATTGGGAGAATGATATGGTGGATGACCCAAACTAAGCAAAGCTATTAGATCGTTCATCGTGTTCGTCTTTGCGAAGCTTTTCTCATGTCAAATATTGTATTCCTTAGACCATGAGATAATACAACTCCCGGTATCGGAAGAAAGCTTTGAGGTCATCAAACGTCATCCTATGAGAGGGTGATCATAAAGGTGTCTCTCGTGTGATCGGAAAGTATCATTGGGTTGTATGTATCGAGATGGAATTTGTCCTCCCAAGTCGGAGAGATATACTTGGCCCACTCGTAATCGATATCAACACCGCTTGCAAGCATGCGGTTAAGGAGTTAATCACAAAGTGATATCGATTACGGAGCGAGTAAAGTACTTTGCCGTGAACGAGATTGAACTAGGTATGACGATACCGACGATCGAATCTCGCAAGTAAAATATCGCGAGACGAAGGGAATATATATATGGGATTGATTGAATCCTGGCATCGTGGTTCATCCGATATGATCATCGATGAATGTGTGGCGTCAATATGGGTGCCTGCACCAAGTTGATTATTGATAGAAGATCATGTCGCATATTCTCGAACCGCAGGTCACACACTTAACGTGTCTCGACGCTAGGATAGATTGGATACTTGGTTTATTAATTTTTTTACGGATTATTTGATGGGATCTGGGACATAACGAGAGGTTACGGATTGGTCCGGAGAATAAGATTCATATAAGGCATTTAAGTTTTTGGAGTTCGAATTGTTCCGATTAATCGGTATTGTACCTAAGCTTCTAGAACCTTCCTAAGGGGACCAACGTGGCCCCACCTTCCGGGAGGGCATGGGCCTATGAGGGAGTGTCCTGGCCGCATTAAATAGGGGCACAAGGCCCCATAGGGCCCAGCCGATCCTAGATAAGTTTAAATCTTTTAAACTATATATAAGATATTTTTTCTAGAATTGAGAGTTTAAATCGTTTAAACTAGAGATAGGCTTGGAGGATGGGCTGGCCGCACCCTCTCTATATAGAGGGCTGGTGCACCCTCCCCCAAACACACACCTTCCTCCAAACCCTAGTTGCCTGCCGCCTCCTCTCCCTCCCGACTGTTTGTGGCGAAGCCTCGCAGAAATTCTCCACCATATACACCACGCCGTGTGTTGTAGATCCAATCTATCTCCACCCTACTTGCTGGTCCGAGGAAGGTGGAGACGCCGAGGTCTTGCCGTGTGCATCTCACGGAGGCACCGCCACTTGTGGTGCTAGATCGGACCGGATCATGAGGAGGAGAAGCGAGTACGACTACATCACCCACATTCCGACGAACGCTCACTGCAGGTAATCTTCAAGGTATGAAGATCTAATCCAATCTCTCGTTGTTTGCATCTCAGAAGGCCCCCAACCTTTAATAAGATTGAGTCCCTGTGTTTACAATGCTAGTCCTGGATCATTAGCTAG
The DNA here is from genome assembly GCA_023614405.1 of Avena insularis. Lineage (NCBI taxonomy): Eukaryota > Viridiplantae > Streptophyta > Magnoliopsida > Poales > Poaceae > Avena > Avena insularis. The sequence continues at coordinate 160,351,029 of CM042690.1, read as the reverse complement.
CATCCACAGTTCAGATGTAATATCAAGAAACAAAGGTCATAATACAACTTTATAACCAGGAATAACATAATTTTATTACATCAAACATAGCTCATTGGCTATTTACATTACATTGCAGCGGAATAACTATAGTCATGGGTCCTTCATCTTCAAAGTGCCACAGTGCATATGTTGGTTGTAGACTTGTAATCCTAATCAATCAATCCTTACTAAAATCAATCAAACCTGCAACATCATAAGTTACAGCCACAAGGGTCAATACATTTGAATTGTATTGGCAAGTGATACTTTGGTAGTATAGTGGAGTCTATCATCTATATGCATTTTGGCTAAGTGGAGTTGAGGCTTGCATTGCTCAAAATAGATTTTTCCTATCTTTTTGAAAACACTAAGTTTTGTTTGGCAAAACAAATTCCAAGGCATCTATCAATCAAAGACCAAGATCCACTCAGGCATCTATCAATCAAAGACTGAATATTTGCTTGGCAAAAACAATTTCCCAATCTAAGATTTTGAGATCCTTGTACCAAGCCATCTCTCCATCAAAGATTGAAGAATTTCACACAACCCTTGTTCACCCACAAGTTTTAATTTAGAAATTGGAGTGATGAGATTCTTGACTGCTTCCATGTCTTGATGCTCAAATTGTCCTTTACCAGGACATGGCTAAGTACTTAGGTTTTTCACTGCAGAGGTGGTGCACTTTACCCACAAGACTTGGTTTCCCAAGACAAAATCTTTCAAGCTTTCCTTAGACCAACATGGACGTTGCTCCAACCTATCAATCACTACCACCCACTGTCCATGTGGCTAAGTTCTTGCAACCTATATGATCATGGCAGAGCCCATATTGCCAAGTGGTTGCACTTGAAGCTTCTCAACATTTGACATCTCAAATCTCTTTGTTTCCTGGGTGGCCATCCACAAGTGAGATACACTAAGGTAAACCATAAACATGGGCCTTGTGAACCACTCAACCAAAAACCACCATGCAAGTCCCATTCCACCCAGGAGATTCATTAACTTAGTTGTTTTGTTAAATAAAACACAAGTCCATAGACTTAGAAATTTTCATAGTGTGAATATATTCCACCCAAGTTTTCTATTAGCTAGGCTAAGCTTGGTAGTAATAGGATTCTTAACTAAGGAAAATCCTTCTAAGGATTCATTCTACTAGTTTTCCTATAGCAAGGTATATTCTTAGCAAAATAAAAACCATGCAAGTTTTACTTAGCAAAACACTAATGCATAGTGAAAATAATGGGATAATGATATGAAGCATCACTTGCCTTTTGGTAGAGGGTATAGGTTTACTCCTTGACCTTGCAACACTCACACTCTTCAAGTCACTACAATCAATCAAGCAAGGCACAAACTCAATCTACCAATCAAGCAAAACAACACACATAAAATAACAAAGTCAAGAAATGCATGCAAGCATGCCAAGCTTTGCTTTGTTTGCAAAAGTGGTTCCTAGTGGGTCATAGACATTTGGGTATATCTAAGTCATGCATAAGTATGCAAAGGTTGGTTCTATTGTAGGATGGTCTTCACTAGGCTTCTAAACTTTGTGAGTTCCAAATTGGTCATTTACCAAAATGGCAAAGTCATTTGCAAAAGGGTTTCTATTAGATTCCTAAACTTTGTAAGATCCAAATTGGTCATTTACCAAAGTGGCAAAGTTGTTAGCAAAGGTTTCACCTCAAAACCATTTTCAAAACAAGGCACCTATTTGGTCATTTTATGTGGTGAAGAAATATGTCTACTAGGGTTTTAGTCTATAGGGTTCACCAAATGAGTTGCTATTGCAAAACTTGGTGTTTTGGGTCAATAGGTTTGGTCCAAAACATTTTCTCAAAGTTTTCTTTATGAAAGCATTTTCATAAACAAAACAAATAGTTTTAGTTAGCTAGAAATGGACTAAACTAATTAATCCATCCTATTCTTTTCCAAAACCATTTTCCAAACTATGGGTTGGTTCCTAGGGTCAGTAAGGTCACAACAAACCAATTTGCAAAGGTTTTAACCTAAGAATCATTTTTAAATGATTTTTCTAATGTTAGCAAGCACAAAAGAATCTAAAATCAAACAAGCTAACAGATACTATTTGCTAAACTAAGGGTAGGTTTGGCTAGGGCTTGTCTTGCTGATTCCAACGACATCAAATTTGTAAAATTTGGACGTGTGGATCAAAAGATACATGGGTTTGAAAATGGCAAATAAATCAGGTTCAAATTTCTTTTAAACAGATCTAGTGCCACGCTGCTGCGCTGTGATTGGCAGGGTCCGGTTCGCCGATCGGATCGTGTGGACGCGTTAGATCTAAGTTAAATCGCGGCGTGCGAGAGCATACCCATTCGCTTTAAGTGATCTATCGTGTGTCCGATCCGCATCCTACTACCGCTATCAATCGACCTCTAATCGCGGCGCTGCGGTGGCTACTGGCGGCGGCGGGGTCCGTCAGCGGCGGAGCCGGTGATACAAGAAGCTAGAGGGGACGTGGTAAGGCTCACCGAGATCGTTGACGCTTGCTGATGCTCAAAGCGGTCTGTGTTGGCCAAGGGCGCTCGGGGTCAGGCGTAATTCCTCGCCGGAGTTGGGAACAAGCGGCGGCTCGCCGTAGTCGAAGACGGTGCTATGGACCACGAGAAGACAAACGGAGGACTGGGTTAGACGCAGGTGATCATGTCGGAGCTATGAGCGTGAACAAGAGGGCTCGGGGCGGTCGAGGCTTACCGGGAAACGCGTCGGAGAAGAAGCGTACTCGGCGCGCTGCGGCTTGTCGAGTCGCCGCCATGAGATCACCCTAAGGCGAAACAAAGGCACGATAAGATGCGGGCGACCATGGGGTTCATGTGAGCATGATCGAGAGGTGCTGGGGACGGAATTCACCGAAGGTTCACGGAGAAACGGCTGCACGCTTGTGGTGCCGTGGTCGCCGTTGTCGAGGCTCTAGGGTGCTCGCGGTGAGCTGGTGCTACGGGATTATCGCCAGGAGGTGTGGATCACGTGAAGATGGTCGAGGAGGCAAGGGGCGGGGTTTCGCCGGAATTGTCACCGAACATCGTCGGAGCGGGAGCGGAGCTCAAATTGGGGCGCCTAAAGCGTCAGCGAGGCGCCGAGGGGATTTATAGAGGATGCCCCGCGTTTCCATCTCGTGATCAAGGCGAGGTAAAGGCTCGGTGTTAAGGTGAATTAAGTCGGAGCAATCAACGGCAGAACGGGGAAAGGAACGAGTCGCCGAGGTTGAAGACGATGAACAAGTCTGTGGGGTCCTCCGTCGTGGGAAAAGAAAGGAAGGAGGGGTCCACGGTCATTCACTCAGGGGTTTCTTTCTCGGTGCGAAAACGGTTCGGGAGAGAAATAAGATGAGGTGGGTCTGTTGTCGCGAGTGAGGGAGAGGGAAGTGGGTCCACGCTGCATGGATCGAGTGGGTCGATCGAGTGTAAAATGTTTTCCTTCGGGAGGAAGAAGTCTGGCCGGACGGGCCTTAGTGGGCATTGTTGCTGCTCTATATTTTTTTCTGTCTAAACCTTTTCTTTTTCTAATTCTTTTTCTGTTTTCAATTCAAACAATTAATTCAAACAATTTCAAACAACACTCAAATCAATTCAAACAATCACTCAACTTCACTTTGAATTTGGTTCTGTTTGGCAACATAATCCAAATCTCAAAATGAAATAATATTTTATTTATTTTTAGGATCCATTTAATAATTAAATAAAATGGATCTTTAGTTATTAGGTTTGTTTTATTTAATAAAATTTCCATTTGAAATCCAATTATTTTCAAAACCAAACCAAGGTTTAATTTGAAACATAAAAGAATACTTGGAAACTTATTTAAATAAATAAATCAGTTTTGGTGTTTTAATTAAAATGGGAAAACCTTTACTTAAATAAAATTGGATATTTAAATCCTTATTTATTTTATTTAAATAATCCTTTACTCATTTTAATCAAAGCAAAACCTTTTAATAAAAGATTTCAAAGTAGTAATAAAATACTTGGTGTTCATTTAAAATGGGAAAAGCTTTTACTTAAATAAAATTGGATATTTAAATCCTTATCATTTTATTTAAATAAACCTTTACTCATTTTATCAAAACAAAATATTTTATTTCAAAAGTTTGGCCAAAATTAATTTGGCTTATCTTTTCATTTGAAACCAAAGTCTTTTATTAAAAGATCTAAACAGTGTTTCCAAAACAATTTATTTTCCTTGATAAATGTTTTATCTTTATAAATCCCTTTAGGATTATTTGTTCACCAAAGGGTATGGGCTTGTGGGTAAGGGCTTTATTGGCTTTTGGAAATTCAATTTCCTTATCTTATTATATTCACAAGATTTTGTCTTTGGTTCCAATTTAAGTGAAACCAATCTCTATGGTCTTTCTTGATCCTTTGTGAATATTTGTTGATCAAATTTGGTATGGATCAAATCCATAGATTGGGAGATACTTTGGAAAATGATTTCCTTCCATTAGGGTTTAGGGTTTTTGATTTATTTTCCAGGTGTTCAAATTTCCAGATACATTCATTGAGGAATGCATTTCCCTTGATTTGGATTTTTGTTGAATTCAAACTTTGACCAAAGTTTGTTCAGGATGGGATTTTAAGTCTCCTTTTAGAAACAAAAGTTTCTTTTCACCTGATTTTCAACAAAAAATTATTTTGTTTAATTTATTTTCACATTACAAGATTTGGAAAATCTTGGGATGTGACAGGCTACCACCCTTAAAATAAATCTCGTCCCGAGATTTGGGGAGGCTAGGGTTACAAGTTGGCTCAAACAGCTAGGGTACTACCACCCTTAAATTTTTTCAAACTAAACTAGATCTTGGCTTGCTTGGAATCTTGGAAAACTTCTTCTTGGAAACTTCTGCTTAGTGTCCTTTGTTTCCATGCTTGACTCATGGGCCAAGGTTGAGATCCTTCATAGGCTTGTTTATCTTGTTCTTCATCTTTCTCGACAATTGCTTGCATAGTGTCCCGGTTCCTTGCAATTGAAACAGTGGATATCTTGGAGTTCTCTACGCTCTTGTGGACAAGTGGCTACATAGTGGCCTAGCTCTTTGCAGTTGTTGCACACTACTTGGCCGATCTCTTTATTCTTGGGTTCTCTGGGCATCCACCGGGTAGTGTCCCATTTCTTACATTTACATTGCACGAGGCTCATGTCTTGCTTTGGTTTCTTGGGCTTCTTTGATCCTTTGAATTGGGTTGTCTTGTTTGGAGGTATAAGTGGTCCTTTTCCTTTGTCATCAACATTCTTGGCATACTTGGATCCTTCTTGTTTCCTTTGTTCAACAATAGCATAGATGGGGCATTGGATAGGGACATGGTCGTTTCCTTCACAAAAATAACAAGTAACTTGAGATGTGGGGCATTGGCCAACTGGATGTTCCTCTTCACAATTGGGGCATTGATCTTCATGCTCTTTGGAAGTATGATCCTTGTCTCCACAAATATTGCAAGCTGGGGCTCCATCTAGAATAATATTCTTATCATCCTTGTTGTCATACACTCTTTTGGGATAGTTTTCTTCCATGCTGATCATTTGATTAGTCACCTTAAGCATCAGTTGGGATTGTTCTTCCAAAAACTTTTGCAAGGTAGGGTCTTTATCACTATTGTTGGCTATGAACTGAGCTGTTAGTTGGCTCAATTGGTGTTGGGTTGCTAGGAGTTCTCTCATGCTGTCAACTTGGTTATTGTTGATGTCATCATCCTTGATGCTGGAGTCTCTTGGAGAAGTCATCTGTTTGGGTTGGAGGGGATTAGATTAGGCAAAAGATTTCTAAGGGAATCAATCCTAATCACACACATCACAATTCACACAAGCAATGTGCAAGCAATCACAAACAAGCATTCCACTCAAACAATAAGTTTCAAGCACATACTTAGGCAACAAAATAATAATTTTTTTTTGTTACACCACATAAGTTGGTGTGTTTTGACTTAAACTAAATATGGTGGTCCATCTACATGGTTCACTTGTGATCTTTCCATCCTTCTTGGTTGATTCTTCTTGAATGAGATCTTTGTTTCCTTGGAGAATTCTTGTGTCTTGGTCACAAATCTTCAAAGTGTTCATGGTTTCTTCTAAGTTGTGTTTCCTTAGTCTTCAAATGAAATGTTACTCAAGACTTGTATTCTTTAGTGATATCCAAGTTGAAGTCCTTGGTGTACATGTTGAAGATGTTGAAGAAGTTGAAGTCATTAGAGTTGATGAAGTTGAAGAAGTCCTTTGCACATGGTGTAGTCTTTGGTCATAGGGTAGGCTTTTCCATCAAGTTCAAATAGAAGGGAAGTAGAGTTGAAACCAAAATGATTGAGGAAAGAGTTTACAAGATTGTTTTTGTAAATAAGTTTTGGAACAAAATACAACTCCTAATTTTTAAGGGTTTTGTCCAATCCTAGGTTACAAATCCTACAGGCAACACAATGCTCGATATTCTCAGAAGGCCCCAACCTTTAATAAGATTGAGTCCCCTGTGTTTACAATGCTAGTCCCTGGATCATTAGCTAGCATCCACAGTTCAGATGTAATATCAAGAAACAAAGGTCATAATACAACTTTATAACCAGGAATAACATAATTTTATTACATCAAACATAGCTCATTGGCTATTTACATTACATTGCAGCGGAATAACTATAGTCATGGGTCCTTCATCTTCAAAGTGCCACAGGCAGACATGTTGGTTGTAGACTTGTAATCCTAATCAATCAATCCTTACTAAAATCAATCAAACCTGCAACATCATAAGTTACAGCCACAAGGGTCAATACATTTGAATTGTATTGGCAAGTGATACTTTGGTAGTATAGTGGAGTCTATCATCTATATGCATTTTGGCTAAGTGGAGTTGAGGCTTGCATTGCTCAAAATAGATTTTTCCTATCTTTTTGAAAACACTAAGTTTTTGTTTGGCAAAAACAAATTCCAAGGCATCTATCAATCAAAGACTGAAGATCCACTCAGGGCATCTATCAATCAAAGACTGAAGATTTGCTTGGCAAAAACAATTTCCCAATCTAAGATTTTGAGATCCTTGTACCAAGCCATCTCTCCATCAAAGATTGAAGAATTTCACACAACCCTTGTTCACCCACAAGTTTTAATTTAGAAATTGGAGTGATGAGATTCTTGACTGCTTCCATGTCTTGATGCTCAAATTGTCCTTTACCAGGACATGGCTAAGTACTTAGGTTTTTCACTCTGCAGAGGTGGTGCACTTTACCCACAAGACTTGGTTTCCCAAGACAAAATCTTCAGAAGCTTTCCTTAGACCAACATGGACGCTGCTCCAACCTATCAATCACTACCACCCACTGTCCATGTGGCTAAGTTCTTGCAACCTATATGATCATGGCAGAGCCCATATTGCCAAGTGGTTGCACTTGAAGCTTCTCAACATTTGACAACTCAAATCTCTTTGTTTCTGGGTGGCCATACACAAGTGAGATACACTAAGGTAAACCATAAAATGGGCCTTGTGAACCACTCAACCAAAACCACCATGCAAGTCCCATTCCACCCAGGAGATTCATTAACTTAGTTGTTTTGTTAAATAAAACACAAGTCCATAGACTTAGAAATTTTCATAGTGTGAATATATTCCACCCAAGTTTTCTATTAGCTAGGCTAAGCTTGGTAGTAATAGGATTCTTAACTAAGGAAAATCCTTCTAAGGATTCATTCTACTAGTTTTCCTATAGCAAGGTATATTCTTAGCAAAATAAAAACCATGCAAGTTTTACTTAGCAAAACACTAATGCATAGTGAAAATAATGGGATAATGATATGAAGCATCACTTGCCTTTTGGTAGAGGGTATAGGTTTACCTTGACCTTGCAACACTCACACTCTTCAAGACAATAAAATCAATCAATAAAGGCACAAACTCAATCAACCAATCAAGAAAAACAACACACAAAAAATAACAAACTCAAAGAAATGCATGCAAGAATGCCAAGCTATGCTTTGATTGCAAAAAGTGGTTCCTAGTGGGTCATAGACATTTGGGTATATCTAAGTCATGCATAAGTATGCAAAGGTTGGTTCTATTGTAGGATGGTCTTCACTAGGCTTCTAAACTTTGTGAGTTCCAAATTGGTCATTTAACAAAATGGCAAAGTCATTTGCAAAAGGGTTTCTATTAGATTCCTAAACTTTGTAAGATCCAAATTGGTCATTTACCAAAGTGGCAAAGTTGTTAGCAAAAGGTTTCACCTCAAAACCATTTTCAAAACAAGGCACCTATTTGGTCATTTTATGTGGTGAAGAAATATGTCTACTAGGGTTTTAGTCTATAGGGTTCACCAAATGAGTTGCTATTGCAAAACTTGGTGTTTTGGGTCAGTAGGTTTGGTCCAAAACATTTTCTCAAAGTTTTCTTTTATGAAATCATTTTCATAAACAAAACAAATAGTTTTAGTTAGCTAGAAATGGACTAAACTAATTAATCCATCCTATTCTTTTCCAAAACCATTTTCCAAACTATGGGTTGGTTCCTAGGGTCAGTAAGGTCACAACAAACCAATTTGCAAAGGTTTTAACCTAAGAATCATTTTTAAATGATTTTTCTAATGTTAGCAAGCGTACAAAAGAATCTACAAAATCAAACAAGCTAACAGATACTATTTGCTAAACTAAGGGTAGGTTTGGCTAGGGCTTGTCTTGCTGATTCCAACGACATCAAATTTGTAAAATTTGGACGTGTGGATCAAAAGATACATGGGTTTGAAAATGGCAAATAAATCAGTGTCAAATTTCTTTAAACAGATTCAGTGTTGCCCTTGCGTTTGTGTGATGGCGCTTGCCGGTGATTCGGGATCGCATCGTGGAGCCGTTAGATCTAAGTTAAATCGCAGTGCGTAGAGCATACCCATTCGCGTTTTAAGTGATCTATCGTGTGTCCGATCCAGATCTCACGGCTGCTATCAATCGACCTCTAACCGGCGCGGTGGCTACTTTGGCGGCGAAGTCCGCCGGGCGAGCCGTGATACAAGAAGCTAGAGGGACGTGGTAAGGCTCACCGAGATCGTTGACGCTGCTGATGCTCAAAGCGGTCTTGGGCCAAGGGGCGCCGGTCGCGTAATTCCTCGCCGGAGTTGGGAACAGCGGCGGACGGCTCTGCTCGTAGTCGAAGACGGTGCTATGGACCACGAGAAGACAAACGGAGGACTGGGTTAGACGCAGGTGATCATGTCGGAGCTATGAGCGTGAACAAGAGGGCTCGGGGCGGTCGAGGCTTACCGGGAAACGTTGCCGGAGAAGAAGCAGACTCGGCGGCGCTCTGTGCTTGTCGGAGTCGTCGCTACAGATCACCCTAAGGCGAAACAAAGGCACGATAAGATGCGGGCGACCATGGGGTTCATGTGAGCATGATCGAGAGGTGCTGGGGCGGACGGAATTCACCTGGAAGGTTCACGGAGAAACGGCAGACGCGTGGTGCTGTGGTCGTCGTTGTCGAGGCTCTAGGGTGCCTGCGGGTGAGCTGGTGCTACGGGGATTATCGCCAGGAGGTGTGGATCACGTGAAGATGGTCGAGGAGGCAAGGGGCAGTGGGGTTTCGTCGGAATTGTCACCGGAACATCGTCGGAGCAGTGGAGCTGGAGCTCGAAATTGGGGCAGTCTAAAGCGTGTCAGCGCGAGGCGTCAGAGGGGATTTATAGAGGATGCCCTGGCGTTTCCATCTGCGTGATCAAGGCGAGGTAAAGGCTCGGTGTTAAGGTGAATTAAGTCGGAGCAATCAACGGCAGAACGGGGGGGAAAGGAACGAGTCGCTGAGGAGGTTGAAGACGATGAACAGCTGTCTGTGGGGTCCTCCGTCGGGGAAAAGAAAGGAAGGAGGGGTCCACGGGTCATTCACTCAGTGGGTTTCTTTCTCGGTGCAGAAAAACGGTTCGGGGAGAGAAATAAGAGGAGGTGGGGTCTGTTGTCAGTGAGTGAGGGAGAGGGGGAAGTGGGTCCACGCAGCTGGATCGAGTGGGCTTTCGAGTGTAAAATGTTTTCTTCGGGAGGGAAGAAGTCTGGCCGGATCGGGCCTTAGTGGGCTCAAGCTGCTCTATTTTTTTGTCTAAACCTTTTTCTTTTTCTAATTCTTTTTCTGTTTTCAATTCAAACAATTAATTCAAACAATTCAAACAACACTCAAATCAATTCAAACAAGCACTCGACTTTACTTTGAATTTGGTTCTGTTTTTTCAACATAATCCAAATCTCAAAATAAAATATTATTTTTATTTAATTTAGGATCCATTTAATAATTAAATAGAATGGATCTTTAGTTATTAGTGTTTGATTTATTTAATAAAATTTCCATTTGAATTCCAATTATTTTCAAAACCAAACCAGAAGGTTTAATTTGAAAAATAAAAGAATACTTGGAGACTTATTTAAATAAATAAATAAGTTTTGGTGTTTTAATTAAAATGGGAAAGCCTTTACTTAAATAAAATTGGATATTTAAATCCTTATTTATTTTATTTAAATAATCCTTTACTCATTTTAATCAAAGCAAAACCTTTTAATAAAAGATTTCAATGTAGTAATAAAATACTTGGTGTTCATTTAAAATGGGAAAAGCTTTTACTTAAATAAAATTGGATATTTAAATCCTTATCATTTTATTTAAATAAACCTTTACTCATTTTATCAAAACAAAATATTTTATTTCAAAAGTTTGGCCAAAATTAATTTGGCTTATCTTTTCATTTGAAACCAAAGTCTTTTATTAAAAGATCTAAAACAGTGTTTCCAAAACAATTTATTTTCCTTTGATAAATGTTTTATCTTTATAAATCCCTTTAGGATTATTTGTTCACCAAAGGGTATGGGCTTGTGGGTAAGGGCTTTATTGGCTTTTGGAAATTCAATTTCCTTATCTTATTATATTCACAAGATTTTGTCTTTGGTTCCAATTTAAGTGAAACCAATCTCTATGGTCTTTCTTGATCCTTTGTGAATATTTGTTGATCAAATTTGGTATGGATCAAATCCATAGATTGGGAGATACTTTGGAAAATGATTTCCTTCCATTAGGGTTTAGGGTTTTTGATTTATTTTCCAGGTGTTCAAATTTCCAGATACATTCATTGAGGAATGCATTTCCCTTGATTTGGATTTTTGTTGAATTCAAACTTTGACCAAAGTTTGTTCAGGATGGGATTTTAAGTCTCCTTTTAGAAACAAAAGTTTCTTTTCACCCTGATTTTCAACAAAAATTTATTTTGTTTAATTTATTTTTCACATTACAAGATTTGGAAAATCTTGGGATGTGACAGGCTACCACCCTTAAAATAAATCTCGTCCCGAGATTTGGGGAGGCTAGGGTTACAAGTTGGCTCAAACAGCTAGGGTACTACCACCCTTAAAATTTTTCAAACTAAACTAGATCTTGGCTTGCTTGGAATCTTGGAAAACTTCTTCTTGGAAACTTCTGCTTAGTGTCCTTTGTTTCCATGCTTGACTCATGGGCCAAGGTTGAGATCCTTCATAGGCTTGTTTATCTTGTTCTTCATCTTTTCTGGACAATTGCTTGCATAGTGTCCCGGTTCCTTGCAATTGAAACAGTGGATATCTTGGAGTTCTCTACGTTGCTCTTGTGGACAAGTGGCTACATAGTGGCCTAGCTCTTTGCAGTTGTTGCACACTACTTGGCCGATCTCTTTATTCTTCGGGTTCTCTGGGCATCCACTGGGGTAGTGTCCCATTTCCTTACATTTACGACATTGCACGAGGCTCATGTCTTGCTTTGGTTTCTTGGGCTTCTTTGATCCTTTGAATTGGGTTGTCTTGTTTGGAGGTATAAGTGGTCCTTTTCCTTTGTCATCAACATTCTTGGCATACTTGGATCCTTCTTGTTTCCTTTGTTCAACAATAGCATAGATGGGGCATTGGATAGGGACATGGTCGTTTCCTTCACAAAAATAACAAGTAACTTGAGATGTGGGGCATTGGCCAACTAGATGTTCCTCTTCACAATTGGGGCATTGATCTTCATGCTCTTTGGAAGTATGATCCTTGTCTCCACAAATATTGCAAGCTGGGGCTCCATCTAGAATAATATTCTTATCATCCTTGTTGTCATACACTCTTTTGGGATAGTTTTCTTCCATGCTGATCATTTGATTAGTCACCTTAAGCATCAGTTGGGATTGTTCTTCCAAAACTTTTGCAAGGTAGGGTCTTTATCACTATTGTTGGCTATGAACTGAGCTGTTAGTTGGCTCAATTGGTGTTGGGTTGCTAGGAGTTCTCTCATGCTGTCAACTTGGTTATTGTTGATGTCATCATCCTTGATGCTGGAGTCTCTTGGAGAAGTCATCTGTTTGGGTTGGAGGGGATTAGATTAGGCAAAAGATTTCTAAGGGAATCAATCCTAATCACACACATCACAATTCACACAAGCAATGTGCAAGCAATCACAAACAAGCATTCCACTCAAACAATAAGTTTCAAGCACATACTTAGGCAACAAAATAATAATTTTTTTTTGTTACACCACATAAGTTGGTGTGTTTTGACTTAAACTAAATATGGTGGTCCATCTACATGGTTCACTTGTGATCTTTCCATCCTTCTTGGTTGATTCTTCTTGAATGAGATCTTTGTTTCCTTGGAGAATTCTTGTGTCTTGGTCACAAATCTTCAAAGTGTTCATGGTTTCTTCTAAGTTGTGTTTCCTTAGTCTTCAAATGAAATGTTACTCAAGACTTGTATTCTTTAGTGATATCCAAGTTGAAGTCCTTGGTGTACATGTTGAAGATGTTGAAGAAGTTGAAGTCATTAGAGTTGATGAAGTTGAAGAAGTCCTTTGCACATGGTGTAGTCTTTGGTCATAGGGTAGGCTTTTCCATCAAGTTCGAAATAGAAGGGAAGTAGAGTTGAAACCAAAAATGATTGAGGAAAGAGTTTACAAGATTGTTTTTGTAAATAAGTTTTGGAACAAAATACAACTCCTAATTTTTTAAGGGTTTTTGTCCAATCCTAGGGTTACAAATCCTACAGGCAACACAATGCTCTGATACCATTCCAGAAGGTCCCCAACCTTTAATAAGATTGAGTCCCTGTTTACAATGCTAGTCCCTGGATCATTAGCTAGCATCCACAGTTCAGATGTAATATCAAGAAACAAAGGTCATAATACAACTTTATAACCAGGAATAACATAATTTTATTACATCAAACATAGCTCATTGGCTATTTACATTACATTGCAGCGAATAACTATAGTCATGGGTCCTTCATCTTCAAAGTGCCACAGTGCATATGTTGGTTGTAGACTTGTAATCCTAATCAATCAATCCTTACTAAAATCAATCAAACCTGCAACATCATAAGTTACAGCCACAAGGGTCAATACATTTGAATTGTATTGGCAAGTGATACTTTGGTAGTATAGTGGAGTCTATCATCTATATGCATTTTGGCTAAGTGGAGTTGAGGCTTGCATTGCTCAAAATAGATTTTTCCTATCTTTTTGAAAACACTAAGTTTTTGTTTGGCAAAAACAAATTCCAAGGCATCTATCAATCAAAGACTGAAGATCCACTCAGGGCATCTATCAATCAAAGACTGAAGATTTGCTTGGCAAAAACAATTTCCCAATCTAAGATTTTGAGATCCTTGTACCAAGCCATCTCTCCATCAAAGATTGAAGAATTTCACACAACCCTTGTTCACCCACAAGTTTTAATTTAGAAATTGGAGTGATGAGATTCTTGACTGCTTCCATGTCTTGATGCTCAAATTGTCCTTTACCAGGGACATGGCTAAGTACTTAGGTTTTTACACTCTGCAGAGGTGGTGCACTTTACCCACAAGACTTGGTTTCCCAAGACAAAATCTTTCAAGCTTTCCTTAGACCAACATGGACGCTGCTCCAACCTATCAATCACTACCACCCACTGTCCATGTGGCTAAGTTCTTGCAACCTATATGATCATGGCAGAGCCCATATTGCCAAGTGGTTGCACTTGAAGCTTCTCAACATTTGACATCTCAAATCTCTTTGTTTCCTGGGTGGCCATCCACAAGTGAGATACACTAAGGTAAACCATAAAAATGGGCCTTGTGAACCACTCAACCAAAAACCACCATGCAAGTCCCATTCCACCCAGGAGATTCATTAACTTAGTTGTTTTGTTAAATAAAACACAAGTCCATAGACTTAGAAATTTTCATAGTGTGAATATATTCCACCCAAGTTTTCTATTAGCTAGGCTAAGCTTGGTAGTAATAGGATTCTTAACTAAGGAAAATCCTTCTAAGGATTCATTCTACTAGTTTTCCTATAGCAAGGTATATTCTTAGCAAAATAAAACCATGCAAGTTTTACTTAGCAAAACACTAATGCATAGTGAAAATAATGGGATAATGATGAAGCATCACTTGCCTTTTGGTAGAGGGTATAGGTTTACTCCTTGACCTTGCAACACTCACACTCAAGTCACTACAATCAATCAAGCAAGGCACAAACTCAATCTACCAATCAAAAAACACACATAAAATAACAAAGTCAAAGAAATGCATGCAAGCATGCCAAGCTTTGCTTTGTTTGCAAAAGTGGTTCCTAGTGGGTCATAGACATTTGGGTATATCTAAGTCATGCATAAGTATGCAAAGGTTGGTTCTATTGTAGGATGGTCTTCACTAGGCTTCTAAACTTTGTGAGTTCCAAATTGGTCATTTACCAAAATGGCAAAGTCATTTGCAAAAGGGTTTCTATTAGATTCCTAAACTTTGTAAGATCCAAATTGGTCATTTACCAAAGTGGCAAAGTTGTTAGCAAAAGGTTTCACCTCAAAACCATTTTCAAAACAAGGCACCTATTTGGTCATTTTATGTGGTGAAGAAATATGTCTACTAGGGTTTTAGTCTATAGGGTTCACCAAATGAGTTGCTATTGCAAAACTTGGTGTTTTGGGTCAGAGGTTTGGTCCAAAACATTTTCTCAAAGTTTTCTTTATGAAAGCATTTTCATAAACAAAACAAATAGTTTTAGTTAGCTAGAAATGGACTAAACTAATTAATCCATCCTATTCTTTTCCAAAACCATTTTCCAAACTATGGGTTGGTTCCTAGGGTCAGTAAGGTCACAACAAACCAATTTGCAAAGGTTTTAACCTAAGAATCATTTTAAATGATTTTTCTAATGTTAGCAAGCACATAAAAGAATCTACAAAATCAAACAAGCTAACAGATACTATTTGCTAAACTAAGGGTAGGTTTGGCTAGGGCTTGTCTTGCTGATTCCAACGACATCAAATTTGTAAAATTTGGACGTGTGGATCAAAAGATACATGGGTTTGAAAATGGCAAATAAATCTGTGTTCAAATTTCTTTTAAATGATCTAGTGCCACGCTATACCGTGATTGGCGGCACCGTTCGGCCGATCGGCATCGTGGAGCGTTAGATCTAAGTTAAATCGCATGCGCGTAGAGCATACCCATTCGCTTAAGTGATCTATCGTGGTGTGTCCGATCCGATCCTACGGCTGCTATCAATCGACCTCTAATCGGCGGCTAGCGGTGGCTACGGCGGGCGGGTCCGTCAATGCGAGCCGGTGATACAAGAAGCTAGAGGGACGTGGTAAGGCTCACCGAGATCGTTGGACGCTTTGGCGATGCTCAAAGCGGCTGTTGGCCAAGGCGCCGGGGTCGCGTAATTCCTCGCCGGAGTTGGGAACAAGCGACGGCTCGTCAGAGTCGAAGACGGTGCTATGGACCACGAAGACAAACGGAGGACCGGGTTAGACGCAGTGATCATGTCGAGCTATGAGCGTGAACAAGAGGGCTCGGGCGGTCGAGGCTTACCGAAACGTTGCCGGAGAAGAAGCAGACACGGAGGCGCTAAGTGCTTGTCGGAGTCGTCGCTACAGATCAACCTAAGGCGAAACAAAGGCACGATAAGATGCGGGCGACCATGGCGTACATCTTAGCATGATCGAGAGGTGCCGGGCGACGGAATTCACCGGAAGGTTCACGGAGAAACGGCAGACGCCGGTGGTGTGGTGGTCGCCGCTGTCGAGGCTCTAGGGTGCTCGGGTGAGCTGGTGCTACGGGATTATCGCCAGGAGGTGTGGATCACGTGAAGATGGTCGAGGAGGCAAGGGGCGGGGTTTCACGGAATTGTCACCGAACATCGTCGGAGCAAAGGAGCTGGAGCTCAAATTGGGGCGATCTAAAGCGTGTCGCACGAGGCGCCGAGGGGATTTATAGAGGATGCCTGGCGTTTCCATCTGCGTGATCAAGGCGAGGTAAAGGCTCGGCGTTAAGGTGAATTAAGTCGGAGCAATCAACGGCAGAACGGGGAAAGGAACGAAGTCGAGGAGGTTGAAGACGATGAACAGCCGTCTGTGGGGTCCTCCGTCGTGGGAAAAGAAAGGAAGGAGGGGTCCACGGTCATTCACTCTGGGTTTCTTTCTCGGCGTAAAAACGGTTCGGGAGAGAAATAAGAGGAGGTGGGGTCTGTCACGAGTGAGGGAGAGGGGAAGTGGGTCCACGCTCGTGATCGAGTGGGTCGGCCGAGTGTGTAAAATGTTTTCTTCGGGAGGGAAGAAGTCTGGCTGGATCGGGCCTTAGTGGCTGTTGGGCTGCTCTATATTTTTTTTCTGCTAAACCTTTTCTTTTCTAATTCTTTTCTGTTTTCAATTCAAACAATTAATTCAAACAATTTCAAACAACACTCAAATCAATTCAAACAATCACTAACTTCACTTTGAATTTGGTTCTGCTTGCAACATAATCCAAATCTCAAAATGAAATAATATTTTATTTATTTTAGGATCCATTTAATAATTAAATAAAATGGATCTTTAGTTATTAGGGTTTGTTTTATTTAATAAAATTTCCATTTGAAATCCAATTATTTTCAAAACCAAACCAGAAGGTTTAATTTGAAACATAAAGAATACTTGGAAACTTATTTAAATAAATAAATAAGTTTTGGTGTTTTAATTAAAATGGGAAAGCCTTTACTTAAATAAAATTGGATATTTAAATCCTTATTTATTTTATTTAAATAATCCTTTACTCATTTTAATCAAAGCAAAACCTTTTAATAAAAGATTTCAAAGTAGTAATAAAATACTTGGTGTTCATTTAAAATGGGAAAAGCTTTACTTAAATAAAATTGGATATTTAAATCCTTATCATTTTATTTAAATAAACCTTTACTCATTTTATCAAAACAAAATATTTTATTTCAAAAGTTTGGCCAAAATTAATTTGGCTTATCTTTTCATTTGAAACCAAAGTCTTTTATTAAAAGATCTAAAACAGTGTTTCCAAAACAATTTATTTTCCTTTGATAAATGTTTTATCTTTATAAATCCCTTTAGGATTATTTGTTCACCAAAGGGTATGGGCTTGTGGGTAAGGGCTTTATTGGCTTTTGGAAATTCAATTTCCTTATCTTATTATATTCACAAGATTTTGTCTTTGGTTCCAATTTAAGTGAAACCAATCTCTATGGTCTTTCTTGATCCTTTGTGAATATTTGTTGATCAAATTTGGTATGGATCAAATCCATAGATTGGGAGATACTTTGGAAAATGATTTCCTTCCATTAGGGTTTAGGGTTTTTGATTTATTTTCCAGGTGTTCAAATTTCCAGATACATTCATTGAGGAATGCATTTCCCTTGATTTGGATTTTGTTGAATTCAAACTTTGACCAAAGTTTGTTCAGGATGGGATTTTAAGTCTCCTTTTAGAAACAAAAGTTTCTTTTCACCCTGATTTTCAACAAAAATTTATTTTGTTTAATTTATTTTTCACATTACAAGATTTGGAAAATCTTGGGATGTGACAGCATCTCCTAGATTAGATCTTGGCTTTCCCTCTGTTCGCTTCCGTAGAAAATTTTGATTTACTATGTCACTAAACCCTTCAAATGGTATCGAGCTAGATCTATGCGTAGATGTGTTTCACGAGTAGAACGCAACATGGTTGTTGCGGGCGTTGATGTTTTCTCGCTGTGCCTCTTGTTTGTGTTCTTCTTATGGCGCGGGATAGTGAGATTGAAGCGGTCCAGGCCAACCTTACGCGACGTCGTTCGCGAGACCGGCTCCACACTTGACGTGTGGCTTGTACCATACATTCGGCTGGTGGGTGTCAGTTTCTCTCACTATAGTTGTCATGGGATTAACACCGGAGTTTGGCAACCATAATATCACCGTTGTGGCTTTCCGTAGGTAAGAATCGTTCTTAGCATCTACTCCCATGAGCCACGTAAAACATGCAACAACAAAGTAGAGGCGTCTAACTTGTTTTTGCAGGGAGTGTTTTCTGTGATATGGTATGGCCCAAGATGTGATGTGTATAATGTATGCGATGATCATGTTTTGTAATGTTTCACGACTTGCATGTCGATGAGTACACAACCGGCAGGAGCCATATGGTTGTCTTTATAATTGTGTATGACCTGCGAGTCAACTTCTTATACGCCATGTAATAGCTTTACTTTATCGCTAAGTAGTTAGCAATAGTTGTAGTTGCTATTCGTGGTGAAGGCAATCATGGTGAAGTGATGGAGATCATGCCGGAACGCACAAGATGGAGATCATTGCGCGAAGATTGGCTATACCATGTCACATAAAGTTATATGCATGTGATGTTTATCCTTTTATGTATCTTATTATGCTTAGATCGCGACGGTAGCATTATAAGATGATTCCTCACTTAAAGATCAAGATAAAAACTGTGTTCTCCCCGAGTATGCACCGCTAAAAGTTCGTCGTGTCCAAGCATCACGTGATGATCGGGTGCTATAGACTCTACGCTCACATACAACGGGTGCAAGCCAGTTTTGCACACGCGGAAATACTTGGGTCTAACTTGACGAGCCTAGCATGTACAGACATGGCCTCGGAACACATGAACCGAAAGGTTAAGCATGAGTCATATGAATGATATGATCGACACTTTGTTGTCCACCATTGAAGCCACATCTCTTCTCGTGAAGACCGGATTAGGTGTGGTGAATTTGGATCGTGTTCACTAAACAACTTGAGGGATGTTGAATTTAGTGGGAGTTCATCTAGTAATTTGATTAAGTTGAACTATTTATCATGAACATAGTCTAAATTGTACTTGCAAATACTATAGATCACATGGCCAAGTCCAACTTCAACTTCAATGTTTTTGCTGAGAAAGAAAAGCTTAGAAACAATGGGTCTAACTTCACCAACTGGTTCCGCAATCTAAGAATCATTCTGTCTGGCGGACAAAAGGACTATGTCCTTGAGAAAGCGTTAGGTAACCCCCGCAATCATGGCTACCGATGAGAGAGCTGTCTATCACCAAGCAAAGATGATTATGGTGTGATTAAGAGCACCATGTTGTTTGCTATGGAACCGAACTTCAAAATCGTTTTGAAAACTATCCTGCCCTTTGAGATTCTCAAGAGCTGAAAACCATGTTTTAGACTCAGCCCGTTCGAGAGATATGAGATCTCCGAGAAGTTCTTTAACCGCAAGATGGAGGAAGGAGTTCCGTTAGTGAGCACGCCATTAAGATGTCGGGCTACACTCAACGCCTTGAGCAACCGGATCGCAAGATTCCAGAGGAGCTCAAGATTGACAGGTTCTGCAATCACTCCTCCTAGCTACAAAAGTTTTGTAGTGACTCACAATCAGATTGGTTCCATCGATACGATCACCGAGCTCTTCGCAAAGTCAAGGCTGCGAGGTGGACATCAAGAAGGATAATCATGTGTTGATGGTCAACAAGCCCTCCTTTAAGAAAGGTAAGGAGCAAAGAAGCCCTTCAAGAAGGGCGGCAAGCGCTCGCCGAGAAGAAGCTCAAGTCTGGTCCTAAGCCGGACATCGAGTGCTTCTATTGCAAGGACAAGGGTCATCGGAAGCGAATCGTCCAAGTACTTAGCGGACAAGAAGGTCGGCACCATCGGAGGTATATTTGATATACATGTTATTGATGTTTTCCTTACTAGCCCTCGTTGTAGTGCACAGGTATTTGATACTGGTTCATTTGCTAATATTTGTAACTCAAACAGAGCTACGGAATAGACGACGGCCATAGGGATGAGGTGACGGCGCGCTGCTGGCAACGGATCAAGAGTTGATGTGATGGCCGTGTGACGCCTCCTTAGTTTTACCTTCGGATTAGTTTTAAACCTTAATAAATGTTATTATATGCCCTCGTTGAGCATGAACATTATTTCTGGATCGTGTTTATTGCAAGACGTTATTCATTTAAATCGGAGAATAATGGTTGTTCTATTTATATGAGTAACATCTTTTATGGTCATGCACCCTTGTGAATGGTTTATTTCTTCTAAATCTCGAAAGGGATGAAACACACATCCATAACATTGAGGCTAAGAGATGCAAAGTAGATAGTGATAATACTACTTATTTGTGGCAATCGCTGCTCAGGTCATATTGTTGTAAAGCGCATGAAGAAACTCCATTCGATGGACTTTTGGAGTCTCTTGATTTTGAATCATTTGACACATGCGAACCATGCCTTATGGGCAAGATGATCAAAACCCGTTCTCGGTATGATGGAGCGAGCAACGGACTTGTTGGAAATCATACATACCGATGTATGCGGACCGATGAGTGTTTCGACGCCATGGATATCGCTATTTTCTCACTTTTACCGATGACTTAAGTAGATATGGGTATATCTATTTAATGAAACATAAATCTGAAACGTTTGAAAAGTTCAAAGAATTTCAGAATGAAGTGGAGAACCATCGAATGTAAAGATTAAGTTTCTACGATCCGATCGTGGGGCGAATATTTGAGTTATGATTTTCTCACGCATCTTAAAGCAAGCGGAATTGTTTCAACTCACGCCACCCGAACACCACAAACAAGAATGGTGTGTCTGAACGGAATCGAACCCTATTAGATATGGTCCGATCGATGATGTCTCTTCTGATTTGCCGTTATCATTTTGGGGTTATGCATTAGAAACCGCTGCATTCACTTTAAATAGGGCTCCATCTAAACCGTTGAGACGACCGTATGAACCGTGGTTTGGTGCTAAACCTAAGTTGTCGTTTCTTAAAGTTTGGGGATGCAAGCTTACGCCAAGAAGTTGATGCCGGACAAGCTCGAACCCAAAGCGGAGAAGTGCGTCTTCATAGGATACCCTAAGGAAACTATTGGGTATACCTTCTATCACGTAACCAAGGCAAAGTGTTTGTCGTGAAGAACGGTTCCTTTCTTGAGAAGGAGTTTCTCTAAAGAAGTGAGTGGGAGGAAAGTAGAGCTAGACGAGGTTATTGAACCTTCTCTTGAATTGAGAGTAGCGCAAGACCTGAAATTGTTCCAAAGGCACCGCACAAACAATAGAGGAAGCTAATGACAAGGATCATGAAGCTTCGGACGATGCTTCTTGAGCGTCGCGGTCGACAAGGTCGTGCCCTCCCGAGTGGTACGGCAACTGTCTTGACTGTCTTATTAGTAGAAGGCAGCAAACCTATGAACTATGAGGAAGCGATGATGAGCCCAGACTCTGAGAAATGGCTAGAAGCCATGAAATCCGAATTGGGATCCATGAGCGAAAACCAAGTATGGACTTTGGTGGACCCTCCTAGCGACCGAAAGGCCATTGAGTGCAAATGGATCTTCAAGAAGAAAACGGACGCGGATGGTAATGTTACCGTCTATAAAGCACAGCTTGTTGCGAAGGTTTTCGACAAGTTCAAGGTGTTGACTACGATGAGACTTTCTCTCCGTGGCGATGTTTAAGTCCATTCGATTTTATTAGCAATTGCTGCGTTTCATGATTATGAAATATGGATGGATGTCAAGATCGCTTTCCTCAATGGCAACATTGATGAAGAGTTGTATATGATGCAACCCGAAGGTTTTGTCGATCCTAAGGATGCTGATAAAGTATGCAAACTTCAGCGTTCCATTTATGGACTGAAGCAAGCGTCTCGGAGTTGGAACCTTCGTTTTGATCAAGTGATCAAGAGATTTGGATTTGTTCCAAATTGCTATGAAGCTTGCATCTACAAGAAAGTGAGTGGGAGCTCGGTGACGCTTTCGTACTATATGTGGATGACATATTGATTATTGGAAATGACATCGACATGCTTAACGATGTGAAGAGTTATTTGAACAAGTGTTTTTCAATGAAAGACCTAGGTGAAGTCGCTTATATATTGGGCATCAAAATCTATAGAGATAGACAAAGACGGTAGCTTTAAGCCGGTACATACCTAGACAAAGTTCTAAAAGGTTCAGGATGGATAAGGCATTGAAAGGTTCAAAGGCCTATGTTGTCCGGAAGATATTGAGCAAGGCTCAAGTGTCCACCTACGTAAATGATAGGGAAGCTATGAGCAAAGTGCCTTATGCCTCGCCATAGGTTCCATCATGTATGCCATCTTGTGTACTAGACCGGATGTGTCCAATGCTCTTAGTTTGACGAAGCAGATATCAAAGTGATCCAGAGTGGAACATCGACAGCCGTGAAGAACATCCTAAGGTACCTAAATAGGACTAAAGAAATGTTCTTAGTCTATGGGGTGATGAACATTTGTCGTAAAGGTTACGTCGATGCTAGTTTCGACACCGACAAGGATGATTGTAAATCTCGCAGGATACGTGTATATTTTGAATGGAGGAGTGGAGTCGAGAAGCGCAAGCAAAGCGTGATCGCGGGATCTACAAGAGAAGCGGAATACATGGCTGCCGCAAGTGTCAAGTGAAGGAGTTTGGATCAAACTTCATCATCGAGCTTGGCGTGGTTCCAAGTGCATTGGACCCACTGGAGATATTATGTGACAACACCGGCGCCATAGCACTCGCTAAGGAACCAAGATATCATCCAAAGACCAAGCATATCAACACAAGTTTCATATAATCCGAGATTATATAGCGATGGAGATCAAGATCAGCAAAGTACATACAGATCTGAATGTCGCAGATCCATTGACTAAACCTCTTCCACGTAAAATATGATCAAGACCTCGTGCCATGGGTGTGAGATTGTTGCCAAATGTAAACTAGATTATTGACTCTAGTGCAAGTGGGAGACTGTTGAATTATGCCCTAGAGGCAATAATAAAGATGTTATTATTATAATTCTTGTTCATGATAAAGTTTATATTCCATGCTAGAATTGTATTAAGCGGAAACATTAATACTTGTGTGGTTTGTGAATAACGCCGTGTCCCTAGTACGCCTCTATGGACTAGCTCATTGATCAATGATGGTTAAGGTTTCCTAACCATAGACATGAGTTGTCAATTGATAATGAGACCATATCATTGGGAGAATGATATGGTGGACAGACCCAAACTAAGCAAAGCTATTAGATCGTTTCATCGTGTTCGTCTTTGCTAAGCTTTTCTCATGTCAAATATTGTATTCCTTAGACCATGAGATAATACAACTCCCTGGTATCGGAAGAAAGCTTTGAGGTCATCAAACGTCATCCTATGAGAGGGTGATCATAAAGGTGTCTCGTGTGATCGGAAAGTATCCATTGGGTTGTATGTATCGAGATGGAATTTGTCCCTCCCAAGTCGGAGAGATATACTTCGGGCCACTCGGTAATCGATATCAACACCGCTTGCAAGCATGTGGTTAAGCAGTTAATCACAAAGTGATATCGGATTACGGAACGAGTAAAATACTTGCTGTGAACGAGATTGAACTAGGTATGACGATACCGACGATCGAATCTCGGGCAAGTAAAATATCGCGAGACGAAGGGAATATATATATGGGATTGATTGAATCCTGGCATCGTGGTTCATCCGATATGATCATCTATGAATGTGTGGCAGTCAATATGGGTGCCTGCACCCGCTGATTATTGATAGAAGATCATGTCTCGCATATTCTTGAACTCATGGTCACACACTTAACGTGTCTCGACGCTAGGATAGATTGGATACTTGGTTTATGAATTTTGTTCGAGTCTGATGGGATCCGGGACATCACGAGAGGTTCCGGAGTGGTCCGGAGAATAAGATTCATATAAGGCAGTTTTTGGAGTTCGGAATTGTTCCGGATTAATCGGTATTGTACCGAAGCTTTAGAACCTTCCTAGGGGACCAACGTGGCCCCACCTTCCGGGAGGGGCATGGGCCTATGAGGGAGTGTCCTGGCAGACAATGGAGGGCACAAGGCCCCATAGGGCCCAGCCGATCCTAGATAAGTTTAAATCATTTAAACTAGAGATAAGATAGGGTTTCTAGAAGGGAGAGTTTAAATCGTTTAAACTAGAGATAGGCTTGGAGGATGGGCAAGGGCTGGCCGCACCCCCCTCTATATATAGAGGGCTGGTGCGCCCCCTCCCCCCAAAAACACACACCTTCCTCCAAACCCTGGTTGCCTTGCTGCCCTCCTCTCTCCCTCCCGACTGTTTGTAGGCGAAGCCCTGCTGCAGAAATTCTCCACCATATACACCACGCCGTCGTGTTGTAGATCCAATCTATCTCTCCACCCTACTTGCTGGTCCGAGGAAGGAGGAGACGTCGAGGTGCTGCACGTGTGCATCTCACGGAGGCACCGCCACTTGTGGTGCTAGATCGGATCGGATCGCGAGGAGGAGAAGCGACTACATCACCCACGTTCCGGCGAACATTCCATTGCATGCGAATCTTCAAGGGTATGAAGATCTAATCCAATCTCTCTCGTTGTTTGCATCTCCTAGATTAGATCTTGGCTTTCCCTCTGTTCGCTTCCGTAGAAAATTTTGATTTACTATGCTGCGAAACCCTTCAGATCCATATGTGGTTTTTGGAAAAGAACACACATGCAATGAACACTGGTGGATCCATGTGTGGTTTGTGGAAATAACACACATGCAATGATCACTGGTTGATCCATAAGTGGTTTGTGGAAAAGAACACACATGCAATGACCATTGGTTGGTCCATGTGTGGTTTGTGGATAGAACACACATACAATGACTCTAGTCGGTCCATATGTGGTTTGTGAAAAGAACACATATGCAATGACCACTGGCTGCTCCATATGTGGTTTGTGGAAAAGAAAACACATGCAATGAACACTGGTGGATCCATAAGTGGTTTGTGGAAAGAACACAAATGTAGTGACCACTGGTTGATCCATATGTGGTTTGTGGAAAGAACACACATGCAGTGAACACTGGTGGATCCATATGTTGTTTGTGAAAAGAACACACACGCAATGACTCTAGTGCTGGTTTTAGTATAAGAACACACATGCAATGACTCTAGTGGGTCCAGATGTAGTTTGTGAAAAGAACACACATGCAATGCCACTGGTTGATCCATAAGTGGTTTGTGGAAAGAACACATATGCAATGGCCATTGGTTGATCCATAAGTGGTTTGTGGAAAGAACACACATGCAATGACCACTAGTTGATCCATAAGTGGTTTGTGGAAAGAACACACATGTTGTGACAACTGGTGGATCCATATGTTGTTTGTGAAAAGAAAACACATGCAATGAACACTGGTGGATCCATAAGTGGTTTGTGGAAAGAACACACATGCAATGACTATAGTGCTAGTTTTAGTATAAGAACACACATGCAATGACTCTAATGGATCCATATGTGGTTTGTGAAAAGAAGACACATGCAATGACCACTTGTTGATCCATGTGTGGTTTGTGGAAAGAACACACATGCAATGACACTGCTTGATCCATGTGTGGTTTGTGGAAAAGAACACATATGCAATGACCACTAGTTGATCCATGTGTGGTTTGTGAAAAGAACACACATGCAATGACCACTGGTTGATCCATATGTGGTTTGTGGAAAGAACACACATGCAATGACACAGCTTGATCCATGTGTAGTTTGTGGAAAAGAACACACATGCAATGACCACTGGTTGATCCATGTCTAGTTTTTGGAAAGATACCACATGCAATGACTCTAGTGGTTGATCCATGTGTGGTTTGTGGAAATAACACACATGCAATGACTCTAGTGGTTGATCCATGTGTGGTTTGTGGAAATAACACACATGCAATAACTCTAATGGAGCCATAAGTGGTTTGTGGAAAAGAACACACATGCAATGACCGCAGGTTGATCCATATGTGGTTTGTGGAAAGAACACACATGCAATGACACTGGTTGATCCATGTGTGGTTTGTGAATATAACACACATGCAATGCCACTGGTTGATGCATGTGTGGTTTGTGGATAGAACACACATGCAATGACCACTGGTTGATCCATAAGTGGTTTGTGGAAAAGAACACACATGCAATGACCACTGGTTGATGCATGTGTGGTTTGTGGAAAAGAACACACATGCAATGACCACTTGTTGATCCATGTGTGGTTTGTGGAAAGAACACACATGCAATGACTCTAGTGCTGGTTTTAGTATAAGAACACACATGTAATGACTCTAGTGGGTCCACATGTGGTTTGTGAAAAGAACACACATGCAATGACCACTAGTTGATCCATGTGTGGTTTGTGGAAAAGAACACACATGCAATGACCACTTGTTGATCCATGTGTGGTTTGTGGAAAGAACACACATGCAATGATAGTGGTGGATCCATGTGTGGTTTGTGAAAAGAACACACATGCAATGACTCTAGTGTTGGTTTTAGTATATGAACACACATGCAATGACTCTAGTGGGTTCACATGTGGTTTTTGAAAAGAACACACATGCAATGACCACTGGTTGATCCATATGTGGTTTGTGGAAAGAACACACAGGCAATGACACTGCTTGATCCATGTGTGGTTTGTGGAAAAGAACACACATGCAATGACCACTCGTTGATCCATGTGTGGTTTGTGGAAAGAACACACATGCAATGACCACTGGTTGATCCATATGTGGTTTGTGGAAAAGAACACACATGAAATGAACACTAGTGGATCCATAAGTGGTTTGTGGAAAGAACACACATGCAATGACCACTAGTTGATCCATAGGTGCTTTGTGGAAAGAACACACATGCAGTGAACACTGGTGGATCCATATGTTGTTTGTGAAAAGAACACACATGCAATGACTCTAGTGCTGGATTTAGTATAAGAACATACATGCAATGAATCTAGTGGGTCCACATGTAGTTTGTGAAAAGAACACACATGTAATGCCACTGGTTGATCTATAAGTGGTTTGTGGAAAGAACACACATGCAATGTCCACTAGTTAATCCATAAGTGGTTTGTGGAAAGAACACACATGCAATGACCACTGGTTGATCCATAAGTGGTTTGTGGAAAGAACACACATTCAGTGACCACTGGTGGATCCATATGTTGTTTGTGAAAAGAACAAACATGCAATGAACACTGGTGGATCCATGAGTGGTTTATGGAAAGAACACACATGCAATGAGTCTAATGGATCCATATGTGGTTTGTGAAAAGAACACACATGCAATGACCACTTGTTGATCCATGTGTGGTATGTGGAAAGAACACACATGCAATGACAGTGGTGGATCCATGTGTGGTTTATGAAAAGAACACACATGCAATGACTCTAGTGTTGATTTAAGTATAAGAACACACGTGCAATGACTCTAGTGGGTTCACATGTGGTTTGTGAAAAGAACACACATGTAATGACCACTAGTTGATCCATACGTGGTTTGTGGAAAAGAACACACATGCAATGACCACTAGTTGATCCATGTGTGGTTTGTGGAAAGAACACATATGCAATGACCACTAGTTGATCCATGTGTGGTTTGTGGAAAAGAACACACATGTAATAACCACTGGTTGATTCATATGTGGTTTGTGGAAAGAACACACATGCAATGACCACTAGTTGATCCATGTGTGGTTTGTGCAAAGAACACACATGCAATGCCACCGGTTGACCCATAAGTGGTTTGTGGAAAAGAACACACATTCAGTGACCACTGGTGGATCCATATGTTGTTTGTGAAAAGAACAAACATGCAATGAACACTGGTGGATCCATGAGTGGTTTATGGAAAGAACACACATGCAATGAGTCTAATGGATCCATATGTGGTTTGTGAAAAGAACACACATGCAATGTCCACTTGTTGATCCATGTGTGGTATGTGGAAAGAACACACATGCAATGACAGTGGTGGATCCATGTGTGGTTTATGAAAAGAACACACATGCAATGACTCTAGTGTTGATTTAAGTATAAGAACACACGTGCAATGACTCTAGTGGGTTCACATGTGGTTTGTGAAAAGAACACACATGCAATGACCACTAGTTGATCCATACGTGGTTTGTGGAAAAGAACACACATGCAATGACCACTAGTTGATCCATGTGTGGTTTGTGGAAAGAACACATATGCAATGACCACTAGTTGATCCATGTGTGGTTTGTGGAAAAGAACACACATGTAATAACCACTGGTTGATTCATATGTGGTTTGTGGAAAGAACACACATGCAATGACCACTAGTTGATCCATGTGTGGTTTGTGCAAAGAACACACATGCAATGCCACCGGTTGACCCATAAGTGGTTTGTGGAAAAGAACACACATGCAATGACCACTGGTTGATCCATAAGTGGTTTGTGGAAAGAACACACATGCAATGAACACTGGTGGATCCATAAGTGGTTTGTGGAAAGAACACGCATGCAATGACTCTAGTGCTGGTTTTAGTATAAGAACACACAAGCAATGACTCTTGTGGGTCCATATGTGATTTGTGGAAAGAACACACATGCAATGACACTAGTTGATCCATGTGTGGTTTGTGGAAAGAACACACATGCAATGACTCTAGTGGTTGATCCATGTGTGGTTTGTGGAAATAACACACATGCAATGACTCTAGTGGTTGATACATGTGTGGTTTGTGGAAATAACACACATGCAATGACTCTAATGGATCCATAAGTGGTTTGTGGAAAAGAACACACAGATAATCAAAACTGGTTGATCCATATGTGGTTTGTGGAAAGAACACACATGCAATGACACTGGTTGATCCATGCGTGTTTTTTTTTGGAAAGAAAACACATGCAATGCCACTGGTTGATCCATGTGTGGTTTGTGGATAGAACACACATGCAATGACTCTAGTGCTAGTTTTAGTATAAGAACACACATACAATGACTCTAGTGGGTCCAAATGTAGTTTGTGAAAAGAACACACATGCAATGACCACTGGTTGATCCATCAGTTGTTTGTGGAAAAGAACACACATCCAATGAGTCTAGTGGATCCATGTGTGGTTTGTGGAAAAGAACACACATGCAATGAGTCTAGTGCTGGTTTTAGTATAAGAACACACATGTAATGACTCTAGTGGGTCCACATGTGGTTTGTGAAAAGAACACACATGCAATGACCACTGGTTGATCCATATGTGGTTTTTGGAAAAGAACACACATGCAATGAACACTGGTGGATCCATGTGTGGTTTGTGGAAAGAACACACATGCAATGACCACTGGTTGATCCATAAGTGGTTTGTGGAAAAGAACACACATGCAATGACCACTGGTTGATCCATGTGTGGTTTGTGGATAGAACACACATCCAATGACTCTAGTCGGTCCATATGTGGTTTGTGAAAAGAACACATATGCAATGACCACTGGTTGCTCCATATGTGGTTTGTGGAAAATAAAACACATGCAATGAACACTGGTGGATCCATAAGTGGTTTGTGGAAAGAACACACATGAAGTGACCACTGGTTGATCCATATCTGGTTTGTGGAAAGAACACACATGCAATGAACACTGGTTTATCCATATGTTGTTTGTGAAAAGAACACACACGCAATGACTCTAGTGCTGGTTTTAGTATAGGAACACACATGCAATGACTCTAGTGGGTCCAGATGTAGTTTGTGAAAAGAACACACATGCAATGCCACTGGTTGATCCATAAGTGGTTTGTGGAAAGAACACACATGCAATGGCCATTGGTTGATCCATAAGTGGTTTGTGGAAAGAACACACATGCAATGACCACTAGTTGATCCATAAGTAGTTTGTGGAAAGAACACACATGTAGTGACCACTAGTGGATCCATATGTTGTTTGTGAAAAGAAAACACATGCAATGAACACTGGTGGATCCATAAGTGGTTTGTGGAAAGAACACACATGCAATGACTCTAGTGCTAGTTTTAGTATAAGAACACACATGCAATGACTCTAATGGATCCATTTGTGGTTTGTGAAAAGAACACACATGTAATGACCACTTGTTGATCCATGTGTGGTTTGTGGAAAGAACACACATGCAACGACACTTCTTGATCCATGTGTGGTTTGTGGAAAAGAACACATATGCAATGACCACTAGTTGATCCATGTGTGGTTGGTGAAAAGAACACACATGCAATGTCCACTGGTTGATCCATATGTGGTTTGTGGAAAGAACACACATGCAATGACACTGCTTGATCCATGTGTAGTTTGTGGAAAAGAACACACATGCAATGACCACTGGTTGATCCATGTGTGGTTTTTGGAAAGAACACACATGTAATGACTCTAGTGTTTGATCCATGTGTGGTTTGTGGAAATAACACACATGCAATGACTCTAGTGGTTCATCCATGTGTGGTTTGTGGAAATAACACACATGCAATGACTCTAATGGATCCATAAGTGGTTTGTGGAAAAGAACACACATGCAATAACCACAGGTTGATCCATATGTGGTTTGTGGAAAGAACACACATGCAATGACACTGGTTGATCCATGTGTGGTTTGTGAAAATAACACACATGCAATGCCACTGGTTGATGCATGTGTGGATTGTGGATAGAACACACATGCAATGACCACTAGTTGATCCATAAGTGGTTTGTGGAAAAGAACACACATGCAATGACCACTGGTTGATCCATGTGTGGTTTGTGGAAAAGAACACACATGCAATGACCACTGGTTGATCCATGTGTGGTTTGTGGAAAGAACACACATGCAATGACTCTAGTGCTGGTTTTAGTATAAGAACACACATGCAATGACTCTAGTGGGTCCACATGTGGTTTGTGAAAAGAACACACATGCAATGACCACTAGTTGATCCATGTGTGGTTTGTGGAAAAGAACACACATGCAATGACCACTTGTTGATCCATGTGTGGTTTGTGGAAAGAACACACATGCAATGACAGTGGTGGATCCATGTGTGGTTTGTGAAAAGAACACACATGCAATGACTCTAGTGTTGGTTTTAGTATAAGAACACACATGCAATGACTCTGGTGGGTTCACATGTGGTTTGCGAAAAGAACACACATGCAATGACCACTGGTTGATCCATATGTGGTTTGTGGAAAGAACACACATGCAATGACACGGCTTGATCCATGTGTGGTTTGTGGAAAAGAACACACATGCAATGACCACTAGTTGATCCATGTGTGGTTTGTGGAAACAAAACACATGCAATGACCACTAGTTGATCCATATGTGGTTTGTGGAAAAGAACACACATGCAATGAACACAAGTGGATCCATAAGTGGTTTGTGGAAAGAACACATATGCAATGACCACTAGTTGATCAATATGTGCTTTGTGGAAAGAACACACATGCAGTGAACACTGGTGGATCCCTATGTTGTTTGTGAAAAGAACACACATGCAATCAATCTAGTGCTGGATTTAGTATAAGAACACACATGCAATGACTCTAGTGGGTCCACATGTAGTTTGTGAAAAGAACACACATGTAATGCCACTGGTTGATCTATAAGTGGTTTGTGGAAAGAACACACATGCAATGGCCACTGGTTGATCCATAAGTGGTTTGTGGAAAGAACACACATGCAATGACCACTGGTTGATCCATAAGTGGTTTGTGGAAAGAACACACATGCAATGAACACTGGTGGATCCATAAGTGGTTTGTGGAAAGAATACACATGCAATGACTCTAGTGCTAGTTTTAGTATAAGAACACACATGCAATGAGTCTAATGGATCCATATGTGGTTTGTGAAAACAACACACATGCAATGACCACTTGTTGATCCATGTGTGGAATTTTCAAAGAACACACATGCAATGACAGTGGTGGATCCATGTGTGGTTTGTGAAAATAACACACATGCAATGACTCTAGTGTTGGTTTTAGTATAAGAGCACACATGCAATGACTCTAGTGGTTGATCCATGTGTGGTTTGTGGAAATAACACACATGCAATGACTCTAGTGGTTGATACATGTGTGGTTTGTGGAAATAACACACATGCAATGACTCTAATGGATCCATAAGTGGTTTGTGGAAAAGAACACACAGATAATCAAAACTGGTTGATCCATATGTGGTTTGTGGAAAGAACACACATGCAATGACACTGGTTGATCCATGCGTGTTTTTTTTTGGAAAGAAAACACATGCAATGCCACTGGTTGATCCATGTGTGGTTTGTGGATAGAACACACATGCAATGACTCTAGTGCTAGTTTTAGTATAAGAACACACATACAATGACTCTAGTGGGTCCAAATGTAGTTTGTGAAAAGAACACACATGCAATGACCACTGGTTGATCCATCAGTTGTTTGTGGAAAAGAACACACATCCAATGAGTCTAGTGGATCCATGTGTGGTTTGTGGAAAAGAACACACATGCAATGAGTCTAGTGCTGGTTTTAGTATAAGAACACACATGTAATGACTCTAGTGGGTCCACATGTGGTTTGTGAAAAGAACACACATGCAATGACCACTGGTTGATCCATATGTGGTTTTTGGAAAAGAACACACATGCAATGAACACTGGTGGATCCATGTGTGGTTTGTGGAAAGAACACACATGCAATGACCACTGGTTGATCCATAAGTGGTTTGTGGAAAAGAACACACATGCAATGACCACTGGTTGATCCATGTGTGGTTTGTGGATAGAACACACATCCAATGACTCTAGTCGGTCCATATGTGGTTTGTGAAAAGAACACATATGCAATGACCACTGGTTGCTCCATATGTGGTTTGTGGAAAATAAAACACATGCAATGAACACTGGTGGATCCATAAGTGGTTTGTGGAAAGAACACACATGAAGTGACCACTGGTTGATCCATATCTGGTTTGTGGAAAGAACACACATGCAAGAAACACTGGTTTATCCATATGTTGTTTGTGAAAAGAACACACACGCAATGACTCTAGTGCTGGTTTTAGTATAGGAACACACATGCAATGACTCTAGTGGGTCCAGATGTAGTTTGTGAAAAGAACACACATGCAATGCCACTGGTTGATCCATAAGTGGTTTGTGGAAAGAACACACATGCAATGGCCATTGGTTGATCCATAAGTGGTTTGTGGAAAGAACACACATGCAATGACCACTAGTTGATCCATAAGTAGTTTGTGGAAAGAACACACATGTAGTGACCACTAGTGGATCCATATGTTGTTTGTGAAAAGAAAACACATGCAATGAACACTGGTGGATCCATAAGTGGTTTGTGGAAAGAACACACATGCAATGACTCTAGTGCTAGTTTTAGTATAAGAACACACATGCAATGACTCTAATGGATCCATTTGTGGTTTGTGAAAAGAACACACATGTAATGACCACTTGTTGATCCATGTGTGGTTTGTGGAAAGAACACACATGCAACGACACTTCTTGATCCATGTGTGGTTTGTGGAAAAGAACACATATGCAATGACCACTAGTTGATCCATGTGTGGTTGGTGAAAAGAACACACATGCAATGACCACTGGTTGATCCATATGTGGTTTGTGGAAAGAACACACATGCAATGACACTGCTTGATCCATGTGTAGTTTGTGGAAAAGAACACACATGCAATGACCACTGGTTGATCCATGTGTGGTTTTTGGAAAGAACACACATGTAATGACTCTAGTGTTTGATCCATGTGTGGTTTGTGGAAATAACACACATGCAATGACTCTAGTGGTTCATCCATGTGTGGTTTGTGGAAATAACACACATGCAATGACTCTAATGGATCCATAAGTGGTTTGTGGAAAAGAACACACATGCAATAACCACAGGTTGATCCATATGTGGTTTGTGGAAAGAACACACATGCAATGACACTGGTTGATCCATGTGTGGTTTGTGAAAATAACACACATGCAATGCCACTGGTTGATGCATGTGTGGATTGTGGATAGAACACACATGCAATGACCACTAGTTGATCCATAAGTGGTTTGTGGAAAAGAACACACATGCAATGACCACTGGTTGATCCATGTGTGGTTTGTGGAAAAGAACACACATGGAATGACCACTGGTTGATCCATGTGTGGTTTGTGGAAAGAACACACATGCAATGACTCTAGTGCTGGTTTTAGTATAAGAACACACATGCAATGACTCTAGTGGGTCCACATGTGGTTTGTGAAAAGAACACACATGCAATGACCACTAGTTGATCCATGTGTGGTTTGTGGAAAAGAACACACATGCAATGACCACTTGTTGATCCATGTGTGGTTTGTGGAAAGAACACACATGCAATGATAGTGGTGGATCCATGTGTGGTTTGTGAAAAGAACACACATGCAATGACTCTAGTGTTGGTTTTAGTATAAGAACACACGTGCAATGACTCTGGTGGGTTCACATGTGGTTTGCGAAAAGAACACACATGCAATGACCACTGGTTGATCCATATGTGGTTTGTGGAAAGAACACACATGCAATGACACGGCTTGATCCATGTGTGGTTTGTGGAAAAGAACACACATGCAATGACCACTAGTTGATCCATGTGTGGTTTGTGGAAACAAAACACATGCAATGACCACTGGTTGATCCATATGTGGTTTGTGGAAAAGAACACACATGCAATGAACACAAGTGGATCCATAAGTGGTTTGTGGAAAGAACACATATGCAATGACCACTAGTTGATCAATATGTGCTTTGTGGAAAGAACACACATGAAGTGAACACTGGTGGATCCATATGTTGTTTGTGAAAAGAACACACATGCAATGAATCTAGTGCTGGATTTAGTATAAGAACACACATGCAATGACTCTAGTGGGTCCACATGTAGTTTGTGAAAAGAACACACATGTAATGCCACTGGTTGATCTATAAGTGGTTTGTGGAAAGAACACACATGCAATGGCCACTGGTTGATCCATAAGTGGTTTGTGGAAAGAACACACATGCAATGACCACTGGTTGATCCATAAGTGGTTTGTGGAAAGAACACACATGCAGTGACCACTGGTGGATCCATATGTTGTTTGTGAAAAGAACACACATGCAATGAACACTGGTGGATCCATAAGTGGTTTGTGGAAAGAATACACATGCAATGACTCTAGTGCTAGTTTTAGTATAAGAACACACATGCAATGAGTCTAATGGATCCATATGTGGTTTGTGAAAACAACACACATGCAATGACCACTTGTTGATCCATGTGTGGAATTTGCAAAGAACACACATGCAATGACAGTGGTGGATCCATGTGTGGTTTGTGAAAATAACACACATGCAATGACTCTAGTGTTGGTTTTAGTATAAGAGCACACATGCAATGACTCTAGTGGGTTCACATGTGGTTTGTGAAAAGAACACACATGCAATGACCACTGGTTGATCCATATGTGGTTTGTGGAAAGAACACACATGCAATGACACTGCTTGATCCATGTGTGGTTTTTGGAAAAGAACACACATGAAATGACCACTGGTTGATCCATGTGTGGTTTGTGGAAAGAACACACATGCAATGATCACTGGTTGATCCATATGTGGTTTGTTGAAAAGAACACACATGCAATGACCACGGGTTGATCCATCTGTGGTTTGTGGAAAGAACACACATGCAATGACCACTGGTTGATCCATGTGTGGTTTGTGAAAAGAACACACATGCAATGCCACTGGTTGATCCATAAGTGGTTTGTGGAAAAGAACACACATGCAATGACCACTGGTTGATCCATAAGTGGTTTGTGGAAAGAACACACATGCAATGAACACTGGTGGATCCATAAGTGGTTTGTGGAAAGAACACGCATGCAATGACTCTAGTGCTGGTTTTAGTATAAGAACACACAAGCAATGACTCTAGTGGGTCCATATGTGATTTGTGGAAAGAACACACATGCAATGCCACTAGTTGATCCATGTGTGGTTTGTGGAAAGAACACACATGCAATGAATCTAGTGGTTGATCCATGTGTGGTTTGTGGAAACAACACACATGCAATGACTCTAGTGGTTGATACATGTGTGGTTTGTGGAAATAGCACACATGCAATGACTCTAATGGATCCATAAGTGGTTTGTGGAAAAGAATACACAGGCAATGAAAACTGGTTGATCCATATGTGGTTTGTGGAAAGAACACACATGCAATGACACTGGTTGACCCATGCGTGGTTTGTGGAAAGAACACACATGCAATGCCACTGGTTGATCCATGTGTGGTTTGTGGATAGAACACACATGCAATGACTCTAGTACTAGTTTTAGTATAAGAACACACATACAATGACTCTAGTGGGTCCAAATGTAGTTTGTGAAAATAACACACATGCAATGACCACTGGTTGATCCATCAGTTGTTTGTGGAAAAGAACACACATCCAATTAGTTGTTTGGGCTTGCCCGTACGAGATCCTAATCACTTCGATCAAGTGCCCCTCTGCAAGGTGGACGACGAGCTCTGCCGGCGGGCCGGTGTAGTTGCAGCCCGGCTCCATGCAGGAGCACGCGTCGTGCGGGCACGCGAGCTCGTGGTAGGAGTAACGCGAAAAGCATCCTGGTGGGAGCACACGAACGCTGGAGCAGCGCGCGAGGATCTCTAGATTCTTGGGCTGCAACATCTACCACATATGAATTTTGTCGAGAAATCGGAAAAAAGATCAGCAGTTAGATTGACGAATAGCAGGAATATATAGGATAAGTTCAAAAGCTTGTAAAATGATTTCTTAGCATGAAGGTAGCGACCGGAGAATTGGCGGATGTCGTCAGCTTGCGGCTACGGCAGGATGGAAGTGAAGTGGGGAAAGTGGCTTCGAGGGGAAGAAAGAGAAGTACGGGGAGGAAGAGAAGTAACGGGTACGTGACACTGGGATATGGCCCACTGAACTCGTGAGTCGTAACACTCGCAACATGCGGTTGTCGAACAAGCGTGGCCAATCATGCCGCAGAACAGCCTACTCGAGGATCGCTCTCGTGAAGACCATCCCAATCGTCCAAGTGCCCCAATCGAACGGTATGTAACAATCAACAAGCAGAACAACTGTGTTATGGCGTGCCTTTTAGAAGACTCGGTCTAATGGTGGATCCATTGGGGGGCAGTGCTAGTTTTAGTATAAGAACAAACATGCAATGACTCAAATAGATCCATATGTGGTTTGTGGAAAGAACACACATGCAATGACACTGGTTGATCCATGTGTGGTTTGTGGAAAGAACACACATGCAATGACTCTAGTGGTTGATCCATGTGTGGTTTGTGGAAAGAACACACATGCAATGACCACTGGTTGATCCATATGTGGTTTGTGGAAACAACACACATTCAATGACACTACTTGATCCATGTGTGGTTTGTGCAAAAGAACACACATACAATGACCACTGGTTGATCCATGTGTGGTTTGTGGAAAGAGCACACATGCAATGACCACTGGTTGATCCATGTGTGGTTTGTGGAAAAGAACACACATGCAATGACCACCGGTTGATCCATATGTGGTTTGTGGAAAGAACACACATGCAATGACCACTGGTTGATCCATGTGTGGTTTGTGAAAAGAACACACATGTAATGACTCTAGTGCTAGTTTTAGTATAAGAACACACATGCAATGACCACTGGTTGATCCATATGTGGTTTTTGGAAAAGAACACACATGCAATGAACACTGGTGGATCCATGTGTGGTTTGTGGAAAAGAACACACATGCAATGACCACTGCTTGATCCATAAGTGGTTTGCGGAAAAGAATACACATGCAATGAACACTGGTTGATCCATATGTGGTTTGTGAAAAGAACACACATGCAGTGACCACTGGTGGATCCATATGTTGTTTGTGAAAATAACACACATGCAATGAACACTGCTTGATCCATGTGTGGTTTATGGAAATGTGATGACCTCGGATCAATAAGGATCCTAAGTCCCTGTGATTAACATGCTAGTCCCTGGATCAATAGCTAGCACTTCACGATGAAATATCATGTAAAACACAAGTCATTATTACACGAATAATCCAGAGTATATTTATTACAACTTGCATAGCTTATAGCTAGCTCGAAATAAAACAGCGGAAACTAAGTAAAACTTGAGTCCATCAACGCCTCAGGCTAGCTGCGTGAAGACCCGCGATCCCTACGCACCTTTCAATCTTCGGATTCTGCACATAAGACGTGCAGCCAACAAGTTGGGTCAATACTTTGAATGTATTGGCAAATTACACCAAGGAAAGAGTAAGACTATCTCTACATGCAAGGCTAAGAGTAGGCTCTGGGGTTCATTTGCGTAAAGCCAATTTTATCAATGTAATAAGAAAAGAGGTAGAAAGTTTTCCCTACTTTCCAAACTTTGATATATAGTATAGGGTCGAATGGAACACGTGGATATTACTCACCACGTGCCCAAATCAACCTAGCACTTGGATATTACGCACCAAGTTCCCAAAATCCCACCCAATGGCGATATTACTCACGCCTTGGGGTTTGTAAAACGTTAAGTTTGGAAAAGAGAGAGGAAGATCTTTCAGAGCTCCATCCTTCAGACGCTCAAAGTTGTTAC
The DNA here is from genome assembly GCA_023614405.1 of Avena insularis. Classification (NCBI taxonomy): domain Eukaryota; kingdom Viridiplantae; phylum Streptophyta; class Magnoliopsida; order Poales; family Poaceae; genus Avena; species Avena insularis. The sequence goes on along the minus strand of CM042690.1, from coordinate 160,312,334 downwards.
ATTTCCGTGAACACGGTGATCGATCAGATTGCAATACTCTCGAGAGGTTGTGCACTTTCCCCACAATCCATGATCAAGTCTTTTACAGACAAGACCATGGCGAAGCCTTCCCTTAGTAGCCCCTCTACCAGCTGGATCCAACCGTGCCAAGAACCTCCAAATGTTGGTACCCCGGTGAGGTTTCCCACTAAGTACTAAGCCAAGACAGAGCCCATATGTATTGTGGTTGCACTGGAAGCTTCTGAATTCTGAAACGTGGCAGACTTCTTTGATTCCTGGGCGGCCGTCCTCCACCAAATATCCACTCGTTGTCCTGTCAACCATTCCGCCCAGAAGAAAACTTAGTTTTATTTTGAAGGGGGTTTTGAGAAGAAAAGTTTGCTTGAGAGAGCTCTCATACTTAGAAAATTTTGAGTCTTTCGAACCCCCCAACGGTACTTAGCATATATATAGCATAGCAAGCAATACTTAGCAAGACAGGGAACCTAATAGGATGGAAAATTCTAAGCATAGAATTACTCATGGCAAACTACAAAACCGCACTTGCAAAAATTGTACTAAGAAAAACTACTAAAAACCTACACATGCATACTACAAGATTTGAAGAGCAAAACATGCATACTCAAAAACTGGGACATAAACATGAACAAGTGGTGTAACCTGCCTTCATCTGAGCAGCAATCTACACAACAATACTCCTCGGCGCACTCCGAGCAATCTAACGAAACAAACATGGATCCAATCACAATTGCACAAAACAAAGTCACGAAGACGAATATGCATGCATGCAACATGGTAATATGCAAGGATGGATTTGATTTTGACCAAGGGTTTTAACCAGGGGTGTTGTTGAGTTGGGGATGTCATTAGAATCGATTCCCCACAGATTTGAAGTATTTTGGGTTAAACCCTAATTATCCAAGCTTAAAACTAGATCTACAACTCCAATCTATCTAGAGACATATATGAACACCCTAAGCATGAATAGACAATTTTCTACATAAGGTCTCGCCGATACAAAGCCAAGGCAACAAGAATCAACTAAAACGAAGCTACGGATAATTTTCTAGAATTTAAATACTCTAATCTAAACTTTAAATCCTACTGCAAGATTGCTGTTGCAAAACAGTAATATTATTGTAGATCTGTGTTCTACTCGAAAATATGAATCCAACAGTATATTATACGCAATTTTTGGACTAATATTCGAATAACTATGGATTTTACAAGATTGAAGCTATTTCTGCCTATTTAAAAGAAAAAGGAAAACTGGTCAGAGACGCGCGACACGTGGCGGTTCGCGATTGGTCCGCAGGGGCACGCGTGACACGACGTGGTGGCGACGCGGCATCGACGTGGCGCTGCCACGTGGTGCGATGCGGTTGGCCCGCGGCCATTGACCGATCTGGGGCCATCGGATCTAGATCCGACGGTTGGAGAGGGGGAAGGCGGCATCGCTACCAGGCGGCGGCGGCGTGGCGGCGGACGACGGCGCTCCTCCGGCGATGGTCGGCGGCGGCGGTGGTGTTCCTCCGGCCCAGCGAGGTAGACGACGGGGACCGGCTCTTCGTCGCGGTCGCGTTCCCGGGGACGGCGGCAACCCTCCCTTCCCAAGACGACGGCGGGCGGCGGCTGCTGGCGACGGAGGTGGCGGCGCTCCGCGAGCAATCCGGCGGCGCTCGGTGGTGGTGGCGGCGGAAAAAGTTATGGTTCTAGGAGAGCGTGTCGAGGGCTATTTAAAGGCGGAAGACTTCGCGCGGAATTCACGGAGTTCGCTCCGGATTCGCTGGAGACGGTTGTCTCCAAGGCGGCGGCAGCGGATGGGGCCAAGCCGGACTCGGCGAGGAGACGGCCGACAATGAGCCTCACTGTCATGGCTGGCAAGGCGTAGATGGGTTGGGCTGGCCGGTTAGGTTAGGTTAGGTTTTTTTTATACTTTTAATAATTTCTGAATTGCTATTTGTTTGATAACTTTTGCAAACGGACTCCGAATTAAGCGAAACTTGTTTCTAAAATTTTGTAAAAAGAAGAGGGTTAGGATAGGATTATAAAATAACTCATTTGCAAAGGTTTTGGTGGTTCAAAAGGTTTTACCCCCTTTTGTCTATAATTAGACTATGGGGTTTAAGAAAATACCTGTTGCAGTTTTTGATATGCGATGCCATGATGCAATGATATGAAGCATGCTTACTAGTAACATCTGAAATTACAAAATTTGGGATGTTACAAACCTACCCCCCTTAAGAAGAATCTCGTCCCCGAGATTCAGGTTGGTTGGCAAATAGGTGTGGGTGTTCTTTCTTCAAATGGGTGAGATCGTTTTCCAATTGAACTTCTTCATAGGTGAGATCGTTTTCCAATTGAACTTCTTCCAATGGAACTGTATCCTTTAGTGGTATTTCAGCCATTTCTGGGTGACACTTCTTCAGTTGCGACACATGGAAAACATCGTGAACCGTTAACATTTTGGGTAATTCCAACTGATAGGCAACTTCCCCTCTGCGACCCAAGATTTTGTAGGGCCCTATGAATCGGGGTGCCAACTTACCCTTGATCTCGAATCTCTTAACTCCTCGTAGTGTTGAAACTCGAAGATACGCACGGTCTCCCACTTCATAAGTCACATCCCTCCGCTTGGAATCAGCATAACTCTTTTGTCTGGATTGGGCTATTTTTAACCTGTCTTGAATCTGTCTCACCTTCTCTTCGGCATCCTTGATCAGTTCATGTCCAAACAAACTATGTTTTGCCACTCCATTCCATAACAGCGGAGTCCTACACTTTCTGCCATGTAGAACTTCAAATGGGACCATCTTGATGCTAGTTTGGTAGCTGTTATTGTATGAGAATTCCGCATATGGCAAATTTTCATCCCAACTAGACCCATAGTCCAGCGCACAGGCTCTTAACATGTCCTCCAAGATCTGATTAACTCTTTCCGTTTGTCCATCGGTTTGCGGGTGGAAGGCAGTACTAAACTACAGTCGTGTCCCTAGAGATTCGTGTAGCTGTCGCCAAAACTTAGAGGTGAATTGGGTTACCTCTATCAGAGACAATCCCCTTGGGTACACCATGAAGGCTTACGATCCTTGACATGTAAATCTTGGCAAGTTTAGCACTTGTATAGGTGGTCTTTACGGGAATAATGTGGGACACCATTGTGAAGTGGTTGACCACTACCCAGATGGAGTCATACCCAGAACGAGTCCGCGGTAGTCCTGTGATAAAATACATGCCTACCTTGTCCCACTTCCAATCGGGCACAGGTAATGGCTGCAACAGTCCTGCTGGTTTTTGGTGTTTGGCCTTGACTCTGTTGCACACGTCACACAAGGAGATGTATTCAGCAATTTCTCTTTTCATGTTGTTCCACCAGAATCTATCTTTCACATCCATGTACATCTTTGTATTACCAGGATGAATTGAGTAAGGCGAATCATGAGCTTCCTGAAGGATTAACTTCCTGATATCAGGGTCATCGGGAACGCACAGACGTTTCTCATACCAAAGTGTTCCTTGTTCATCCGTGTGAAAGCCTTTTGCTTTACCCCTGCTTATATTAACTCTTATTTCTTCCAACTCTTTGTCCCCCTTCTGGGCCTCTTTGATTTGGTCCAGAAGCATTGGCACTATCTCCATAGTTGCTAAGTATCCCTCCGGAACTATTTCCAACCTAAGGTCCTTGAATTGTTCACACAAATCATTTGGAAGTTCTCCCACGGTAAGTCCATTTACATAGACCTTCCGGCTTAAGGCATCAGCCACAACGTTGGCCTTTCCAGGGTGGTACTGGAGGTCCAAGTCGTAGTCCTTGATGAGTTCAAGCCATCTCCTTTGCCTCATATTTAACTCCTTTTGTGTGAAGATGTATTTAAGGCTTTTGTGATCCGTGTATACATCACAATGTTTGCCCATTAGGTAATGTCTCCATACCTTGAGCGCATGCACAACTGATGCTAGTTCCAAATCGTGCGTGGGATAGTTATTCTCATGGTTCTTAAGTTGCCGAGAGGCGTAAGACACTACTTTTCCATCTTGCATTAGTACACTACCAAGTCCTTGCCGGGAAGCGTCGCAATAAACTTGGAAATCCTTTTGGATGCCAGGGAGACACAAAACTGGTGTTGTTACTAGGCGCTTCTTTAACTCCTGAAAACTTGCTTCACATGCCTCGGTCCATTGAAACTTCTTCTCTTTCTTCAGCAACTCTGTCATAGGCTTCGCTATCTTGGAAAAGTTTTCAATGAATCTTCGGTAATATCCTGCAAGGCCCAGGAAACTCCTAATATCACCCACATTCTTAGGGGACTCCCATTCTATTACGGAAGCTACCTTACTTGGGTCCACAGCAACACCTTTAGCTGATACAATATGGCCAAGGAATCCCACTTCTTTCAACCAGAACTCACATTTGTTAAATTTGGCATACAACTTGTGTTCCCTTAACTTTTCCATAATCAGGCGCATATGCCGCTCATGTTCCTTCTCGTCCTTGGAGTATATGAGTATGTCATCAATGAATACTATGATAAACTTATCCAAGTACTCCATGAATACCTTGTTCATCATAGTCATGAAGTAGGCTGGGGCATTGGTTAAGCCAAACGACATCACGGTGTACTCATACAATCCGTATCTTGTGGTGAAAGCTGTCTTAGGTACATCCTGTTCTCGGATCTTCAGCTGGAAATATCCTGATCGGAGATCAATCTTAGAGAATACACTAGCTCCCTTTAATTGATCGAACAGGTTGTTAATATTGGGTAGAGGGTACTTGTTCTTGATTGTCACTTCATTTAACGACCAATAGTCCACGACTAGTCTTTTGGTTTTATCCTTCTTCTCCACGAATAGAACAGGTGCTCCCCAAGATGATGCACTTGGTTGAAAGAAGCCTTTGTCCAATTTCTCTCTAAGCTGTTTCTTAAGTTCCTTCAACTCATCCACATCCATCTTGTACGGTCTCTTTGCTATTGGTCCAGTACCTGGCATCAAGTCAATGAGAAACTCGATGTCTCGGTCGGGAGGCATCCCTGGTAATTCTTCCGGAAACACATCTGGGTACTCCTTCACAATTGGCACATCCTCCAAGCTAACCCCCTTAAGAGAATTCACCATACTTCCTTTGTGTGCGAAAGCTGACTTAAAGTGGATCCTTTTCTTATCCGGAGTCGTGAGTGCGATAGTCCTTTTGGCGCAATCTATGACTCCCTCATATTCGGTCATCCAGTTCATGCCCAAAATTATGTCTAAGCCTTGTGATTCCAGAACGACTAGGCTGGTGGGAAAGGTGTGTGCCCCAATCCTTAACTCTAACCCACGACATCTAGAGTTTGCCACTATTTCTCCTCCAGGAGAACTTACCCTTAGGGGAGTACTAATAGTCTCTATAGGTATCTTGCCTCTATCCACAAATACCCTTGATATGAATGAATGTGATGCACCGGTATCAAAAAGAATAACTGCAGGGATGGAGTTAAGCTTGAACTTACCAATCACGGAGTCGGGTGCCTCACGAGCATCCTCCACGGAGACATGATTCACTGTGGCTTTGACGAACGGATTCAGCTTCTTCACATTTCCATTACCATTGCCATGGCTATGTCCGTTGCCGTTTCCATTACCATTCCCGTTCTTCATCTTTTTGGGGCAGGTAGTTGCATAATGTCCTGTCTTGTTACACTTGAAGCATGTCACTTCACTGAGATCCTTCCCATTGCCATTTCCATTGCGGTGTTTATGGCCATTGTGGTTATGTCCTCCATGACGATGACCATTGTGGTTGTGGCCATTGTGATTGTGGGGTGGTGGTGACGAAGTGCGTTGCTTCTGATATGGGGCAGAGTTGTGCTTGTGTGAGGTGGACTTTCTCTTTCGGTTCTCTATACTCCTTTGCTTTGCTTCAACTACCACTGCCCTGTCCAGGAGTTCCTGGTAGTTATCAAACTTCAGAGCCACAAGCTGAATAGATATTTCATCATTAAGTCCCCTCAAGAATTCCTCCTGTCTCACTGCATCAGTGGATACATCATCAGGTGCATAATGTGCCAGCTTGTTGAAAAGGTCCCCATACTCGGAGACAGAGTGTAAGGTCCCCAACCTTTAATAAGATTTGAGCCCCCTATGTTTACAATGCTAGTCCCTGGATCAATAGCTAGCATCCACAGTTTAGATGTAATATCAAGAAACAAAGGTCATAATATAACTTTATAACCAGGAATAACATAATTCTATTACATCAAACATAGCTCATTGGCTATTTACATTACATTGCAGCGGAATAACTATAAGCATGGGGTCCTTCATCTTCAAAGTGCCACAGGCAGATGTTGTTTGTAGACTTTGTAATCCTAATCAATCAATCTTCACTAAAATCAATCAAACCTGCAACATTACAAGTTACAGCCACAAGGGTCAATACATTTGAATTGTATTGGCAAGTGATACTTTGGTAGTATAGTGGAGTCTATCATCTATATGCATTTGGCTAAGTGGAGTTGAGGCTTGCATTGCTCAAAATAGATTTTTCCCTAACATTTTGAAAACACTAAGTTTTTGTTTGGCAAAAACTTTCCCAAGGCATCTACCAATCAAAGACTGAAGATCCACTCAGGGCATCTACCAATCAAAGACTGAAGATTTGCTTGGCAAAAATTATTTTTTCCTCAATCAAAGATTTCAAGATCCTTGTACCAAGCCATCTCTCCATCAAAGATTGAAGAATTCACACAACCCTTGTTCACCCACAAGTTTTAATTTAGAAATTGGAGTGATGAGATTCTTGATTGCTTCCATGTCTTGATGCTCAAATTGTCCTTTACCAGGGACATGGCTAAGTACTTAGATTTTTCACTCTGCAGAGGTGGTGCACTTTCCCCACGAGACTTGGTTTCCCAAGACAAGATCTTTCAGAAGCTTTTCCTTAGACCATCATGGACGCGCTCCAACCTATCAAACACTACCACCAACTGTCCATATGGCTAAGTTCTTGCAACCTATATGATCATGGCAGAGCCCATATTGCCAAGTGGTTGCACTTGAAGCTTCTCAACATTTGACATCTCAAATCTCTTTGTTCCTAGGTGGCCATCCACAAGTGAGATACACTAAGGTAAACCATAAACATGGGCCTTGTGAACCACTCAACCAAAACCACCAAGCAAGTCCCATTCCACCCAGGTGATTCATTGACTTAGTTGTTTTATTAAGAAAAACATAAGTCCTCAGACTTAGAAATTTTCCATAGTATGAATATATATTCCACCCATGTTTTCTATTAGCTAGGCTAAGCTTGGTAGTAATAGGATTCCTAACTTAGGAAAAATCCTACTAAGGATTCATCTACTAGGTTTTCCTATAGCAAAGTCTATACTTAGCAAAACAAAATCCATGCAATTTTTACTTAGCAAAAACACTAATGCATAGTGAAAATAATGGGACAAAAGATATGAAGCATCACTTGCCTTTTTGGTAGAGGGTATAGGTTCACTGCTTGATCTTGCTAGTCTCACACTTCACTACAAGTCAATCAAGCAAACACAATTCAATTCACATTCCAAACCAAAGTCAAACAAACAATTTCTCACACACAAAGTAATGGGATCTAAGTCATGCATAAGCATGCAAAGGTTGGTTCTATTGTAAGGATGGTCTCCACTAGGCTTCTAAACTTTGTAGGTTCCAAATTGGTCATTTACCAAAATGGCAAAGTCATTTGCAAAAGGTTTCACTTCAAAACCATTTTCAAAACAAAGTATCATTTTACTAGGGCATTAACCTATAGGGTTCACCAAGTATGTTTTCAATCACAAAACTTGGGGTTTGGGGTTAGTGAGTTTAAAACAAAACATTTTCCAAAAGTTTTCTTCCAAAACCATTTTTAATAAAAACCACATTTCTATTTGACTAGAAATGGTTTTAAATCAAAGATTCCTTATTTTGTTTCACCAATGAGTTGCTATTGCAAAACTTGGTGTTTTGGGTCAGTAGGTTTGGTCCAAACCATTTTCTCAAAGTTTTGACTCAAAAACATTTTCATAAACAAAACCATAGTTTTAATTAGCTAGAAATGGACTAAACCAATTAATCCATTCTAGACTTTTCCAAATTCATTTTCCAAGACAAGGGTTGGTTCCTAGGGTCAGTAAGGTCACAACAAACCATTTTGTAAAGGTTTTAACCCAAAAATCATTTTTAAACAATTTTTCTAATCTTAGCAAGCAATCAAAAGTTTCTGCATAATCAACCAATCTAACAAATACTATTTGCTAAACTAAGGGTAGGGTTGGTTAGGTTCTCCTGAATCCAACGACATAAAATTTGTAATTTTTGGACGTGTGGATCTAGAGATACAAGGGTTTGAAGTTTGCAAACAAATCTGTTTTCAAATCTGTTTTTAAACCAAATAGGTGACACGCGGCAGCATTCTCTTGACGGACCGTTCGGCGGATCAGCGTTGCGGTGCGTTGGATCTAGTTAGATCGCACGGTCCTGAGAGCGTACCCATTCGCGACTAAGTGGATCTATCCTATTCGTTCGATCTAAATCGAATGGCTGTGGGGTGCTCGACCATAGACGAGCGGCGCTGCGGCGGCTGCTGGCGGTGGAGCGATCGGTCCATGACGGTGCCGATGCTACAGGATGTGAGGGAGAAAGGGAAGAGTCTCACCGAGTTCACAGACGCTTGGGGAAGCTCAACGTGGCCGTATCTCGTCGAGGGGCGCACGGGAACGAGGCGGATTGCTCGTCGGAGTTCCTGCTGGCGTCGGTTGCGCGTGGTCGTGGTCGAAGTCGACTCTGTGGTTCACCCCGAAGCAGAAAGAGGGCAGTGTTAGAAGCGTAAGATCAAGGCAGAGCTATGTGTGTGAACGAGAGGGCGCGGGGCGGTCGGAAACTACCTGTGGAGCTCGTCGGAGTAAGGTGCAGACGGTGGCGACGGTCGGAGTCGTCGCTGCAGATCGCCCTAAGGCAAGACAGGAGCAAGTTCAGATGCGCAAGAGCAAGGCGATGCTGTGTGCGTGATTCTAGAAGGCGCGAGGTGGTCGGTGTTTACCTGGATTGCTTGACGGAGCAAATGGCAGACGGCGGCGCACGCTCGGTGTCGTCGTTGCCGATGCTCAGGGGCGCGCGCGGGCGAACCAGGAGTACTAGGAGATGCGTGAGGTCGAGAGGAGTTCACTCGCGTGAAGTAGAGGCAGAGGGGTGGTCGGAGTTGGCCGGAATCGCTCGCGGGGCTCGCCGGAGACAGCGGTAGTGCAGAGAAGAATTGGGCGGCCCGGGGGCATGCTAGGGTGAGGCGTTTGGGGGAAAGGGAGAGAAGACGCAGGCGCTTAAAAGGGCATGATCGCTGCGAGGTTTAAGGCACGGAATTACTGCGAATTGATCGCGGGGATTGAAGGCAGCAACGGCAACGAGGAGAGGGCGTGGTCATCACGGGGGTTGAAGACGATGAGCTGGCTGCGTGGGGTCGTCTCGTCAGCGAAAGAGGGAAAGGAGAAGTGGGTCCAGGGTACATGCGGAAGTGGATTCTTTCATGATAAATAAAAACGGTTCGCTCAGGTGGGGTCGGTTGGTTAGTGGGAAAAGAAACAAGGGGGAGGGTCCACTGGTCAGGGACTTAGAGGGTCAGAATCTGGGTGCAAAACGTTTTCCTTCGGGGAGGGAGTACTGGGTTGTTTCTGGGCCTATTGGGCTGGGCTGTCCTTTTTCTTATTTTTTTCTGTTCAAAACTTTTTCCTTTTCTATTTCTATTTTTCTGTTTTGAAATTCAATCAATTATTCAAGCATTCAAACCATTCAAACAATTCAAACAATTTTGTACTTTGAATTTGGTTCTGTTTATCAACATAATCCAAATTTCAAAATAAAATAATATTTTTATTCATTTTAGGATCCATTCAATAATTAAATAAAATGGATCTTTAGTTATTTAATAAAATAGGGTTTGATTTATTTAACAAAATTTCCATTTAAATTCTTTAAACTTCCCAATTCCTTTCAGTAGGTTTTTATTTGTTTCGTTGGTTCAAATAATTCATCTTGAATTATTTGGAAAGTATTCTAATATGATTTATTAATCATTTAAGATTGGGTATTTGTTTTAATTCCAATGGAATTTAATATAGTTTTAATTCCCAAATTTTTATTTGGAGGTTTTATTTTATTTAAGTTGATTAAACAACTTTTATTCCACTTGGGTGAATTCCAAATATCATTTTCTCATGTATTCTTATTTAGAGATTTGTCCTTATTAAGATAGGGATAGAATGGTTATTGCCATTTTATTTTATTTTGGAATATTCTTTATCCTTTTATTTTATTTGGATTGGGATTATATTCACTCCATTTACTTAATGGATTAGGCCAAGATTTGATTTGGTCTTTAAATATTCTTTATTTAATATTTTTATCTTTGTCTTATAAAATCCATATCTTTTTATTTATAGATCCAAACTTGGTGATTCCAATTTGTGAAATCTTATTTTATATTTGTTTATCCTTTTAAATCCTTTTTAGGATTAATTGCTCACCACTTGGTATGGATTTTAGATGAGGGCTTTAATGGCTTTGGAAATTCGATTCCTTTATTAAATCCATAAGATTTTTATTTATGGTTCCAAATTAAGTGAAACCAATTTCTATGGTCTTATATTATTTCTATTTGTCTTTCTTGATCATTTGTGAATGTTTGTTGATAAATTTTTCATATGGTTCAAATCCATAGGCTTGGGGATAACTTGGAAATGGTTTTTATTCTATTAGGGTTTAGGGTTTTGGATTTATTTTCCAAGTGTTCAAATTTCTAGATACATTCATTGAGGAATGCATTTTACTTGATTTGAATTTGTTGAATTCAAACTTTAACCAAAGTTTGTTCAAGATGGGATTTTAAGTTTCCTTTTAGAAACAAAAGTTTCTTTTCACCCTGATTTTCAACAAAGATTTATTTTGTTTAATTATTTTTCACATTACAAGATTTGGAAAATATTGGGATGTGACAGGCTACCACCCTTAAAATAAATCTCGTCCCCGAGATTTGGGAAGGTTAGGGTTACAAGCAGGTTCAAAACAACTAGGGTACTACCACCCTTAAAAATTTTCAAACAAAAATTACACATTGTCCTTCTTGGGATCCTGGGGAAACTTCTCTAAGCAAACTTTTGCATTGTGTCCTTGGTTTCCATTCTTGACTCATGGGCCAAGGTTGAGCTTCTCCATAGGCTTGTTCAACTTTTCTGGACAATTGTTTGCATAATGGCCTAGTTCCTTGCATTTGAAACAGGTTATAAGTTTGAGGTCTTGAGGTGGCTTCTCTAGACAAACATCTGTGTAGTGTCCTTTGTTTCCGCACTTGAAACATGTGACTTGGCTGATATCCCTCATAGGCTTGTTCAACTTGTTCTTCATCTTTTCTGGACAGTTGCTTGCATAGTGTCCTGGTTCTTTGCAATTGTAACATTGCAACTGGCTTATGTCCTTCTTCTTCTTTTTAGGTCTCTCCAAAGCTAGGAGTTCTTCTAGTTCATATTCTTCATGAGTGGGAGATCTTTCTCTCTTCTTGGGGTATTGATCTTCATGTTCCTTGGGTGCATGATCCTTGGCTTCATAGATAATGCAAGCTTGGGTTCCTTCTAGAATAACATCTTTGTCATCCTTGTTGTCATTAGCTCTTTGGGAAAAGTTTTCTTTCATGTTGATCATTTGAGTAACCAATCCTTGCATCAATTGGGATTGAAGTTTCAAAATCCTTTGTATGGCTGGGTCTAATCCATTGTTGTTGGCTAAAAGCTGAGTTGTCTCTTGGCTCAACTGGTTTTGGGTTGCTATGAGTTCTCTCATGTGCTTCTCTTGGTTGTTGTTGTCACCATCCTTGATGTTGGAGTTTCTTGGGGAAGTCATCTGTTTGGGTTGGGTTGGGATTAGAATAGGCAAAAGATTTCTAAGGAATCAATCCTAATCACACACATCACAATTCACACAAGCAATGTGCAAGCAATCACAATCAAACATTCCACTCAAACAACAAAGTTTTCAAGCATATCTTTAGGCAACCAAAAATATTTTTGTTACACCACATAAGTTGGTGTGTTTGTCTTTAACTATAAATGGTGGTCCATCTACATGGTTCACTTGTGATCTTTCCATTCTTCTTGGTTGATTCTTCTTGAATGAGATCTTTGTATCCTTGGAGAATATTTCTTGGTCACAAAAACTTCAAAGGTGATGATGATTCCTTCTAAGTTGTTTTTCCTTAGTCTTGAGTAACATTTCTTGTCTCACTTGTAGTCCTTAGTGATATCCAAGTTGGAAGTCCTTGGTGAAAATGTTGAAGATGTTGAAGTCATTAGAGTTGAAGATGTTGATGTCAGTAGAGTTGATATCCAAGGTTGAAGATGTTGAAGTCATTAGAGTTGATGAAGTCCTTTGCACATGGTGAAGTCTTTGGTCATGGGGTAGGTTTTTCCATCAAGTTTGAAATAGAAGAGAAGTAGAGTTGAAACCAAAATGGTTGAGGAAAGAGTTTACAAGATTGTTTTGTAAATAAGTTTTGGAACAAATACAACTCCTATTTTTCTAAGGGTTTTGTCCAATCCTAGGGTTACAAATCCTACAGGCAACACAATGCTCTGATACCATCTGTAAGGTCCCCAACCTTTAATAAGATTTGAGCCCCCTGTGTTTACAATGCTAGTCCCTGGATCAATAGCCAGCATCCATATTTTAGATGTAATATCAAGAAACAAAGGTCATAATATAACTTTATAACCAGGAATAACATAATTCTATTACATCAAACATAGCTCATTGGCTATTTACATTACATTGCAGCGGAATAACTATAAGCATGGGGTCCTTCATCTTCAAAGTGCCACAGGCAGATGTTGGTTGTAGACTTTGTAATCCTAATCAATCAATCTTCACTAAAATCAATCAAACCTGCAACATTACAAGTTACAGCCACAAGGGTCAATACATTTGAATTGTATTGGCAAGTGATACTTTGGTAGTATAGTGGAGTCTATCATCTATATGCATTTGGCTAAGTGGAGTTGAGGCTTGCATTGCTCAAAATAGATTTTTCCCTAACATTTTGAAAACACTAAGTTTTTGTTTGGCAAAAACTTTCCCAAGGCATCTACCAATCAAAGACTGAAGATCCACTCAGGGCATCTACCAATCAAAGACTGAAGATTTGCTTGGCAAAAATTATTTTTTCCTCAATCAAAGATTTCAAGATCCTTGTACCAAGCCATCTCTCCATCAAAGATTGAAGAATTCACACAACCCTTGTTCACCCACAAGTTTTAATTTAGAAATTGGAGTGATGAGATTCTTGATTGCTTCCATGTCTTGATGCTCAAATTGTCCTTTACCAGGGACATGGCTAAGTACTTAGATTTTTCACTCTGCAGAGGTGGTGCACTTTCCCCACAAGACTTGGTTTCCCAAGACAAGATCTTTCGAAGCTTTCCTTAGACCATCATGGACGCGCTCCAACCTATCAAACACTACCACCAACTGTCCATATGGCTAAGTTCTTGCAACCTATATGATCATGGCAGAGCCCATATTGCCAAGTGGTTGCACTTGAAGCTTCTCAACATTTGACATCTCAAATCTCTTTGTTCCTGGGTGGCCATCCACAAGTGAGATACACTAAGGTAAACCATAAACATGGGCCTTGTGAACCACTCAACCAAAACCACCAAGCAAGTCCCATTCCACCCAGGTGATTCATTGACTTAGTTGTTTTATTAAGAAAAACATAAGTCCTCAGATTTAGAAATTTTCCATAGTATGAATATATATTCCACCCAGGTTTTCTATTAGCTAGGCTAAGCTTGGTAGTAATAGGATTCCTAACTTAGGAAAAATCCTACTAAGGATTCATCTACTAGGTTTTCCTATAGCAAAGTCTATACTTAGCAAAACAAAATCCATGCAATTTTTACTTAGCAAAAACACTAATGCATAGTGAAAATAATGGGACAAAAGATATGAAGCATCACTTGCCTTTTTGGTAGAGGGTATAGGTTCACTCCTTGATCTTGCTAGTCTCACACTTCACTACAAGTCAATCAAGCAAACACAATTCAATTCACATTCCAAACCAAAGTCAAACAAACAATTTCTCACACACAAAGTAATGGGATCTAAGTCATGCATAAGCATGCAAAGGTTGGTTTTATTGTAAGGATGGTCTCCACTAGGCTTCTAAACTTTGTAGGTTCCAAATTGGTCATTTACCAAAATGGCAAAGTCATTTGCAAAAGGTTTCACTTCAAAACCATTTTCGAAACAAAGTATCATTTTACTAGGGCATTAACCTATAGGGTTCACCAAGTATGTTTTCAATCACAAAACTTGGGGTTTGGGGTTAGTGAGTTTAAAAAAAAACATTTTCCAAAGGTTTTCTTCCAAAACCATTTTTAATAAAAACCACATTTCTATTTGACTAGAAATGGTTTTAAATCAAAGATTCCTTATTTTGTTTCACCAATGAGTTGCTATTGCAAAACTTGGTGTTTTGGGTCAGTAGGTTTGGTCCAAACCATTTTCTCAAAGTTTTGACTCAAAAACATTTTCATAAACAAAACCATAGTTTTAATTAGCTAGAAATGGACTAAACCAATTAATCCATTCTAGACTTTTCCAAATTCATTTTCCAAGACAAGGGTTGGTTCCTAGGGTCAGTAAGGTCACAACAAACCATTTTGTAAAGGTCTTAACCCAAAAATCATTTTTAAACAATTTTTCTAATCTTAGCAAGCAATCAAAAGTTTCTGCATAATCAACCAATCTAACAAATACTATTTGCTAAACTAAGGGTAGGGTTGGTTAGGTTCTCCTGAATCCAACGACATAAAATTTGTAATTATTGGACGTGTGGATCTAGAGATACAAGGGTTTGAAGTTTGCAAACAAATCTGTTTTCAAATCTGTTTTTAAACCAAATAGGTGACACGCGGCAGCATTCTACTGGACGGTACCGGTTCGCGCGGATCAGCGTTGCGGTGCGTTGGATCTAGTTAGATCGCACGGTCCTGAGAGCGTACCCATTCGCGACTAAGTGGATCTATCCTATTCGTTCGATCTAAATCGAATGGCTGTGGGGTGCTCGACCATAGACGAGCGGCGCTGCGGCAGCTGCTGGCGGCGGAGCGATCGGTCGACGACGGTGCCGATGCTACAGGAGGTGAGGGAGAAAGGTAAGAGGCTCACCGGGTTCACAGACGCTTGGGGAAGCTCAACGTGGCCGTATATCGTCGAGGGGCGCACGGGAACGAGGCGGATTGCTCGTCGGAGTTCCTGCTGGCGTCGGTTGCGCGTGGTCATGGTCAAAGTTGACTCCGTGGTTCACCCCGAAGCAGAAAGAGGGCAGTGTTAGAAGCGTAAGATCAAGGCAGAGCTGTGTGTGTGAACGAGAGGGCGCGGGGCGGTCGGAAACTACCTGTGGAGCTCATCGGAGTAAGGTGCAGACGGTGGCGACGATCGGAGTCGTCGCTGCAGATCGCCCTAAGGCAAGACAGGAGCAAGTTCAGATGCACAAGAGCAAGGCGATGCTGTGTGCGTGATTCTAGAAGGCGCGAGGTGGTCGGTGTTTACCTGGATTGCTTGACGGAGCAAATGGCGCATTTACGCCAAGCGCTTCGTCGTCGTTGTTGCCCGATGCTGGGCGCGCGGGCGAACCAGGAGTACTAGGAGATGCGTGAGGTCGAGAGGAGTTCACTCGCGTGAAGTAGACGCAGAGGGGTGGTCGGAGTTGGCCGGAATCACTCGCGGGGCTCGCCGGAGACAGCGGTAGTGCAGAGAAGAATTGGGCGGCCCGGGGGCACGCTAGGGTGAGGCGTTTGGGGGAAAAGGGAGAGAAGACGCAGGCGCTTAAAAGGGCATGATCGCTGCGAGGTTTAAGGCACGGAATTACTGCAAATTGATCGCGGGGATTGAAGACAGCAACAGCAGCGAGGAGAGGTCGTGGTCATCGCGGGGGTTGAAGACGATGCGAGTCAAGGCTGCGTCTCGTCGTGAAAGAGGAAAGGAGAAGTGGGTCCAGGCTGTCTGTGACTGAGTGGGTTCTTTCTGCGGTAAATAAAAACGGTTCGCTCAGGTGGGGTCGGTTGGTCAGTGGGAAAAGAAACAAGGGGAGGTCCACCGTCGTGACTTAGCGGTCGTAATCTGGGTGCAAAACGTTTTCTTCTTGAGGAGTATCAACCTTGGGCTGTCCTTTTTCTTATTTTTTTCTGTTTAAAACTTTTTCCTTTTCTATTTCTATTTTTCTGTTTTGAAATTCAATCAATTATTCAAGCATTCAAACCATTCAAACAATTCAAACAATTTTGTACTTTGAATTTGGTTCTGTTTATCAACATAATCCAAATTTCAAAATAAAATAATATTTTTATTCATTTTAGGATCCATTCAATAATTAAATAAAATGGATCTTTAGTTATTTAATAAAATAGGGTTTGATTTATTTAACAAAATTTCCATTTAAATTCTTTAAACTTCCCAATTCCTTTCAGTAGGTTTTTATTTGTTTAGTTGGTTCAAATAATTCATCTTGAATTATTTGGAAAGTATTCTAATATGATTTATTAATCATTTAAGATTGGGTATTTGTTTTAATTCCAATGGAATTTAATATTGTTTTAATTCCCAAATTTTTATTTGGAGGTTTTATTTTATTTAAGTTGATTAAACAACTTTTATTCCACTTGGGTGAATTCCAAATATCATTTTCTCATGTATTCTTATTTAGAGATTTGTCCTTATTAAGATAGGGATAGAATGTATTGCCATTTTATTTTATTTTGGAATATTCTTTATCCTTTTATTTTATTTGGATTGGGATTATATTCACTCCATTTACTTAATGGATTAGGCCAAGATTTGATTTGGTCTTTAAATATTCTTTATTTAATATTTTTATCTTTGTCTTATAAAATCCATATCTTTTTATTTATAGATCCAAACTTGGTGATTCCAATTTGTGAAATCTTATTTTATATTTGTTTATCCTTTTAAATCCTTTTTAGGATTAATTGCTCACCACTTGGTATGGATTTTAGATGAGGGCTTTAATGGCTTTGGAAATTCAATTCCTTTATTAAATCCATAAGATTTTTATTTATGGTTCCAAATTAAGTGAAACCAATTTCTATGGTCTTATATTATTTCTATTTGTCTTTCTTGATCATTTGTGAATGTTTGTTGATCAATTTTTCATATGGTTCAAATCCATAGGCTTGGGGATAACTTGGAAATGGTTTTTATTCCATTAGGGTTTAGGGTTTTGGATTTATTTTCCAAGTGTTCAAATTTCCAGATACATTCATTGAGGAATGCATTTTACTTGATTTGAATTTGTTGAATTCAAACTTTAACCAAAGTTTGTTCAAGATGGGATTTTAAGTTTCCTTTTAGAAACAAAAGTTTCTTTTCACCCTGATTTTCAACAAAGATTTATTTTGTTTAATTATTTTTCACATTACAAGATTTGGAAAATCTTGGGATGTGACACAGAGCGGTGCAGCTGTTTCAAGTCACGGAACTCACGTCTCTTAAGTGACATGACTCCCGCGGCTACGTGATGAGTACGAAAGGCTGCCTCAAACTGGTTCCAGGTGATAGCTTCAATATCAGGGTGGGTGACCTGGTAATTATCCCACCATTCTGCGACTGGTCCCTCAAGTTGGTGCGCGGCGAAACGCACCCTATCAGCTCCAACAACTTGGACGGTGTCTAACTTCTTGTTGGTGGTGCGGAGCCAGTCATCTGCCACAATTGGCTCAGGACTACTTGAAAAAGTTGGAGGGTTCAACCTTAAGAACCGAGTCAAGCGATCCTATTGGGGCGGTGGAGGTGGTGGAGGCGGCGGATTGTTGTTGTTGTTGTTTTGCATGTTTTGAGTGAGGAGTTGGATCAGCTGATTCTGGGAGTTCAGAAGTTGTGCTATCTCTGGGGGCATGTTGTTATTGTTGTTTCCACGTCTCGCCATCTGGAGGGTTTGAGAGGCAAGTTAAGAAAGGATAGAAAGCCTAAGAAATAAACTCCTACCCTTATGTAAACAAGAGAAGAAAACATACGATAAAAACAAGGCACACATAGCACAAAAAACCACACACTCAACCAAGTTTAACTATCCAATATAAGGTTTCTGGTACTCATTACAATTGCGAATAACGTTCGACTATAGAACTAAAGGTGGTCCAACTACTCTACTCATCATCCACTTCCTCATCCTCAATGATGAAGCCTTCCTTTTCCAGTAGTGACTTGTATAGCTCCATGTCCCTCGTCGTGGCTTCAAGCTTCTCTTGAAGTTCCTTCATCTCCTGTGGCTCCGGTGTTGCAGCTTCGAGCCTTCCTTGAAGTTCCTTCACCTCTTGCAGCTCCTGGGTAGCAGCTTACAGCTTCTCTCGGAGTTCCTTCTTCTCCTTCTGTAGCTTCTTGATCAAACATGACCCCATAGTCACGGGCGTGATCTTCTCCTCCAAGCTCCTCTTGGCTTCTCGTAGGTCCTTCAACATGGTGGCAAGGTTCTTGAACTCCATCTCGTTCTTTGCAAGCACTAGACTTTGCTCCCTAATCCTCTTATTCTTATCTTGCACCCTCTTCTCTTGATTAGCGAACCTCTTGTCTTGGGTAGTGAGTTCTCCTCCTAGGGACTTGATCTTCTCTTCCAGCTCCTCGATCTTCTCGTCCTTCTCCTTGACTAGGGCACAAAGCTCGTCATTCCTCACGATCTCAAGGCATCTCCCCATCTGAAGGTCATTGATATGGAACTCCAAGTCTTGATATTGGATCCTTCGACGCTTGCATGTCTTCCTTTCCTCTGGGGTTAACTCGATTGGAACTCCCTTCTCGTCACGTCTTCCAAAGAGTTTGATGTAGTGGCCTTCAACCTCTTCATGGTGGCGTCAAAAGGCGTCAATGAGTTCTCGCAAGCTGATGCTAAGTCCTTTCTCCTTGGAGTCATTTGGTGACGTTGAGTACAATGGCCTCTGTCTTGGGTTCTATCATTGCATACTGGTTGGATGACTTCAATTGCCCAGCATCCTTCCTTGTGCATCTTCCTCAACTCGCTTCCCTTGATTGATGGCATGGGTAACTGCAGTGTCTTGATGATGTCCAGAAGGCATTCCCGGCGAGCACTTGATGTCTTCGGCGGTGTCGTAGTAGAAGGCCGTCATCTTTAGGTTAGGAGAAAGAAAATTAGGCACAAGGTGATAAGGAAGAGAAATACTAGAAGAGAACAAATAACTTGAAGAATATAGAAAGCAAAAACACACATGGTAAAGGTGGTTTCCAATCCTAGGGGTCATGTCCTACAGGCAACTTTGTGCTCTGATACCATCTGTGATGACCTCGGATCAATAAGGATCCTAAGTCCCTGTGATTAACATGCTAGTCCCTGGATCAATAGCTAGCACTTCACAATGATTTAATATCATGTAAAACACAAGTCATTATTACACGAATAATCCAGAGTATATTTCTTACAACTTGCATATCTTATAGCTAGCTCGAAATAAAACAGCGCAAACAAAGTAAAACTTGAGTCCATCAGTGCCTCACGCTAGCTGCGTGAAGACCTGCGATCCCTACGCACCTTTCAATCTTCGAATTCTACACATAAGACGTGCAGCCAACAAGTTGGGTCAATACATTGAATGTATTGGCAAATTACACCAAGGAAAGAGTAAGACTATCTCTACATGCAAGGCTAAGAGTAGGCTCTAGGGTTCATTTGCATAAAGCCAATTTTATCAATGTAATAAGAAAAGAGGTAGAAAGTTTTCCCTACTTTGCAAACTTTGATATATAGTATAGGGTCGAATGGAACACGTGGATATTACTCACCACGTGCCCAAATCAACCTAGCACTTGGATATTACGCACCAAGTTCCCAAAATCCCACCCAATGGTGATATTACTCACGCCTTGGGGTTTGTAAAACGTTAAGTTTGGAAAAGAGAGAGGAAGATCTTTCAGAGGCTCCATCCTTCAGATGCTCAAAGTTGTTCTGTTTCCGTGAACACGGCTGATCGATCAGATTGCAATACTCTCGAGAGGTTGTGCACTTTCCCCACAATCCATGATCAAGTCTTTTTTACAAACAAGACCATGGCGAAGCCTTCCCTTAGTAGCCCCTCTACCAGCTGGATCCAACCGTGCCAAGAACCTCCAAATGTTGGTACCCCGGTGAGGTTTCCCACTAAGTACTAAGCCAAGACAGAGCCCATATGTATTGTGTTTGCACTGGAAGCTTCTGAATTCTGAAACGTGGCAGACTTCTTTGATTCCTGGGCGGCCGTCCTCCACCAAATATCCACTCGTTGTCCCGTCAACCATTCCGCCCAGAAGAAAACTTAGTTTTATTTTGAAGGGGGTTTTGAGAAGAAAAGTTCGCTCGAGAGAGCTCTCATACTTAGAAAATTTTGATTCTTTCGAACCCCCCAACGGTACTTAGCATATATATAGCATAGCAAGCAATACTTAGCAAGACAGGGGAACCTAATAGGATGGAAAATCCTAAGCATAGAATTACTCATGGCAAACTACAAAACCGCACTTGCAAAAATAGTACTAAGAAAAACTACTAAAAACCTACACATGCATACTACAAGATTTGAAGAGCAAAACATGCATACTCAAAAACTGAGATATAAACATGAACAAGTGGTGTAACTTTCCTTGATCCGAGCAGCAATCTACACAACAATACTCCTCAGCGCACTCTGAGCAATCTAACGAAACAAACATGGATCAAATCACAATTGCACAAAACAAAGTCACGAAGACGAATATGCATGCATGCAACATGGTAATATGCAAGGATGGATTTGATTTCGACCAAGGGTTTTAACCAGGGGTGTTGTTGAGTTGGGGATGTCATTAGAATCGATTCCCCACAGATTTGAAGTATTTTGGGTTAAACCCTAATTATCCAAGCTTAAAACTAGATCTACAACTCCAATCTATCTAGAGACATATCTGAACACCCTAAGCATGAATAGACTAAAATCAACTAAAATGGAGCCAACGCAACAAGAATCAACTAAAATGGAGCTGCAGATAATTTTCTAGAATTTAAATACTCTAATCCAAACTTTAAATCCTACTGCAAGATTGCTGTGGCAAAACAGTAATATTATTGTAGATCTGTGTTCTACTCGAAAATACGAATCCAACGGTATATTATACGCAATTTTTGGACTAATATTCGAATTACTATGGATTTTACAAGACTGAAGCTATTTCTGCCTATTTAAAAGAAAAAAGGAAAAAGGGTCAGAGACGCGCGACACGTGGCGGTTCGCGATTGGTCCGCGGGGGCACGCGTGACGCGACGCGGTGGTGACGCGGCGTTGACGTGGCGCTGCCACGTGGCGTGACGCGGTTGGCCCACGGCCTTTGACCGATCTGGGGCCATCAGATCTAGATCCGACGGTTGGAGAGGGGGAAGGCGACGGCTGCTTACCGCGGGCGGCAACTGGCGGTGGCGGCGGACGGCGGCGCTCCTCCGGCGATGGTCGGCGGCGGCGGTGGCGTTCCTCTGGCCCGGCGAGGTAGACGACGGGGACCGGCTCCTCGTCGCGGTCGCGTTCCCGGGGACGGCGGCGGCCCTCCCTTCTCGAGACGACGGCGGGCGGCGGCGGCGCTCCGGCGAGCAATCCGGCAGCGCTCGGTGGTGGTGGCGGCGGAAAAAGTTAGGGTTCTAGGAGAGCGTGCCGAGGGCTATTTAAAGGTGGAAGACTTGGCGCGGAATTCGCGGAGTTCGCTCCGGATTCGCCGGAGACGGTTGTCTCCGAGGCGGCGACGACGGACGGGGCCGAGCCGGACTCGGCGAGGAGACGACCGACAAAGGGCCACTGTCGGCCGCTGCGAGGCAAGGCGGTTGATGGCTGGCGGGTTAGGCGGCGCTGTCCGCGCGCCGCCGCTCGCTCGCTCGCTGGCGCGTGGTAGATAGGTTCCCGGGCTGGTTCGGCCGGCCCGGTTAGGTTAGGTTAGGGTTTTTTTTATACTTTTAATAATTTTTGAATTGCTATTTGTTTGATAACTTTTGCAAACAGACTCCAAATTAAGCGAACCTTGTTTCTAAAATTTTGTAAAAAGAAGAGGGTTAGGATAGGATTATAAAATAACTCATTTGCAAAGGTTTTGGTGGTTCAAAAGGTTTTACCCCCTTTGTCTATAATTAGACTATGGGGGTTAAGAAAATACCTGTTGCAGTCTTTGATATGCGATGCCATGATGCAATGATATGAAGCATGCTTACTAGTAACATCTGAAATTACAAAATTTGGGATGTTACAGGAAAGAACACACATGCAATGACTCTAGTGCTAGTTTTACTATAAGAACACACATGCAATGACTCTAATGGATCCATATGTGGTTTGTGAAAAGAACACACATGCAATGACCACTTGTTGATCCATGTGTGGTTTATGGAAAGAACACACATGCAATGACAGTGGTGGATCCATGTGTGGTTTGTGGAAAGAACACACATGCAATGACTCTAGTGGTTGATCCATGTGTGGTTTGTGGAAATAACACACATGCAATGACTCTAGTGGTTGATCCATGTGTGGTTTGTCGAAATAACACACATGCAATGAAAGTGGTTGATCCATGTGTGGTTTGTGAAAAGAACACACATGCAATGACTCTAGTGCTGGTTTTAGTATAAGAACACACATGCAATGACTCTAGTGGGTCCACATGTGGTTTGTGAAAAGAACACACATGCAATGCCACTGGTTGATCCATAAGTGGTTTGTAGAAAAGAACACACATGCAATGACCACTGGTTGATCCATAAGTGGTTTGTGGAAAGAACACACATGCAATGAACACTGGTGGATCCATAAGTGGTTTGTAGAAAGAACACACATGCAATGACTCTAGTGCTTGTTTTAGTATAAGAACACACATGCGATAACCGCTTGTTGATCCATGTGTGGTTTGTGGAAAGAACACACATGCAATGCCACTTCTTGATCCATATGTGGTTTGTGGAAAGAACACACATGCAATGCCACTGGTTGATCCATGTGTGGTTTGTGGATAGAACACACATGCAATGACTCTAGTGGGTCCAAATGTAGTTTGTGAAAAGAACACACATGCAATGACCGCTGGTTGATCCAGAAGTTGTTTGTGGAAAAGAACACAGATGCAATGAACACTGGTGGATCCATATGTGGTTTGTGGAAAGAACACACATGTAGTGACCACTGGTGGATCCATATGTTGTTTGTGAAAAGAACACACATGCAATGACCACTAGTTGATCCATATGTAGTTTGTGGAAAAGAACACACATGCAATAAACACTAGTGGATCCATAAGTGGTTTGTGGAAAGAACACACAGGCAATGATCACTGGTTGATCCATATGTGGTTTGTGGAAAGAACACACATGCAGCGAACACTGGTGGATCCATATGTTGTTTGTGAAAAGAACACACATGCAATGACTCTAGTGCTGGTTTTAGTATAAGAACACACATGCAATGACTCTAGTGGGTCCACATGTAGTTTGTGAAAAGAACACACATGCAATGCCACTGGTTGATTCATAAGGGGTTTGTGGAAAGAACACACATGCAATGGCCACTAGTTGATCCATAAGTGGTTTGTGGAAAGAACACACATGCAATGACCACGGGTTGATCCATAAGTGGTTTGTGGAAAGAACACACATGTAGTGACCACTACTGGATCCCCATGTTGTTTCTGAAAAGAACACACATGCAATGAACACTGTTGGATCCATAAGTGGTTTGTGGAAAGAACACACATGCAATGACTCTAGTGCTAGTTTTATTATAAGAACACACATGCAATGACTCTAATGGATCCATATGTGGTTTGTGAAAAGAACACACATGCAATGACCAATTGTTGATCCATGTGTGGTTTGTCGAAAGAACACGCATGCAATGACACTGCTTGATCCATGTGTGGTTTGTGGAAAAGAACACATATGCAATAACCACTTGTTGATCCATGTGTGATTTGTGAAAATAACACACATGCAATGACCACTGGTTGATCCATATGTGGTTTGTGGAAAGAACACACATGCAATGACTCTAGTGGGGTATCCATGTGTGGTTTGTGGAAATAACACACATGCAATGACTCTAGTGGTTGATCCATGTGTGGTTTGTAAAAAGAACACACATGCAATGATTCTAATGGATCCATAAGTGATTTGTGGAAAAGAACACACATGCAATGACCACTGGTTGATCCATATGTGGTTTGTGGAAAGAACACACATGCAATGACACTGGTTGATCCATGTGTGGTTTGTGAAAAGAACACGCATGCAATGCCACTGGTTGATCCATGTGTGGTTTGTGGATAGAACACACATGCAATGACCACTGGTAGATCCATAAGTGGTTTGTGGAAAGAACACACATGCAGTGACCACTGGTTGATCCATATGTTGTTTGTGAAAAGAACACACATGCAATGAACACTAGTGGATCCATAAGTGGTTTGTGGAACGAACACACATGCAATGACTCTAGTGCTAGTTTTAGTATAAGAACACACATGCAATGACTCTAATGGATCCATATGTGGTTTGTGAAAAGAACACACATGCAATGACCACTTGTTGATCCATGTGTCGTATGTGTAAAGAACACACATGCAATGACACTGCTTGATCCATGTGTGGTTTGTGGAAAAGAACACATATGCAATGACCACTGGTTGCTCCATGTGTGATTTGTGAAAAGAACACACATGCAATGACCACTGGTTGATCCATATGTGGTTTGTGGAAAGAACACACATGCAATGACTCTAGTGGTTGATCCATGTTTGGTTTGTGGAAATAACACACATGCAACTACTCTAGTGGTTGGTCCATGTGTGGTTTGTGGAAAGAACACACATGCAATGACTCTAACGGATCCATAAGTGGTTTGTGGAAAAGAACACACATGCAATGACCACTGGTTGATCCATATGTGGTTTGTGGAAAGAACACACATGCAATGACACTGGTTGATCCATGTGTGGTTTGTGAAAAGAACACACATGCAATGCCACTGGTTGATCCATGTGTGGTTTGTGGATAGAACACACATGCAATGACCACTGGTTGATCCATAAGTGGTTTGTGGAAACGAACACACATGCAATGACTACTGGTTGATCCATTTGTGGTTTGTGGAAAAGAACACACATGCAATGACCACTGGTTGATCCATGTGTGGTTTGTGGAAAGAACACACATGCAATGACTCTAGTGCTGGTTTTAGAATAAGAACACACATGCAATGACTTTAGTGGGTCCACATGTGGTTTGTGAAAAGAACACACATGCAATAACCACTGGTTGATCCATATGTTCTTTGTGGAAAGAACACACATGCAATGACACTGCTTGATCCATGTGTGGTATGTGGAAAAGAACACATATGTAATGACCACTAGTTGATCCATGTGTGGTTTGTAAAAAGAACACACATGCAATGACCACTGGTTGATCCATATGTGGTTTGTGGAAAGAACACACATGCAATGACACTGCTTGATCCATGTGTGGTTTGTGGAAAAGAACACACATGCAATGACCACTGGTTGATCCATGTGTGTTTTGTTGAAAGAATACACATGCAATGACTCTAGTGGTTGATCCATGTGTGGTTTGTGGAAATAACACACATGCAATGACTCTAGTGGTTGATCCATGTGTGGTTTGTGGAAATAACACACCGGCAATGACTCTAATGGATCCATAAGTGGTTTGTGGAAAAGAACACACATGCAATGATCACTGGTTGATTCATATGTGGTTTGTGGAAAGAACACACATGCAATGACACTGGTTGATCCATGTGTGGTTTGTGAAAAGAACACACATGCAATGCCACTGGTTGATCCATGTGTGGTTTGTGGATAGAACACACATGAAATGACCACTGGTTGATCCATAAGTGGTTTGTGGAAAAGAACACACATGCAATGACCACTGGTTGATTCATGTGTGGTTTGTGGAAAAGAACACACATGCAATGACCACTAGTCGATCCATGTGTGGTTTGTGGATAGAACACACATGCAATGACTCTAGTGGGTCCATATGTGGTTTATGAAAAGAACACACATGCAATGACCACTGGTTGATCCATATGTGGTTTGTGGAAAAGAACACACATGCAATGAACACTAGTGGATCCATAAGTGGTTTGTGGAAAGAACACACATGCAATGACCACTGGTTGATCCATATGTGGTTTGTGGAAAGAACACACATGCAATGACTCTAGTGGGGTATCCATGTGTGGTTTGTGGAAATAACACACATGCAATGACTCTAGTGGTTGATCCATGTGTGGTTTGTGGAAAGAACACACATGCAATGATTCTAATGGATCCATAAGTGATTTGTGGAAAAGAACACACATGCAATGACCACTGGTTGATCCATATGTGGTTTGTGGAAAGAACACACATGCAATGACACTGGTTGATCCATGTGTGGTTTGTGAAAAGAACACGCATGCAATGCCACTGGTTGATCCATGTGTGGTTTGTGGATAGAACACACATGCAATGACCACTGGTAGATCCATAAGTGGTTTGTGGAAAGAACACACATGCAGTGACCACTGGTGGATCCATATGTTGTTTGTGAAAAGAACACACATGCAATGAACACTAGTGGATCCATAAGTGGTTTGTGGAACGAACACACATGCAATGACTCTAGTGCTAGTTTTAGTATAAGAACACACATGCAATGACTCTAATGGATCCATATGTGGTTTGTGAAAAGAACACACATGCAATGACCACTTGTTGATCCATGTGTCGTATGTGTAAAGAACACACATGCAATGACACTGCTTGATCCATGTGTGGTTTGTGGAAAAGAACACATATGCAATGACCACTGGTTGCTCCATGTGTGATTTGTGAAAAGAACACACATGCAATGACCACTGGTTGATCCATATGTGGTTTGTGGAAAGAACACACATGCAATGACTCTAGTGGTTGATCCATGTTTGGTTTGTGGAAATAACACACATGCAACTACTCTAGTGGTTGGTCCATGTGTGGTTTGTGGAAAGAACACACATGCAATGACTCTAACGGATCCATAAGTGGTTTGTGGAAAGAACACACATGCAATGACCACTGGTTGATCCATATGTGGTTTGTGGAAAGAACACACATGCAATGACACTGGTTGATCCATGTGTGGTTTGTGAAAAGAACACACATGCAATGCCACTGGTTGATCCATGTGTGGTTTGTGGATAGAACACACATGCAATGACCACTGGTTGATCCATAAGTGGTTTGTGGAAACGAACACATGCAATGACTACTGGTTGCTCCATGTGTGATTTGTGGAAAAGAACACACATGCAATGACCACTGGTTGATCCATGTGTGGTTTGTGGAAAGAACACACATGCAATGACTCTAGTGCTGGTTTTAGAATAAGAACACACATGCAATGACTTTAGTGGGTCCACATGTGGTTTGTGAAAAGAACACACATGCAATAACCACTGGTTGATCCATATGTTCTTTGTGGAAAGAACACACATGCAATGACACTGCTTGATCCATGTGTGGTATGTGGAAAAGAACACATATGTAATGACCACTAGTTGATCCATGTGTGGTTTGTAAAAAGAACACACATGCAATGACCACTGGTTGATCCATATGTGGTTTGTGGAAAGAACACACATGCAATGACACTGCTTGATCCATGTGTGGTTTGTGGAAAAGAACACACATGCAATGACCACTGGTTGATCCATGTGTGGTTTGTTGAAAGAATACACATGCAATGACTCTAGTGGTTGATCCATGTGTGGTTTGTGGAAATAACACACATGCAATGACTCTAGTTGTTGATCCATGTGTGGTTTGTGGAAATAACACACCGGCAATGACTCTAATGGATCCATAAGTGGTTTGTGGAAAAGAACACACATGCAATGATCACTGGTTGATTCATATGTGGTTTGTGGAAAGAACACACATGCAATGACACTGGTTGATCCATGTGTGGTTTGTGAAAAGAACACACATGCAATGCCACTGGTTGATCCATGTGTGGTTTGTGGATAGAACACACATGAAATGACCACTGGTTGATCCATAAGTGGTTTGTGGAAAAGAACACACATGCAATGACCACTGGTTGATTCATGTGTGGTTTGTGGAAAAGAACACACATGCAATGACCACTAGTCGATCCATGTGTGGTTTGTGGATAGAACACACATGCAATGACTCTAGTGGGTCCATATGTGGTTTATGAAAAGAACACACATGCAATGACCACTGGTTGATCCATATGTGGTTTGTGGAAAAGAACACACATGCAATGAACACTAGTGGATCCATAAGTGGTTTGTGGAAAGAACACACATGAAATGACCACTGGTTGATCCATATGTGGTTTGTGGAAAGAACACACATGCAGTGAACACTGGTGGATCCATATGTTGTTTGTGAAAAGAACACGCATGCAATGACTTTTTTGTTGGTTTTAGTATAAGAACACACATGCAATGACTCTAGTGGGTCCAGATGTAGTTTGTGAAAAGAACACACATGCAATGCCACTATCTGATCCATAAGTGGTTTGTGGAAAGAATACACATGCAATGGCCATTGGTTAATCCATAAGTGGTTTGTGGAAAGAACACACATGCAATGACCACTGGTTGATCCATAAGGGGTTTGTGGAAAGAACACACATGCAGTGACCACTGGTGGATCCATATGTTGTTTGTGAAAAGAACACACATGCAATGAACACTGGTGGATCCATAAGTGGTTTGTGGAAAGAACACACATGCAATGACTCTAGTGCTAGTTTTAGTATAAGAACACACATGCAATGACCACTGGTTGATCCATGTGTGGTTTGTGAAAAGAACACACATGCAATGACCACTTGTTGATCCATGTGTGGTTTGTGGAAAGAATACACATGCAATGATAGTGGTGGATCCATGTGTGGTTTGTGAAAAGAACAGACATGCAATGAATCTAGTGTTGGTTTTCGTATAAGAACACACATGCAATGAGTCTAGTGGGTTCACATGTGGTTTATGAAAAGAACACACATGCAATGACCACTTGTTGATCCATATGTGGTTTGTGGAAAGAACACACATGCAATGACACTGCTTGATCCATGTTTGGTTTGTGGAAAAGAATACACATGCAATGACCACTAGTTGATCCAGGTGTGGTTTGTGGAAAGAACACGGATGCAATGACTCTAGTGGTTGATCCATGTGTGGTTTTTGGAAATAACACACATGCAATGACTCTAGTGGTTGATCCATGTGTGGTTTGTGGAAATAACACACATGCAATGACTCTAATGGATCCATAAGTGGTTTGTGGAAAAGAACACACATGCAATGATCACTGCTTGATTCATATGTGGTTTGTGGAAAGAACACACATCCAATGACACTGGTTGATCCATGTGTGGTTTGTGAAAAGAACACACATGCAATGCCACTGGTTGATCCATGTGTGGTTTCTGGATAGAACACACATGAAATCACCATTGGTTGATCCATAAGTGGTTTGTGGAAAAGAACACACGTGCAATGACCACTGGTTGATCCATGTGTGGTTTGTCGAAACAACACACATGCAGTGAAAAATGGTGGATCCATATGTTGTTTGTGAAAAGAACACACATGCAATGACTCTAGTGCTGGTTTTAGTATAAGAACACACATGGAATGACTCTAGTGGGTCCACATGTAGTTTGTGAAAAGAACACACATGGAATGCCACTGGTTGATCTATATGTGGTTTATGGAAAGAACACACATGCAATGGCCACTAGTTGATCCATAAGAGGTTTGTGGAAAGAACACACATGCAATGACCACTGGTTGATCCATAAGAGGTTTGTGGAAAGAACACACATGCAGTGACCACTAGTGGATCCATATGTTGTTTGTGAAAAGAACACACATGCAATGAACACTGGTGGATCCATAAGTGATTTGTGGAACAAACACACATGAAGTGACTCTAGTGCTAGTTTTAGTATAAGAACACACATGCAATGACTCTAATGGATCCATATGTGGTTTGTGAAAAGAACACACATGCAATGACCACTTGTTGATCCATGTGTCGTATGTGGAAAGAACACACATGCAATGACAGTGGTGGATCCATGTGTGGTTTGTGAAAAGAACACAGATGCAATGACTCTAGTGTTGGTTTAAGTATAAGAACACACATGCAATGACTCTAGTGGGTTCACATGTGGTTTGTGAAAAGAACACACATGCAATGGCCACTGGTTGATCCATATGTGGTTTGTGGAAAGAACACACATGCAATGACACTGCTTGATCCATGTGTGGTTTGTGGAAAAGAACACACATGAAATGACCACTGGTTGATCCATGTGTGGTTTGTGGAAAGAACACACATGCAATGACCACTGGTTGATCCATATGTGGTTTGTGGAAAAGAACACACATGCAATGACCACTGGTTGATCCATATTTGGTTTGTGGAAAGAACACACATGCAATGACCACTAGTTGATCCATGTGTGGTTTGTGAAAAGAACACACATGCAATGCCACCGGTTGATCCATTAGTGGTTTGTAGAAAAGAACACATATGCAATGACCACTGGTTGATCCATAAGTGGTTTGTCGAAAGAACACACATGCAATGAACACTGGTGGATCCATAAGTGGTTTGTGGAAAGAACACGCATGCGATGACTCTAGTGCTGGTTTTAGTATAAGAACACACAAGAAATGACTCTAGTGGGTCCATATGTCATTTGTGGAAAGAACACACATGCATTGACACTGGTTGATCCATGTGTGGTTTGTGGAAAGAACACACATGCAATGACCACTGGTTGATCCATATGTGGTTTGTGGAAAAGAACACACATGCAATGACCACTGGTTGATCCATATGTGGTTTGTGGAAAGAACACACATGCAATGACCACTGGTTGATCCATGTGTGGTTTGTGAAAAGAACACACATGCAATGCCACCGGTTGATCCATGTGTGGTTTGTGGAAATAACACACATGCAATGACTCTAGTGGTTGATCGATGTGTGGTTTGTGGAAATAACACACATGCAACTACTCTAGTGGTTGGTCCATGTGTGGTTTGTGGAAAGAACACACATGCAATGACTCTAATGGATCCATAAGTGGTTTGTGGAAAAGAACACACATGCAATGACCACTGGTTGATCCATATGTGGTTTGTGGAAAGAACACACATGCAATGACACTGGTTGATCCATGTGTGGTTTGTGAAAAGAACACACATGCAATGCCACTGGTTGATCCATGTGTGGTTTGTGGATAGAACACACATGCAATGACCACTGGTTGATCCATAAGTGGTTTGTGGAAACGAACACACATCAATGACTACTGGTTGATCCATTTGTGGTTTGTGGAAAAGAACACACATGCAATGACCATTGGTTGATCCATGTGTGGTTTGTGGAAAGAACACACATGCAATGACTCTAGTGCTGGTTTTAGAATAAGAACACAGATGCAATGACTCTAGTGGGTCCACATGTGGTTTGTGAAAAGAACACACATGCAATGACCACTGGTTGATCCATATGTTCTTTGTGGAAAGAACACACATGCAATGACACTGCTTGATCCATGTGTGGTATGTGGAAAAGAACACATATGTAATGACCACTAGTTGATCCATGTGTGGTTTGTGCAAAGAACACACATGCAATGACCACTGGTTGATCCATATGTGGTTTGTGGAAAGAACACACATTCAATGACACTGCTTGATCCATGTGTGGTTTGTGGAAAAGAACACACATGCAATGACCACTCGTTGATCCATGTGTGGTTTGTGGAAAGAATACACATGCAATGACTCTAGTGGTTGATCCATGTGTGGTTTGTGGAAATAACACACATGCAATGACTCTAGTGGTTGATCCCTGTGTGGTTTGTGGAAATAACACACATGCAATGACTCTAATGGCTCCATAAGTGGTTTATGGAGAAGAACACACATGCAATGATCACTGGTTGATTCATATGTGGTTTGTGGAAAGAACACACATGCAATGACACTGGTTGATCCATGTGTGGTTTGTGAAAAGAACACACATGCAATGCCACTGGTTGATCCATGTGTGGTTTGTGGATAGAACACACATGAAATGACCACTGGTCGATCCATAAGTGGTTTGTGGAAAAGAACACACATGCAATGACCACTTGTTGATCCATGTGTCGTATGTGGAAAGAACACACATGCAATGACAGTGGTGGATCCATGTGTGGTTTGTGAAAAGAACACAGATGCAATGACTCTAGTGTTGGTTTAAGTATAAGAACACACATGCAATGACTCTAGTGGGTTCACATGTGGTTTGTGAAAAGAACACACATGCAATGGCCACTGGTTGATCCATATATGGTTTGTGGAAAGAACACACATGCAATGACACTGCTTGATCCATGTGTGGTTTGTGGAAAAGAACACACCTGAAATGACCACTGGTTGATCCATGTGTGGTTTGTGGAAAGAACACACATGCAATGACCACTGGTTGATCCATATGTGGTTTGTGGAAAAGAACACACATGCAATGACCACTGGTTGATCCATATGTGGTTTGTGGAAAGAACACACATGCAATGACCACTGGTTGATCCATGTGTGGTTTGTGAAAAGAACACACATGCAATGCCACCGGTTGATCCATTAGTGGTTTGTCGAAAAGAACACATATGCAATGACCACTGGTTGATCCATAAGTGGTTTGTCGAAAGAACACACATGCAATGAACACTGGTGGATCCATAAGTGGTTTGTGGAAAGAAAACGCATGCAATGACTCTAGTGCTGGTTTTAGTATAAGAACACACAAGAAATGACTCTAGTGGGTCCATATGTGATTTGTGGAAAGAACACACATGCATTGACACTGGTTGATCCATGTGTGGTTTGTGGAAAGAACACACATGTAATGACTCTAGTGGTTGATCGATGTGTGGTTTGTGGAAATAACACACATGCAATGACTCTAGTGGTTGATCGATGTGTGGTTTGTGGAAATAACACACATGCAACTACTCTAGTGGTTGGTCCATGTGTGGTTTGTGGAAAGAACACACATGCAATGACTCTAATGGATCCATAAGTGGTTTGTGGAAAAGAACAAACATGCAATGACCACTGGTTGATCCATATGTGGTTTGTGGAAAGAACACACATGCAATGACACTGGTTGATCCATGTGTGGTTTGTGAAAAGAACACACATGCAATGCCACTGGTTGATCCATGTGTGGTTTGTGGATAGAACACACATGCAATGACCACTGGTTGATCCATAAGTGGTTTGTGGAAACGAACACACATCAATGACTACTGGTTGATCCATTTGTGGTTTGTGGAAAAGAACACACATGCAATGACCACTGGTTGATCCATGTGTGGTTTGTGGAAAGAACACACATGCAATGACTCTAGTGCTGGTTTTAGAATAAGAACACACATGCAATGACTCTAGTGGGTCCACATGTGGTTTGTGAAAAGAACACACATGCAATGACCACTGGTTGATCCATATGTTCTTTGTGGAAAGAACACACATGCAATGACACTGCTTGATCCATGTGTGGTATGTGGAAAAGAACACATATGTAATGACCACTAGTTGATCCATGTGTGGTTTGTGAAAAGAACACACATGCAATGACCACTGGTTGATCCATATGTGGTTTGTGGAAAGAACACACATTCAATGACACTGCTTGATCCATGTGTGGTTTGTGGAAAAGAACACACATGCAATGACCACTGGTTGATCCATGTGTGGTTTGTGGAAAGAATACACATGCAATGACTCTAGTGGTTGATCCATGTGTGGTTTATGGAAATAACACACATGCAATGACTTTAGTGGTTGATCCCTGTGTGGTTTATGGAAATAACACACATGCAATGAATCTAATGGATCCATAAGTGGTTTATGGAGAAGAACACACATGCAATGATCACTGGTTGATTAATATGTGGTTTGTGGAAAGAACACACATGCAATGACACTGGTTGATCCATGTGTGGTTTGTGAAAAGAACACACATGCAATGCCACTGGTTGATCCATGTGTGGTTTGTGCATAGAACACACATGAAATGACCACTGGTTGATCCATAAGTGGTTTGTGGAAAAGAACACACATGCAATGACCACTGGTTGATCCATGTGTGGTTTGTGGAAAAGAACACACATGCAATGACCACTAGTTGATCCATGTGTGGTTTGTGGATAGAACACACATGCAATGACTCTAGTGGGTCCATATGTGGTTTGTGAAAAGAACACACATGCAATGACCTCTGGTTGATCCATATGTGGTTTGTGGAAAAGAACACACATGCAATGAACACTGGTGGATCCATAAGTGGTTTGTGGAAAGAACACACATGAAATGACCACTGGTGGATCCAAATGTGGTTTGTGGAAAGAACACACATGCAGTGAACACTGGTGGATCCATATGTTGTTTGTGAAAAGAACACGCATGCAATGACTTTTTTGTTGGTTTTAGTATAAGAACACACATGCAATGACTCTAGTGGGTCCAGATGTAGTTTGTGAAAAGAACACACATGCATTGCCACTATCTGATCCATAAGTGGTTTGTGGAAAGAATACACATGCAATGGCCACTGGT
Source organism: Avena insularis (assembly GCA_023614405.1). Lineage (NCBI taxonomy): Eukaryota > Viridiplantae > Streptophyta > Magnoliopsida > Poales > Poaceae > Avena > Avena insularis. The sequence continues at coordinate 160,277,571 of CM042690.1, read as the reverse complement.
TGATCCATAAGTGGTTTGTGGAAAGAACACACATGCAATGACCACTGGTTGATCCATAAGGGGTTTGTGGAAAGAACACACAAGCAGTGACCACTGGTAGATCCATATGTTGTTTGTGAAAAGAACACACATGCAATGAACACTGGTGGATCCATAAGTGGTTTGTGGAAAGAACACACATGCAATGACTCTAGTGCTAGTTTTAGTATAAGAACACACATGCAATGACCACTGGTTGATCCATGTGTGGTTTGTGTAAAGAACACACATGCAATGACCACTTGTTGATCCATGTGTGGTTTGTGGAAAGAATACACATGCAATGCCACTGGTTGATCCATGTGTGGTTTGTGCACAGAACACACATGAAATGACCACTGGTTGATCCATAAGTGGTTTGTGGAAAAGAACACACATGCAATGACCACTGGTTGATCCATGTGTGGTTTGTGGAAAAGAACACACAAGCAATGACCACTAGTTGATCCATGTGTGGTTTGTGGATAGAACACACATGCAATGACTCTAGTCGGTACATATGTGGTTTGTGAAAAGAACACACATGCAATGACCTCTGGTTGATCCATATGTGGTTTGTGGAAAAGAACACACATGCAATGAACACTGGTGGATCCATAAGTAGTTTGTGGAAAGAACACACATGAAATGACCACTGGTTGATCCATATGTGGTTTGTGGAAAGAACACACATGCAGTGAACACTGGTGGATCCATATGTTGTTTGTGAAAAGAACACGCATGCAATGACTTTTTTGTTGGTTTTAGTATAAGAACACACATGCAATGACTCTAGTGGGTCCAGATGTAGTTTGTGAAAAGAACACACATGCAATGCCACTATCTGATCCATAAGTGGTTTGTGGAAAGAATACACATGCAATGACCACTGGTTGATCCATGTGTGGTTTGTGGAAAAGAACACACATGCAATGATCACTGCTTGATTCATATGTGGTTTGTGGAAAGAACACACATGCAATGACACTGGTTGATCCATGTGTGGTTTGTGAAAAGAACACACATGCAATGCCACTGGTTGATCCATGTGTGGTTTCTGGATAGAACACACATGAAATGACCATTGGTTGATCCATAAGTGGTTTGTGGAAAAGAACACACGTGCAATGACCACTGGTTGATCCATGTGTGGTTTGTGGAAAGAACACACATGCAGTGAACACTGGTGGATCCATATGTTGTTTGTGAAAAGAACACACATGCAATGACTCTAGTGCTGGTTTTAGTATAAGAACACACATGGAATGACTCTAGTGGGTCCACATGTAGTTTGTGAAAAGAACACACATGGAATGCCACTGGTTGATCTATAAGTGGTTTATGGAAAGAACACACATGCAATGGCCACTAGTTGATCCATAAGAGGTTTGTGGAAAGAACACACATGCAATGACCACTGGTTGACCCATAAGGGGTTTGTGGAAAGAACACACATGCAGTGACCACTAGTGGATCCATATGTTGTTTGTGAAAAGAACACACATGCAATGAACACTGGTGGATCCATAAGTGATTTGTGGAACAAACACACATGCAGTGACTCTAGTGCTAGTTTTAGTATAAGAACACACATGCAATGACTCTAATGGATCCATATGTGGTTTGTGAAAAGAACACACATGCAATGACCACTTGTTGATCCATGTGTCGTATTTGGAAAGAACACACATGCAATGACAGTGGTGGATCCATGTGTGGTTTGTGAAAAGAACACACATGCAATGACTCTAGTGTTGGTTTAAGTATAAGAACACACATGCAATGACTCTAGTGGGTTCACATGTGGTTTGTGAAAAGAACACACATGCAATGGCCACTGGTTGATCCATATGTCGTTTGTGGAAAGAACACACATGCAATGACACTGCTTGATCCATGTGTGGATTGTGGAAAAGAACACACATGAAATGACCACTGGTTAATCCATGTGTGGTTTGTGGAAAGAACACACATGCAATGATAACTCGTTGATTCATATGTGGTTTGTGGAAAGAACACACAGGCAATGACACTGGTTGATCCATGTGTGGTTTGTGAAAAGAACACACATGCAATGCCACTGGTTGATCCATGTGTGGTTTGTGGATAGAACACACATGAAATGACCACTGGTTGATACATAAGTGGTTTGTGGAAAAGAACACACATGCAATGACCACTGGTTGATCCATGTGTGGTTTGTGGAAAAGAACACACATGCAATGACCACTAGTTGATCCATGTGTGGTTTGTGGATAGAACATACATGCAATGACTCTAGTGGTCCATATGTGGTTTGTGAAAAGAACACACATGCAATGACCTCTGGTTGATCCATATGTGGTTTGTGGAAAAGAACACACATGCAATGAACACTGGTGGATCCATAAGTGGTTTGTGGAAAGAACACACATGAAATGACCACTGGTTGATCCATATGTGGTTTGTGGAAAGAACACACATGTAGTAAACACTGGTGGATCCATATGTTGTTTGTGAAAAGAACACGCATGCAATGACTTTTTTGTTGGTTTTAGTATAAGAACACACATGCAATGACTCTAGTGGGTCCAGATGTAGTTTGTGAAAAGAACACACATGCAATGACACTATCTGATCCATAAGTGGTTTGTGGAAAGAATACACATGCAATGGCCACTGGTTAATCCATAAGTGGTTTGTGGAAAGAACACACATGCAATGACCACTGGTTGATCCATAAGGGGTTTGTGGAAAGAACACACATGCAGTGACCACTGGTGGATCCATATGTTGTTTGTGAAAAGAACACACATGCAATGAACAATGGTGGATCCACAAGTGGTTTGTGGAAAGAACACACATGCAATGAACACTGGTGGATCCATAAGTGGTTTGTGGAAAGAACACACATGCAGTGAACACTGGTTGATCCATGTGTGGTTTGTGTAAAGAACACACATTTAATGACCACTTGTTGATCCATGTGTGGTTTGTGGAAAGAATACACATGCAATGATAGTGGTGGATCCATGTGTGATTTGTGAAAAGAACAGACATGCAATGAATCTAGTGTTGGTTTTAGTATAAGAACACACATTCAATGAGTCTAGTGGGTTCACATGTGGTTTATGAAAAGAACACACATGCAATGACCACTTGTTGATTCATATGTGGTTTGTGGAAAGAACACACATGTAATGACACTGCTTGATCCATGTGTGGTTTGTGGAAAAGAATACACATGCAATGACCACTAGTTGATCCATGTGTGGTTTGTGGAAAGAACACACATGCAATGACTCTAGTGGTTGCTCCATGTGTGGTTTGTGGAAATAACACACATGCAATGACTCTAGTGGTTGATCCATGTGTGGTTTGTGGAAATAACACACATGCAATGACTCTAATGGATCCATAAGTGGTTTGTGGAAAAGAACACACATGCAATGATCACTGCTTGATTCATATGTGGTTTATGGAAAGAACACACATGCAATGCCACTGGTTGATCCATGTGTGGTTTGTGAAAAGAACACACATGCAATGCCACTGGTTGATCCATGTGTGGTTTCTGGATAAAACACACATGAAATGACCATTGGTTGATCCATAAGTGGTTTGTGGAAAAGAACACACGTGCAATGACCACTGGTTGATCCATGTGTGGTTGGTGAAAAGAACACACATGCAATGACTCTGGTGCTGGTTTTAGTATAAGAACACACATGGAATGACTCTAGTGGGTCCACATGTAGTTTGTGAAAAGAACACACATGGAATGCCACTGGTTGATCTATAAGTGGTTTATGGAAAGAACACACATGCAATGGCCACTAGTTGATCCATAAGAGGTTTGTGGAAAGAACACACATGCAATGACCACTGGCTGACCCATAAGGGGTTTGTGGAAAGAACACACATGCAGGGACCACTAGTGGATCCATATGTTGTTTGTGAAAAGAACACACATGCAATGAACACTTGTGGATCCATAAGTGATTTGTGGAACAAACACACATGCAGTGACTCTAGTGCTAGTTTTAGTATAAGAACACACATGCAATGACTCTAATGGACCCATATGTTGTTTGTGAAAAGAACACACATTCAATGACCACTTGTTGATCCATGTGTCGTATGTGGAAAGAACACACATGCAATGACAGTGGTGGATCCATGTGTGGTTTGTGAAAAGAACACACATGCAATGACTCTAGTGTTGGTTTAAGTATAAGAACACACATGCATTGACTCTACTGGGTTCACATGTGGTTTGTGAAAAGAACACACATGCAATGGCCACTGGTTGATCCATATGTGGTTTGTGGAAAGAACACACATGCAATGACACTGCTTGATCCATGTGTGGTTTGTGGAAAAGAACACACATGAAATGACCACTGGTTGATCCAGGTGTGGTTTGTGGAAAGAACACACATGCAATGACCACTAGTTGATCCATATGTGGTTTGTGGAAAAGAACACACATGCAATGACCACTGGTTGATCCATATTTGGTTTGTGGAAAGAACACACATGCAATGACCACTGGTTGATCCATGTGTGGTTTGTGAAAAGAACACACATGCAATGCCACCGGTTGATCCATAAGTGGTTTGTTGAAAAGAACACATATGCAATGACCACTGGTTGATCCATAAGTGGTTTGTCGAAAGAACACACATGCAATGAACACTAGTGGATCCATAAGTGGTTTCTGGAAAGAACACGCATGCAATGACTCTAGTGCTGGTTTTAGTATAAGAACACACAAGAAATGACTCTAGTGGGTCCATATGTGATTTGTGGAAAGAACACACATGCATTGACACTGGTTGATCCATGTGTGGTTTGTGGAAAGAACACACATGCAATGACTCTAGTGGTTGATCGATGTGTGGTTTGTGGAAATAACACACATGCAATGACTCTAGTGGTTGATCGATGTGTGGTTTGTGGAAATAACACACATGCAATGACTCTAATGGATCCATAAGTGGTTTGTGGAAAAGAACACACATGCAATGACCATTGGTTGATCCATATGTGGTTTGTGGAAAGAACACACATGCAATGACACTGGTTGATCCATGCGTGGTTTGTGGAAAGAACACACATGCAATGCCACTGGTTGATCCATAAGTGGTTTGTGGATAGAACACACATGCAATGACTCTAGTGCTAGTTTTAGTATAAGAACACACATACAATGACTCTAGTGGGTCCAAATGTAGCTTGTGAAAAGAACACACATGCAATGACCAGTGGTTGATCCATCAGTTGTTTGTGGAAAAGAACACACATCCAATGAGTCTAGTGGATCCATGTGTGGTTTGTGGAAAAGAACACACATGCAATGAGTCTAGTGCTGGTTTTAGTATAAGAACACACATGCAATGACTCTAATGGGTCCACATGTGGTTTGTGAAAAGAACACACATGCAATGCCACTGGTTGATCCATAAGTGGTTTGTGGAAATGAACACACATGCAATGACCACTGGTTGATCCATGTGTGGTTTGTGGAAAGAACACACATGCAATGACCACTGGTTGATCCATATGTGGTTTGTGGAAAAGAACACACATGCAATGACCACTGGTTGATCCATATTTGGTTTGTGGAAAGAACACACATGCAATGACCACTGGTTGATCCATGTGTGGTTTGTGAAAAGAACACACATGCAATGCCACCGGTTGATCCATAAGTGGTTTGTTGAAAAGAACACATATGCAATGACCACTGGTTGATCCATAAGTGGTTTGTCGAAAGAACACACATGCAATGACTCTAGTGCTGGTTTTAGTATAAGAACACACATGCAATGACTCTAGTGGGTCCAGATGTAGTTTGTGAAAAGAACACACATGCAATGCCACTGGTTGATCCATAAGTGGTTTGTGGAAAGAACACACATGCAATGGCCACTGGTTGATCCATAAGTGGTCTGTGGAAAGAACACACATGCAATGACCACTGGTTGATCCATAAGTGGTTTGTGGAAAGAACACACATGTAGTGACCACTGGTGGATCCATATATTGTCTGTGAAAAGAACACACATGCAATGAACACTAGTGGATCCATAAGTGGTTTGTGGAAAGAACACACATGCAATGACTCTAGTGCTAGTTTTAGTATGAGAACACACATGCAATGACTCTAATGGATCCATATGTGGTTTATGAAAACAAAACACATGCAATGACCACTTGTTGATCCATGTGTGGTTTGTGGAAAGAACACGCATGCAATGACACTGCTTGATCCGTGTGTGGTTTGTGGAAAAGAACACATATGCAATGACCACTGGTTGATCCATGTGTGGTTTGTGAAAAGAACACACATTCAGTGACCACTGGTTGATCCATATGCGGTTTGTGGAAAGAACACACATGCAATGACACTTCTTGATCCATGTGTAGTTTGCGGAAAAGAACACACATGCAATGACCATTGGTTGATCCATGTGTGATTTGTGAAAACAACACACATGCAATGACTCTAGTGTTGGTTTAAGTATAAGAACACACATGCAATAACCACTGGTTGATCCATATGTGGTTTGTGGAAAGAACACACATGCAATGACACTGCTTGATCCATGTGTGGTTTGTGGAAAAGAACACACACGAAATGACCACTGGTTGATCCATGTGTGGTTTGTGGAAAGAACACACATGCAATGACCACTGGTTGATCCATATGTGGTTTGTGGAAAAGAACGCACATGCAATGACCACTGGTTGATCCATATGTGGTTTGTGGAAAGAACGCACATGCAATGACCACTGGTTGATCCATGTGTGGTTTGTGAAAAGAACACACATGCAATGCCACCGGTTGATCCATAAGTGGTTTATCGAAAAGAACACACATGCAATGACCACTGGTTGATCCATAAGTGGTTTGTCGAAAGAACACACATGCAATGAACACTGGTGGATCCATAAGTGGTTTGTGGAAAGAACACGCATGCAATGACTCTAGTGCTGGTTTTAGTATAAGAACACACAAGCAATGACTCTAGTGGGTCCATATGTGATTTGTGGAAAGAACACACATGCATTGACACTGGTTGATCCATGTGTGGTTTGTGGAAAGAACACACGTGCAATGACTCTAGTGGTTGATCGATGTGTGGTTTGTGGAAATAACACACATGCAATGACTCTCGTGGTTGATCGATGTGTGGTTTGTGGAATAACACACATGCAATGACTCTAATGGATCCATAAGTGGTTTGTGGAAAAGAACACACATGCAATGACCACTGGTTGATCCATATGTGGTTTGTGGAAAGAACACACATGCAATTACACTGGTTGATCCATGCGTGGTTTGTGGAAAGAACACACATGCAATGCCACTGATTGATCCATGTGTGGTTTGTGGATAGAACACACATGCAATGACTCTAGTGCTAGTTTTAGTATAAGAACACACATACAATGACTCTAGTGGGTCCAAATGTAGTTTGTGAAAAGAACACACATGCAATGACCACTGGTTGATCGATCAGTTGTTTGTGGAAAAGAACACACATCCAATGAGTCTAGTGGATCCATGTGTGGTTTGTGGAAAAGAACACACATGCAATGAGTCTAGTGCTGGTTTTAGTATAAGAACACACATGCAATGACTCTAGTGGTTGATCCATGTGTGGTTTGTGGAAATAACACACATGCAATGGCTCTAGTGGTTGATCCATGTGTGGTTTGTGGAAATAACACACATGCAATGACTCTAATGGATCCATAAGTGGTTTGTGGAAAAGAACACACATGCAATGATCACTTGTTGATTCATATGTGGTTTGTGGAAAGAACACACATGCAATGACACTGGTTGATCTATGTGTGGTTTGTGAAAAGAACACACATGCAATGCCACTAGTTTATCCATGTGTGGTTTGTGGATAGAACACACATGAAATGACCACTGGTTGATCCATAAGTGGTTTGTGGAAAAGAACACACATGCAATGAACACTAGTTGATCCATGTGTGGTTTGTGGATAGAACACACATGAAATTACTCTAGTGGGTCCATATATGGTTTGTGAAAAGAACACACATGCAATGACCACTGGTTGATCCATATGTGGTTTGTGGAAAAGAACACACATGCAATGAACACTAGTGGATCCATAAGTGGTTTGTGGAAAGAACACACATGAAATGACCACTGGTTGATCCATATGTGGTTTGTTGAAAGAACATACATGCAGTGAACACTGGTGGATCCATGTGTTGTTTGTGAAACGAACACGCATGCAATGACTCTAGTGTTGGTTTTACTATAAGAACACACATGCAATGACTCTAGTGGGTCCAGATGTAGTTTGTGAAAAGAACACATATGCAATGCCACTGGTTGATCCATAAGTGGTTTGTGGAAAGAACACACATGCAATGGCCACTGGTTGATCCATAAGTGGTTTGTGGAAAGAACACACATGCAATGACCACTGGTTGATCCATCAGGGGTTTGGGGAAAGAACACACATGCAGTGACCACTGGTGGATCCATATGTTCTTTGTGAAAAGAACACACATGCAATGAACACTGGTGGATCCATAAGTGGTTTGTGGAAAGAACACAAATGCAATGACTCTAGTGCTAGTTTTAGGATAAGAACACACATGCAATGACCACTGGTTGATCCATGTGTGGTTTGTGAAAAGAACACACATGCAATGACCACTTGTTGATCCATGTGTGGTTTGTGGATAGAATACACATGCAATGACAGTGGTGGATCCATGTGTCGTTTGTGAAAAGAACAGACATGCAATGACTCTAGTGTTGGTTTTAGTATAAGGACACACATGCAATGACTCTAGTGGGTTCACATGTGGTTTATGAAAAGAACATACATGCAATGATCACTGTTGATCCATATGTGGTTTGTGGAAAGAACACACATGCAATGACACTGCTTGATCCATGTGTGGTTTGTGGAAAAGAACACATATGCAATGACCACTAGTTGATCCACGTGTGGTTTGTGGAAAGAACACACATGGAATGACTCTTGTGGTTGATCCATGTGTTGTTTATGGAAATAACACACATGCAATGACTCTAGTGGTTGATCCATGTGTGGTTTGTGGAAATAACACACATGCAATGACTCTAATGGATCCATAAGTGGTTTGTGGAAAAGAACACACATGCAATGATCACTGCTTGATTCATATGTTGTTTGTGGAAAGAAGACACATGCAATGACACTGGTTGATCCATGTGTGGTTTGTGAAAAGAACACACATGCAATGCCACTGGTTGATCCATGTGTGGTTTCTGGATAGAACACACATGAAATGACCATTGGTTGATCGATAAGTGGTTTGTGGATAAGAACACACATGCAGTGAACACTGGTGGATCCATGTGTTGTTTGTGAAACGAACACGCATGCAGTGACTCTAGTGTTGGTTTTACTATAAGAACACACATGCAATGACTCTAGTGGGTCCAGATGTAGTTTGTGAAAAGAACACATATGCAATGCCACTGGTTGATCCATAAGTGGTTTGTGGAAAGAACACACATGCAATGGCCATTGGTTGATCCATAAGTGGTTTGTGGAAAGAACACACATGCAATGACCACTGGTTGATCCATCAGGGGTTTGGGGAAAGAACACACATGCAGTGACCACTGGTGGATCCATATGTTCTTTGTGAAAAGAACACACATGCAATGAACACTGGTGGATCCATAAGTGGTTTGTGGAAAGAACACAAATGCAATGACTCTAGTGCTAGTTTTAGGATAAGAACACACATGCAATGACCACTGGTTGATCCATGTGTGGTTTGTGAAAAGAACACACATGCAATGACCACTTGTTGATCCATGTGTGGTTTGTGGATAGAATACACATGCAATGACAGTGGTGGATCCATGTGTCGTTTGTGAAAAGAACAGACATGCAATGACTCTAGTGTTGGTTTTAGTATAAGGACACACATGCAATGACTCTAGTGGGTTCACATGTGGTTTATGAAAAGAACATACATGCAATGATCACTGTTGATCCATATGTGGTTTGTGGAAAGAACACACATGCAATGACACTGCTTGATCCATGTGTGGTTTGTGGAAAAGAACACATATGCAATGACCACTAGTTGATCCACGTGTGGTTTGTGGAAAGAACACACATGCAATGACTCTTGTGGTTGATCCATGTGTTGTTTATGGAAATAACACACATGCAATGACTCTAGTGGTTGATCCATGTGTGGTTTGTGGAAATAACACACATGCAATGACTCTAATGGATCCATAAGTGGTTTGTGGAAAAGAACACACATGCAATGATCACTGCTTGATTCATATGTGGTTTATGGAAAGAAGACACATGCAATGACACTGGTTGATCCATGTGTGGTTTGTGAAAAGAACACACATGCAATGCCACTGGTTGATCCATGTGTGGTTTCTGGATAGAACACACATGAAATGACCATTGGTTGATCGATAAGTGGTTTGTGGATAAGAACACACATGCAATGACCACTGGTTGATCCATGTGTGGTTTGTGGAAAGAACACACATGTAGTGAACACTGGTGGATCCATATGTTGTTTGTGAAAAGAACACACATGCAATGACTCTAGTGCTGGTTTTAGTATAAGAACACACATGCAATGACTCTAGTGGGTCCACATGTAGTTTGTGAAAAGAACACACGTGGAATTCCACTGGGTGATCCATAAGTGGTTTGTGGAAAGAACACACATGCAATGGCCACTGCTTGATCCATAAGTGGTTTGTGGAAAGAACACACATGCAATGACCACTGGTTGATCCATAAGGGGTTTGTGGAAAGAACACACATGCAAGGACCTAATCGGAATCCATATGTTGTTTGTGAAAGGAACACACATGCAATGAACACTAGTGGATCCATAAGTGGTTTGTGGAACATACACACATGCAATGACTCTAGTGCTAGTTTTAGTATAAGAACACACATAAAATGACTCTAATGGATCCATATGTGGTTTGTGAAAAGAACACACATGCAATGACCACTTGTTGATCCATGTGTCGTATGTGGAAAGAACACACATGCAATGACAGTGGTGGATCCATGTGTGGTTTGTGAAAAGAACACACATGCAATGACTCTAGTGTTGGTTTTAGTATAAGAACACACATGCAATGACTCTAGTGGGTTCACATGTGGTTTGTGAAAAGAACACACATGCAATGACCACTGGTTGTTCCATATGTGGTTTGTGGAAAGAACACACATGCAATGACACTGCTTGATCCATGTGTGGTTTGTGGAAAAGAACACACATGAAATGACCACTGGTTGATCCATGTGTGGTTTTTGGAAAGAACACACATGCAATGGCTCTAGCGGTTGATCCATGTGTGGTTTATGGAAATAACACACATGCAATGACTCTAGTGGTTGATCCATGTGAGGTTTGTGGAAATAACACATATCCAATGACTCTAGTGGTTGATCCATGTGTGGTTTGTGGAAATAACACACATGCAATGACACCAGTTGATCCATAAGTGGTTTGTCAAAAAGAATACACATGCAATGACCACTGGTTGATCCATAAGTGGTTTGTCGAAAGAACACACATGCAATGAACACTGGTGGATCCATAAGTGGTTTGTGGAGAGAACACGCATGCAATGACACTGGTTGATCCATGTGTGGTTTGTGGAAAGAACACACATGCAAGGACTCTAGTGGTTGATCCATGTGTGGTTTGTGGAAATAACACACATGCAATGACTCTAGTGGTTGATCGATGTGGGGTTTGTGGAAATAACACACATGCAATGACTCTAATGGATCCATAACTGGTTTGTGGAAAAGAACACACATGCAATTAATGACCACTGGTTGATCCATATGTGGTTTGTGTAAAGAACACACATGCAATGACACCGGTTGATCCATGCGTGGTTTGTGGAAAGAACACGCATGCAATGTCACTAGTTGATCCATGTGTGGTTTGTGGATGGAACACACATGCAAAGACTCTAGTGCTAGTTTTAGTATAAGAACACACATACAATGACTCTAGTGGGTCCAGATGTAGTTTGTGAAAAGAACACACATGCAATGACCACTGGTTGATCCATCAGTTGTTTGTGGAAAAGAACACACATCCAAGGAGTCTAGTGGATCCATGTGTGGTTTGTGGAAAAGAACACACATGCAATGAGTCTAGTGCTGGTTTTAGTATAAGAACACACATGCAATGACTCTAGTGGGTCCACATGTGGTTTGTGAAAAGAACACACACGCAATGACCACTGGTTGATCCATATGTGGTTTTTGGAAAAGAACACACATGCAATGAACACTGGTGGATCCATGTGTGGTTTGTGGAAAGAACACACATGCAATGCCCACTGGTTGATCCATAAGTGGTTTGTGGAAAAGAACACACATGCAATGACCACTAGTTGATCCATGTGTGGTTTGTGGATATAACACACATGCAATGGCTCTAGTCGGTCCATATGTGGTTTGTGAAAAGAACACATATGCAATGACCACTGGTTGCTCCATATGTGGTTTATGGAAAATAAAACACATGCAATGAACACTAGTGGATCTATAAGTGGTTTGTGGAAAGAACAGAAATGTAGTGACCACTGGTTGATCCATGTGTGGTTTGTGAAAAGAACACACATGCAATTCCACCAGTTGATCCATAAGTGGTTTGTCGAAAAGAATACACATGCAATGACCACTGGTTGATCTATAAGTGGTTTGTCGAAAGAACACATATGCAATGAACACTGGTGGATCCATAAGTGGTTTGTGGAAAGAACACGCATGCAATGACTCTAGTGTTGGTTTTAGTATGAGAACACACAAGCAATGACTCTAGTGGGTCCATATGTGATTTGTGGAAAGAACACACATGCAATGACACTGGTTGATCCATGTGTGGTTTGTGGAAAGAACACACATGCAATTACTCTAGTGGTTGATCCATGTGTGGTTTGTGGAAATAACACACATGCAATGACTCTAGTGGTTGATCGATGTGTGGTTTGTGGAAATAACACACATGCAATGACTCTAATGGATCCATAACTGGTTTGTGGAAAAGAACACACATGCAATTAATGACCACTGGTTGATCCATATGTGGTTTGTGTAAAGAACACACATGCAATGACACCGGTTGATCCATGCGTGGTTTGTGGAAAGAACACGCATGCAATGTCACTAGTTGATCCATGTGTGTTTTGTGGATAGAACACACATGCAATGACTCTAGTGCTAGTTTTAGTATAAGAACACACATACAATGACTCTAGTGGGTCCAGATGTAGTTTGTGAAAAGAACACACATGCAATGACCACTGGTTGATCCATCAGTTGTTTGTGGAAAAGAACACACATCCAATGAGTCTAGTGGATCCATGTGTGGTTTGTGGAAAAGAACACACATCCAATGAGTCTAGTGCTGGTTTTAGTATAAGAACACACATGCAATGACTCTAGTGGGTCCACATGTGGTTTGTGAAAAGAACACACACGCAATGACCACTGGTTGATCCATATGTGGTTTTTGGAAAAGAACACACATGCAATGAACACTGGTGGATCCATGTGTGGTTTGTGGAAAGAACACACATGCAATGACCACTGGTTGATCCATAAGTGGTTTGTGGAAAAGAACACACATGCAATGACCACTAGTTGATCCATGTGTGGTTTGTGGATATAACACACATGCAATGGCTCTAGTCGGTCCATATGTGGTTTGTGAAAAGAACACATATGCAATGACCACTGGTTGCTCCATATGTGGTTTGTGGAAAATAAAACACATGCAATGAACACTAGTGGATCTATAAGTGGTTTGTGGAAAGAACACAAATGTAGTGACCATTGGTTGATCCATTTGTGGTTTGTGAAAAGAACACACATGCAATGCCACCAGTTGATCCATAAGTGGTTTGTCGAAAAGAATACACATGCAATGACCACTGGTTGATCTATAAGTGGTTTGTCGAAAGAACACATATGCAATGAACACTGTAGGATCCATAAGTGGTTTGTGGAAAGAACACGCATGCAATGACTCTAGTGTTGGTTTTAGTATGAGAACACACAAGCAATGACTCTAGTGGGTCCATATGTGATTTGTGGAAAGAACACACATGCAATGACACTGGTTGATCCATGTGTGGTTTGTGGAAAGAACACACATGCAATTACTCTAGTGGTTGATCCATGTGTGGTTTGTGGAAATAACACACATGCAATGACTCTAGTGGTTGATCGATGTGTGGTTTGTGGAAATAACACACATGCAATGACTCTAATGGATCCATAAGTGGTTTGTGGAAAAGAACACACATGCAATTAATGACCAATGGTTGATCCATATGTGGTTTGTGTAAAGAACACACATGCAATGACACCGGTTGATCCATGCGTGGTTTGTGGAAAGAACACACATGCAATGTCACTAGTTGATCCATCTGTGGTTTGTGGATAGAACACACATGCAATGACTCTAGTGCTAGTTTAAGTATCAGAACACACATACAATGACTCTAGTGGGTCCAAATGTAGTTTGTGAAAAGAACACACATGCAATGACCACTGGTTGATCCATCAGTTGTTTGTGGAAAAGAACACACATCCAATGAGTCTAGTGGATCCATGTGTGGTTTAAGGAAAAGAACACACATGCAATGAGTCTAGTGCTGGTTTTAGTATAAGAACACACATGCAATGACTCTAGTGGGTCCACATGTGGTTTGTGAAAAGAACACACACGCAATAACCACTGGTTGATCCATATGTAGTTTTTGGAAAGAACACACATGCAATGAACACTGGTGGATCCATGTGTGGTTTGTGGAAAGAACACACATGCAATGACCACTGGTTGATCCATAAGTGGTTTGTGGAAAAGAACACACATGCAATGACCACTAGTTGATCCGTGTGTGGTTTGTGGATATAACACACATGCAATGGCTCTAGTCGGTCCATATGTGGTTTGTGAAAAGAACACATATGCAATGACCACTGGTTGCTCCATATGTGGTTTGTGGAAAATAAAACACATGCAATGAACACAGGTGGATCCATAAGTGGTTTGTGGAAAGAACACAAATGTAGTGACCACTGGTCGATCCCTATGTGGTTTGTGGAAAGAACACACATGTAGTGAACACTGGTGGATCCATATGTTGTTTGTGAAAAGAACACACACGCAATGCCACCAGTTGATCCATAAGTGGTTTGTCGAAAAGAATACACATGCAATGACCACTGGTTGATCTATAAGTGGTTTGTCGAAAGAACACATATGCAATGAACACTGGTGGATCCATAAGTGGTTTGTGGAAAGAACACGCATGCAATGACTCTAGTGCTGGTTTTAGTATGAGAACACACAAGCAATGACTCTAGTGGGTCCATATGTGATTTGTGGAAAGAACACACATGCAATGACACTGGTTGATCCATGTGTGGTTTGTGGAAAGAACACACATGCAATTACTCTAGTGGTTGATCCATGTGTGGTTTGTGGAAATAACACACATGCAATGACTCTAGTGGTTGATCGATGTGTGGTTTGTGGAAATAACACACATGCAATGACTCTAATGGATCCATAAGTGGTTTGTGGAAAAGAACACACATGCAATTAATGACCACTGGTTGATCCATATGTGGTTTGTGTAAAGAACACACATGCAATGACACCGGTTGATCCATGCGTGGTTTGTGGAAAGAACACACATGCAATGTCACTAGTTGATCCATCTGTGGTTTGTGGATAGAACACACATGCAATGACTCTAGTGCTAGTTTTAGTATAAGAACACACATACAATGACTCTAGTGGGTCCAAATGTAGTTTGTGAAAAGAACACACATGCAATGACCACTGGTTGATCCATCAGTTGTTTGTGGAAAAGAACACACATCCAATGAGTCTAGTGGATCCATGTGTGGTTTAAGGAAAAGAACACACATGCAATGAGTCTAATGCTGGTTTTAGTATAAGAACACACATGCAATGACTCTAGTGGGTCCACATGTGGTTTGTGAAAAGAACACACACGCAATGACCACTGCTTGATCCATATGTGGTTTTTGGAAAAGAACAAACATGCAATGAACACTGGTGGATCCATGTGTGTTTTGTGGAAAGAACACACATGCAATGACCACTGGTTGATCCATAAGTGGTTTGTGGAAAAGAACACACCTGCAATGACCACTAGTTGATCCATGTGTGGTTTGTGGATATAACACACATGCAATGGCTCTAGTCGGTCCATATGTGGTTTGTGAAAAGAACACATATGCAATGACCACTGGTTGCTCCATATGTGGTTTGTGGGAAAAAAAACACATGCAATGAACACAGGTGGATCCATAAGTGGTTTGTGGAAAGAACACAAATGTAGTGACCACTGGTTGATCCCTATGTGGTTTGTGGAAAGAACACACATGTAGTGAACACTGGTGGATCCATATGTTGTTTGTGAAAAGAACACACACGCAATGCCACCAGTTGATCCATAAGTGGTTTGTCGAAAAGAATACACATGCAATGACCACTGGTTGATCTATAAGTGGTTTGTCGAAAGAACACATATGCAATGAACACTGGTGGATCCATAAGTGGTTTGTGGAAAGAACACGCATGCAATGACTCTAGTGCTGGTTTTAGTATGAGAACACACAAGCAATGACTCTAGTGGGTCCATATGTGATTTGTGGAAAGAACACACATGCAATGACACTGGTTGATCCATGTGTGGTTTGTGGAAAGAACACACATGCAATCACTCTAGTCGTTGATCCATGTGTGGTTTGTGGAAACAACACACATGCAATGACTCTAGTGGTTGATCGATGTGTGGTTTGTGGAAATAACACACATGCAATGACTCTAATGGATCCATAAGTGGTTTGTGGAAAAGAACACACATGCAATTAATGACCACTGGTTGATCCATATGTGGTTTGTGTAAAGAACACACATGCAATGACACCGGTTGATCCATGCGTGGTTTATGGAAAGAACACACATGCAATGTCACTAGTTGATCCATCTGTGGTTTGTGGATAGAACACACATGCAATGACTCTAGTGCTTGTTTTAGTATAAGAACACACATACAATGACTCTAGTGGGTCCAAATGTAGTTTGTGAAAAGAACACACATGCAATGACCACTGGTTGATCCATCAGTTGTTTGTGGAAAAGAACACACATCCAATGAGTCTAGTGGATCCATGTGTGGTTTAAGGAAAAGAACACACATGCAATGAGTCTAGTGCTGGTTTTAGTATAAGAACACACATGCAATGACTCAAGTGGGTCCACATGTCGTTTGTGAAAAGAACACACACGCAATGACCACTGGTTGATCCATATGTGGTTTTTGGAAAAGAACACACATGCAATGAACACTGGTGGATCCATGTGTGGTTTGTGGAAAGAACACACATGCAATGACCACTGGTTGATCCATAAGTGGTTTGTGGAAAAGAACACACATGCAATGACCACTAGTTGATCCATGTGTGGTTTGTGGATATAACACACATGCAATGGCTCTAGTCGGTCCATATGTGGTTTGTGAAAAGAACACATATGCAATGACCACTGGTTGCTCCATATGTGGTTTGTGGAAAATAAAACACATGCAATGAACACTGGTGGATCCATAAGTGGTTTGTGGAAAGAACACAAATGTAGTGACCACTGGTTGATCCCTATGTGGTTTGTGGAAAGAACACACATGTAGTGAACACTGGTGGATCCATATGTTGTTTGTGAAAAGAACACACACGCAATGACTCTAGTGCTGGTTTTAGTATAAGAACACACATGCAATGACTCTAGTGGGTCCAGATGTAGTTTGTGAAAAGAACACACATGCAATGCCACTGATTGATCCATAAGTGGTTTGTGGAAAGAACACACATGCAGTGGCCACTGGTTGATCCATAAGTAGTATGTGGAAAGAACACACGTGCAATGACCACTTGTTGATCCATAAGTGGTTTGTGGAAAGAACACACATGCAAGGACCAATCGGTGGATCCATATGTTGTCTGTGAAAAAACACACATGCAATGAACACTGGTGGATCCATAAGTGGTTTGTGGAAAGAACACACATGCAATGACTCTAGTGCTAGTTTTAGTATAAGAACACACATGCAATGACTCTAATGGATCCATATGTGGTTTATGAAAACAACACACATGCAATGACCACTTGTTGATCCATGTGTGGTTTGTGGAAAGAACACACATGCAATGACACTGCTTGATCCATGTGTGGTTTGTGGAAAAGAACACATATGCAATGACCACAGGTTGATCCATGTGTGGTTTGTGAAAAGAACACACATGCAGTGACCACTGGTTGATCCATATGTGGTTTGTGGAAAGAACACACATGCAATGACACTGCTTGATCCATGTGTAGTTTGTGGAAAAGAACACACATGCAATGACCACTGGTTGATCCATGTGTGATTTTTGGAAAGAACACACATGCAATGACTCTAGTGGTTGATCCATGTGTGGTTTATGGAAATAACACACATGCAATGACTCTAGTGGTTGATCCATGTCTGGTTTGTGGAAATAACACATATCCAATGACTCTAGTGGTTGATCCATGTGTGGTTTGTGGAAATAATACACATGCAATGAACACTGGTGGATCCATCAGTGGTTTGTGGAAAGAACACAAATGTAGTGACCACTGGTTGATCCCTATGTGGTTTGTGGAAAGAACACACATGTAGTGAACACTGGTGGATCCATATGTTGTTTGTGAAAAGAACACACACGCAATGACTCTAGTGCTGGTTTTAGTATAAGAACACACATGCAATGACTCTAGTGGGTCCAGATGTAGTTTGTCAAAAGAACACACATGCAATGCCACTGGTTGATCCATAAGTGGTTTGTGGAAAGAACACACATGCAGTGGCCACTGGTTGATCCATAAGTGGTATGTGGAAAGAACACACGTGCAATGACCACTTGTTGATCCATAAGTGGTTTGTGGAAAGAACACATGCAAGGACCAGGTGGATCCATATGTTGTCTGTGAAAAAACACACATGCAATGAACACTGGTGGATCCATAAGTGGTTTGTGGAAAGAACACACATGCAATGACTCTAGTGCTAGTTTTAGTATAAGAACACACATGCAATGACTCTAATGGATCCATATGTGGTTTATGAAAACAACACACATGCAATGACCACTTGTTGATCCATGTGTGGTTTGTGGAAAGAACACACATGCAATGACACTGCTTGATCCATGTGTGGTTTGTGGAAAAGAACACATATGCAATGACCACAGGTTGATCCATGTGTGGTTTGTGAAAAGAACACACATGCAGTGACCACTGGTTGATCCATATGTGGTTTGTGGAAAGAACACACATGCAATGACACTCCTTGATCCATGTGTAGTTTGTGGAAAAGAACACACATGCAATGACCACTGGTTGATCCATGTGTGATTTTTGGAAAGAACACACATGCAATGACTCTAGTGGTTGATCCATGTGTGGTTTATGGAAATAACACACATGCAATGACTCTAGTGGTTGATCCATGTCTGGTTTGTGGAAATAACACATATCCAATGACTCTAGTGGTTGATCCATGTGTGGTTTGTGGAAATAATACACATGCAATGACCGCTGGTTGATCCATATGTGGTTTGTGGAAAGAACACACATGCAATGACACTGGTTGATCCATGTGTGGTTTGTGAAAAGAACACACATGCAATGCCACTGGTTGATGCATGTGTGGTTTGTGGATAGAACACACATGCAATGACCACTAGTTGATCCATAAGTGGTTTGTGGAAAAGAACACACATGTAATGACTAGTGGTTGATCCATGTGTGGTTTGTGGAAAAGAACACACATGCAATGACCACTGGTTAATCCATGTGTGGTTTGTGGAAAGAACACACATGCAATGTCACTAGTTGATCCATCTGTGGTTTGTGGATAGAACACACATGCAATGACTCTAGTGCTAGTTTAAGTATCAGAACACACATACAATGACTCTAGTGGGTCCAAATGTAGTTTGTGAAAAGAACACACATGCAATGACCACTGGTTGATCCATCAGTTGTTTGTGGAAAAGAACACACATCCAATGAGTCTAGTGGATCCATGTGTGGTTTAAGGAAAAGAACACACATGCAATGAGTCTAGTGCTGGTTTTAGTATAAGAACACACATGCAATGACTCTAGTGGGTCCACATGTGGTTTGTGAAAAGAACACACACGCAATGACCACTGGTTGATCCATATGTAGTTTTTGGAAAAGAACACACATGCAATGAACACTGGTGGATCCATGTGTGGTTTGTGGAAAGAACACACATGCAATGACCACTGGTTGATCCATAAGTGGTTTGTGGAAAAGAACACACATGCAATGACCACTAGTTGATCCATGTGTCGTTTGTGGATATAACACACATGCAATGGCTCTAGTCGGTCCATATGTGGTTTGTGAAAAGAACACATATGCAATGACGACTGGTTGCTCCATATGTTGTTTGTGGAAAATAAAACACATGCAATGAACACAGGTGGATCCATAAGTGGTTTGTGGAAAGAACACAAATGTAGTGACCACTGGTCGATCCCTATGTGGTTTGTGGAAAGAACCCACATGTAGTGAACACTGGTGGATCCATATGTTGTTTGTGAAAAGAACACACACGCAATGCCACCAGTTGATCCATAAGTGGTTTGTCGAAAAGAATACACATGCAATGACCACTGGTTGATCTATAAGTGGTTTGTCGAAAGAACACATATGCAATGAACACTGGTGGATCCATAAGTGGTTTGTGGAAAGAACACGCATGCAATGACTCTAGTGCTGGTTTTAGTATGAGAACACACAAGCAATGACTCTAGTGGGTCCATATGTGATTTGTGGAAAGAACACACATGCAATGACACTGGTTGATCCATGTGTGGTTTGTGGAAAGAACACACATGCAATTACTCTAGTGGTTGATCCATGTGTGGTTTGTGGAAATAACACACATGCAATGACTCTAGTGGTTGATCGATGTGTGGTTTGTGGAAATAACACACATGCAATGACTCTAATGGATCCATAAGTGGTTTGTGGAAAAGAACACACATGCAATTAATGACCACTGGTTGATCCATATGTGGTTTGTGTAAAGAACACACATGCAATGACACCGGTTGATCCATGCGTGGTTTGTGGAAAGAACACACATGCAATGTCACTAGTTGATCCATCTGTGGTTTGTGGATAGAACACACATGCAATGACTCTAGTGCTAGTTTTAGTATAAGAACACACATACAATGACTCTAGTGGGTCCAAATGTAGTTTGTGAAAAGAACACACATGCAATGACCACTGGTTGATCCATCAGTTGTTTGTGGAAAAGAACACACATCCAATGAGTCTAGTGGATCCATGTGTGGTTTAAGGAAAAGAACACACATGCAATGAGTCTAATGCTGGTTTTAGTATAAGAACACACATGCAATGACTCTAGTGGGTCCACATGTGGTTTGTGAAAAGAACACACACGCAATGACCACTGCTTGATCCATATGTGGTTTTTGGAAAAGAACACACATGCAATGAACACTGGTGGATCCATGTGTGTTTTGTGGAAAGAACACACATGCAATGACCACTGGTTGATCCATAAGTGGTTTGTGGAAAAGAACACACCTGCAATGACCACTAGTTGATCCATGTGTGGTTTGTGGATATAACACACATGCAATGGCTCTAGTCGGTCCATATGTGGTTTGTGAAAAGAACACATATGCAATGACCACTGGTTGCTCCATATGTGGTTTGTGGGAAAAAAAACACATGCAATGAACACAGGTGGATCCATAAGTGGTTTGTGGAAAGAACACAAATGTAGTGACCACTGGTTGATCCCTATGTGGTTTGTGGAAAGAACACACATGTAGTGAACACTGGTGGATCCATATGTTGTTTGTGAAAAGAACACACACGCAATGCCACCAGTTGATCCATAAGTGGTTTGTCGAAAAGAATACACATGCAATGACCACTGGTTGATCTATAAGTGGTTTGTCGAAAGAACACATATGCAATGAACACTAGTGGATCCATAAGTGGTTTGTGGAAAGAACACGCATGCAATGACTCTAGTGCTGGTTTTAGTATGAGAACACACAAGCAATGACTCTAGTGGGTCCATATGTGATTTGTGGAAAGAACACACATGCAATGACACTGGTTGATCCATGTGTGGTTTGTGGAAAGAACACACATGCAATCACTCTAGTGGTTGATCCATGTGTGGTTTGTGGAAACAACACACATGCAATGACTCTAGTGGTTGATCGATGTGTGGTTTGTGGAAATAACACACATGCAATGACTCTAACGGATCCATAAGTGGTTTGTGGAAAAGAACACACATGCAATTAATGACCACTGGTTGATCCATATGTGGTTTGTGTAAAGAACACACATGCAATGACACCGGTTGATCCATGCGTGGTTTATGGAAAGAACACACATGCAATGTCACTAGTTGATCCATCTGTGGTTTGTGGATAGAACACACATGCAATGACTCTAGTGCTTGTTTTAGTATAAGAACACACATACAATGACTCTAGTGGGTCCAAATGTAATTTGTGAAAAGAACACACATGCAATGACCACTGGTTGATCCATCAGTTGTTTGTGGAAAAGAACACACATCCAATGAGTCTAGTGGATCCATGTGTGGTTTAAGGAAAAGAACACACATGCAATGAGTCTAGTGCTGGTTTTAGTATAAGAACACACATGCAATGACTCTAGTGGGTCCACATGTCGTTTGTGAAAAGAACACACACGCAATGACCACTGGTTGATCCATATGTGGTTTTTGGAAAAGAACACACATGCAATGAACACTGGTGGATCCATGTGTGGTTTGTGGAAAGAACACACATGCAATGACCACTGGTTGATCCATAAGTGGTTTGTGGAAAAGAACACACATGCAATGACCACTAGTTGATCCATGTGTGGTTTGTGGATATAACACACATGCAATGGCTCTAGTCGGTCCATATGTGGTTTGTGAAAAGAACAGATATGCAATGACCACTGGTTGCTCCATATGTGGTTTGTGGAAAATAAAACACATGCAATGAACACTGGTGGATCCATAAGTGGTTTGTGGAAAGAACACAAATGTAGTGACCACTGGTTGATCCCTATGTGGTTTGTGGAAAGAACACACATGTAGTGAACACTGGTGGATCCATATGTTGTTTGTGAAAAGAACACACACGCAATGACTCTAGTGCTGGTTTTAGTATAAGAACACACATGCAATGACTCTAGTGGGTCCAGATGTAGTTTGTGAAAAGAACACACATGCAATGCCACTGATTGATCCATAAGTGGTTTGTGGAAAGAACACACATGCAGTGGCCACTGGTTGATCCATAAGTGGTATGTGGAAAGAACACACGTGCAATGACCACTTGTTGATCCATAAGTGGTTTGTGGAAAGAACACACATGCAGTGACCACTGGTGGATCCATATGTTGTCTGTGAAAAAACACACATGCAATGAACACTGGTGGATCCATAAGTGGTTTGTGGAAAGAACACACATGCAATGACTCTAGTGCTAGTTTTAGTATAAGAACACACATGCAATGACTCTAATGGATCCATATGTGGTTTATGAAAACAACACACATGCAATGACCACTTGTTGATCCATGTGTGGTTTGTGGAAAGAACACACATGCAATGACACTGCTTGATCCATGTGTGGTTTGTGGAAAAGAACACATATGCAATGACCACAGGTTGATCCATGTGTGGTTTGTGAAAAGAACACACATGCAGTGACCACTGGTTGATCCATATGTGGTTTGTGGAAAGAACACACATGCAATGACACTGCTTGATCCATGTGTAGTTTGTGGAAAAGAACACACATGCAATGACCACTGGTTGATCCATGTGTGATTTTTGGAAAGAACACACATGCAATGACTCTAGTGGTTGATCCATGTGTGGTTTATGGAAATAACACACATGCAATGACTCTAGTGGTTGATCCATGTCTGGTTTGTGGAAATAACACATATCCAATGACTCTAGTGGTTGATCCATGTGTGGTTTGTGGAAATAATACACATGCAATGAACACTGGTGGATCCATCAGTGGTTTGTGGAAAGAACACAAATGTAGTGACCACTGGTTGATCCCTATGTGGTTTGTGGAAAGAACACACATGTAGTGAACACTGGTGGATCCATATGTTGTTTGTGAAAAGAACACACACGCAATGACTCTAGTGCTGGTTTTAGTATAAGAACACACATGCAATGACTCTAGTGGGTCCAGATGTAGTTTGTGAAAAGAACACACATGCAATGCCACTGGTTGATCCATAAGTGGTTTGTGGAAAGAACACACATGCAGTGGCCACTGGTTGATCCATAAGTGGTATGTGGAAAGAACACACGTGCAATGACCACTTGTTGATCCATAAGTGGTTTGTGGAAAGAACACACATGCAGTGACCACTGGTGGATCCATATGTTGTCTGTGAAAAAACACACATGCAATGAACACTGGTGGATCCATAAGTGGTTTGTGGAAAGAACACACATGCAATGACTCTAGTGCTAGTTTTAGTATAAGAACACACATGCAATGACTCTAATGGATCCATATGTGGTTTATGAAAACAACACACATGCAATGACCACTTGTTGATCCATGTGTGGTTTGTGGAAAGAACACACATGCAATGACACTGCTTGATCCATGTGTGGTTTGTGGAAAAGAACACATATGCAATGACCACAGGTTGATCCATGTGTGGTTTGTGAAAAGAACACACATGCAGTGACCACTGGTTGATCCATATGTGGTTTGTGGAAAGAACACACATGCAATGACACTGCTTGATCCATGTGTAGTTTGTGGAAAAGAACACACATGCAATGACCACTGGTTGATCCATGTGTGATTTTTGGAAAGAACACACATGCAATGACTCTAGTGGTTGATCCATGTGTGGTTTATGGAAATAACACACATGCAATGACTCTAGTGGTTGATCCATGTCTGGTTTGTGGAAATAACACATATCCAATGACTCTAGTGGTTGATCCATGTGTGGTTTGTGGAAATAATACACATGCAATGACCGCTGGTTGATCCATATGTGGTTTGTGGAAAGAACACACATGCAATGACACTGGTTGATCCATGTGTGGTTTGTGAAAAGAACACACATGCAATGCCACTGGTTGATGCATGTGTGGTTTGTGGATAGAACACACATGCAATGACCACTAGTTGATCTATAAGTGGTTTGTGGAAAAGAACACACATGTAATGACTAGTGGTTGATCCATGTGTGGTTTGTGGAAAAGAACACACATGCAATGACCACTGATTGATCCATGTGTGGTTTGTGGAAAGAATACACATGCAATGACTCTAGTGCTGGTTTTAGTATAAGAACACACATGCAATGACTCTAGTGGGTCCACATGTTGTTTGTGAAAAGAACACACATGCAATAACCACTGGTTGATCTATGTGTGGTTTGTGGAAAAGAACACACATGCAATGACCACTTGTTAATCCATGTGTGGTTTGTGGAAAGAACACACATGCAATGACAGTGGTGGATCCATGTGTGGTTTGTGAAAAGAACACACATGGAATGACCCTAGTGTTGGTTTTAGTATAAGAACACACATGGAATGACCACTGGTTGAGCCATGTGTGGTTTGTGAAAAGAACACACATGCTATGACCACTGGTTGATCCATATGTGGTTTGTGGAAAGAACACACATGCAATGACACTGCTTGATCCATGTGTAGTTTGTGGAAAAGAACACACATGCAATGACCACTAGTTGATCCATGTGTGGTTTTTGGAAAGAACACACATGCAATGACTCTAGTGGTTGATCCATGTGTGGTTTGTGGAAATAACACACATGCAATGACTCTAGTGGTTGATCCATGTATGGTTTGTGGAAATATCACACAAGCAATGACTCTAATGGATCCATATGTGGTTTGTGGAAAAGAACACACATGCAATAACCACTTGTTGATCCATATTTGGTTTGTGGAAAGAACACACATGCAATAACCACTTGTTGATCCATATTTGGTTTGTGGAAAGAACACACATACAATGACACTGGTTGATCCATGTGTGGTTTGTGGAAAGAACACACATGCAATGACACTGGTTGATCCATGTGTGGTTTGTGAAAAGAACACAGATGCAATGCCACTGGTTGATCCATGTGTGGTTTGTGGATAGAACACACATGAAATGACCACTGGTTGATCCATAAGTGGTTTGTGGAAAAGAACACACATGCAATGACCATTGGTTGATCCATGTGTGGTTTGTGGATAGAACACAAATGCAATGACTCTAGTGGGTCCATATGTGGTTTGTGAAAAGAACACACATGCAATGACGACTGGTTGATCCATATGTGGTTTGTGGAAAAGAACTCACATGCAATGAACATTGGTGGATCCATAAGTGGTTTGTGGAAATAACACACATGCAATGACCACTGGTTGATCCATATGTGGTTTGTGGAAAGAACACACATGCAGTGAACACTGCTGGCTCCATATGTTGTTTGTGAAAAGAACACACATGCAATGACTCTAGTGTTGGTTTTAGTATAAGAACACACATGCAATGACTCTAGTGGGTCCAGATGTAGTTTGTGAAAAGAACACACATGCAATCCCACTGGTTGATCCATAAGTGGTTTGTGGAAAGAACACACATGCAGGGACC
This sequence comes from Avena insularis, assembly GCA_023614405.1. NCBI lineage: Eukaryota > Viridiplantae > Streptophyta > Magnoliopsida > Poales > Poaceae > Avena > Avena insularis. The sequence goes on along the minus strand of CM042690.1, from coordinate 160,250,662 downwards.
ACTGGTGGATCCATATGTTGTTTGTGAAAAGGACACACATGCCATGAACACTGGTGGATCCATAAGTGGTTTGTGAAAGAACACACATGCAATGACTCTAGTGCTAGTTTTAGTATAAGAACACACATGCAATGACCACTGGTTGATCCATGTGTGGTTTGTGAAAATAACACACATGCAATGACCACTTGTTGATCCATGTGTGGTTTGTGGAAAGAACACACATGCAATGACAGTGGTGGATCCATGTGTGGTTTGTGAAAACAACACACATGCAATGACTCTAGTGTTGGTTTTAGTATAAGAATACACATGCAATGACTCTAGTGGGTTCACATGTGGTTTGTGAAAAGAACACACATGAAATGACCACTGGTTGATCCATATGTGGTTTGTGGAAAGAACACACATGCAATGACACTGGTTGATCCATGTGTGGTTTGTGGAAAAGAACACACATGCAATTACCACTGGTTGATCCATGTGTGGTTTGTGGAAAGAACACACATGCAATGGCCATTGGTTGATCCATAAGTGGTTTGTGGAAAGAACACACATGCAATGACCACTAGTTGATCCATAAGTGGTTTGTGGAAAGAACACACATGTAGTGACAACTGGTGGATCCATATGTTGTTTGTGAAAAGAAAACACAAGCAATGAACACTGGTGGATCCATAAGTGGTTTGTGGAAAGAACACACATGCAATGACTCTAGTGCTAGTTTTCGTATAAGAACACACATGCAATAACTCTAATGGATCCATATGTGGTTTGTGAAAAGAACACACATGCAATGACCACTTGTTGATCCATGTGTGGTTTGTGGAAAGAACACACATGCAATGACACTGCTTGATCCATGTGTGGTTTGTGGAAAAGAACACATATGCAATGACCACTAGTTGATCCATGTGTGGTTTGTGAAAAGAACACACATGCAATGACCACTAGTTGATCCATATGTGGTTTGTGGAAAGAACACACATGCAATGACATAGCTTGATCCATGTGTAGTTTGTGGAAAAGAACACACATGCAATGACCACTGGTTGATCCATGTCTAGTTTTTGGAAAGATACCACATGCAATGACTCTAGTGGTTGATCCATGTGTGGTTTGTGGAAATAACACACATGCAATGACTCTAGTGGTTGATCCATGTGTGGTTTGTGGAAATAACACACATGCAATGACTCTAATGGAGCCATAAGTGGTTTGTGGAAAAGAACACACATGCAATGACCACAGGTTGATCCATATGTGGTTTGTGGAAAGAACACACATGCAATGACAATGGTTGATCCATGTGTGGTTTGTGAATATAACACACATGCAATGCACTGGTTGATGCATGTGTGGTTTGTGGATAGAACACACATGCAATGACCACTGGATGATCCATAAGTGGTTTGTGGAAAAGAACACACAAGCAATGACCACTGGTTGATGCATGTGTGGTTTGTGGAAAAGAACACACATGCAATGACCACTGGTTGATCCATGTGTGGTTTGTGGAAATAACACACATGCAATGAATCTAGTGCTGGTTTTAGTATAAGAACACACATGCAATGACTCTAGTGGGTCCACATGTGGTTTGTGAAAAGAACACACATGTAATGACCACTAGTTGATCCATGTGTGGTTTGTGGAAAAGAACACACATGCAATGACCACTTGTTGATCCATGTGTGGTTTGTGGAAAGAACACATATGCAATGACAGTGGTGGATCCATGTGTGGTTTGTGAAAAGAACACACATGCAATGACTCTAGTGTTGGTTTTAGTATATGAACACATGCAATGACTCTAGTGGGTTCACATGTGGTTTGTGAAAAGAACACACATGCAATGACCACTGGTTGATCCATATGTGCTTTGTGGAAAGAACACACATGCAGTGAACACTGGTGGATCCATATGTTGTTTGTGAAAAGAACACACATGCAATGACTCTAGTGCTGGATTTAGTATAAGAACACACATGCAATGACTCTAGTGGGTCCACATGTAGTTTGTGAAAAGAACACACATGTAATGCCACTGGTTGATCTATAAGTGGTTTGTGGAAAGAACACACATGCAATGGCCACTGGTTAATCCATAACTGGTTTGTGGAAAGAACACACATGCAATGACCACTGGTCGATCCATAAGTGGTTTGTGGAAAGAACACACATTCAGTGACCACTGGTGGATCCATATGTTGTTTGTGAAAAGAACACACATGCAATGAACACTGGTGGATCCATGAGTGGTTTATGGAAAGAACACACATGCAATGAATCTAATGGATCCATATGTTGTTTGTGAAAAGAACACACATGCAATGACCACTTGTTGATCCATGTGTGGTATGTGGAAAGAACACACATGCAATGACAATGGTGGATCCATGTGTGGTTTATGAAAAGAACACAGATGCAATGACTCTAGTGTTGATTTAAGTATAAGAACACACGTGCAATGACACTAGTGGGTTCACATGTGGTTTGTGAAAAGAACACAGATGCAATGACCACTGGTTGATCCATATGTGGTTTGTGGAAAAGAACACACATGCAATGACCACTAGTTGAGCCATGTGTGGTTTGTGGAAAGAACACATATGAAATGACCACTAGTTGATCCATGTGTGGTTTGTGGAAAAGAACACGCATGCAATAACCACTGGTTGATTCATATGTGGTTTGTGGAAAGAACACACATGCAATGACCACTAGTTGATCCATGTGTGGTTTGTGCAAAGAACACACATGCAATGCCACCGGTTGACCCATAAGTGGTTTGTGGAAAAGAACACACATGCAATGACCACTGGTTGATCCATAAGTGGTTTGTGGAAAGAACACACATGCAATGAACACTGGTGGATCCATAAGTGGTTTGTGGAAAGAACACGCATGCAATGACTCTAGTGCTCGTTTTAGTATAAGAACACACAAGGAATGACTCTTGTGGGTCCATATGTGATTTGTGGAAAGAACACACATGCAATGACACTAGTTGATCCATGTGTGGTTTGTGGAAAGAACACACATGCAATGACTCTAATGGTTGATCCATGTGTGGTTTGTGGAAATAACACACATGCAATGACTCTAGTGGTTGATACATGTGTGGTTTGTGGAAATAACACACATGCAATGACTCTAATGGATCCATAAGTGGTTTGTGGAAAAGAACACACAGACAATGAAAACTGGTTGATCCATATGTGGTTTGTGGAAAGAACACACATGCAATGACACTGGTTGATCCATGTGTGGTTTGTGGATAGAACACACATGCAATGACTCTAGTGCTAGTTTTAGTATAAGAACACACATACAATGACTCTAGTGGGTCCAAATGTAGTTTGTGAAAAGAACACACATGCAATGACCACTGGTTGATCCATCAGTTGTTTGTGGAAAAGAACACACATCCAATGAGTCTAGTGGATCCATGTGTGGTTTGTGGAAAAGAACACACATGCAATGAGTCTAGTGCTGGTTTAGTATAAGAACACACATGCAATGACTCTAGTGGGTCCACATGTGGTTTGTGAAAAGAACACACATGCAATGACCACTGGTTGATCCATATGTGGTTTTTGGAAAAGAACACACATGCAATGAACACTGGTGGATCCATGTGTGGTTTGTGGAAAGAACACACATGCAATGACCACTGGTTGATCCATAAGTGGTTTGTGGAAAAGAACACACATGCAATGACCACTGGTTGATCCATGTGTGGTTTGTGGATAGAACACACATTCAATGACTCTAGTCGGTCCATATGTGGTTTGTGAAAAGAACACATATGCATTGACCACTGGTTGCTCCATATGTGGTTTGTGGAAAATAAAACACATGCAATGAACACTGGTGGATCCATAAGTGGTTTGTGGAAAGAACACACATGAAGTGACCACTGGTTGATCCATATCTGGTTTGTGGAAAGAACACACATGTAGTGAGCACTGGTTGATCCATATGTTGTTTGTGAAAAGAACACACACGCAATGACTCTAGTGCTGGTTTTAGTATAGGAACACACATGCAATGACTCTAGTGGGTCCAGATGTAGTTTGTGTAAAGAACACACATGCAATGCCACTGGTTGATCCATAAGTGGTTTGTGGAAAGAACACACATGCAATGGCCATTGGTTGATCCATAAGTGGTTTGTGGAAAGAACACACATGCAATGACCACTAGTTGATCCATAAGTAGTTTGTGGAAAGAACACACATGTATTGACCACTGGTGGATCCATATGTTGTTTGTGAAAAGAAAACACATGCAATGAACACTGGTGGATCCATAAGTGGTTTGTGGAAAGAACACACATGCAATGACTCTAGTGCTAGTTTTAGTATAAGAACACACATGCAATGACTCTAATGGATCCATATGTGGTTTGTGAAAAGAACACACATGTAATGACCACTTGTTGATCCATGTGTGGTTTGTGGAAAGAACACACATGCAACGACACTTCTTGATCCATGTGTGGTTTGTGGAAAAGAACACATATGCAATGACCACTAGTTGATCCATGTGTGGTTTGTGAAAAGAACACACATGCAATGACCACTGGTTGATCCATATGTGGTTTGTGGAAAGAACACACATGCAATGACACTGCCTGATCCATGTGTAGTTTGTGGAAAAGAACACACATGCAATGACCACTGGTTGATCCATGTATGGTTTTTGGAAAGAACACACATGTAATGACTCTAGTGTTTGATCCATGTGTGGTTTGTGGAAATAACACACATGCAATGACTCTAGTGGTTGATCCATGTGTGGTTTGTAGAAATAACACACATGCAATGACTCTAATGGATCCATAAGTGGTTTGTGGAAAAGAACACACATGCAATAACCACAGGTTGATCCATATGTGGTTTGTGGAAAGAACACACATGCAATGACACTGGTTGATCCATGTGTGGTTTGTGAAAATAACACACATGCAATGCCACTGGTTGATGCATGTGTGGATTGTGGATAGAACACACATGCAATGACCACTGGTTGATCCATAAGTGGTTTGTGGAAAAGAACACACATGCAATGACCACTGGTTGATCCATGTGTGGTTTGTGGAAAAGAACACACATGCAATGACCACTGGTTGATCCATGTGTGGTTTGTGGAAAGACCATACATGCAATGACTCTAGTGCTGGTTTTAGTATAAGAACACACATGCAATGACTCTAGTGGGTCCACATGTGGTTTGTGAAAAGAACACACATGCAATGACCACTAGTTGATGCATGTGTGGTTTGTGGAAAAGAACACACATGCAATGACCACTTGTTGATCCATGTGTGGTTTGTGGAAAGAACACACATGCAATGACAGTGGTGGATCCATGTGTGGTTTGTGAAAAGAACACACATGCAATGACTCTAGTGTTGGTTTTAGTATAAGAACACACATGCAATGACTCTAGTGGGTTCATGTAGCGTCCCCAACCTTTAATAAGATTGAGTCCCCTGTGTTTACAATGCTAGTCCCTGGATCAATAGCTAGCATCCACAGTTCAGATGTAATATCAAGAAACAAAGGTCATAATTCAACTTTATAACCAGGAAAACATAATTTTATTACATCAATACATAGCTCATTTGGCTATTACATTGCATTGCAGCGGAATAACTATAGTCATAGGTCCTTCATCTTCAAAGTGCCACAGGCAGATGTTGGTTGTAGACTTTGTAATCCTAATCAATCAATCTTCACTAAAACAATCAAACCTGCAACATAATAAGTTATAGCCACAAGGGTCAATACATTTGGATTGTATTGGCAAGTGATACTTTGGTAGTATAGTGGAGTCTATCATCTATATGCATTTGGCTAAGTGGAGTTGAGGCTTGCATTGCTCAAAATAGATTTTTCCCTATCATTTTGAAAATACTAAGTTTTTGTTTTGGCAAAAACAGCACAAGGCATCTACCAATCAAAGACTGAAGATCCACTCAGGGCATCTACCAATCAAATACTGAAGTGCTTGGCAAAAACAATTTTCCCAATCTAAGATTTTGAGATCCTTGTACCAAGCCATCTCTCCATCAAAGATTGAAGAATTTCACACAACCCTTGTTCACCCACAAATTTTTTTTTAGAAATTGGAGTGATGTGATTCTTGATTGCTTCCATGTCTTGTTGCTCAAATTGTCCTTTACCAGGGACATGGCTAAGTACTTAGGTTTTACACTCTGCAGAGGTGGTGCACTTTCCCCACAAGACTTGGTTTCCCAAGACAAGATCTTTCAGAAGCCTTCTCTTAGACCAACATGGACGCGTTCCAACCTATCAAACACTACCACCCACTGTCCATGTGGCTAAGTTCTTGCAACCTATATGATCATGGCAGAGCCCATATTGCCAAGTGGTTGCACTTGAAGCTTCTCAACATTTGACATCTCAAATCTCTTTGTTTCCTGGGTGGCCATCCACAAGTGAGATACACAAGCCAAGTCCATGGCCTTGTGAACCACTCAACCAAAAACCACCATGGAAGTCCCATTCCACCCAGGAGATTCATTATCTTAGTTGTTTTATTAATCAAAAACATAAGTCCTCAGACTTAGAGATTTTTTTCATAGTGAATATATATACCACCCAAGTTTTCTATTAGCTAGGCTAAGCTTGGTAGTAATAGGATTCTTAACTTAGGAAAATCCTACTAAGGATTTATCTACTAGGTTTTCCTATAGCAAGATCTATACTTAGCAAAATAAAAACCATGCAAGTTTTACTTGGCAAAAACACTAATGCATATTGAAAATAATGGGACAGATAGTATGAAGTATCACTTGCCTTTTTGGTAGAGGGTATAGGTTTACTTCCTTGTCCTTGCAACAATCACACTCTCCAAGTCACTACAAATAATCAAGCAAGGCACAAACTCAATCTACCAATCAAGCAAACACAAAATCAACTAACACTCCAAACCAATATTCTCTCAAACAAAATTACACACACAAGACAATGGAATCTAAGTCATGCATAAGCATGCAAAGGTTGGTTCTATTGTAAGGATGGTCTTCACTAGGCTTCTAACTTTGTAAGTTCCAATTTGGTCATTTACCAAAATGGCAAAGTCATTTGCAAAGAGGGTCTCCATTAGATTCCTAAACTTTGTAAGATCCAAAATGGTTATTTACCAAAGTGGCAAAGTTAAAGTAATGCATGCAAGCATGCCAAGCCTTGTTTTGTTTGATAAAAAGGGGTTCCTAATGGGTCATAGACATTTGGGCACACCTATTGGTCATTTTGTGAAGTGGTAAGTCATTTGCAAAAGGTTTCACTATAAAACCATTTGCAAAACAAAGTGTCATTCTATGTGGTGTAGAAACATTTTTACTAAGGCTTTAGCCTATAGGGTTCACCAAATGAGTTGCTATTGCAAAACTTGGTGTTTGGGTCAGAGGTTTGGTTCAAAACATTTTCTCAAAGTTTTCTTTACAAAACATTTTGTAAACAAAACAATAGTTTTGTTTGGCTAGAAATGGACTAAACTAATTAATCCATTCTAAACCTTTCCAAATTCATTTTCCAAAACAGGGGTTGGTTCCTAGGGTCAGTAAGGTCACAACAAACTAATTGGCAAAGGTTTTAACCTTAAAATCATTTTTAAATGATTTTTCTAATGTTAACAAGCACAAAAGAATCTGCAAAGTTAAACAAGCTAACAGATACTATTTGCTAAACTAAGGGCAGGGTTGGCTAGGGCTTGTCTTGCTGATTCCAACGACATCAAATTTGTAAAATTTGGACGTGTGGATCCAAAGATACAAGGGTTTGAAAATGGCAAAAGTTTCTGTTTTCAAATTCTGTTTTAAACAGAATAGGGACGGCGGGATTCTATTGGACGGTACCGCTGCCGATCATGCTCAGAGTCGTTGGATCTAAATGAGATCGCGTGACGCAGGACTCGTACCTCTTCGCTTAAGTGATCTATCGAACCGCCGATCCAGATCCTACGGTGCTAGCGTGCTCGACCATTTGCGGCGCGCATGTGGCTACCGCGTGAGCGGTCGGTCGACGGTGCCGGCGATACAGAAGCGAGAGAGAAAAGGGCATGCTCACCGGCTCGGGGTCACGCGGCTCGTGGTACCGCTGGCTTGACAAGGGCGCCAGAGGCGCCGCAATTCCTCGTCGGAGTTGGGAACGGCGGCGGTTGTTTCTGGTTGCTATCGAGGACGACGTTGTTGATCACCAGGAGGTAAACAAAACACATAGTCAGGAGCGCAAGGACACGGCGAAGGTGTGTGCATGAATGAGAAGGCGCGGGGCGGTCTGGTTCACACGAGACGCCGCCGAGAAGAAGCGATACGCGGCGCTCTGGTTGACGGCGAAGATTGGGGCGCCCTAAGACAACGGAAAGTGCTGTTAGGTTCGCTCGAGCTTGGAGATCATCATCGTGTTCTCGGGAGGAGAGGGGTGACCGGAATCTACCTGTGGGCTGCCGAAGAAAGAGGTGACGGTGGCGACGGTGGTCGAGGTGGTCGACGCCTGGGTCGCCGAGGCAAGCCGGTGCTACGGGATGATCGCCAGGAGGTGTGGATCACGATAGCATGGTCGAGGAGGTAAGGGGTAGCGTTGGCTGGCCGGAATCGCTCGCGGAGCTCACTGGAGACAGAGGAGCTCGGGAAGAAATTAGGGGCAGTCTAAGGCGTGCCAGCGCGAGGTGTCAGAGGGGAAATATAGAGGAGAGGGAGGCGTTTCCATCTGCGTGATCAAAGCTGGTAACGTCGGTCGCGTTAAGGCGAATTACGCTGGAGAAATCAACAGCAGAAAGGGGGAGAAGAACGAGTCACTGAGGGGTTGAAGACGATGAACAGCTGTCGGTGGGGTCCTCCGTCATGGAAAAGGAGAGGAACGGGTCCACCGGTCATTGACTCTATGGGCTGTTTAAGGTGAGAAAAGTAACGCCGGGGAGGGAGAAGTCTGGGCTGGTCTGGGCCTTAGTTGGCTGGGTCTGTTTTCCTATTTTTTTCTGTCTAATTCTTTTTTTTTCTAATTCTTTTTCTGTTTTGAATTTCAATCAAATATTCAAGCAATCAAACCACACTCAAATCAATTCAAACAAACAGCAAACTTCACTTTGAATTTGGTTCTGTTTGGCAACATAATCCAAATCTCAAAATGAAATTTTATTTTTATTTATTTTAAGATCCATTTAATAATTAAAGAAAATGGATCTTTAGTTTATTAATAGTGTTTGATTAATAAAATTTCCATTTGAAATCCAATTATTTTCAAAACCAAACCAGAAGGTTTTATTTGAAAAATAAAAGAATACTTGGAAACTTATTTAAATAAATAAACAAGTTTTGGTGTTTTAATTAAAATGGGAAAGCCTTTACTTAAATTTAATTGGATATTTAAATCCTCATTATTTTATTTAAATAATCCTTTACTCATTTTAATCAAAGCAAAACCTTTTAATAAAAGATTTCAAAGTAGTAATAAAATAATTGGTGTTCATTTAAAATGGGAAAAGCCTTTACTTAAATAAAATTGGATATTTAAATCCTTATTATTTTATTTAAATAAACTTTTACTCATTTTATCAAAACAAAATATTTTATTACAAAAGTTTGGCCAAAATTAATTTTGGCTTACCTTTTTATTTGAAAACAAAGTCTTTTATTAAAAGATCCAAATAGTATTTTCCTTTGATAAATGTTTATCTTTTTAATCCCTTTTGGATTTTTTGTTCACCAATTGGTATGGGTTTTGGTAAGGCTTTATTAGCTTTGGAAATTCAATTTCCTTATCTTTTATATTCACAAGATCTTGTCTATGGTTCCAAACTAAGTGAAACCAATTTCTATGGTCTTTCTTGATCCTTTGTGAATGTTTGTTGATCAATTTTTGGCATGGATCAAATCCATGGATTTGAAGATACTTTGGAAAATGATTTCCTTCCATTAGGGCTTAGGGATTTGGATTTATTTTCCATGTGTTCAAATTTCCAGATACATTCATTGAGGAATGCATTTCCCTTGATTTGGATTTTTTTGTTGAATTCAAACTTTAGAATCCCATCTTTAACAAACTTTGGCTAAAGTTTTCCTTTTAGAAACAAAAGTTTCTTTTCACCCTGATTTTCAACAAAAAATTTATTTTGTTTAATTTATTTTTCACATTACAAGATTTGGAAAATCTTGGGATGTGACAGGCTACCACCCTTAAAAGAAATCTCGTCCCGAGATTTGGGGAGGCTAGGTTTACAAGTTGGCTCAAACAGCTAGGGTACTACCACCCTTAAAATTTTTCCAACTAAACTACATCTTGGCTTGCTTGGAATCTTGAGGAAAATTTCTTCTTGGAAAACTTCTGCTTAGTGTCCTTTGTTTCCATGCTTGACTCATGGGCCAAGGTTGAGATCCTTCATAGGCTTGTTTATCTTGTTCTTCATCTTTTCTGGACAATTGCTTACATAGTGTCCTGGTTCCTTGCAATTGAAACAGTGGATATCTTGGAGTTCTTTACGTTGCTCTTGTGGACAAGTTGCTACGTAGTGGCCTGGTTCCTTGCAGTTGTTGCACACTACTTGGCCGATATCTTTATTCTTCGGGTTCTATGGGCATCCACTGGGGTAGTGTCCCATTTCCTTACATTTACGACATTGCACAAGGCTCATGTCTTGCTTTGGTTTCTTGGGCTTCTTTGATCCTTTGAATTGGGTTGTCTTGTTTAGAGGTATGAGTGGTCCTTTTCCTTTGTCATCAACATTCTTGGCATACTTGGATCCTTCTTGTTTCCTTTGTTCAACAATAGCATAGATGGGTCATTGGATAGGAACATGGTCATTTCCTTCACAAAGGTAACAAGTAACTTGAGATGTGGGGCAGTGGCCAACTGGATGTTCCTCTTCACAATTGGGGCATTGATCTTCATGCTCCTTGGAAGTGTGATCCTTGTCTCCACAAATAATACAAGCTGGGGCTCCATCTAGAATAACATTCTTGTCATCCTTGTTGTCATACACTCTTTTGGGATAGTTTTCCATGCTGATCATTTGATTAGTCACCTTAAGCATCAGTTGGGATTGTTCTTCCAAAAACATTTGCAAGGTAGGGTCTTTATCACTATTGTTGGCTATGAACTGAGTTGTTAGTTGGTTCAACTGGTGTTGGGTTGCTAGGAGTTCTCTCATGTTGTCCTCTTGGTTGTTGTTGTTGTCATCATCCTTGATGTTGGAGTTTCTTGGAGAAGTCATCTGTTTGGGGTTGAAGGGGGATTAGAATAGGCAAAAGATTTTTCTAAGGAATCAATTTTATTCACACACATCACAAATCACACAAGCAATGTGCAAGCAATCACAAACAAACACTTCACTCAAACAACAAGTTTCAAGCACATTCTTAGGCAACAAAATATTTTTGGTTACACCACATAAGTTGGTGGGTTTGACTTAAACTAAATATGGTGGTCATTCTATATGGTTTACTTGTGATCTTCTCATTCTTCTTGGTTGATTCTTCTTGAATGAGGTCTTTGTATCCTTGGGAAATTCTTGTCTCTTGGTCACAAATCTTCAAAGGTGTTGATGGCTCCTTCTAAGTTGTTTTTCCTTAGTCTTCAAATCTTGAGCAAGATTTCTTGTCTCATTTGTAGTCTTTAGTGATATCCAAGTTGGAAGTCCTTGGTGAACATGATGAAGATGTTGAAGTCACTTGAAGAAGTTGAAGTCATTAGAGTTGAAGAAGTCCTTTGCACATGGTGAAGTCTTTGGTCATGGGGTAGGCTTTCCATTAAGTTTTGAAGTAGAAGAGAAGTAGAGTTGAAACCAAAAATGATTGAGGAAAGAGTTTACAAGATTTTTGTAAATAAGTTTTGGAACAAAATGCAACTCCTATTTTTCTAAGGGTTTTTGTCCAATCCTAGGGTTACAAATCCTACAGGCAACACAATGCTCTGATACCATTCTGTAGCGTCCCCAACCTTCAATAAGATTGAGTCCCCTGTGTTTACAATGCTAGTCCCTGGATCAATAGCTAGCATCCACAGTTCAGATGTAATATCAAGAAACAAAGGTCATAATTCAACTTTATAACCAGGAAAACATAATTTTATTACATCAATACATAGCTCATTTGGCTATTCCATTGCATTGCAGCGGAATAACTATAGTCATGGGTCCTTCATCTTCAAAGTGCCACAGGCAGATGTTGGTTGTAGACTTTGTAATCCTAATCAATCAATCTTCACTAAAACAATCAAACCTGCAACATAATAAGTTATAGCCACAAGGGTCAATACATTTGGATTGTATTGGCAAGTGATACTTTGGTAGTATAGTTGAGTCTATCATCTATATGCATTTGGCTAAGTGGAGTTGAGGCTTGCATTGCTCAAAATAGATTTTTCCCTATCATTTTGAAAATACTAAGTTTTTGTTTTGGCAAAAACAGCACAAGGCATCTACCAATCAAAGACTGAAGATCCACTCAGGGCATCTACCAATCAAAGACTGAAGTGCTTGGCAAAAACAATTTTCCCAATCTAAGATTTTGAGATCCTTGTACCAAGCCATCTCTCCATCAAAGATTGAAGAATTTCACACAACCCTTGTTCACCCACAATTTTTTTTTTAGAAATTGGAGTGATGAGATTCTTGATTTCTTCCATGTCTTGATGCTCAAATTGTCCTTTACCAGGGACATGGCTAAGTACTTAGGTTTTACACTCTGCAGAGGTGGTGCACTTTCCCCACAAGACTTGGTTTCCCAAGACAAGATCTTCGTAAGCCTTCTCTTAGACCAACATGGACGCGTTCCAACCTATCAAACACTACCACCCACTGTCCATGTGGCTAAGTTCTTGCAACCTATATGATCATGGCAGAGCCCATATTGCCAAGTGGTTGCACTTGAAGCTTCTCAACATTTGACATCTCAAATCTCTTTGTTTCCTGGGTGGCCATCCACAAGTGAGATACACAAGCCAAGTCCATGGCCTTGTGAACCACTCAACCAAAAACCACCATGGAAGTCCCATTCCACCCAGGAGATTCATTATCTTAGTTGTTTTATTAATCAAAAACATAAGTCCTCAGACTTAGAGATTTTTTTCATAGTGAATATATATACCACCCAAGTTTTCTATTAGCTAGGCTAAGCTTGGTAGTAATAGGATTCTTAACTTAGGAAAATCCTACTAAGGATTTATCTACTAGGTTTTCCTATAGCAAGCTCTATACTTAGCAAAATAAAACCATGCAAGTTTTACTTGGCAAAAACACTAATGCATATTGAAAATAATGGGAGATAGTATGAAGTATCACTTGCCTTTTGGTAGAGGGTATAGGTTTACTTCCTTGTCCTTGCAACAATCACTCTCCAAGTCACTACAAATAATCAAGCAAGGCACAAACTCAATCTACCAATCAAGCAAACACAAAATCAACTAACACTCCAAACCAATATTCTCTCAAACAAAATTACACACACAAGACAATGGAATCTAAGTCATGCATAAGCATGCAAAGGTTGGTTCTATTGTAAGGATGGTCTTCACTAGGCTTCTAACTTTGTAAGTTCCAATTTGGTCATTTACCAAAATGGCAAAGTCATTTGCAAAGAGGGTCTCCATTAGATTCCTAAACTTTGTAAGATCCAAAATGGTTATTTACCAAAGTGGCAAAGTTAAAGTAATGCATGCAAGCATGCCAAGCCTTGTTTTGTTTGAGAAAAGGGTTCCTAATGGGTCATAGACATTTGGGCACACCTATTGGTCATTTTGTGAAGTGGCTAAGTCATTTGCAAAAGGTTTCACTATAAAACCATTTGCAAAACAAAGTGTCATTCTATGTGGTGTAGAAACATTTTTACTAAGGCTTTAGCCTATAGGGTTCACCAAATGAGTTGCTATTGCAAAACTTGGTGTTTGGGTCAGTAGGTTTGGTTCAAAGCATTTTCTCAAAGTTTTCTTTACAAAAACATTTTGTAAACAAAACAATAGTTTTTTGGCTAGAAATGGACTAAACTAATTAATCCATTCTAAACCTTTCCAAATTCATTTTCCAAAACAGGGGTTGGTTCCTAGGGTCAGTAAGGTCACAACAAACTAATTGGCAAAGGTTTTAACCTTAAAATCATTTTTAAATGATTTTTCTAATGTTAGCAAGCACACAAAAGAATCTGCAAAGTTAAACAAGCTAACAGATACTATTTGCTAAACTAAGGGCAGGGTTGGCTAGGGCTTGTCTTGCTGATTCCAACGACATCAAATTTGTAAAATTTGGACGTGTGGATCCAAAGATACAAGGGTTTGAAAATGGCAAAAGTTTCTGTTTTCAAATTCTGTTTTAAACAGAACTGGGGACACGCGGCAGGATTCTATTGGACGGTACCGCTTCGCTGCCGATCACGCTCTGTAGCCGTTGGATCTAAATGAGATCATGCGGCGCAGGACTCGTACCTCTTCGCGGTTAAGTGATCTATCGTAACCGTCAGATCCAGATCCTACGGTGCTAGCGTGCTCGACCATTTGGCGTAGCGGTACCGGTGGATACCGGCTGCGGCCGGCGATACAGGAAGCGAGAGAGAAAAAGGGCATGCTCACCGGGCTCAGGGGGTCACGGCGAAGCTCAGGGTACTGCTGGCTTGACAAGGGGCGCTCAGAGGCAGTCGCAATTCCTCGTCGGAGTTGGGAACGGCGGCGGTTGTTTCTGGTTGCTGTCGAGGACGACGTTGTTGATCACCAGGAGGTAAACAAAACACATAGTCAGGAGCGCAAGGACACGGCGAAGGTGTGTGCGTGAATGAGAAGGCGCGGGGCGGTCTGGTTCACCTGGGAGACGTCGTCGGAGAAGAAGCAGACACGACGGCGCTCTGTGCTTGACAAAGGCGAAGATTGGGGGCGCCCTAAGACAACGGAAAGTGCTGTTAGGTTCGTCTGAGCTTGGAGATCATCATCGTTTTCTCGGGGAGGAGAGGGGTGACCGGAATCTACCTGTGGGGCTCGTCGGAGAAAGAGGCAGACGGTGGCGACGGTGGTCGAGGTGGTTGTCGACGCTCTGGGTCGCTCGGGGGCAAGCTGGTGCTACGGGGATGATCGCCAGGAGGTGTGGATCACGAGAGCATGGTCGAGGAGGTAAGGGGTAGCGTTGGCTGGCCGGGATCGCTCGCGGAGCTCATTGGAGACAGAGGAGCTCGGGAAGAAATTAGGGGCAGTCTAAGGCGTGCCAGCGCGAGGTGTCAGAGGGGAAATATAGAGGAGAGGGAGGCGTTTCCATCTGCGTGATCAAAGCTGGTAACGCGGTCGCAGTAGGCGTAATTACGCCGGAGAAATCAACAATGAAAGGGGGGAGAAGAACGTCACGAGGGGTTGAAGACGATGAACAGCTGTCGGTGGGGTCCTCTGGTCAGTGGGAAAAGGAGAGGGAACGGGGTCCACCGGTCATTGACTCTATGGGCTGTTTCGGCGGTGAGAAAAGTAACGCTTCGGGGGAGGGGAGAAGTCTGGGCTGGTCTGGGCCTTAGTGGGCTGGGTCTGTTTTCCTATTTTTTTCTGACTAATTCTTTTTCTTTTTCTAATTCTTTTTCTGTTTTGAATTTCAATCAAATATTCAAGCAATCAAACCACACTCAAATCAATTCAAACAAACAGCAAACTTCACTTTGAATTTGGTTCTGCTCAACATAATCCAAATCTCAAAATGAAATTTTATTTTTATTTATTTTAAGATCCATTTAATAATTAAAGAAAATGGATCTTTAGTTTATTAATAGTGTTTGATTAATAAAATTTCCATTTGAAATCCAATTATTTTCAAAACCAAACCAGAAGGTTTTATTTGAAAAATAAAAGAATACTTGGAAACTTATTTAAATAAATAAACAAGTTTTGGTGTTTTAATTAAAATGGGAAAGCCTTTACTTAAATAAAATTGGATATTTAAATCCTCATTATTTTATTTAAATAATCCTTTACTCATTTTAATCAAACCAAACCTTTTAATAAAAGATTTCAAAGTAGTAATAAAATACTTGGTGTTCATTTAAAATGGGAAAAGCCTTTACTTAAATAAAATTGGATATTTAAATCCTTATTATTTTATTTAAATAAACTTTTACTCATTTTATCAAAACAAAATATTTTATTACAAAAGTTTGGCCAAAATTAATTTTGGCTTACCTTTTTATTTGAAAACAAAGTCTTTTATTAAAAGATCCAAATAGTATTTTCCTTTGATAAATGTTTATCTTTTTAATCCCTTTTGGATTTTTTGTTCACCAATTTGTATGGGTTTTGGTAAGGCTTTATTAGCTTTGGAAATTCAATTTCCTTATCTTTTATATTCACAAGATCTTGTCTATGGTTCCAAACTAAGTGAAACCAATTTCTATGGTCTTTCTTGATCCTTTGTGAATGTTTGTTGATCAATTTTTGGCATGGATCAAATCCATGGATTTGAAGATACTTTGGAAAATGATTTCCTTCCATTAGGGCTTAGGGATTTGGATTTATTTTCCATGTGTTCAAATTTCCAGATACATTCATTGAGGAATGCATTTCCCTTGATTTGGATTTTTTTGTTGAATTCAAACTTTAGAATCCCATCTTTAACAAACTTTGGCTAAAGTTTTCCTTTTAGAAACAAAAGTTTCTTTTCACCCTGATTTTCAACAAAAAATTTATTTTGTTTAATTTATTTTTCACATTACAAGATTTGGAAAATCTTGGGATGTGACAGTTCACATGTGGTTTGCGAAAAGAACACACATGCAATGACCACTGGTTGATCCATATGTGGTTTGTGGAAAGAACACACATGCAATGACACGGCTTGATCCATGTGTGGTTTGTGGAAAAGAACACACATGCAATGACCACTAGTTGATCCATGTGTGGTTTGTGGAAAAGAAAACACATGCAATGACCACTGGTTGATCCATATGTGGTTTGTGGAAAAGAACGCACATGCAATGAACACGAGTGGATCCATAAGTGGTTTGTGGAAAGAACACATATGCAATGACCACTAGTTGATCAATATGTGCTTTGTGGAAAGAACACACATGAAGTGAACACTGGTGGATCCATATGTTGTTTGTGAAAAGAACACACATGCAATGAATCTAGTGCTGGATTTAGTATAAGAACACACATGCAATGACTCTAGTGGGTCCACATGTAGGTTGTGAAAACAACACACATGTAATGCCACTGGTTGATCTATAAGTGGTTTGTGGAAAGAACACACATGCAATGGCCACTGGTTGATCCATAAGTGGTTTGTGGAAAGAACACACATGCAATGACCACTGGTTGATCCATAAGTGGTTTGTGGAAAGAACACACATACAGTGACCACTGGTGGATCCATATGTTGTTTGTGAAAAGAACACACATGCAATGAACACTGGTGGATCCATGCGTGGTTTTTTTTTTGGAAAGAACACACATGCAATGCCACTGGTTGATCCATGTGTGGTTTGTGGATAGAACACACATGCAATGACTCTAGTGCTAGTTTTAGTATAAGAACACACATACAATGACTCTAGTGGGTCCAAATGTAGTTTGTGAAAAGAACACACATGCAATGACCACTGGTTGATCCATCAGTTGTTTGTGGAAAAGAACACACATCCAATGAGTCTAGTGGATCCATGTGTGGTTTGTGGAAAAGAACACACATGCAATGAGTCTAGTGATGGTTTTAGTATAAGAACACACATGCAATGACTCTAGTGGGTCCACATGTGGTTTGTGAAAAGAACACACATACAATGACCACTGGTTGATGCATATGTGGTTTTTGGAAAAGAACACACATGCAATGAACACTGGTGGATCCATGTGTGGTTTGTGGAAAGAACACACATGCAATGACCACTGGTTGATCCATAAGTGGTTTGTGGAAAAGAACACACATGCAATGACCACTGGTAGATCCATGTGTGGTTTGTGGATAGAACACACATCCAATGACTCTAGTCGGTCCATATGTGGTTTGTGAAAAGAACACATATGCAATGACCACTGGTTGCTCCATGTGTGGTTTGTGGAAAAGAACACACATGCAATGACCACTGGTTGATCCATGTGTGGTTTGTGGAAAGAACACACATGCAATGACTCTAGTGCTGGTTTTAGTATAAGAACACACATGCAATGACTCTAGTGGGTCCACATGTAGTTTGTGAAAAGAACACACATGGAATGCCACTGGTTGATCAATAAGTTTTTTGTGGAAAGAACACACATGCAATGGCCACTGGTTGATCCATAAGTGGTTTGTGGAAAGAACACACATGCAATGACCACTGGTTGATCCATAAGTGGTTTGTGGAAAGAACACACATGCAGTGACCACTGGTGGATCCATATGTTGTTTGTAAAAAGAACACACATGCAATGAACACTGGTGGATCCATAAGTGGTTTGTGGAAAGAATACACATGCAATGACTCTAGTGCTAGTTTTAGTATAAGAACACAGATGCAATGAGTCTAATGGATCCATATGTGGTTTGTGAAAACAACACACATGCAATGACAACTTGTTGATCCATGTGTGGAATTTGCAAAGAACACACATGCAATGACAGTGGTGGATCCATGTGTGGTTTGTGAAAAGAACACACACGCAATGACTCTAGTGTTCGATTTAGTATAAGAGCACACATGCAATGACTCTAGTGGGTTCACATGTGGTTTGTGAAAAGAACACACATGCATTGACCACTGGTTGATCCATATGTGGTTTGTGGAAAGAACACACATGCAATGACACTGCTTGATCCATGTGTGGTTTGTGGAAAAGAACACACATGAAATGACCACTGGTTGATCCATGTGTGGTTTGTGGAAAGAACACACATGCAATGATCACTGGTTGATCCATATGTGGTTTGTGGAAAAGAACACACATGCAATGACCACGGGTTGATCCACATGTGGTTTGTGGAAAGAACACACATGCAATGACCACTGGTTGATCCATGTGTGGTTTGTGAAAAGAACACACATCCAATGCCACCGGTTGATCCATAAGTGGTTTGTGGAAAAGAACACACATGAAGTGACCACTGGTTGATCCATATCTGGTTTGTGGAAAGAACACACATGCAGTGAACACTGGTTGATCCATATGTTGTTTGCAAAAGAACACACACGCAATGACTCTAGTGCTGGTTTTAGTATAGGAACACACATGCAATGACTCTAGTGGGTCCAGATGTAGTTTGTGAAAAGAACACACATGCAATGCCACTGGTTGATCCATAAGTGGTTTGTGGAAAGAACACACATACAATGGCCATTGGTTGATCCATAAGTGGTTTGTGGAAAGAACACACATGCAATGACCACTAGTTGATCCATAAGTAGTTTGTGGAAAGAACACACATGTAGTGACCACTGGTGGATCCATATGTTGTTTGTGAAAAGAAAACACATGCAATGAACACTGGTGGATCCATAAGTGGTTTGTGGAAAGAACACACATGCAATGACTCTAGTGCTAGTTTTAGTATAAGAACACACATGCAATGACTCTAATGGATCCATATGTGGTTTGTGAAAAGAACACACATGTAATGACCACTTGTTGATCCATGTGTGGTTTGTGGAAAGAACACACATGCAACGACACTTCTTGATCCATGTGTGGTTTGTGGAAAAGAACACATATGCAATGACCACTAGTTGATCCATGTGTGGTTTGTGAAAAGAACACACATGCAATGACCACTGGTTGATCCATATGTGGTTTGTGGAAAGAACACACATGCAATGACACTGCTTGATCCATGTGTAGTTTGTGGAAAAGAACACACATGCAATGACCACTGGTTGATCCATGTGTGGTTTTTGGAAAGAACACACATGTAATGACTCTAGTGTTTGATCCATGTGTGGTTTGTGGAAATAACACACATGCAATGACTCTAGTGGTTGATCCATGTGTGGTTTGTGGAAATAACACACATGCAATGACTCTAATGGATCCATAAGTGGTTTGTGGAAAAGAACACACATGCAATAACCACAGGTTGATCCATATGTGGTTTGTGGAAAGAACACACATGCAATGACACTGGTTGATCCATGTGTGGTTTGTGAAAATAACACACATGCAATGACACTAGTTGATCCATGCGTGGTTTGTGGAAAGAACACACATGCAATGCCACTGGTTGATCCATGTGTGGTTTGTGGATAGAACACACATGCAATGACCACTGGTTGATCCACGTGTGGTTTGTGGAAAAGAACACACATGCAATGACTCTAATGGATCCATAAGTGGTTTGTGGAAAAGAACACACATGCAATGACCACTGGTTGATCCATCAGTTGTTTGTGGAAAAGAACACACATCCAATGAGTCTAGTGGATCCATGTGTGGTTTCAGGAAAAGAACACACATGCAATGAGTCTAGTGCTGGTTTTAGTATAAGAACACACATGCAATGACTCTAGTGGGTCCACATGTGGTTTGTGAAAAGAACACACATGCAATGACCACTAGTTGATCCATGTGTGGTTTGTGGAAAAGAACACACATGCAATGACCACTTGTTGATCCATGTGTGGTTTGTGGAAAGAACACACATGCAATGACAGTGGTGGATCCATGTGTGGTTTGTGAAAAGAACACACATGCAATGACTCTAGTGTTGGTGCACATGTGGTTTGCGAAAAGAACACACATGCAATGACCACTGGTTGATCCATATGTGGTTTGTGGAAAGAACACACATGCAATGACATGGCTTGATCCATGTGTGGTTCGTGGAAAAGAACACACATGCAATGACCACTAGTTGATCCGTGTGTGGTTTGTGCAAAGAAAACACATGCAATGACCACTGGTTGATCCATATGTGGTTTGTGTAAAAGAACACACATGTAATGAACACGAGTGGATCCATAAGTGGTTTGTGGAAAGAACACATATGCAATGACCACTAGTTGATAAATATGTGCTTTGTGGAAAGAACACACATGCAGTGAACACTGGTGGATCCATATGTTGTTTGTGAAAAGAACACACATGCAATGAATCTAGTGCTGGATTTAGTATAAGAACACACATGCAATGACTCTAGTGGGTCCACATGTAGTTTGTGAAAAGAACACACATGGAATGCCACTGGTTGATCAATAAGTTTTTTGTGGAAAGAACACACATGCAATGGCCACTGGTTGATCCATAAGTGGTTTGTGGAAAGAACACACATGCAATGACCACTGGTTGATCCATAAGTGGTTTGTGGAAAGAACACACATGCAGTGACCACTGGTGGATCCATATGTTGTTTGTAAAAAGAACACACATGCAATGAACACTGGTGGATCCATAAGTGGTTTGTGGAAAGAATACACATGCAATGACTCTAGTGCTAGTTTTAGTATAAGAACACAGATGCAATGAGTCTAATGGATCCATATGTGGTTTGTGAAAACAACACACATGCAATGACAACTTGTTGATCCATGTGTGGAATTTGCAAAGAACACACATGCAATGACAGTGGTGGATCCATGTGTGGTTTGTGAAAAGAACACACACGCAATGACTCTAGTGTTCGTTTTAGTATAAGAGCACACATGCAATGACTCTAGTGGGTTCACATGTGGTTTGTGAAAAGAACACACATGCAATGACCACTGGTTGATCCATATGTGGTTTGTGGAAAGAACACACATGCAATGACACTGCTTGATCCATGTGTGGTTTGTGGAAAAGAACACACATGAAATGACCACTGGTTGATCCATGTGTGGTTTGTGGAAAGAACACACATGCAATGATCACTGGTTGATCCATATGTGGTTTGTGGAAAAGAACACACATGCAATGACCACGGGTTGATCCACATGTGGTTTGTGGAAAGAACACACATGCAATAACCACTGGTTGATCCATGTGTGGTTTGTGAAAAGAACACACATCCAATGCCACCGGTTGATCCATAAGTGGTTTGTGGAAAAGAACACACATGCAATGACCACTGGTTGATCCATAAGTGGTTTGTGGAAAGAACACACATGCAATGAACATTGGTGGATCCATAAGTGGTTTGTGAAAAGAACACGCATGCAATGACTCTAGTGCTGGTTTTAGTATAAGAACACACAAGCAATGACTCTAGTGGGTCCATATGTGATTTCTAGAAAGAACACACATGCAATGCCACTAGTTGATCCATGTGTGGTTTGTGGAAAGAACACACATGCAATGAATCTAGTGGTTGATCCATGTGTGGTTTGTGGAAACAACACACATGCAATGACTCTAGTGGTTGATACATGTGTGGTTTGTGGAAATAGCACACATGCAATGACTCTAATGGATCCATAAGTGGTTTGTGGAAAAGAATACACAGGCAATGAAAACTGGTTGATCCATATGTGGTTTGTGGAAAGAACACACATGCAATGACACTGGTTGATCCGTGTGTGGTTTGTGGAAAGAACACACATGCAGTGACCACTGGTGGATCCATAAGTGGTTTGTCGAAAGAACACACATGCAATGAACACTCGTGTATCCATAAGTGGTTTGTGGAAAGAACACGCATGCAATGACTCTAGTGCTGGTTTTAGTATAAGAACACACAAGCAATGACTCTAGTGGGTCCATATGTTATTTGTGGAAAGAACACACATGCAATGACACTGGTTGATCCATGTGTGGTTTGTGGAAAGAACACATATGCAATGACTCTAGTGGTTGATCCATGTGTGGTTTGTGGAAATAACACACATGCAATGACTCTAGTGGTTGATCGAAGTGTGGTTTGTGGAAATAACACACATGCAATGACTCTAATGGATCCATATGTGGTTTGTGGAAAGAACACACATGCAATGACACTGGTTGATCCATGCGTGGTTTGTGGAAAGAACACACATGCAATGCCACTGGTTGATCCATGTGTGGTTTGTGGATAGAACACACATGCAATGACTCTAGTGCTAGTTTTAGTATAAGAACACACATACAATGACTCTAGTGGGTCCAAATGTAGTTTGTGAAAAGAACACACATGCAATGACCACTGGTTGATCCATCAGTTGTTTGTGGAAAAGAACACACATCCAATGAGTCTAGTGGATCCATGTGTCGTTTGTGGAAAAGAACACACATGCAATGAGTCTAGTGCTGGTTTTAGTATAAGAACACACATGCAATGACTCTAGTGGGTCCACATGTGGTTTGTGAAATAACACACATGCAATGACCACTGGTTGATCCATATGTGGTTTTTGGAAAAGAACACACATTCAATGAACACTGGTGGATCCATGTGTGGTTTGTGGAAAGAACACACATGCAATGACCACTGGTTGATCCATAAGTGGTTTGTGGAAAAGAACACACATGCAATGACCACTGGTTGATCCATGTGTGGTTTGTGAATAGAACATACATGCAATGACTCTAGTCGTTCCATATGTGGTTTGTGAAAAGAACACATATGCAATGACCACTGGTTGCACCATATGTGGTTTGTGGAAAAGAAAAAACACATGCAATGACTCTAGTGGTTGATCCATGTGTGGTTTGTGGAAATAACACACATGCAATGACTCTAGTGGTTGATCCATGTCTGGTTTGTGGAAAGAACACACATGCAATGACCACTGGTTGATCCATTTGTGGTTTGTGGAAAAGAACACACATGCAATGAACGCTGGTGGATCCATAAGTGGTTTGTGGAAAGAACACACATGCAATCACTACTGGTTGATCCATATGTGGTTTGTGGAAGGAACACACATGCAGTGAACACTGGTGGATCCATATGTTGTTTGTGAAAAGAACACACATGTAATGGCTCTAGTGCTGGTTTTAGTATACGAACACACATGCAATGACTCTAGTGGGTCCACATGTACTTTGTGAAAAGAACACACATGTAATGCCACTGGTTGATCCATAAGTGGTTTGTGGAAAGAACACACATGCAATGGCCACTGGTTGATCCATAAGTGGTTTGTGTAAAAAGAACACACATGCAATGGCCACTAGTTGATCCATAAGTGGTTTGTGGAAAGAACACACATGCAATGACCACTTGTTGATCCATAAGTGGTTTGTGGGAAGAACACACATGCAATGAACACTGGTGGATCAATAAGTGGTTTGTGGAAAGAACACACATGCAATGACTCTAGTGCTAGTTTTAGTATAAGAACACACATGCAATGAGTCTAATGGATCCACATGTGGTTTGTGAAAAGAACACACATGCAATTACCACTTGTTGATCCATGTGTGGTATGTGGAAAGAACACACATGCAATGACAGTGGTGGATCCATGTGTGGTTTGTGAAAAGAACACACATGCAATGACTCTAGTGTTGGTTTTAGTATAAAAACACACATGCAATGACTCTAGTGGGTTCACATGTGGTTTGCGAAAAGAACACACATTCAATGACCACTGGTTGATCCATATGTGGTTTGTGGAAAGAACACACATGCAATGACACGGCTTGATCCATGTGTGGTTTGTGGAAAAGAACACACATGCAATGACCACTGGTTGATCCATGTGTGGTTTGTGGAAAGAACACACATGCAATGACCACTGGTTGATCCATATGTGGTTTGTGGAAAAGAACACACATGCAATGAACACGAGTGGATCCATAAGTGGTTTGTGGAAAGAACACATATGCAATTACCACTAGTTGATCAATATGTGCTTTGTGGAAAGAACACACATGAAGTGAACACTGGTGGATCCATATGTTGTTTGTGAAAAGAACACACATGCAATGAATATAGTGCTGGATTTAGTATAAGAACACACATGCAATGACTCTAGTGGGTCCACATGTAGTTTGTGAAAAGAACACACATGCAATGCCACTGGTTGATCCATAAGTGGTTTGTGGAAAGAACACACATGCAATGGCCATTGGTTGATCCATAAGTTGTTTGTGGAAAAGAACAAACATGCAATGACCACTGGTTGATCCATAAGTGGTTTGTGGAAAGAACACACATGCAATGACTCTAGTGCTAGTTTAATATAAGAACACACATGCAATGAGTCTAATGGATCCATATGTGGTTTGTGAAAACAACACACATGCAATGACCACTTGTTGATCCATGTGTGGTATGTGCAAAGAACACACATGCAATGACAGTGGTGGATCCATGTGTGGTTTGTGAAAAGAACACACATGCAATGACTCTAGTGTTGGTTTTAGTATAAGAGCACACATGCAATAACTCTAGTGGGTTCACATGTGGTTTGTGAAAAGAACACACATGCAATGACCACTGGTTGATCCATATGTGGTTTGTGGAAAGAACACACATGCAATGACACTGCTTGATCCATGTGTGGTTTGTGGAAAAGAACACACATGAAATAACCACTGGTTGATCCATGTGTGGTTTGTGGAAAGAACACACATGCAATGATCACTAGTTGATCCATATGTGGTTTGTGGAAAAGAACACACATGCAATGACCACGGGTTGATCCATATGTGGTTTGTGGAAAGAACACACATGCAATGACCACTGGTTGATCCATAAGTGGTTTGTGAAAAAGAACACACATGTAATGACCACTGGTTGATCCATGTGTGGTTTGTGGAAAAGAACACACATGCAATGACCACTGGTTGATCCTTGTGTGGTTTGTGGAAAGAACACACATGCATGACTCTAGTGCTGGTTTTAGTATAAGAACACACATGCAATTACTCTAGTGGGTCCACATGTGGTTTGTGAAAAGAACACACATGCAATGACCACTAGTTGAATCATGTGTGGTTTGTGGAAAAGAACACACATGCAATGACCACTTGTTGATCCATGTGTGGTTTGTGGAAAGAACACACATGCAATGACAGTGGTGGATCCATGTGTGGTTTGTGAAAAGAACACACATGCAATGACTCTAGTGTTGGTTTTAGTATATGAACACACATGCAATGACTCTAGTGGGTTCACATGTGGTTTGTGAAAAGAATACACATGCAATGACCACTGGTTGATCCATATGTGGTTTGTAGAAAGAACACACAGGCAATGACACTGCTTGATCCATGTGTGGTTTGTGGAAAAGAACACACATGCAATGACCACTGGTTGATCCATGTGTGGTTTGTGGAAAGAACACACATGCAATGACCACTGGTTGATCCATATGTGGTTTGTGGAAAAGAACACACATGAAATGAACACTAGTGGATCCATAAGTGGTTTGTGGAAAGAGCACACATGCAATGACCACTAGTTGATCCATATGTGCTTTGTGGAAAGAACACACATGCAGTGAACACTGCTGGATCCATATGTTGTTTGTGAAAAGAACACACATGCAATGACTCTAGTGCTGGATTTAGTATAAGAACACACATGCAATGACTCTAGTGGTCCACATGTAGTTTGTGAAAAGAATACACATGTAATTCCACTGGTTGATCTATAAGTGGTTTGTGGAAAGAACACACATGCAATGGCCACTGGTTGATCCATAAGTGGTTTGTGGAAAGAACACACATGCAATGACCACTGGTTGATCCATACGTGGTTTGTGGAAAGAACACACATGCAGTGACCATTGGTGGATCCATATGTTGTTTGTGAAAAGAACACACATGCAATGAACACTGGTGGATCCATAAGTGGTTTGTGGAAAGAACACACATGCAATGACTCTAGTGCTAGATTTAGTATAAGAACACACATGCAATGAGTCTAATGGATCCACATGTGGTTTGTGAAAAGAACACACATGCAATTACCACTTGTTGATCCATGTGTGGTATGTGGAAAGAACACACATGCAATGACAGTGGTGGATCCATGTGTGGTTTTTGAAAAGAAAACACATGAATGACTCTAGTGTTGGTTTTAGTATAAGAACACACATGACTCTAGTGGGTTCACATGTGGGTTGTGAAAAGAACACACATGCAATTACCACTGGTTGATCCATATGTGGTTTGTTGAAAGAATACACATGCAATGACACTGCTTGATCCATGTGTGGTTTGTGGAAAAGAACACACATGCAATGACCACTGGTTGATCCATGTGTGGTTTGTGGAAAGAACACACATGCAATGACCACTGGTTGATCCATGTGTGGTTTGTGGAAAGAACACACATGCAATGACCACTGGTTGATCCATATGTGGTTTGTGGAAAGAACACACATGCAATGACCACTAGTTGATCCATGTGTGGTTTGTGAAAAGAACACACATGCAATGCCACCGGTTGATCGATAAGTGGTGTGTGGAAAAGAACACACATGCAATGAGCACTGGTTGATCCATAAGTGGTTTGTGGAAAGAACACACATGCAATGAACACTGGTGGATCCATAAGTGGTTTGTGGAAAGAACACGCATGCAATAACTCTAGTGCTGGTTTTAGTATAAGAACACACAAGCAATGACTGTAGTGGGTCCATATGTGATTTGTGGAAATAACACACATGCAATGACACTGGTTGATCCATGTGTGGTTTGTGTAAAGAACACACATGCAATGACTCTAGTGGTTGATCCATGTGTGGTTTGTGGAAATAACACACATGCAATGCCTCTAGTGGTTGATCCATGTGTGGTTTGTGGAAATAACACACATGCTTTGACTCTAATGGATCCATAAGTGGTTTGTGGAAAAGAACACACATGCAATGACCACTGGTTGATCCATATGTGGTTTGTGGAAAGAACACACATGCAATGACACTGGTTGATCCATGTGTGGTTTCTGAAAAGAACACACATGCAATGCCACTGGTTGATCCATGTGTGGTTTGTGGATAGAACACACATGCAATGACTCTAGTGCTAGTTTTAGTATAAGAACACACATACAATGACTCTAGTGGGTCCACATGTAGTTTGTGAAAAGAACACACATGCAATGACCACTGGTTGATCCATAAGTTGTTTGTGGAAAAGAACACACATGGAATGAGTCTAGTGGATCCATGTGTGGTTTGTGGAAAAGAACACACATGCAACGAGTCTGGTGATAGTTTCAGTATAAGAACACACATGCAATGACTCTAGTGGATCCACATGTGGTTTGTGAAAAGAACACACATGCAATGACCACTGGTTGATCCATATGTGGTTTTTGGAAAAGAACACACATGCAATGACCACTGGTTGATCCATGTGTGGTTTGTGGAAAGCACACATGCAATGAATCTAGTGCTGGTTTTAGTATAAGCACACACAAGCAATGACTCTTGTGGGTCCATATGTGATTTGTGGAAAGAACACACATGTAATGACCCTGGTTGATCCATGTGTGGTTTGTGGCAAGAACACACATGCAATGACACAGCTTGATCCATGTGTAGTTTGTGGAAAAGAACACACATGCAATGACCACTGGTTGATCCATGTCTAGTTTTTGGAAAGATACCACATGCAATGACTCTAGTGGTTGATCCATGCGTGGTTTGTGGAAATAACACACATGCAATGACTCCAGTGGTTGATCCATGTGTGGTTTGTGGAAATAACACACATGCAATGACTCTAATGGATCCATAAGTGGTTTGTGGAAAAGAACACACATGCAATGACCACAGGTTGATCCATATGTGGTTTTTGGAAACAACACATATGCAATGACACTGATTGATCCATGTGTGGTTTGTGAATATAACACACATGCAATGCCACTGGTTGATGCATGTGTGGTTTGTGGATAGAACACACATGCAATGACCACTGGTTGATCCATAAGTGGTTTGTGCAAAAGAACACACATGCAATGACCACTGGTTGATGCATGTGTGGTTTGTGGAAGAGAACACACATGCAATGACCACTGGTTGATCCATGTGTGGTTTGTGGAAAGAACACACATGCAATGACTCTAGTGCTGGTTTTAGTATAAGAACACACATGCAATGACTCTTGTGGGTCCACATGTGGTTTGTGAAAAGAACACACATGCAATGACCACTAGTTGATTCATGTGTGGTTTGTGGAAAAGAACACACATGCAATGACCACTTGTTGATCCATGTGTGGTTTGTGGAAAGAACACACATGCAATGACAGTGGTGGATCTATGTGTGGTTTGTGAAAAGAACACACATGCAATGACTCTAGTGTTGGTTTTAGTATATGAACACAGATGCAATGACTCTAGTGGGTTCACATGTGGTTTGTGAAAAGAACACACATGCAATTACCATTGGTTGATCCATATGTGGTTTGTGGAAAGAACACACAGGCAATGACACTGCTTGATCCATGTGTGGTTTGTGGAAAAGAACACACATGCAATGACCACTGGTTGATCCATGTGTGGTTTGTGGAAAGAACACATGTGCAATGACCACTGGTTGATCCATGTGTGGTTTGTGGAAAAGAACACCCATGAAATGAACACTAGTGGATCCATAAGTGGTTTGTGGAAGAGAACACACATGCAATGACCACTGGTTGATCCATGTGTGGTTTGTGGAAAGAACACACATGCAATGACTCTAGTGCTGGTTTTAGTATAAGAACACACATGCAATGACTCTAGTGGGTCCACATGTGGTTTGTGAAAAGAACACACATGCAATGACCACTAGTTGATTCATGTGTGGTTTGTGGAAAAGAACACACATGCAATGACCACTTGTTGATCCATGTGTGGTTTGTGGAAAGAACACACATGCAATGACAGTGGTGGATCCATGTGTGGTTTGTGAAAAGAACACACATGCAATGACTCTAGTGTTGGTTTTAGTATATGAACACAGATGCAATGACTCTAGTGGGTTCACATGTGGTTTGTGAAAAGAACACACATGCAATTACCATTGGTTGATCCATATGTGGTTTGTGGAAAGAACACACAGGCAATGACACTGCTTGATCCATGTGTGGTTTGTGGAAAAGAACACACATGCAATGACCACTGGTTGATCCATGTGTGGTTTGTGGAAAGAACACACGTGCAATGACCACTGGTTGATCCATATGTGGTTTGTGGAAAAGAACACACATGAAATGAACACTAGTGGATCCATAAGTGGTTTGTGGAAAGAACACACATGCAATGACCACTAGTTGATCCATATGTGCTTTAAGGAAAGAACACACATGCAGTGAACACTGGTGGATCCATATGTTGTTTGTGAAAAGAACACACATGCAATGACTCTACTGCTGGATTTAGTATAAGAACACACATGCAATGACCACTAGTTGATCCATGTCTGGTTTGTGGAAAGAACACACATGCAATGCCACCGGTTGATCGATAAGTGGTTTGTGGAAAAGAACACACATGCAATGAGCACTGGTTGATCCATAAGTGGTTTGTGGAAAGAACACACATGCAATGAACACTGGTGGATCCATAAGTGGTTTGTGGAAAGAACACGCATGCAATGACTCTAGTGCTAGATTTAGTATAAGAACACACATGCAATGACTCTAGTGGGTCCATATGTGATTTGTGGAAATAACACACATGCAATGACACTGGTTGATCCATGTGTGGTTTGTGTAAAGAACACACATGCAATGACTCTAGTGGTTGATCCATGTGTGGTTTGTGGAAATAACACACATGCAATGCCTCTAGTGGTTGATCCATGTGTGGTTTGTGGAAATAACACACATGCTTTGACTCTAATGGATCCATAAGTGGTTTGTGGAAAAGAACACACATGCAATGACCACTGGTTGATCCATATGTGGTTTGTGGAAAGAACACACATGCAATGACACTGGTTGATCCATGTGTGGTTTCTGAAAAGAACACACATGCAATGCCACTGGTTGATCCATGTGTGGTTTGTGGATAGAACACACATGCAATGACTCTAGTGCTAGTTTTAGTATAAGAACACACATACAATGACTCTAGTGGGTCCACATGTAGTTTGTGAAAAGAACACACATGCAATGACCACTGGTTGATCCATAAGTTGTTTGTGGAAAAGAACACACATGCAATGAGTCTAGTGGATCCATGTGTGGTTTGTGGAAAAGAACACACATGCAACGAGTCTGGTGCTAGTTTTTGTATAAGAACACACATGCAATGACTCTAGTGGATCCACATGTGGTTTGTGAAAAGAACACACATGCAATGACCACTGGTTGATCCATATGTGGTTTTTGGAAAAGAACACACATGCAATGACCACTGGTTGATCCATGTGTGGTTTGTGGAAAGAACACACATGCAATGAATCTAGTGCTGGTTTTAGTATAAGCACACACAAGCAATGACTCTAGTGGGTCCATATGTGATTTGTGGAAAGAACACACATGTAATGACCCTGGTTGATCCATGTGTGGTTTGTGGCAAGAACACACATGCAATGACACAGCTTGATCCATGTGTAGTTTGTGGAAAAGAACACACATGCAATGACCACTGGTTGATCCATGTCTAGTTTTTGGAAAGATACCACATGCAATGACTCTAGTGGTTGATCCATGTGTGGTTTGTGGAAATAACACACATGCAATGACTCCAGTGGTTGATCCATGTGTGGTTTGTGGAAATAACACACATGCAATGACTCTAATGGATCCATAAGTGGTTTGTGGAAAAGAACACACATGCAATGACCACAGGTTGATCCATATGTGGTTTTTGGAAACAACACAATGCAATGACACTGATTGATCCATGTGTGGTTTGTGAATATAACACACATGCAATGCCACTGGTTGATGCATGTGTGGTTTGTGGATAGAACACACATGCAATGACCACTGGTTGATCCATAAGTGGTTTGTGCAAAAGAACACACATGCAATGACCACTGGTTGATGCATGTGTGGTTTGTGGAAGAGAACACACATGCAATGACCACTGGTTGATCCATGTGTGGTTTGTGGAAAGAACACACATGCAATGACTCTAGTGCTGGTTTTAGTATAAGAACAAACATGCAATGACTCTAGTGGGTCCACATGTGGTTTGTGAAAATAACACACATGCAATGACCACTAGTTGATTCATGTGTGGTTTGTGGAAAAGAACACACATGCAATGACCACTTGTTGATCCATGTGTGGTTTGTGGAAAGAACACACATGCAATGACAGTGGTGGATCCATGTGTGGTTTGTGAAAAGAACACACATGCAATGACTCTAGTGTTGGTTTTAGTATATGAACACAGATGCAATGACTCTAGTGGGTTCACATGTGGTTTGTGAAAAGAACACACATGCAATTACCATTGGTTGACCCATATGTGGTTTGTGGAAAGAACACACAGGCAATGACACTGCTCGATCCATGTGTGGTTTGTGGAAAAGAACACACATGCAATGACCACTGGTTGATCCATGTGTGGTTTGTGGAAAGAACACACGTGCAATGACCACTGGTTGATCCATATGTGGTTTGTGGAAAAGAACACACATGAAATGAACACTAGTGGATCCATAAGTGGTTTGTGGAAAGAACACACATGCAATGACCACTAGTTGATCTATATGTGCTTTAAGGAAAGAACACACATGCAGTGAACACTGGTGGATCCATATGTTGTTTGTGAAAAGAACACACATGCAATGACTCTAGTGCTGGATTTAGTATAAGAACACACATGCAATGACTCGAGTGGGTCCACATGTAGTTTGTGAAAAGAACACACATGTAATGCCACTGGTTGATCTATAAGTGGTTTGTGGAAAGAACACACATGCAATGTCCACTGGTTGATCCATAAGTGGTTTGTGGAAAGAACACACATGCAATGGCCACTGGTTGATCCGTAAGTGGTTTGTGGAAAGAACACACATCCAATGAGCACTGGTTGATCCATACGTGGTTTGTGGAAAGAACACACATGCAGTGACCATTGGTGGATCCATATGTTGTTTGTGGAAAGCACACACATGCAATGACTCTACTACTAGATTTAGTATCAGAACACACATGCAATGACTCTAATGGATCCATATGTGGTTTGTGAAAAGAACACACATGCAATGACCACTTGTTGATCCATGTGTGGTTTGTGGAAAGAACACACATGCAATGACAGTGGTGGATCCATGTGTGGTTTTTGAAAAGAACACAGATGAATGACTCTAGTGTTGGTTTTAGTATAAGAACACACATGCAATGACTCTAGTGGGTTCACATGTGGTTTGTGAAAAGAACACACATGCAATTACCACTGGTTGATCCATATGTGGTTTGTTGAAAGAACGCACATACAATGACACTGCTTGATCCATGTGTGGTTTGTGGAAAAGAACACACATGCAATGACCACTGGTTGAACCATGTGTGGTTTGTGGAAAGAACACACATGCAATGACCACTGGTTGATCCATATGTGGATTGTGGAAAGAACACACATGCAATGACCACTAGTTGATCCATGTGTGGTTTGTGAAAAGAACACACATGCAATGCCACCGGTTGATCAATAAGTGGTTTGTGGAAAAGAACACACATGTAATGAGCACTGGTTGATCCATAAGTGGTTTGTGGTAAGAACACACATGCTTTGACTCTAATGGATCCAAAAGTGGTTTGTGGAAAAGAACACACATGCAATGACCACTGGTTGATCCATATGTGGTTTGTGGAAAGAACACACATGCAATGACACTGGTTGATCCATGTGTGGTTTGTGAAAAGAACACACATGCAATGCCACTGGTTGATCCATGTGTGGTTTGTGAAAAGAACACACATGCAATGCCACTGGTTGATCCATGTGTGGTTTGTGGATAGAACACACATGCAATGACTGTAGTGCTAGTTTTAGTATAAGAACACACATCCAATGACTCTAGTGGGTCCACATGTAGTTTGTGAAAAGAACACACATGCAATGACCACTGGTTGATCCATAAGTTGTTTGTGGAAAAGAACACACATGCAATGAGTCTAGTGGATTCATGTGTGGTTTGTGGAAAAGAACACACATGCAACGAGTCTGGTGCTATTTTTAGTATAAGAACACACATGCAATGAACACTGGTGGATCCACATGTGGTTTGTGAAAAGAACACACATGCAATGACCACTGGTTGATCCATATGTGGTTTTTGGAAAAGAACACACATGCAATGACCACTGGTTGATCCATGTGTGGTTTGTGGAAAGAACACACATGCAATGAATCTAGTGCTAGTTTTAGTATAAGCACACACAAGCAATGACTCTAGTGGGTCCATATGTGATTTGTGGAAAGAACACACATGTAATGACCCTGGTTGATCCATGTGTGGTTTGTGGCAAGAACACACATGCAATGACACAGCTTGATCCATCTGTAGTTTGTGGAAAAGAACACACATGCAATGACTCTAATGGATCCATAATTGGTTTGTGGAAAAGAACACACATGCAATGACCACAGGTTGATCCATATGTGGTTTTTGGAAAGAACACACATGCAATGACACTGGTTGATCCATGTGTGGTTTGTGAAAATAACACACATGCAATGCCACTGGTTGATGCATGTGTGGTTTGGGGATAGAACACACATGCAATGACCACTGGTTGATCCATAAGTGGTTTGTGGAAAAGAACACACATGCAATGAACACTGGTTAATCCATGTGTGGTTTGTGGAAAAGAACACACATGCAATGACCACTGGTTGATCCATGTGTGGTTTGTGGAAAGAACACACATGCAATGACTCTAGTGATGGTTTTAGTATAAGAACACACATGCAATGACTCTAGTGGATCCATATGTGGTTTGTGAAAAGAACACACATGCAATGACCACTGGTTGATCCATGTGTGGTTTGTGGAAAAGAACACACATGCAATGACCACTTGTTGATCCATGTGTGGTTTGTGGAAAGAACACACATGCAATGACAGTGGT
Source organism: Avena insularis (assembly GCA_023614405.1). Taxonomy (NCBI): domain Eukaryota; kingdom Viridiplantae; phylum Streptophyta; class Magnoliopsida; order Poales; family Poaceae; genus Avena; species Avena insularis. The sequence goes on along the minus strand of CM042690.1, from coordinate 160,215,836 downwards.
GGATCCATGTGTGGTTTGTGAAAAGAACACACATGCAATGACTCTAGTGTTGGTTTTAGTATATGAACACACATGCAATGACTCTAGTCGGTTCACATGTGGTTTGTGAAAAGAACACACATGCAATGACCACTGGTTGATCCATATGTGGTTTGTGGAAAGAACACACATTCAATGACACTGCTTGATCCATGTGTGGTTTGTGGAAAATAACACACATGCAATGACCACTGGTTGATCCATGTGTGGTTTGTGGAAAGAACACACATGCAATGACCACTGGTTGATCCATATGTGGTTTGTGGAAAAGAACACACATGAAATGAACACTAGTGGATCCATAAGTGGTTTGTGGAAAGAACACACATGCAATGACCACTAGTTGATCCATATGTGCTTTGTGGAAAGAACACACATGCAGTGAACACTGGTGGATCCGTATGTTGTTTGTGAAAAGAACACACATGCAATGACTCTAGTGATGGATTTAGTATAAGAACACACATGCAATGACTCGAGTGGGTCCACATGTAGTTTGTGAAAAGAACACACATGTAATGCCACTGGTTGATCTGTAAGTGGTTTGTGGAAAGAACACACATGCAATGGCCACTGGTTGATCCATAAGTGGTTTGTGGAAAGAACACACATGCAATGACCACTGGTTGATCCATACGTGGTTTGTGGAAAGAACACACATGCAGTGACCATTGGTGGATCCATATGTTGTTTGTGAAAAGAACACACATGCAATGAACACTTGTAACATCCCAAAAATCATGTTTCAAAACTCATTCATTTCATCCTTGCATCCTTCATTCATTTAGGGTTTTTCTCAAAATCATTTAGAAGCATAAACTTAGGCTATGATTTCATGTGGGCAATTTATCTCAATTGGCCATCACCCTTTGAGATTGGATTGTTTAGGTACTTGTTTGCTTGCCAACATTGTTGGAAAGAGTAGGTGTAGCATTTTATCCCAAGTTTCCAATTTAGAAATAATTTTCAAACCCTTTCTCAAACCTTTGCAAACTAGAGCGAATTCTCTGTTTGATTTAAAACCCAAGCTTGACCAAGCCCTAGCAAGGTAACCACATGGTGTTTTGACAATTTTTGAACCCACAGAACCCTGCAAAAATTCCCAAAGCTGTTTGAATTCAAAAGGATTTGAATTCATATCAAAATCAATCCAGAAAATGAATTTAGAAAAAGAAAAGGATTTCACAAAAGAAAAGGGCTGCGCGGCTGGAATCTGGCCCATCAGTAGATCAAGCCCATCTAGCCCACCCGGGGATCTCCTTTTTCCTCTCTCACGCGCGAGCACACGCAAACAGACGCCGATGCATGCATTCCCACCTATAATCCACGCCTCACGACAAAGTGGCCTTCTCCACGCCAAGATCGTCTTCCCCGACTCAAGACGATCTCCGCCACGACCGCTGCCGCAGTTGATGCCGGAGTAATTGGGCATTTATCGACGGGCGCTTCGTCGAGTCACCGGCTATAAGATCCCCTCTGCCTCGCGAGCCTTTTCCCCCAAACGCCTCACTCACTTCGCCACCAGGCTGCTCTCAATCAACCTTGCACCACCGCAGACAGAGCCCACTCCGGCGATCGATTCCGGTGAGTTCCGAGCTCCCCTCTGCCTCTAGTTCTTGCCATCTGTTTTAGTGAGTCTTTGTGCACCTCCTGACCTCACTAGTCCATCCTGTACTGCCCCAGGTCGCCGGTTCCACTTGACACCGTGAGCACCAACGGCGACATCAACTCCGACGAGTTTTCCCGGTAAGTACTGCATCGCCTTCCTTCGCCTTCCTGCGCACTTGCCTTGGACCTAACCGTATCTTCACCTTGCCTTTGGGTGATCCATAAGGACGCCCACGACGACCACGACGCACGACACCGTCCTCCACTCCGGCGAGCAATCGCAGCCGTGCTCGGCGCCTTGACCAATCATGGTACGACGAGCATCACCGTGACCCCCTGAGCCCGGTGAGCATCTCCTCTCTCTTCCTCGCCCCCTGCATCGTCGGCAACGTCGTCGACCGACCGTTTCCACTGCTGGTAGCCACCGCTCTGCCGCCAGTTTCTGGCCAGGTCAATAGGAATCGTTAGATCTGCATCTGATGGCTTGGATAGATTCACTTAACCGAAGGGTACGCGATGATCTGAGCCGCACCTGCCCCTTTAAATCCAGCGGTCTGTATCACTCGATCCGCATTTAACCGGTACCAACCAATTAGACGGTGGACGTGGCTAGGGTTAGGTCTGAAAATAGATTTAAAACCAGAAATTTGATCCAAATTCAAATGCCTATATCTTTTGAATTCCACGTTGGAATTTTGCAAACTTTATACCGTTGGATTCAGTAAAACAAGACCTTTCTGCCTATCCTTTTTGTTTAGCAAATAGTAACCATTATATTGGCTTAAATTGCAGAAACTTGTTTGAGGCCCTTTTAAGTATAGATTTAGTTTAGTATTTTGTTTTAAGGGTTATTTAAGTTTGTCTTGGTTACTTTATGACTTGTTTAGTTTCTGTAATCTTGCACTTGATTGGTAGAATTTTCAAAAATCACCACTTAGTAGATTCATGCATGCATGCATTCATAATATTTTGTTTGTATATATTTGTGTGTAATTGTGTGCTATAACTTTGTGTGTAGATTTTGCTAGTGATTGTGATTGTGACGAGTGCTACTCTCCACACTACCAAGGCAAGTGATATCATCATGAATATTCCATTCCTATATTTTATATATGCATTAGTATTATTTTTCTAAGTATAGGACTTGCATGGATTTTTGCTAAGTATAAACTATGCTTTGGGAAAACCTATTAGGTGAAACCTTAGTGAAAAGTACCTAAGTCAAGATTCCTATTACTATCATGCTTAGCCTAGCTACTAGAAAACAAGGGTGGTTTATATATTCACACTATGAAAAATATTCTAAGTCTACGGACTTGTGTTTTATTTAACAAAACAACTAAGTTAATGAATCACCTGGGTGGAATGGAAAGAATGGTTTATGTTGAGTGGTTCACAAGGCCATGGACTTGGCTTGTGTATCTCACTTGTGGATGGCCACCCAGGAACAAAGAGATTTGAGATGTCAAATGTTGAGAAGCTTCAAGTGCAACCACTTGGCAATATGGGCTCTGCCATGATCTTAGGATGCTAGAACTTAGTCTTTTGGACAGTGGGTGGTAAAGGGAATGATAGGTTGGAACGCGTCCATTTGACTAAGGAAAGGCTACTGAAGGATCTTGTCTTGGGAAACCAAGTCTTGTGGGGGAAGTGCACCACCTCTGCAGAGTGCAAAACCTAAGTACTTAGCCATGTCCCTGGTAAAGGACAATTTGAGCATCAAGACATGGAAACTTCAAGAATCTCATCACTCCAATTTCTAAATAAAACTTGTGGGTGAACAAGGGTTAAAAGGATCTTCAGTCATTGATTGGTAGAAGCCCTGAGTGGATCTAGAGTCTTTGATTGATAGATGCCTTGGGTGTTTTGTGCCAAGCAAAAACTTAGTGTTTTCAAAAGTTAAGGAAAAATCTATTTTGAGCAATGCAAGCCTAAGCTCCACCAGCCAAATGCATATAGTATTATAGTCCACTTAAAATATACTAAGGTATCACTTGCCAATACTATTCCAAAGTATTGACCCTCTGTGGTTGTAACTTGTAATGTTGCAGGTTACTCCGATGATGATTAGGAGTCATGAGTCTACACTCAACATGCTTGCCTGTGGCACATGAAGATGAAGACTTATGTTTATTTACATATTCCATAAACTCTTGTATTAGGCCTTTGGCCATGAGTTGTAAAAGACTATGTTTTATCTCTGGAATGACTGTAATAAACGACCTTTGTATCTATGGACTTCATCTTAAACTGTGGATGCTAGCATTGATCCACGGACTAGCATTGCAATCACATGGATCTTTTCCTTTACAAAGGAGGGATCTTACAGATGGTATCAGAGCACTGTGTTGCCTGTAGGATTATGACCCTAGGATTGGAAACCACTAAGGAAAATTTTAACTTCTTCTACACTTGTCTATTCTTCTCGTAAACTTTTCTAATCTTCTCATTCTCATCTCTATTTGTAGATGAACTCCGTCAACGAAGCCGTGAAGAAAGGACCACTCATGACCATGACCTTGGAGTGTGAGACTGAGTTTCCCAAGATTCTCAAGGACCTCATGGAGACCATGGGAGTACATGGTGCAAATGTACAAGGGCTTTCCAAAGGATGGAGGATGGAGTGGAGTATTGGTGGGTGCAACTTCACTTGTACAAGAATAAGGAAGACAACCACAAAGAAAAGGGCTTCTGCATGTACACCAACACTTTTATGCACACCACATTCTTTGAGTCAGCAAAAGAAGCAGCTTGGAAGACTATCAAGGAACTAAGTACTAGAGTCAAGTGCAAGATGTTCAACCTCCAAAAAGACTTAGAGAAAGAGAAGGAACATACCCAAGAGTTGGAAGTCACCAAACAATCCTTAAGAGGAGATATTATAGACTTAGTGATAGAAGCATGTGAACAAGATAGGGTGATTGTCACTAGGAACATTGTGTTAGCCACCAGATCCAGTGAGATAGGATTGTAAGCGCACTTCGTTAGTTGGACCACCACCTATCACCTTATTTTCCAAAATGATACCTTAAATAAGTTTGAACCTTGGTTGATGTAATGAAATTATGTATGCATGACTTGAGTGAATTGTGTGTTCCAAGAATGTGTTTGAATGTTTGTCTTGTTTATCTTAAATTGTGTTGTTCTAACTTTTTCAATCTTATAAATAGATGCCTATTGCCATCAGCACTGTTGAGGAGTTCCAGTTACCTGCTTTGGTCCTCGTATCGTAGAGCTTACTACTTTACTCGATCTCCCTCTTCCTATCATTACGGTGCACCCACTCACCAAGTTTGAGAGGAAGGACCTTTGGGGCTTCAAGGTGAACCAGCTAGGACGCTAGACAGAGCCTACTACGGAGGCCATCGTCTTCAAGCTTATGCACGATGACAGGGAGAGAGGCATGGAGGTTGTCATGCAGGATCTGATAGGACGACTGTTAGGCCGTCACTCCCGACAGGTTAGAGGCACTCACTTCCACGCCTTCGGGAGGCGTGATGATGACGGAGAGTCCATTGACTTTGAGGACGACTCGAGGGTCACAACAGAGCCGATACGCCTGTACCTCCAGGACTTAGAGACTCTTATTAGGCACGTGGATACCGATAGGACCAACGTCATGCTTAGTAATGACGAGCTCCAGTGCAGCCATGAGAAGGACAAGCTCTTTGCGCAGCAGGACGAGATAGTCAAGGAGATGGAGACGAAGTTCGAGACCCAAGACCATAAGTTCAAGAGTCAAGAGAAGCGTGTCCAGGATAGGAACAAGAGGATTCGTGATATGACCGAGGAACTGCAGTCCAAGGACTTCGAGTTAGAGCAGATTATGAAAGTTATTGAGAGGCTTCGTTCCTAGAAGAGGGCTCTCAAGGCCAAGATCGACTCTTTGACCACTACCATCGAGGAGAACAAGACCGCAATGGAGAACGCAGGTCTTACCTTTGTCGAGGAGGAGATTGATGCCGACGAGTAGATTTGACTACTCAGTTATCTTTATTTACCGCACTTGTTATTTGTGAACTTATTATTGGACCATCCGACATGTGGATGGCTTGCCACGTGTGTTTGTACTTTGAGACTTTTTGTTATCTTGTTGTTGAGCTTTTATCCTTGTGTTGCATGCTATGTGTTTGCTTGTGCAATGTATTGTGCATAAATCATGTAAGGGTATCTCATTCTTATCTCTATATGAATAAACCACAAATGCCTCCCCGTCGCGCAAACACCAACCCCAACCCCAACATTACCCCGGAAATGCAACAAATGATGAATGCACAAACACAGCTTATGCAAATGATGACGACGTTCATCCAGAACCAGAACAACAACAACCCCAACAACAACAACAACAACAACAATAACAACAATAACAACAACAACAACAACCCTCCAGGTTTTGATATGCTCACCAGATTTCTACGTCTGAGGCCAGCTAAGTTTTCGGGAACGACTGATCCCATGGTGGCCAATGATTGGCTATGTTATGTGAACAAAGACTTAGTGATCGTGGGATGCACAGATGCTGAAAAGGTCAGGTTCGCAGCACATCTGTTGGAAGGACCAGCAAGATGGTGGGACAACTTCCAGATTACCACGCCTATTGATGAGGTGACTTGGGCTATCTTTGAAGATGGATTTCGTACTACTCATATCTCACCAGGTATGATGAGCCTGAAAAAGAAGGAATTTCACAACCTAAAGCAGTGCCACCACATCGTGGCTGAATATATTGAAGAGTTCAACAATCTGGCGCGCTATGCACCGGATGAGGTTGACACTGATGCCAAAAGGAAGGAAAAGTTTCTGGAAGGCTTAAATGATGAGCTGAATCTGCAGCTGTCTGTGGCATATGTTCCAACTTATCAGTCGTTGTGTGACAAGGCTGTTATTGTGGAGAACTAAATGAAGCAAGTCGAGAGTAGAAAGAGGAAACACTCCGACAAGCATAGCTCGGGATCATCTCATAAACGATCTCACTATGATGATAGTGTCATCTCAGGATCCCACAAGCATGGGAAATTTAACAAGCACCACAACCACAACCGTCATGACAACAAGCATCATCGCAGTCATGACAATGATAAGTACAAGAACCACAAGAGTGGACATAAGAGCCACCATAGTGGAGGTGGAAGTGGAAGTAGAAGCCAGCCTAAGACGGACATCAGTCAGGTCGAGTGCTACAAATGCAAAAAGCTGTAACATTATGCTAATGAGTGCCCTGAAAAGAAAGTTGAAGGACCTAACAAGCCCAATCCTTTTCAGAAAGGACTGGTTAACCACATCAATGTGGAGGAGGTCTTTGAAGAGCCTGATGCTGTTGCTGGTAAGTTCAGACTCAATTCCATCTCGGCATTTGTACTCTTTGACACTGGTGCATCTCATTCATTCATATCAAAAGCATTTGTCGAAAGAAATGAACTACCGGTAGAAACCATTGGGTGTCCTATAAAAGTAAGTTCTCCTGGTGGAGAAATGATAGTAAACTCAGGATGTCATGACCTAGTCATAGAGTTTGGAAAACATAAGTTTCCAGTAAACCTAATAATCCTGAATTCCCAAGGATTGGATGTGATTTTGGGAATGGATTGGATGGCTAAGTATGAGGGAGTACTAGATTGTGCCAATCGTACAGTTTCACTCACAACCCCTGAAGGTAAGAGGATAAAATTTAAGTCCAATTTTAAATCTAAAGGAAGTAAGCTGAATTCTCTTAAGGGGGTTAGCATGGAAAGTGTGCCAATTGTGTGTGAATATCCGGATGTGTTTCCGGAAGAGTTACCGGGAATGCCACCAGATAGAGATGTGGAGTTTATAATAGATTTGGTACCAGGTTCTGGACCAAGAGCTAAGAGGCCTTATAAAATGTCAGTTGACGAACTTAAGGAACTCAATAAACAACTTGGAGAACAATTGCAGAAAGGATTCATCCAGCCAAGTTCATCATCTTGGGGAGCTCCAGTTTTGTTCGTAGAAAAGAGAGACAGAACTCAAAGGTTATGCATAGATTACCGTTCTCTCAACGAGGTAACCATCAAGAACAAATATCCTTTGCCAAGAATAAATGACTTGTTTGATCAGTTAGAAGGAGCATGTGTGTTCTCGAAGATTGATCTTCGGTCAGGCTATTTTCAACTCAAGATAAGAGAGCAAGACATACCTAAAACAGCATTCACCACAAGGTATGGATTGTATGAGTACACTGTGATGCCTTTTGGTTTAACCAACGCTCCAGCATACTTCATGAATGTGATGAACAAAGTGTTCATGGAATTTCTCAACAAGTTCGTTGTCGTTTTCATCGATGACATCTTAGTCTACTCCAAGAGCAAGGAAGAGCATGAAAGACATCTACACTTGATACTTGAGAAACTAAGGGAACATAAGCTTTATGCCAAATTCAGCAAGTGTGAGTTTTGGTTAGAGGAAGTTGGATTTCTTGGTCACGTTATGACAAAGGATGGTGTAGCAGTTGATCCTGCTAAAGTTTCCCGTGATGTAATGGGAATCTCCTAAGAATGTAAAAGAGATTCGTAGTTTCCTTGGTTTAGCAGGTTACTACAGAAGATTCATTGAATTTTTTTAAGGTTGCTAAACCAATGACAGAATTGTTAAAGAAAGATAAGAAATTTGCTTGGTCTGAAGGATGTGAACTCAGCTTTCAAGAACTAAAGAAGAGACTTGTGTCAAGACCAGTTCAGGTTTACCAGATTTGGAAAAGGATTTCCAAGTATATTGTGATGCTTCTCATCAAGGATTAGGTGCCGTACTTATGCAAGGCGGAAAAGTTGTGGCTTATGCCTCGAGACAACTCAAAACTCATGAAGTAAATTATCCTACTCATGATTTAGAGTTAGCCATTGTCCATGCACTCAAAACATGGAGACACTACCTTTTGGGAAAACGTTGTGAAGTGTTCACCGACCATAAGAGCTTGAAGTATATCTTCACCCAGAAGGAGATCAATATGAGACAAAGAAGATGGCTAGAACTTATCAAGGATTACGACTTGAATTTGCAATACCACCCCGGTAAAGCAAATGTAGTAGCAGATGCTCTAAGTCGTAAAGCGTTTGTAAATGGCCTTACCAAAGGTGAATTGCCAGATGACTTGTGTAAGCAATTCAAGGAACTCAGGTTGGAGATTGTGCCTGAAGGACATCTCATGTCTTTGGATGTTCAACCCACTCTGTTGGATAAGATTAAAGAAGCTCAAAAGACGGATAAAGAAATCGAAGAGATTAAGGAAAGGATTAGCCAAGGAAAAGCTAAAAGTTTCCATATGGACGAACAAGGTACTTTATGGCACGGGAAACGTATTTATGTTCCACAAGATCCGGAAATGCGGAAACTGATTTTACAAGAAGCCCATAACTCTCCATATTCTATTCACCCGGGAAACACCAAAATGTACATGGATATGAAAGAAAGATTTTGGTGGAACAATCTCAAAAGGGACATCACCAAACACATTGCTTTGTGTGATGTGTAGTAGAGTGAAAGCGGAACATCAGAAACCAGCAGGTTTGCTTCAACCAATGCCTATTCCTGAATGGAAGTGGGAAAATATTGGTATGGATTTCATTACCGGATTACCAAGGACCAGGTCAGGGTATGATTCCATATGGGTAGTAGTGGATCGCCTAACTAAAGTGGCTCACTTTATACCCGTAAAGACAACTTATACCAGTGCCAAGTTAGCCAAAATCTACATGAGCAGAATTGTATGCCTTCACGGAGTACCTAAGAGTATTGTGTCTGATAGAGGAACTCAGTTCACTTCTCACTTTTGGAGACAGCTTCATGAATCTTTAGGAACGAGATTGGAATTCAGCACTGCTTTTCATCCTCAAACTGATGGACAAACAGAAAGGACTAATCAAATTCTTGAAGACATGTTGAGGGCATGTGCCCTAGACTATGGAGCAAGTTGGTATGAAAGTCTGCCTTACGCAGAGTTTTCTTACAACAACAGTCACCAATCTAGTATTGGGATGGCACCATTTGAGTTTCTCTATGGAAGGAAGTGTACCACCCCATTGCTATGGAATGGTGTAGGAGAAAGAAGTTTGTTTGGACCAGATCTTATCAAAGCCGCCGAAGAAAAGGTCAAATTGGTTAGGGACAGGTTGAAGATAGCACAGTCTCAACAGAAAAGCTACGCAGATGCTAAGCGTAGAGAAGTCACTTACGAAGTTGGGGATAGAGCTTATCTTAGAGTATCACCACTTCGCGGAGTAAAAAGATTTGGAGTCAAAGGAAAGTTAGCACCAAGATATGTTGGACCATTCAACATTCTAAGTCGCAAGGGAGAAGCTGCATATGAAATCGAATCGCCAAAGATCTTTATTAGCAGTCCATAATGTTTTTCATGTGAGTCAGCTTAAGAAATGTCACCCGGAGATGGAAGGATCTTCTTTGAAGGATACCATATCTTTGGAAGAGCTTCAACTAGAAAGTGATCTCACCTATGAAGAAAAGCCTGCCAAGATTCTTGAGACCGCAGAAAGAGTCACAAGGACAAAGACTATCAAGTTTTGCAAAGTACAATGGAATCATCATTCCGAAGAGGAAGCAACATGGGAAAGAGAAGATGATCTTCGGAAAGACCACCCTCACCTATTTGCTAGCCAATCCGAATCTCGAGGGTGAGATTCATTTTAAGGGGGTTAGATTTGTAACATCCCAAAAATCATGTTTCAAAACTCATTCATTTCATCCTTGCATCCTTCATTCATTTAGGGTTTTTCTCAAAATCATTTAGAAGCATAAACTTAGGCTATGATTTCATGTGGGCAATTTATCTCAATTGGCCATCACCCTTTGAGATTGGATTGTTTAGGTACTTGTTTGCTTGCCAACATTGTTGGAAAGATTAGGTGTAGCATTTTATCCCAAGTTTCCAATTAAGAAATAATTTTCAAACCCTTTCTCAAACCTTTGCAAACTAGAGCAAATTCTCTGTTTGATTTAAAACCCAAGCTTGACCAAGCCCTAGCAAGGTAACCACATGGTGTTTTGACTATTTTTGATCACACAGAACCCTGCAAAAATTCCCAAAGCTGTTTGAATTCAAAAGGATTTGAATTCATATCAAAATCAATCTAGAAAATGAATTTAGAAAAAGAAAAGGATTTCACAAAAGAAAAGGGCTGCGCGGCTGGAATCTGGCCCATCAGTAGATCAAGCCCATCTAGCCCACCCGGGGATCTCCTTTTTCCTCTCTCACGCGCGAGCACACGCAAACAGACGCTGACAGACAGACCCCACCTATACTCCGCGCTCCTCACTGACAGGCGGGCCTTCTCCACGTCAGCATCGTCTTCCCCTGACTCCGTGCACGATCTCCGCCGCTGACCGTTGCCGCAGTGATGCTGGGCGTAATTGGGCATTTATCGAGGGGCGTTTCCTGTCGAGTCACCGGCTATAAGATCCCCTCTGCCTCGCGAGCCTTTTCCCCCAAACGCCTCACTCACTTTGCCACTAGGCTGCTCTCAATCAACCTTGCACCGCCGCAGACAGAGCCCACTCCGGCGATCGATTCCGGTGAGTTCCGAGCTCCCCTCTGCCTCTAGTTCTTGCCATCTATTTCAGTGAGTCTTTGCGCACTTCCTGACCGCACTAGTCCATCCTGTACTGCCCCAGGTCGCCGGTTCCACTTGACACCGCGAGCACCGACGGCGACATCAACTCCGACGAGTTTTCTCGGTAAGTACAGACCGCCCCTCGCCTTCCCGTTCACGCACACGACCTTGCCTTGGACCCGCGCACCTAACCGTATCTTCACCTTGCCTTGGGGTGATCCACAGCGACATCCACGACGACCACCCGACGCACCCGACACCGTCCTCCACTCCGGCGAGCAATCGCAGTCGTGCCCGAGCGCCCCTTGACCAACCGCGAGTACGACGAGCATCACCGTGACCCCCTGAGCCCGGTGAGCATCTCCTCTCTCTTCCTCGCCCCCTGCATCGTCGGCAACGTCGTCGACCGACCGTTTCCACCGCCGGTAGCCACCGCTCCGCCGCCAGTTTCTGGCCAGGTCAATAGGAATCGTTAGATCTGCATCTGATGGCTTGGATAGATTCACTTAACCGAAGGGTACGCGATGATCTGAGCCGCACCTGCCCCTTTAAATCCAGCGGTCTGTATCACTCGATCCAGACGAACCGGTACCGACCAATTAGACAGTGACGCGTGGCTAGGGTTAGGTCTGAAAATAGATTTAAAACCAGAAATTTGATCCAAATTCAAATGCCTATATCTTTTGAATTCCACGTTGGAATTTTGCAAACTTTATACCGTTGGATTCAGTAAAACAAGACCTTTCTGCCTATCCTTTTTGTTTAGCAAATAGTAACCATTAGATTGGCTTAAATTGCAGAAACTTGTTTGAGGCCCTTTTAAGTATAGATTTAGTTTAGTATTTTGTTTTAAGGGTTATTTAAGTTTGTCTTGGTTACTTTATGACTTTTTTAGTTTCTGTAATCTTGCACTTGATTGGTAGAATTTTCAAAAATCACCACTTAGTAGATTCATGCATGCATGCATTCATAATATTTTGTTTGTATATATTTGTGTGTAATTGTGTGCTATAACTTTGTGTGTAGATTTTGCTAGTGATTGTGACGAGTGCTACTCTCCACACTACCAAGGCAAGTGATATCATCATGAATATTCCATTCCTATATTTTATATATGCATTAGTATTATTTTTCTAAGTATAGGACTTGCATGGATTTTTGCTAAGTATAAACTATGCTTTGGGAAAACCTATTAGGTGAAACCTTAGTGAAAAGTACCTAAGTCAAGATTCCTATTACTATCATGCTTAGCCTAGCTACTAGAAAACAAGGGTGGTTTATATATTCACACTATGAAAAATATTCTAAGTCTAAGGACTTGTGTTTTATTTAACAAAACAACTAAGTTAATGAATCACCTGGGTGGAATGGAAAGAATGGTTTATGTCGAGTGGTTCACAAGGCCATGGACTTGGCTTGTGTATCTCACTTGTGGATGGCCACCCAGGAACAAAGAGATTTGAGATGTCAAATGTTGAGAAGCTTCAAGTGCAACCACTTGGCAATATGGGCTCTGCCATGATCTTAGGATGCTAGAACTTAGTCTTTTGGACAGTGGGTGGTAAAGGGAATGATAGGTTGGAACGCGTCCATTTGACTAAGGAAAGGCTACTGAAGGATCTTGTCTTGGGAAATCAAGTCTTGTGGGGAAAGTGCACCACCTCTGCAGAGTGCAAAACCTAAGTACTTAGCCATGTCCCTGGTAAAGGACAATTTGAGCATCAAGACATGGAAACTTCAAGAATCTCATCACTCCAATTTCTAAATAAAACTTGTGGGTGAACAAGGGTTAAAAGGATCTTCAGTCATTGATTGGTAGAAGCCCTGAGTGGATCTAGAGTCTTTGATTGATAGATGCCTTGGGTGTTTTGTGCCAAGCAAAAACTTAGTGTTTTCAAAAGTTAAGGAAAAATCTATTTTGAGCAATGCAAGCCTAAGCTCCACCAGCCAAATGCATATAGTATTATAGTCCACTTAAAATATACTAAGGTATCACTTGCCAATACTATTCCAAAGTATTGACCCTCTATGGCTGTAACTTGTAATGTTGCAGGTTACTCCGATGATGATTAGGAGTCATGAGTCTACACTCAACATGCTTGCCTGTGGCACATGAAGATGAAGACTTATGTTTATTTACATATTCCATAAACTCTTGTATTAGGCCTTTGGCCATGAGTTGTAAAAGACTATGTTTTATCTCTGGAATGACTGTAATAAACGACCTTTGTATCTATGTACTTCATCTTAAACTGTGGATGCTAGCATTGATCCAGGGACTAGCATTGCAATCACATGGATCTTTTCCTTTACAAAGGAGGGATCTTACAGATGGTATCAGAGCACTGTGTTGCCTGTAGGATTATGACCCTAGGATTGGAAACCACTAAGGAAATTTTTTTAACTTCTTCTACACTTGTCTATTCTTCTCGTAAACTTTTCTAATCTTCTCATTCTCATCTCTATTTGTAGATGAACTCCGTCAACGAAGCCGTGAAGAAAGGACCACTCATGACCATGACCTTGGAGTGTGAGACTGAGTTTCCCAAGATTCTCAAGGACCTCATGGAGACCATGGGAGTACATGGTGCAGCTGTGTACAAGGGCTTTCCAGTGATGGAGGATGGAGTGGAGTATTGGTGGGTGCAACTTCACTTGTACAAGAATAAGGAAGACAACCACAAAGAAAAGGGCTTCTGCATGTACACCAACACTTTTATGCACACCACATTCTTTGAGTCAGCAAAAGAAGCAGCTTGGAAGACTATCAAGGAACTAAGTACTAGAGTCAAGTGCAAGATGTTCAACCTCCAAAAAGACTTAGAGAAAGAGAAGGAACATACCCAAGAGTTGGAAGTCACCAACCAATCCTTAAGAGGAGATATTATAGACTTAGTGATAGAAGCATGTGAACAAGATAGGGTGATTGTCACTAGGAACATTGTGTTAGCCACCAGATCCAGTGAGATAGGATTGTAAGCACACTTCGTTAGTTGGACCACCACCTATCACCTTATTTTCCAAAATGATACCTTAAATAAGTTTGAACCTTGGTTGATGTAATGAAATTATGTATGCATGACTTGAGTGAATTGTGTGTTCCAAGAATGTGTTTGAATGTTTGTCTTGTTTATCTTAAATTGTGTTGTTCTAACTTTTTCAATCTTATAAATAGATGCCTATTGCCATCAGCACTGTTGAGGAGTTCCAGTTACCGTTTTGGTCCTCGATCGTAGAGCTTACTACTTTACTCGATCTCCCTCTTCCTATCATCACGGTGCACCCACTCACCAAGTTTGAGAGGAAGGACCTTTGGGGCTTCAAGGTGAACCAGACAGGACGCCAGACAGAGCCTACTACGGAGGCCATCGTCTTCAAGCTTATGCACGATGACAGGGAGAGGCATGGAGGTTGTCATGCAGGATCTGATAGGACGACTGTTAGGCCGTCACTCCCGACAGGTTAGAGGCACTCACTTCCACGCCTTCGGGAGGCGTGATGATGACGGAGAGTCCATTGACTTTGAGGACGACTCGAGGGTCACAGCAGAGCCGATACGCCTGTACCTCCAGGACTTAGAGACTCTTATTAGGCACGTGGATACCGATAGGACCAACGTCATGCTTAGTAATGACGAGCTCCAGGTGCAGCTTCGCGAGAAGGACAAGCTCTTCGCGCAGCAGGACGAGATAGTCAAGGAGATGGAGACGAAGTTCGAGACCCAAGACCGTAAGTTCAAGAGTCAAGAGAAGCGTGTCCAGGATAGGAACAAGAGGATTCGTGATATGACCGAGGAACTGCAGTCCAAGGACTTCGAGTTAGAGCAGCAGCAGACAGTGATTGAGAGGCTTCGTTCCTAGAAGAGGGCTCTCAAGGCCAAGATCGACTCTTTGACCACTACCATCGAGGAGAACAAGACCGCAATGGAGAACGCAGGTCTTACCTTTGTCGAGGAGGAGATTGATGCCGAGTAGATTTGACTACTCAGTTATCTTTATTTACCGCACTTGTTATTTGTGAACTTATTATTGGACCATCCGACATGTGGATGGCTTGCCACGTGTGTTTGTACTTTGAGACTTTTTGTTATCTTGTTGTTGAGCTTTTATCCTTGTGTTGCATGCTATGTGTTTGCTTGTGCAATGTATTGTGCATAAATCATGTAAGGGTATCTCATTCTTATCTCTATATGAATAAACCACAGATGCCTCCCCGTCGCGCAAACACCAACCCCAACCCCAACATTACCCCGGAAATGCAACAAATGATGAATGCACAAACACAGCTTATGCAAATGATGACGATGTTCATCCAGAACCAGAACAACAACAACCCCAACAACAACAATAACAACAATAACAACAACAACAACAACCCTCCAGGTTTTGATATGCTCACCAGATTTCTGCGTCTGAGGCCAGCTAAGTTTTCGGGAACGACTGATCCCATGGTGGCCAATGATTGGCTATGTTATGTGAACAAAGACTTAGTGATCGTGGGATGCACAGATGCTGAAAAGGTCAGGTTCGCAGCACATCTGTTGGAAGGACCAGCCGCCGCATGGTGGGACAACTTCCAGATTACCACGCCTATTGATGAGGTGACTTGGGCTATCTTTGAAGATGGATTTCGTACTACTCATATCTCACCAGGTATGATGAGCCTGAAAAAGAAGGAATTTCACAACTGAAGCGCCACCACAGCGTGGCTGAATATATTGAAGAGTTCAACAATCTGGCGCGCTATGCACCGGATGAGGTTGACACTGATGCCAAAAGGAAGGAAAAGTTTCTGGAAGGCTTAAATGATGAGCTGAATCTACAGCTGTCTGTGGCATATGTTCCAACTTATCAGTCGTTGTGTGACAAGGCTGTTATTGTGGAGAATAAAATGAAGCAAGTCTAGAGTAGAAAGAGGAAACACTCCGACAAGCATAGCTCGGGATCATCTCATAAACGATCTCACTATGATGATAGTGTCAGCTCAGGATCCCACAAGCATGGGAAATTTAACAAGCACCACAACCACAACCGTCATGACAACAAGCATCATCGCAGTCATGACAATGATAAGTACAAGAACCACAAGAGTGGACATAAGAGCCACCATAGTGGAGGTGGAAGTGGAAGTAGAAGCCAGCCTAAGACGGACATCAGTCAGGTTGAGTGCTACAAATGCAAAAAGCTGTAACATTATGCTAATGAGTGCCCTGAAAAGAAAGTTGAAGGACCTAACAAGCCCAATCCTTTTCAGAAAGGACTGGTTAACCACATCAATGTGGAGGAGGTCTTTGAAGAGCCTGATGCTGTTGCTGGTAAGTTCAGACTCAATTCCATCTCGGCATTTGTACTCTTTGACACTGGTGCATCTCATTCATTCATATCAAAAGCATTTGTCGAAAGAAATGAACTACCGGTAGAAACCATTGGGTGTCCTATAAAAGTAAGTTCTCCTGGTGGAGAAATGATAGTAAACTCAGGATGTCATGACCTAGTCATAGAGTTTGGAAAACATAAGTTTCCAGTAAACCTAATAATCCTGAATTCCCAAGGATTGGATGTGATTTTGGGAATGGATTGGATGGCTAAGTATGAGGGAGTACTAGATTGTGCCAATCGTACAGTTTCACTCACAACCCCTGAAGGTAAGAGGATAAAATTTAAGTCCAATTTTAAATCTAAAGGAAGTAAGCTGAATTCTCTTAAGGGGGTTAGCATGGAAAGTGTGCCAATTGTGTGTGAATATCCGGATGTGTTTTCGGAAGAGTTACCGGGAATGCCACCAGATAGAGATGTGGAGTTTATAATAGATTTGGTACCAGGTTCTGGACCAAGAGCTAAGAGGCCTTATAAAATGTCAGTTGACGAACTTAAGGAACTCAATAAACAACTTGGAGAACAATTGCAGAAAGGATTCATCCAGCCAAGTTCTTCATCTTGGGGAGCTCCAGTTTTGTTCGTAGAAAAGAGAGACAGAACTCAAAGGTTATGCATAGATTACCGTTCTCTCAACGAGGTAACCATCAAGAACAAATATCCTTTGCCAAGAATAAATGACTTGTTTGATCAGTTAGAAGGAGCATGTGTGTTCTCGAAGATTGATCTTGATCGTCGCTATTTTCAACTCAAGATAAGAGACCAAGACATACCTAAAACAGCATTCACCACAAGGTATGGATTGTATGAGTACACGTGATGCCTTTTGGTTTAACCAACGCCCAAAGATACTTCATGAATATGATGAACAAAGTGTTCATGGAATTTCTCAACAAGTTCGTTGTCGTTTTCATCGATGACATCTTAGTCTACTCCAAGAGCAAGGAAGAGCATGAAAGACATCTACACTTGATACTTGAGAAACTAAGGGAACATAAGCTTTATGCCAAATTCAGCAAGTGTGAGTTTTGGTTAGAGGAAGTTGGATTTCTTGGTCACGTTATGACAAAGGATGGTGTAGCATTGATCCCGCTAAAGTTTCTATTGTGATGAATGGGAATCTCCTAAGAATGTAAAAGAGATTCGTAGTTTCCTTGGTTTAGCAGGTTACTAGAAGATTCATTGAATTTTTTAAGGTTGCTAAACCAATGATGTAATTGTTAAAGAAAGATAAGAAATTTGCTTGGTCCTAAGGATGTGAACTCAGCTTTCAAGAACTAAAGAAGAGACTTGTGTCGGCCTTTTCTGTGCCTACCAGATTTGGAAAAGGATTTCCAAGTATATTGTGATGCTTCTCATCAAGGATTAGGTGTCGTACTTATGCAAGGCGGAAAAGTTGTGGCTTATGCCTCGAGACAACTCAAAACTCATGAAGTAAATTATCCTACTCATGATTTAGAGTTAGCCGCTGTTGTCCATGCACTCAAAACATGGAGACACTACCTTTTGGGAAAACGTTGTGAAGTGTTCACCGACCATAAGAGCTTGAAGTATATCTTCACCCAGAAGGAGATCAATATGAGACAAAGAAGATGGCTAGAACTTATCAAGGATTACTTGAATTTGCAATACCACCGGTAAAGCAAATGTAGTAGAAGATGCTCTAAGTCGTAAAGCGTTTGTAAATGGCCTTACCAAAGGTGAATTGCCAGATGACTTGTGTAAGCAATTCAAGGAACTCAGGTTGGAGATTGTGCCTGAAGGACATCTCATGTCTTTGGATGTTCAACCCACTCTGTTGGATAAGATTAAAGAAGCTCAAAAGACGGATAAAGAAATCGAAGAGATTAAGGAAAGGATTAGCCAAGGAAAAGCTAAAAGTTTCCATATGGACGAACAAGGTACTTTATGGCACGGGAAACGTATTTATGTTCCACAAGATCCGGAAATGCGGAAACTGATTTTACAAGAAGCCCATAACTCTCCATATTCTATTCACCCGGAAACACCAAAATGTACATGGATATGAAAGAAAGATTTTGGTGGAACAATCTCAAAAGGGACATCGCCAACACATTGCTTTGTGTGATGTGTAGTAGAGTGAAAGCGGAACATCGTAAACCAGCAGTTTGCTTCAACCAATGCCTATTCCTGAATGGAAGTGGGAAAATATTGGTATGGATTTCATTACCGGATTACCAAGGACCAGGTCGGTATGATTCCATATGGGTAGTGGATCGCCTAACTAAAGTGGCTCACTTTATACCAGAAGACAACTTATACCAGTGCCAAGTTAGCCAAAATCTACATGAGCAGAATTGTATGCCTTCACGGTACCTAAGAGTATTGTGTCCGATAGAGGAACTCAGTTCACTTCTCACTTTTGGAGACTTCATGAATCTTTAGGAACGAGATTGGAATTCAGCGCTTTTCATCCTCAAACCGATGGACAAATGTAAAGGACTAATCAAATTCTTGAAGACATGTTGAGGGCATGTGCCCTAGACTATGGAGCAAGTTGGTATGAAAGTCTGCCTTACGCAGAGTTTTCTTACAACAACAGTCACCAATCTAGTATTGGGATGGCACCATTTGAGTTTCTCTATGGAAGGAAGTGTACCACCCCATTGCTATGGAATGGTGTAGGAGAAAGAAGTTTGTTTGGACCAGATCTTATCAAAGCCACCAAGAAAAGGTCAAATTGGTTAGGGAGGTTGAAGATAGCACGCCTCAATGAAAAGCTACGCAGATGCTAAGCGAGAGAAGTCACTACGAAGTTGGGGATAGAGCTTATCTTAGAGTATCACCACTTGGAGTAAAAAGATTTGGAGTCAAAGGAAAGTTAGCACCAAGATATGTTGGACCATTCAACATTCTAAGTCGCAAGGAGAAGTCATATGAAATCGAATCACAAGACATCTTTATTAGCAGTCCATAATGTTTTTCATGTGAGTCAGCTTAAGAAATGTCACCCGGAGATGGAAGGATCTTCTTTGAAGGATACCATATCTTTGGAAGAGCTTCAACTAGAAAGTGATCTCACCTATGAAGAAAAGCCTGCCAAGATTCTTGAGACCGCAGAAAGAGTCACAAGGACAAAGACTATCAAGTTTTGCAAAGTACAATGGAATCATCATTCCGAAGAGGAAGCAACATGGGAAAGAGAAGATGATCTTCGGAAAGACCACCCTCACCTATTTGCTAGCCAATCCGAATCTCGAGGGTGAGATTCATTTTAAGGGGGTTAGATTTGTAACATCCCAAAAATCATGTTTCAAAACTCATTCATTTCATCCTTGCATCCTTCATTCATTTAGGGTTTTTCTCAAAATCATTTAGAAGCATAAACTTAGGCTATGATTTCATGTGGGCAATTTATCTCAATTGGCCATCACCCTTTGAGATTGGATTGTTTAGGTACTTGTTTGCTTGCCAACATTGTTGGAAAGATTAGGTGTAGCATTTTATCCCAAGTTTCCAATTTAGAAATAATTTTCAAACCCTTTCTCAAACCTTTGCAAACTAGAGCAAATTCTCTGTTTGATTTAAAACTCAAGCTTGACCAAGCCCTAGCAAGGTAACCACATGGTGTTTTGACTATTTTTGATCCCACAGAACCCTGCAAAAATTCCCAAAGCTGTTTGAATTCAAAATGATTTGAATTCATATCAAAATCAATCTAGAAAATGAATTTAGAAAAAGAAAAGGATTTCACAAAAGAAAAGGGCTGCGCGGCTGGAATCTGGCCCATCAGTAGATCAAGCCCATCTAGCCCACCCGGGGATCTCCTTTTTCCTCTCTCACGCGTGAGCACACGCAAAAGCACGGCATGCAGACCCCACCTATACTCAAGGCTCCTCGGCCTCGACAGTGGCTTCTCCACGCCAAGATCGTCTTCCCGACTCCAAGACGATCTCCGCCACGCTGCCTTGATGATGCCGGGCGTAATTGGGCATTTATCGACGGGCGTTTCCTGTCGAGTCACCGGCTATAAGATCCCCTCTGCCTCGCGAGCCTTTTCCCCCAAACGCCTCACTCACTTTGCCACCAGGCTGCTCTCAATCAACCTTGCACCGCCGCAGACAGAGCCCACTCCGGCGATCGATTCCGGTGAGTTCCAAGCTCCCCTCGGCCTCTAGTTCTTGCCATCTATTTCAGTGAGTCTTTGCGCACTTCCTGACCGCACTAGTCCATCCTGTCTTCGCCTGTGTCGCCGGTTCCACTTGACACCGCGAGCACCGACGGCGACATCAACTCCGACGAGTTTTCCCGGTAAGTACAGACCGCCCCTCGCCTTCCCGTTCACGCACACGACCTTGCCTTGGACCCGCGCACCTAACCGTATCTTCACCTTGCCTTGGGGTGATCCACAGCGACGTCCACGACGACCACCCGACGCAACCGACACCGTCCTCCACTCCGGCGAGCAATCGCAGCCGTGCCCGAGCGCCCCTTGACCAACCGCGAGTACGACGAGCATCACCGTGACCCCCTGAGCCCGGTGAGCATCTCCTCTCTCTTCCTCGCCCCCTGCATCGTCGGCAACGCTGCCGACCGACCGTTCACTGGTAGCCGCTCTGCCGCCAGCCGCCGGTCAATAGGAATCGTTAGATCTGCATCTGATGGCTTGGATAGATTCACTTAACCGAAGGGTACGCGATGATCTGAGCCGCACCTGCCCCTTTAAATCCAGCGGTTCAGATCCGATCCGCATTTAAACCGGTACCAATTAGACAAAGGACGCGTGGCTAGGGTTAGGTCTGAAAATAGATTTAAAACCAGAAATTTGATCCAAATTAAAATGCCTATATCTTTTGAATTCCATGTTGGAATTTTGCAAACTTTATACCGTTGGATTCAGTAAAACAAGACCTTTCTGCCTATCCTTTTTGTTTAGCAAATAGTAACCATTAGATTGGCTTAAATTGCAGAAACTTGTTTGAGGCCCTTTTAAGTATAGATTTAGTTTAGTATTTTGTTTTAAGGGTTATTTAAGTTTGTCTTGGTTACTTTATGACTTGTTTAGTTTCTGTAATCTTGCACTTGATTGGTAGAATTTTCAAAAATCACCACTTAGTAGATTCATGCATGCATGCATTCATAATATTTTGTTTGTATATATTTGTGTGTAATTGTGTGCTATAACTTTGTGTGTAGATTTTGCTAGTGATTGTGATTGTGACGAGTGCTACTCTCCACACTACCAAGGCAAGTGATATCATCATGAATATTCCATTCCTATATTTTATATATGCATTAGTATTATTTTTCTAAGTATAGGACTTGCATGGATTTTTGCTAAGTATAAACTATGCTTTGGGAAAACCTATTAGGTGAAACCTTAGTGAAAAGTACCTAAGTCAAGATTCCTATTACTATCATGCTTAGCCTAGCTACTAGAAAACAAGGGTGGTTTATATATTCACACTATGAAAAATATTCTAAGTCTAAGGACTTGTGTTTTATTTAACAAAACAACTAAGTTAATGAATCACCTGGGTGGAATGGAAAGAATGGTTTATGTTGAGTGGTTCACAAGGCCATGGACTTGGCTTGTGTATCTCACTTGTGGATGGCCACCCAGGAACAAAGAGATTTGAGATGTCAAATGTTGAGAAGCTTCAAGTGCAACCACTTGGCAATATGGGCTCTGCCATGATCTTAGGATGCTAGAACTTAGTCTTTTGGACAGTGGGTGGTAAAGGGAATGATAGGTTGGAACGCGTCCATTTGACTAAGGAAAGGCTACTGAAGGATCTTGTCTTGGGAAACCAAGTCTTGTGGGGAAAGTGCACCACCTCTGCAGAGTGCAAAACCTAAGTACTTAGCCATGTCCCTGGTAAAGGACAATTTGAGCATCAAGACATGGAAACTTCAAGAATCTCATCACTCCAATTTCTAAATAAAACTTGTGGGTGAACAAGGGTTAAAAGGATCTTCAGTCATTGATTGGTAGAAGCCCTGAGTGGATCTAGAGTCTTTGCTTGATAGATTCCTTGGGTGTTTTGTGCCAAGCAAAAACTTAGTGTTTTCAAAAGTTAAGGAAAAATCTATTTTGAGCAATGCAAGCCTAAGCTCCACCAGCCAAATGCATATAGTATTATAGTCCACTTAAAATATACTAAGGTATCACTTGCCAATACTATTCCAAAGTATCGACCCTCTGTGGCTGTAACTTGTAATGTTGCAGGTTACTCCGATGATGATTAGGAGTCATGAGTCTACACTCAACATGCTTGCCTGTGGCACATGAAGATGAAGACTTATGTTTATTTACATATTCCATAAACTCTTGTATTAGGCCTTTCACCATGAGTTGTAAAAGACTATGTTTTATCTCTGGAATGACTGTAATAAACGACCTTTGTATCTGTGTACTTCATCTTAAACTGTGGATGCTAGCATTGATCCAGGGACTAGCATTGCAATCACATGGATCTTTTCCTTTACAAAGGAGGGATCTTACAACACTAGTGGATCCATAAGTGGTTTGTGGAAAGAACACACATGCAATGACCACTAGTTGATCCATATGTGCTTTGTATAAAGAACACACATGCAGTGAACACTGGTGGATCCATATGTTGTTTGTGAAAAGAACACACATGCAATGACTCCAGTGCTGGATTTAGTATAAGAACACACATGCAATGACTCTAGTGGGTCCACATGTAGTTTGTGAAAAGAACACACATGTAATGCCACTGGTTGATCTATAAGTGGTTTGTGGAAAGAACACACATGCAATGGCCACTGGTTGATCCATAAGTGGTTTGTGGAAAGAACACACATGCAATGACCACTGGTTGATCCATAAGTGGTTTGTGGAAAGAAAACACATGCAGTGACCACTGGTGGATCCATATGTTGTTTGTGAGAAGAACACACATGCAATGAACACTGGTGGATCCATAAGTGGTTTGTGGAAAGAACACACATGCAATGACTCTAGTGCTAGTTTTAGTATAAGAACACACATGCAATGACTCTAATGGATCCATATGTGGTTTGTGAAAAGAACACACATGCAAGGACCACTTGTTGATCCATGTGTGGTTTGTGGAAAGAACACACATGCAATGACAGTGGTGGATCCATGTGTGGTTTGTGAAAAGAACACACATGAATGACTCTAGTGTTGGTTTTAGTATAAGAACACACATGCAATGACTCTAGTGGGTTCACATGTAGTTTGTGAAAAGAACACACATGCAATTACCACTGGTTGATCCATATGTGGTTTGTGGAAAGAACACATATGCAATGACACTGCTTGATCCATGTGTGGTTTGTGGAAAAGAACACACATGCAATGACCACTGGTTGATCCATGTGTGGTTTGTGGAAAGAACACACATGCAATGACCACTGGTTGATCCATACGTGGTTTGTGGAAAATAACACACATGCAATGACCACTGGTTGATCCATATGTGGTTTGTGGAGAGAACACACATGCAATGACCACTAGTTGATCCATGTGTGGTTTGTGAAAAGAACACACGTGCAATGCCACCGGTTGATAGATAGGTGGTTTGTGGAAATGAACACACATGCAATGACCACTGGTTGATCCATAAGTGGTTTGTGGAAAGAACACACATGCAATGAACACTGGTGGATCCATAAGTGGTTTGTGGAAAGAACACACAAGCAATGACTCTAGTGGGTCCATATGTGATTTGTGGAAATAACACACATGCAATGACACTGGTTGATCCATGTGTGGTTTGTGTAAAGAACACACATGCAATGACTCTAGTGGTTGATCCATGTGTGGTTTGTGGAAATAACACACATGCAATGCCTCTAGTGGTTGATCCATGTGTGGTTTGTGGAAATAACACACATGCTTTGA
This sequence comes from Avena insularis, assembly GCA_023614405.1. Lineage (NCBI taxonomy): Eukaryota > Viridiplantae > Streptophyta > Magnoliopsida > Poales > Poaceae > Avena > Avena insularis. Next base: position 160,191,372 of record CM042690.1, on the reverse strand, counting down.
CTCTAATGGATCCAAAAGTGGTTTGTGGAAAAGAACACACATGCAATGACCACTGGTTGATCCATATGTGGTTTGTGGAAAGAACACACATGCAATGACACTGGTTGATCCATGTGTGGTTTGTGAAAAGAACACACATGCAATGCCACTGGTTGATCCATGTGTGGTTTGTGGATAGAACACACATGCAATGACTCTAGTGCTAGTTTTAGTATAAGAACACACATCCAATGACTCTAGTGGGTCCACATGTAGTTTGTGAAAAGAACACACATGCAATGACCACTGGTTGATCCATAAGTTGTTTGTGGAAAAGAACACACATGCAATGAGTCTAGTGGATCCATGTGTGGTTTGTGGAAAAGAACACACATGCAACGAGTCTGGTGCTAGTTTTAGTATAAGAACACACATGCAATGAACACTGGTGGATCCACATGTGGTTTGTGAAAAGAACACACATGCAATGACCACTGGTTGATCCATATGTGGTTTTTGGAAAAGAACACACATGCAATGACCACTGGTTGATCCATGTGTGGTTTGTGGAAAGAACACACATGCAATGAATCTAGTGCTTGTTTTAGTATAAGCACACACAAGCAATGACTAGTGGGTCCATATGTGATTTGTGGAAAGAACACACATGTAATGACCTTGGTTGATCCATGTGTGGTTTGTGGCAAGAACACACATGCAATGACACAGCTTGATCCATGTGTAGTTTGTGGAAAAGAACACACATGCAATGACCACTGGTTGATCCATGTCTGGTTTTTGGAAAGATACCACATGCAATGACTCTAGTGGTTGATCCATGTGTGGTTTGTGGAAATAACACACATGCAATGACTCTAGTGGTTGATCCATGTGTGGTTTGTGGAAATAACAAACATGCAATGACTCTAATGGATCCATAAGTGGTTTGTGGAAAAGAACACACATGCAATGACCACAGGTTGATCCATATGTGGTTTTTGGAAAGAACACACATGAAATGACACTGGTTGATCCATGTGTGGTTTGTGAAAATAACACACATGCAATGCCACTGGTTGATGCATGTGTGGTTTAGGGATAGAACACACATGCAATGACCACTGGTTGATCCATAAGTGGTTTGTGGAAAAGAGCACACATGCAATGACCACTGGTTAATCCATGTGTGGTTTGTGGAAAAGAACACACATGCAATGACCACTGGTTGATCCATGTGTGGTTTGTGGAAAGAACACACATGCAATGACTCTAGTGCTGATTTTAGTATAAGAACACACATGCAATGACTCTAGTGGGTCCATATGTGGTTTGTGAAAAGAACACACATGCAATGACCACTGGTTGATCCATGTGTGGTTTGTGGAAAAGAACACACATGCAATGACCACTTGTTGATCCATGTGTGGTTTGTGGAAAGAACACACATGCAATGACGGTGGTGGATCCATGTGTGGTTGGTGAAAAGAACACACATGAATGACTCTAGTGTTGGTTTTAGTATAAGAACACACATGCAATGACTCTAGTGGGTTCACATGTGGTTTGTGAAAAGAACACACATGCAATTACCACTGGTTGATCCATATGTGGTTTGTGGAAAGAACACACATGCAATGACACTGCTTGATCCATGTGTGGTTTGTGGAAAAGAACACACATGCAATGACCACTGGTTGATCCATGTGTGGTTTGTGGAAAGAACACACATGCAATGACCACTGGTTGATCCATACGTGGTTTGTGGAAAAGAACACACATGGAATGACCACTGGTTGATCCATGTGTGGTTTGTGGAAAGAACACACATGCAATGAATCTAGTGCTAGTTTTAGTATAAGCACACACAAGCAATGACTCTAGTGGGTCCATATGTGATTTGTGGAAAGAACACACATGTAATGACCCTGGTTGATCCATGTGTGGTTTGTGGCAAGAATACACATGCAATGACACAGCTTGATCCATGTGTAGTTTGTGGAAAAGAACACACATGCAATGACCACTGGTTGATCCATGTCTGGTTTTTGGAAAGATACCACATGCAATGACTCTAGTGGTTGATCCATGTGTGGTTTGTGGAAATAACACACATGCAATGACTCTAGTGGTTGATCCATGTGTGGTTTGTGGAAATAACACACATGCAATGACTCTAATGGATCCATAAGTGGTTTGTGGAAAAGAACACACATGCAATGACCACAGGTTGATCCATATGTGGTTTTTGGAAAGAACACACATGCAATGACACTGGTTGATCCATGTGTGGTTTGTGAAAATAACACACATGCAATGCCACTGGTTGATGCATGTGTGGTTTGGGGATAGAACACACATGCAATGACCACTGGTTGATCCATAAGTGGTTTGTGGAAAAGAATACACATGCAATGACCACTGGTTAATCCATGTGTGGTTTGTGGAAAAGAACACACATGCAATGACCACTGGTTGATCCATGTGTGGTTTGTGGAAAGAACACACATGCAATGACTCTAGTGCTGGTTTTAGTATAAGAACACACATGCAATGACTCTAGTGGGTCCATATGTGGTTTGTGAAAAGAACACACATGCAATGACCACTGGTTGATCCATGTGTGGTTTGTGGAAAAGAACACACATGGAATGACCACTTGTTGATCGATGTGTGGTTTGTGGAAAGAACACACATGCAATGACGGTGGTGGATCCATGTGTGGTTTGTGAAAAGAACACACATGCAATGACTCTAGTGTTGGTTTTAGTATATGAACACACATGCAATGACTCTAGTCGGTTCACATGTGGTTTGTGAAAAGAACACACATGCAATGACCACTGGTTGATCCATATGTGGTTTGTGGAAAGAACACACATGCAATGACACTATTTGATCCATGTGTAGTTTGTGGAAAATAACACACATGCAATGACCACTGGTTGATCCATGTGTGGTTTGTGGAAAGAACACACATGCAATGACCACTGGTTGATCCATATGTGGTTTGTGGAAAAGAACACACATGAAATGAACACTAGTGGATCCATAAGTGGTTTGTGGAAAGAACACACATGCAATGACCACTAGTTGATCCATATGTGGTTTGTGGAAAGAACACACATGCAGTGAACACTGGTGGATCCATATGTTGTTTGTGAAAAGAACACACATGCAATGACTCTAGTGCTGGATTTAGTATAAGAACACACATGCAATGACTCTAGTGGGTCCACATGTAGTTTGTGAAAAGAACACACATGCAATGACCACTGGTTGATCCATGTGTGGTTTGTGGAAAAGAACACACATGCAATGACCACTGGTTGAACCATGCGTGGTTTGTGGAAAGAACACACATGCAATGACCACTGGTTGATCCATATGTGGTTTGAGGAAAAGAACACACATGCAATGACCATTGGTGGATCCATATGTTGTTTGTGAAAAGAACACACATGCAATGAACACTGGTGGATCCATAAGTGGTTTGTGGAAAGAACACACATGCAATGACTCTAATGGATCCATATGTGGTTTGTGAAAAGAACACACATGCAATGACCACTTGTTGATCCATGTGTGGTTTGTGGAAAGAACACACATGCAATGACAGTGGTGGATCCATGTGTGGTTTGTGAAAAGAACACACATGAATGACTCTAGTGTTGGTTTTAGTATAAGAACACACATGCAATGACTCTAGTGGGTTCACATGTGGTTTGTGAAAAGAACACACATGCAATTACCACTGGTTGATCCATATGTGGTTTGTTGAAAGAACACACATGCAATGACACTGCTTGATCCATGTGTGGTTTGTGGAAAAGAACACACATGCAATGACCACTGGTTGATCCATGTGTGGTTTGTGGAAAGAACACACATGCAATGACCACTGGTTGATCCATATGTGGTTTGTGGAAAGAACACACATGCAATGACCACTAGTTGATCCATGTGTGGTTTGTGAAAAGAACACACATGCAATGCCACCGGTTGATCGATAAGTGGTTTGTGGAAAAGAACACACATGCAATGAGCACTGGTTGATCCATAAGTGGTTTGTGGAAAGAACACACATGCAATGAACACTGGTGGATCCGTAAGTGGTTTGTGGAAAGAACACGCATGCAATGACTCTAGTGCTGGTTTTAGTATAAGAACACACAAGCAATGACTCTAGTGGGTCCATATGTGGTTTGTGAAAAAAACACACATGCAATGACCACTGGTTGATCCATGTGTGGTTTGTGGAAAAGAACACACATGCAATGACCACTTGTTGATCCATGTGTGGTTTGTGGAAAGAACACACATGCAATGACGGTGGTGGATCCATGTGTGGTTTGTGAAAAGAACACACATGCAATGACTCTAGTGTTGGTTTTAGTATATGAACACACATGCAGTGACTCTAGTCGGTTCACATGTGGTTTGTGAAAAGAACACACATGCAATGACCACTGGTTGATCCATATGTGGTTTGTGGAAAGAACACACATGCAATGACACTATTTGATCCATGTGTAGTTTGTGGAAAATAACACACATGCAATGACCACTGGTTGATCCATGTGTGGTTTGTGGAAAGAACACACATGCAATGACCACTGGTTGATCCATATGTGGTTTGTGGAAAAGAACACACATGAAATGAACACTAGTGGATCCATAAGTGGTTTGTGGAAAGAACACACATGCAATGACCACTAGTTGATCCATATGTGGTTTGTGGAAAGAACACACATGCAGTGAACACTGGTGGATCCATATGTTGTTTGTGAAAAGAACACACATGCAATGACTCTAGTGCTGGATTTAGTATAAGAACACACATGCAATGACTCTAGTGGGTCCACATGTAGTTTGTGAAAAGAACACACATGTAATGCCACTGGTTGATCTATAAGTGGTTTGTGGAAAGAACACACATGCAATAGCCACTGGTTGATCCATAAGTGGTTTGTGGAAAGAACACACATGCAATGACCACTGGTTGATCCATACGTGGTTTGTGGAAAGAACACACATGCAGTGACCATTGGTGGATCCATATGTTGTTTGTGAAAAGAACACACATGCAATGAACACTGGTGGATCCATAAGTGGTTTGTGGAAAGAACACACATGCAATGACTCTAATGGATCCATATGTGGTTTGTGAAAGAACACACATGCAATGACACTAGTTGATCCATGTGTGGTTTGTGGAAAGAACACACATGCAATGACAGTGGTGGATCCATGTGTGGTTTGTGAAAAGAACACACATGAATGACTCTAGTGTTGGTTTTAGTATAAGAACACACATGCAATGAATCTAGTGGGTTCACATGTGGTTTGTGAAAAGAACACATATGCAATTACCACTGGTTGATCCATATGTGGTTTGTTGAAAGAACACACATGCAATGACAAGTCTTTTATCCTTTGGTGTTTTTTGGAAAGAACACACATGCAATGACCACTGGTTGATCCATTTGTGGTTTGTGGAAAGAACACACATGCAATGACCACTGGTTGATCCATATGTGGTTTGTGGAAAGAACACACATGCAATGACCACTAGTTGATCCATGTGTGGTTTGTGAAAAGAACACACATGCAATGACACCGGTTGATCGATAAGTGGTTTGTGGAAAAGAACACACATGCAATGAGCACTGGTTGATCCATAAGTGGTTTGTGGAAAGAACACACATGCAATGAACACTGGTGGATCCGTAAGTGGTTTGTGGAAAGAACACGCATGCAATGACTCTAGTGCTGGTTTTAGTATAAGAACACACAAGCAATGACTCTAGTGGGTCCATAGGTGATTTGTGGAAATAACACACATGCAATGACACTGGTTGATCCATGTGTGGTTTGTGTAAAGAACACACATGCAATGACTCTAGTGGTTGATCCATGTGTGGTTTGTGGAAATTTAACACATGCAATGCCTCTAGTGGTTGATCCATGTGTGGTTTGTGGAAATAACACACATGCTTTGACTCTAATGGATCGATAAGTGGTTTGTGGAAAACAACACACATGCAATGACCACTGGTTGATCCATATGTGGTTTGTGGAAAGAACACACATGCAATGACACTTGTTGATCCATGTGTGGTTTGTGGATAGAACACACATGCAATGACTCTAGTGCTAGTTTTAGTATAAGAACACACATACAATGACTCTAGTGGGTCCACATGTAGTTTGTGAAAAGAACACACATGCAATGACTGGTTGATCCATAAGTGGTTTGTGGAAAGAACACACATGCAATGAGTCTAGTGGATCCATGTGTGGTTTGTGGAAAGAACACACATGCAACAGTCTAGTGCTAGTTTTAGTATAAGAACTCACATGCAATGACTCTAGTGGATCCACATGTGGTTTGTGAAAAGAACACACATGCAATGACCACTAGTTGATCCATATGTGGTTTTTGGAAATGAACACACATGCAATGACCACTGGTTGATCCATGTGTGGTTTGTGGAAAGAACACACATGCAATGAATCTAGTGCTGGTTTTAGTATAAGCACACACAAGCAATGACTCTAGTGGGTCCATATGTGATTTGTGGAAAGAACACACATGTAATGACCTGGTTGATCCATGTGTGGTTTGTGGCAAGAACACACATGCAATACACAGCTTGATCCATGTGTAGTTTGTGGAAAAGAACACACATGCAATGACCACTGGTTGATCCATGTCTGGTTTTTGGAAAGATACCACATGCAATGACTCTAGTGGTTGATCCATGTGTCGTTTGTGGAAATAACACACATGCAATGACTCTAGTGGTTGATCCATGTGTGGTTTGTGGAAATAACACACATGCAATGACTCTAATGGATCCATAAGTGGTTTGTGAAAAGAACACATGCAATGACCAGTTGATCCATATGTGGTTTTTGGAAAGAACACACATGCAATGACACTGGTAGATCCATGTGTGGTTTGTGAAAATAACACACATGCAATGCCACTGGTTGATGCATGTGTGGTTTGGGGATAGAACACACATGCAATGACCACTGGTTGATCCATATGTGGTTTGTGGAAAAGAACACACATGAAATGAACACTAGTGGATCCATAAGTGGTTTGTGGAAAGAACACACATGCAATGACCACTAGTTGATCCATATGTGGTTTGTGGAAAGAACACACATGCAGTGAACACTGGTGGATCCATATGTTGTTTGTGAAAAGAACACACATGCAATGACTCTAGTGCTGGATTTAGTATAAGAACACACATGCAATGACTCTAGTGGGTCCACATGTAGTTTGTGAAAAGAACACACATGTAATGCCACTGGTTGATCTATAAGTGGTTTGTGGAAAGAACACACATGCAATAGCCACTGGTTGATCCATAAGTGGTTTGTGGAAAGAACACACATGAAATGACCACTGGTTGATCCATACGTGGTTTGTGGAAAGAACACACATGCAGTGACCATTGGTGGATCCATATGTTGTTTGTGAAAAGAACACACATGCTATGAACACTGGTGGATCCATAAGTGGTTTGTGGAAAGAACACACATGCAATGACTCTAATGGATCCATATGTGGTTTGTGAAAAGAACACACATGCAATGACCACTTGTTGATCCATGTGTGGTTTGTGGAAAGAACACACATGCAATGACAGTGGTGGATCCATGTGTGGTTTGTGAAAAGAACACACATGAATGACTCTAGTGTTGGTTTTAGTATAAGAACACACATGCAATGACTCTAGTGGGTTCACATGTGGTTTGTGAAAAGAACACACATGCAATTACCACTGGTTGATCCATATGTGGTTTGTTGAAAGAACACACATGCAATGACACTACTTGATCCATGTGTGGTTTGTGAAAAGAACACACATGCAATGACCACGGTTGATCCATGTGGTTTGTGGAAAGAACACACATGCAATGACCACTGGTTGATCCATATGTGGTTTGTGGAAAGAACACACATGCAATGACCACTAGTTGATCCATGTGTGGTTTGTGAAAAGAACACACATGCAATGCCACGTTGATCGATAAGTGGTTTGTGGAAAAGAACACACATGCAATGAGCACTGGTTGATCCATAAGTGGTTTGTGGAAAGAACACACATGCAATGAACACTGGTGGATCCGTAAGTGGTTTGTGGAAAGAACACATGCAATGACTCTAGTGCTGGTTTTAGTATAAGAACACACAAGCAATGACTCTAGTGGGTCCATAGGTGATTTGTGGAAATAACACACATGCAATGACACTGGTTGATCCATGTGTGGTTTGTGTAAAGAACACACATGCAATGACTCTAGTGGTTGATCCATGTGTGGTTTGTGGAAATAACACACATGCAATGCCTCTAGTGGTTGATCCATGTGTGGTTTGTGGAAATAACACACATGCTTTGACTCTAATGGATCGATAAGTGGTTTGTGGAAAAGAACACACATGCAATGACCACTGGTTGATCCATATGTGGTTTGGAGTAAAGAACACACATGCAATGACACTTGTTGATCCATGTGTGGTTTGTGGATAGAACACACATGCAATGACTCTAGTGCTAGTTTTAGTATAAGAACACACATACAATGACTCTAGTGGGTCCACATGTAGTTTGTGAAAAGAACACACATGCAATGACCACTGGTTGATCCATAAGTGGTTTGTGGAAAAGAACACACATGCAATGAGTCTAGTGGATCCATGTGTGGTTTGTGGAAAAGAACACACATGCAACGAGTCTAGTGCTAGTTTTAGTATAAGAACTCACATGCAATGACTCTAGTGGATCCACATGTGGTTTGTGAAAAGAACACACATGCAATGACCACTAGTTGATCCATATGTGGTTTTTGGAAATGAACACACATGCAATGACCACTGGTTGATCCATGTGTGGTTTGTGGAAAGAACACACATGCAATGAATCTAGTGCTGGTTTTAGTATAAGCACACACAAGCAATGACTCTAGTGGGTCCATATGTGATTTGTGGAAAGAACACACATGTAATGACCCTGGTTGATCCATGTGTGGTTTGTGGCAAGAACACACATGCAATAACACAGCTTGATCCATGTGTAGTTTGTGAAAAGAACACACATGCAATGACCACTGGTTGATCCATGTCTGGTTTTTGGAAAGATACCACATGCAATGACTCTAGTGGTTGATCCATGTGTCGTTTGTGGAAATAACACACATGCAATGACTCTAGATGTTGATCCATGTGGTTTGTGGAACACACATGCAATGACTCTAATGGATCCATAAGTGGTTTGTGGAAAAGAACACATGCAATGACCACAGGTTGATCCATATGTGGTTTTGGAAAGAACACACATGCAATGACACCGTAGATCCATGTGGTTTGTGAAAATAACACATGCAATGCCACTGGTTGATGCATGTGTGGTTTGGGGATAGAACACACATGCAATGACCACTGGTTGATCCATATGTGGTTTGTGGAAAAGAACACACATGAAATGAACACTAGTGGATCCATAAGTGGTTTGTGGAAAGAACACACATGCAATGACCACTAGTTGATCCATATGTGGTTTGTGGAAAGAACACACATGCAGTGAACACTGGTGGATCCATATGTTGTTTGTGAAAAGAACACACATGCAATGACTCTAGTGCTGGATTTAGTATAAGAACACACATGCAATGACTCTAGTGGGTCCACATGTAGTTTGTGAAAAGAACACACATGTAATGCCACTGGTTGATCTATAAGTGGTTTGTGGAAAGAACACACATGCAATAGCCACTGGTTGATCCATAAGTGGTTTGTGGAAAGAACACACATGAAATGACCACTGGTTGATCCATACGTGGTTTGTGGAAAGAACACACATGCAGTGACCATTGGTGGATCCATATGTTGTTTGTGAAAAGAACACACATGCTATGAACACTGGTGGATCCATAAGTGGTTTGTGGAAAGAACACACATGCAATGACTCTAATGGATCCATATGTGGTTTGTGAAAAGAACACACATGCAATGACCACTTGTTGATCCATGTGTGGTTTGTGGAAAGAACACACATGCAATGACAGTGGTGGATCCATGTGTGGTTTGTGAAAAGAACACACATGAATGACTCTAGTGTTGGTTTTAGTATAAGAACACACATGCAATGACTCTAGTGGGTTCACATGTGGTTTGTGAAAAGAACACACATGCAATTACCACTGGTTGATCCATATGTGGTTTGTTGAAAGAACACACATGCAATGACACTACTTGATCCATGTGTGGTTTGTGGAAAAGAACACACATGCAATGACCACTGGTTGATCCATTATTGGTTTGTGGAAAGAACACACATGCAATGACCACTGGTTGATCCATATGTGGTTTGTGGAAAGAACACACATGCAATGACCACTAGTTGATCCATGTGGTTTGTGAAAAGAACACACATGCAATGCCACCGTTGATCGATAAGTGGTTTGTGGAAAAGAACACACATGCAATGAGCACTGGTTGATCCATAAGTGGTTTGTGGAAAGAACACACATGCAATGAACACTGGTGGATCCGTAAGTGGTTTGTGGAAAGAACACGCATGCAATGACTCTAGTGCTGGTTTTAGTATAAGAACACACAAGCAATGACTCTAGTGGGTCCATAGGTGATTTGTGGAAATAACACACATGCAATGACACTGGTTGATCCATGTGTGGTTTGTGTAAAGAACACACATGCAATGACTCTAGTGGTTGATCCATGTGTGGTTTGTGGAAATAACACACATGCAATGCCTCTAGTGGTTGATCCATGTGTGGTTTGTGGAAATAACACACATGCTTTGACTCTAATGGATCGATAAGTGGTTTGTGGAAAAGAACACACATGCAATGACCACTGGTTGATCCATATGTGGTTTGTGGAAAGAACACACATGCAATGACACTTGTTGATCCATGTGTGGTTTGTGGATAGAACACACATGCAATGACTCTAGTGCTAGTTTTAGTATAAGAACACACATACAATGACTCTAGTGGGTCCACATGTAGTTTGTGAAAAGAACACACATGCAATGACCACTGGTTGATCCATAAGTGGTTTGTGGAAAAGAACACACATGCAATGAGTCTAGTGGATCCATGTGTGGTTTGTGGAAAAGAACACACATGCAACGAGTCTAGTGCTAGTTTTAGTATAAGAACTCACATGCAATGACTCTAGTGGATCCACATGTGGTTTGTGAAAAGAACACACATGCAATGACCACTAGTTGATCCATATGTGGTTTTTGGAAATGAACACACATGCAATGACCACTGGTTGATCCATGTGTGGTTTGTGGAAAGAACACACATGCAATGAATCTAGTGCTGGTTTTAGTATAAGCACACACAAGCAATGACTCTAGTGGGTCCATATGTGATTTGTGGAAAGAACACACATGTAATGACCCTGGTTGATCCATGTGTGGTTTGTGGCAAGAACACACATGCAATAACACAGCTTGATCCATGTGTAGTTTGTGGAAAAGAACACACATGCAATGACCACTGGTTGATCCATGTCTGGTTTTTGGAAAGATACCACATGCAATGACTCTAGTGGTTGATCCATGTGTCGTTTGTGGAAATAACACACATGCAATGACTCTAATGGATCCATAAGTGGTTTGTGGAAAAGAACGCACATGCAATGACCACAGGTTGATCCATATGTGGTTTTTGGAAAGAACACACATGCAATGACACTGGTAGATCCATGTGTGGTTTGTGAAAATAACACACATGCAATGCCACTGGTTGATGCATGTGTGGTTTGGGGATAGAACACACATGCAATGACCACTGGTTGATCCATATGTGGTTTGTGGAAAAGAACACACATGAAATGAACACTAGTGGATCCATAAGTGGTTTGTGGAAAGAACACACATGCAATGACCACTAGTTGATCCATATGTGGTTTGTGGAAAGAACACACATGCAGTGAACACTGGTGGATCCATATGTTGTTTGTGAAAAGAACACACATGCAATGACTCTAGTGCTGGATTTAGTATAAGAACACACATGCAATGACTCTAGTGGGTCCACATGTAGTTTGTGAAAAGAACACACATGTAATGCCACTGGTTGATCTATAAGTGGTTTGTGGAAAGAACACACATGCAATAGCCACTGGTTGATCCATAAGTGGTTTGTGGAAAGAACACACATGAAATGACCACTGGTTGATCCATACGTGGTTTGTGGAAAGAACACACATGCAGTGACCATTGGTGGATCCATATGTTGTTTGTGAAAAGAACACACATGCTATGAACACTGGTGGATCCATAAGTGGTTTGTGGAAAGAACACACATGCAATGACTCTAATGGATCCATATGTGGTTTGTGAAAAGAACACACATGCAATGACCACTTGTTGATCCATGTGTGGTTTGTGGAAAGAACACACATGCAATGACAGTGGTGGATCCATGTGTGGTTTGTGAAAAGAACACACATGAATGACTCTAGTGTTGGTTTTAGTATAAGAACACACATGCAATGACTCTAGTGGGTTCACATGTGGTTTGTGAAAAGAACACACATGCAATTACCACTGGTTGATCCATATGTGGTTTGTTGAAAGAACACACATGCAATGACACTACTTGATCCATGTGTGGTTTGTGCAAAGAACACACATGCAATGACCACTGGTTGATCCATGTGTGGTTTGTGGAAAGAACACACATGCAATGACCACTAGTTGATCCATATGTGGTTTGTGGAAAGAACACACATGCAATGACCACTAGTTGATCCATGTGTGGTTTGTGAAAAGAACACACATGCAATGCCACCGGTTGATCGATAAGTGGTTTGTGGAAAAGAACACACATGCAATGAGCACTGGTTGATCCATAAGTGGTTTGTGGAAAGAACACACATGCAATGAACACTGGTGGATCCGTAAGTGGTTTGTGGAAAGAACACGCATGCAATGACTCTAGTGCTGGTTTTAGTATAAGAACACACAAGCAATGACTCTAGTGGGTCCATAGGTGATTTGTGGAAATAACACACATGCAATGACACTGGTTGATCCATGTGTGGTTTGTAAAGAACACACATGCAATGACTCTAGTGGTTGATCCATGTGTGGTTTGTGGAAATAACACACATGCAATGCCTCTAGTGGTTGATCCATGTGTGGTTTGTGGAAATAACACACATGCTTTGACTCTAATGGATCGATAAGTGGTTTGTGGAAAAGAACACACATGCAATGACCACTGGTTGATCCATATGTGGTTTGTGGAAAGAACACACATGCAATGACACTTGTTGATCCATGTGTGGTTTGTGGATAGAACACACATGCAATGACTCTAGTGCTAGTTTTAGTATAAGAACACACATACAATGACTCTAGTGGGTCCACATGTAGTTTGTGAAAGAACACACATGCAATGACCACTGGTTGATCCATAAGTGGTTTGTGGAAAAGAACACACATGCAATGAGTCTAGTGGATCCATGTGTGGTTTGTGGAAAAGAACACACATGCAACGAGTCTAGTGCTAGTTTTAGTATAAGAACTCACATGCAATGACTCTAGTGGATCCACATGTGGTTTGTGAAAAGAACACACATGCAATGACCACTAGTTGATCCATATGTGGTTTTTGGAAATGAACACACATGCAATGACCACTGGTTGATCCATGTGTGGTTTGTGGAAAGAACACACATGCAATGAATCTAGTGCTGGTTTTAGTATAAGCACACACAAGCAATGACTCTAGTGGGTCCATATGTGATTTGTGGAAAGAACACACATGTAATGACCCTGGTTGATCCATGTGTGGTTTGTGGCAAGAACACACATGCAATAACACAGCTTGATCCATGTGTAGTTTGTGGAAAATAACACACATGCAATGACCACTGGTTGATCCATGTCTGGTTTTTGGAAAGATACCACATGCAATGACTCTAGTGGTTGATCCATGTGTGGTTTGTGGAAATAACACACATGCAATGCCTCTAGTGGTTGATCCATGTGTGGTTTGTGGAAATAACACACATGCAATGACTCTAATGGATCCATAAGTGGTTTGTGGAAAGAACGCACATGCAATGACCACAGTTGATCCATATGTGGTTTTTGGAAAGAACACACATGCAATGACACTGGTAGATCCATGTGTGGTTTGTGAAAATAACACACATGCAATGCCACTGGTTGATGCATGTGTGGTTTGGGGATAGAACACACATGCAATGACCACTGGTTGATCCATATGTGGTTTGTGGAAAAGAACACACATGAAATGAACACTAGTGGATCCATAAGTGGTTTGTGGAAAGAACACACATGCAATGACCACTAGTTGATCCATATGTGGTTTGTGGAAAGAACACACATGCAGTGAACACTGGTGGATCCATATGTTGTTTGTGAAAAGAATACACATGCAATGACTCTAGTGCTTAATTTAGTATAAGAACACACATGCAATGACTCTAGTGGGTCCACATGTAGTTTGTGAAAAGAACACACATGTAATGCCACTGGTTGATCTATAAGTGGTTTGTGGAAAGAACACACATGCAATAGCCACTGGTTGATCCATAAGTGGTTTGTGGAAAGAACACACATGCAATGACCACTGGTTGATCCATCAGTGGTTTGTGGAAAGAACACACATGCAGTGACCATTGGTGGATCCATATGTTGTTTGTGAAAAGAACACACATGCTATGAACACTGGTGGATCCATAAGTGGTTTGTGGAAAGAACACACATGCAATGACTCTAATGGATCCATATGTGGTTTGTGAAAAGAACACACATGCAATGACCACTTGTTGATCCATGTGTGGTTTGTGGAAAGAACACACATGCAATGACAGTGGTGGATCCATGTGTGGTTTGTGAAAAGAACACACATGAATGACTCTAGTGTTGGTTTTAGTATAAGAACACACATGCAATGACTCTAGTGGGTTCACATGTGGTTTGTGAAAAGAACACACATGCAATTACCACTGGTTGATCCATATGTGGTTTGTTGAAAGAACACACATGCAATGACACTACTTGATCCATGTGTGGTTTGTGGAAAAGAACACACATGCAATGACCACTGGTTGATCCATGTGTGGTTTGTGGAAAGAACACACATGCAATGACCACTGGTTGATCCATATGTGGTTTGTGGAAAGAACACACATGCAATGACCACTAGTTGATCCATGTGTGGTTTGTGAAAAGAACACACATGCAATGCCACCGGTTGATCGATAAGTGGTTTGTGGAAAAGAACACACATGCAATGAGCACTGGTTGATCCATAAGTGGTTTGTGGAAAGAACACACATGCAATGAACACTGGTGGATCCGTAAGTGGTTTGTGGAAAGAACACGCATGCAATGACTCTAGTGCTGGTTTTAGTATAAGAACACACAAGCAATGACTCTAGTGGGTCCATAGGTGATTTGTGGAAATAACACACATGCAATGACACTGGTTGATCCATGTGTGGTTTGTGTAAAGAACACACATGCAATGACTCTAGTGGTTGATCCATGTGTGGTTTGTGGAAATAACACACATGCAATGCCTCTAGTGGTTGATCCATGTGTGGTTTGTGGAAATAACACACATGCTTTGACTCTAATGGATCGATAAGTGGTTTGTGGAAAAGAACACACATGCAATGACCACTGGTTGATCCATATGTGGTTTGTGGAAAGAACACACATGCAATGACACTTGTTGATCCATGTGTGGTTTGTGGATAGAACACACATGCAATGACTCTAGTGCTAGTTTTAGTATAAGAACACACATACAATGACTCTAGTGGGTCCACATGTAGTTTGTGAAAAGAACACACATGCAATGACCACTGGTTGATCCATAAGTGGTTTGTGGAAAAGAACACACATGCAATGAGTCTAGTGGATCCATGTGTGGTTTGTGGAAAAGAACACACATGCAACGAGTCTAGTGCTAGTTTTAGTATAAGAACTCACATGCAATGACTCTAGTGGATCCACATGTGGTTTGTGAAAAGAACACACATGCAATGACCACTAGTTGATCCATATGTGGTTTTTGGAAATGAACACACATGCAATGACCACTGGTTGATCCATGTGTGGTTTGTGGAAAGAACACACATGCAATGAATCTAGTGCTGGTTTTAGTATAAGCACACACAAGCAATGACTCTAGTGGGTCCATATGTGATTTGTGGAAAGAACACACATGTAATGACCCTGGTTGATCCATGTGTGGTTTGTGGCAAGAACACACATGCAATAACACAGCTTGATCCATGTGTAGTTTGTGGAAAATAACACACATGCAATGACCACTGGTTGATCCATGTCTGGTTTTTGGAAAGATACCACATGCAATGACTCTAGTGGTTGATCCATGTGTGGTTTGTGGAAATAACACACATGCAATGCCTCTAGTGGTTGATCCATGTGTGGTTTGTGGAAATAACACACATGCAATGACTCTAATGGATCCATAAGTGGTTTGTGGAAAAGAACGCACATGCAATGACCACAGGTTGATCCATATGTGGTTTTTGGAAAGAACACACATGCAATGACACTGGTAGATCCATGTGTGGTTTGTGAAAATAACACACATGCAATGCCACTGGTTGATGCATGTGTGGTTTGGGGATAGAACACACATGCAATGACCACTGGTTGATCCATATGTGGTTTGTGGAAAAGAACACACATGAAATGAACACTAGTGGATCCATAAGTGGTTTGTGGAAAGAACACACATGCAATGACCACTAGTTGATCCATATGTGGTTTGTGGAAAGAACACACATGCAGTGAACACTGGTGGATCCATATGTTGTTTGTGAAAAGAATACACATGCAATGACTCTAGTGCTTAATTTAGTATAAGAACACACATGCAATGACTCTAGTGGGTCCACATGTAGTTTGTGAAAAGAACACACATGTAATGCCACTGGTTGATCTATAAGTGGTTTGTGGAAAGAACACACATGCAATAGCCACTGGTTGATCCATAAGTGGTTTGTGGAAAGAACACACATGCAATGACCACTGGTTGATCCATACGTGGTTTGTGGAAAGAACACACATGCAGTGACCATTGGTGGATCCATATGTTGTTTGTGAAAAGAACACACATGCAATGAACACTGGTGGATCCATAAGTGGTTTGTGGAAAGAACACACATGCAATGACTCTAATGGATCCATATGTGGTTTGTGAAAAGAACACACATGCAATGACCACTTGTTGATCCATGTGTGGTTTGTGGAAAGAACACACATGCAATGACAGTGGTGGATCCATGTGTGGTTTGTGAAAAGAACACACATGAATGACTCTAGTGTTGGTTTTAGTATAAGAACACACATGCAATGACTCTAGTGGGTTCACATGTGGTTTGTGAAAAGAACACACATGCAATTACCACTGGTTGATCCATATGTGGTTTGTTGAAAGAACACACATGCAATGACACTACTTGATCCATGTGTGGTTTGTGGAAAAGAACACACATGCAATGACCACTGGTTGATCCATGTGTGGTTTGTGGAAAGAACACACATGCAATGACCACTGGTTGATCCATATGTGGTTTGTGGAAAGAACACACATGCAATGACCACTAGTTGATCCATGTGTGGTTTGTGAAAAGAACACACATGCAATGCCACCGGTTGATCGATAAGTGGTTTTGTGAAAAGAACACACATGCAATGAGCACTGGTTGATCCATAAGTGGTTTGTGGAAAGAACACACATGCAATGAACACTGGTGGATCCGTAAGTGGTTTGTGGAAAGAACACGCATGCAATGACTCTAGTGCTGGTTTTAGTATAAGAACACACAAGCAATGACTCTAGTGGGTCCATAGGTGATTTGTGGAAATAACACACATGCAATGACACTGGTTGATCCATGTGTGGTTTGTGTAAAGAACACACATGCAATGACTCTAGTGGTTGATCCATGTGTGGTTTGTGGAAATAACACATGCAATGCCTCTAGTGGTTGATTCATGTGTGGTTTGTGGAAATAACACACATGCTTTGACTCTAATGGATCGATAAGTGGTTTGTGGAAAAGAACACACATGCAATGACCACTGGTTGATCCATATGTGGTTTGTGGAAAGAACACACATGCAATGACACTTGTTGATCCATGTGTGGTTTGTGGATAGAACACACATGCAATGACTCTAGTGCTAGTTTTAGTATAAGAACACACATACAATGACTCTAGTGGGTCCACATGTAGTTTGTGAAAAGAACACACATGCAATGACCACTGGTTGATCCATAAGTGGTTTGTGGAAAAGAACACACATGCAATGAGTCTAGTGGATCCATGTGTGGTTTGTGGAAAAGAACACACATGCAACGAGTCTAGTGCTAGTTTTAGTATAAGAACTCACATGCAATGACTCTAGTGGATCCACATGTGGTTTGTGAAAAGAACACACATGCAATGACCACTAGTTGATCCATATGTGGTTTTTGGAAATGAACACACATGCAATGACCACTGGTTGATCCATGTGTGGTTTGTGGAAAGAACACACATGCAATGAATCTAGTGCTGGTTTTAGTATAAGCACACACAAGCAATGACTCTAGTGGGTCCATATGTGATTTGTGGAAAGAACACACATGTAATGACCCTGGTTGATCCATGTGTGGTTTGTGGCAAGAACACACATGCAATAACACAGCTTGATCCATGTGTAGTTTGTGGAAAAGAACACACATGCAATGACCACTGGTTGATCCATGTGGTTTTGGAAAGATACCACATGCAATGACTCTAGTGGTTGATCCATGTGTCGTTTGTGGAAATAACACACATGCAATGACTCTAGTGGTTGATCCATGTGTGGTTTGTGGAAATAACACACATGCAATGACTCTAATGGATCCATAAGTGGTTTGTGGAAAAGAACGCACATGCAATGACCACAGGTTGATCCATATGTGGTTTTTGGAAAGAACACACATGCAATGACACTGGTAGATCCATGTGTGGTTTGTGAAAATAACACACATGCAATGCCACTGGTTGATGCATGTGTGGTTTGGGGATAGAACACACATGCAATGACCACTGGTTGATCCATATGTGGTTTGTGGAAAAGAACACACATGAAATGAACACTAGTGGATCCATAAGTGGTTTGTGGAAAGAACACACATGCAATGACCACTAGTTGATCCATATGTGGTTTGTGGAAAGAACACACATGCAGTGAACACTGGTGGATCCATATGTTGTTTGTGAAAAGAACACACATGCAATGACTCTAGTGCTGGATTTAGTATAAGAACACACATGCAATGACTCTAGTGGGTCCACATGTAGTTTGTGAAAAGAACACACATGTAATGCCACTGGTTGATCTATAAGTGGTTTGTGGAAAGAACACACATGCAATAGCCACTGGTTGATCCATAAGTGGTTTGTGGAAAGAACACACATGAAATGACCACTGGTTGATCCATACGTGGTTTGTGGAAAGAACACACATGCAGTGACCATTGGTGGATCCATATGTTGTTTGTGAAAATAACACACATGCTATGAACACTGGTGGATCCATAAGTGGTTTGTGGAAAGAACACACATGCAATGACTCTAATGGATCCATATGTGGTTTGTGAAAAGAACACACATGCAATGACCACTTGTTGATCCATGTGTGGTTTGTGGAAAGAACACACATGCAATGACAGTGGTGGATCCATGTGTGGTTTGTGAAAAGAACACACATGAATGACTCTAGTGTTGGTTTTAGTATAAGAACACACATGCAATGACTCTAGTGGGTTCACATGTGGTTTGTGAAAAGAACACACATGCAATTACCACTGGTTGATCCATATGTGGTTTGTTGAAAGAACACACATGCAATGACACTACTTGATCCATGTGTGGTTTGTGGAAAAGAACACACATGCAATGACCACTGGTTGATCCATGTGTGGTTTGTGGAAAGAACACACATGCAATGACCACTGGTTGATCCATATGTGGTTTGTGGAAAGAACACACATGCAATGACCACTAGTTGATCCATGTGTGGTTTGTGAAAAGAACACACATGCAATGCCACCGGTTGATCGATAAGTGGTTTGTGGAAAAGAACACACATGCAATGAGCACTGGTTGATCCATAAGTGGTTTGTGGAAAGAACACACATGCAATGAACACTGGTGGATCCGTAAGTGGTTTGTGGAAAGAACACGCATGCAATGACTCTAGTGCTGGTTTTAGTATAAGAACACACAAGCAATGACTCTAGTGGGTCCATAGGTGATTTGTGGAAATAACACACATGCAATGACACTGGTTGATCCATGTGTGGTTTGTGTAAAGAACACACATGCAATGACTCTAGTGGTTGATCCATGTGTGGTTTGTGGAAATAACACACATGCAATGCCTCTAGTGGTTGATCCATGTGTGGTTTGTGGAAATAACACACATGCTTTGACTCTAATGGATCGATAAGTGGTTTGTGGAAAAGAACACACATGCAATGACCACTGGTTGATCCATATGTGGTTTGTGGAAAGAACACACATGCAATGACACTTGTTGATCCATGTGTGGTTTGTGGATAGAACACACATGCAATGACTCTAGTGCTAGTTTTAGTATAAGAACACACATACAATGACTCTAGTGGGTCCACATGTAGTTTGTGAAAAGAACACACATGCAATGACCACTGGTTGATCCATAAGTGGTTTGTGGAAAAGAACACACATGCAATGAGTCTAATGGATCCATATGTGGTTTGTGAAAAGAACACACATGCAATGACCACTTGTTGATCCATGTGTGGTTTGTGGAAAGAACACACATGCAATGACAGTGGTGGATCCATGTGTGGTTTGTGAAAAGAACACACATGAATGACTCTAGTGTTGGTTTTAGTATAAGAACACACATGCAATGACTCTAGTGGGTTCACATGTCGTTTGTGAAAAGAACACACATGCAATTACCACTGGTTGATCCATATGTGGTTTGTTGAAAGAACACACATGCAATGACACTACTTGATCCATGTGTGGTTTGTGGAAAAGAACACACATGCAATGACCACTGGTTGATCCATGTGTGGTTTGTGGAAAGAACACACATGCAATGACCACTGGTTGATCCATATGTGGTTTGTGGAAAGAACACACATGCAATGACCACTAGTTGATCCATGTGTGGTTTGTGAAAAGAACACACATGCAATGCCACCGGTTGATCGATAAGTGGTTTGTGGAAAAGAACACACATGCAATGAGCACTGGTTGATCCATAAGTGGTTTGTGGAAAGAACACACATGCAATGAACACTGGTGGATCCGTAAGTGGTTTGTGGAAAGAACACATGCAATGACTCTAGTGCTGGTTTTAGTATAAGAACACAAGCAATGACTCTAGTGGGTCCATAGGTGATTTGTGGAAATAACACACATGCAATGACACTGGTTGATCCATGTGTGGTTTGTGTAAAGAACACACATGCAATGACTCTAGTGGTTGATCCATGTGTGGTTTGTGGAAATAACACACATGCAATGCCTCTAGTGGTTGATCCATGTGTGGTTTGTGGAAATAACACACATGCTTTGACTCTAATGGATCGATAAGTGGTTTGTGGAAAAGAACACACATGCAATGACCACTGGTTGATCCATATGTGGTTTGTGGAAAGAACACACATGCAATGACACTTGTTGATCCATGTGTGGTTTGTGGATAGAACACACATGCAATGACTCTAGTGCTAGTTTTAGTATAAGAACACACATACAATGACTCTAGTGGGTCCACATGTAGTTTGTGAAAAGAACACACATGCAATGACCACTGGTTGATCCATAAGTGGTTTGTGGAAAAGAACACACATGCAATGAGTCTAGTGGATCCATGTGTGGTTTGTGGAAAAGAACACACATGCAACGAGTCTAGTGCTAGTTTTAGTATAAGAACTCACATGCAATGACTCTAGTGGATCCACATGTGGTTTGTGAAAAGAACACACATGCAATGACCACTAGTTGATCCATATGTGGTTTTTGGAAATGAACACACATGCAATGACCACTGGTTGATCCATGTGTGGTTTGTGGAAAGAACACACATGCAATGAATCTAGTGCTGGTTTTAGTATAAGCACACACAAGCAATGACTCTAGTGGGTCCATATGTGATTTGTGGAAAGAACACACATGTAATGACCCTGGTTGATCCATGTGTGGTTTGTGGCAAGAACACACATGCAATAACACAGCTTGATCCATGTGTAGTTTGTGGAAAAGAACACACATGCAATGACCACTGGTTGATCCATGTCTGGTTTTTGGAAAGATACCACATGCAATGACTCTAGTGGTTGATCCATGTGTCGTTTGTGGAAATAACACACATGCAATGACTCTAGTGGTTGATCCATGTGTGGTTTGTGGAAATAACACACATGCAATGACTCTAATGGATCCATAAGTGGTTTGTGGAAAAGAACGCACATGCAATGACCACAGGTTGATCCATATGTGGTTTTTGGAAAGAACACACATGCAATGACACTGGTAGATCCATGTGTGGTTTGTGAAAATAACACACATGCAATGCCACTGGTTGATGCATGTGTGGTTTGGGGATAGAACACACATGCAATGACCACTGGTTGATCCATATGTGGTTTGTGGAAAAGAACACACATGAAATGAACACTAGTGGATCCATAAGTGGTTTGTGGAAAGAACACACATGCAATGACCACTAGTTGATCCATATGTGGTTTGTGGAAAGAACACACATGCAGTGAACACTGGTGGATCCATATGTTGTTTGTGAAAAGAACACACATGCAATGACTCTAGTGCTTAATTTAGTATAAGAACACACATGCAATGACTCTAGTGGGTCCACATGTAGTTTGTGAAAAGAACACACATGTAATGCCACTGGTTGATCTATAAGTGGTTTGTGGAAAGAACACACATGCAATAGCCACTGGTTGATCCATAAGTGGTTTGTGGAAAGAACACACATGCAATGACCACTGGTTGATCCATACGTGGTTTGTGGAAAGAACACACATGCAGTGACCATTGGTGGATCCATATGTTGTTTGTGAAAAGAACACACATGCAATGAACACTGGTGGATCCATAAGTGGTTTGTGGAAAGAACACACATGCAATGACTCTAATGGATCCATATGTGGTTTGTGAAAAGAACACACATGCAATGACCACTTGTTGATCCATGTGTGGTTTGTGGAAAGAACACACATGCAATGACAGTGGTGGATCCATGTGTGGTTTGTGAAAAGAACACACATGAATGACTCTAGTGTTGGTTTTAGTATAAGAACACACATGCAATGACTCTAGTGGGTTCACATGTGGTTTGTGAAAAGAACACACATGCAATTACCACTGGTTGATCCATATGTGGTTTGTTGAAAGAACACACATGCAATGACACTGCTTGATCCATGTGTGGTTTGTGGAAAAGAACACACATGCAATGACCACTGGTTGATCCATGTGTGGTTTGTGGAAAGAACACACATGCAATGACCACTGGTTGATCCATATGTGGTTTGTGGAAAGAACACACATGCAATGACCACTAGTTGATCCATGTGTGGTTTGTGAAAAGAACACACATGCAATGCCACCGGTTGATCGATAAGTGGTTTGTGGAAAAGAACACACATGCAATGAGCACTAGTTGATCCATAAGTGGTTTGTGGAAAGAACACACATGCAATGAACACTGGTGGATCCGTAAGTGGTTTGTGGAAAGAACACGCATGCAATGACTCTAGTGCTGGTTTTAGTATAAGAACACACAAGCAATGACTCTAGTGGGTCCATAGGTCATTTGTGGAAATAACACACATGCAATGACACTGGTTGATCCATGTGTGGTTTGTGTAAAGAACACACATGCAATGACTCTAGTGGTTGATCCATGTGTGGTTTGTGGAAATAACACACATGCAATGCCTCTAGTGGTTGATCCATGTGTGGTTTGTGGAAATAACACACATGCTTTGACTCTAATGGATTGATAAGTGGTTTGTGGAAAAGAACACACATGCAATGACCACTGGTTGATCCATATGTGGTTTGTGGAAAGAACACACATGCAATGACACTGGTTGATCCATGTGTGGTTTGTGGATAGAACACACATGCAATGACTCTAGTGCTAGTTTTAGTATAAGAACACACATACAATGACTCTAGTGGGTCCACATGTAGTTTGTGAAAAGAACACACATGCAATGACCACTGGTTGATCCATAAGTGGTTTGTGGAAAAGAACACACATGCAATGAGTCTAGTGGATCCATGTGTGGTTTGTGGAAAAGAACACACATGCAACGAGTCTAGTGCTAGTTTTAGTATAAGAACACACATGCAATGACTCTAGTGGATCCACATGTGGTTTGTGAAAAGAACACACATGCAATGACCACTGGTTGATCCATATGTGGTTTTTGGAAATGAACACACATGCAATGACCACTGGTTGATCCATGTGTGGTTTGTGGAAAGAACACACATGCAATGAATCTAGTGCTGGTTTTAGTATAAGCACACACAAGCAATGACTCTAGTGGGTCAATATGTGATTTGTGGAAAGAACACACATGTAATGACCCTGGTTGATCCATGTGTGGTTTGTGGCAAGAACACACATGCAATAACACAGCTTGATCCATGTGTAGTTTGTGGAAAAGAACACACATGCAATGACCACTGGTTGATCCATGTCTGGTTTTTGGAAAGATACCACATGCAATGACTCTAGTGGTTGATCCATGTGTGGTTTGTGGAAATAACACACATGCAATGACTCTAGTGGTTGATCCATGTGTGGTTTGTGGAAATAACACACATGCAATGACTCTAATGGATCCATAAGTGGTTTGTGGAAAAGAACACACATGCAATGAGCACAGGTTGATCCATATGTGGTTTTTGGAAAGAACACACATGCAATGACACTGGTAGATCCATGTGTGGTTTGTGAAAATAACACACATGCAATGCCACTGGTTGATGCATGTGTGGTTTGGGGACAGAACACACATGCAATGACCACTGGTTGATCCATAAGTGGTTTGTGGAAAAGAACACACATGCAATGACCACTTGTTAATCCATGTGTGGTTTGTGGAAAAGAACACACATGCAATGACCACTGGTTGATCCATGTGTGGTTTGTGGAAAGAACACACATGCAATGACTCTAGTGCTGGTTTTAGTATAAGAACACACATGCAATGACTCTAGTGGGTCCACATGTGGTTTGTGAAAAGAACACACATGCAATGACCACTGGTTGATCCATGTGTGGTTTGTGGAAAAGAACAAACATGCAATGACCACTTGTTGATCCATGTGTTGTTTGTGGAAAGAACACACATGCAATGACAGTGGTGGATCCATGTGTGGTTTGTGAAAAGAACACACATGCAATGACGCTAGTGTTGGTTTTAGTATAAGAATACACATGCAATGACTCTAGTCGGTTCACATGTGGTTTGTGAAAAGAACACACATGCAATGACCACTGGTTGATCCATATGTGGTTTGTGGAAAGAACACACATGCAATGACACTGCTTGATCCATGTGTGGTTTGTGGAAAGGAACACACATGCAATGACCACTGCTTGATCCATGTGTGGTTTGTGGAAAAGAACACACATGCAATGAACACTAGTGGATCCATAAGTGGTTTGTGGAAAGAACACACATGCAATGACCACTAGTTGATCCATATGTGCTTTGTATAAAGAACACACATGCAGTGAACACTGGTGGATCCATATGTTGTTTGTGAAAAGAACACACATGCAATGACTCCAGTGCTGGATTTAGTATAAGAACACACATGTAATAACTCTAGTGGGTCCACATGTAGTTTGTGAAAAGAACACACATGTAATGCCACTGGTTGATCTATAAGTGGTTTGTGGAAAGAACACACATGCAATGGCCACTGGTTGATCCATAAGTGGTTTGTGGAAAGAACACACATGCAATGCCACTGGTTGATCCATAAGTGGTTTGTGGAAAGAAAACACATGCAGTGACCACTGGTGGATCCATATGTTGTTTGTGAGAAGAACACACATGCAATGAACACTGGTGGATCCATAAGATGTTTGTGGAAAGAACACACATGCAATGACTCTAGTGCTAGTTTTAGTATAAGAACACACACACAATGACTCTAATGGATCCATATGTGGTTTGTGAAAAGAACACACACGCAATGACTCTAATGGATCCATATGTGGTTTGTGAAAAGAACACACATGCAAGGACCACTTGTTGATCCATGTGTGGTTTGTGGAAAGAACACACATGCAATGACAGTGGTGGATCCATGTGTGGTTTGTGAAAAGAACACACATGAATGACTCTAGTGTTGGTTTTAGTATAAGAACACACATGCAATGACTCTAGTGGGTTCACATGTGGTTTGTGAAAAGAACACACATGCAATTACCACTTGTTGATCCATATGTGGTTTGTGGAAAGAACACACATGCAATGACACTGCTTGATCCATGTGTGGTTTGTGGAAAAGAACACACATGCAATGACCACTGGTTGATCCATGTGTGGTTTGTGGAAAGAACACACATGCAATGACCACTGGTTGATCCATACGTGGTTTGTGGAAAATAACACACATGCAATGACCACTGGTTGATCCATATGTGGTTTGTGGAGAGAACACACATGCAATGACCACTAGTTGATCCATGTGTGGTTTGTGAAAAGAACACACGTGCAATGCCACCGGTTGATAGATAAGTGGTTTGTGGAAATGAACACACATGCAATGACCACTGGTTGATCCATAAGTGGTTTGTGGAAAGAACACTCATGCAATGAACACTGGTGGATCCATAAGTGGTTTGTGGAAAGAACACACAAGCAATGACTCTAGTGGGTCCATATGTGATTTGTGGAAATAACACACATGCAATGACACTGGTTGATCCATGTGTGGTTTGTGTAAAGAACACACATGCAATGACTCTAGTGGTTGATCCATGTGTGGTTTGTGGAAATAACACACATGCAATGCCTCTAGTGGTTGATCCATGTGTGGTTTGTGGAAATAACACACATGCTTTGACTCTAATGGATCCATAAGTGGTTTGTGGAAAAGAACACTCATGCAATGACCACTGGTTGATCCATATGTGGTTTGTGGAAAGAACACACATGCAATGACACTGGTTGATCCATGTGTGGTTTGTGAAAAGAACACACATGCAATGCCACTGGTTGATCCATGTGTGGTTTGTGGATAGAACACACATGCAATGACTCTAGTGCTAGTTTTAGTATAAGAACACACATACAATGACTCTAGTGCTAGTTTTAACCAGGGGTGTTGTTGAGTTGGGGATGTCATTAGAATCGATGCCCCACAGATTTGAAGTATTTTGGGTTAAGCCCTAATTATCCAAGCTTAAAACTAGATCTACAGCTCCAATCTATCTAAACTTTAAATACACCTAATCTAAACTTTAAATCCTACTGCAAGATTGCTGTGGCAAAACAGTAATATTATTGTTGATCTGTGTTCTACTCGAAAATACGAATCCAACGGTATATTATATGCAATTTTTGGACTAACATTCGAATTACTATGGATTTTACAAGATTGAAGCTATTTCTGCCTATTTAAAAGAAAAAAGGAAAAAGGGTCAGAGACGCGCGACACGTGGCGGTTCGCGATAGGTCCGCGGGGGCACGCGTGATGCGACGCGGTGGCAACGCAGCATCGACGTGGCGCTGCCACGTGGCGTGACGCGGTTGGCCCGCGGCCGTTGACCGATCTGGGGCCGTCGGATCTAGATCCGACGGTTGGAGAGGAGGAAGGCGGCGGCTGCTTACCGCGGGCGGCGACTGGCGGCGGCGGCGGATGGCGGACGGCGGCGCTCCTTCGGCGATGGTCGGCAGTGGCGGTGGTGTTCCTCCGGCCCGGCGAGGTAGACGACGGGACCGCTCGTCGTCATGTCGCGTTTCGGGACGGCGGCAACCCTCCCTTCCCGAGACGATGGCGGGCGGCGGCTGCTAGCGGCGGAGGCGGCGGCGCTCCGGCGAGCAATCCGGCGGTGCTCGGTGGTGGTGGCGGCGGAAAAAGTTAGGGTTCTAGGAGAGCGTGCCGAGGGCTATTTAAAGGCGGAAGACTTGGTGCGGAATTCGCGGAGTTTACTACGGATTCGCCGGAGACGGTTGTCTCCGAGGCGGCGGCGGGCCGAGCCGACTCAGCGAGGGAGAGACGCCGACAGCGTGCCACGCCCGCGGGCGGGCGCGGGGGGCGCCGGGCGGGGCGCTGCGGGTGGCGGCTGGGCGGGCCGGCGCGGGCTAAGCGCTGCCATTCGCTGCCGGGCCTGTAGATAGGTTCCCGGGCTGGCTCGGCCGGCCCTGTTAGGTTAGGTTAGGTTTTTTTATACTTTTAATAATTTCTGAATTGCTATTTGTTTGATAAATTTTGCAAACGGACTCCGAATTAAGCGAAACTTGTTTCTAAAATTTTGTAAAAATAAGAGGGTTAGGATAGGATTATAAAATAACTCATTTGCAAAGGTTTTGGTGGTTCAAATGGTTTTACCCCCTTTTGTCTATAATTAGACTATGGGGTTTAAGAAAATACCTGTTGTAGTTTTTGATATGCGATGCCATGATGCAATGATATGAAGCATGCTCACTAGTAACATCTGAAATTACAAAATTTGGGATGTTACAAACCTACCCCCCTTAAGAAGAATCTCGTCCCCGAGATTCAGGTTGGTTAGCAAATAGGTGTGGGTGTTCTTTCTTCAAATCTTCTTCACGTTCCCACATGGCTTCTTCCTCGGAATGGTGATTCCATTGAACTTTACAGAATCTGATAGTCTTGGTACGAGTGATTCTCTCGGCTGTTTCTAAAATCCTGATGGGTTTTTCCTCATAGGTGAGATTGTTTTCCAATTGAACTTCTTCCAATGGAACTGTATCCTTTAGTGGTGTTTCAGCCATTTCTGGGTGACACTTCTTCAGTTGCGACACATGGAAAACATCGTGAACCATTAAAATTTCGGGTAATTCCAACTGATAGGCAACTTCCCCTCTGCGACCCAAGATTTTGTAGGTCCCTATGAATCGGGGTGCCAACTTACCCTTGATCTCGAATCTCTTAACTCCTCGTAGTGGTGAAACTCGGAGATACGCACGGTCTCCCACTTCATAAGTCACATCCCTGCGCTTGGAATCAGCATAACTCTTTTGTCTGGATTGGGCTATTTTTAACCTGTCTTGAATCTGTCTCACCTTCTCTTCGGCATCCTTGATCAGTTCAGGTCCAAACAAACTACGTTCCCCCACTCCATTCCATAACAGCGGAGTCCTACACTTTCTGCCATATAGAACTTCAAATGGGGCCATCTTGATGCTAGTTTGGTAGCTGTTATTGTATGAGAATTCCGCATATGGCAAATTTTCATCCCAACTAGAGCCATAGTCCAGCGCACAGGCTCTTAACATGTCCTCCAAGATTTGATTAACTCTTTCCGTTTGTCCATCGGTTTGCGGGTGGAAGGTAGTACTAAACTCTAGTCGTGTCCCTAGAGATTCGTGTAGCTGTCGCCAAAACTTAGAGGTGAATTGGGTACCTCTATCAGAGACAATCCCCTTGGGTACACCATGAAGGCTTACGATCCTTGACATGTAAATCTTGGCAAGTTTAGCACTTGTATAGGTGGTCTTTACGGGAATAAAGTGGGCCACCTTTGTGAAGTGGTAGTCCTGTGATAAAATCATGTGAATTGATACCCAGAACGAGTCCACGGTAGTCCTATGATAAAATCCATGCCTACCTTGTCCCACTTCCAATCGGGCACAGGTAATGGCTGCAGCAGTCTTGCTGGTTTTTGGTGTTCGGCCTTGACTCTGTTGCACACGTCACACAAGGAGATGTATTCAGCAATTTCTCTTTTCATGTTGTT
Organism: Avena insularis; assembly: GCA_023614405.1. Lineage (NCBI taxonomy): Eukaryota > Viridiplantae > Streptophyta > Magnoliopsida > Poales > Poaceae > Avena > Avena insularis. The sequence continues at coordinate 160,161,298 of CM042690.1, read as the reverse complement.
CCACCAGAATCTATCTTTCACATCCATGTACATCTTTGTATTACCAGGATGAATTGAGTAAGGCGAATCGTGAGCTTCCTGAAGGATTAACCTCCTGATATCAGGGTCATCGGGAACGCACAGACATTTCTCATACCAAAGTGTTCCTTGTTCATCCGTGTGAAACCCTTTTGCTTTACCCTTGCTTATATTAACTCTTATTTCTTCCAACTCTTTGTCCCCCTTCTGGGCCTCTTTGATTTGGTCCAGAAGCATTGGCACTATCTCCATAGTTGCTAAGTATCACTTCGGAACTATTTCCAACCTAAGGTCCTTGAATTGTTCACACAAATCATTTGGAAGTTCTCCCACGGTAAGTCCATTTACATAGACCTTCCGGCTTAAGGCATCAGCCACAATGTTGGCCTTTCCAGGGTGGTACTGCAAGTCCAAGTCATAGTCCTTGATGAGTTCAAGCCATCTCCTTTGCCTCATATTTAACTCCTTTTGTGTGAAGATGTATTTAAGGCTTTTGTGATCCGTGTATACATCACAATGTTTGCCCATTAGGTAATGTCTCCATACCTTGAGCGCATGCACAACTGATGCTAGTTCCAAATCATGCGTGGGATAGTTATTCTCATGGTACTTAAGTTGCCGAGAGGCGTAAGACACTACTTTTCCATCTTGCATTAGTACACTACCAAGTCCTTGCCGGGAAGCGTCGCAATAAACTTGGAAATCCTTTTGGATGTCAGGGAGACACAAAACTAGTGCTGTTACTTGTAACATCCCAAAATTCATATTTCAAAGCTCATTCATATCATCCTTGCATCCTTCATTCATTTAGGGTTTTTTCTCAAAATCATTTAGAAGCAGAAGCTTGTGCTATGATTTCATGTGAGCAAATTTAACTCAAATGGCCATCACCCTTTGAGACTTGAATGTTTAGGAACTTGTTTGCTTGCCTCCATTGTTGGAAAGTTTAGGTGTAAAGGTTTAAATAAAGTTTTTCAACTTAGAAATAATTTCAAAACCCTTTTCAAAACATTTGCAGACCAGAGGCAAAGTCTCTGTTTGTATTAAGCCCAAGCTTGACCAAGCCCTTGCAAGGTAACCACTTGGTCAAAAGACTGATTTTGAAACCTCAGTACCCTACAAAAATCCCCAGAACTGTTTGAATTTAAAAAGGATTTGAAGTCATATCAAAATCATTCCAGAAAATAGAATTAGAAAAAGAAAAGAGTTAAACAAAGGAAAAAGGCCACGCGCCAGGTTTCTGGCCCAGCTTCGAATCGAGCCCAACAAGCCCACCCGGGACTTTCCTTTTCTTCTCTCACGCCAAGACACACCTAGTCGCCGACAGCTAGACCCCACCTACACTCGCATACTTGACGAGCAGGCCTCATCCACGCCGACCTCGTCTTCCCCAAACGCGCCCATGACCCATCGCCGCTGCAGTCATGGCCGGTAATGGTGCGGCGTAATTGGGCATTAATCCGCGAGCGTTTCCTGTCGAGCCTCTGGCTATAAGATCCTCTCTGCCTCGCGAGCATTTCCCCCCAAACACCTCGCTCACTCCACCACTAGGCTGCCCTCAATCAACCCCACACCGCCGCAGACAGAGCCCACTCCGGCGATCAATTCCGGTGAGCCTCGTGTTCCCCTCTGCCTCTCACTCTTGCTATCTGATTCAGTGAGTCTTTGCGCACCTCCTGACCCCACTAGTTCATCCTCAGACGACCAGGTCGCGCTTCCGCCGACACCGCAACCACCGCGACCACCTCGACTCGGCGACCAAATTCGTAAGTCCTGCGGCACCCCTTCACCGACTCACACGAGTTTGTTCGCAACGTTCTTACGCATCACCTAAACCCTCTGGCTCGTGTTAGGGCAACGCGGATCCTCGGCAACGACTCTGACAACGACCACCCGACGCTGTGCACAACTCCGACGAGCTCTCTTAGCCACATCCGAGCGCCCCTTCGCAAACCGACGCTACCTTGAGCTTCAGCAGCTTCTCGCGAGCCTGGTATGACCCTTCTCCCTCTCGTGGACGACCTGGAACGCAAGCTCGCCAGAGAGAAGCGCTCACGGCCACGACGCAGCCGCCCCGCCACATGGTCGCTTGCTCGCGAGCCGTTAGATTCAGATCCGAGCGCTAGGATAGATTCATTTAATCGCTAAGCGCGACGCGATCTGGAGCGTGCGATCTGTTTAGATCCTGCGGCTGCAGAGCTCGATCCAGTGCGAATCGGTACGCGCCAATCACAACGCGACGAGTGGCTAGGGTTAGATCTAAAAACAGATTTCAAATCAGAATTTGATCCAAATTCAAATGCCTATAACTTTTGATTGCCACGTTGATTTTTGCAAACTTTATACCGTTGGATTCAGTGAAACAAGACCTTTCTGAATATCCAATGTGTTTAACAAATAGTAACCATTAGAATGACTTTGTTTGTAGAAACTTGTTTAAGGCTATTTTGAGTATGGATTTAGTTTAGTAATTTGTTTTAGGGTTAAATAAGTTTGTTTTGGCAAATTTTATGTCTTGTTATGTTTCTGTAAACATGCACTTGCTTGGTAAAGTTTTCAAAATCCCCACTTAGTAAATTCATGCATGCATGCATTCATAATATTTTTGATTGTATATGAATTGTGTGTAATTGGATGCTATAATTTTGTGTAGATTTTGCTAGTGATTGTGACTGTGAAGAGTGCTACTCTCCCCATTACCAAGGCAAGTGATGCTTCATATCTATTGTCCCATTATTTTCACTATGCATTAGTGATATTTCTAAGTATAGGATTTGCATGGATTTTGCTAAGAGTAAACTATGCTATGGGAAAACCTAGTAGAGGAAACCTTAGTGAAAATTACCTAATTCAAGATTCCTATTACTATCATGCTTAGCTTAGCTAATAGAAAACAAGGGTGGAATATATATTCATGCTATGGAAAATTTCTAAGTCTGAGGACTTGTGTTTTGATTAATAAAACAACTAAGTTAATGAATCACCTGGGTGGAATGGGACTTGCTTGGTGGTTTTTGGTTGAGTGGTTCACAAGGCCCATTTTTATGGTTTACCTTAGTGTATCTCACTTGTGGATGGCCACCCAGGAACAAAGAGATTTGAGATGTCAAATGTTGAGAAGCTTCAAGTGCAACCACTTGGCAATATGGGCTCTGCCATGATCATATAAGTTGCTAGAACTTAGTCTCTTGGACAGTTGGTGGTAGAGGGAATGATAGGTTGGAGCGCGTCCATTTGACTAAGGAAAGGCTTCTGAAAGATCTTGTCTTGGGAAACCAAGTCTTATGGGGAAAGTGCACCACCTCTGCAGAGTGAAAAATCTAAGTACTTAGCCATGTCCCTGGTAAAGGACAATTTGAGCATCAAGACATGGAAGCTATCAAGAATCTCCTCATCCCAATTTCTAAGTAAAAACTTGTGGGTGAACAAGGGTTAAAAGGATCTTCAGTCTTTGATTGGTAGATGCCCTGAGTGGATCTTCAGTCTTTGATTGGTAGATGCCTTGGGTGATTTGTGCCAAACAAAAATTTAGTGTTTTCAAATGATAAGGAAAAAGCTATTTTGAGCAATGCAACTAAGCTCCACCTAGCCAAATGCATATAGTATTATAGTCCACTTTAAATAAGCTAAGGTATCACTTGCCAATACTATTCCAAAGTATTGACCCTCTGTGGCTGTAACTTGTAATGTTGCAGGTTACTCCAATGATGAATAGGAGTCATGAGTCTACACTCAACATGCTTGCCTGTGGCACATGAAGATGAAGACTTATGTTTATTTACTTATTCCATAAACTCTTGTATTAGGCCTTTGGCCCTGAGTTGTAAAAGACTATGTTTTATCTCTGGAATGGATGTAAGAAACGACCTTTGTATCTGTGTACTTCATCTTAAACTGTGGATGCTAGCATTGATCCAGGGACTAGCATTGCAATCACAGGGATCCTTTCCTTTAATAAGGAGGGATCTTACATTACTAGGCACTTCTTTAACTCCTGAAAACTTGCTTCACATGCCTCGGTCCATTGGAACTTCTTCTCTTTCTTCAGCAACTCTGTCATAGGCTTCGCTATCTTGGAAAAGTTTTCAATGAATCTTCGGTAATATCCTGCAAGGCCCAGGAAACTCCTAATATCACCCACATTCTTACGGGACTCCCATTCTGTTACGGAAGCTACCTTACTTGGGTCCACGGCAACACCTTTAGATGATACAATATGGCCAAGGAATCCCACTTCTTTCAACCAGAACTCACATTTGCTAAATTTGGCATACAACTTGTGTTCCCTTAACTTTTCCATAATCAGGCGCAGATGCCGCTCATGTTCCTTCTCGTCCTTGGAGTATATGAGTATGTCATCAATGAATACTACGATAAACTTATCCAAGTACTCCATGAATACCTTGTTCATCATAGTCATGAAGTAGGCTGGGGAATTGGTTAAGCCAAACGACATCACGGTGTACTCATACAATTCGTATCTTGTGGTGAAAGCTGTCTTAGGTACATCCTGTTCTCGGATCTTCAGCTAGAAATATCCTGATCGGAGATCAATCTTAGAGAATACACTACCTCCCTTTAATTGATCGAACAGGTCATTAATATTGGGTAGAGGGTACTTGTTCTTGATTGTCACTTCATTTAACGACCGATAGTCCACGACTAGTCTTTTGGTTTTATCCTTCTTCTCCATGAATAGAATAGGTGCTCCCCAAGATGATGCACTTGGTTGAATGAAGCCTTTGTCCAATTGCTCTCTAAGCTGTTTCTTAAGTTCCTTCAACTCATCCACATCCATCTTGTACGGTCTCTTTGCTATTGGTCCAGTACCTGGCATCAAGTCAATGAGAAACTCGATGTCTCGGTCGGGAGGCATCCCTGGTAATTCTTCCGGAAACACATCTGGGTAGTCCTTCACAATTGGCACATCCTCCAAGCTAACCCCCTTAAGAGAATTCACCATACTTCCTTTGAGTGCGAAAGCTGACTTAAAGTGGATTCTTTTCTTATCCGGAGTCGTGAGTGCGATAGTCCTTTTGGCGCAATCTATGACTCCCTCATATTCGGTCATCCAGTTCATGCCCAAAATTATGTCTAAGCCTTGTGATTCCAGAACGACTAGGCTGGTGGGAAAGGTGTGTGCCCCAATCCTTAATTCTAACCCACGGCATCCAGAGTTTGCCACTATTTCTCCTCCAGGAGAACTTACCCTTAGGGGAGTACTAATAGTCTCCGTAGGTATCTTGCCTCTATCCACAAATACCCTTGATATGAATGAATGTGATGCACCGGTATCAAAAAGAACAACTGCAGGGATGGAGTTAAGCTTGAACTTACTAATCACGGAGTCGGGTGCCTCACGAGCATCCTCCACGGAGACATGATTCACTGTGGCTTTGACGAACGGATTCAGCTTCTTCCCCTTTCCATTACCATTGCCATGGTCGTGTCCGCTGCTTCCATTACCATTCCCGTTCTTCATCTTTTCGGGGCAGGTAGTTGCATAATGTCCTGTCTTGTTACACTTGAAGCATGTCACTTCACTGAGATCCTTCCCATTGCCATTTCCATTGCGGTGTTTATGGCCATTGTGGTTATGTCCTCCATGACGATGACCATTGTGGTTGTGGCCATTGTGATTGTGGGGTGGTGGTGACGAGTTGTATTAGGCCTTTGGCCCTGAGTTGTAAAAGACTATGTTTTATCTCTGGAATGGATGTAATAAACGACCTTTGTATCTGTGTACTTCATCTTAAACTGTGGATGCTAGCATTGATCCAGGGACTAGCATTGCAATCACAGGGATCCTTTCCTTTAATAAGGAGGGATCTTACAGATGGTATCAAAGCACTGTGTTGCCTGTAGGATTATGACCCTAGGATTGGAAACCACTAAGGAAAAAATTTAACTACTTCTACACTTGTCTATTCTTCTCGTAAACTTTTCTAATCTTCTCATTCTCATCTCTATTTGTAGATGAACTCCATCAACGAAGCCGTGAAGAAAGGACCACTCATGACCATGACCTTGGAGTGTGAAACTGAGTTTCCCAAGATTCTCAAGGACCTCATGGAGGCAATGGAAGCACATGGTGCAGCTGTGTACAAGGGCTTTCCAGTGATGGAGGAAGGAGTGGAGTATTGGTGGGTGCAACTTCACTTGTACAAAAACAAGGAAGACAACCACAAAGAAAGAGGTTTCTGCATGTACACCAACACTTTTATGCACACCACATTCTTTGAGTCAGCAAGAGAAGCAGCTTGGAAGACTATCAAAGAACTCAGTGCTAGAGTCAAGTGCAAGATGCTCAACCTCCAAAAAGACTTAGAGAAAGAGAAGGAACATACCCAAGAGTTGGAAGTCACCAACCAAACCTTAAGGGGAGATATTATAGACTTAGTGATAGAAGCATGTGAACAAGATAGGCCGATTGCCTCTAGGAACATTGTGTTAGCCACCAGATCCAAAGGAGATAGGTTTGTAAGCACTTGTTAGTTGGACCACCACCTATCACCTTATTTTCCAAATGATACCTTAAATAAGTTTGAACCTTGGTTGATGTAATGGATTCATGTATGCATGACTTGTGTGATTTTTGTGTTCCATGGATATGTATGAATGTTGTCTTGTTTATTTTAAATTGTGTTGTTCTAACTTTTTCAATCTTATAAATAGATGCCTATTACCATCAGCACTGTTGAGGAGTTCCAGGTTACCCGTTTTGGTCCTCGTATCGTAGAGCTTACTACCTTGCTCGATATCCCTCTCCCCACCATTACGGTGCACCCACTCACCAAGTTTGAGAGGAAGGACCTCTGGGGCTTCAAGGTAAACCAGCCAGGGCGCCAGACAGAGCCTACTACGGAGGCCATCGTCTTCAAGATTATGCACGATGACAGGGAGAGAGGCATGGAGGTTGTCATGCAGGACCTGATAGGACGACTGTTAGGACGTCACTCCCGACAGGTTAGAGGCACTCACTTCCACGCCTTCGGAAGGCGTGATGATGACGGAGAGTCCATCGACTTTGAGGACGACTCGAGGGCCACAGCAGAGCCGATACGCCTGTACCTCCAGGACTTAGAGACTCTTATTAGGCACGTGGATACTGACAGGACCAACGTCATGCTTAGCAATGACGAGCTCCAGGTGCAGCTACGCGAGAAGGACAAACTCTTCGCGCAGCAGGACGAGGTAGTCAAGGAGATGAAGACGAAGTTCGAGACCCAAGACCATAAGTTCAAGAGTCAGGAGAAACGTGTCCAGGATAGGAACAAGAATATTCGGGACATGACCGAGGAACTGAAGTCCAAGGATTTCGAGTTAGAGCAGCAGCAGACAGTGATTGAGAGACTTCGTTCCCAGAAGAGGCCTCTCAAGGCCAAGATCGACTCCTTGACCACTACTATCGAGGAGAACAAGACTGCAATGGAGAACGCAGGTCTTATCTTTGTCGAGGAGGAGATTGATGCTGACGAGTAGACTTGACTACTCAGTTATCTCTATTTACCGTACTTGTTATTTGTGAACTTATTATTGGACCATCCGACATGTGGATGGCTTGCCACTTGTGTGTTTTTACTGAGACTTTTGTTATCTTGTTGTTGAGCTTTTGATCCTTGTGTTGCATGCTATGTGTTTGCTTGTGTGATGTATTGTGCATGAATCATGTAAGGGTATCTCATTCTTATCTCTATATGAACAAACCACAGATGCCTCCCCGTCGCGCAAACCCCAACCCCAACCCCAACAACATTACCCCGGAAATGCAACAGATGATGAATGCGCAGACCCAGCTTATGCAAATGATGATGACATTCATCCAAAACCAGAACAACAACAACAACAACCCCAATAACAACAACAACAACCCCAATAACAACAACAACAACAACCCTCCGGGTTTTGATATGCTCACTAGATTTCTGCGTCTGAGGCCAGCTAAGTTTTCAGGGACGACTGATCCCATGGTGGCCAATGATTGGCTACGTTCTGTGAACAAAGACTTAGTGACCGTGGGCTGCACGGATGCTGAAAAAGTCAGGTTCGCAGCACATCTGTTGGAAGGACCAGCCGCCGCATGGTGGGACAACTTCCAGATCACCACTCCTATCGATGAGGTGACTTGGGCTATCTTTGAAGATGGTTTTCGCACTACACATATCTCACCAGGAATGATGAGCCTGAAAAAGAAGGAGTTTCACAACCTGAAACAGCGCCACCACAACGTGGCTGAATATATTGAAGAGTTCAACAATCTGGCGCGTTATGCACCGGATGAGGTTGACACAGATGCCAAAAGAAAGGAAAAGTTTCTGGAAGGCTTGAATGATGAGTTCAGCTGTCTGTGGCATATGTTCCAACTTATCAGTCGTTGTGTGACAAGGCTGTTATTGTGGAGAATAAAATGAAACAAGTCGAGAGTAGAAAGAGGAAACACTCCGACAAGCACAGCTCGGGATCGTCTCATAAACGATCTCACTATGATTATAGTGTCAGCTCAGGATCCCACAAGCATGGGAAATTTAACAAGCACCACAACCACAACCGTCATGACAACAAGCATCATCGCAGTCATGACAATCATAAGTACAAGAATCACAAGAGTGGACATAAGAGCCACCACGGTGGAAGTGGAAGTGGAAACTAGCCTAAAAGGGACATCAGTCAGGTTGAATGCTTCAAATGCAAGAAGCTGGGGCATTATGCTAATGAGTGCCTTGAAAAGAAAGTTGAAGGACCAAACAAGCCCAATCCTTTTCAGAAAGGACAGGTTAACCACATCAATGTGGAAGATGTCTATGAAGAGCCTGATGCCGTTGCTGGTAAGTTCAGACTCAATTCCATTCCAGCATTTGTACTCTTTGACACTGGTGCATCTCATTCATTCATATCAAAAGCAATTGTTGATAGAAACGGGTTTGCATCTGAAAACATTGGGTGTCCGATCAAAGTTAGCTCTCCGGGAGGAGATATGATAGTGAGTCTTGGATGCCGGGATCTAGTCATAGAGATCGGAAAACATAAGTTTCCAGTGAACCTAATAATCCTAAATTCCCAAGGATTATATGTGATTTTGGGAATGGATTGGATGGCTAAGTATGAGGGAGTACTAGATTGTGCCAATCGTACAGTTGCACTCACAACCCCGGAAGGTAAGAGGATAAAATTCAAGTCCAATTTTGAATCTAAAGGAAGTAAGCTGAATTCTCTTAAGGGGGTTAGCATGGACACTGTGCCAATTGTGTGTGAGTATCCGGATGTGTTTCCGGAAGAGTTACCGGGAATGCCACCAGATAGAGATGTAGAGTTTATAATAGATTTGGTACCAGGTTCTGGACCAAGAGCAAAGAGGCCTTATAAAATGTCAGTTGACGAACTTAAGGAACTCAAGAAACAGCTTGGAGAACAATTGCAGAAAGGATTCATCCAGCCAAGTTCTTCATCTTGGGAGCTCCGGTTTGTTCAGAAAAAGAGATGTAACTCAAAGATTATGCATAGATTACCGTTCTCTCAACGAGGTAACCACCAAGAACAAATATCCTTTGCCAAGAATCAACGACTTGTTTGATCAGCTAGAAGGAGCATGTGTGTTCTCGAAGATTGATCTTTGGTCAAGTTATTTTCAACTCAAGATAAGAGAGCAAGACATACCTAAAACAACATTCACCACAAGGTATGGATTGTATGAGTACACTGTGATGCCTTTTGGTTTAACCAACGCCCAAAGATACTTCATGAATATGATGAACAAAGTGTTCATGGAATTTCTCGACAAGTTCGTTGTCGTTTTCATCGATGACATCTTAGTCTACTCCAAGAGCAAGGAAGAGCATGAAAGACATCTACGCTTGATACTTGAGAAACTGAGGGAACATAAGCTTTATGCCAAATTCAGCAAGTGTGAGTTTTGGTTAGAGGAAGTTGGATTTCTTGGTCACGTTATCACAAAGGATGGTGTAGAAGTTGATCCTGCTAAAGTTTCAGCTGTGACAGAATGGGAATCTCCTAAGAGCGTAAAAGAGGTTCGTAGTTTCCTTGGTTTAGCAGGTTACTACAGAAGATTCATTGAAATTTTTTCAAAGGTTGCTAAACCAATGATAGAATTGTTAAAGAAAGATAAGAAATTTGCTTGGTCTGAAGGATGTGAGCTCAGCTTTCAAGAATTGAAGAAGAGACTTGTGTCAGCACCAGTTCTGTGCCTACCAGACTTGGAAAAGGATTTCCAAGTGTATTGTGATGCTTCGCATCAAGGATTAGGTGCCGTACTTATGCAAGGCGGAAAAGTTGTGGCTTATGCCTCGAGACAACTCAAAACTCATGAAGTAAACTATCCTACTCATGATTTAGAGTTAGTCATTGTTCATGCACTCAAAACATGGAGACATTACCTTTTGGGAAAACGTTGTGAAGTATTCACCGATCATAAGAGTTTGAAGTATATCTTCACCCAGAAGGAAATCAATATGAGATAAAGGAGATGGCTAGAACTTATCAAGGATTACGACTTGAGTTTGCAATACCATCCTGGTAAAGCAAATGTAGTAGCAGATGCTCTAAGTCGTAAGGCGTTTGTAAATGGCCTTACCAAAGGTGAATTGCCAGATGACTTGTGTAAGCAATTCAAGGAACTCAGGTTGGAGATTGTGCCAGAAGGACATCTCATGTCTTTGGATGTTCAACCCACTCTGTTGGATAAAATTAAAGAAGCCCAAAAGACGGATAAAGAAATCGAAGAGATTAAGGAAAGGATTAGCCAAGGGAAAGCTAAAAGTTTCCATATAGACGAACAAGGTACTTTATGGCATGGGAAACGTATTTGTGTTCCACAAGATCCGGAATTGCGGAAACTGATTCTACAAGAAGCCCATAACTCTCCGTATTCTATTCACCCGGGAAACACCAAAATGTACATGGATATGAAAGAAAGATTTTGGTGGAACAACCTCAAAAGGGACATCGCCGAACACATTGCTTTGTGTGATGTGTGTAGTAGAGTGAAAGTAGAGCATCAGAAACCAGCAGGTTTGCTTCAACCAATGCCTATTCCTGAATGGAAGTGGGAAAATATTGGTATGGATTTGATTACCGGATTACCAAGGACCAGGTCAGGGTATGATTCCATATGGGTAGTAGTGGATCGCCTAACTAAAGTGGCTCATTTTATACCCGTGAAGACAACTTATACCAGTGCAAAGTTAGCCAGAATTTACATGAGCAGAATTGTATGCCTTCATGGTGTGCCTAAGAGTATTGTGTCTGATAGAGGAACTCAGTTCACTTCTCACTTCTGAAGACAGCTTCATGAATCTTTGGGAACGAGATTGGAATTCAGTACTGCTTTTCATCCTCAAACGGATGGACAAACGGAAAGGACTAATCAAATTCTTGAAGACATGTTGAGGGCATGTGCCCTAGACTATGGAGCAAGTTGGGATGAAAGTCTGCCTTACGCAGAGTTCTCTTACAATAACAGTTACCAATCTAGCATTGGGATGGCACCATTTGAGTTTCTCTACGGAAGGAAGTGTACCACCCCGTTGCTATGGAATGGTGTGGGAGAAAGAAGTTTGTTTGGACCAGATCTTATCAAAGACGCCGAAGAAAAGGTCAAATTGGTTAGGGACAGGTTGAAGATAGCACAGTCTCGACAGAAAAGCTACGCAGATTCTAAGCGTAGAGAAGTCACCTACGAAGTTGGGGATAGATCTTATCTTAGAGTATCGCCACTTCGTGGAGTGAAAAGATTTGGAGTCAAAGGAAAGTTGGCACCAAGATATGTTGGACCATTCAACATTTTGAGTCGCAAAGGAGAAGTTGCATATGAAATCGAACTGCCAGCATCTTTATTAGCAGTCCATAATGTTTTTCATGTGAGTCAGCTTAAGAAATGTCACCCAGAAATGGAAAAATCTTCTTTGAAGGATACCATATCTTTGGAAGAAGTTCAACTAGAAAGTGATCTCACATATGAAGAAAAGCCTGTCAGGATTCTTGAGACCGCAGAAAGAGTCACAAGGACAAAGACTATCAAGTTTTGCAAAGTACAATGGAGTCATCACTCGGAAGAGGAAGCAACATGGGAAAGAGAAGATGATCTTCGGAAAGACCACCCTCACCTATTTGCTAGCCAATCCGAATCTCGAGGGCGAGATTCATCTTAAGGGGGTTAGATTTGTAACATCCCAAAATTCATATTTCAAAGCTCATTCATATCATCCTTGCATCCTTCATTCATTTAGGGTTTTTCTCAAAATCATTTAGAAGCAGAAGCTTGTGCTATGATTTCATGTGAGCAAATTTAACTCAAATGGCCATCACCCTTTGAGACTTGAATGTTTAGGAACTTGTTTGCTTGCCTCCATTGTTGGAAAGTTTAGGTGTAAAGGTTTAACCAAAGTTTTTCAATTTAGAAATAGTTTCAAAACCCTTTTCAAAACATTTGCAGACCAGAGGCAAAGTCTCTGTTTGTATTAAGCCCAAGCTTGACCAAGCCCTTGCAAGGTAACCACTTGGTCAAAAGACTGATTTTGAAACCTCAGTACCCTACAAAAATCCCCAGAACTGTTTGAATTCAAAAAGGATTTGAATTCATATCAAAATCATTCCAGAAAATAGAATTAGAAAAAGAAAAGAGTTAAACAAAGGAAAAGGCCGCGCCAGTTTTCGCCCAGCTTGAATCGAGCCCAACAAGCCCACCCGGACTTTCCTTTTCTTCTCTCAGACGCCAGACACACCTAGTCGCCGACAGGAGACCCCACCTACACCTCGTGCATACTTACGACGAGCGGGCCTGCCCACGCCGACCTCGTATTCCCCAAACGCGCCATGACCACGTCATCGCCCGGTAATGGCGCGGCATAATTGGGCATTAATCCGCGAGCGTTTCCTGTCGAGCCTCTGGCTATAAGATCCTCTCTGCCTCACGAGCATTTCCCCCCAAACACCTCGCTCACTCCGCCACCAGTCGCCTCAATCAACCCCACACCGCCGACAGAGCCCACTCCGCGATCAATTCCAGTGAGCCTCGTGTTCCCTCTGCCTCTCACTCTTGCTATCTGATTCTGAGTCTTTGCGCACCTCCGACCCCACTAGTTCATCTCAGTCTGACCAGTCGCCGTTTCCGCTCGACACCGCAACCACCGACGACCACCTCGACTCTGGCGACCAAATTCCGTAAGTCCCGTGCGCCCCTTCACTTCTGACTCACACGAGTTTGTTCGCAACGTTCTTACGCATCACCTAAACCCTCTGGCTCGTGTTAGGGCAACACGGATCCTCGGCAACGACTCGAACGACCACCGACGCGTGCACAACTCCGACGAGCTCTCAGCCACATCCGAGCGCCCCTTCGCAAACCGACGCTACCTTGAGCTTCATCAGCTTCTCGCGAGCCTGGTATGACCCTTCTCCCTCTCGCGGACGACCTCGAACGCAAGCTCCGCCATAGACCGAGCGCTCCGCCGCTCGCTGACGCCGCGCGCCGCCAGGACATGGTCGCTTGCTCGCGAGCCGTTAGATTCAGATCCGAGCGCTATGATAGATTCATTTAACTGCGAAGCGGTACGCGATCTGGAGCGTGCGATCTGTTTAGATCCTGTGGCTGCAGAGCTCGATCTTGAATCGATCGCGCCAATAATCACAACGCCGGCGCTAGGGTTAGATCTAAAAACAGATTTCAAATCAGAATTTGATCCAAATTCAAATGCCTATAACTTTTGATTGCCATGTTGGATTTTTGCAAACTTTATACCGTTGGATTCAGTGAAACAAGACCTTTCTGAATATCCAATGTGTTTAACAAATAGTAACCATTAGAATGACTTTGTTTGTAGAAACTTGTTTAAGGCTATTTTGAGTATGGATTTAGTTTAGTAATTTGTTTTAGGGTTAAATAAGTTTGTTTTGGCAAATTTTATGTCTTGTTATGTTTCTGTAAACATGCACTTGCTTGGTAAAGTTTTCAAAATCCCCACTTAGTAAATTCATGCATGCATGCATTCATAATATTTTTGATTGTATATGAATTGTGTGTAATTGGATGCTACAATTTTGTGTAGATTTTGCTAGTGATTGTGACTGTGAAGAGTGCTACTCTCCCCATTACCAAGGCAAGTGATGCTTCATATCTATTGTCCCATTATTTTCACTATACATTAGTGATATTTCTAAGTATAGGATTTGCATGGATTTTTGCTAAGAGTAAACTATGCTATGGGAAAACCTAGTAGAGGAAACCTTAGTGAAAATTACCTAAGTCAAGATTCCTATTACTATCATGCTTAGCTTAGCTAATAGAAAACAAGGGTGGAATATATATTCATGCTATGGAAAATTTCTAAGTTTGAGGACTTGTGTTTTGATGAATAAAACAACTAAGTTAATGAATCACCTGGGTGGAATGGGACTTGCTTGGTGGTTTTTGGTTGAGTGGTTCACAAGGCCCATTTTTATGGTTTACCTTAGTGTATCTCACTTGTGGATGGCCACCCAGGAACAAAGAGATTTGAGATGTCAAATGTTGAGAAGCTTCAAGTGCAACCACTTGGCAATATGGGCTCTGCCATGATCATATAGGTTGCTAGAACTTAGTCTCTTGGACAGTTGGTGGTAGAGGGAATGATAGGTTGGAGCGCGTCCATTTGACTAAGGAAAGGCTTCTGAAAGATCTTGTCTTGGGAAACCAAGTCTTGTGGGGAAAGTGCACCACCTCTGCAGAGTGAAAAATCTAAGTACTTAGCCATGTCCCTGGTAAAGGACAATTTGAGCATCAAGACATGGAAGCTATCAAGAATCTCCTCATCCCAATTTCTAAGTAAAAACTTGTGGGTGAACAAGGGTTAAAAGGATCTTCAGTCTTTGATTGGTAGATGCCCTGAGTAGTTCTTCAGTCTTTGATTGGTAGATGCCTTGGGTGATTTGTGCCAAACAAAAAATTTAGTGTTTTCAAATGATAAGGAAAAAGCTATTTTGAGCAATGCAAGCCTAAGCTCCACCTAGCCAAATGCATATAGTATTATAGTCCACTTTAAATAAGCTAAGGTATCACTTGCCAATACTATTCCAAAGTATTGACCCTCTGTGGCTGTAACTTGTAATGTTGCAGGTTACTCCGATGATGAATAGGAGTCATGAGTCTACACTCAACATGCTTGCCTGTGGCACATGAAGATTAAGACTTATGTTTATTTACTTATTCCATAAACTCTTGTATTAGGCCTTTGGCCCTGAGTTGTAAAAGACTATGTTTTATCTCTGGAATGGATGTAAGAAACGACCTTTGTATCTGTGTACTTCATCTTAAACTGTGGATGCTAGCATTGATCCAGGGACTAGCATTGCAATCACAGGGATCCTTTCCTTTAATAAGGAGGGATCTTACATTACTAGGCACTTCTTTAACTCCTGAAAACTTGCTTCACATGCCTCGGTCCATTGGAACTTCTTCTCTTTCTTCAGCAACTCTGTCATAGGCTTCGCTATCTTGGAAAAGTTTTCAATGAATCTTCGGTAATATCCTGCAAGGCCCAGGAAACTCCTAATATCACCCACATTCTTAGGGGACTCCCATTCTGTTACGGAAGCTACCTTACTTGGGTCCACGGCAACACCTTTAGATGATACAATATGGCCAAGGAATCCCACTTCTTTCAACCATAACTCACATTTGCTAAATTTGGCATACAACTTGTGTTCCCTTAACTTTTCCATAATCAGGCGCAGATGCCGCTCATGTTCCTTCTCGTCCTTGGAGTATATGAGTATGTCATCAATGAATACTACGATAAACTTATCCAAGTACTCCATGAATACCTTGTTCATCATAGTCATGAAGTAGGCTGGGGAATTGGTTAAGCCAAACGACATCACGGTGTACTCATACAATTCGTATCTTGTGGTGAAAGCTGTCTTAGGTACATCCTGTTCTCGGATCTTCAGCTAGAAATATCCTGATCGGAGATCAATCTTAGAGAATACACTACCTCCCTTTAATTGATCGAACAGGTCATTAATATTGGGTAGAGGGTACTTGTTCTTGATTGTCACTTCATTTAACGACCGATAGTCCACGACTAGTCTTTTGGTTTTATCCTTCTTCTCCATGAATAGAATAGGTGCTCCCCAAGATGATGCACTTGGTTGAATGAAGCCTTTGTCCAATTGCTCTCTAAGCTGTTTCTTAAGTTCCTTCAACTCATCCACATCCATCTTGTACGGTCTCTTTGCTATTGGTCCAGTACCTGGCATCAAGTCAATGAGAAACTCGATGTCTCGGTCGGGAGGCATCCCTGGTAATTCTTCCGGAAACACATCTGGGTACTCCTTCACAATTGGCACATCCTCCAAGCTAACCCCCTTAAGAGAATTCACCATACTTCCTTTGAGTGCGAAAGCTGACTTAAAGTGGATTCTTTTCTTATCCGGAGTCGTGAGTGCGATAGTCCTTTTGGCGCAATCTATGACTCCCTCATATTCGGTCATCCAGTTCATGCCCAAAATTATGTCTAAGCCTTGTGATTCCAGAACGACTAGGCTGGTGGGAAAGGTGTGTGCCCCAATCCTTAATTCTAACCCACGGCATCCAGAGTTTGCCACTATTTCTCCTCCAGGAGAACTTACCCTTAGGGGAGTACTAATAGTCTCCGTAGGTATCTTGCCTCTATCCACAAATACCCTTGATATGAATGAATGTGATGCACCGGTATCAAAAAGAACAACTGCAGGGATGGAGTTAAGCTTGAACTTACTAATCACGGAGTCGGGTGCCTCACGAGCATCCTCCACGGAGACATGATTCACTGTGGCTTTGACGAACGGATTCAGCTTCTTCCCCTTTCCATTACCATTGCCATGGCTGTGTCCGTTGCCGTTTCCATTACCATTCCCGTTCTTCATCTTTTCGGGGCAGGTAGTTGCATAATGTCCTGTCTTGTTACACTTGAAGCATGTCACTTCACTGAGATCCTTCCCATTGCCATTTCCATTGCGGTGTTTATGGCCATTGTGGTTATGTCCTCCATGACGATGACCATTGTGGTTGTGGCCATTGTGATTGTGGGGTGGTGGTGACGAAGTGCGTTGCTTCTGATATGGGGCAGAGTTGTGCTTGTGTGAGGTGGACTTTCTCTTTCGGTTCTCTATACTCCTTTGCTTTGCTTCAACTACCACTGCCCTGTCCAGGAGTTCCTGGTAGTTATCAAACTTCAGAGCCACAAGCTGAATAGATATTTCATCATTAAGTCCCCTCAAGAATTCCTCCTGTCTCTTGGCATCAGTGGATACATCATCAGGTGCATAACGTGCCAGCTTGTTGAAAAGGTCCCCATACTCAGAGACAGAGCGGTGCAGCCGTTTCAAGTCGCGGAACTCACGTCTCTTAAGTGACATGACTCCCGCGGCTACGTGATGAGTACGAAAGGTTTTGTTATGGACCATAATTATGGTTTTAGAGTTAGTATTTTGGACTTTAAAGATTATTTTTATAAATATAACATTCTATATGATCATATATAGTTATTCTTATTTAAAAAATAACGTTAAAGAGTTATCTTTATGGTAAAACAAGTTTCTTATTTTAATCAAATAGACAACTAAAGATTTATTATTTAAGAACTCTTAAAACCTTTTGAAATAGCATGGTTAGTATTTTTATAGGAATATATACATTTTAAGTTCTTAAGAGTGGGTTTTTATGTATTCTTTAGTCTTACTATTATTTTAATAAAATTTCATAAATAAATAAGTGTTTTCAAATACTCATTCTAATTTTATTAGGTTAAAGTACAAACTAGTATTTTTCTTCCATTTAGTATTTATTGAGAATCCTACAAATGATTTATACTTATTTTAAGTATTATATTTATTTTTAGGAAATTCCTTGATGGATTTATTACATTAAAATAGTTGTTTTAAGTTTTATTATACTAAGATATATTGTAGTATTTTTCTTACATAAAGTGTTTATTTAGGATCTTAAAAATGATTTTTATTTATTTTTAAGTATTATTCTTCATTTTAGAAAATTCCATGTAGGAATAATTGTCCTAAAATTAATTAAGTTAATTTTATGATTAAAAATGCAAGTTAGTATTTTTATTGAATAGGTCACATTTTCATGAACATTTATAGATATAATTTGTATTTTTAGTATTTTATTTCTTTTCCTAAGGTCAAAATCCCATCACGAATATTTTTGTAATTTAGAATTTATTAATTCAACTTCTTTGACTAAAACCTAGGCATTGCCCATTTGGCTAGCCCGGCCCAACCCAATGGGTCTGGGTCAAACCCACCTAGCCGCCACTGGACTGACCCACCGGCCTAGTGTGCTTTCTCTCTCGCTCAAACTCACCCGCTCATTCCTCTCTCTGGCGACCGAGAGCTGCCTCGTCGTCGTCGCTCGATTCCGGCCCTCTCTGACCTTCCCGGCTATCGCCACGGTGCATGGTGATGAAGTCGATGACGTTGCGTCATTCTATCCTCTTTGATTTGTCACTCGTGGCCCCTACTGGATGTGTCGCCACCTCATTGGCGCCTAGGGTTTGGACCTCGTCGGTGGTTCGACGCTCCGACGACCCTCTGGCGCCGCCCTGGTGCCTTGGCAACGATGTGGTATCGCCCCTCATCGGTAGCTGCCATGGATGCAACTTGGCGTGGGTTGCAGCGCCCCCTAGGTGGGCCCTGTTCGTCTATAGTACCAAAGTTCCCGAGCCAGCGCATGGCAGTACCTAAGTTGCCTAAAATTGCCGTGTTTCGAAATGTTGGGCCGCCAACTACCGAGAGGGGCCATTTCGATGCAAACTCATCTTGCCCCTACCAAATTCAAACATTCCGTGAAACTGCCCCATGAAGTAGACGGTCGGGACCCTCATGTCGGTCATCTGTCCATGACGCGAGCATCAACGCGGCATCCTCTTAGGCTAATCGAGTAACTAAGTGGATTGGATGCGTTAACCAATTTCACAAATCTATTCCCACCTTTCCCCTAGCACCGACAGCATCGGAATCCACCCTCTAGGCAGGACAATCCCTTTGGACATTTGACTTCCGGCGCCAAGTTGCTGCGCCCAGTCGCTGATCCCGAGCTCTAATGGCGCATGCCATAGCCGTCGTTGCGACGCTCTAGCCCGCCTCCGCCGCCGACGAGCCGAGCAGCCCGGAGGATGGTAGATCCTACTACCAAGGAAGAAGTTCTGGCTACAAGCGGGTGAGCTACCCTTCTCTTTGCTATTCGCACTAATTATAATCATGGCTATCGAACCTAAAATTGTTTGTTAGCCTAACGCTGACAAACATATTTTGTCCACAGTTTTCTGTCAAGCGGGATTTCCACGGACCACCCATACCTAGTTACGGTAGTCCTCTTCAGGTACGACTCTAAGTGCAAGTGGTATGGACACCATTGTATCACGATAGAAGAAGCGCCTGCGCAGATCTGCACTATATCTGGTATGGTTGCTGCTCTGCATAATCATGATGAATTATGGCCGAAGCGGACTACAAAGTTTAGCTTCATGGATGAACGTGGCATCATGGTTCTTCTAACGTGTGACAGTCAGCTAATTGGATTGATGAAAAGGTATGCTTTGGCTTGCATGTTTGAGATGAATTGTGATGTACTGGATGTGGAAGCTACTGCAACTGGGAGTAACCCTTCTATTCTTGGACAGGATGGTTGCTCAAACCCAATTAGCTCCTAGTACGCAAAAGTCTCTTGGGGTTCACATGGTTGTGCTAAATTGTAATTTTTGTTTTATTTACTCTGTAGATATTGGGCAGTTATGCAACTGACAGGAAGCGCCACAAAGTTAGAAACATGACTGTCGGGTTAGTCATTTTGCTTCCCAAAGAAATTAAAAACGAGTGGAAAGATGATCCTGGACACGATTCTGGTGCCCATTGTCCCGGTGATGCAGAGTACGTGAAGCTAAGAAAATTGGCACCGAGGAAGAGGAAGAAGGCAGGAAATGAAGAAGCCAGTGGACGTGAAGGCTTGATACCCAGGCTGTGGAAGAAGGTTGCTGGCAATGAAGATGCATAGTAATGTGTTGAACTTGAACCTATATATGTAATTCGGTTAAATTCTGGAGCTCTGTGTGTGGAACTTTGCTGGGCAAAACAATCCACCCACGTTCTCTAAGTAAAATGTACCACGACTTAGGGTTTGGAAACACCCGAGTCAGTAGTTGAATCCGAAATTATGATTGTGCCACTACTATCTGAAAACACACAACACCGGTTCCACGATTGCTGAGGGGCGGGAGGTCTCCAAATACGACAGAATGTAAGTGACACAGAAATAAATTATTTAAGATGCTTTACTCCATGAAGCAGCAACTTATTTCAGCTGCTGCACACAATGATATGGCCACATAAACAGCAATGGCAAGCGATAATGCCCAGATGAGGAGCAAATCGGTAACACTTTCTGACCTAATCTTGAGCCCGTCTATCTCACCGCCTCTCTGCTCCTACATCTGGCGAAGCTCCCGGACATCCAGTAACCGGGTGTACGTGCTTCCACTTTATAAATTGTGGTTGTGCCATTTTCATGTGGCACAATACACGTAGATTACGTTTAAACAAACCACCAATGTCAGAATACCACCATGATCAGACAAAATGAAGTAATGAAGGGTTAAGACAGATTAACGGGCGACCAATTTTTTTCCTCCCAGGACTCCGGGACCTCTAGTTCAGAAAGCTAGGTCAACAAGTACAACTATTACAACTTAAAAAGGCATGGAGCTCAAGCTAAATAGAACTAGTTATCACACATCTCCTTGATCTTCCTAATCTTATCCCGATGCGCATCTTCCTGCGAGAGCAAGGATCAAATCGTCTGCTCCTTACTATTAGCATCTTCTTTGCACAACTTCAATTGTTTCTCTGCATTTTCCCTCATGCACTTGTCAATACTCGTAGTTGTGAACTGCAGGACTTTGGCCTGGTGAAGATCATTCCTTGCTTGAGTCAGTTCTTGCTCTGCTTCATCCTTCAGAGCCAACTCCGCGTCCCTCTCCTTCTCGACTTTGCTAACCTTGTCTTGCACCCTCTTGATATCTCGCTTATGCTTGGTCGTGTCAACTGGTTCCCATAGCTTCATCTCAACACTGTCAAGAAGTGAGCTGAATACGGATTCTTTCAACTCAATAGTCATTTCCCATAGTTTGTCCAGCGTTTTCTTCATCGATTTGGGCCACTCTGGATCTACCCATTTGACAATGCCGCAACTTCCGCCTTGCATCATTGCACGATGTCCTTGACACCGTAGAAACCTCCTGACTGCGTTTCGTCCTTCGAACGATACAAATTTAGCGGGCACATATCCATGTTTACATAGCAGAGGACCGTCTTCATCCGCTAAACCGTGATAGTCGGAGTCATACATCGTTTGGTTGGCCTAACACATCATACGCGCATGAGTAAATAGAGTAGATCTAGCTCAAAAAATAGATAACTGGCCACAGATGATAGAGATAGAGATGAGACGACTCACATAGAAATCACCGTCCCTGTCGTCACGACGCGTTTCCTCGCCGTCTCCCCTTGAACCCATGGCGAGATGGGGGGTGGCTGCCGAAGAGGGGATTGGGATGGAGGCGTTGTCGGGTTGCGGCTACGGCAGGATGGGAGTGAAGTGGGGAAAGTGGCTTCGAGGGGAAGGAAGAGAAGTACGGGAAGGAAGAGAAGTAATGGGGACGTGACACTGGGATATGGCCCACTGAACTCGTGAGTCGTGACACTCGCAACAGGGGAGCACCCGGTGTTGCCAGTTTGTCCAGAGCAAGCATGGCCAATCATGTCGCAGAACAGCCTACACGCGGATCACTCTCACGAAGACCAACCCAATCGTCCAAGCGCCCAGATCAAACGGTATGTAACAATCGTCAGCGAACAACAGCGTGTGTTAGAAGACTTCTAGATCTAACAGCCACCTATTAGGGGGCTAAGGTTAGGGCTCTCCTAAGGTTAGGATCCATATGTGTTTTATGAGAAGAACACACATGCACTGACACTGGTGGATCCATGTGTGGTTTGTGAAAAGAACACACATGCAATGACTCTATCTATGGTTAATGAAAAGAGCCCACATGCAATGACATTGGTGGATCCATGTGTGGTTTGTAAGAAGAACACACATGAAATGACACTTGGTGTGGTTCATGAAAAGAACAGACATGCAACGACACTAGGTGTGGTTCATGGAAACAACACACATCCAATGACACTGGTGGATCCATGTGTGATTTGTGAGAAGAACACACATGCAATGACACTAGGTGTGGTTCATGAAAAGAACACACATCCAATGACACTAGTGGATCCTTATGTGGTTTGTGAGAAGAACAGACATGCAATGACTCTAGATGTGGTTCATGAGAAGAACACACATGCAATGACACCGGTGGATCCATGTGTG
The DNA here is from genome assembly GCA_023614405.1 of Avena insularis. Lineage (NCBI taxonomy): Eukaryota > Viridiplantae > Streptophyta > Magnoliopsida > Poales > Poaceae > Avena > Avena insularis. The sequence continues at coordinate 160,138,857 of CM042690.1, read as the reverse complement.
GTTTATGAGAGGAACAGACATGCAGTGACACTGGGTGTGGTTCATGAAAAGAACAGACATGCAATGACACTGGTGGATCCATATATTGTTTGTGAAAAGAACAGACATGCAATCACACTGGGTGGATCCATGTGTGGTTTGTGAAAAGAACACACATGCAATGACACTGGTGGATCCATGTGTGGTTTATGAGAAGAACACACATCCAATGACATTGGGTGTGGTTCATGAAAAGAACACACATCCAATGACACTGGTGGATCCTTATGTGGTTTGTGAGAAGAACAGACATGCACTGACTCTAGATGTGGTTCATGATAAGAAACACACATGCAATGACACCGGTGGATCCATGTCTGGTTTGTGAGAAGAACACACATTCAATGACATCGGGTGTGGTTCATGAAAAGAACACACATCCAATGACACTGGTGGATCCTTATGTGGTTTGTGAGAAGAACACACATGCAATCACACTAGGTGGATCCATATGTGGTTTATGAGAAGAACACACATGCAATGACACTAGTGATATGTGGTTTGTGAAAAGAACACACATGCAATGACTCTAACTGTGGTTAATGAAAAGACCAGACATGCAATGACACTAGTGGATCCATGTGTGGTTTGTGAGAAGAACACACATGCAATGGCACTGGTTGTGGTTCATGAAAAGAACAAACATGCAATGATACTAGTGGATCCATGTGTGGTTCATGAGAAGAACACAGATGCAATGACACTGGTGGATCCATGTGTGGTCTGTGAGACGAACACACATGCAATAACACTGGGTGTGGTTCATGAAAAGAACACACATCCAATGACACTGGTGGATCCTTATGTGGTTTGTGAGAAGAACAGACATGCAATGACTTTAGATTTGGTTCATGAGAAGAACACACATGCAATGACACTGGTGGATCCATGTGTGGTTTATGAGAGGAACAGACATGCAATGACACTGGGTGTGGTTGATGAAAAGAACAGACATGTAATGACACTAGTGGATCCATATGTGGTTTGTGAAAAGAACACACATGCAATCACACTGGGTGGATCCATGTGTGGTTCATGAAAAAAAAACACATGCAATGACACTGGTGGATCCATGTGGGGTTTGTGAGAAGAACACACATCCAATGACACTGGGTGTGGTTCATGAAAAGAACACACATCCAATGACACTAGTGGATCCTTATGTGGTTTGTTAGAAGAACAGACATGCAATGACTCTAGCTGTGGTTCATGAGAAGAACACACATGCAATGACACTGGTGTATCCTTATGTGGTTTGTGAGAAGAACACACATGCAATGACTCTAGCTGTGGTTTGTGAGAAGAACACACATCCAATGACACGGTGGATCCTTATGTGGTTTGTGAGAGGAACACACATGCAATCACACTAGGTGGATCCATATGTGGTTTATGAGAAGAACACACATGCAATGACACTAGTGATATATTGTTTGTGAAAAGAACACACATGCAATGACTCTAATTGTGGTTTGTGAGAAGAACATACATGCAATGACACTGGGTGTGGTTCATGAGAAGAACACACATCCAATGACACTGGTGGATCCTTATGTGGTTTGTGAGAAGAACACACATGCAATCACACTGGGTGGATCCATATGTGGTTTATGATAAGGGCACACATTCAATGACACTAGTGATATGTGGTTTGTGAAAAGAACACACATGCAATGACTCTAACTGTGGTTAATGAAAAGAGCAGACATGCAATGACACTGGTGGATCCATGTGTGGTTTGTGAGAAGAACACACATGCAATGACACTAGCTGTGATTCATGAAAAGAACAGACATGCAATGATACTGGTGGATCCATGTGTGGTTTGTGAGAAGAACACACATGCAATGACACTGGGTGTGGTTCATGAAAAGAACAGACATCCAATGACACTGGTGGATCCTTATGTGGTTTGTGAGAACAGACATGCAATGACTCTGGCTATGGTTCATGAGAAGAACAGACATGCAATGACACTGGTGTATCCTTATGTGGTTTGTGAGAAGAACACACATGCAATGACTCTAGCTATGGTTAATGAAAAGAGCAGACATGCAATGATACTGGTGGATCAATATGTGGTTTGTGAGAAGAACATACATGCAATGACACTGGTGATATGTGGTTTGTGAAAAGAACACACATGCAATGACTCTAACAGTGGTTAATGAAAAGAGCAGACATGCAAGGATACTGGTGGATCCATGTGTGGTTTGTGAGAAGAACACAGATGCAATGACACTGAGTGTGGTTCATGAAAAGAACACACATCCAATGACACTGGTGGATCCTTATGTGGTTTGTGAGAAGAATAGACATGCAATGACTCTAGATGTGGTTCATGAGAAGAACACACATGCAATGACACTGGTGGATCCATGTGTGGTTTGTGAGAAGACACACATGCAATGACACTGGGTGTGGTTCATGAAAAGAACACACATCCAATGACACTGGTGGATCCTTATGTGGTTTGTGGGAAGAATAGACATGCAATGACTCTGGCTGTGGTTCATGAGAAGAACACACATGCAATGACACTGGTGTATCCTTACGTGGTTTGTGAGAAGAACACACATGCAATGACTCTAGCTGTGGTTAATGAAAAGAGCAAACATGCAATGATACTAGTGGATCCATATGTGGTTTATGAGAAGAACACATATGCAATGACACTGGTGATATGTGGTTTGTGAGAAGAACACACATGCAATGACTCTAGATGTGGTTCATGAGAAGAACGCACATGCAATGACACTGGTGGATGCATGTGTGGTTTATGAGAGGAACACACATGCAATGACACTGGGTGTGGTTCATGAAGAGAACACACGTACAATGACACTGGTGTATCCTTATGTGGTTTGTGAGAAGAACACACATGCAATGACTCTAGGTGTTGTTTTAGAAAAGAACACACATGCAATGACACTAGTGGATCCATGTGTGGTTTGTGAGAATAACACACATCCAATGACACTGGGCGTGGTTCATGAAAAGAACAGGCATCCATATGTTTTTCATGAAAAGAACACACATCCAATGACTCTAGCTGTGGTTCATGACAAGAACATACATCCAATGCCTCTAGCTGTGGTTCATGAAAAGAACACACATCCAGTGACACTAGGTGTGGTTTATCAAAGAAAATACATCCAATCATACTGGTGGATCGTTATCTGGTTTGTGAAAAGAACAGACATGCAATGACTCTGGGTGTGGTTCATGGAAAGAAAACACATCCAGTGACACTGGTGGATCCATGTGTGGTTTGTGGGAAGAACACACATGCAATGACACTAGGTGTGGTTCATGAAAAGATAACACATGCAATGACACTGGTGGATCCATGTGTGGTTTGTGAGAAGAATAGACATGCAATGACTCTGGGTGATCCATATGTGGTTTATGAGAAGAACACACATGTAATAAACTCTAGTGGATCTATCTTGGCATAATTTGATGTATGCCATGATGTATTTCATTGTACAAGACACTCACTTTCGATTTTTATACTAATCAGTTTTGCCCTTGGTTTTTTGATACTACTTAGTTTTGCCCTTGGTTTTTTGATACTACTCAGTTTTGCCCTTGGTTCCCCCTCTCTATTTCATAGAAGCCCAAACCTATGCTCACTTTGTCTGCTATGCCCTGATTGGTTGTCACAGTTGTCACGCGGATCGTGCGCACCAACCGTTGATCCTGTGTGATCCAACGATGATCGTTGCACACGTCGTGCCCTTCACAATACAGCGCGAGACAACACAAACGTCTCCCTCAGCGTGAGACAACACGGACGTCTCCCTTTACAAGAAGGAACGCGATGCCATCCATGGAAAAAGTCGTCCAGTGGTCATGTCATGTTTAATCTAGTCTGCAAAGGCTACTACTGCTACTACAACACATGCACCGGGCAACAGGGTCATCGAGTGCACGGTTGTCGACGGGACGCTGCAATTTATTGCCACTTTATTTTAATAAGACATATCCCATTTTTACGCAGCGCTCTCAATCTCACATCCAACTGGGCCCTACCGCAAGTAACTTCCATGAGTCAAAGGCCCCCCTCGAGTAGATCTAACGTTGCTAGAAATTGGTTCCACGCCACTTGCTTGCAGTGTAATCGAGGTCTGCCATGAGCATGTTTTCAATGCAGCTCTAAAGTGGAGATTGTGGCTGTTTCAAAAAAAAAGGGAACCCAAAAAAAGGTGGAGATCGTGGTAGCCCCCCGCCCCCCGCCCACCACACGTGTCCACTCGAGGACCGCTCGACCTTCTTCTTCCATGTGCTCGTGTCATTTCCCCCCAGTCTGTCTAGTCCCAAGACCCCAATCTGCACCTACCACACGCGCCGAAGCTCCCTCGCTTGCACTACCTCCTTCCCTAGGTGCGCCATGAAGCGTACGCGTGGAGACGAGCCGGAGGTGAAGCCAGTGGAAGGCGCAGCAGCAGATGGCTCAGTCATTGCCAAGTAGGCGGAGGTGGCTTCTCCGGGCACGAACGCCGCTCATCGCTGCGCCGTCGAGGGTGCGAGCTCATCCATCCAGCCAGTAGCCGTCGCCGCCGAGGAGCAGGTGGCCGACAACGTCGTGGTGCCAGCGACAGATCTAGATGGGGGGCAGGCGACAGGCGGAGGCAATCCGGTGCTCTACATGAACGGCCCCATCACCATACAATAAATCTTCAATGCAATCGCGGAGAATGACAAGTTCAAGGAGGAGGTCCCAGATGAGGAGTGTGAGGTACTACATTGCTAGCTTCTCTAGCCGCAGCCGCATATTTCACTATTCATACATAGGATTTGCTCAATCGTGTACATATTCTTTTGCTCTTGAAGTAGGGTAGTATATATATGGTTCGATCGGTCGATTGATGCATCTGCCATCTAGTCACAAAACCCCAATATGTCTAGTCACAAAACCCCAATCTGATCATCTGCCATCTAGTTGAGTTTGCTAGTTGAGTGTTGATTTCGATACACATCATGCCTATAACATTACATTTCTATTCCTTACTGAGCCCAATGATTCATTTTTTCCCCAAAATAGTGTAAGGGCAGCTGATGGTGTCGTTTTCTTAGGGATGGTTAGTGAACCTAAGACAGCAATGCACATAAACAATATAGGTTATGCTGTTGTTATTTTGGTTCTCCGACTCCATCGCTTAAAAAATGAGGCCCTAATTTTTTCCTCATATGGAACATATATATATAATCTTTGTATTGTTTCTGATCTATGAATGCATTGTATGATGCATATGTATATCCCTGAATATTGTTTTGTACAATTACATTTCAATTTTTTATTACGGCCAATGATTCAAATTTTCCCCAAAGAGAGGCAGACACATTGGTGTCAGATTTTTTCAGGGATGAGTTAGCGAACCTGGGGCCATGTACAAGATCAATATAAGCTATGCAATTGTTACTTCGTTCGCTTACACCATCCCTGTAGAAACTTATGACGCCGCAATCTTTATTCTACATTCATAGAACTATGATATTTGAATTATCTATTCCATGCATTCATAGTGTATAAGAATTACATTTTAGTTTGTCACCGAGGCCGATGATTGAAATTTGCCCCAAAAGAGTTCAAGGGGAGACACGTATGATGGTGTCGTGTTTTAGGGATGGATTGGTGAACCCGAGGCAGCAATGCACACAAACAATATAGGTTGTGCTGTTGGTACTTTGGTTCTCCAACTCCATCTCTGAAACAAATTATGAGGCCCTTGATTTATTCTCATATGGAACTACATATATGATCCTTGATTTGTTTCTGATCTTTTAATGATTGGTATGATGCATATGTATACGAATGGTTTTGATCATAAATATTTTTAACATGTACCTGAAGATTAATTGTTTAGTTTTTATTTATAATTAGAATATTTAGGCTTGATTTTGTACCTGACTATGTATATCCCTGAATATTGTTTTGTATGATTACATTTCAATTTCTTATTATGGCCAATGATTCAAATTTTCCCCAAAGAGAGGCAGACACATTGGTGTCGATTTTTTTCAGGATGAGTTAGCTTAACCTGGGGCCATGTACAAGATCAATATAAGCTGTGCAATTGTTACTTGGTTCGCTTACACCATCCCTGTAGAAACTTATGAGGCCGCAATCTTTATTCTACATTCATAGAACTATGATATTTGAATTATCTATTCCATGCATTCATAGTGTATAAGAATTACATTTTAGTTTGTCACCGAGGCCGATGATTGAAATTTGCCCCAAAAGAGTTCAAGGGGAGACACGTATGATGGTGTCGTGTTTTAGGGATGGATTGGTGAACCTGAGGCAGCAATGCACACAAACAATATAGGTTGTGCTGTTGGTACTTTGGTTCTCCAACTCCATCTCTGAAACAAATTATGAGGCCCTTGATTTATTCTCATATGGAACTACATATATGATCCTTGATTTGTTTCTGATCTTTAATGATTGGTATGATGCATATGTATACGAATGGTTTTGATCATAAATATTTTAACATGTACCAAGATTAATTGTTTAGTTTTTATTTATAATTAGAATATTTAGGCTTGATTTTGTACCTGACTATGTATATCCCTGAATATTGTTTTGTATGATTACATTTCAATTTCTTATTATGGCCAATGATTCAAATTTTCCCCAAAGAGAGGCAGACACATTGGTGTCAGATTTTTTTAGGGATGAGTTAGCGAACCTGGGGCCATGTACAAGATCAATATAAGCTGTGCAATTGTTACTTGGTTCGCTTACACCATCCCTGTAGAAACTTATGAGGCCGCAATCTTTATTCTACATTCATAGAACTATGATATTTGAATTATCTATTCCATGCATTCATAATGTATAAGAATTACATTTTAGTTTGTCACCGAGGCCGATGATTGAAATTTGCCCCAAAAGAGTTCAAGGGGAGACACGTATGATGGTGTCGTGTTTTAGGGATGGATTGGTGAACCCGAGGCAGCAATGCACACAAACAATATAGGTTGTGCTGTTGGTACTTTGGTTCTCCAACTCCATCTCTGAAACAAATTATGAGGCCCTTGATTTATTCTCATATGGAACTACATATATGATCCTTGATTTGTTTCTGATCTTTTAATAATTGGTATGATGCATATGTATATGAATGGTTTTGATCATAAGTATTTTTAACATGTACCTGAAGATTAATTGTTTGGTTTTTTATTTATAATTACAATATTTAGGCTTGTTTTTGTACCTGACTATGTATATCCCTGAATATTGTTTTGTATGATTACATTTCAATTTATTATTGTGGCCAATGATTCAAATTTGTCCCAAAAGAGAGGCAGACACATTGGTGTCAGATTTTTTCAGGGATGAGTTAGTGAACCTAGGGTGATGTACAAGAACAATATAGGTTGTGCAATTGTTACTTGGTTCACTCACGCCGTCCCTGAAGAAACTTATGAGGCCACAATCTTTATTCTACATACACTCCGATGCAATTATTTGTCATTGTGTTGAGATGAAATGATATATGAACCGATCAAACTATTGTTGAGATGCTTTATATTTGATATCCACGGATATATTGTCTTACATATACATGTTGTCAATTCTTGAGTTGTAACACAATTCAATCATATGTATGAGTTCTAAGTTATGTTCTTAAAAATCAACAGAAGGATGATGATGAAGTGGACGATAGCAAGGTATCCAGGGACAACAAGAGCCGCTACGTGCTGAGGCGGTTATGGTGTGGGCTAATCCGTTTCCACCGTAGGGGGAGACTGTTTTGCCCATTCTATGGCAGAGCAATCAATGTGGACCCCAACAACATGATCCAGCACGCGGTGGATGTTGGCAAAGGCGGAGGAAGAAGGCATAGGCCGATTACCTTGGCACGGCACGCAGCCTTCGACAAATTCCTCCGGGAGTACGTCAGGACTGGGCTGTATCCCATCGACTAGGCTGTCCCTACCTCCTGCTGATATGCCCCTGCCCTGCTAGGCGTCTCCGTGTCCCGGCCTCCTGCTTCCGCCCCCTGCTTTTATTTTGTTTTAGTTAATTATTACCTGTGTGTGGCATGTAAGACAATATATCCGTGGTGTCTCTGGTGAACCTTCTATATTAATCTACTCCTTTATATGTAGTGCCTTAAAATTTCTAGTGTTCAGTTATATTACTGATCATGCTCATGCACACTACAAAATATTTCTAGTGCTCGATTATATTATAATGGTCAAGGAATACATCAACAAGTTAAATTGGTCGAAATTTTGTATTGAAGTAACTAAATGATCTCACATCGGCGATGGATGTTGGCAGAAGCCGAAGGCATCAGCCGAAGATGTTGGAGCGACACGCAGTCTTCAGCAAATTCCTTACAGGTTCAACAACGGGTTACCGCCGCCCAGCCCTGAATTCGCTTACAGGTCCAACATGGCAGAACTTGAGCTACCACAGAGACCACGACAGAGGTGGCAGAATTGGTGCGTGTGCAACCACGGCGACGGCGAGCTCGGACTCAGGATGGGGAGGACAAAAACAGAACCGAGCATGGTCGACATGGTGACAGATCTCACCGGGAACCAATTCTTGTCCCCACAACGTGCCATGGGTGCGTCCATGGTGTGGGAGAGCTCCGACTCAGGATGGGGAGGAGAGCAGGGCCGAGCAGGTTCATCATGTCCCAGCTCTGCACCATGGCCATGACCACAGATTACCGCTCCGTGGAAGAAGAAGACGCGTAATGGATGCATGTGCCAACTCTACAAGCCTACAAGGAGGAGAGCTGGGCCGAGCAGGTTCGTCCACGTCCCAGCTCTGCGCCATGGCTGCGACGCCCCACAGATTGCCGCCCCGGGAAGAAGAAGACGCATAATGGATGCAGGCGCCAATGCTGCAAGCCTAATTGACACCTAAGCGACGGGAGCGACATAACGGCGAGAACTGACAGGGGATCCAACTTGACGGCCGTTAGCCTGATATTTTGTATTGAAACATAAAGTTGAATTCGTGCCGAAAAAGACCCTTTGAGTATTTGGCACACCAACTGTAGTCATCGCGGCTAATTTCAGGGAACTTGGGTACCGCGTTGCCTGGGCGACCCAACTTTCGGGTCGCAAAATGATATTCTCCCCTAGGTGCTCCCCGTGACGTCGTGCTTTGCCACCAGCCAACCTCTGCTTCCTCTTCTAGTATCTAGTGAGGACCCGAGTAAGTTCCTCTTCTTCTCCCTCTTTGTTCTCTCTCTTTGCTTCTCTCTTTACACTCTATGTGCTTGCAGTGAAGAACTAGGGTTCATCCCTAGTTGTCGTGTTAATCAAAGATAATGAAAATTGCTTCATGCATATTCCCCCTTTAGCTAAGCTATGTAAAATCATTTTCTATGATGAGTTTGGATTTGATAACTGTGGCTCCTAGCAAGTGAAATATTGTCTAAATTCCACTTACTGTCACTGACGAGGGTTTAACTCATCAATGCCCATTATTATGGACTTGGGTTTTGGAGAAGGAGGGAGCGCTAGAGGCATCAGTCTGCATGAAACAAGCACATAGGGATGCAAGATTTATCCAGGTTCAGGCCTCGTAGAGGTCCCTACTCCTGCTTGTCTGCTCTTAGAATTATTGAAGGAATCGAAGATTACAGGGGTGCGTAGATGCAATCTGGCGATGGTGGTGAAAACTAGGGTTGCGATTGTCCTCCTCGCCGCCCCCTCATATCCTTTATATACATAGGCTAGGTATCGGGTAGTAGGTCGAGTCGGTTACAGATTTGGGTTCGTCCCTTTGAACTTTCTATCTTAAGCTTCTTCTTGCGTTGCAAGCAAGCGGAGAGTCCGTGGGTCACTCGAATTTTTCATTGGACCTTGGCAACACCATGGGCTTCTGTCGTATCTGGACCGTATATGCTGAACTCGAGTACCTGCAGGGTATACCCATGTTAGTAGCCCCCGAGTGTCCAGTGGAATCATAGATTTGACTGGAGACTTTATGAAGTTTTTCGAGTGCCTGACTGAGTATCTTTTCGAGTGTTCTGTTTGTGTCATAGGGATTGTCGATATACGTGCCTGATTTATCCGATGTATCGATATCAGTTAACTGACATAGGTCAAAACAACGCAATCTACTCAAACTCGAGTCCTCGGACCCGAATTCAGAAAAATCCTGGCGTAATTCAACTCAGGCCGTGGAGGTCTTACAGGAGTCGAATTCCTGTATATAAGTGTGAGCACTCGATGCGTCCGTCAAGGCATGTTCATCGTACCTGTAGGTACGGATATATTTATGGTAGTGCGTAGTAGATGCGTTGCTAGGCCTTATTCAGGTCTTATCTTCACGCTGTAAGCGCGGCATCTAAATTTTTGTCATTGTGGAGATGATTCGGGTGACCCAGGAGACGTAATCTCTTTGTAGGGAAAATATGAGGCGGAGTCGCCATAGCATTTGAGTGCAGATGTTATCGACACACAGTACGATGCACAAATAATCATAGGGTGCGCGACCAGTGTTCCCTATGGGAGTAGCCCCCGAGTGCCTATTCGAGTCATAGACTCGAGTGGGGACTAAAAACACTTTGCGACTGCTATCGTCTTTTGTTGCTTGTTGCAGTCGAATGTGCTTCCATCGCTCCCTATGGGAGTAACCCGTAGTTCACAATCAAATCGTTGACTCGAGTGAAGGGTTTCCGTGAAGCTTGTATACCTGCATAAAAGTTCTTTCGGGTGCTCGTCCAACGCTCTTGTTAGGAGTAGCCCCGGAGTGCTTGGTTGAGTCGAAGACGCGAGCAAGAACTAAAGTAGTCAAAGTCTTCTTCTGCTGGAATCGATGACGTCAGTGCTAACGATTTTATGACCTCGGTTGCCCACGTGAGCAGCTTTGACGGGACGTGACGAGAGGTGGGTCCCACTTTCTGACTTTGATTTGACTAGGCATGCGTAATATTCTGGTTTAACTGCGTCTCCTCAATTTCCGCGTGTAATGGGAGTAGTGGAGGACGGTTCGTGGTTCAGCTTCGCCACATGTCGATGGCGATGTGCGCCATGCATCCAGTAGGGTTTCTGCTGGCCGTTGGGATGGCATCCGCAAGGAGGTTAAGTAGCAGCGTAGCTGCGGTAATTTTCCCCATCTCTTCTTCTTGCTCGTGTTTCCTTTGCCATTGCTGCTTTCTCTGCTCCCTTGTGCTCATCCCCTCTATAGCACTGGACCAACTACGTGTATTTCCCAGCTATTTTCTGCGCTCTCACTATCGTCGAAAGATAGGCAAGAAGAAAGGAGGCGCCGCCGCTAGATCCGCGGCCACCATTGCCATTGCCAAGAAGAAGGGATGCACCACCGTCGTGGGTACTAGCGCTGCTGCTGGTAGGAAGAAGAAAGGGGCGGGTACCCGCGTCACCAACGGCTCCTGGCGTGCCTCTATCATCAACTCCTCCGAGCTGCATCTTCTTCGTCAAGATGGAGTTCTTCCATCCGCTGAAGATGACTCGCGAGTGCCTGGTGATGAGGTAATACCTCGTCCTCCTCCCGGTTTCCAAGTGATGTTCCTTGCGTTCGTCATTCGAGGTCTCTCTCTTCCCCTGCAGCCTTTTGTCAGGGGTCTTCTTTGTTTCTATGGGCTCTAGACGCACCAGTTGTCCCCGAATTCCATTCTCCACATCTCTTGCTTCATCACACTTTGCGAGTGCTGGCTCGGAATCGAGCCACACTTTGGTCTCTTCAAGATGCTGTTTAAGCTCAGACGGCAGTCGGCTTCTGGTTTGGTAGTCTACGACGTAGGAGGCTGCGGAATCCACGTCGACTCATCCACCATATACTTCAACATCAAGCTCACCACGTCCGTCTAAGGGTGGAGAGACAAGTGGTTCTACATCCGCGACCAGAAGGCCGACGGAGAGCACTACGGACTCGCGCCCTTCAACCCCGTGGCGGCTTGTAAGAGGAGGCATTCCTGGAAGAACGTCGTGATGCCTGGCGAGTCCGAGGAAACGGAGATGTCAGATTGCAGGTTGCGACCTTGAAGGCCGCATAGGCAAAGAAGAGGGTGGCGCTGCTCTCAGTCGCACGTGGTTACGCCACTGCATCCAGCTTCTGTAGGCTAGAGTCCATCCAATGTACCGCTGGGTCGGTGCTAGCGATGCCACTCACATATCTGCGGATGGCATTTCCGCGGGTGAGGTAGATAGGAGGTTGCGACTGGTGACCAAGTACACCGCCAAGGAGGATCTCCTAGACGAACCAGTCGTGCTCCCTTTCGATGCCAGCAACCCTCCTCCTGAGGTAGAACTATACTATGAAGTAGTTTTCTTTGTTGATTGCCACCAAGTACTTGATATATAATGATGTATCTTCTGATTGCAGGACTGGAGCGTGGCTGCCAGTTTGCCTCCTCAACTCGAAGGGACTATTCCTCGTGAAGCGGAGGAAGAGGACAAGTCGGACTCGACCGTCCCAATTGAAGAATATGAGGGAGCCCCCGAGTCCAGCGGCCACAGCACTCGCAAGCGGTCCCGCAGCAAGGATTCTGATGCTTCTTCACCGACAACGCCGAAAGGTCCTTCTGCTGCTGCAGAGGAGACGATTCCCACCGTACCTGTGCACGCCATGGCTCCTCTTGCTCAGAAGAAGCTGCGACTGCCGAAGGAGTCGTCTGATGACTCTTTTGACCTCGACAAATTCAACTGGTAAGCTTTTAATGTCCGCAAGTTTGTCTTTGCCTTCTTCGAGGTTGCTTTTTCTGAAGTGGTGCTGAGCATGTTTTGCAGTCAAGCGGTGTCGTCGTCTTCTGACAACGTCCAATTTGTGAAAGAGTCCGGAGTCGTAGACTCCGAGGCTAAAGAGGTGGACGAACGGTCTCCTTCTCCTCCGGTGGCGGCCCACTCCGGTGCAAATTCTTCGAGTTCTCCACATGCTGGGGAGCACCAGATGGTTGCCTGGACGACTACGCGACAGTCATCTTTGGAGTCCCTGGAGGAATATGTGAGTGTCTTTTTTCTGTTTGGCAGTCGAATTTGTACTTTGGGTTGCCGCTGAGTCTTCGTTTCCCTTGGTGTAGCTCATTGTTAACGGTTGCCGCTTTGCGAGCAAGTCCTTGCCATGGGTCGACAGCATGCTCTGCTGGACAATCGCCACCACGCTGTCGAAGGTTAATTTTAGCTTTATCTTTGTCTTCATGGAAATTTGTCAACTTGATTGGTGATACATCCTTTGCTTTATGTAGATGAACATAATGAACTTCTCCGTCGCGTTACGTCCCTCTAGAAGGGGCTTGTCACAGCGGAGATAGGGTGTGCTGAGGCGGTCGCGGCTCTAAAAAAGTCGCAGAAACGCGAGGAAGAGCTGCGCTCTTCCAATGCTGAAAGGGAGAAGTTGTTCGAAGAACAACTTTTTCGATTGCCAAGGCTCTCTCAGGTAATTTTCGGTTTGATTTGCATTGCTCCTTGTTTTACGTCACGTTGTTGTGCTGATACCCTATGTATGCAGACGCTGCCGGTCTGAGATTTGACGCCTAGTCTCTGTGTCGCGCGGATGCTTTGGCAGGCGCCGTTGCTGTAGTCGAGGACTGCAGTGTTTCCCTTCACGAGACATTGGGGAAGGCCAAGGGTGTGCTCAGTCGCCTCCGTGAGGAGATGACTCCCAAGGCCAGGTTAATCGACGATCTTGATGACTTGGTGGAATCCTTCGCTGGAGGTATTCCCATGGAATTCAGGAACTCCCAGTGGTCTGTCGGTGCCACCATGGCACTCACGATGGTGCAAGCGCATGGCATGGAGTTGGATCCTGCCACGATCTCCGAGGCGATGCCTGTCGACGCTGGAGGCCAGCAGGTAGTGTTTGATCCCTTCGCTAGTAGCTATGGTAAATACGGTCCTCAGCTTATCGAGACCGGGGCTACCGGGCTGCGGTACCAAAGTTGGCGGGCGAGTGCACCGCGGTACCTAAGTTGCCTAAAATTACCGCGTTTTGAAAAGTTGGGCCGCCAACTACCGAGAGGGGCCATTTCGATGCAAACTCGTCTCACCCCTACCAAATCCAAACATGCCATGAAACTGCCCCGTGAAGTAGATGGTCGGGACCCTCATGTCAGTAATATTTCCGTGACGCGAGCGCCAACACGGCAACCACGTAGGTGAAATGAGATACTAAAGGAGCATGGTGCATTGACCAAATTCACAAATCCACTCCCTCCCTCCTTTCACATGAACCCTAGCACCGGCGGCGTCGAAATCCCCTCTCCAACCAGAATGATCTCTTCGGGTATTTGACTTCCGGCACCAAGTTGCTGCGCCTACTCGCTGCTACCGAGCTCTAATGCCGAATGTCGTGCCAGCCGTTGCGACGATCTAGCCCACCTCTACCGCCGACGAGCTGAGCAGCACGAAGGATGACAGATCCATTTGCCGAGGAAGAAGTACTTCTGGCTAATTTCGGGTGAGCTACTCTTCTCTTTGCTATTCGCACTACGTATAACTGCTAGCTGGCTATTGGCATTACCGAGATATATCGAACATAGAATTGTTTGCTAGCACGACGCTGACAAACAATTCTTATCTTTTGTCTCCAATTTCCTGTCAACTAGGATCTCCGCTGAACCCAAATACATGGTTCCGGTGGCCATCTACGGCTACCTCATTAAGTTAGCACATGGGAAGAGCACGTGGAAACAAGCTCAGAATCTGAAGATGGAAGTAGCGCTTGTGCAGTTATGCATTGTCCCTGGTTTGGTTGTTGCTGTGCATGAACTTGCTGAAATGAGGCCAGAGTAGACGGCACGGTTCAGCATCGTTGATGAACGAGGCTTCAAGGTTCCTATAGCGTGTGACAGTCAGCTAATTGGGTTGATGAAACAACATGTTAGGCTTCGCGTGGTTATGCTGGTGTGTAACATAGAGGATGAGGAAGCTCCTGCTACTAGGAGTCGCCCAGCTATTATTGGACAGGGAGGTCTAACTCGAACCCCTGCTGTTGTTGAGCAAAATGTGGTTCCTCGTCCGCGACATGCTTCTCGCTGCAACCTCCTCGTAGGAGTCCCCGTATTGCCGTTGTGGAAAACTCTGCTCTAGAATCTGCTGGTACTGGTCATCCCCGTCCCCGTGCCCGTGTTGCTGCGGCTGCTGCTCACCCAATCCATGCCGCTGTTGAGCAAACTAAGGCGTCCAGAGGCTGCCCCGCTGTTGTTGCCAAGACCGCCGCCTTGTGTGCTCCTCCTCCTCGAAACCATCCTCAAGTTGTGCGAACCCGTGCTTTGGAATCTGCTGGTACTGGTCGTCCTCGTGTTGTTGTTGATCTGGATGCTGTTGACCCAATCCCTGCCGTTATTGAGCAAACTAAGGCTTCCGGAGGCCGCCCCATTGTTGTTGCAAAGACCGATGCCTTGTCTCCTCCTCGAACTCATGCTCGGGTTCAGCGAGCTGCTGGTCTGAAGCCAGCTCATGGTCTGGACTCTGCTAGCACTCGAAACACTGCTATTGTGGGAACTGCTCCTGATCGTCGAGGTGGCATGGCAGCAGCTGATCCTATTGTGGCTGCCGTTAGAAGGGGCCCTGCCTGTCCACCATGTAATGTAGCTCCTGCTGCTAAGGGCCCTCGCCTTGCTCCTGGTCCTGGTACTTCCACCGAGGTTGATCCAGCTAACGATGACGCTGGTGATGGCGGCGGTGGCATTGGGGCTAGGTCTGATGGTGCCGCTCCATCTCTCGAACCTCTCGGAGGTTTCTATCCTGAAGAACCTGATGATGGCAAAGTAATCGTTTGTATCGGTGTCGCGGATTATACTGCAAAATTAGATGATGGCACCGAAAAATTCTATGACGAGTTTGATGTAATCCTTGGCAGATACGACCCTAAAGTGGTAGAGTTATCTGACCTGATGGCATCGTTACGTGCGAAGGTGCTGTGGGGGTCCTCCCAGGAAGCACATTTGTTATATTATGGTTACAGGAGCAAAAAGGCTATCGAAGTGAAAGATACCAGGGATTTAGTCGCACTGTTTACAAGGAAACATTATAGAGGTGAAGTTTACTTCCACTTGGTAGTGCTCACGGTTGGAGAGGAATTGGAACTCGACAATAGAGATGATGGACTTTTAGAAGGCATGCGTGACCTGATCCATGGCATCACTGGGGCTGGTGTGACTGAGGGTAGCTTCGAACAGAGGAGAGTCTTACAGAGGAGCGTCATAAAGAGGAGCAGGAAGAGCATCCCCAAAAAGGGCACCCCGAAGAAGAACGTCACCAAGGAGACCACGCCAGAGAAGAGGACGCCCAAGAGTCGCACGACAAAAGGCACCATGCCACAGAGTATACCCCTGAGATCCAATCAAAATGCCACACCAAACGGTAGCAGCAAAAATGCTAAGAGGGCTAGCACGGTGGTGATCACTCACAGGAGTGGTAGAAAAGAGGCAAAGATGGCCACCACGGAGGCTACCACACCCAGTGGGAGCAGAAAAAATACTAATTTGGAGCGGAACATGCCGCTGTCAGGGAATTATGCCAACACGAAGGAGAACACGCCCAATAGTAGCAGCAAAAGGGCTAATTTGGAGCAGAACACGCCGCTGAGGTCAGGCAATAATGCTAGCACGAAGGAGAAGACGCCCAATAGTAGTAGCAAAAGGGCTAATTTGGAGCGGAACATGCCGCTGGGGTCAGGCAATAATGCCAGCATGAAGGAGAACACGCCCAATAGTAGCAGCAAAAAGGCTAATTCAAAGAAGAACACGCCGTAGAGGTTAGGAAATAATGCCAGCACCCTGGAGCCAACACCCGTGAGGGGAGGCAATAAGGAGATCACACCCAAGAGCGACAACAAAAAGCCTAGTTCGATGGTGAATGGAACGCGGATGTCAAGCCCTACTAATACCATCAGGAAAGATTACATCAAGAAGGAGGATGTACACAGGAAGAGCAAGAGGGTTCTGTACACTCAAGATAAAATTGATTTTGACTGATGTTTGTCCACTGAAGTACCTGGGATGCGTGCAACCGTAAGACCACCCCATGTGGTTGCAGCAGAACCAACCGAGTGTCTTGGAGAAAACAGAGTTGCCGGTGAGGTGGACTGGGGCAATGTTCCTGTCCATCCGGGTGGAGACGATGGTGCAACCCCACCCATGGGAGTCAATATGATGTGTGCAGTACTAGGCATTAGAGACGATGGTGAAGATTCTGAATCAGATGAAGAAGAAGGCACTATAGAGGATCAAGAATCTGGTGATGATGAAATAGACGAGGAACTTAACGACGAAGCTAGTATTCCAGTCGATGATTTGGGTGTTGAAGTAGAAGAAATGAAACATGACCACGAGTATCCTATAATTCCGGTCGGCACCGAGTTCAGGAGCATGCATGAGTTCAGGATGTCATTCCGGCATTTTTGTATCAAGGGGGAGTTCGACGTTTATCGACTGAAGAACTCCGTTGAGAGGTATGAGGCCATTTGCAAGTTAAAGTGGATGAATGGACGGGCCGATGTACATTGTCCATGGAGGATCACAGCAAGAGCCTTGCCTGTGTCGACTGCAATTAGGGTATTGGGGCAATGAATGCAGCAAACCATTAGAACTCTCTCTCTCTCTCTCTTCACTCTATAACTACAATTGATGTGCGATATCTTTCTGGCAACTAGTCGACTCCGCTTATCTTTTAAATGAATCTATGTTGCAGGTGAACAAAATGGGCCCTCCACACATGTGTCCGACAGGAAGCAAACTAAAATCCTCAATGGATGATATGGAAGGGGTGGCTATGCAATCTATGTCCATACTAAAGGATAACCCTAAGGAGACCGCGAAGAATATTCAGACTAGCCTCGGTTCTAAATACAACATTGTCCTTCCATATTACATGGTTTGGAAAGGTAAAGAGAAAGCTCTAGGGGTCTTGCACGGGGATTGGACCAATAGCTTCAGGATGCTGTACAACTTCAAGGCGGAGGTACAAGCTAGGTGTCCGGGGAGTGTTGTGGAGATTGACACCGAATAAGAAGGTGGTAAAATATATTTCAAAAGATTTTTCATGGCGCTTAAACCTTGCATCCAGGGATTCAAGGACGGTTGTAGGCCGTATCTGAGTGTAGACAACACTATCCTAACTGGCAAATGGAAAGGTTGTCTGCCATCTGCCACATCACTTGATGGTCACAACTGGATGTTCCCAGTGGCATTCGGGCTGTTTGAAATAGAAACGGAGGAAAACTAGGTCTGGTTTATGAGGCAGCTCAGGAGATCAATAGGCCACATGGATCCATTGGCTATATCCAGGGATGCATGCAAAGGGCTGACGAATGCAGTGAAGGAGGTGTTCCCGCGAGCTGAAGGTAGAGAATGCCATGCCCATATGATGCTCAACTTGTACTCACACTATGCAGGTAGCGTATTTCGTTACATGTTTCCTGCTGCTAGAGTTTACAAACCTAGTAGCAGCTATTATTTCATGAGCAAGATTTTTGCCGAAGCCCCTGAACTTCCAGAGTACTTAGCCATCCATCATTCACAGCTATGGAAGAGGAGTCAATTCAACCCTGACATCAAAGTTGATTACATAAATAGCAACCGTGCAGAATGCCTGAATAACTGGGTGAAGGACATAAAAGTGCATCCTGTTCATATCTTGATGGACAACATACGTGGTATGATCATGAAGCTGTTAAATATAAGGAGAGAGATCGGTAGGATAATTAAGGCACATATGCTATCGCCAGTTGTACAACAACTGCACAGGAGAAGCCGAGGACTTGCTCATCTTAAGGTTCTCCCGTCAACCAGCAGAAGCTGTGAGGTGGTCAATATGTCCAAGAGTGGCAAAAGGGATGTTGTGAACATCTAGCTGCGAGAATGCACCTGCTTAGAGTGGCAGCATACCGGGAAACCTTGCGACCATGCCTTGGCCTTCTTGGTGAAGAAAAGAACTCTACCACATTTGGATCAGTATTTGTCAGACTACTACTCTATGGAAAAGTTTAGAGCTTATGCCAGCTGGATCCACGAGCCATGTATGCACCCATCTCAGTGGCCTCAAGTCCAACTATCTTTCGAGCTTTGCCAGCCAGTTACAAAAAGGGGCAGAGGAAGACCCCAGGTGAATAGGTTTAAGAATTTTCTCGAGAAGAAGGGTTCGGATTTATGTGCTACAAAGAAGGGCAAAAACAGATGCAAGACCTGCCATCTTATAGGCCATAGAGAAGCTGGATGTCCCCTTAATGCTCCCAAACCTAGGTATGAGATGGTACATTCACACAAAAAATTGTTTATAGTCTATAGATATAAGGTAGTAATCCATGTACTATTTTTTTATAGGAAGCGCAAGGTAAGAAACAAGACAACCGACTCAGTGATTTTGCTGCGGGAAGAAAACCAAAACGAGTGGAGTGATGATGCCGGACAAGATTCTAGTGCTGATTGTCCTGACTTCCCTCGGCCCGGAGATGCAGGGTACGTGAAGGTAAGAAAATTGGCACCCAGGAAGAGGAAGAAGGCATGATATGAAGAAGCCAGTGGACATGAAGGAAAGAGGAAGAAAGTTGGCACCCAAGCAGAGAAAGAGGGCTAGCAGTGTAGTAGCCTAATGATGTATTGAACTTGAACCTATATATGTAGTTCGGTTAAACTCGAGTCAGTAAGTGGAACTTGTCGGGCGAAACAATCTGCCTCCCGTACTCGGAGTAAAATGTATCGCGACTTTAGGATTTGATACGGGCGAGGCCACTAGTTGAATCCAAAACTGTGACTGTGCCACTACTATGTGAACAATTGCGATAGCTGAGTGCTTAAATCCTCTCCAAAATCGATGGGTGTTCGTGGCACAGACATGATTTATTTATAGGCGCTTAATAAATCCCTGATGTTGGCATTACACTTATGATAAGTTTCTGGGCTGGAAAACAATTTCTTAAGCTGGCTGCTACACTCCACGAAGCAGCAACTTATTTCAGCTGCTGGACAACGACATGGCAACATAAACTGCAAATGCAACAGATAATACCTAGATAATGAGGAAATTGTGTCCACTATCTGGCCTAATCTTGAGCCCGTCTGTCTCACCACCTCCCTGCCCCTGCCTCCCCTACACCTGGCGAAGCTCCCGGATCTCTCGCTCCATCGCACGAATCTCCTCTTTCTTGTCCCACACAGCATCACGAAGATCCTGAACAAGCTCTCCGTGAAAACCTGTCAGTGGCTTTTCGATCCACACAAACTTGTCACAGCTAGTCCCCCTTCCTTCCTGCGTAGTAGATCGAAGGAAACAAAAAAAAAGAATTACATTACGCTTTCCGGATCTGGGTTACCATTGTACCTACAGTAGGAACTTACTGCTCGATCTCGCAGCTGCTGAATTTTCCGCAGATTTTCGCCGGTCCACAATCCATCTCGGCATCTTCTCACCGCACAAACACAGCATATCGGGTAGTAATCGAGGACGCCCGACACCGATGGGGGCACCGCCGACGGCATTGAGCCGACCCTGATTCCACCCGAGACGAACTGCACGAGCTGCGAGCTATGAGCGAGGGGAGCGAGGGCAGAGGAAAGAGGACCTTTGGATGTCAGGGTAGTGGTGAAGCGTGACTTATCCCTACTTAATAACTCAGGCAGAATCCTACCGTCCACATTCGACTGACAGGTGGGGGACCTAGCGTGTGGACTTGTCAAAAAAACCTCGCGCCTTCGTGGTTCAAAATCCCTCTCGCGCGCATTGGACGGAATTTTTTGGTACCTTGCCTGCGTACATATCACTGGGAGGCCTTCCTCAGGAACCAGACACGTCTGGCCCGCAATCTTACTCCCTCCTAGGAACTTGTCATGGCTCGCGCCGGCAGATCCATCTGCTCCACCACTTCCGGTAGGGCTCGCCGCGGCAGATCCACCCCAAGATCCTACTGTCGCAGTATCAAATGGCCATGGTTTTTTGAGAGGAGCGACGATGCTAAATGTATGACTCGGCCCCTCCTACCTGTAGAAGGACTGATGCGCGCCGAGCTCGGCGAGTCGCCAGCGACGACACTCGGTCCACGCCAACCCCGTCACCTTCGTCATTGTCGATTCCGATGTGGAGGACGACGGGGACGAAGCTGTGCAGAACGCCATTGTTACCTCCTTGGCAAAGGGCAAGCCACGGGCGGGAGTGGATGTCGCCGGGAAGGGCACGGCGGTGTCACCTCTCAAGGTGGACTCCGATGACAGCGGTGTGATGTGGGTTTAGATGTTGTTTAGGATGGTTGCAATTTCGGTTGTGTTTAATGCGAGTACAATTATTGTAATGGGTTTGTCGAGCTATTGAGAAATATGTGCAATAGCAGCGTGTGAGTGCTTCCACTTTAGAAATTGTGTCTGTGCCATTTGCATGTTGCATTATCAACGTAGATTACTTGTAAACAATCCAACGAAAATCATCAAATTACAACCATCGGACAGGGAGTGGCAGGACGGAAGAGAAGTTGGGACAGTGGCTTCGAGGGGAAGGAAAAGGAGGGGGCGTGACACTGGCAGGTGGGCCTTCGGAACACGTGACACTGACATGCGGGAGCGTGAGCACACGGTATTGCCAGACTGTCCAGAGCAAGCGGACTTTGCAACGTGACAACAACAAGCTGATTGGACCAATATAATAACTCATCGAAGTATTAAGGAGTACTGAAAACTACAACTAGGGTACGTTCGCACAACACGTATGCTCTAAGCACCCGAGAAGCATCGCTTAAGTCTAATAGTAACAACATCACAAGTACTACATTTCCCTATCGGTCTTCTCGATACAAATGTAGAAATGCATCTGCCTGTTCGGTCTAGCACCGACAAGGTACTGAGATGGCACGCATAGGATCGACCTTAGGTCCACATACTCCACCTCCCGTGGCGTCAGGCAGCTCGGCGCCTCGGCTAGCACAAGAATGCTATCCGACGACGGCGACTGGGCGTTCACCCACATGCGCACCATGTATACGGGCCACCACAGCTGATTACTCCTTTTTTTCTTCCAAAACTATCATTGCGCATTGGAGTCAAAGCAGCCTCACTAGTGTCACCGATGCTTCTACATCCTAAGTTCAAGTGCCTATCAAAGAGAAGAGGGCTGACGCATAATCAAATGAACTGGATTATGACAAGCGGAATTGGCACTTTCTAGGAGCAGTCCCCATTAAAGGGAATGTTCTAGAGGGGCCCTTTTCCACTAGATTCGTGATATTTCACAAAATGGAATAAATGAAATTATTAACGATTTCTAGAGTTCCGGGATTACTTCACTGATATATATTTTCGGCACGAGACCGACCTGACGCATACGGCACCCACGACGGTGGGCCCGGCTCTGGTTCCTGGAACACTGGCGGTGATGGTCAGGACGAAAACAGAGCCGTCCCCCCCTGGAAAATTAGCAGGCGGCGGGCTGAGTCAGTGAACGGCACCTGCTCTTGGAGAAGTTGGGCTTGCCCGTACGAGATCCTAATCACTTTGATCAAGTGCCCCTCTGCAAGGTGGACGACGAGCTCTGCCGGCGGGCCGGTGTAGTTGCAGCCCGGCTCCATGCAGGAGCACGCGTCGTGTGGGCACGCGAGCTCGTGGTAGGAGTAACGGCGAAAGCATCCTGGGTGGGAGCACACGAGCGGGAACACCGCTGCAAAGTTGCGCGCGAGGATCTCCAGATTCTTGGGCTGCAACATCTACCACATCTGAATTTTGTCGAGAAATCGGAAAAAAGTTCAGCAGTTAGATTGACGAATAGAAGGAATATGTAGGATAAGTTCAAAAGCTTGTAAAATGATTTCTTAGCATGAAGGTAGCGACCGGAGAATTGGCGAATGTCGTCGGCTTGCGGCTACGGCAGGATGGAAGTGAAGTGGGGAAAGTGGCTTCGAGGGGAAGGAAGCGAAGTACGGGGAGGAAGAGAAGTAACGGGTACGTGACACTGGGATATGGCCCACTGAACTCATGAGTCGTAACACTCGAAACATGCCAGTTTGTCCAGAGGAAGCGTGGCCAATCATGCCGCAGAACAGCCTACTCGAGGATCGCTCTCGTGAAGACCATCTCAATCGTCCAAGCGCCCCAATCGAACGGTATGTAATAATCGTCAAGCAGAACAACTGTGTTATGGCGTGCCTTTTAGAAGACTCGGTCTAATGGTGGATCCATTGGGGGGCAGTGCTAGTTTTAGTATAAGAACAAACATGCAATGACTCAAATGGATCCATATGTGGTTTGTGGAAAGAACACACATGCAATGACACTGGTTGATCCATGTGTGGTTTGTGGAAAGAACACACATGCAATGACTCTAGTGGTTGATCCATGTGTGGTTTGTGGAAAGAACACACATGCAATGACCACTGGTTGATCCATATGTGGTTTGTGGAAACAACACACATGCAATGACACTGCTTGATCCATGTGTGGTTTGTGCAAAAGAACACACATGCAATGACCACTGGTTGATCCATGTGTGGTTTGTGGAAAGAACACACATGCAATGACCACTGGTTGATCCATGTGTGGTTTGTGGAAAAGAACACACATGCAATGACCACCGGTTGATCCATATGTGGTTTGTGGAAAGAACACACATGCAATGACCACTGGTTGATCCATGTGTGGTTTGTGAAAAGAACACACATGCAATGACTCTAGTGCTAGTTTTAGTATAAGAACACACATGCAATGACCACTGGTTGATCCATATGTGGTTTTTGGAAAAGAACACACATGCAATTAACACTGGTGGATCCATGTGTGGTTTGTGGAAAAGAACACACATGCAATGACCACTGCTTGATCCATAAGTGGTTTGCGGAACAGAACACACATGCAATGAACACTGGTTGATCCATATGTGGTTTGTGAAAAGAACACACATGCAAAGGACAGGTGGATCCATATGTTGTTTGTGAAAATAACGCACATGCAATGAACACTGCTTGATCCATGTGTGGTTTATGGAAATGTGATGACCTCGGATCAATATGGATCCTAAGTCCCTGTGATTAACATGCTAGTCCCTGGATCAATAGCTAGCACTTTACAGTCGACGAATATCATGTAAAACATAAGTCATTATTACACGAATAATCCAGAGTATATTTATTACAACTTGCATAGCTTATAGCTAGCTCGAAATAAAACAGCGGAAACTAAGTAAAACTTGAGTCCATCAACGCCTCAGGCTAGCTGCGTGAAGACCCGCGATCCCTACGCACCTTTCAATCTTCGGATTCTGCACATAAGACGTGCAGCCAACAAGTTGGGTCAATACTTTGAATGTATTGGCAAATTACACCAAGGAAAGAGTAAGACTATCTCTACATGCAAGGCTAAGAGTAGGCTCTGGGGTTCATTTGCGTAAAGCCAATTTTATCAATGTAATAAGAAAAGAGGTAGAAAGTTTCCCCTACTTTGCAAACTTTGATATATAGTATAGGGTCGAATGGAACACGTGGATATTACTCACCACGTGCCCAAATCAACCTAGCACTTGGATATTACGCACCAAGTTTCCAAAATCCCACCCAATGGCGATATTACTCACGCCTTGGGGTTTGTAAAACGTTAAGTTTGGAAAAGAGAGGAAGATCTTTCAGAGGCTCCATCCTTCGGATGCTCAAAGTTGTTACATTTCCGTGAACACGGTGATCGATCAGATTGCAATACTCTCGAGAGGTTGTGCACTTTCCCACAATCCACGATCAAGTCTTTTCTGACAAGACCATGGCGAAGCCTTCCTTAGTAGCCCTCTACCAGTTGGATCCAACCGTGCCAAGAACCTCCAAATGTTGGTACCCGGTGAGGTTTCCCACTAAGTACTAAGCCAAGACAGCCCATATGTATTGTGGTTGCCGAAGCTAATTCTGAAATGTGGCAGACTTCTTTGATTCTGGGCGTCCTCCACCAAATATCCACTCATTGTCCGTCAACCATTCCGCCTAAGAAAACTTAGTTTTATTTTGAAGGGGTTTTGAGAAGAAAAGTTTTCGAGAGAGCTCTCATACTTAGAAAATTTTGAGTCTTTCAACCCCCAACGGTACTTAGCATATATATAGCATAGCAAGCAATACTTAGCAAGACAGGGGAACCTAATAGGATGGAAAATCCTAAGCATAGAATTACTCATGGCAAACTACAAAACCGCACTTGCAAAAATAGTACTAAGAAAAACTACTAAAAACCTACAAATGCATACTACAAGATTTGAAGAGCAAAACATGCATACTCAAAAACTGGGACATAAACATGAACAAGTGGTGTAACTTGCCTTGATCCGAGCAGCAATCTACACAACAATACTCCTCAGCGCACTCCGAGCAATCTAACGAAACAAACATGGATCCAATCACAATTGCACAAAACAAAGTCACGAAGACGAATATGCATGCATGCAACATGGTAATATGCAAGGATGGATTTGATTTCGACCAAGGGTTTTAACCAGGGGTGTTGTTGAGTTGGGGATGTCATTAGAATCGATTCCCCACAGATTTGAAGTATTTTGGGTTAAACCCTAATTATCCAAGCTTAAAACTAGATCTACAACTCCAATCTATCTCGAGACAGATCTGAACACCCTAAGCATGAATAGACAATTTTCTACAGAAGGTCTCGCGGATACAAAGCCAACGCAACAAGAATCAACTAAAACGGAGCTACGGATAATTTTCTAGAATTTAAATACTCTAATCTAAACTTTAAATCCTACTGCAAGATTGCTGTGGCAAAACAGTAATATTATTGTAGATCTGTGTTCTACTCGAAAATACGAATCCAACGGTATATTATACGCAATTTTTGGACTAATATTCGAATTACTATGGATTTTACAAGATTGAAGCTATTTCTGCCTATTTAAAAGAAAAAAGGAAAACGGGTCAGAGACGCGCGACACGTGGCGGTTCGCGATTGGTCCGCGGGGGCACGCGTGACACGACGCGGTGGCGACGCGGCATCGACGTGGCGCTGCCACGTGGCGCGACGCGGTTGGCCCGCGGCCGTTGACCGATCTGGGGCCGTCGGATCTAGATCCGACGGTTGGAGAGGGGGAAGGCGGCGGCTGCTTACCGCGGGCGGCGACTGGCGGTGGCGGCGGACGGCGGACGGCGGCGCTCCTCCGGCGATGGTCGGCGGCGGCGGTGGTGTTCCTCCGGCCCGGCGAGGTAGACGACGGGGACCGGCTCCTCGTCGCGGTCGCGTTCCCGGGGACGGCGGCAACCCTCCCTTCCCGAGACGACGGCGGGCGGCGCTCGGTGGTGGTGGCGGCAGAAAAAGTTAGGGTTCTAGGAGAGCGTGTCGAGGGCTATTTAAAGGCGGAAGACTTGGCGCGGAATTCACGGAGTTCGCTCCGGATTCGCTGGAGACGGTTGTCTCCGAGGCGGCGGCGGCGGACGGGGCCGAGCCGGACTCGGCGAGGAGACGGCCGATAAGTGGCCTGTCGGTCATTGCTGCCGGCAAGCAGGCGGGCTGGCCGGGCGGCTGGTTAGGTTAGGTTAGGTTATGTTTTTTTTTATACTTTTAATAATTTCTGAATTGCTATTTGTTTGATAACTTTTGCAAACGGACTCCGAATTAAGCGAAACTTGTTTCTAAAATTTTGTAAAAAGAAGAGGGTTAGGATAGGATTATAAAATAACTCATTTGCAAAGATTTTGGTGGTTCAAAAGGTTTTACCCCCTTTTGTATATAATTAGACTATGGGGGTTAAGAAAATACCTGTTGCAGTTTTTGATATGCGATGCCATGATGCAATGATATGAAGCATGCTTACTAGTAACATCTGAAATTACAAAATTTGGGATGTTATAGGAAAGAACACACATGCAATGACTCTAGTGCTAGTTTTACTATAAGAACACACATGCAATGACTCTAATGGATCCATATGTGGTTTGTGAAAAGAACACACATGCAATGACCACTTGTTGATCCATGTGTGGTTTATGGAAAGAACACACATGCAATGACAGTGGTGGATCCATGTGTGGTTTGTGGAAAGAACACACATGCAATGACTCTAGTGGTTGATCCATGTGTGGTTTGTGGAAATAACACACATGCAATGACTCTAGTGGTTGATCCATGTGTGGTTTGTCGAAATAACACACATGTAATGAAAGTGGTTGATCCATGTGTGGTTTGTGAAAAGAACACACATGCAATGACTCTAGTGCTGGTTTTAGTATAAGAACACACATGCAATGACTCTAGTGGGTCCACATGTGGTTTGTGAAAAGAACACACATGCAATGCCACCGGTTGATCCAGAAGTGGTTTGTAGAAAAGAACACACATGCAATGACCACTGGTTGATCCATAAGTGGTTTGTGGAAAGAACACACATGCAATGAACACTGGTGGATCCATAAGTGGTTTGTGGAAAGAACACACATGCAATGACTCTAGTGCTTGGTTTAGTACAAGAACACACATGCAATGACCACTTGTTGATCCATGTGTGGTTTGTGGAAAGAACACACATGCAATGCCACTTCTTGATCCATATGTTGTTTGTGGAAAGAACACACATGCAATGCCACTGGTTGGTCCATGTGTGGTTTGTGGATAGAACACACATGCAATGACTCTAGTGATAGTTTTAGTATAAGAACACACATACAATGACTCTAGTGGGTCCAAATGTAGTTTGTGAAAAGAACACACATGCAATGACCACTGGTTGATCCAGAAGTTGTTTGTGGAAAAGAACACAGATGCAATGAACACGGATGGATCCATAAGTTGTTTGTGGAAAGAACACACATGTAGTGACCACTGGTGGATCCATATGTTGTTTGTGAAAAGAACACACATGCAATGACCACTAGTTGATCCATATGTGGTTTGTGGAAAAGAACACACATGCAATAAACACTAGTGGATCCATAAGTGGTTTGTGGAAAGAACACACAGGCAATGATCACTGGTTGATCCATATGTGGTTTGTGGAAAGAACACACATGCAGTGAACACTCGTGGATCCATATGTTGTTTGTGAAAAGAACACACATGCAATGATTCTAGTGCTGGTTTTAGTATAAGAACACACATGCAATGACTCTAGTGGGTCCACATGTAGTTTGTGAAAAGAACACACATGCAATGCCACTGGTTGATCCATAAGTGGTTTGTGGAAAGAACACACATGCAATGGCCACTGGTTGATCCATAAGTGGTTTGTGGAAAGAACACACATGCAATGACCACAGGTTGATCCATAAGTGGTTTCTGGAAAGAACACACATGGAGTGACCACTAGTGGATCCCCATGTTGTTTCTGAAAACAACACACATGCAATGAACACTGGTGGATCCATAAGTGGTTTGTGGAAAGAACACACATGCAATGACTCTAGTGCTAGTTATATTATAAGAACACACATGCAATGACTCTAATGGATCCATATGTGGTTTGTGAAAAGAACACACATGCAATGACCACTTGTTGATCCATGTGTGGTTTGTCGAAAGAACACACATGCAATGACACTGCTTGATCCATGTGTGGTTTGTGGAAAATAACACATATGCAATGACCACTTGTTGATCCATGTGTGATTTGTGAAAAGAACACACATGCAATGACCACTGGTTGATCCATATGTGGTTTGTGGAAAGAACACACATGCAATGACTCTAGTGGTTGATCCATGTGTGGTTTGTGGAAATAACACACATGCAATGACTCTAGTGGTTGATCCATGTGTGGTTTGTGGAAAGAACACACATGCAATGATTCTAATGGATCCATAAGTGATTTGTGGAAAAGAACACACATGCAATGACCACTGGTTGATCCATTTGTGGTTTGTGGAAAGAACACACATGCAATGACACTGGTTGATCCATGTGTGGTTTGTGAAAAGAACACGCATGCAATGCCACTGGTTGATCCATGTGTGGTTTGTGGATAGAACACACATGCAATGACCACTAGTAGATCCATAAGTGGTTTGAGGAAAGAACACACATGCAGTGACCACTGGTGGATCCATATGTTGTTTGTGAAAAGAACACACATGCAATGAACATTGGTGAATCCATAAGTGGTTTGTGGAACGAACACACATGCAATGACTCTAGTGCTAGTTTTAGTATAAGAACACACATGCAATGACTCTAATGGATCCATATGTGGTTTGTGAAAATAACACACATGCAATGACCACTTGTTGATCCATGTGTCGTATGTGGAAAGAACACACATGCAATGACACTGCTTGATCCATGTGTGGTTTGTGGAAAAGAACACATATGCAATGACCACTGGTTGATCCATGTGTGATTTGTGAAAAGAACACACATGCAATGACCACTGGTTGATCCATATGTGGTTTGTGGAAAGAACACACATGCAATGACTCTAGTGGTTGATCCATGTGTGGTTTGTGGAAATAACACACATGCAACTACTCTAGTGGTTGGTCCATGTGTGGTTTGTGGAAAGAACACACATGCAATGACTCTAATGGATCCATAAGTGGTTTGTGGAAAAGAACACACATGCAATGACCACTGCTTGATCCATATGTGGTTTGTGGAAAGAACAGACATGCAATGACATTGGTTGATCCATGTGTGGTTTGTGAAAAGAACACACATGCAATGCCACTGGTTGATCCATGTGTGGTTTGTGGATAGAACACACATGCAATAACCACTGGTTGATCCATAAGTGGTTTGTGGAAACGAACACACATGCAATGACTACTGGTTGATCCATTTGAAGTTTGTGGAAAAGAACACACATGCAATGACCACGTGTTGATCCATGTGTGGTTTGTGGAAAGAACACACATGCAATGACTCTAGTGCTGGTTTTAGAATAAGAACACACATGCAATGACTCTAATGGGTCCACATGTGGTTTATGAAAAGAACACACATGCAATGACCACTGGTTGATCCATATGTTCTTTGTGGAAAGAACACACATGCAATGACACTGCTTGATCCATGTGTGGTATGTGGAAAAGAACACATATGTAATGACCACTAGTTGATCCATGTGCGGTTTGTGAAAAGAACACACATGCAATGACCACTGGTTGATCCATATGTGGTTTGTGGAAAGAACACACATGCAATGACACTGCTTGATCCATGTGTGGTTTGTGGAAAAGAACACACATGCAATGACCACTGGTTGATCCATGTGTGGTTTGTGGAAAGAATACACATGCAATGACTCTAGTGGTTGATCCATGTGTGGTTTGTGGAAATAACACACATGCAATGACTCTAGTGGTTGATCCATGTGTGGTTTGTGGAAATAACACACATGCAATGACTCTAATGGATCCATAAGTGGTTTGTGGAAAAGAACACACATGCAATGATCACTCGTTGATTCATATGTGGTTTGTGGAAAGAACACACATGCAATGACACTGGTTGATCCATGTGTGGTTTGTGAAAAGAACACACATGCAATGCCACTGGTTGATCCATGTGTGGTTTGTGGATAGAACACACATGAAATGACCACTGGTTGATCCATAAGTGGTTTGTGGAAAAGAACACACATGCAATGACCACTGGTTGATCCATGTGTGGTTTGTGGAAAAGAGCACACATGCAATGACCACTAGTTGATCCATGTGTGGTTTGTGGATAGAACACACATGCAATGACTCTAGTGGGTCCATATGTGGTTTGTGAAAAGAACACACATGCAATGACCACTGGTTGATCCATATGTGGTTTGTGGAAAAGAACACACATGCAATGAACACTGGTGGATCCATAAGTGGTTTGTGGAAAGAACACACATGAAATGACCACTGGTTGATCCATATGTGGTTTGCGGAAAGAACACACATGCAGTGAACACTGGTGGATCCATATGTTGTTTGTGAAAAGAACACGCATGCAATGACTTTTTTGTTGGTTTTCGTATAAGAACACACATGCAATGACTCTACTGGGTCCAGATGTAGTTTGTGAAAAGAACACACATGCAATGCCACTAGTTGATCCATAAGTGGTTTGTGGAAAGAATACAAATGCAATGGCCACTGGTTGATCCATAAGTGGTTTGTGGAAAGAACACACATGCAATGACCACTGGTGGATCCGTATGTTGTTTGTGAAAAGAACACACATGCAATGAACACTGGTGGATCCATAAGTGGTTTGTGGAAAGAACACACATGCAATGACTCTAGTGCTAGTTTTAGTATAAGAACACACATGCAATGACCACTGGTTGATCCACGTGTGGTTTGTGAAAAGAACACACATGCAATGACCACTTGTTGATCCATGTGTGGTTTGTGGAAAGAATACACATGCAATGACAGTGGTGGATCCATGTGTGGTTTGTTAAAAGAACAGACATGCAATGAATCTAGTGTTGGTTTTAGTATAAGAACACACATGCAATGAGTCTAGTGGGTTCATATGTGGTTTATGAAAAGAACACACATGCAATGACCACTTGTTGATCCATATGTGCTTTGTGGAAAGAACACACATGCAATGACACTGCTTGATCCATGTGTGGTTTGTGGAAAAGAACACACATGCAATGACCACTAGTTGATCCATGTGTGGTTTGTGGAAAGAACACACATGCAATGACTCTAGTGGTTGATCCATGTGTGGTTTGTGGAAATAACACACATGCAATGACTCTAGTGGTTGATCCATGTGTGGTATGTGGAAATAACACACATGCAATGACTCTAATGGATCCATAAGTGGTTTGTGGAAAAGAACACACGTGCAATGATCACTGCTTGATTCATATGTGGTTTGTGGAAAGAACACACATGCAATGACACTGGTTGATCCATGTGTGGTTTGTGAAAAGAACACACATGCAATACCACTGGTTGATCCATGTGTGGTTTGTGAAAAGAACACACATGCAATGCCACTGGTTGATCCATGTGTGGTTTGTGTAAAAGAACACACGTGCAATGACCACTGGTTGATCCATGTGTGGTTTGTGGAAAGAACACACATGCAGTGAACACTGGTGGATCCATATGTTGTTTGTGAAAAGAACACACATCCAATGACTCTAGTGCTGGTTTTAGTATAAGAACACATATGGAATGACTCTAGTGGGTCCACATGTAGTTTGTGAAAAGAACACACATGGAATGCCACTGGTTGATCTATAAGTGGTTTATGGAAAGAACAAACATGCAATGGCCACTGGTTGATCCATAAGTGGTTTGTGGAAAGAACACACATGCAATGACCACTGGTTGATCCATAAGGGGTTTGTGGAAAGAACACACATGCAGTGACCACTGGTGGATCCATATGTTGTTTGTGAAAAGAACACACATGCAATGAACACTGGTGGATCCATAAGTGGTTTGTGGAACAAACACACATGCAATGACTCTAGTGCTAGTTTTAGTATAAGAACACACATGCAATGACTCTAATGGATCCGTATGTGGTTTGTGAAAAGAACACACATGCAATGACCACTTGTTGATCAATGTGTCGTATGTGGAAAGAACACACATGCAATGACAGTGGTGGATCCATGTGTGGTTTGTGAAAAGAACACACATGTTGGTTTAAGTATAAGAACACACATGCAATGACTCTAGTGGGTTCACATGTGGTTTGTGAAAAGAACACACATGCAATGACCACTGGTTGATCCATATGTGGTTTGTGGAAAGAACACACATGCAATAACACTACTTGATCCATGTGTGGTTTGTGGAAAAGACCACACATGAAATGACCACTGGTTGATCCATGTGTGGTTTGTGGAAAGAACACACATGCAATGACCACTGGTTGATCCATATGTGGTTTGTGGAAAAGAACACACATGCAATGACCACTGGTTGATCCATATGTGGTTTGTGGAAAGAACACACATGCAATGACCACTGTTTGATCCATGTGTGGTTTGTGAAAAGAACACACATGCAATGCCACCGGTTGATCCATAAGTGGTTTGTCGAAAAGAACACACATGCAATGACCACTGGTTGATCCATAAGTGGTTTGTCGAAAGAACACACATGCAATGAACACTTGTGGATCCATAAGTGGTTTGTGGAAAGAACACGCATGCGATGACTCTAGTGCTGGTTTTAGTATAAGAACACACAAGAAATGACTCTAGTGGCTCCATATGTGATTTGTGGAAAGAACACACATGCATTGACACTGGTTGATCCATGTGTGGTTTCTGGAAAGAACACACATGCAATGACTCTAGTGGTTGATCGATGTGTGGTTTGTGGAAATAACACACATTCAATGACTCTAGTGGTTGATCGATGTGTGGTTTGTGGAAATAACACACATGCAATGACTCTAATGGATCCATAAGTGGTTTGTGGAAAAGAACACACATGCAATGACCAATGGTTGATCCATATGTGGTTTGTGGAAAGAACACACATGCAATGACACTAGTTGATCCATGCGTGGTTTGTGGAAAGAACACACATGCAATGCCACTGGTTGATCCATGTGTGGTTTGTGGATAGAACACACATGCAATGACTCTAGTGCTAGTTTTAGTATAAGAACACACATATAATGACTCTAGTGGGTCCAAATGTAGTTTGTGAAAAGAACACACATGCAATGACCACTGGTTGATCTATCAGTTGTTTGTGGAAAAGAACACACATCCAATGAGTCTAGTGGATCCATGTGTGGTTTGTGGAAAAGAACACACATGCAATGAGTCTAGTGCTGGTTTTAGTATAAGAACACACATGCAATGACTCTGGTGGGACCACATGTGGTTTGTGAAAAGAACACACATGCAATGACCACTGGTTGATCCATATGTGGTTTTTGGAAAAGAACACACATGCAATGAACACTGTTGGATCCATGTATGGTTTGTGGAAAGAACACACATGCAATGACCACTGGTTGATCCATAAGTGGTTTGTGGAAATGAACACACATGCAATGACCACTGGTTGATCCATGTGTGGTTTGTGGATAGAACACACATGCAATGGCTCTAGTCGGTCCATATGTGGTTTGTGAAAAGAACACATATGCAATGAACACTGGTTGCTCCATATGTGGTTTGTGGAAAATAAAACACATGCAATGAACACTGGTGGATCCATAAGTGGTTTATGGAAAGAACACAAATGTAGTGACCACTGGTTGATCCCTATGTGGTTTATGGAAAGAACACACATGCAGTGAACACTGGTGGATCCATATGTTGTTTGTGAAAAGAACACACACGCAATGACTCTAGTGCTGGTTTTAGTATAAGAACACACATGCAATGACTCTAGTGGGTCCAGATGTAGTTTGTGAAAAGAACACACATGCAATGCCACTGGTTGATCCATAAGTGGTTTGTGGAAAGAACACACATGCAATGGCCACTGGTTGATCCATAAGTGGTATGTGGAAAGAACACACATGCAATGACCACTGGTTGATCCATAAGTGGTTTGTGGAAAGAACACACATGTAGTGACCACTGGTGGGTCCATATGTTGTCTGTGAAAAGAACACACATGCAATGAACACTAGTGGATCCATAAGTGGTTTGTGGAAAGAACACACATGCAATGACTCTAGTGCTAGTTTTAGTATAAGAACACACATGCAATGACTCTAATGGATCCATATGTGGATTGTGAAAACAACACACATGCAATGACCACTTGTTGATCCATGTGTGGTTTGTGGAAAGAAAACACATGCAATGACACTGCTTGATCCATGTGTGGTTTGTGGAAAAGAACACATATGCAATAACCACTGGTTGATCCATGTGTGGTTTGTGAAAAGAACACACATGCAGTGACCACTGGTTGATCCATATGTGCTTTGTGGAAAGAACACACATGCAATGACACTGCTTGATCCATGTGTAGTTTGTGGAAAAGAACACACATGCAATGACCACTGGTTGATCCATGTGTGGTTTTTGGAAAGAACACACATGCAATAACTCTAGCGGTTGATCCATGTGTGGTTTATGGAAATAACACACATGCAATGACTCTAGTGGTTGATCCATGTGTGGTCTGTGGAAATAACACATATCCAATGACTCTAGTGGTTGATCCATGTGTGGTTTGTGGAAATAACACACATGGAATGACCACTGGTTGATCCAAATGTGGTTTGTGGAAAGAACACACATGCAATGACACTGGTTGATCCATGTGTGGTTTGAGAAAAGAACACACATGCAATGCCACTGGTTGATCCATGTGTGGTTTGTGGATAGAACACACATGCAATGACCACTGGTTGATCCATGTGTGGTTTGTGGAAAGAACACACATGCCATGACCACTGGTGGATCCATATGTTGTTTGTCAAAAGAACACACATGCAATGAACACTGGTGGATCCATAAGTGGTTTGTGGAACGAACACACATGCAATGACTCTAGTGCTAGTTTTAGTATAAGAACACACATGCAATGACTCTAATGGATCCATATGTGGTTTGTGAAAAGAACACACATGCAATGACCACTTGTTGATCCATGTGTCGTATGTGGAAAGAACAGACATGCAATCACACTGCTTGATCCTTGTGTGGTTTGTGGAAAAGAACACATATGCAATGACCACTGGTTGATCCATGTGTGATTTGTGAAAAGAACACACATGCAATGACCACTGGTTGATCCATATGTGGTTTGTGGAAAGATGTAACTACCTCGGTGAATTACGCTCCTAGTTGCAAGCCTGGATGCGCAGAAATGGTTGAAATAGTACGGTGGGGCCCAAATGCCACTCACAGGTAGACCTTTCGGCCGTCCCAACCATTTCCACACATCGGGACAAGAACGGGAGGCGTAATCGGCAGGCGAAGGGATCAACTACATACACAAATGAGTATGTATGCAAGCCACCATACAACAGTACATCAGAGTCATCCCATCTAAAAAGAAAGGAAATATTGCAACGCCATACGGCAAGATCCAAATATCCCAGATAGGTATAATAGTTGAGGATATCTCCTCATACATCAATCAACAGAGTATCAAGCGGAAGCGAAAGACAAAATCCAAGTACGGATAAGAAACAAATCGGCATAAGATGCCCCATAAATAAGCAGATCCCGCCCACAGATCTCACGGATCCCCGTTCCCGGAATCTCTACACCGAATGATCGTTGCCCACATCGTCCGTCTCTTCCAATCAGTATCCATCTTGTGAGTGTACCTGTTCATCTGAACCAAATAATTTATCGTGTGAGACCCTAGGGGTACTCAGCAAGTCTTTATGCCTCTAAAGGGGACACAACCTGGGGTGACGCAATTGCAGCAAAAGATAAACCCTAACAATTCTATAGATACTCGCTAACCATCCGCCTAACCAGAGATAGACGGATGTCCGTGAATTAATGACAACAGTTATAACAGTTATAATGGTAATATCCACAGATCCATCCTCCTCCTCGCTTACCGACGAGGAAGCGGACGAACAACCCCCCATCCGTTGGCAGTTTTATTATCCATTCCGTGAGTGTTGCACTATTTACTAGTCAGGTACCTAGTCTAGTCAAGTTAAAAGCGGTACTTTAGTTATGCTTGTCTATGATCGAGAAACTGTGCTCCAAGTCGTCCATAACCGCGGACACGGCTTCGAAGGTTTACCATAGGGTGCACAAATAGCAACACACACTCGATATGCCTCGGAAAAACCAAATCAAAACCCAACGAGGCAGTCACGACAAAGCAATCACAGGATTCAGAAATATTTCAGGGGGCCACCCCATTAAGCTACCCGCAACGAAGCTGGCCGGCTACGAGACGGACTCAAGGTTTGTGGGCTCATGGGATGGAGGAACAAGCTTCGGTGGGGTTTAAAAGTAAAGGCTATGCAATACTTGGGATTCAGTTTAATGCAATCGCGACTCAATGATGCAAGAGTAAGATAGAGGCAATAGGTACTATATGTATGCAAGCATGTGGTAGTACTTGCCTGGCAGCTCAGTTGAAGCAAGGGATGGATCTGGTAGTGCTCCTGGTTCTCTTGATATTTCCCCTGCTCAGCGTCTATTCGAAGAAGAACCAAACAAACAAGGGGCAACATAAAAAAGTGCTCAAGCATATGAATAAATGCATCAAGCAAACAATCATGCCATGATGAATGATGCACAATTTGCATGGCAATAAAGTAGCATGGCATGGGTGAGGTGTGGAATACAAGAATAAATCATTTTATCGAGTTTTAATCACATTTTAGCCTCATATTAGTTGCTGTACACATTATATTTATATGATGCATGCTTCAAAACAAAACATGGAATGCATAAACAGAAAAGTCTCGTCGAGCTAATCATTTTAGACATATTATTTGTTAAATTTGGAGTTATAAAGCAAAAGTTATTAATTAATTAATTAAGACAAAAGGGCATTTTAATGTAATTTAAATAAACTTGGAATTTTATTTGTTCAAAATAGATTTTAAATGACATATTTGAATTCCTCACATTTTTCTGATTTGAAAACATATATTATTTGTATTAATTGGGTTTATATTTGAAAAGTTATTTAAAAACAAAATTTAATTTGAATTTGAAAAGATTCTAAAAAGATTTGAATTTAAACAGATTCAGGAAAAGCTTTTTATACCCAGACAGACTCAGCCTGCATACGAGTGTGGGTCGCCGATCGGGCAACAAGCGCTACCGAAAACTTTTCTCACATGAGTTAGCTAGCCCAGAGGCGACAGTGGGCCAATACCTCAGCAGCCCACGTGTCGTGACAAGGCAGTAATCAGCGGATGGGGCCAAGGTGGAGCGCGGGTTGAGTTTACTAGAGGCCAGGGGGTTCTCTGCAAAACGGACACCGCGTGACGGTGGGCCCAAAAGGTACATGAGTTGATGAAACAAAAGATGCGGGGTTTATAAACGCCACAGCCGCATCGTCTTTCCTCTTCCTGTCTCGATCGACAGATCAAGATGGCGCGCGCGGAGCGGATCGAACCAGGACTGCGGGCGCGCTACCGGGTGGCGAGCCACCGTAGGCTTGGTGTTGGTGCTAGGGAGGTGGGCGGCCTAGCTAGGGTTTAGCGCGACGCTGAGCGAAGTCGACGCTGCGTCACGGGCGCATGAAAGCGTGACGACGAAACGCCCGGCGAGTCTAGCGCGATAAGGCGAAGGGGAACATGTCCAGGGGGTGGTTCTGCTCACCGTGGGGGTGTTGGTGTGGACGGATCGAGCGGAGGAGCAGTTGATCGTCGACGAGGCAGAGGCCGGGCGGTCTAGGGTTTCGCTCGGGATGGCGGTGGTTCTGGCGGTTCCGGCGCTTCTCCTCTGATCACAGGCACAGCGGCCTCCCCGGAGTCTCCTCGTTCCCCTCGATCAACTCCACGCCACGCTCGTTTGTAGGTTCGAGGGATCGGTGGTGATGACGGCCTGCGTTGGGGGGTAGCAAGGGGAAGAAGAGAGGGAGAGGCTGCCCTCGGCAGATTTGGAGAGGCAGAGGGGTGCCGTGTGGTGGTGGATAGGGACAGGAGAGGGAGGTGGTGCCGTGGGCACGGGGTAGATGGGAAAAGGTGGCCTCGGGTGCCACCTTTCCTCCTCCTTGCTCACGCATGCATGGGCAGGCGTGACCAGTGTAGGGGCTCCTGTGTGGGCAGGGTGAGGCCAAGGGGCAGGGGCAGGCTCTGGTTTGAGGGGCCCTTAGGGCAGAGAGGGAGAGTAAGAGAGGGAGAGGGGTAGCCTCGGGTAGGGTTTTGGTTTGGAGCTAGGCTCGGTTAGAGGTAGCTAGGCAGGGTGGGTGGCCAGGGAGAGAGGGTGGCCGGTGGGGCCAGCTAGGGTTTGGTTTAGAGGGGTGGCTCGGCTAGAGAGGAGAGAAAGAGGGAAAGGTGGTAGCTTAGGGTTCGGTACTAGGGGGGTATGGTTTAGATAGAAAGGTGAAGAGAGAGGAGAGAAAGAGAGAGAGATGGGGGGTGAGGTTTATTGTTTTGTCAAGCTCAAGCAAGGTCAAGCAAAGAGCAAGCAAGAACTAGACAAGGAAAAGAGAGGGATGGATGAGGTTTAGGGTTTTAAGCAAGGTCAAGATAAGATCAAGCTAAAGGAGGGAGAGATAGAGATGATCCACTCAAAAATCAATAAAAAACCAAATGACAAGCAAAAGGTGGTACTTGCATGGCCCATGCAAAATATTTATTGCCATGTTGATTCTTGTGGATTAGCACATGGCATTATTATTATGCATTCCCAAAATTGGAATAAAAGCCAAGCAAAAGAATTTAAAAGGATGCCCCATGTGGAATAGATGGAGATGACCATGTTTGAATAGAAATGGGACTTGCTAGTGTGTAGATTCCACTAGATGCTCAATAGTCCCAAAATATCCCAACATGAGCATAATTCCTTAATAATCCATATGGAAGCTAGGAGAAAGGGTCCCACTCACAAGGCATGCAAAGGTGGCCATGTGGCTATCATATTTCAGCATTGTGAAAACAACATGATGCTAAGATGAGAGCATGTGGAAGAGAATTGGATCCATCCCAACCCACATGAGCTAGAGGTAAATCCAATAAGTGCCAAGCTCATATTTGGTTGGATGGTGGAATTATAAGGTGGTGAAAGAAAAGGTGGTGGAGTTAATAAAAGATATGCCCCCAACTCAACTTGGGCATTTAACAATATATCAAGAACCAAATACAATATCAAGAGGCAAATACAAGTAACAATGCATATGAGAGAAGAACCAAAACAAAAAGGGTTTTATATGATGCTCAAATGCAAGGTGGCATGATGACATGAGCATGATGTAATGATGATGCAACAATTATATGTAGGAAGGTAGCATATATCTAGACTAGGCTAGTAGCATTGCAATTGTTAGAAAATTGGGATGCTACAACTCTCCCCCACTAAACAAGAATCTCGCCCCGAGATTCCTAGGAAAAAGAAAACAACACAAGAAGAGCGGGTGTTCGAACGAAGGTGACCCTCACGTTCCCAAGTTAATGAACAACGGAATGGTGCGACCACCACACCTTGCAAAACTTGCTAGACTTGTTGCGAGT
This sequence comes from Avena insularis, assembly GCA_023614405.1. Lineage (NCBI taxonomy): Eukaryota > Viridiplantae > Streptophyta > Magnoliopsida > Poales > Poaceae > Avena > Avena insularis. Next base: position 160,098,889 of record CM042690.1, on the reverse strand, counting down.
CTTGCATTTTGCTTGAGAAACAACGGTTAGAAGAGTTGAAGGATTGTCGTGAGACAAGAAGGATAGGGTGGACATAGCTCCGGTTCTCTCAAGAAACATGATAAAAGAATAGAACCACTTGTGAAAGAAAGGACAAGATGATGCATCATGGATAAAGAAAGACACACCATTAAGATTAGAGATTTGCCGCTACTAGAAAGGATGGATCTTTATCTCGCCGGAAGAAAAAGAGCTAGATTGGAGAGGTTTTGAACCACTATGACAATAGCATCGTATCTTCTCTCGGATTGAAGAAATGAAGTTCGGAAACAATATTGCCTTCAAACAATAGAGTCCCTTGATATCAACAGAATGATTTAGTTAGACATCGTCAGATTAGATTCTTCTTACGCCGGTAAGAACCAAGGATCACGCGATTGAGATGCGCAGATATAACTTCCAGAGACGGATGTGAAACTAGATCATGGTGGAATCCCGAGAAGCAAAGAATATGGAAGATCTGGAGTTTATTGTAGAGATACTTATTGCTTTCTTTAGCCTTGAGGCTAACGCAATAGATTTGCGGCTGATGGCACCAACCATAATTGGCTTTACCACAGGAAAAAGAATTGATGAGGCAAGGAGAGAGATAGCTTCCTTCCATCTTGTTTGTGGATGTCAAGCACCGGTAGAAAGACGAGGACAGAAAAGAGTTTGTGTTTGTTCCACCAGATAATTGAAGATTTTGCTCCGTGTAGAAAGGACGAGATCACCCACAAGAGATTATTGATTACCTTCTTCGGGAGAGCACTCCGGAAAAACAAGGACGGAAGTAAAAGTATCAAGGGATAAAGACCACTTCTAACTTCCGTGGAATGAGTGAAATCACATTAATTCACCAATTCAATGTACGAGAGCGAATGATAAGAGTAGTGGTATGGTCGCGACTCCATCCCGCACTCAAATCATTACTCCGCACATGAACAGAAAAACCATGCAACCCAACTACCGAAACAGACTGAAGGTATTGACAAGAAGAGCTCATGGAACTCCGTAAGAAAACAAAGATAGACGCAAACGGTTCGCCGGATTCATAGATAGATATAGATGATGATGTTGTCGTCATGTCGGAAGTACCAAGCCACCGGAAAGATATGAAGGAAGATCACGGAGACAACTGCAAGATTCAACAGCTACAGAAAAGATAGCACCAACTTGAACATACGGATTACGAAAGATCTGGAAAGTCTTCATGGCCTCCGGTGGATTGAGCATAGATGATATAACGAGAGGGTTTCAAGAGATCACTTGACGAGACTGAGGTGAAAGAACTCCATGTTCTTCTAGAAATGATTGAGAGAGATTTAGCAGTCTTGAGGAAATCTTCGGCGGAACGACGATGATAACTTGCCAACAAGGAACAACTCCGAATTGGTTGAAGATGGAGGATGGAATTAACAATGGATTGCCAATTCCAGAATTGAAGCAATGTATTTAGCAGAAGGACGTGGCCGAGATAGGTAACTTCAAAAAGTCAGAATTCTCACTTTGAGACTTTGCACACAGGCAGTGCTCACGAAGCTTGAGAGAAAGAGACACAGATGATCTTCCATGTCCTTCCATTGATATGGAATATGCAAGCATATTATCAACATATACCACCATGGATTACCAAGATATTCGAAGAATATCAAGTTCAAGAGGCGGGAGAAACGAACAAATGCTCGGAACACTTTCTGAGCTCAACGCTCTTAGAAAGATCAATATTAAGAGCACGGGTTCGTGTTGAAGAAGATGTACTGGCAGAATAGACTAACTGGTCCTTCGGAAGGGAACAAGAAATGCCACCTGGTTCACATTGTCGATTGGATCGCCGGTTACAAAGATAAAGAGATCTTGGATAAGAACCGATGATAGGTCATACCTTAAGCAAATCTATCAGAGAAGAAAAGATGCAATTCCCTCAGCTCAAAGAGAATTTTGCAGATATGGAGTTGAAAAAGATGTGCAGCATGATGGACAGATGATAGACCACCGTAGTGCTTTAAGAAACTCCGGATTGCCAAAGATGCTTGAATATGCATAGATATGATCACGGTGTACTCAAAATCACATGAGATAACCTTATTCTCCAGATGGTGATGGTTGATAGCATTTTTCCATATTCCAATCGACACTTATCATGAGTGGAATATAGCTATGCCGAGAGCCAAATTACAATCATCAGCATCGGATCGACACACGTTATGTAATTAGCCCAAGAGAAAAGGAGATGAAAAGAAGCTCCAGGATTAAGCGTCGGTGACAAAAGAATGGGTTAGCATGGACATGCTGATAAAAGGGAGATAGATAATGTTTCACACACGACTGAAGAGGAGTGTGGAAACACAGATGTATCAAAGAAAAATTTTCCGCATTTTTCGGTATTAAAATACCAATGGATGCGCAAAATCAATTATCAGATAGAGATTAGCAACTGATGCTTACACAGAAGAGGAATTGCTAGAAGGAAGAACACCCTTAAGAAGATGGCACCGGTTAACAAGGAGTCAGATAGATCGCGCCGGTTTTCAAAAGCCTGTCGGTATGGAATGTACCAATAGTTGATAACCAAAGGCAGATAAAGATAACATGTTGGATGCAACAGATAGACAAGGGATTACACACACACACACACTTTCTATGGTACTACGGAAACCCAGAACACGTGAATCCTAGTTTGAATTTTAAGAAGAGGATTGGAAACGTTACACTTCCTTACCAGAAAAGGGTGGTGGTTGGGTAAGAAGAAAAGTGGAAGCAGTCCTACTCTCACGTTTTGTTTTTCCCTATTATACATAGCTACCAAAAATATTTGCTAGACAGACAACGACCATTTGGCTGAGACCCTGAAGGGCGGGATGGCTCTGATACCAATTGTAACTACCTCGGTGAATTACGCTCCTAGTTGCAAGCCTGGATGCGCAGAAATGGTTGAAATAGTACGGTGGGGCCCAAATGCCACTCACAGGTGGACCTTTCGGCCGTCCCAACCATTTCCACACATCGGGACAAGAACGGGAGGCGTAATCGGCAGGCGAAGGGATCAACTACATACACAAATGAGTATGTATGCAAGCCACCATACAACAGTACATCAGAGTCATCCCATCTAAAAAGAAAGGAAATATTGCAACGCCATACGGCAAGATCCAAATATCCCAGATAGGTATAATAGTTTAGGATATCTCCTCATACATCAATCAACAGAGTATCAAGCGGAAGCGGAAGACAAAATCCGAGTACGGATAAGAAACAAATCGGCATAAGATGCCCCATAAATAAGCAGATCCCGCCCACAGATCTCACGGATCCCCGTTCCCGGAATCTCTACACCAAATGATCGTTGCCCACATCGTCCGTCTCTTCCAACCAGTATCCATCTTGTGAGTGTACCTGTTCATCTGAACCAAATAATTTATCGTGTGAGACCCTAGGGGTACTCAGCAAGTCTTTATGCCTCTAAAGGGGACACAACCTGGGGTGACGCAATTGCAGCAAAAGATAAACCCTAACAATTCTATAGATACTCGCTAACCATCCGCCTAACCAGAGATAGACGGATGTCCGTGAATTAATGACAACAGTTGTAACAGTTATAATGGTAATATCCACAGATCCATCCTCCTCCTCGCTTACCGACGAGGAAGCGGACGAACAACCCCCCATACGTTGGCAGTTTTATTATCCATTCCGTGAGTGTTGCACTATTTACTAGTCAGGTACCTAGTCTAGTCAAGTTAAAAGCGGTACTTTAGTTATGCTTGTCTATGATCGAGAAACTATGCTCCAAGTCGTCCATAACCGCGGACACGGCTTTCAGAAAGTTTTACCCTGCAGGGGTGCACAAATAGCAACACACACTCGATATGCCTCGGAAAAACCAAATCAAAACCCAACGAGGCAGTCACGACAAAGCAATCACAGATTCGAAATATTTCAGGGGCCACCCCATTATGCTACCCACTTGAAAAGGTGAGAGCGGACTCAAGGTTTGTGTGGTCACGTAAACGATCGGGACCGAAAGTGTGACTGGGCTTGTCGATACAACGAAAACGGGTCACGGTCCTAAACAGTACAGTGTGCAGTACCTCACACAATTTAAATAAAGCATAAAGCATGGCATAAGTACAGGATAGTAAATAAAACCTCAAACTAGTTTGTGGCCCCAAGAAATAAGAATGAATCAAGCTCTGGCTCAGGGGGGTTCATAAGCCTCCCGGATGTGGATAGAGCGAATATTCTTGGAACAGGAATCAAGTACTCGGGGTCTTACGGGACACAAGTGAGCCTGAAAAACCAAATAGCGAATATGGCTCACCGATGCCACTTTCATTAGTTATCCCATTACTACTCAGGTTAAGTTGTTTGGGTACCTCGTTATCCAACAGACTCTCACATACCCTACACATGCTGTTCTACGACTCGCATGGCTCAAACAACTCCTGTAGTAAGGGCTCATGGGATGGAGGAACAAGCTTCGGTGGGCTTTAAAAGTAAAGGCTATGCAATACTTGGGATTCAGTTTAATGCAATCGCGACTCAATGATGCAAGAGTAAGATAGAGGCAATAGGTACTATATGTATGCAAGCATGTGGTAGTGCTTGCAGCAGCTCGATTGAAGCAAGGGATGGATCTGGTAGTGCTCCTGGTTCTCTTGATATTTCCCATTGCCTATTCGAAGAAGAACCAAACAAACAAGGGCCAACATAAATAAAGTGCGCAGGCATATGAATAAATGCATCAAGCAAACAATCATGCCATGATGAATGATGCACAATTTGCATGGCAATAAAGTAGCATGGCATGGGTGAGGTGTGGAATACAAGAATAAATCATTTTATCGAGTTTTAATCACATTTTAGCCTCATATTAGTTGCTGTACACATTATATTTATATGATGCATGCTTCAAAACAAAACATGGAATTCATAAACAGAAAGGTCTCGTCGAGCTAATCATTTTAGACATATTATTTGTTAAATTTGGAGTTATAAAGCAAAAGTTATTAATTAATTAAGACAAAAGGGCATTTTAATGTAATTTAAATAAACTTGGAATTTTATTTGTTCAAAATAGATTTTGAATGACATATTTGAATTCCTCACATTTTTTTGATTTGAAAACATATATTATTTGTATTAATTGGGTTTATATTTGAAAAGTTATTTAAAAACAGAATTTAATTTGAATTTGAAAAGATTCTAAAAAGATTTGAATTTAAACAGATTCAGGAAAAGCTTTTATACCCAGACATTTCAAGCATCGTCAATGGCTACAGTCGCTGCTTACAGGCAACAAGCGCGCTGGAAAACTTTTCTCACCGCGAGTTAGCTAGCCCAGAGGCGACAGGTGCCATGACCTCATGCCCACGTGTCACGTGAAGCGAAGAAGACGGATGGGGCCAACGTGGAGCGCGGGTTGAGTTTACTAGAGGCCGGGGTTCTGCGCAAAACACTGCGGCCGTGGTGGGCCCAAAAGGTACCGCGGGTTGATGAAACAAAAGATGCGGGGTTTATAAACGCCAACCATAGCCCGTCTGTTCCTCTTCTGTCTCGATCGACAGACGGGTCTGTGGCGGAGCGGGATCGAACCAGGGACCTGCGCGCCGCTACTGGGTGGCGAGCCAACGCGTAGGCTTGGTGTTGGTGCTAGGAGGTGGGCGTGGCCTAGCTAGGGTTTAGCGACGCTGGGAGCGAAGTCGACGCCTGTCACGGGCCTGAGCGTGCACGACGAAACGCCCGGCGAGTCTAGCGCGATAAGGCGAAGGGGAACATGTCCAGGGGGTGGTTCTGCTCACCGTGGGGGTGTTGGTGTGGACGGATCGAGCGGAGGAGCAGTTGATCGTCGACGAGGCAGAGGCCGGGCGGTCTAGGGTTTCGCTCGGGGCGGCGGTGGTTCTGGCGGTTCCGGCGCTTCTCCTCCGCGATCACAGGCGGCCTCCCGAGTCTCCTCGTTCCCTCGATCAACTCCACGCCACGTTTGCAGGTTCGAGGATCGTGGTGGGATGAGCAGTGGCGGCGTGGGGGTAATGGCGGGGAAGAAGAGAGGGGAGAGGCAGGGCGTCTCGGCCAGATTTGGAGAGGCAGAGGGGTGCCGTGTGGTGGTGGATAGGGACGGGAGAGGGAGGTGGTGCCGTGGGCGCGGGGTAGATGGGAAAAGGTGGCCTCGGGTGCCACCTTTCCTCCTCCTTGCTCACGTGCACGGCAGGGCAGGACCAGGGCAGGTAGGGGCTCCCAGGTGGGCCAGGGTGAGGCCAAGGGGCAGGGGCAGGCTCGGGTTTGAGGGGCCCTTAGGGCAGAGAGGGAGAGCAAGAGAGGGAGAGGGGTAGCCTCGGGTAGGGTTTTGGTTTGGAGCTAGGCTCGGTTAGAGGTAGCTAGGGCAGGGGTGGGTGGCCAGGGAGAGAGGGTGGCCGGTGGGGCCAGCTAGGGTTTGGTTTAGAGGGGTGGCTCGGCTAGAGAGGAGAGAAAGAGGGAAAGGTGGTAGCTTAGGGTTCGGTACTAGGGGGGTATGGTTTAGATAGAAAGGTGAAGAGAGAGGAGAGAAAGAGAGAGAGATGGGGGGGTGAGGTTTATTGTTTTGTCAAGCTCAAGCAAGGTCAAGCAAAGAGCAAGCAAGAACTAGACAAGGAAAAGAGAGGGATGGATGAGGTTTAGGGTTTTAAGCAAGGTCAAGATAAGATCAAGCTAAAGGAGGGAGAGATAGAGATGATCCACTCAAAAATCAATAAAAAACCAAATGACAAGCAAAAGGTGGTACTTGCATGGCCCATGCAAAATATTTATTGCCATGTTGATTCTTGTGGATTAGCACATGGCATTATTATTATGCATTCCCAAAATTGGAATAAAAGCCAAGCAAAAGAATTTAAAAGGATGCCCCATGTGGAATAGATGGAGATGACCATGTTTGAATAGAAATGGGACTTGCTAGTGTGTAGATTCCACTAGATGCTCAATAGTCCCAAAATATCCCAACATGAGCATAATTCCTTAATAATCCATATGGAAGCTAGGAGAAAGGGTCCCACTCACAAGGCATGCAAAGGTGGCCATGTGGCTATCATATTTCAGCATTGTGAAAACAACATGATGCTAAGATGAGAGCATGTGGAAGAGAATTGGATCCATCCCAACCCACATGAGCTAGAGGTAAATCCAATAAGTGCCAAGCTCATATTTGGTTGGATGGTGGAATTATAAGGTGGTGAAAGAAAAGGTGGTGGAGTTAATAAAAGATATGCCCCCAACTCAACTTGGGCATTTAACAATATATCAAGAACCAAATACAATATCAAGAGGCAAATACAAGTAACAATGCATATGAGAGAAGAACCAAAACAAAAAGGGTTTTATATGATGCTCAAATGCAAGGTGGCATGATGACATGAGCATGATGTAATGATGATGCAACAATTATATGTAGGAAGGTAGCATATATCTAGACTAGGCTAGTAGCATTGCAATTGTTAGAAAATTGGGATGCTACAAAAGAACACACATGCAATGACTCTAGTGTTTGATCCATGTGTGGTTTATGGAAATAACACACATGCAACTACTCTAGTGGTTGATCCATGTGTGGTTTGTGGAAAGAACACACATGCAATGACTCTAATGGATCCATAAGTGGTTTGTGGAAAAGAACACACATGCAATGACCACTGGTTGATCCTTATGTGGTTTGTGGAAAGAACACACATGTAATGACACTGGTTGATCCATGTGTGGTTTGTGAAAAGAACACACATGCAATGCCACTGGTTGATCCATGTGTGGTTTGTGGATAGAACACAAATGTAATGACCACTGGTTGATCCATAAGTGGTTTGTGGAAAAGAACACACATGCAATGACTACTGGTTGATCCATTTGTGGTTTGTGGAAAAGAACACACATGCAATGACCACTTGTTGATCCATGTGTGTTTTGTGGAAAGAACACACATGCAATGACTCTAGTGCTGGTTTTAGAATAAGAACACACATGCAATGACTCTAGTGGGCCCACATGTGGTTTGTGAAAAGAACACACATGCAATGACCACTGGTTGGTCCATATGTTCTTTGTGGAAAGAACACACATGCAATGACACTGCTTGATCCATGTGTGGTATGTGGAAACGAACACATATGTAAATGACCACTAGTTGATCCATGTGTGGTTTGTGAAAAGAACACACATGCAATGACCACTGGTTGATCCATATGTGGTTTGTGGAAAGAACACACATGCAATGACACTACTTGATCCATGTGTGGTTTGTGGAAAAGAACACACATGCAATGACCACCGGTTGATCCATGTGTGGTTTGTGGAAAGAATACACATGCAATGACTCTAGTGGTTGATCCATGTGTGGTTTGTGGAAATAACACACATGCAATGACTCTAGTGGTTGATCCATGTGTGGTTTGTGGAAATAACACACATGCAATGACTCTAGTGGTTGATACATGTGTGGTTTGTGGAAATAACACACATGCAATGACTCTAATGGATCCATTAGTGGTTTGTGGAAAAGAAGACACATGCAATGATCACTTGTTGATTCATATGTGGTTTGTGGAAACAACACACATGCAATGACACTGGTTGATCTATGTGTGGTTTGTGAAAAGAACACGCATGCAATGCCACTAGTTGATCCATGTGTGGTTTGTGGATAGAACACACATGAAATGACCACTGGTTGATCCATAAGTGGTTTGTGGAAAAGAACACACATGCAATGACCACTAGTTGATCCATGTGTGGTTTGTGGATAGAACACACATGAAATGACTCTAGTGGGTCCATATGTGGTGTGTGAAAAGAACACACATGCAATGACCACTGGTTGATCCATATGTGGTTTGTGAAAAGAACACACATGCAATGACCACTGGTTGATCCATATGTGGTTTGTGGAAAAGAACACACATGCAATGAAGAGTGGTGGATCCATAAGTGGTTTGTGGAAAGATCACACATGAAATGACCACTGGTTGATCCATATGTAGTTTGTTGAAAGAACACACATGCAGTGAACACTGGTGGATCCATCTGTTGTTTGTGAAACGAACACGCATTCAATGACTCTAGTGTTGGTTTTAGTATAAGAACACACATGCAATGACTCTAGTGGGTCCAGATGTAGTTTGTGAAAAGAACACACATGCAATGCCACTGGTGGATCCATAAGTGGTTTGTGGAATGAACACACATGCAATGGCCACTGGTTGATCCATAAGTGGTATGTGGAAAGAACACACATGCAATGACCACTGGTTGATCCATAAGGGGTTTGTGGAAAGAACACACATGCAGTGACCACTGGCGAATCCATATGTTGTTTGTGAAAAGAACACACATGCAATGAACACTGGTGAATCCATAAGTGGTTTGTGGAACAAACACACATGCAATGACTCTAGTGCTAGTTTTAGTATAAGAACACACATGCAATGACTCTAGTGGGTCCAGATGTAGTTTGTGAAAAGAGCACACATGCAATGCCACTGGTTGATCCATAAGTGGTTTGTGGAAAGAACAGACATGCAATGGCCACTGGTTGATCCATAAGTGGTTTGTGGAAAGAACACACATGCAATGACCACTGGTTGATCCATCAGTGGTTTGTGGAAAGAACACACATGCAGTGACCACTGGTGGATCCATATGTTCTTTGTGAAAAGACCACACATGCAATGAACACTGGTGGATCCATAAGTGGTTTGTGGAAAGAACACAAATGCAATGACTCTAGTGCTAGTTTTAGTATAAGAACACACATGCAATGACCACTGGTTGATCCATGTGTGGTTTGTGAAAAGAACACACATGCAATGACCACTTGTTGATCCATGTGTGGTTTGTGGAAAGAATACACATGCAATGACAGTGGTGGATCCATGTGTGGTTTGTGAAAAGAACAGACATGCAATGACTAGTGTTGGTTTTAGTATAAGAACACACATGCAATGACTCTAGTGGGTTCACATGTGGTTTATGAAAAGAACATAGATGCAATGATCACTTGTTGATCCATATGTGGTTTGTGGAAAGAACACACATGCAATGACACTGCTTGATCCATGTGTGGTTTGTGGAAAAGAACACACATGCAATGACCACTAGTTGATCCACGTGTGGTTTGTGGAAAGAACACACATGCAATGACTCTAGTGGTTGATCCATGTGTTGTTTATGGAAATAAAACACAAGCAATGACTCTAGTGGTTGATCCATGTGTGGTTTGTGGAAATAACACACATGCAATGACTCTAATTGATCCATAAGTGGTTTGTGGAAAAGAACACACATGCAATGATCACTGCTTGATTCATATGTGGTCTGTGGAAAGAACACACATGCAATGACACTGGTTGATCCATGTGTGGTTTGTGGAAAGAACACACATGCAATGCCACATGTTGATCCATGTGTGGTTTCTGGATAGAACACACATGAAATGACCATTGGTTGATCCATAAGTGGTTTGTGGAAAAGAACACACATGCAATGACCACTGGTTGATCCATGTGTAGTTTGTGGAAAGAACACACATGTAGTGAACACTGGTGGATCCTTATGTTGTTTGTGAAAAGAACACACATGCAATGACTCTAGTGCTGGTTTTAGTATAAGAACACACATGCAATGACTCTAGTGGGTCCACATGTAGTTTGTGAAAAGAACACACATGGAATTCCACTGGGTGATCCATAAGTGGTTTGTGAAAAGAACACACATGCAATGGCCACTGGTTGATCCATAAGTCGTTTGTGGAAAGAACACACATGCAATGACCACTGGTTGATCCATAAGGGGTTTGTGGAAAGAACACACATGCAGTGACCACTGGCGAATCCATATGTTGTTTGTGAAAAGAACACACATGCAATGAACACTGGTGGATCCATAAGTGGTTTGTGGAACAAACACACACGCAATGACTCTAGTGCTAGTTTTAGTATAAGAACACACATGCAATGACTCTAATGGATCCATATGTGGTTTGTGAAAAGAACACACATGTAATGACCACTTGTTGATCCATGTGTCGTATGTGGAAAGAACACACATGCAATGACAGTGGTGGATCCATGTGTGGTTTGTGAAAAGAACACACATGCAATGACTCTAGTGTTGGTTTTAGTATAAGAACACACATGCAATGACTCTAGTGGGTTCACATGTGGTTTGTGAACAGAACACACATGCAATGACCACTGGTTGATCCATATGTGGTTTGTGGAAAGAACACACATGCAATGACTCTAATGGATCCATATGTGGTTTGTGAAAAGAACACACATGCAATGACCACTTGTTGATCCATGTGTCGTATGTGGAAAGAACACACATGCAATGACAGTGGTGGATCCATGTGTGGTTTGTGAAAAGAACACACATGAAATGACTCTAGTGTTGGTTTTAGTATAAGAACACACATGCAATGACTCTAGTGGGTTCACATGTGGTTTGTGAAAAGAACACACATGCAATGACCACTGGTTGATCCATATGTGGTTTGTGGAAAGAACACACATGCAATGACACAGCTTGATCCTTGTGTGGTTTGTGGAAAAGAACACAAATGCAATGACCACTTGTTGATCCATGTGTGATTTGGGAAAAGAACACACATGCAATGACCACTGGTTGATCCATATGTGGTTTGTGGAAAGAACACACATGCAATGACTCTAGTGTTTGATCCATGTGTGGTTTGTGGAAATAACACACATGCAACTACTCTAGTGGTTGATCCATGTGCGGTTTGTGGAAAGAACACACATGCAATGACTCTAATGGATCAATAAGTGGTTTGTGGAAAAGAACACACATGCAATGACCACTGGTTGATCCATGTGTGGTTTGTGAAAAGAACACACATGCAATGCCACTGGTTGATCCATGTGTGGTTTGTGGATAGAACACAAATGGAATGAGCACTGGTTGATCCATAAGTGGTTTGTCGAAAAGAACACACATGCAATGACTACTAGTTGATCCATTTGTGGTTTGTGGAAAATAACACACATGCAATGACCACTGGTTGATCCATGTGTGGTTTGTGGAAAAAACACACATGCAATGACTCTAGTGCTGGTTTTAGAATAAGAACACACATGCAATGACTCTAGTGGGCCCACAAGTGGTTTGTGAAAAGAACACACATGCAATGACCACTGGTTGATCCATAAGGGGTTTGTGGAAAGAACACACATGCAGTGACCACTGGCGAATCCATATGTTGTTTGTGAAAAGAACACACATGCAATGAACACTGGTGAATCCATAAGTGGTTTGTGGAACAAACACACATGCAATGACTCTAGTGCTAGTTTTAGTATAAGAACACACATGCAATGACTCTAGTGGGTCCAGATGTAGTTTGTGAAAAGAGCACACATGCAATGCCACTGGTGGATCGATATGTTCTTTGTGAAAAGACCACACATGCAATGAACACTGGTGGATCCATAAGTGGTTTGTGGAAAGAACACAAATGCAATGACTCTAGTGCTAGTTTTAGTATAAGAACACACATGCAATGACCACTGGTTGATCCATGTGTGGTTTGTGAAAAGAACACACATGCAATGACCACTTGTTGATCCATGTGTGGTTTGTGGAAAGAATACACATGCAATGACAGTGGTGGATCCATGTGTGGTTTGTGAAAAGAACAGACATGCAATGACTAGTGTTGGTTTTAGTATAAGAACACACATGCAATGACTCTAGTGGGTTCACATGTGGTTTATGAAAAGAACATACATGCAATGATCACTTGTTGATCCATATGTGGTTTGTGGAAAGAACACACATGCAATGACACTGCTTGATCCATGTGTGGTTTGTGGAAAAGAACACACATGCAATGACCACTAGTTGATCCACGTGTGGTTTGTGGAAAGAACACACATGCAATGACTCTAGTGGTTGATCCATGTGTTGTTTATGGAAATAAAACACAAGCAATGACTCTAGTGGTTGATCCATGTGTGGTTTGTGGAAATAACACACATGCAATGACTCTAATTGATCCATAAGTGGTTTGTGGAAAAGAACACACATGCAATGATCACTGCTTGATTCATATGTGGTCTGTGGAAAGAACACACATGCAATGACACTGGTTGATCCATGTGTGGTTTGTGGAAAGAACACACATGCAATGCCACATGTTGATCCATGTGTGGTTTCTGGATAGAACACACATGAAATGACCATTGGTTGATCCATAAGTGGTTTGTGGAAAAGAACACACATGCAATGACCACTGGTTGATCCATATGTGGTTTGTGGAAAGAACACACATGCAATGACACTGGTTGATCCATGCGTGGTTTGTGGAAAGAACACACATGCAATGACCACTGGTTGATCCATATGTGGTTTGTGGAAAGAACACACATGCAATGACTCTAGTGTTTGATCCATGTGTGGTTTGTGGAAATAACACACATGCAACTACTCTAGTGGTTGATCCATGTGTGGTTTGTGGAAAGAACACACATGCAATGACTCTAATGGATCCATAAGTGGTTTGTGGAAAAGAACACACATGCAATGACCACTGGTTGATCCATGTGTGGTTTGTGGAAAGAACACACATGCAATGACACGGGTTGATCCATGTGTGGTTTGTGAAAAGAACACACATGCAATGCCACTGGTTGATCCATGTGTGGTTTGTGGATAGAACACAAATGGAATGAGCACTGGTTGATCCATAAGTGGTTTGTCAAAAAGAACACACATGCAATGACTACTGGTTGATCCATTTGTGGTTTGTGGAAAATAACACACATGCAATGACCACTGGTTAATCCATGTGTGGTTTGTGGAAAAAACACACATGCAATGACTCTAGTGCTGGTTTTAGAATAAGAACACACATGCAATGACTCTAGTGGGCCCACAAGTGGTTTGTGAAAAGAACACACATGCAATGACCACTGGTTGGTCCATATGTTCTTTGTGGAAAGAACACACATGCAATGACACTGCTTGATCCATGTGTGGTATGTGGAAACGAACACATATGTAAATGACCACTAGTTGATCCATGTGTGGTTTGTGAAAAGAACACACATGCAATGACCACTGGTTGATCCATATGTGGTTTGTGGAAAGAACACACATGCAATGACACTGCTTGATCCATGTGTGGTTTGTGGAAAAGAACACACATGCAATGACCACTGGTTGATCCATGTGTGGTTTGTGGAAAGAATACACATGCAATGACTCTAGTGGTTGATCCATGTGTGGTTTGTGGAAATAACACACATGCAATGACTCTAGTGGTTGATCCATGTGTGGTTTGTGGAAATAACACACATGCAATGACTCTAGTGGTTGATACATGTGTGGTTTGTGGAAATAACACACATGCAATGACTCTAATGGATCCATAAGTGGTTTGTGGAAAAGAAGACACATGCAATGATCACTTGTTGATTCATATGTGGTTTGTGGAAAGAACACACATGCAATGACACTGGTTGATCTATGTGTGGTTTGTGAAAAGAACACACATGCAATGCCACTAGTTGATCCATGTGTGGTTTGTGGATAGAACACACATGAAATGACCACTGGTTGATCCATAAGTGGTTTGTGGAAAAGAACACACATGCAATGACCACTGGTTGATCCATGTGTGGTTTGTGGATAGAACACACATGAAATGACTCTAGTGGGTCCATATGTGGTGTGTGAAAAGAACACACATGCAATGACCACTGGTTGATCCATATGTGGTTTGTGAAAAGAACACACATGCAATGACCACTGGTTGATCCATATGTGGTTTGTGGAAAAGAACACACATGCAATGAACACTGGTGGATCCATAAGTGGTTTGTGGAAAGATCACACATGAAATGACCACTGGTTGATCCATATGTGGTTTGTTGAAAGAACACACATGCAGTGAACACTGGTGGATCCATCTGTTGTTTGTGAAACGAACACGCATTCAATGAATCTAGTGTTGGTTTTAGTATAAGAACACACATGCAATGACTCTAGTGGGTCCAGATGTAGTTTGTGAAAAGAACACACATGCAATGCCACTGGTGGATCCATAAGTGGTTTGTGGAATGAACACACATGCAATGGCCACTGGTTGATCCATAAGTGGTATGTGGAAAGATCACATATGCAATGACCACTGGTTGATCCATAAGGGGTTTGTGGAAAGAACACACATGCAAGGACCCTTTGGCGAATCCATATGTTGTTTGTGAAAAGAACACACATGCAATGAACACTGGTGAATCCATAAGTGGTTTGTGGAACAAACACACATGCAATGACTCTAGTGCTAGTTTTAGTATAAGAACACACATGCAATGACTCTAGTGGGTCCAGATGTAGTTTGTGAAAAGAGCACACATGCAATGCCACTGGTTGATCCATAAGTAGTTTGTGGAAAGAACACACATGCAATGGCCACTGGTTGATCCATAAGTGGTTTGTGGAAAGAACACACATGCAATGACCACTGGTTGATCCATCAGGGGTTTGTGGAAAGAACACACATGCAATGACCACTGGTGGATCCATATGTTCTTTGTGAAAAGACCACACATGCAATGAACACTGGTGGATCCATAAGTGGTTTGTGGAAAGAACACAAATGCAATGACTCTAGTGCTAGTTTTAGTATAAGAACACACATGCAATGACCACTTGTTGATCCATGTGTGGTTTGTGTAAAGAATACACATGCAATGACAGTGGTGGATCCATGTGTGGTTTGTGAAAAGAACAGACATGCAATGAATCTAGTGTTGGTTTTAGTATAAGAACACACATGCAATGACTCTAGTGGGTTCACATGTGGTTTATGAAAAGAACATACATGCAATGATCACTTGTTGATCCATTTGTGGTTTGTGGAAAGAACACACATGCAATGACACTGCTTGATCCATGTGTGGTTTGTGGAAAAGAACACACATGCAATGACCACTAGTTGATCCACGTGTGGTTTGTGGAAAGAACACACATGCAATGACTCTAGTGGTTGATCCATGTGTTGTTTATGGAAATAACACACATGCAATGACTCTAGTGGTTGATCCATGTGTGGTTTGTGGAAATAACACACATGCAATGACTCTAATGGATCCATAAGTGGTTTGTGGAAAAGAACACACATGCAATGATCACTGCTTGATTCATATGTGGTTTGTGGAAAGAACACACATGTAATGACACTGGTTGATCCATGTGTGGTTTGTGGAAAGAACACACATGCAATGCCACTGGTTGATCCATGTGTGGTTTCTGGATAGAACACACATGAAATGACCATTGGTTGATCCATAAGTGGTTTGTGGAAAAGAACACACATGCAATGACCACTCCATTCATGTGTGGTTTATGAGAAGAACACACATGCAATGACACTGGTGGATCCATGTGTGGTTTATGAGAGGAACAGACATGCAATGACACTGGGTGTGGTTGATGAAAAGAACAGACATGCAATGACACTGGTGGATCCATATGTGGTTTGTGAAAAGAACACACATGCAATCACACTGGGTGGATCCATGTGTGGTTCATGAAAAAAACACACATGCAATGACACTAGTGGATCCATGTGGGGTTTGTGAGAAGAACACACATCCACTGACACTGGGTGTGGTTCATGAAAAGAACACACATCCAATGACACTAATGGATCCTTATGTGGTTTGTGAGAAGAACAGACATGCAATGACTCTAGCTGTGGTTCATGAGAAGAACACACATGCAATGACACTGGTGTATCCTTATGTGGTTTGGGAGAAGAACACACATGCAATGACTCTAGCTGTGGTTTGTGAGAAGAACACACATCCGATGACACTGGTGGATCCTTATGTGGTTTGTGAGAAGAACACACATGCAATCACACTGGGTGGATCCATATGTGGTTTATGAGAAGAACACACATGCAATGACACTAGTGATATATTGTTTGTGAAAAGAACACACATGCAATGACTCTAATTGTGGTTTGTGAGAAGAACATACATGCAATGACACTGGGTGTGGTTCATGAGAAGAACACACATCCAATGACACTGGTGGATCCTTATGTGGTTTTTGAGAAGAACACACATGCAATCACACTGGGTGGATCCATATGTGGTTTATGATAAGGGCACACATTCAATGACACTAGTGATATGTGGTTTGTGAAAAGAACACACATGCAATGACTCTAACTGTGGTTAATGAAAAGAGCAGACATGCAATGACACTGGTGGATCCATGTGTGGTTTGTGAGAAGAACACACATGCAATGACACTGGCTCTGGTTCATGAAAAGAATAGACATGCAATGATACTGGTGGATCCATGTGTGGTTTGTGAGAAGAACACACATGCAATGACACTGGGTGTGGTTCATGAAAAGAACAGACATCCAATGACACTGGTGGATCCTTATGTGGTTTGTGAGAACAGACATGCAATGACTCTGGCTATGGTTCATGAGAAGAACAGGCATGCAATGACACTGGTGTATCCTTATGTGGTTTGTGAAAAGAACACACATGCAATGACTCTAGCTATGGTTAATGAAAAGGGCAGACATGCAATGATACTGGTGGATCCATATGTGGTTTGTGAGAAGAACATACATGCAATGACACTGGTGATATGTGGTTTGTGAAAATAACACACATGCAATGACTCTAACAGTGGTTAATGAAAAGAGCAGACATGCAAGGATACTGGTGGATCCATGTGTGGTTTGTGAGAAGAACACAGATGCAATGACACTGAGTGTGGTTCATGAAAAGAACACACATCCAATGACACTGGTGGATCCTTATGTGGTTTGTGAGAAGAATAGACATGCAATGACTCTAGATGTGGTTCATGAGAAGAACACACATGCAATGACACTAGTGGATCCATGTGTGGTTTGTGAGAAGACACACATGCAATGACACTGGGTGTGGTTCATGAAAAGAACACACATCCAATGACACTGGTGGATCCTTATGTGGTTTGTGAGAAGAATAGACATGCAATGACTCTGGTTGTGGTTCATGAGAACAACACACATGCAATGACACTGGTGTATCCTTACGTGGTTTGTGAGAAGAACACACATGCAATGACTCTAGCTGTGGTTAATGAAAAGAGCAAACATGCAATGATACTAGTGGATCCATATGTGGTTTATGAGAAGAACACATATGCAATGACACTGGTGATATGTGGTTTGTGAGAAGAACACACATGCAATGACTCTAGATGTGGTTCATGAGAAGAACGCACATGCAATGACACTGGTGGATGCATGTGTGGTTTATGAGAGGAACACACATGCAATGACACTGGGTGTGGTTCATGAAGAGAACACACGTACAATGACACTGGTGTATCCTTATGTGGTTGGTGAGAAGAACACACATGCAATGACTCTAGGTGTTGTTTTTGAAAAGAACACACATGCAATGACACTAGTGGATCCATGTGTGGTTTGTGAGAAGAACACACATCCAATGACACTGGGCGTGGTTCATGAAAAGAACAGGCATCCATATGTTTTTCATGAAAAGAACACACATCCAATGACTCTAGCTGTGGTTCATGACAAGAACATACATCCAATGCCTCTAGCTGTGGTTCATGAAAAGAACACACATCCAGTGACACTAGGTGTGGTTCATCAAAGAAAATACATCCAATGATACTGGTGGATCGTTATGTGGTTTGTGAAAAGAACAGACATGCAATGACTCTGGGTGTGGTTCATGGAAAGAAGACACATCCAGTGACACTGGTGGATCCATGTGTGGTTTGTGGGAAGAACACACATGCAATGACACTAGGTGTGGTTCATGAAAAGAAAACACATGCAATGACACTGGTGGATCCATGTGTGGTTTGTGAGAAGAATAGACATGCAATGACTCTAGGTGATCCATATGTGGTTTATGAGAAGAACACACATGCAATAAACTCTAGTGGATCTATCTTGGCATAATTTGATGTATGCCATGATGTATTTCATTGTACAAGACACTCACTTTCGATTTTTATACTAATCAGTTTTGCCCTTGGTTTTTTGATACTACTTAGTTTTGCCCTTGGTTTTTTGATACTACTCAGTTTTGCCCTTGGTTCCCCCTCTCTCTTTCATAGAAGCCCAAACCTATGCTCACTTTGTCTGCTACGCCCTGATTGGTTGTCACTGTTATCACGCGGATCATGCGCACCAACCGTTGATCCTGTGTGATCCAACGATGATCGTTGCACACGCCGTGCCCTTCACAATAGAGCGCGAGACAACACAAACGCGTCTCCCTGGTGAGACGGACGTCTCCCTCTACAAGAAGGAACGCGATGCCATCCATGGAAAAAGTCGTCCAGTGGTCATGTCACGTTTAATCTAGTCTGCAAAGGCTACTACTGCTACTACAACACATGCACCGGGCAACAGGGTCATCGAGTGCACGGTTGTCGACGGGACGGTGCAATTTATTGCCACTTTATTTTAATAAGACATATCCCATTTTTACGCAGCGCTCTCAATCTCACATCCAACTGGGCCCTACGGCAAGTAACTTCCACGAGTCAAGGGCCCCCCTCGAGTAGATCTAACATTGCTAGAAATTGGTTCCACGCCACTTGCATGCAGTGGAATCGAGGTCTGCCATGAGCATGTTTTCAATGCAGCTCTAAAGTGGAGATTGTGGCTGTTTCAAAAAAAAGGGAACCCAAAAAAAGGTGGAGATCGTGGTAGCCCCCCGTCCCCCGCCCACCACACGTGTCCACTCGAGGACCGCTCGACCTTCTTCTTCCATGTGCTCGTGTCATTTCCCCCCAGTCTGTCTAGTCCCAAGACCCCAATCTGCACCTACCACACGCGCCAAAGCTCCCTCGCTTGCACTACCTCCTTCCCTAGGTGCGCCATGAAGCGTACGCGTGGAGACGAGCCGGAGGTGAAGCCAGTGGAAGGCGCAGCAGCAGATGGCTCAGTCATTGCCAAGTAGGCGGAGGCGGCTTCTCCGGGCACG
The DNA here is from genome assembly GCA_023614405.1 of Avena insularis. NCBI lineage: Eukaryota > Viridiplantae > Streptophyta > Magnoliopsida > Poales > Poaceae > Avena > Avena insularis. The sequence continues at coordinate 160,078,841 of CM042690.1, read as the reverse complement.
AACGCCGCTCGTCGCTGCGCCATCGAGGGTACGAGCTCATCCATCTAGCCAGTAGCCGTCGCCGCCGAGCAGCAGGTGGCCGACTACGTCGTGGTGCCAGCGACAGATCTAGATGGGGGGCAGGCGGTAGGCGGAGGCAATCCGGTGCTCTACATGAATGGCCCCATCACCATACAAGAAATCTTCAATGCAATCACGGAGAATGACAAGTTCGAGGAGGAGGTCCCTGATGAGGAGTGTGAGGTACTACATTGCTAGCTTCTCTAGCCGCAGCCGCATATTTCACTATTCATACATAGGATTTGCTCAATCGTGTACATATTCTTTTGCTCTTGAAGTAGGGTAGTATATATATGGTTCGATCGGTCGATTGATGCATCTGCCATCTAGTCACAAAACCCCAATCTGTCTAGTCACAAAACCCCAATCTGATCATCTGCCATCTAGTTGAGTTTGCTAGTTGAGTGTTGATTTCGATACACATCATGCCTATAACATTACATTTCTATTCCTTACTGAGCCCAATGATTCATTTTTGCCCCAAAATAGTGTAAGGGCAGCTGATGGTGTCGTTTTCTTAGGGATGGTTAGTGAACCTAAGACAGCAATGCACATAAACAATATAGGTTATGCTGTTGTTATTTTGGTTCTCCGACTCCATCGCTTAAAAAATGAGGCCCTAATTTTTTCCTCATATGGAACATATATATATAATCTTTGTATTGTTTCTGATCTATGAATGCATTGTATGATGCATATTTATATCCCTGAATATTGTTTTGTACAATTACATTTCAATTTTTTATTACGGCCAATGATTCAAATTTTCCCCAAAGAGAGGTAGACACATTGGTGTCAGATTTTTTCAGGGATGAGTTAGCGAACCTGGGTCCATGTACAAGATCAATATAAGTTGTGCAATTGTTACTTGGTTCACTTACACCATCCCTGTAGAAACTTATGACGCCGCAATCTTTATTCTACATTCATAGAACTATGATATTTGAATTATCTATTCCATGCATTCATAGTGTATAAGAATTACATTTTAGTTTGTCACCGAGGCCGATGATTGAAATTTGCCCCAAAAGAGTTCAAGGGGAGACACGTATGATGGTGTCGTGTTTTAGGGATGGATTGGTGAACCCGAGGCAGCAATGCACACAAACAATATAGGTTGTGCTGTTGGTACTTTGGTTCTCCAACTCCATCTCTGAAACAAATTATGAGGCCCTTGATTTATTCTCATATGGAACTACATATATGATCCTTGATTTGTTTCTGATCTTTTAATGATTGGTATGATGCATATGTATACGAATGGTTTTGATCATAAATATTTTTAACATGTACCTGAAGATTAATTGTTTGTTTTTTATTTATAATTAGAATATTTAGGCTTGATTTTGTACCTGACTATGTATATCCCTGAATATTGTTTTGTATGATTACATTTCAATTTCTTATTATGGCCAATGATTCAAATTTTCCCCAAAGAGAGGCAGACACATTGGTGTCAGATTTTTTCAGGGATGAGTTAGCGAACCTGGGGCCATGTACAAGATCAATATAAGCTATGCAATTGTTACTTGGTTCTCTTACACCATCCCTGTAGAAACTTATGAGGCCACAATCTTTATTCTACATTCATAGAACTATGATATTTGAATTATCTATTCCATGCATTCATAGTGTATAAGAATTACATTTTAGTTTGTCACCGAGGCCGATGATTGAAATTTTCCCCAAAAGAGTTCAAGGGGAGACACGTATGATGGTGTCGTGTTTTAGGGATGGATTGGTGAACCCGAGGCAGCAATGCACACAAACAATATAGGTTGTGCTGTTGGTACTTTGGTTCTCCAACTCCATCTCTGAAACAAATTATGAGGCCCTTGATTTATTCTCATATGGAACTACATATATGATCCTTGATTTGTTTCTGATCTTTTAATAATTAGTATGATGCATATGTATATGAATGGTTTTGATCATAAGTATTTTTAACATGTACCTGAAGATTAATTGTTTGGTTTTTTATTTATAATTACAATATTTAGGCTTGTTTTTGTACCTGACTATGTATATCCCTGAATATTGTTTTGTATGATTACATTTCAATTTCTTATTGTGGCCAATGATTCAAATTTGTCCCAAAAGAGAGGCAGACACATTTGTGTCAGATTTTTTTAGGGATGAGTTAGTGAACCTGGGGTGATGTACAAGAACAATATAGGTTGTGCAATTGTTACTTGGTTCACTCACGCCGTCCCTGAAGAAACTTATGAGGCCGCAATCTTTATTCTACATACACTCCGATGCAATTATTTGTCATTGTGTTGAGATGAAATGATATATGAACCGATCAAACTATTGTTGAGATGCTTTATCTTTGATATCCACGGATATATTGTCTTACATATACATGTTGTCAATTCTTGAGTTGTAACACAATTCAATCATATGTATGAGTTCTAAGTTATGTTCTTAAAAATCAACAGAAGGATGATGATGAAGTGGACGATAGCAAGGTATCCAGGGACAACAAGAGCCGCTACGTGCTGAGGCGGTTATGGTGTGGGCTAATCCGTTTCCACCGTAGGGGGAGACTGTTTTGCCCATTCTGTGGCAGAGCAATCAATGTGGACCCCAACAACATGATCCAGCACGCGGTGGATGTTGGCAAAGGCGGAGGAAGAAGGCATAGGCCGATTACCTTGGCACGGCACGCAGCCTTCGGCAAATTCCTCCGGGAGTACGTCAGGACTGGCCTGTATCCCATCGACTAGGCTGTCCCTGCCTCCTGCTGATATGCCCCTGCCCTGCTAGGCGTCTCCGTGTCCCGGCCTCCTGCTTCCGCCCCTGCTTTTATTTTGTTTTAGTTAATTATTACCTATGTGTGGCATGTAAGACAATATCCGTGGTGTCTCTGGTGAACCTTCTATATTAATCTACTCCTTTATATGGAGTGCCTTAAAATTTCTAGTGTTCAGTTATATTACTGATCATGCTCATGCACACTACAAAATATTTCTAGTGCTCGATTATATTATAATGGTCAAGGAATACATCAACAAGTTAAATTGGTCGAAATTTTGTATTGAAGTAACTAAATGATCTCACATCGGCGGTGGATGTTGGCAGAAGCCGAAGGCATTAGCCGAAGACCTTGGAGTGACACGCAGTCTTCAGCAAATTCCTTACAGGTTCAACAACGGGTTACCGCCGCCCAGCCCTGAATTCGCTTACAGGTCCAACATGGCAGAACTTGAGCTACCACAGAGACCACGACAGAGGTGGCAGAATTGGTGCGTGTGCAACCACGGCGACGGCGAGCTCGGACTCAGGATGGGGAGGACAAAAACAGAACCGAGCAGGGTCGACATGGTGACAGATCTCACCGGGAACCAATTCTTGTCCCCACAACGTGCCATGGGTGCGTCCATGGTGAGGGCGAGCTCCGACTCAGGATGGGGAGGAGAGCAGGGCCGAGCAGGTTCATCATGTCCCAGCTCTGCACCATGGCCATGACCACAGATTGCCGCTCCGTGGAAGAAGAAGACGCGTAATGGATGCATGTGCCAACTCTACAAGCCTACAGGGAGGAGAGCTGGGCCGAGTAGGTTCGTCCACGTCCCAGCCCTGCGCCATGGCTGCGACGCCCCACAGATTGCCGCCCCGGGAAGAAGAAGACGCATAATGGATGCAGGCGCCAATGCTGCAAGCCTAATTGACACCTAAGCGACGGGAGCGACATAACGGCGAGAACTGATAGGGGATCCAACTTGACGGCCGTTAGCCTGATATTTTTTATTGAAACATAAAGTTGAATTCGTGCCGAAAAAGACCCTTTGAGTATTTGGCACACCAACTGTAGTCATCGCGGCTAATTTCAGGGAACTTGGGTACCGCGTTGCCTGGGCGACCCAACTTTCGGGTCGCAAAATGATATTCTCCCCTAGGTGCTCCCCGTGACGTCGTGCTTTGCCACCAGCCAACCTCTGCTTCCTCTTCTAGTATCTAGTGAGGACCCGAGTAAGTTCCTCTTCTTCTCCCTCTTTGTTCTCTCTCTTTGCTTCTCTCTTTACTCTCTATGTGCTTGCAGTGAAGAACTAGGGTTCATCCCTTGTGCTAGGGTTCTTCCCTAGTTGTCGTGTTAATCAAAGATAATGAAAATTGCTTCATGCATATTCCCCCTTTAGCTAAGCTATGTAAAATCATTTTCTATGATGAGTTTGGATTTGATAACTGTGGCTCCTAGCAAGTGAAATATTGTCTAAATTCCACTTACTGTCACTAACAAGGGTTTAACTCATCAATGCCCATTATTATGGACTTGGGTTTTGGAGAATGAGGGAGCGCTAGAGGCATCAGTCTGCATGAAACAAGCACATAGGGATGCAAGATTTATCCAGGTTCAGGCCTCGTAGAGGTCCCTACTCCTGCTTGTCTGCTCTTAGAATTATTGAAGGAATCGAAGATTACAGGGGTGCGTAGATGCAATCTGGCGATGGTGGTGAAAACTAGGGTTGTGATTGTCCTCCTCGCCGCCGCCTCATATCCTTTATATACATAGGCTAGGTATCGGGTAGTAGGTCGAGTCGGTTACAGATTAGGGTTCGTCCCTTTGAACTTTCTATCTTAAGCTTCTTCTTGCGTTGCAAGCAAGCGGAGAGTTCGTGGGTCACTCGAATTTTTCATTGGACCTTGGCAACACCATGGGCTTCTGTCGTATCTGGACCGTATATGCTGAACTCGAGTACCTGCAGGGTATACCCATGTTAGTAGCCCCCGAGTGTCCAGTGGAATCATAGATTTGACTGGAGACTTTATGAAGTTTTTCGAGTGCCTGACTGAGTATCTTTTCGAGTGTTCTGTTTGTGTCATAGGGATTGCCGATATACGTGCCTGATTTATCCGATGTATCGATATCAGTTAACTGCCTTAGGTCAAAACAACGCAATCTACTCAAACTCGAGTCCTCGGACCCGAATTCAGAAAAATCCTGGCGTAATTCAACTCAGGCCGTGGAGGTCTTACAGGAGTCGAATTCCAGTATATAAGTGTGAGCACTCGATGCATCCGTCAAGGCATGTTCATCGTACCTGTAGGTACGGATATATTTATGGTAGTGCGCAGTAGATGCGTTGCTAGGCCTTATTCAGGTCTTATCTTCACGCTGTAAGCGCGGCATCTGAATTTTTGTCATTGTGGAGATGATTCGGGTGACCCAGGAGACGTAATCTCTTTGTAGGGAAAATATGAGGCGGAGTCGCCATAGCATTTGAGTGCAGATGTTATCGACACACAGTACGATGAACAAATAATCATAGGGTGCGCGACCAGTGTTCCCTCTGGGAGTAGCCCCCGAGTGCCTATTCGAGTCATAGACTCAAGTGGGGACTAAAAACACTTTGCGACTGCTATCGTCTTTTGTTGCTTGTTGCAGTCGAATGTGCTTCCAGCGCTCCCTATGGGAGTAACCCGTAGTTCACAATCAAATCGTTGACTCGAGTGAAGGGTTTCCGTGAAGCTTGTATACCTGCATAAAAGTTCTTTCGGGTGCTCGTCCAGCGCTCTTGTTAGGAGTAGCCCCCGAGTGCTTGGTTGAGTCGAAGACGCGAGCAAGAACTAAAGTAGTCAAAGTCTTCTTCTGCTGGAATCGATGACGTCAGTGCTAACGATTTGATGACCTCGGTTGCCCACGTGAGCAGCTTTGACGGGACGTGACGAGAGGTGGGTCCCACTTTCTGACTTTGATTTGACTAGGCATGCGTAATATTCTGGTTTAACTGCGTCTCCTCAATTTCCGCGTGTAATGGGAGTAGTGGAGGACGGTTCGTGGTTCAGCTTCGCCACATGTCGATGGCGATGTGCGCCATGCATCCAGTAGGGTTTCTGCTGGCCGTTGGGATGGCATCCGCAAGGAGGTTAAGTAGCAGCGTAGCTGCGGTAATTTTCCCCATCTCTTCTTCTTGCTCGTGTTTCCTTTGCCATTGCTGCTTTCTCTGCTCCCTTGTGCTCATCCCCTCTATAGCACTAGACCAACTACGCGTATTTCCCAGCTATTTTCTGCGCTCTCACTATCGTCGAAAGATAGGCAAGAAGAAAGGAGGCGCCGCCGCTAGATCTGCGGCCACCATTGCCGCTGCCAAGAAGAAGGGATGCACCACCGTCGTGGGTACTAGCGCTGCTGCTGGTAGGAAGAAGAAAGGGGCGGGTACCCGCGTCACCAACGGCTCCTGGCGTGCCTCTATCATCAACTCCTCCGAGCTGCATCTTCTTCGTCAAGATGGAGTTCTTCCGTTCGCTGAAGATGACTCGCGAGTGCCTGGTGATGAGGTAATACCTCGTCCTCCTCCCGGTTTCCAAGTGATGTTCCTTGCGTTCGTCATTCGAGGTCTCTCTCTTCCCCTGCAGCCTTTTGTCAGGGGTCTTCTTTGTTTCTATGGGCTCTAGCTGCACCAGTTGTCCCCGAATTCCATTCTCCACATCTCTTGCTTCATCACACTTTGCGAGTGCTGGCTCGGAATCGAGCCACACTTTGGTCTCTTCAAGATGCTGTTTAAGCTCAGACGGCGATCTTCGGTTTGGTAGTCTCGACGAGGAGGCTGCGGAATCACGCCGACTCATCCACCATATACTTCAACATCAAGCTCACCACGTCCGTCTAAGGGTGGAGAGACAAGTGGTTCTACATCCGCGACCAGAAGGCCGACGGAGAGCACTACGGACTCGCGCCCTTCAACCCCGTGGAGGCTTGTAAGAGGAGGCATTCCTGGAAGAACGTCGTGATGCCTGGCGAGTCCGAGGAAACGGAGATGATGTATCAGCGTGTCTGCGACCTTGAAGGCCGCATAGGCAAAGAAGAGGGTGGCGCTGCTCTCAGTCGCACGTGGTTACGCCACTGCATCCAGCTTCTGTAGGCTAGAGTCCATCCAATGTACCGCTGGGTCGGTGCTAGCGATGCCACTCACATATCTGCGGATGGCATTTCCGCGGGTGAGGTAGATAGGAGGTTGCGACTGGTGACCAAGTACACCGCCAAGGAGGATCTCCTAGACGAACCAGTCGTGCTCCCTTTCGATGCCAGCAACCCTCCTCCTGAGGTAGAACTATACTATGAAGTAGTTTTCTTTGTTGATTGCCACCAAGTACTTGATATATAATGATGTATCTTCTGATTGCAGGACTGGAGCGTGGCTGCCAGTTTGCCTCCTCAACTCGAAGGGACTATTCCTCGTGAAGCGGAGGAAGAGGACAAGTCGGAATCGACCGTCCCAATTGAAGAATATGAGGGAGCCCCCGAGTCCAGCGGCCACAGCACTCGCAAGCGGTCCCGCAGCAAGGATACTGATGCTTCTTCACCGACAACGCCGAAAGGTCCTTCTGCTGCTGCAGAGGAGACGATTCCCACCGTACCTGTGCACGCCATGGCTCCTCTTGCTCAGAAGAAGCTGCGACTGCCGAAGGAGTCGTCTGATGACTCTTTTGACCTCGACAAATTCAACTGGTAAGCTTTTAATGTCCGCAAGTTTGTCTTTGCCTTCTTCGAGGTTGCTTTTTCTGAAGTGGTGCTGAGCATGTTTTGCAGTCAAGCGGTGTCGTCATCTTCTGACAACGTCCAATTTGTGAAAGAGTCCGGAGTCGTAGACTCCGAGGCTAAAGAGGTGGACGAACGGTCTCCTTCTCCTCCGGTGGCGGCCCACTCCGGTGCAAATTCTTCGAGTTCTCCACATGCTGGGGAGCACCAGATGGTTGCCTGGACGACTACGCGACAGTCATCTTTGGAGTCCCTGGAGGAATATGTGAGTGTCTTTTTGCTGTTTGGCAGTCGAATTTGTACTTTGGGTTGCCGCTGAGTCTTCGTTTCCCTTGGTGTAGCTCATTGTTAACGAAGCTGCTCGCCTTGCAGAGCAAGTCCTTGCCATGGGTCGACAGCATGCTCTGCTGGACAATCGCCACCACGCTGTCGAAGGTTAATTTTAGCTTTATCTTTGTCTTCATGGAAATTTGTCAACTTGATTGGTGATACATCCTTTGCTTTATGTAGGTGAACACAATGAACTTCTCCGTCGCGTTACGTCCCCCGAGAAGGGGCTTGTCACGGCGGAGATAGGGCGTGCTGAGGCGGTCGCGGCTCTAAAAAAGTCGCAGAAACGCGAGGAAGAGCTGCGCTCTTCCAATGCTGAAAGGGAGAAGTTGTTCGAAGAACAACTTTTTCGATTGCCAAGGCTCTCTTAGGTAATTTTCGGTTTGATTTGCATTGCTCCTTGTTTTACGTCACGTTGTTGTGCTGATACCCTATGTATGCAGACGCTGCCGGTCTGAGATTTGACGCCTAGTCTCTGTGTCGCGCGGATGCTTTGGCAGGCGCCGTTGCTGTAGTCGAGGACCGCAGTGTTTCCCTTCATGAGACATTGGGGAAGGCCAAGGGTGTGCTCAGTCGCCTCCGTGAGGAGCTGACTCCCAAGGCCGGGTTAATCGACGATCTTGATGACTTGGTGGAATCCTTCGCTGGAGGTATTCCCATGGAATTCAGGAACTCCCAGTGGTCTGTCGGTGCCACCATGGCACTCACGATGGTGCAAGCGCATGGCATGGAGTTGGATCCTGCCATGATCTCCGAGGCGATGCCTGTCGACGCTGGAGGCCAGCAGGTAGTGTTTGATCCCTTCGTTAGTAGCTGTGGTAAATACGGTCCTCAGCTTATCGAGACCGGGGCTACTGGGCTGCGGTACCAAAGTTGGCGGGCGAGTGCACCGCGGTACCTAAGTTGCCTAAAATTACCGCGTTTCGAAAAGTTGGGCCGCCAACTACCGAGAGGGTCCATTTCGATGCAAACTCGTCTCACCCCTACCAAATCCAAACATGCCATGAAATTGCCCCGTGAAGTAGATGGTCGGGACCCTCATGTCAGTAATATTTCCGTGACGCGAGCGCCAACACGGCAACCACGTAGGTGAAATGAGATACTAAAGGAGCATGGTGCATTGACCAAATTCACAAATCCACTCCCTCCCTCCTTTCACTTGAACCCTAGCACCAGCGGCGTCGAAATCTCCTCTCCAACCAGAATGATCTCTTCGGGCATTTGACTTCCGGCACCAAGTTGCTGCGCCTACTCGCTGCTACCGAGCTCTAATGCCGAATGTCGTGCCAGCCATTGCGACGATCTAGCCCGCCTCTACCGCCGACGAGCTGAGCAGCACGAAGGATGACAGATCCATTTGCCGAGGAAGAAGTACTTCTGGCTAATTTCGGGTGAGCTACTCTTCTCTTTGCTATTCGCACTACGTATAACTGCTAGCTGGCTATTGGCATTACAGAGATATATCGAACATAGAATTGTTTGCTAGCACGACGCTGACAAACAATTCTTATCTTTTGTCTCCAATTTTCTGTCAACTAGGATCTCCGCTGAACCCAAATACATGGTTCCGGTGGCCATCTACGGCTACCTCATTAAATTAGCACATGGGAAGAGCACGTGGAAACAAGCTCAGAATCTGAAGATGGAAGTAGAGCCTGTGCAGTTATGCACTGTCCCTGGTTTGGTTGCTGCTGTGCATGAACTTGCTGAAATGAGGCCAGAGTAGACTGCACGGTTTAGCATCATTGATGAACGAGGCTTCAAGGTTCTTATAGCGTGTGACAGTCAGCTAATTGGGTTGATGAAACAACATGTTAGGCTTCGCGTGGTTATGCTGGTGTGTAACATAGAGGATGAGGAAGCTCCTGCTACTGGGAGTCGCCCAGCTATTATTGGACAGGGAGGTCTAACTCGAACCCCTACTGTTGTTGAGCAAAATGTGGTTCCTCGTCCGCGACATGCTTCTGTCAGGCAACCTCCTCGTAGGAGTCCCCGTATTGCCGTTGTGGAAAACTCTGCTCTAGAATCTGCTGGTACTGGTCATCCCCGTCCCCGTGCCCGTGTTGCTGCGGCTGCTGCTCACCCAATCCATGCCGCTGTTGAGCAAACTAAGGCATCCAGAGGCTGCCCCGCTGTTGTTGCCAAGACCGCCGCCTTGTGTGCTCCTCCTCCTCGAAACCATCCTCAAGTTGTGCGAACCCGTGCTCTGGAATCTGCTGGTACTGGTCGTCCTCGTGTTGTTGTTGATCTGGATGCTGTTGACCCAATCCCTGTCGTTATTGAGCAAACTAAGGCTTCTGGAGGCTGCCCCATTGTTGTTGCAAAGACCGATGCCTTGTCTCCTCCTCGAACTCGTGCTCGGGTTCAGCGAGCTGCTGGTCTGAAGCCAGCTCATGGTCTGGACTCTGCTAGCACTCGAAACACTGCTATTGTGGGAACCGCCTCGATCGTCGAGGTGGCATGGCAGCAGTGATCCTATTGTACGCCGTTAGAAGGGGCCCTGCCTATCCACCATGTAATGTAGCTCCCGCTGCTAAGGGCCCTCGCCTTGCTCCTGGTCCTGGTACTTCCACCGAGGTTGATCCAGCTAACGATGACGCTGGTGATGGCGGCGGTGGCATTGGGGCTAGGTCTGATGGTGCCGCTCCATCTCTCGAACCTCTCGGAGGTTTCTATCCTGAAGAACCTGATGATGGCAAAGTAATCGTTTGTATCGGTGTCGCGGATTATACTGCAAAATTAGATGATGGCACCGAAAAATTCTATGACGAGTTTGATGTAATCCTTGGCAGATACGACCCTGAAGTGGTAGAGTTATTTGACCTAATGGCATCGTTACGTGCGAAGGTGCTGTGGGGGTCCTCCCAGGAAGCACATTTGTTATATTATGGTTACAGGAGCAAAAAGGCTATCGAAGTGAAAGATACCAGGGATTTAGTCATACTATTTACAAGGAAACATTATAGAGGTGAAGTTTACTTCCACTTGGTAGTGCTCACGGTTGGAGAGGAATTGGAACTCGACAATAGAGATGATGGACTTTTAGAAGGCATGCGTGACCTGATCCATGGCATCACTGGGGCTGGTGTGACTGAGGGTAGCTTCGAACAGAGGAGAGTCTTACAGAGGAGCGTCATAAAGAGGAGCAGGAAGAGCATCCCCAGAAAGGGCACCCCGAAGAAGAACGTCACCAAGGAGACCACGCCAGAGAAGAGGACGCCCAAGAGTCGCACGACAAAAGGCACCATGCCATAGAGTATACCCCTGAGATCTAGTCAAAATGCCACACCAAACGGTAGCAGCAAAAATGCTAAGAGGGCTAGCACGGTGGTGATCACTCCCAGGAGTGGTAGAAAAGAGGCAAAGATGGCCAACACGGAGGCTACGACACCCAGTGGGAGCAGAAAAAATACTAATTTGGAGCGGAACATGCCGCTGTCAGGGAATTATGCCAACACGAAGGAGAACACGCCCAATAGTAGCAGCAAAAGGGCTAATTTGGAGCAGAACACGCCGCTGAGGTCAGGCAATAATGCTAGCACGAAGGAGAAGATGCCCAATAGTAGTAGCAAAAGGGCTAATTTGGAGCGGAACATGCCGCTGGGGTCAGGCAATAATGCCAGCATGAAGGAGAACACGCCCAATAGTAGCAGCAAAAGGCTAATTCAAAGAAGAACACGCCGTAGAGGTAAGGCAATAATGCCAGCACCCTGGAGCCAGCACCAGTGAGGGGAGGCAATAAGGAGATCACACCCAAGAGCGGCAACAAAAAGCCTAGTTCGATGGTGAATGGAACGCGGATGTCAAGCCCTACTAATACCATCAGGAAAGATTACATCAGGAAGGAGGATGTACACAGGAAGAGCAAGAGGGTTCTGTACACTCAAGATAAAATTGATTTTGACTGATGTTTGTCCACTGAAGTACCTGGGATGCGTGCAACCGTAAGACCACCCCATGTGGTTGCAGCAGAACCAACCGAGTGTCTTGGAGAAAACAGAGTTGCCGGTGAGGTGGACTGGGGCAATGTTCCTGTCCATCCGGGTGGGGACGATGGTGCAGCCCCACCCATGGGAGTCAATATGATGTGTGCAGTACTAGGCATTAGAGACGATGGTGAAGATTCTGAATCAGATGAAGAAGAAGGCACTATAGAGGATAAAGAATCTGGTGATGATGAAATAGACGAGGAACTTAACGAGAAGCTAGTATTCCAGTCGATGATTTGGGTGTTGAAGTAGAAGAAATGAAACATGACCACGAGTATCCTATAATTCCGGTCGGCACCGAGTTCAGGAGCATGCATGTGTTCAGGATGTCATTCCGGCATTTTTGTATCAAGGGGGAGTTCGACGTTTATCGACTGAAGAACTCCGCTGAGAGGTATGAGGCCGTTTGCAAGTTAAAGTGGATGAATGGACGGGCCGAGGTACATTGTCCATGGAGGATCACAGCAAGAGACTTACCTGTGCCAACTGCAATTAGGGTATTGGGGCAATGAATGCAGCAAACCATTAGAACTCTCTCTCTCTCTTTTCACTCTATAACTACAATTGATGTGCGATATCTTTCTGGCAACTAGTCGACTCCGCTTATCTTTTAAATGAATCTATGTTGCAGGTGAACAAAATGGGCCCTCCACACATGTGTCCGACGGGAAGCAAACTAAAATCCTCAATGGCTGATATGGAAGGGGTGGCCATGCAATCTATGTCCATACTAAAGGATAACCCTAAGGAGACCGCGAAGAATATTCAGACTAGCCTCGGTTCTAAATACAACATTGTCCTTCCATATTACACGGTTTGGAGTCTTGCACGGGGATTGGACCAATAGCTTCAGGATGCTGTACAACTTCAAGGCGGAGGTACAAGCTAGGTGTCCGGGGAGTGTTGTGGAGATTGACACCGAATCAGAAGGTGGTAAAATATATTTCAAAAGATTTTTCATGGCGCTTAAACCTTGCATCCAGGGATTCAAGGACGGTTGTAGGCCGTATCTGAGTGTAGACAGCACTGTCCTAACTAGCAAATGGAAAGGTTGTCTGCCATCTGCCACATCACTTGATGGTCACAACTGGATGTTCCCAGTGGCATTCGGGCTGTTTGAAATAGAAACGGAGGAAAACTAGGTCTGGTTTATGAGGCAACTCAGGAGATCAATAGGCCACATGGATCCATTGGCTATATCCAGGGATGCATGCAAAGGGCTGACGAATGCAGTGAAGGAGGTGTTCTCGCGAGCTGGAGGTAGAGAATGCCATGCCCATATGATGCTCAACTTGTACTCACACTATGCAGGTAGCGTATTTCGTTACATGTTTCCTGCTGCTAGAGTTTACAAACCTAGTAGCAGCGATTATTTCATGAGCAAGATTTTTGCCGAAGCCCCTGAACTTACAGAGTACTTAGCCATCCATCATTCACAGCATGGAAGAGGAGTCAATTCAACCCTGACATCAAAGATGATTACATAAATAGCAACCTTGCAGAATGCCTGAATAACTGGGTGAAGGACATAAAAGTGCATCCTGTTCATATCTTGATGGACAACATACGTGGTATGATCATGAAGCTGTTAAATATAAGGAGAGAGATCGGTAGGATACTTAAGGGACATATGCTATCGCCAGTTGTACAGCAACTGCACAGGAGAAGCCGAGGACTTGCTCATCTTAAGGTTCTCCCGTCAACCAACAGAAGCTGTGAGGTGGTCAATATGTCCAAGAGTGGCAAAAGGGATGTTGTGAACATCTAGCTGCGAGAATGCACCTGCTTAGAGTGGCAGCATACCGGGAAACCTTGCGACCATGCCTTGGCCTTCTTGGTGAAGAAAAGAACTCTACCACATTTGGATCAGTATTTGTCAGACTACTACTCTATGGAAAAGTTTAGAGCTTCGTACGCTGGATCCGTCGAGCCATGTATGCACCCATCTCAAGGCCTCAAGTCCAACTGTCTTTCGAGCTTTGCCAGCCAGTTACAAAAAGGGGCAGAGGAAGACCCCAGGTGAATAGGTTTAAGAATTTTCTCGAGAAGAAGGGTTCGGCTTTATGTGCTACAAAGAAGGGCAAAAACAGATGCAAGACCTGCCATCTTATAGGCCATAGAGAAGCTGGATGTCCCCATAATGCTCCCAAACCTAGGTATGAGATGGTACATTCACACAAAAAATTGTTTATAGTCTATAGATATAAGGTAGTAATCCATGTACTATTTTTTTATAGGAAGCGCAAGGTAAGAAACAAGACAACCGACTCAGTGATTTTGCTGTGGGAAGAAAACCAGAACGAGTGGAGTGATGATGCCGGACAAGATTCTAGTGCTGATTGGCCTGACTTCCCTCGGCCCAGAGATGCAGGGTACGTGAAGGTAAGAAAATTGGCACCCAGGAAGAGGAAGAAGGCATGATATGAAGAACCAGTGGACATGAAGGAAAGAGGAAGAAAGTTGGCACCCAAGCAGAGAAAGAGGGCTAGCAGTGTAGTGGCCTAATGATGTATTGAACTTGAACCTATATATGTAGTTCGGTTAAACTCTGGAGTTGTGTGCGTGGAACTTGTCAGGCGAAACAATCTGCCTCCCGTACTCGGAGTAAAATGTATCGCGACTTTAGGATTTGATACGGGCGAGGCCACTAGTTGAATCCAAAACTGTGACTGTGCCACTACTATCTGAACAATTGCGATAGCTGAGTGCTTAAATCCTCTCCAAAATCGATGGGTGTTCGTGGCATCGACATGATTTATTTATAGGCGCTTAATAAATCCATGATGTTGGCATTACACTTATGATAAGTTTTTGGGCTGGAAAACAATTTCTTAAGCTGGCTGCTACACTCCACGAAGCAGCAACTTATTTCAGCTGCTGGACAACGACATGGCAACATAAACTGCAAATGCAACAGATAATGCCCAGATAATGAGGAAATTGTGTCCACTATCTGGCCTAATCTTGAGCCTGTCTGTCTCACCACCTCCCTGCCCCTGCCTCCCCTACACCTGGCGAAGCTCCCGGATCTCTCGCACCATCGCACGAATCTCCTCTTTCTTGTCCCACACAGCATCACGCAGATCCTGAACAAGCTCTCTGTGAAAACCTGTCAGTGGCTTTTCGATCCACACAAACATGTCACAGCTAGTCCCCCTTCCTTCCTGCGTAGTAGATCGAAGGAAACAAAAAAAAAATTACATTACGCTTTCCGGATCTAGGTTACCATTGTACCTACAGTAGGAACTTACTGCTCTGATGCTGCAGTTGCTGAATTTTCCTGCAGTATTTTCGTCGGTCCACGAAATCCATCTCGGCATCTTCTCACCGCACAAACACAGCATATCGGGGTAGTAATCGTAGGACGCCCTCCGATACCTGATGGGGGCACCCGCCTGACGGCATTGAGCCGACCCTGATTCCACCCGAGACGAACTGCACGAGCTGCGAGCTATGAGCGAGGGGAGCGAGGGCAGAGGAAAGAGGAGCCTTTGGATGTCAGGGTAGTGGTGAAGCGTGACTTATCCCTACTTAATAACTCAGGCAGAATCCTACCGTCCACATTCGACTGACGGGTGGGGGACCTAGCGTGTGGACATGTCAAAAAAACCTCGCGCCTTCGTGGTTCAAAATCCCTCTCGCGCGCATTGGACGGAATTTTTTGGTACCTTGCCTGCGTACATATCACTGGGAGGCCTTCCTCAGGAACCAGACACGTCTGGCCCGCAATCTTACTCCCTCCTAGGAACTTGTCATGGCTCGCGCCGGCAGATCCATCTGCTCCACCGCTTCCGGTAGGGCTCGCCGCGGCGGATCCACCCCAAGATCCTACTGTCGCAGTATCAAATGGCCATGGTTTTTTGAGAGGAGCGACGATGCTACGTATGCGAGCTCGGCCCCTCCTACCTGTAGAAGGACTGATGCGGTGTCGAGCTCGAGCAGGAGCCGCCAGGCGCGACGACACTCGGTCCATGCCAACCCCGTCACCTTCGTCATTGTCGATTCCGATGTGGAGGACGACGGGGACGAAGCTGTGCAGAACGCCATTGTTACCTCCTTGGCAAAGGGCAAGCCACGGGCGGGAGTGGATGTCGCCGGGAAGGGCACGGCGGTGTCACCTATCAAGGTGGACTCCGATGACAGCGGTGTGATGTGGGTTTAGATGTTGTTTAGGATGGTTGCAATTTCGGTTGTGTTTAATGCGAGTACAATTATTGTAATGGGTTTGTCGAGCTATTGAGAAATATGTGCAATAGCAGCGTGTGAGTGCTTCCACTTTAGAAATTGTGTCTGTGCCATTTGCATGTTGCATTATCAACGTAGATTACTTGTAAACAATCCAACGAAAATCATCAAATTACAACCATCGGACAGGGAGTGGCAGGACGGAAGAGAAGTTGGGACAGTGGCTTCGAGGGGAAGGAAAAGGAGGGGGCGTGACACTGGTAGGTGGGCCTTTGGAACACGTGACACTGACATGCGGGAGCGTGAGCACACGGTATTGCCAGACTGTCCAGAGCAAGCGGACTTTGCAACGTGACAACAACAAGCTGATTGGACCAATATAATAACTCATCGAAGTATTAAGGAGTACTGAAAACTACAACTAGGGTACATTCGCACAACACGTATGCTCTAAGCACCCGAGAAGCATCACTTAAGTCTAATAGTAACGACATCACAAGTACTACATTTCCCTATCGGTCTTCTCGATACAAATGTAGAAATGCATCTGCCTATTCGGTCTAGCACCGACAAGGTACTGAGATGGCACGCATAGGATCGACCTTAGGTCCACATACTCCACCTCCCGTGGCGTCAGGCAGCTCGGCGCCTCGGCTAGCACAAGAATGCTATCCGACGACGGCGACTGGGCGTTCACCCACATGCGCACCGTGTATACGGGCCACCACAGCTAATTACTCCTTTTTTTCTTCCAAAACTATCATTGCGCATTGGAGTCAAAGCAGCCTCACTGGTGTCACCGATGCTTCTACATCCTAAGTTCAAGTGCCTATCGAAGAGAAGAGGGCTGACGCACAATCAAATGAACTGGATTATGACAAGCGGAATTGGCGCTTTCTAGGAGCAGTCCCCATTAAAAGGAATGTTCTAGAGGGGCCCTTTTCCACTAGATTCGCGATATTTCACAAAATGGAATAAATGAAATTATTAACGATTTCTAGAGTTCCGGGATTAATTCACTGATATCTATTTTCGGCACGAGACCGACCTGACGCATACGGCACCCACGACGGTGGGCCCGGCTCTGGTTCCTGGAACACTGGCGGTGATGGTCAGGACGAAAACAGAGCCGCCCCCCTGGAAAATTAGCAGGCGGCATGCTGAGTCAGTGAACGGCACCTGCTCTTGGAGAAGTTGGGCTTGCCCGTACGAGATCCTAATCACTTCGATCAAGTGCCCCTCTGCAAGGTGGATGACAAGCTCTGCCGGCGGGTCGGTGTAGTTGCAGCCCGGCTCCATGCAGGAGCACGCGTCATGCGGGCACGCGAGCTCGTGGTTGGAGTAACGACGAAAGCATCCTGGGTGGGAGCACACGAGCGGGAATGTAGAGTTCCCAACCTTTAATAAGGTAGAGATCCCTGTGTTTACAATGCTAGTCCCTGGATCACTAGCTAGCATCCACAGTTAAGATGTAATATCAAGAAACAAAGGTCATAATACAACTTTATAACCAGGAATAACATAATTTTATTACATCTTACATAGCTCATTTGGCTATTACATTACATTGCAGCGGAATAACTATAAGTATGGGGTCCTTCATCTTCAAAGTGCCACAGGCAGATATTGGTTGTAGACTTTGTAATCCTAATCAATCAATCTTCACTAAAATCAATCAAACCTGCAACATTACAAGTTACATCCACAAGGGTCAATACATTTGAATTGTATTGGCAAGTGATACTATGGTAGTATAGTGGAGTCTATCATCTATGTGCATTTGGCTAAGTGGAGCTTAGGCTTGCATTGCTCAAAATAGATTTTTTTTCCTTATCATTTGAAAACACTAAGCTTTTGCTTGACAAAAACACCCAAGGTATCTCCCAATAGAAATTGGTGATCCTTTAACCCTTGTTCACCCACAAGTTTTTATCTTAGAAATTGGGATGAGGAGATTCTTGATAGCTTCCATGTCTTGATGCTCAAATTGTCCTTTTCGGGGACATGGCTAAGTACTTAGATTTTACACTGCAGAGGTGGTGCACTTTCCCCACAAGACTTGGTTTCACCAAGACAAGATCTTCGAAGCCTTCCCTTAGACCAGAATGGACGCGTTCCAACCTATCAAACCCCTACCACCAACTGTCCATTTGGCTAAGTTATTGCAACCTATATGATCCAGGCAGAGCCCATATTGCCAAGTGGTTGCACTTGAGGCTTCTCAACATTTGACATCTCAAATCTCTTTGTTCCTGGGTGGCCATCCACAAGTGAGATACACTAAGGTAAACCATAAAAATGGGCCTTGTGAACCACTCAACCAAAAACCACGAAGCAATTACCATTCCACCCAGGTGATTCATTAACTTAGTTGTTTTATTAAACAAAAGTACAAGTCCTCAGACTTAGAAATTTTCCATAGTGTGAATATATATTCCACCCTTGTTTTCTATTAGCTAAGCTAAGCATGATAGTAATAGGAATCTTAACTTAGGAAATTTCCACTAAGGTTTCATCTACTAGGATTTCCCATAGCATAGTTTATACTTAGCAAAATTCCATGCAAGTCCTACTTAGAAATATCACTAATGCATAGTGAAAATAGTGGGACAAAGTATGAAGCATCACTTGCCTTTTTGGTAGGGAATGGTGGTTCACTCCTTGATCTTGCTAGTCTCACACTTCACTACAAGTCAATCAAGCAAACACAAATTCAATTCACATTCCAAACCAAAGTCAAACAAACAATTTTTCACACACAAAGTAATGGGATCTAAGTCATGCATAAGCATGCAAAGGTTGGTTCTATTGTAAGGATGGTCTCCACTAGGCTTCTAAACTTTGTAAGTTCCAAATTGGTCATTTACCAAAATGGCAAAGTCATTTGCAAAAGGTTTCACTACAAAAACTATTTTCAAAACAAAGTATCATTTTATGTGGTGTAGAAATATTTTTACTAAGGCATTAACCTATAGGGTTCACCAAATATGTTTTCAAATCACAAAACTTGGGGTTTGGGGTTAGTGAGTTTAAAACAAAACATTTCTCAAAGGTTTTCCTTCAAAATCAATATTAATAAATAAACCACATTTCTATTTGACTAGAAATGGTTTTAAATCAAATAATCATATTTTTATTTCACCAAATACATTTTTGAGTCCACAAAGTGTTTCCTATGGTCAGTAGGTTTGGTTCAGCACATTTCCTCCAAAGTTTTCCAATCAAAACCATTTTCACAAACAAATCAATAGTTTTATTTAGCTAGAAATGAACTAAACCAATTAATCCATTCTAAACTTTTCCAAATTCATTTTCCAAAACATGGGTTGGTTCCTAGTGTCAGTAAGGTCACAACAACCCATTTTGCAAAGGTTTTAACCCTAAAATCATTTTTAAATAATTTTTATACTCTAAACAAGCTCACAAAAGAATCTGCATAAATAAGCAAACTAACAGATACTATTTGCTAAACCAAGGGCATGGTTGGCTAGGTCTTGCTCTCCTAAATTCAACGATATAAACTTTGCAAAATTTGGACGTGTGGATCCAAAGTTATAAGGGTTTGAAATTCACAAAATATTCTGTTTTCAAATCTGTTTTAAACCTAATACTGGCCACGCGTCGCTGTTTCATTGGTTGATACCGGTTCGGGTGGATTGCAGTCTGTAGGCCGTTAGATCAAGTTGCATCGCACGGTCCTGGACGCGTACCCCTTCGCGGTTAAGTTAAACTATCGTGAGCGTCAGATCTCGATCCTACGGTGCTGGCGAGTTTGACAAAAAGTGGGCGGCGCTGACGCGGCGGCGACTGGCGGCGCGGTCAGGTGTGGACGGTGCCGGTGGTCTAGGAAGCGAGAGAGGAAAAGGAAGTGCTCACCGAGTTCGTGAGGACGAGGTGGTGCTCGACGTGGTACTGGTTGATGAAGGGGCGCACGGGTTCCTGGGGAATTGCTCACCGGAGTTGAGCCATGCCTCGGGTGCGGGCAGTCGTCGACGGGGGAGAGGTTGCAGGCCACGCGCGAGTGATTGGCGAGCACCGGAGTTGGGAATGGCGTCGGACGGCTCTGTCCACGGTCGAAGGCGACGCGGGGGAGGTCGTCGGAGAAGAACCAGACGGCAGCGTCGTTCAGAGCTTGTTGTAGCCGAAGCTCTGGGGCGCCCGGGGTCGAATGGGTGGTACTGGGAGATGCGCCAGGGAGTGGTGAATGTGCTCGTGTGCACGGGAAGGCTGGGGGTGGTGTGGCTTGGCCGGAATCGACACCGAACCTTGTCGGAGAGAGAGGAGCTCGGGGAGGAAATTGGGGAGGTCTGGAGCGTGCGAGCGCGGGGTGTCAGAGGGAAAATATAGAGGGGGGAGAGGCGAGTTAACGAGAGTAATCGCGGGTGTATTTGCTGCAGCGTTTATGACGAATTTACTCGGTGAAATTTCAGCAAAAACGGCGAGGGGAAGAACTGGTCTGCGGGGGGGGTGAAGGAGACGATGATGTGGCGTGGGGCCGTCTTGTCAGCGTTAGAGGAGGAAAGGGAGTTGGGTCCACCGATCAGTTTCTGTGTGGGTGCGGTTCTGAGTGGAAAGAAACGCTTCAGGGGAGGGGGAGCTGGGCTAGGTGGGCTGTTGGGCTGGGGCAGCTGGGCCAGTCTGTTTCCCTATTTTTTTCTGTTTGAAACCTTTTCTATTTTCCAATCAATTTCTGTTTTGAATTTTCAATCAATTATTCAAACAATCAACCAATAATCAAATCCAATCAAACAATCACCAAACTTTGAAGGTTTGAACTGGGTTATGTTTAGTAACCTAACCCTATTCCAGAAATAAAATAATAATTTTTTATTCATTTTAGGGTCTATTTAATAATTAAATAAAATAGCCCTTTAGTTATTTAATCAAAATAGGGTTTGATTTATTTAATAAAATTTCCATTTGAAATCCAAATATTTTCAAAACCAAATCAGTAGGTTTTATTTGAAAATAAAGAATACTTGGAAAGCTTGTTTAAAACAAAATAACATTTTTTCTATAGGGTCCATTAATAATTAAATAGAATGGACCTTAGTTATTAAATCAAATAGGATTTGTTTTAATAAAATATTTATTTTGAAATCAAAAATAAAACCAAAATACTTCAGTAAGTTTTATTTGAGAATATAAAATATTTGGAAAACTTATTTAAATAAGTTTTTTATGTTTTGAAAATAGTAAAACCTTTATTAATAAAACTTGGATATTTAAATCCTTTTTATTTTATTTTAAATAAACCTCTACTATTTTAATCAAAGCAAAACCTTTTGTTTCCAAGTCCTGGCCAAGGTTTAATTTGGCTTTTATAAAGTAATCTTTATTTAAAATATCTACCTTTTCTTTTGAAAACCAAAACTGTTTATTTAAAGATCCAAAATAGTATTTCCAAAATATTTTATTTTCCTTTGATAATTGCTTTATGTTTTTAAATCCCTTTAGGATTATTTGTTCACCAATTGGTATGGGTTTTTGGGTAAGGGCTTTATTAGCTTTGGAAATTCAATTTCCTTATCTTATTATATTCATAAGATTTTATTTATGGTTCCAATTTGAGTGAAACCAACTTCTATGGTCTTTCTTGATCCTTTATGAATATTTGTTGATCAATTTTGGTATGGATCAAATTCATGGATTTGGAGATAACTTTGGAAAATGATTTTCTTCGATTAGGGTTTAGGGTTTTGGATTTATTTTCCAAATGATTAAATTTCCAGATACATTCATTGAGGAATGCATTTATTTTGATTTGGATTTTGTTGGATTCAAACTTTTACCAAAGTTTGTTCAAGATGGGATTTTAAGTTTCCTTTTAGAAACAAAAGTTTCTTTTCACCCTGATTTTCAACAAAAATTTATTTTGTTTATTTATTTTTCACATTACAAGATTTGGAAAATCTTGGGATGCGACAGGCTACCACCCTTAAAAGAAATCTCGTCCCGAGATTTGGGAAGGCTAGGGTTACAAGTTGGCTCAAAGCATCTAGGGTACTACCACCCTTAAAAATTTTCCATCTAGATTACACATTGTCATTCTTGGGATCCTGGGGAAACTTCTCTGGACAACCATCTGCCTAGTGTCCTTTATTTCCATACTTGACTCATGGGCCAAGGTTGAGCTTCTCCATAGGCTTGTTCAACTTGTTCTTCATCTTTTTTGGACAATTGTTTACATAGTGGCCTAGTTCCTTACATTTGAAACACATCACTTGGCTGATATCTTTCTTTTCCTTGGGTAACAATTCTTCTTGTTTATTTCCTTGGTTCTTCTTCTTTTCTGGGCATTCATTGGCATAGTGTCCCATCTCTTTGCATTTGAAACATTGCACTTGAGTAATATCCTTCTTACTAGTGTTGGGACATTTCTTCTTCTTCTTTTTGGGTCTCTCCAAAGCTAGGAGTTCTTCTAGTTCTTGTTCTTCATAGGTGGGAGATCTTTCTCTCTTCTTGGGGCATTGATCTTCATGTTCCTTGGGTGCATGATCCTTGACTTCATAGATAATGCAAGCTTGGATTCTCTCTAGAATAATATCCTTGTCATCCTTGTTGTCACAAATTCCTTTGGAAAGGTTGTCTTCCATGTTGATCATTTGAGTAACCAATCCTTGCATCAATTGGGATTGAAGTTTCAAAATCCTTTGTATGGCTGGGTCTAGTCCATTGTTGTTGGCTAAAAGCTGAGTTGTCTCTTGGCTCAACTGGTTTTGGGTTTCTATAAGTTCTCTCATGTTGTCCTCTTGGTTGTTGTTGTCGTCACCATCCTTGATGTTGGAGTCTCTTGGAGAAGTCATCTGTTTGGGTTGTATTGGGATTAGGATAGGCAAAATATTTCCAAGGAATAATTCTATTCACATCACAATTCACACAAGCAATGTGCAAGCAATCACAAACAAACACTCCACTCAAACAACAAGTTTCAAGCACATACTTAGGCAACAAAATATTTTTGTTACACCACCTAAGTTGGTGGGTTTGACTTAAACTAAATGTGGTGGTCCATCTATATGGTTCACTTGAAATCTTTCCATCCTTCTTGGTTGATTCTTATTGAACAAGATCATGGTTTCCTTGGAAAAATTTCTTGAATCTTGGTCACAAAACTTCAAGGTGATGATGATTCTCAAGTTGTGTTCCTTAGTCTTCAAGTCTTGAGCAACATTTCTTGCCACACTTGTAGTCCTTAGTAATTTCTATGGTTGAAGTCCTTGGTGAAAATGTTGAAGTCATGAGAGTTGAAGAAGTTGAAGTCATTAGAGTTGATGGAGTCCATTGCACATGGTGAAGTCTTTGGCCATGGGGTAGGCTTTTCCATCAAGTTGAAATAGAAGAGATATAGAATCAAAAACCAAAATGGTTGAGGAAAGAGTTTACAAGATTGTTTGTAAATAAGTTTTGGAACAAATACAACTCCTATTTTTCTAAGGGGTTTTTGTCCAATCCTAGGTTTACAAATCCTACAGGCAACACAATGCTCTCATACCATCTTGTAGAGTTCCCAACCTTTAATAAGGTAGAGATCCCTGTGTTTACAATGCTAGTCCCTGGATCACTAGCTAGCATCCACAGTTAAGATGTAATATCAAGAAACAAAGGTCATAATACAACTTTATAACCAGGAATAACATAATTTTATTACATCTTACATAGCTCATTTGGCTATTACATTACATTGCAGCGGAATAACTATAAGTATGGGGTCCTTCATCTTCAAAGTGCCACAGGCAGATATTGGTTGTAGACTTTGTAATCCTAATCAATCAATCTTCACTAAAATCAATCAAACCTGCAACATTACAAGTTACAGCCACAAGGGTCAATACATTTGAATTGTATTGGCAAGTGATACTATGGTAGTATAGTGGAGTCTATCATCTATATGCATTTGGCTAAGTGGAGCTTAGGCTTGCATTGCTCAAAATAGATTTTTTTTCCTTATCATTTGAAAACACTAAGCTTTTGCTTGACAAAAACACCCAAGGTATCTCCCAATATAAATTGGTGATCCTTTAACCCTTGTTCACCCACAAGTTTTTATCTTAGAAATTGGGATGAGGAGATTCTTGATAGCTTCCATGTCTTGATGCTCAAATTGTCCTTTTCCAGGGACATGGCTAAGTACTTAGATTTTACACTCTGCAGAGGTGGTGCACTTTCCCCACAAGACTTGGTTTCACCAAGACAAGATCTTTCAGAAGCCTTCCCTTAGACCAGAATGGACGCGTTCCAACCTATCAAACCCCTACCACCAACTGTCCATTTGGCTAAGTTATTGCAACCTATATGATCCAGGCAGAGCCCATATTGCCAAGTGGTTGCACTTGAAGCTTCTCAACATTTGACATCTCAAATCTCTTTGTTCCTGGGTGGCCATCCACAAGTGAGATACACTAAGGTAAACCATAAAAATGGGCCTTGTGAACCACTCAACCAAAAACCACCAAGCAATTACCATTCCACCCAGGTGATTCATTAACTTAGTTGTTTTATTAAACAAAAGTACAAGTCCTCAGACTTAGAAATTTTCCATAGTGTGAATATATATTCCACCCTTGTTTTCTATTAGCTAAGCTAAGCATTATAGTAATAGGAATCTTAACTTAGGAAATTTCCACTAAGGTTTCATCTACTAGGATTTCCCATAGCATAGTTTATACTTAGCAAAATTCCATGCAAGTCCTACTTAGAAATATCACTAATGCATAGTGAAAATAGTGGGACAAAGTATGAAGCATCACTTGCCTTTTTGGTAGGGAATGGTGGTTCACTCCTTGATCTTGCTAGTATCACACTTCACTACAAGTCAATCAAGCAAACACAAATTCAATTCACATTCCAAACCAAAGTCAAACAAACAATTTTTCACACACAAAGTAATGGGATCTAAGTCATGCATAAGCATGCAAAGGTTGGTTCTATTGTAAGGATGGTCTCCACTAGGCTTCTAAACTTTGTAAGTTCCAAATTGGTCATTTACCAAAATGGCAAAGTCATTTGCAAAAGGTTTCACTACAAAAACTATTTTCAAAACAAAGTATCATTTTATGTGGTGTAGAAATATTTTTACTAAGGAATTAACCTATAGGGTTCACCAAATATGTTTTCAAATCACAAAACTTGGGGTTTGGGGTTAGTGAGTTTAAAACAAAACATTTCTCAAAGGTTTTCCTTCAAAATCAATTTTAATAAATAAACCACATTTCTATTTGACTAGAAATGGTTTTAAATCAAAGAATCATATTTTTATTTCACCAAATACATTTTTGAGTCCACAAAGTGTTTCCTATGGTCAGTAGGTTTGGTTCAACACATTTCCTCCAATGTTTTCCATTCAAAACCATTTTCACAAACAAATCAATAGTTTTATTTAGCTAGAAATGAACTAAACCAATTAATCCATTCTAAACTTTTCCAAATTCATTTTCCAAAACATGGGTTGGTTCCTAGGGTCAGTAAGGTAACAACAACCCATTTTGCAAAGGTTTTAACCCTAAAATCATTTTTAAATAATTTTTATACTCTAAACAAGCTCACAAAAGAATCTGCATAAATAAGCAAACTAACAGATACTATTTGCTAAACCAAGGGCATGGTTGACTAGGTCTTTCTCTCCTGAATTCAACGATATAAAATTTGCAAAATTTGGACGTGTGGATCCAAAGTTATAAGGGTTTGAAATTCACAAAATATTCTGTTTTCAAATCTGTTTTAAACCTAATACTGGCCACGCGTCGCTGTTTCATTGGTTGATACCGGTTCGGGTGGATTGCGGTCTGCAGGCCGTTAAATCAAGTTGCATGGCACGGTCCTAGACGCGTACCCCTTCGCGGTTAAGTTAAACTATCGTGAGCGTCAGATCTCGATCCTACGGTGCTGGCGAGATTGACCAAAAGTGGGCGGCGTTGACGCGGCGGTGACTGGCGGCGCGGTCAGGTGTGGACGGTGCCGGTGGTCTAGGAAGTGAGAGAGGAAAAGGAAGTGCTCACCGAGTTCGCGAGGACGAGGTGGTGCTCGACGTGGTACTGGTTGATGAAGGGGCGCACGGGTTCCTGGGAAATTGCTCACCGGAGTTGAGCCGTGCCTCGGGTGCGGGCAGTCGTCGACGGGGGAGAGGTTGCAGGCCACGCGCGAGTGATTGGCGAGCACCGGAGTTGGGAATGGCGTTGGACGGCTCTGTCCACGGTCGAAGGCGGCGCGGGGGAGGTCGTCGGAGAAGAACCAGACGGCAGCGTCGTTCAGAGCTTGTTGTAGCCGAAGCTCTGGGGCGCCCGGGGTCGAACGGGTTGTACTGGGAGATGCGCTAGGGAGTGGTGAATGTGCTCGTGTGCACGGGAAGGCAGGGGGTGGTGTGGCTTGGCCGGAATCGACACCGAACCTTGTCGGAGACAGAGGAGCTCGGGGAGGAAATTGGGGTCTGGAGGCGTCTTGAGGGTGTCGAGAGGAAAATATAGAGGGGAGGCGAGTTAACGAGTAATGTCATGGTGTATTTGCTGCAGCGTTTATGAATTTACTCGTAAATTTCAGCGAAACAATGAGGAAGAACTGGTCTGCGGGGGGGTGAAGGAGATGATGATGTGGCGTGGGGCCGTCTTGTCAGCGTTAGAGGAGGAAAGGGAGTTGGGTCCACCGATCAGTTTCTGTGTGGGTGCGGTTCTGAGTGGAAAGAAACGCTTCGGGGGAGGGGGAGCAGGGCTAGGTGGGCTGTTGGGCTGGGGCAGCTGGGCCAGTCTGTTTCCCTATTTTTTTCTGTTTGAAACCTTTTATATTTTCCAATCAATTTCTGTTTTGAATTTTCAATCAATTATTCAAACAATCAACCAATAATCAAATCCAATCAAACAATCACCAAACTTTGAAGGTTTGAACTGGGTTCTGTTTAGTAACCTAACCCTATTCCAGAAATAAAATAATATTTTTTTATTCATTTTAGGATCTATTTAATAATTAAATAAAATAGCCCTTTAGTTATTTAATCAAAATAGGGTTTGATTTATTTAATAAAATTTCCATTTGAAATCCAAATATTTTCAAAACCAAATCAGTAGGTTTTATTTGAAAATAAAGAATACTTGGAAAGCTTGTTTAAAACAAAATAACATTTTTGCTATAGGGTCCATTAATAATTAAATAGAATGGACCTTAGTTATTAAATCAAATAGGATTTGTTTTAATAAAATATTTATTTTGAAATAAAAAATAGAACCAAAATACTTTAGTAAGTTTTATTTGAGAATATAAAATATTTGGAAAACTTATTTAAATAAGTTTTTATGTTTTGAAAATAGTAAAACCTTTATTAATAAAACTTGGATATTTAAATCCTTTTTATTTTATTTTAAATAAACCTCTACTATTTTAATCAAAGCAAAACCTTTTGTTTCCAAGTCCTGGCCAAGGTTTAATTTGGCTTTTATAAAGTAATCTTTATTTAAAATATCTACCTTTTCTTTTGAAAACCAAAACTCTTTATTTAAAGATCCAAAATAGTATTTCCAAAATATTTTATTTTCCTTTGATAATTGCTTTATGTTTTTAAATCCCTTTAGGATTATTTGTTCACCAATTGGTATGGGCTTTTGGGTAAGGGCTTTATTAGCTTTGGAAATTCAATTTCCTTATCTTATTATATTCATAAGATTTTATTTATGGTTCCAATTTGAGTGAAACCAACTTCTATGGTCTTTCTTGATCCTTTATGAATATTTGTTGATCAATTTTGGTATGGATCAAATTCATGGATTTGGAGATAACTTTGGAAAATGATTTTCTTCCATTAGGGTTTAGGGTTTTGGATTTATTTTCCAAATGATTAAATTTCCAGATACATTCATTGAGGAATGCATTTATTTTGATTTGGATTTTGTTGGATTCAAACTTTTACCAAAGTTTGTTCAAGATGGGATTTTAAGTTTCCTTTTAGAAACAAAAGTTTCTTTTCACCCTGATTTTCAACAAAAATTTATTTTGTTTATTTATTTTTCACATTACAAGATTTGGAAAATCTTGGGATGTGACAGGGAACACCGCTGCGAAGTTGCGCGCGAGGATCTCCAGATTCTTGGGCTGCAACATCTACCACATCTGAATTTTGTCGAGAAATCAGAAAAAAGATCAGCAGTTAGATTGACGAATAGCAGGAATATGTAGGATAAGTTCAAAAGCTTGTAAAATGATTTCTTAGCATGAAGGTAGCGACCGGAGAATTGGCGAATGTCGTTGGCTTGCGGCTACGGCAGGATGGAAGTGAAGTGGGGAAAGTGGCTTCGAGGGGAAGGAAGAGAAGTACAGGGAGGAAGAGAAGTAACGGGTACGTGACACTGGGATATGGCCCACTGAACTCGTGAGTCGTAACACTCGCAACATGCCAGTTTGTCCAGAGGAAGCGTGGCCAATCATGCCGCAGAACAGCCTACTCGAGGATCGCTCTCGTGAAGACCATCCCAATCGTCCAAGCGCCCCAATCGAACGGTATGTAATAATCGTCAAGGTAACAACTGTGTTATGGCGTGCCTTTTAGAAGACTCGGTCTAATGGTGGATCCATTGGGGGGCAGTGCTAGTTTTAGTATAAGAACAAACATGCAATGACTCAAATGGATCCATATGTGGTTTGTGGAAAGAACACACATGCATTGACACTGGTTGATCCATGTGTGGCTTGTGGAAAGAACACACATGCAATGACTCTAGTGGTTGATCCATGTGTGGTTTGTGGAAAGAACACACATGCAATGACCACTGGTTGATCCATATGTGGTTTGTGGAAACAACACACATGCAATGACACTGCTTGATCCATGTGTGATTTGTGCAAAAGAACACACATGCAATGACCACTGGTTGATCCATGTGTGGTTTGTGGAAAGAACACACATGCAATGACCACTGGTTGATCCATGTGTGGTTTGTGGAAAAGAACACACATGCAATGACCACCGGTTGATCCATATGTGGTTTGTGGAAAGAACACACATGCAATGACCACTGGTTGATCCATGTGTGGTTTGTGAAAAGAACACACATGCAATGACTCTAGTGCTAGTTTTAGTATAAGAACACACATGCAATGACCACTGGTTGATCCATATGTGGTTTTTGGAAAAGAACACACATGCAATGAACACTGGTGGATCCATGTGTGGTTTGTGGAAAAGAACACACATGCAATGACCACTGCTTGATCCATAAGTGGTTTGCGGAAAAGAACACACATGCAATGAACACTGGTTGATCCATATGTGGTTTGTGAAAAGAACACACATGTAGTGACCACTGGTGGATCCATATGTTGTTTGTGAAAATAACGCACATGCAATGAACACTGCTTGATCCATGTGTGGTTTATGGAAATGTGATGACCTCGGATCAATAAGGATCCTAAGTCCCTGTGATGAACATGCTAGTCCCTGGATCAATAGCTAGCACTTCACAGTCGACGAATATCATGTAAAACATAAGTCATTATTACACGAATAATCCAGAGTATATTTATTACAACTTGCATAGCTTATAGCTAGCTTGAAATAAAACAGCGGAAACTAAGTAAAACTTGAGTCCATCAATGCCTCAGGCTAGCTGCGTGAAGACCCGCGATCCCTACGCACCTTTCAATCTTCGGATTCTGCACATAAGACGTGCAGCCAACAAGTTGGGTCAATACTTTGAATGTATTGGCAAATTACACCAAGGAAAGAGTAAGACTATCTCTACATGCAAGGATAAGAGTAGGCTCTAGGGTTCATTTGTGTAAAGCCAATTTTATCAATGTAATAAGAAAAGAGGTAGAAAGTTTTCCCTACTTTGCAAACTTTGATATATAGTATAGGGTCGAATGGAACACGTGGATATTACTCACCATGTGCCCAAATCAACCTAGCACTTGGATATTATGCACCGAGTTCCCAAAATCCCACCCAATGGCGATATTACTCATGCCTTGGGGTTTGTAAAACGTTAAGTTTGGAAAAGAGAGAGGAAGATCTTTCAGAGGCTCCATCCTTCAGATGCTCAAAGTTGTTCTGTTTCCGTGAACACGACTGATCGATCAGATTGCAATACTCTCGAGAGGTTGTGCACTTCCCCACAATCCACGATCAAGTCTTTTTACAGACAAGACCATGGCGAAGCCTTCCCTTAGCAGCCCCTCTACCAGCTGGATCCAACCGTGCCAAGAACCTCCAAATGTTGGTACCCCGGTGAGGTTTCCCACTAAGTACTAAGCCAAGACAGTGCAACCATATGTATTGTGGTTGCACTGGAAGCTTCTGAATCCTGAAACGTGGCAGACTTCTTTGATTCCTAGGCGGCCGTCCTCCACCAAATATCCACTCGTTGTCCCGTCAACCATTCCGCCCAGAAGAAAACTTAGTTTTATTTTGAAGGGGGTTTTGAGAAGAAAAGTTCGCTCGAGAGAGCTCTCATACTTAGAAAATTTTGAGTCTTTCGAACCCCCCAACGGTACTTAGCATATATATAGCATAGCAAGCAATACTTAGCAAGACAGGGGAACCTAATAGGAT
The DNA here is from genome assembly GCA_023614405.1 of Avena insularis. Lineage (NCBI taxonomy): Eukaryota > Viridiplantae > Streptophyta > Magnoliopsida > Poales > Poaceae > Avena > Avena insularis. The sequence goes on along the minus strand of CM042690.1, from coordinate 160,048,264 downwards.
GGAAAATCCTAAGCATAGAATTACTCATGGCAAACTACAAAAACGCACTTGCAAAAATAGTACTAAGAAAAACTACTAAAAACCTACACATGCATACTACAAGATTTGAAGAGCAAAACATGCATACTCAAAAACTGGGACATAAACATGAACAAGTGGTGTAACTTGCCTTGATCCGAGCAGCAATCTACACAACAATACTCCTCAACAAGACCGAGCAATCTAACGAAACAAACATGGATCCAATCACAATTGCACAAAACAAAGTCACGAAGACGAATATGCATGCATGCAACATGGTAATATGCAAGGATGGATTTGATTTCGACCAAGGGTTTTAACCAGGGGTGTTGTTTTGTTGGGGATGTCATTAGAATCGATTCCCCACAGATTTGAAGTATTTTGGGTTAAACCCTAATTATCCAAGCTTAAAACTAGATCTACAACTCCAATCTATCTCGATATAGATCTGAACACCCTAAGCATGAATAGACAATTTTCTACAGAAGGTCTCGCCGATACAAAGCCAACGCAACAAGAATCAACTAAAACGGAGTTACGGATAATTTTCTAGAATTTAAATACTCTAATCTAAACTTTAAATTCTACTGCAAGATTTCTGTGGCAAAACAGTAATATTATTGTAGATCTGTGTTCTACTCGAAAATACGAATCCAACGGTATATTATACGCAATTTTTGGACTAATATTTGAATTACTATGGATTTTACAAGATTGAAGCTATTTCTGCCTATTTAAAAGAAAAAGGAAACGGTCGTAGACGCGCTACACGCGGGTTCGCGATTGTGGTCCGGGGGGGCGTGACACACGGTGGCGACGCGGCATTGACGTGGCGCTGCCACGTGGCGCGACGCGGTTGGCCCGCGGCCGTTGACCGATCTGGGGCCGTCGGATCTAGATCCGACGGTTGGAGAGGGGAAGGCGTACGCTATCAGCGGCGATCGCGGTGGCGGCAGACGGCGGACGACGGCACTCCTCCGGCGATGGTCGGCGGCGGCGGTGGTGTTCCTCCGACCCGGCGAGGTAGACGACGGGGACCGGCTCCTCGTCGCGGTCGCGTTCCCGGGGACGGCGGCAACCCTCCCTTCCCGAGACGACGGCGGAGGTGGCGGCGCTCCGGCGAGCAATCCGGCGGCGCTCGGTGGTGGTGGCGGCAGAAAATGTTAGGGTTCTAGGAGAGCGTGTCGAGGGCGATTTAAAGGTGGAAGACTTGGCGGAATTCAAGTTCGCCTCGATTCGCTGAGACGGTTGTCTCGAGGCGGGCGGCGACGGGCGGCAGGCCGACGAGGAGACGGCCGACAGTGTGCCCCGCCATCGCTGAAGGCGGCGCTGGCGGCTGGCGGGTTAGCGGCGCCTGGGCGGGCGGCGTTGCTGTCAAGGCCGCCGCTTCGCTTCCTGGCGCGATAGATAGGTTCCGGCTGGCTCTACCGGCTAGGGTTAGGTTTTTTTTATACTTTTAATAATTTCTGAATTGCTATTTGTTTGATAACTTTTGCAAACGGACTCCGAATTAAGCGAAACTTGTTTCTAAAATTTTGTAAAAAGAAGAGGGTTAGGATAGGATTATAAAATAACTCATTTGCAAAGGTTTTGGTGGTTCAAAAGGTTTTACCCCAAGAAAATACCTGTTGCAGTTTTTGATATGCGATGCCATGATGCAATGATATGAAGCATGCTTACTAGTAACATCTAAAATTAAAATTTTTGGGATGTTACAAACCTACCCGCCTTAAGAAGAATCTCGTCCCCGAGATTCAGGTTGGTTAGCAAATAGGTGTGGGTGTTCTTTCTTCAAATGGGTGAGATCGTTTTCCAATTGAACTTCTTCATAGGTGAGATCGTTTTCCAATTGAACTTCTTCCAATGGAACTGTATCCTTTAGTGGTATTTCAGCCATTTCTGGGTGACACTTCTTCAGTTGCGACACATGGAAAACATCGTGAACCGTTAACATTTTGGGTAATTCCAACTGATAGGCAACTTCCCCTCTGCGACCCAAGATTTTGTAGGGCCCTATGAATCGGGGTGCCAACTTACCCTTGATTCCGAATCTCTTAACTCCTCGTAGTGGTGAAACTCGGAGATACGCACGGTCTCCCACTTCATAAGTCACATCCCTGCGCTTGAAATCAGCATAACTCTTTTGTCTGGATTGGGCTATTTTTAACCTGTCTTGAATCTGTCTCACCTTCTCTTCGGCATCCTTGATCAGTTCAGGTCCAAACAAACTACGTTCTCCCACTCCATTCCATAACAGCGGAGTCCTACGCTTTCTGCCATATAGAACTTCAAATGGGGCCATCTTGATGCTAGTTTGGTAGCTGTTATTGTATGAGAATTCCGCATATGGCAAATTTTTGTCCCAACTAGACCCATAGTCCAGCGCAGAGGCTCTTAACATGTCCTCCAAGATCTGATTAACTCTTTCCGTTTGTCCATCGGTTTGCGGGTGGAAGGCAGTACTAAACTCCAGTCGTGTCCCTAGAGATTCGTAGTCGCCGCCAAAACTTAGAGGTGAATTGGGTACCTCTATCAGAGACAATCCCCTTGGGTACACCATGAAGGCTTACGATCCTTGACATGTAAATCTTGGCAAGTTTAGCACTTGTATAGGTGGTCTTTACGGGAATAATGTGGGCCACCATTGTGAAGTGGTTGACCACTACCCAGATGGAGTCATACCCAGAACGAGTCCACGGTAGTCCTGTGATAAAATCCATGCCTACCTTGTCCCACTTCCAATCGGGCACAGGTAATGGCTGCAGCAGTCCTGCTGGTTTTTGGTGTTCGGCCTTGACTGTGTTGCACACGTCACACAAGGAGATGTATTCAGCAATTTCTCTTTTCATGTTGTTCCACAAGAATCTATCTTTCACATCCATGTACATCTTTGTATTACCAGGATGAATTGAGTAAGGCGAATCATGAGCTTCCTGAAGGATTAACTTCCTGATATCAGGGTCATCGGGAACGCACAGACGTTTCTCATACCAAAGTGTTCCTTGTTCATCCGTGTGAAACCCTTTTGCTTTACCCTTGCTTATATTAACTCTTATTTCTTCCCATCTTTGTCCCCCTTCTGGGCCTCTTAGATTTGGTCCAGAAGCATTGGCACTATCTCCATAGTTGCTAAGTATCCCTCTGGAACTATTTCCAACCTAAGGTCCTTGAATTGTTCACACAAATCATTTGGAAGTTCTCCCACGGTAAGTCCATTTACATAGACCTTCCGACTTAGGCATCAGCCACAACGTTGGCCTTTCCAGGGTGGTACTGCAGGTCCAAGTCGTAGTCCTTGATGAGTTCAAGCCATCTCCTTTGCCTCATATTTAACTCCTTTTGTGTGAAGATGTATTTAAGGCTTTTGTGATCCGTGTATACATCACAATGTTTGCCCATTAGGTAATGTCTCCATACCTTGAGCGCATGCACAACTGATGCTAGTTCCAAATCGTGCGTGGGATAGTTATTCTCATGGTTCTTAAGTTGCCGAGAGGCGTAAGACACTACTTTTCCATCTTGCATTAGTACACTACCAAGTCCTTGCCGGGAAGCGTCGCAATAAACTTGGAAATCCTTTTGGATGTCAGGGAGACACAAAACTGGTGTTGTTACTAGGCGCTTCTTTAACTCCTGAAAACTTGCTTCACATGCCTCGGTCCATTGGAACTTCTTCTCTTTCTTCAGCAACTCTGTCATAGGCTTCGCTATCCTGGAAAAGTTTTCAATGAATCTTCGGTAATATCCTGCAAGGCCTAGGAAACTCCTAATATCACCCACATTCTTAGGGGACTCCCATTCTGTTACAGAAGCTACCTTACTTGGGTCCACGGCAACACCTTTAGCTGATACAATATGGCCAAGGAATCCCACTTCTTTCAACCAGAAATCACATTTGTTAAATTTGGCATACAACTTGTGTTCCCTTAACTTTTCCATAATCAGGCGCAGATGCCGCTCATGTTCCTTCTCGTCCTTGGAGTATATGAGTATGTCATCAATGAATACTACGATAAACTTATCCAAGTACTCCATGAATACCTTGTTCATCATAGTCATGAAGTAGGATGGGGCATTGGTTAAGCCAAACGACATCACGGTGTACTCATACAATCTGTATCTTGTGGTGAAAGTTGTCTTAGGTACATCCTGTTCTCGGATCTTCAGCTGGAAATATCCTGATCGGAGATCAATCTTAGAGAATACACTAGCTCCCTTTAATTGATCGAACAGGTCGTTAATATTGGGTAGAGGGTACTTGTTCTTGATTGTCACTTCATTTAATGACCAATAGTCCACGACTATTCTTTTGGTTTTATCCTTCTTCTCCACGAATAGAACAGGTGCTCCCCAAGATGATGCACTTGGTTGAATGAAGCCTTTGTCCAATTGCTCTCTAAGCTGTTTCTTAAGTTCCTTCAACTCATCCACATCCATCTTGTACGGTCTCTTTGCTATTGGTCTAGTACCTGGCATCAAGTCAATGAGAAACTCAATGTCTCGGTCGGGAGGCATCCCTGGTAATTCTTCCGGAAACACATCTGGGTACTCCTTCACAATTGGCACATCCTCCAAGCTAACCCCCTTAAGAGAATTCACCATACTTCCTTTGAGTGCCATAGCTAACTTAAAGTGGATCCTTTTCTTATCCGGAGTCATGAGTGTGATAGTCCTTTTGGCGCAATATATGACTCCCTCATATTCGGTCATCCAGTTCATGCCCAAAATTATGTCTAAGCCTTGTGATTCCAGAACGACTAGGCTGGTGGGAAAGGTGTGTGCCCCAATCCTTAACTCTAACCCACGACATCCAGAGTTTGCCACTATTTCTCCTCCAGGAGAACTTACCCTTAGGGGAGTACTAATAGTCTCCGTAGGTATCTTGCCTCTATCCACAAATACCCTTGATATGAATGAATGTGATGCACCGGTATCAAAAAGAACAACTGCAGGGATGGAGTTAAGCTTTAACTTACCAATCACGGAGTCGGGTGCCTCACGAGCGTCCTCCACGGAGACATGATTCACTATGGCTTTGACGAACGGATTCAGCTTCTTCCCATTTCCATTACCATTGCCATGGTTGTGTCCATTGCCGTTTCCATTACCATTCCCGTTCTTCATCTTTTCGGGGCAGGTAGTTTCATAATGTCCTGTCTTGTTACACTTGAAGCATGTCACTTCACTGAGATCCTTCCCATTGCCATTTCCATTGCGGTGTTTATGGCCATTGTGGTTATGTCCTCCATGACGATGACCATTGTGGTTGTGGCCATTGTGATTGTGGGGTCATGGTGACGAAGTGCGTTGCTTCTGATATGGGGCAGAGTTGTGCTTGTGTGAGGTGGACTTTCTCTTTCGGTTCTCTATACTCCTTTTCTTTGCTTCAACTACCATCGCCTGTCCCAGAGTTCCTGGTAGTTATCAAACTTGAGCCACAAGCTGAATAGATATTTCATCATTAAGTCCCTCAAGAATTCCTCTGTCTCTTGGCATCGTGGATACATCATCGGTGCATAACGTGCCCTTGTTGAAAAGGTCCCCATACTGGAGACAGGCGGCAACAGTTTTCAAGTCACGGAACTCACGTCTCTTAAGTGACATGACTCCATGCCACGTGATGAGTACGAAAGGCTGCCTCAAACTGGTTCCAGGTGATAGCTTCAATATCAGGGTGGGTGACCTGGTAATTATCCCACCATTCTGCGGCTGGTCCCTCAAGTTGGTGCGCGGCGAAACGCACCCTATCAGCTCCAACAACTTGGACGCTGTCTAACTTCTTGTTGGTGGTGCGGAGCCAGTCATCTGCCACAATTGGCTCAGGACTACTTGAAAAAGTTGGAGGGTTCAACCTCAAGAACCGAGTCAAGCAATCCTGTTGGGGCGGTGGAGGTGGTGGAGGCGGCGGATTGTTGTTGTTGTTGTTGTTTTGCATGTTTTGAGTGAGGAGTTAGATCAGCTGATTCTGGGAGTTCAGAAGTTGTGCTATCTCTGGGGGCATGTTGTTATTGTTGTTTCCACGTCTCGCCATCTGGAGGGTTTGAGAGGCAAGTTAAGAAAGGATAGAAAGCCTAAGAAATAAACTCCTACCCTTATGTAAACAAGAGAAGAAAACATACGATAAAAACAAGGCACACATAGCACAAAAAACCACACACTCAACCAAGTTTAACTAACCAATATAAGGTTTCTGGTACTCATTACAATTGCGAATAACGTTCGACTATAGAACTAAAGGTGGTCCAACTACTCTACTCATCATCCACTTCCTCATCCTCAATGATGAAGCCTTCCTTTTCCAGAAGTGACTTGTATAGCTCCATGTCCCTCGTCGTGGCTTCAAGCTTCTCTTGAAGTTCCTTCATCTCCTGTGGCTTCGGTGTTGCAGCTTCGAGCCTTCCTTGAAGTTCCTTCACCTCTTGCAGCTCCTGGGTAGCAGCTTCCAGCTTCTCTCGGAGTTCCTTCTTCTCCTTCTGTAGCTTCTTGATCAAACATGACCCCATAGTCACGGGCGTGATCTTCTCCTCCAAGCTCCTCTTGGCTGCTCGTAGGTCCTTCAACATGGTGTCAAGGTTCTTGAACTCCATCTCGTTCTTTGCAAGCACTAGACTTTGATCCCTAATCCTCTTATTCTTATCTTGGACCCTCTTCTCTTGATTAGCGAACCTCTTGTCTTGGGCGGTGAGTTCTCCTCCTAGGGACTTGATCTTCTCTTCCAGCTCCTCGATCTTCTCGTCCTTCTCCTTGACTAGGGCACAAAGCTCGTCATTCCTCATGATCTCAAGGCATCTCCCCTTCTGAAGGTCATTGATATGGAACTCCAAGTCTTGATATTGGATCCTTCGACGCTTGCATGTCTTCCTTTCCTCTGGGGTTAACTCGATTGGAACTCCCTTCTCATCACGTCTTCCAAAGAGTTTGATGTATTGGCCTTCAACCTCTTCATGGTGGCGTCCGCAAAGGCGTCCAATGAGTTCCTGCAAGCTGATGCTAAGTCCTTTCTCCTTGGAGTCGCTGGTGACGTTGAGTACAATGGCCTCTGTCTTGGGTTCTATCTGACTGAGCCCTGGTTGGATGACTTCAATTGCCCAGCATCCTTCCTTGTGCATCTTCCTCAACTCGCTTCCCTTGATTGATGGCATGGGTAACTGCAGTGTCTTGATGATGTCCAGAAGGCATTCCCCGAAGCGCAGGCACTTGATGTCTTCGGCGGTGTCGTAGTAGAAGGCCGTCATCTTTAGGTTAGGAGAAAGAAAATTAGGCACAAGGTGATAAGGAAGCGAAATACTAGAAGAGAACAAATAACTTGAAGAATATAGAAAGCAAAAACACACATGGTAAAGGTGGTTTCCAATCCTAGGGGTCACGTCCTATAGGCAACTTTGTGCTCTGATACCATCTGTGATGACCTCGGATCAATACGGATCCTAAGTCCCTATGATTAACATGCTAGTCCCTGGATCAATAGCTAGCACTTTACAGTCGACGAATATCATGTAAAACACAAGTCATTAATACACGAATAATCCAGAGTATATTTATTACAACTTGCATAGCTTATAGCTAGCTCGAAATAAAACTGCGGAAACTAAGTAAAACTTGAGTCCATCAACGCCTCAGGCTAGCTGCGTGAAGACCCGCGATCCCTACGCACCTTTCAATCTTCGGATTCTGCACATAAGACGTGCAACCAACAAGTTGGGTCAATACTTTGAATGTATTGGCAAATTACACCAAGGAAAGAGTAAGACTATCTCTACATGCAAGGCTAAGAGTAGGCTCTGGGGTTCATTTGCGTAAAGCCAATTTTATCAATGTAATAAGAAAAGAGGTAGAAAGTTTTCCCTACTTTGCAAACTTTGATATATAGTATAGGGTCGAATGGAACACGTGGATATTACTCACCACGTGCCCAAATCAACCTAGCACTTGGATATTACGCACCAAGTTCCCAAAATCCCACCCAACGGCGATATTACTCACGCCTTGGGGTTTGTAAAACGTTAAGTTTGGAAAAGAGAGAGGAAGATCTTTCAGAGGCTCCATCCTTCAGATGCTCAAAGTCGTTCTGTTTCCGTGAACACGGCTGATCGATCAGATTGCAATACTCTCGAGAGGTTGTGCACTTTCCCCACAATCCACGATCAAGTCTTTTTTACAGACAAGACCATGGCGAAGCCTTCCCTTAGTAGCCCCTCTACCAGCTGGATCCAACTGCGTAAGAACCTCCAAATGTTGGTACCCGGTGAGGTTTCCCACTAAGTACTAAGCCAAGACAATTGCAACCATATGTATTATGGTTGCCTTTGAAGCTTCAATTCTGAAACGTGGCACTTCTTTGATTCTGGTAGCTGTCCTCCATCAAATATCCACTCGTTGTCCCGTCAACCATTCCGCCTAGAAGAAAACTTAGTTTTATTTTGAAGGGGGTTTTGAGAAGAAAAGTTCGCTCGAGAGAGTTCTCATACTTAGAAAATTTTGAGTCTTTCGAACCCCCCAACGGTACTTAGCATATATATAGCATAGAAAGCAATACTTAGCAAGACAGGGGAACCTAATAGGATGGAAAATCCTAAGCATAGAATTACTCATGGCAAACTACAAAACCGCACTTGCAAAAATAGTACTAAGAAAAACTACTAAAAACCTACAAATGCATACTACAAGATTTGAAGAGCAAAACATGCATACTCAAAAACTGGGACATAAACATGAACAAGTGGTGTAACTTGCCTGGATCCGAGCAGCAATCTACACAACAATACTCCTCAGCGCACTCCGAGCAATCTAACGAAACAAACATGGATCCAATCACAATTGCACAAAACAAAGTCACGAAGACGAATATGCATGCATGCAACATGGTAATATGCAAGGAAGGATTTGATTTCGACCAAGGGTTTTAACCAGGGGTGTTGTTGAGTTGGGGATGTCATTAGAATCGATTCCCCACAGATTTGAAGTATTTTGGGTTAAACCCTAATTATCCAAGCTTAAAACTAGATCTACAACTCCAATCTATCTCGATATAGATCTGAACACCCTAAGCATGAATAGACAATTTTCTACAGAAGGTCTCGCGGATACAAAGCCAACGCAACAAGAATCAACTAAAACGGAGCTACGGATAATTTTCTAGAATTTAAATACTCTCATCTAAACTTTAAATCCTACTGCAAGATTGTTGTGGCAAAACAGTAATATTATTGAAGATCTGTGTTCTACTCGAAAATACGAATCCAACGGTATATTATACGCAATTTTTGGACTAATATTCGAATTACTATGGATTTTACAAGATTGAAGCTATTTCTGCCTATTTAAAAGAAAAAAGGAAAAAGGGTCAGAGACGCGCGACACGTTGCGGTTCGCGATTGGTCCGCGGGGGCACGCGTGACGCGACATGGTGGCGACGCGGCGTCGACGTGGCGCTGCCACGTGGCGCGACACGGTTGGCCCGCGGCCGTTGACCGATTTGGGGCCGTCAGATCTAGATCCGACGGTTGGAGAGGGGGAAGGCGGCGACTGCTTATCGCGGGCGGCGACTGGCGGTGGCGGCGGACGGCGGACGGCGGCGCTCCTCCGGCGATGGTCGGCGGAGGCGGTGGCGTTCCTCCGGCCCGGCGAGGTAGACGACGGGGACCGACTCCTCGTCGCGGTCGCGTTCCGACGGCGGCCTCCTTCCCGAGACGACGGCGGCGGCGGTGGCGCCCATGAGCTATCCGGCGCTTCGGTGGTGGTGGCGGAAAAGTTAGGGTTCTAGGAGAGCATGCCGAGGGCTATAAGGCGGAAGACTTGGCGCTTTCGCGAGTTCGGCGGATTCGGCTGGAGTTGCTCCTGGGCGGCGGCGTACTACGCCCTTGCCGCTTCGCTATGCCTGGTAGATAGGTTCCCGGGCTGGCTCGGCCGGCCCGGTTAGGTTAGGTTAGGTTTTTTTTTATACTTTTAATAATTTCTGAATTGCTATTTGTTTGATAACTTTTGCAAACGGACTCCAAATTAAGCGAAACTTGTTTCTAAAATTTTGTAAAAAGAAGAGGGTTAGGATAGGATTATAAAATAACTCATTTGCAAAGGTTTTGGTGGTTCAAAAGGTTTTACCCCCTTTTGTCTATAATTAGACTATGGGGGTTAAGAAAATACCTATTGCAGTTTTTGATGTGCGATGCCATGATGCAATGATATGAAGCTTGCTTACTAGTAACATCTGAAATTACAAAATTTGGGATGTTATAGGAAAGAACACACATGCAATGACTCTAGTGCTAGTTTTACTATAAGAACACACATGCAATGACTCTAATGGATCCATATGTGGTTTGTGAAAAGAACACACATGCAATGACCACTTGTTGATCCATGTGTGGTTTATGGAAAGAACACACATGCAATGACAGTGGTGGATCCATGTGTGGTTTGTGGAAAGAACACACATGCAATGACTCTGGTGGTTGATCCATGTGTGGTTTGTGGAAATAACACACATGCAATGACTCTAGTGGTTGATCCATGTGTGGTTTGTCGAAATAACACACATGCAATGAAAGTGGTTGATCCATGTGTGGTTTGTGAAAAGAACACACATGCAATGACTCTAGTGCTGGTTTTAGTATAAGAACACACATGCAATGACTCTAGTGGGTCCACATGTGGTTTGTGAAAAGAGCACACATGCAATGCCACCGGTTGATCCATAAGTGGATTGTAGAAAAGAACACACATGCAATGACCACTGGTTGATCCATAAGTGGTTTGTGGAAAGAACACACATGCAATGAACACTGGTGGATCCATAAGTGGTTTGTGGAAAGAACACACATGCAATGACTCTAGTGCTTGTTTTAGTACAAGAACACACATGCAATGACCACTTGTTGATCCATGTATGGTTTGTGGAAAGAACACACATGCAATGCCACTTCTTGATCCATATGTGGTTTGTGGAAAGAACACACATGCAATGCCACTGGTTGGTCCATGTGTGGTTTGTGGATAGAACACACATGCAATGACTCTAGTGCTAGTTTTAGTATAAGAACACACATACAATGACTCTAGTGGGTCCAAATGTAGTTTGTGAAAAGAACACACATGCAATGACCACTGGTTGATCCAGAAGTTGTTTGTGGAAAAGAACACAGATGCAATGAACACTGGTGGATCCATAAGTTGTTTGTGGAAAGAACACACATGTAGTGACCACTGGTGGATCCATATGTTGTTTGTGAAAAGAACACACATGCAATGACCACTATTTGATCCATATGTGGTTTGTGGAAAAGAACACACATGCAATAAACACTAGTGGATCCATAAGTGGTTTGTGGAAAGAACACACAGGCAATGATCACTGGTTGATCCATATGTGGTTTGTGGAAAGAACACACATGCAGTGAACACTGGTGGATCCATATGTTGTTTGTGAAAAGAACACACATGCAATGATTCTAGTGCTGGTTTTAGTATAAGAACACACATGCAATGACTCTAGTGGGTCCACATGTAGTTTGTGAAAAGAACACACATGAAATGCCACTGGTTGATCCATACGTGGTTTGTGGAAAGAACACACATGCAATGGCCACTGGTTGATCCATATGTGGTTTGTGGAAAGAACACACATGGAGTGACCACTAGTGGATCCCCATGTTGTTTCTGAAAACAACACACATGCAATGAACACTGGTGGATCCATAAGTGGTTTGTGGAAAGAACACACATGCAATGACTCTAGTGCTAGTTTTATTATAAGAACACACATGCAATGACTCTAATGGATCCATATGTGGTTTGTGAAAAGAACACACATGCAATGACTACTTGTTGATCCATGTGTGGTTTATCGAAAGAACACGCATGCAATGACACTGCTTGATCCATGTGTGGTTTGTGGAAAAGAACACATATGCAATGACCACTTGTTGATCCATGTGTGATTTGTGAAAAGAACACACATGCAATGACCACTAGTTGATCCATATGTGGTTTGTGGAAAGAACACACATCTAATGAGTCTAGTGGTTGATCCATGTGTGGTTTGTGGAAATAACACACATGCAATGACTCTAGTGGTTGATCCATGTGTGGTTTGTGGAAAGAACACACATGCAATGATTCTAATGGATCCATAAGTGATTTGTGGAAAATAACACACATGCAATGACCACTGGTTGATCCATATGTGGTTTGTGGAAAGAACACACATACAATGACACTGGTTGATCCATGTGTGGTTTGTGAAAAGAACACGCATGCAATGCCACTGGTTGATCCATTCGTGGTTTGTGGATAGAACACACATGCAATGACCACTAGTAGATCCATAAGTGGTTTGAGGAAAGAACACACATGCAGTGACCACTGGTGGATCCATATGTTGTTTGTGAAAAGAACACACATGCAATGAACACTGGTGGATCCATAAGTGGTTTGTGGAACGAACACACATGCAATGACTCTAGTGCTAGTATAAGAACACACATGCAATGACTCTAATGGATCCATATGTGGTTTGTGAAAAGAACACACATGCAATGACCACTTGTTGATCCATGTGTCGTATGTGGAAAGAACACACATGCAATGACACTGCTTGATCCATGTGTGGTTTGTGGAAAAGAACACATATGCAATGACCACTGGTTGATCCATGTGTGATTTGTGAAAAGAACACACATGCAATGACCACTGGTTGATCCATATGTGGTTTGTGGAAAGAACACACATGCAATGACCACTGGTTTATCCATATGTGGTTTGTGGAAAGAACACACATGCAATGACTCTAGTGGTTGATCCATGCGTGGTTTGTGGAAATAACACACATGCAACTACTCTAGTGGTTGGTCCATGTGTGGTTTGCTGAAAGAACACACATGCAATGACTCTAATGGATCCATAAGTGGTTTGTGGAAAAAAAACACATGCAATGACCACTGTTTGATCCATATGTGGTTTGTGGAAAGAACAGACATGCAATGACATTGGTTGATCCATGTGTGGTTTGTGAAAAGAACACACATGCAATGCCACTGGTTGATCCATGTGTGGTTTGTGGATAGAACACACATGCAATGACCACTGGTTGATCCATAAGTGGTTTGTTGAAACGAACACACATGCAATGACTACTGGTTGATCTATTTGTGGTTTGTGGAAAAGAACACACATGCAATGACCACTGGTTGATCCATCTGTGGTTTGTGGAAAGAACACACATGCAATGACTCTAGTGCTGGTTTTAGAATAAGAACACACATGCAATGACTCTAGTGGGTCCACATGTGGTTTATGAAAAGAACACACATGCAATGACCACTGGTTGATCCATATGTTCTTTGTGGAAAGAACACACATGCAATGACACTGCTTGATCCATGTGTGGTATGTGGAAATGAACACATATGTAATGACCACTAGTTGATCCATGTGTGGTTTGTGAAAAGAATACACATGCAATGACCACTGGTTGATCCATATGTGGTTTGTGGAAAGAACACACATGCAATGACACTGCTTGATCCATGTGTGGTTTGTGGAAAAGAACACACATGCAATGACCACTGGTTGATCCATGTGTGGTTTGTGGAAAGAATACACATGCAATGACTCTAGTGGTTGATCCATGTGTGGTTTGTGGAAATAACACACATGCAATGACTCTAGTGGTTGATCCATGTGTGGTTTGTGGAAATAACACACATGCAATGACTAATGGATCCATAAGTGGTTTGTGGAAAAGAACACACATGCAATGATCACTCGTTGATTCATATGTGGTTTGTGGAAAGAACACACATGCAATGACACTGGTTGATCCATGTGTGGTTTGTGAAAAGAACACACATGCAATGCCACTGGTTGATCCATGTGTGGTTTGTGGATAGAACACACATGAAATGACCACTGGTTGATCCATAAGTGGTTTGTGGAAAAGAACACACATGCAATGACCACTGGTTGATCCATGTGTGGTTTGTGGAAAAGAACACACATGCAATGACCACTAGTTGATCCATGTGTGGTTTGTGGATAGAACACACATGCAATGACTCTAGTGGGTCCATATGTGGTTTGTGAAAAGAACACACATGCAATGACCACTGGTTGATCCATATGTGGTTTGTGGAAAAGAACACACATGCAATGAACACTGGTGGATCCATAAGTGGTTTGTGGAAAGAACACACATGAAATGACCACTGGTAGATCCATATGTGGTTTGTGGAAAGAACACACATGCAGTGAACACTGGTGGATCCATATGTTGTTTGTGAAAAGAACACGCATGCAATGACTTTTTTGTTGGTTTTCGTATAAGAACTCACATGCAATGAGTCTAGTGGGTCCAGATGTAGTTTGTGAAAAGAACACACATGCAATGCCACTAGTTGATCCATAAGTGGTTTGTGGAAAGAATACACATGCAATGGCCACTAGTTGATCCATCAGTGGTTTGTGGAAAGAACACACATGCAATGACCACTGGTTGATCCATAAGGGGTTTGTGGAAAGAACACGCATGCAATGACCACTGGTGGATCCGTATGTTGTTTGTGAAAAGAACACACATGCAATGAACACTGGTGGATCCATAAGTGGTTTGTGGAAAGAACACACATGCAATGACTCTAGTGCTAGTTTTAGTATAAGAACACACATGCAATGACCACTGGTTGATCCATGTGTGGTTTGTGAAAAGAACACACATGCAATGACCACTTGTTGATCCATGTGTGGTTTGTGGAAAGAATACACATGCAATGATAGTGGTGGATCCATGTGTGGTTTGTTAAAAGAACAGACATGCAATGAATCTAGTGTTGGTTTTAGTATAAGAACACACATGCAATGAGTCTAGTGGGTTCACATGTGGTTTATGAAAAGAACACACATGCAATGACCACTTGTTGATCCATATGTGCTTTGTGGAAAGAACACACATGCAATGACACTGCTTGATCCATGTGTGGTTTGTGGAAAAGAACACACATGCAATGACCACTAGTTGATCCATGTGTGGTTTGTGGAAAGAACACACATGCAATGACTCTAGTGGTTGATCCATGTGTGGTTTGTGGAAATAACACACATGCAATGACTCTAGTGGTTGATCCATGTGTGGTTTGTGGAAATAACACACATGCAATGACTCTAATGGATCCATAAGTGGTTTGTGGAAAAGAACACACATGCAATGATCACTGCTTGATTCATATGTGGTTTGTGGAAAGAACACACATGCAATGACACTGGTTGATCCATGTGTGGTTTGTGAAAAGAACACACATGCAATACCACTGGTTGATCCATGTGTGGTTTCTGCATAGAACACACATGAAATGACCATTGGTTGATCCATAAGTGGTTCGTGGAAAAGAACACACGTGCAATGACCACTGGTTGATCCATGTGTGGTTTGTGGAAAGAACACACATGCAGTGAACACTGGTGGATCCATATGTTGTTTGTGAAAAGAACACACATGCAATGACTCTAGTGCTGGTTTTAGTATAAGAACACATATGGAATTACTCTAGTCGGTCCACATGTAGTTTGTGAAAAGAACACACATGGAATGCCACTTGTTGATCTATAAGTGGTTTATGGAAAGAACACACATGCAATGGCCACTGGTTGATCCATAAGTGGTTTGTGGAAATAACACACATGCAATGACCACTGGTTGATCCATAAGGGGTTTGTGGAAAGAACACACATGCAGTGACCACTGGTGGATCCATATGTTGTTTGTGAAAAGAACACACATGCAATGAACACTGGTGGATCCATAAGTGGTTTGTGGAACAAACACACATGCAATGACTCTAGTGCTAGTTTTAGTATAAGAACACACATGCAATGACTCTAATGGATCCGTATGTGGTTTGTGAAAAGAACACACATGCAATGACCACTTGTTGATCCATGTGTCGTATGTGGAAAGAACACACATGCAATGACAGTGGTGGATCCATGTGTGGTTTGTGAAAAGAACACACATGTTGGTTTAAGTATAAGAACACACATGCAATGACTCTAGTGGGTTCACATGTGGTTTGTGAAAAGAACACACATGCAATGACCACTGGTTGATCCATATGTGGTTTGTGGAAAGAACACACATGCAATGACACTGCTTGATCCATGTGTGGTTTGTGGAAAAGAATACACATGAAATGACCACTGGTTGATCCATGTGTGGTTTGTGGAAAGAACACACATGCAATGACCACTGGTTGATCCATATGTGGTTTGTGGAAAAGAACACACATGCAATGACCACAGGTTGATCCATATGTGGTTTGTGGAAAGAACACACATGCAATGACCACTGGTTGATCCATGTGTGGTTTGTGAAAAGAACACACATGCAATGCCACCGGTTGATCCATAAGTGGTTTGTCGAAAAGAACACACATGCAATGACCACTGGTTGATCCATAAGTGGTTTGTCGAACGAACACACATGCAATGAACACTTGTGGATCCATAAGTGGTTTGTGGAAAGAACACGCATGCAATGACTCTAGTGCTGGTTTTAGTATAAGAACACACAAGAAATGACTCTAGTGGCTCCATATGTGATTTGTGGAAAGAACACACATGCATTGACACTGGTTGATCCATGTGTGGTTTGTGGAAAGAACACACATGCAATAACTCTAGTGGTTGACCGATGTGTGGTTTGTGGAAATAACACACATTCAATGACTCTAGTGGTTGATCGATGTGTGGTTTGTGGAAATAACACACATGCAATGACTCTAATGGATCCATAAGTGGTTTGTGGAAAAGAACACACATGCAATGACCACTGGTTGATCCATATGTGGTTTGTGGAAAGAACACACATGCAATGACACTGGTTGATCCATGCGTGGTTTGTGGAAAGAACACACATGCAATGCCACTGGTTGATCCATGTGTGGTTTGTGGATAGAACACACATGCAATGACTCTAGTGCTAGTTTTAGTATAAGAACACACATACAATGACTCTAGTGGGTCCAAATGTAGTTTGTGAAAAGAACACACATGCAATGACCACTGGTTGATCTATCAGTTGTTTGTGGAAAAGAACACACATCCAATGAGTCTAGTGGATCCATATGTGGTTTGTGGAAAAGAACACACATGCAATGAGTCTAGTGCTGGTTTTGGTATAAGAACACACATGCAATGACTCTAGTGGGACCACATGTGGTTTGTGAAAAGAACACACATGCAATGACCACTGGTTGATCCATATGTGGTTTTTGGAAAAGAACACACATGCAATGAACACTGGTGGATCGATGTCTGGTTTGTGGAAAGAACACACATGCAATGACCACTGGTTGATCCATAAGTGGTTTGTGGAAATGAACACACATGCAATGACCACTGGTTGATCCATGTGTGGTTTGTGGATAGAACACACATGCAATGACTCTAGTCGGTCCATATGTGGTTTGTGAAAAGAACACATATGCAATGAACACTGGTTGCTCCATATGTGGTTTATGGAAAATAAAACACATGCAATGAACACTGGTGGATCCATAAGTGGTTTGTGGAAAGAACACAAATGTAGTGACCACTGGTTGATCCCTATGTGGTTTATGGAAAGAACACACATGCAGTGAACACTGGTGGATCCATATGTTGTTTGTGAAAAGAACACACACGCAATGACTCTAGTGCTGGTTTTAGTATAAGAACACACATGCAATGACTCTAGTGGGTCCAGATGTAGTTTGTGAAAAGAACACACATGCAATGCCACTGGTTGATCCATAAGTGGTTTGTGGAAAGAACACACATGCAATGGCCACTGGTTGATCCATATGTGGTTTTTGGAAAAGAACACACATGCAATGAACACTGGTGGATCGATGTCTGGTTTGTGGAAAGAACACACATGCAATGACCACTGGTTGATCCATAAGTGGTTTGTGGAAAGAACACACATGCAATGACCACTGGTTGATCCATATGTGGTTTTTGGAAAAGAACACACATGCAATGAACACTGGTGGATCGATGTCTGGTTTGTGGAAAGAACACACATGCAATGACCACTGGTTGATCCATAAGTGGTTTGTGGAAATGAACACACATGCAATGACCACTGGTTGATCCATGTGTGGTTTGTGGATAGAACACACATGCAATGACTCTAGTCGGTCCATATGTGGTTTGTGAAAAGAACACATATGCAATGAACACTGGTTGCTCCATATGTGGTTTATGGAAAATAAAACACATGCAATGAACACTGGTGGATCCATAAGTGGTTTGTGGAAAGAACACAAATGTAGTGACCACTGGTTGATCCCTATGTGGTTTATGGAAAGAACACACATGCAGTGAACACTGGTGGATCCATATGTTGTTTGTGAAAAGAACACACACGCAATGACTCTAGTGCTGGTTTTAGTATAAGAACACACATGCAATGACTCTAGTGGGTCCAGATGTAGTTTGTGAAAAGAACACACATGCAATGCCACTGGTTGATCCATAAGTGGTTTGTGGAAAGAACACACATGCAATGGCCACTGGTTGATCCATAAGTGGTATGTGGAAAGAACACACATGCAATGACCACTGGTTGATCCATAAGTGGTTTGTGGAAAGAACACACATGTAGTGACCACTGGTGGATCCATATGTTGTCTGTGAAAAGAACACACATGCAATGAACACTAGTGGATCCATAAGTGGTTTGTGGAAAGAACACACATGCAATGACTCTAGTGCTAGTTTTAGTATAAGAACACACATGCAATGACTCTAATGGATCCATATGTGGTTTGTGAAAACAACACACATGCAATGACCACTTGTTGATCCATGTGTGGTTTGTGGAAAGAACACACATGCAATGACACTGCTTGATCCATGTGTGGTTTGTGGAAAAGAACACATATGCAATGACCACTAGTTGATCCATGTGTGGTTTGTGAAAAGAACACACATGAAGTGACCACTGGTTGATCCATATGTGGTTTGTGGAAAGAACACACATGCAATGACACTGGTTGATCCATGTGTGGTTTGTGAAAAGAACACACATGCAATGCCACTGGTTGATCCATGTGTGGTTTGTGGATAGAACACACATGAAATGACCACTGGTTCATCCATAAGTGGTTTGTGGAAAAGAACACACATGCAATGACCACTGCTTGATCCATGTGTGATTTGTGGAAAAGAACACACATGCAATGACCACTAGTTGATCCATGTGTGGTTTGTGGATAGAACACACATGCAATGACTCTAGTGGGTCCATATGTGGTTTGTGAAAAGAACACACATGCAATGACCACTGGTTGATCCATATGTGGTTTGTGGAAAAGAACACACATGCTATGAACACTGGTGGATCCATAAGTGGTTTGTGGAAAGAACACACATGAAATGACCACTGGTTGATCCATATGTGGTTTGTGGAAAGAACACACATGCAGTGAACACTGGTGGATCCATATGTTGTTTGTGAAAAGAACAGGCATGCAATGACTTTTTTGTTGGTTTTCGTATAAGAACACACATGCAATGACTCTAGTGGGTCCAGATGTAGTTTGTGAAAATAACACACATGCAATGCCACTAGTTGATCCATAAGTGGTTTGTGGAAAGAATACACATGCAATGGCCACTGGTTGATCCATAAGTGGTTTGTGGAAAGAACACACATGCAATGACCACTGGTTGATCCATAAGGGGATTGTGGAAAGAACACACATGCAATGACCACTGGTGGATCCGTATGTTGTTTGTCAAAAGAACACACATGCAATGAACACTGGTGGATCCATAAGTGGTTTGTGGAAAGAACACACATGCAATGACTCTAGTGCTAGTTTTAGTATAAGAACACACATGCAATGACCACTGGTTGATCCATGTGTGGTTTGTGAAAAGAACACACATGCAATGACCACTTGTTGATCCATGTGTGGTTTGTGGAAAGAACACACATGCAATGACAGTGGTGGATCCATGTGTGGTTTGTTAAAAGAACAGACATGCAATGAATCTAGTGTTGGTTTTAGTATAAGAACACACATGCAATGAGTCTAGTGGGTTCACATGTGGTTTATGAAAAGAACACACATGCAATGACCACTTGTTGATCCATATGTTCTTTGTGGAAAGAATACACATGCAATGACACTGCTTGATCCATGTGTGGTTTGTGGAAAATAACACACATGCAATGACCACTAGTTGATCCATGTGTGGTTTGTGGAAAGAACACACATGCAATGACTCTAGTGGTTGATCCATGTGTGGTTTGTGGAAATAACACACATGCAATGACTCTAGTGGTTGATCCATGTGTGGTTTGTGGAAATAACACACATGCAATGACTCTAATGGATCCATAAGTGGTTTGTGGAAAAGAACACACATGCAATGATCACTGCTTGATTCATATGTGGTTTGTGGAAAGAGCACACATGCAATGACACTGGTTGATCCATGTGTGGTTTGTGAAAAGAACACACATGTAATACCACTGGTTGATCCATAAGTGGTTTGTGGAAAGAAGACACATGCAATGACTCTAGTGCTAGTTTTAGTATAAGAACACACATGCAATGACTCTAATGGATCCATATGTGGTTTGTGAAAACAATACACATGCAATGACCACTTGTTGATCCATGTGTGGTTTGTGGAAAGAACACACATGCAATGACACTGCTTGATCCATGTGTGGTTTGTGGAAAAGAACACATATGCAATGACCATTGGTTGATCCATGTGTGGTTTGTGAAAAGAACACACATGCAGTGACCACTGGTTGATCCATATGTGGTTTGTGGAAAGAACACACATGCAATGACACAGCTTGATCCATGTGTAGTTCGTGGAAAAGAACACACATGCAATGACCACTGGTTGATCCATGTGTGGTTTTTGGAAAGAACACACATGCAATGACTCTAGCGGTTGATCCATGTGTGGTTTATGGAAATAACACACATGCAATGACTCTAGTGGTTGATCCATGTGTGGTTTGTGGAAATAACACATATCCAATGACTCTAGTGGTTGATCCATGTGTGGTTTGTGGAAATAACACACATGGAATGACCACTGGTTGATCCATATGTGGTTTGTGGAAAGAACACACATGCAATTACACTGGTTGATCCATGTGTGGTTTGAGAAAAGAACACACATGCAATGCCACTGGTTGATCCATGTGTGGTTTGTGGATAGAACACACATGCAATGACCACTGGTTGATCCATGTGTGGTTTGTGGAAAGAACACACATGCAAAGACCACTAGTGGATCCATATGTTGTTTGTCAAAAGAACACACATGCAATGAACACTGGTGGATCCATAAGTGGTTTGTGGAACGAACACACATGCAATGACTCTAGTGCTAGTTTTAGTATAAGAACACACATGCAATGACTCTAATGGATCCATATGTGTATTGTGAAAAGAACACACATGCAATGACCACTTGTTGATCCATGTGTCGTATGTGGAAAGAACAGACATGCAATGACACTGCTTCATCCTTGTGTGGTTTGTGGAAAAGAACACATATGCAATGACCACTGGTTGATCCATGTGTGATTTGTGAAAAGAACACACATGCAATGACCACTGGTTGATCCATATGTGGTTTGTGGAAAGAACACACATGCAATGACCACTGGTTGATCCATGTGTGGTTTGTGGAAAGAACACACATGCAATGACCACTTGTTGATCCATGTGTGGTTTGTGGAAAGAATACACATGCAATGATAGTGGTGGATCCATGTGTGGTTTGTTAAAAGAACAGACATGCAATGAATCTAGTGTTGGTTTTAGTATAAGAACACACATGCAATGAGTCTAGTGGGTTCACATGTGGTTTATGAAAAGAACACACATGCAATGACCACTTGTTGATCCATATGTGCTTTGTGGAAAGAACACACATGCAATGACACTGCTTGATCCATGTGTGGTTTGTGGAAAAGAACACACATGCAATGACCACTAGTTGATCCATGTGTGGTTTGTGGAAAGAACACACATGCAATGACTCTAGTGGTTGATCCATGTGTGGTTTGTGGAAATAACACACATGCAATGACTCTAGTGGTTGATCCATGTGTGGTTTGTGGAAATAACACACATGCAATGACTCTAATGGATCCATAAGTGGTTTGTGGAAAAGAACACACATGCAATGATCACTGCTTGATTCATATGTGGTTTGTGGAAAGAGCACACATGCAATGACACTCGTTGATCCATGTGTGGTTTGTGAAAAGAACACACATGTAATACCACTGGTCGATCCATAATTGGTTTGTGGAAAGAACACACATGCAATGACTCTAGTGCTAGTTTTAGTATAAGAACACACATGCAATGACTCTAATGGATCCATATGTGGTTTGTGAAAACAACACACACGCAATGACCACTTGTTGATCCATGTGTGGTTTGTGGAAAGAACACACATGCAATGACACTGCTTGATCCATGTGTGGTTTGTGGAAAAGAACACATATGCAATGACCATTGGTTGATCCATGTGTGGTTTGTGAAAAGAACACACATGCAGTGACCACTGGTTGATCCATATGTGGTTTGTGGAAAGAACACACATGCAATGACACTGCTTGATCCATGTGTAGTTCGTGGAAAAGAACACACATGCAATGACCACTGGTTGATCCATGTGTGGTTTTTGGAAAGAACACACATGCAATGACTCTAGCGGTTGATCCATGTGTGGTTTATGGAAATAACAAACATGCAATGACTCTAGTGGTTGATCCATGTGTGGTTTGTGGAAATAACACATATCCAATGACTCTAGTGGTTGATCCATGTGTGGTTTGTGGAAATAACACACATGGAATGACCACTGGTTGATCCATATGTGGTTTGTGGAAAGAACACACATGCAATGACACTGGTTGATCCATGTGTGGTTTGAGAAAAGAACACACATGCAATGCCACTGGTTGATCCATGTGTGGTTTGTGGATAGAACACACATGCAATGACCACTGGTTGATCCATGTGTGGTTTGTGGAAAGAACACACATGCAAAGACCACTAGTGGATCCATATGTTGTTTGTCAAAAGAACACACATGCAATGAACACTGGTGGATCCATAAGTGGTTTGTGGAACGAACACACATGCAATGACTCTAGTGCTAGTTTTACTATAAGAACACACATGCAATGACTCTAATGGATCCATATGTGTATTGTGAAAAGAACACACATGCAATGACCACTTGTTGATCCATGTGTCGTATGTGGAAAGAACAGACATGCAATGACACTGCTTCATCCTTGTGTGGTTTGTGGAAAAGAACACATATGCAATGACCACTGGTTGATCCATGTGTGATTTGTGAAAAGAACACACATGCAATGACCACTGGTTGATCCATATGTGGTTTGTGGAAAGAACACACATGCAATGACTCTAGTGTTTGATCCATGTGTGGTTTGTGGAAATAACACACATGCAACTACTCTAGTGGTTGATCCATGTGTGGTTTGTGGAAAGAACACACATGCAATGACTCTAATGGATCCATAAGTGGTTTGTGGAAAAGAACACACATGCAATGACCACTGGTTGATCCATATGTGGTTTGTGGAAATAACACACATGCAATGACACTGGTTGATCCATGTGTGGTTTGTGAAAAGAACACACATGCAATGCCACTGGTTGATCCATGTGTGGTTTGTGGATAGAACACAAATGGAATGACCACTGGTTGATCCATAAGTGGTTTGTGGAAAAGAACACACATGCAATGACTACTGGTTGATCCATTTGTGGTTTGTGGAAAAGAACACACATGCAATGACCACTGGTTGATCCATGTGTGGTTTGTGGAAAGAACACACATGCAATGACTCTAGTGCTGGTTTTAGAATAAGAACACACATGCAATGACTCTAGTGGGCCCACATGTGGTTTGTGAAATGAACACACATGCAATGACCACTGGTTGGTCCATATGTTCTTTGTGGAAAGAACACACATGCAATGACACTGCTTGATCCATGTGTGGTATGTGGAAACGAACACATATGTAAATGACCACTAGTTGATCCATGTGTGGTTTGTGAAAAGAACACACATGCAATGACCACTGGTTGATCCATATGTGGTTTGTGGAAAGAACACACATGCAATGACACTGCTTGATCCATGTGTGGTTTGTGGAAAAGAACACACATGCAATGACCACTGGTTGATCCATGTGTGGTTTGTGGAAAGAATACACATGCAATGACTCGAGTGGTTGATCCATGTGTGGTTTGTGGAAATAACACACATGCAATGACTCTAGTGGTTGATCCATGTGTGGTTTGTGGAAATAACACACATGCAATGACTCTAGTGGTTGATCCATGTGTGGTTTGTGGAAATAACACACATGCAATGACTCTAATGGATCCATAAGTGGTTTGTGTAAAACAGGACACATGCAATGATCACTTGTTTATTCATATGTGGTTTGTGGAAAGAACACACATTCAATGACACTGGTTGATCTATGTGTGGTTTGTGAAAAGAACACACATGCAATGCCACTAGTTGATCCATGTGTGGTTTGTGGATAGAACACACATGAAATGACCACTGGTTGATCCATAAGTGGTTTGTGGAAAAGAACACACATGCAATGACCACTAGTTGATCCATGTGTGGTTCGTGGATAGAACACACATGAAATGACTCTAGTGGGTCCATATGTGGTGTGTGAAAAGAACACACATGCAATGACCACTGGTTGATCCATATGTGGTTTGTAAAAAGAACACACATGCAATGACCACTGGTTGATCCATATGTGGTTTGTGGAAAAGAACACACATGCAATGAACACTGGTGGATCCATAAGTGGTTTGTGGAAAGAACACACATGCAATGACTCTAGTGGGTTCACATGTGGTTTATGAAAAGAACATACATGCAATGATCACTTGTTGATCCATATGTGGTTTGTGGAAATAACACACATGCAATGACTCTAGTGGTTGATCCATGTGTGGTTTGTGGAAATAACACACATGCAATGACTCTAGTGGTTGATCCATGTGTGGTTTGTGGAAATAACACACATGCAATGACTCTAATTGATCCATAAGTGGTTTGTGGACAAGAACACACATGCAATGATCACTGCTTGATTCATATGTGGTTTGTGGAAAGAACACACATGCAATGACACTGGTTGATCCATGTGTGGTTTTTGGAAAGAACACACATGCAATGCCACATGTTGATCCATGTGTGGTTTCTGGATAGAACACACATGAAATGACCATTGGTTGATCCATAAGTGGTTTGTGGAAAAGAACACACATGCAATGACCACTGGTTGATCCATGTGTGGTTCGTGGAAAGAACACACGTAGTGAACACTGGTGGATCCATATGTTGTTTGTGAAAAGAACACACATGCAATGACTCTAGTGCTGGTTTTAGTATAAGAACACACATGCAATGACTCTAGTGGGTCAACATGTAGTTTGTGAAAAGAACACACACGAAATTCCACTGGCTGATCCATAAGTGGTTTATGGAAAGAACACACATGCAATGGCCACTGGTTGATCCATAAGTGGTTTGTGGAAAGAACACACATGCAATGACCACTGGTTGATCCATAAGGGGTTTGTGGAAAGAACACACATGCAGTGACCACAGGCGAATCCATATGTTGTTTGTGAAAAGAACACACATGCAATGAACACTGGTGGATCCATAAGTGGTTTGTGGAACGAACACACATGCAATGACTCTAGTGCTAGTTTTAGTATAAGAACACACATGCAATGACTCTAATGGATCCATATGTGGTTTGTGAAAAGAACACACATGCAATGACCACTTCTTGATCCATGTGTCGTATGTGGAAAGAACAGACATGCAATGACACTACTTGATCCTTGTGTGGTTTGTGGAAAAGAACACATATGCAATGACCACTGGTTGATCCATGTGTGATTTGTGAAAAGAACACACATGCAATGACCACTGGTTGATCCATATGTGGTTTGTGGAAAGAACACACATGCAATGACTCTAGTGTTTGATCCATGTGTGGTTTGTGGAAATAACACACATGCAACTACTCTAGTGGTTGATCCATGTGTGGTTTGTGGAAAGAACACACATGCAATGACTCTAATGGATCCATAAGTGGTTTGTGGAAAAGAACACACATGCAATGACCACTGGTTGATCCATATGTGGTTTGTGGAAAGAACACACATGCAATGACACTTGTTGATCCATGTGTGGTTTGTGAAAAGAACACACATGCAATGCCACTAGTTGATCCATGTGTGGTTTGTGGATAGAACACAAATGGAATGACCACTGGTTGATCCATAAGTGGTTTGTGGAAAAGAACACACATGCAATGACTACTGGTTGATCCATTTGTGGTTTGTGGAAAGAACACACATGCAATGACCACTGGTTGATCCATGTGTGGTTTGTGGAAAGAACACACATGCAATGACTCTAGTGCTGGTTTTAGAATAAGAACACACATGCAATGAATCTAGTGGGCCCACATGTGGTTTGTGAAATGAACACACATGCAATGACCACTGGTTGGTCCATATGTTCTTTGTGGAAAGAACACACATGCAATGACACTGCTTGATCCATGTGTGGTATGTGGAAACGAACACATATGTAAATGACCACTAGTTGATCCATGTGTGGTTTGTGAAAAGAACACACATGCAATGACCACTGGTTGATCCATATGTGGTTTGTGGAAAGAACACACATGCAATGACACTGCTTGATCCATGTGTGGTTTGTGGAAAAGAACACACATGCAATGACCACTGGTTGATCCATGTGTGGTTTGTGGAAAGAATACACATGCAATGACTCGAGTGGTTGATCCATGTGTGGTTTGTGGAAATAACACACATGCAATGACTCTAGTGGTTGATCCATGTGTGGTTTTTGGAAATAACACACATGCAATGACTCTAGTGGTTGATCCATGTGTGGTTTGTGGAAATAACACACATGCAATGACTCTAATGGATCCATAAGTGGTTTGTGGAAAAGAAGACACATGCAATGATCACTTGTTGATTCATATGTGGTTTGTGGAAAGAACACACATGCAATGACACTGGTTGATCTATGTGTGGTTTGTGAAAAGAACACACATGCAATGCCACTAGTTGATCCATGTGTGGTTTGTGGATAGAACACACATGAAATGACCACTGGTTGATCCATAAGTGGTTTGTGGAAAAGAACACACATGCAATGACCACTAGTTGATCCATGTGTGGTTCGTGGATAGAACACACATGAAATGACTCTAGTGGGTCCATATGTGGTGTGTGAAAAGAACACACATGCAATGACCACTGGTTGATCCATATGTGGTTTGTAAAAAGAACACACATGCAATGACCACTGGTTGATCCATATGTGGTTTGTGGAAAAGAACACACATGCAATGAACACTGGTGGATCCATAAGTGGTTTGTGGAAAGAACACACAT
Organism: Avena insularis; assembly: GCA_023614405.1. Taxonomy (NCBI): domain Eukaryota; kingdom Viridiplantae; phylum Streptophyta; class Magnoliopsida; order Poales; family Poaceae; genus Avena; species Avena insularis. The sequence goes on along the minus strand of CM042690.1, from coordinate 160,020,699 downwards.
GCAATGACTCTAGTGGGTTCACATGTGGTTTATGAAAAGAACATACATGCAATGATCACTTGTTGATCCATATGTGGTTTGTGGAAATAACACACATGCAATGACTCTAGTGGTTGATCCATGTGTGGTTTGTGGAAATAACACACATGCAATGACTCTAGTGGTTGATCCATGTGTGGTTTGTGGAAATAACACACATGCAATGACTCTAATTGATCCATAAGTGGTTTGTGGACAAGAACACACATGCAATGATCACTGCTTGATTCATATGTGGTTTGTGGAAAGAACACACATGCAATGACACTGGTTGATCCATGTGTGGTTTGTGGAAAGAACACACATGCAATGCCACATGTTGATCCATGTGTGGTTTCTGGATAGAACACACATGAAATGACCATTGGTTGATCCATAAGTGGTTTGTGGAAAAGAACACACATGCAATGACCACTGGTTGATCCATGTGTGGTTCGTGGAAAGAACACACGTAGTGAACACTGGTGGATCCATATGTTGTTTGTGAAAAGAACACGCATGCAATGACTCTAGTGCTGGTTTTAGTATAAGAACACACATGCAATGACTCTAGTGGGTCAACATGTAGTTTGTGAAAAGAACACACACGGAATTCCACTGGGTGATCCATAAGTGGTTTGTGGAAAGAACACACATGCAATGGCCACTGGTTGATCCATAAGTGGTTTGTGGAAAGAACACACATGCAATGACCACTGGTTGATCCATAAGGGGTTTGTGGAAAGAACACACATGCAGTGACCACAGGCGAATCCATATGTTGTTTGTGAAAAGAACACACATGCAATGAACACTGGTGGATCCATAAGTGGTTTGTGGAACGAACACACATGCAATGACTCTAGTGCTAGTTTTAGTATAAGAACACACATGCAATGACTCTAATGGATCCATATGTGGTTTGTGAAAAGAACACACATGCAATGACCACTTCTTGATCCATGTGTCGTATGTGGAAAGAACAGACATGCAATGACACTGCTTGATCCTTGTGTGGTTTGTGGAAAAGAACACATATGCTATGACCACTAGTTGATCCATGCGTGATTTGTGAAAAGAACACACATGCAATGACCACTTGTTGATCCATATGTGGTTTGTGGAAAGAACACAAATGCAATGACTCTAGTGTTTGATCCATGTGTGGTTTGTGGAAATAACACACATGCAACTACTCTAGTGGTTGATCCATGTGTGGTTTGTGGAAAGAACACACATGCAATGACTCTAATGGATCCATAAGTGGTTTGTGGAAAAGAACACACATGCAATGACCACTGGTTGATCCATATGTGGTTTGTGGAAAGAACACACATGCAATGACACTGGTTGATCCATGTGTGGTTTGTGAAAAGAACACACATGCAATGCCACTAGTTGATCCATGTGTGGTTTGTGGATAGAACACAAATGGAATGACCACTGGTTGATCCATAAGTGGTTTGTGGAAAAGAACACACATGCAATGACTACTGGTTGATCCATTTGTGGTTTGTGGAAAAGAACACACATGCAATGACCACTGGTTGATCCATGTGTGGTTTGTGGAAAGAACACACATGCAATGACTCTAGTGCTGGTTTTAGAATAAGAACACACATGCAATGACTCTAGTGGGCCCACATGTGGTTTGTGAAATGAACACACATGCAATGACCACTGGTTGGTCCATATGTTCTTTGTGGAAAGAACACACATGCAATGACACTGCTTGATCCATGTGTGGTATGTGGAAACGAACACATATGTAAATGACCACTAGTTGATCCATGTGTGGTTTGTGAAAAGAACACACATGCAATGACCACTGGTTGATCCATATGTGGTTTGTGGAAAGAACACACATGCAATGACACTGCTTGATCCATGTGTGGTTTGTGGAAAAGAACACACATGCAATGACCACTGGTTGATCCATGTGTGGTTTGTGGAAAGAATACACATGCAATGACTCGAGTGGTTGATCCATGTGTGGTTTGTGGAAATAACACACATGCAATGACTCTAGTGGTTGATCCATGTGTGGTTTGTGGAAATAACACACATGCAATGACTCTAGTGGTTGATCCATGTGTGGTTTGTGGAAATAACACACATGCAATGACTCTAATGGATCCATAAGTGGTTTGTGGAAAAGAAGACACATGCAATGATCACTTGTTGATTCATATGTGGTTTGTGGAAAGAACACACATGCAATGACACTGGTTGATCTATGTGTGGTTTGTGAAAAGAACACACATGCAATGCCACTAGTTGATCCATGTGTGGTTTGTGGATAGAACACACATGAAATGACCACTGGTTGATCCATAAGTGGTTTGTGGAAAAGAACACACATGCAATGAGCACTAGTTGATCCATGTGTGGTTCGTGGATAGAACACACATGAAATGACTCTAGTGGGTCCATATGTGGTGTGTGAAAAGAACACACATGCAATGACCACTGGTTGATCCATATGTGGTTTGTAAAAAGAACACACATGCAATGACCACTGGTTGATCCATATGTGGTTTGTGGAAAAGAACACACATGCAATGAACACTGGTGGATCCATAAGTGGTTTGTGGAAAGAACACACATGCAATGACTCTAGTGGGTTCACATGTGGTTTATGAAAATAACATACATGCAATGATCACTTGTTGATCCATATGTGGTTTGTGGAAATAACACACATGCAATGACTCTAGTGGTTGATCCATGTGTGGTTTGTGGAAATAACACACATGCAATGACTCTAGTGGTTGATCCATGTGTGGTTTGTGGAAATAACACACATGCAATGACTCTAATTGATCCATAAGTGGTTTGTGGACAAGAACACACATGCAATGATCACTGCTTGATTCATATGTGGTTTGTGGAAAGAACACACATGCAATGACACTGGTTGATCCATGTGTGGTTTGTGGAAAGAACACACATGCAATGCCACATGTTGATCCATGTGTGGTTTCTGGATAGAACACACATGAAATGACCATTGGTTGATCCATAAGTGGTTTGTGGCAAAGAACACACAAGCAATGACCACTGGTTGATCCATGTGTGGTTTGTGGAAAGAACACACATGTAGTGAACACTGGTGGATCCATATGTTGTTTGTGAAAAGAACACACATGCAATGACTCTAGTGCTGGTTTTAGTATAAGAACACACATGCAATGACTCTAGTGGGTCAACATGTAGTTTGTGAAAAGAACACACACGGAATTCCACTGGGTGATCCATAAGTGGTTTGTGGAAAGAACACACATGCAATGGCCACTGGTTGATCCATAAGTGGTTTGTGGAAAGAACACACATGCAATGACCACTGGTTGATCCATAAGGGGTTTGTGGAAAGAACACACATGCAGTGACCACAGGCGAATCCATATGTTGTTTGTGAAAAGAACACACATGCAATGAACACTGGTCGATCCATAAGTGGTTTGTGGAACGAACACACATGCAATGACTCTAGTGCTAGTTTTAGTATAAGAACACACATGCAATGAATCTAATGGATCCATATGTGGTTTGTGAAAAGAACACACATGCAATGACCACTTGTTGATCCATGTGTCGTATGTGGAAAGAACAGACATGCAATGACACTACTTGATCCTTGTGTGGTTTGTGGAAAAGAACACACATGCAATGACCACTGGTTGATCCATAAGGGGTTTGTGGAAAGAACAGACATGCAGTGACCACAGGCGAATCCATATGTTGTTTGTGAAAAGAACACACATGCAATGAACACTGGTGGATCCATAAGTGGTTTGTGGAACGAACACACATGCAATGACTCTAGTGCTAGTTTTAGTATAAGAACACACATGCAATGACTCTAATGGATCCATATGTGGTTTGTGAAAAGAACACACATGCAATGACCACTTCTTGATCCATGTGTCGTATGTGGAAAGAACAGACATGCAATGACACTGCTTGATCCTTGTGTGGTTTGTGGAAAAGAACACATATGCTATGACCACTAGTTGATCCATGCGTGATTTGTGAAAAGAACACACATGCAATGACCACTTGTTGATCCATATGTGGTTTGTGGAAAGAACACAAATGCAATAACTCTAGTGTTTGATCCATGTGTGGTTTGTGGAAATAACACACATGCAACTACTCTAGTGGTTGATCCATGTGTGGTTTGTGGAAAGAACACACATGCAATGACTCTAATGGATCCATAAGTGGTTTGTGGAAAAGAACACACATGCAATGACCACTGGTTGATCCATATGTGGTTTGTGGAAAGAACACACATGCAATGACACTGGTTGATCCATGTGTGGTTTGTGAAAAGAACACACATGCAATGCCACTAGTTGATCCATGTGTGGTTTGTGGATAGAACACAAATGGAATGACCACTGGTTGATCCATAAGTGGTTTGTGGAAAAGAACACACATGCAATGACTACTGGTTGATCCATTTGTGGTTTGTGTAAAGAACACACATGCAATGACCACTGGTTGATCCATGTGTGGTTTGTGGAAAGAACACACATGCAATGACTCTAGTGCTGGTTTTAGAATAAGAACACACATGCAATGACTCTAGTGGGCCCACATGTGGTTTGTGAAATGAACACACATGCAATGACCACTGGTTGGTCCATATGTTCTTTGTGGAAAGAACACACATGCAATGACACATGTTGATCCATGTGTGGTTTGTGGAAAGAACACATATGAAATGACCACTAGTTGATCCATGTGTGGTTTGTGGAAAAGAACACACATGCAATGACCACTGGTTGATCCATGTGTGGTTTGTGGAAAGAACACACATGCAATGACACTGGTTGATCCATGTGTGGTTTGTGAAAAGAGCACACATGCAGTGACTCTAGTGGTTGTTCAAGTATAAGAACACACATGCGATGACTCTAGTGGGTCCATGTGTGGTTTGTGGAAAAGAACACACATGCAATGACTCTTGGTTGATCCATAAGTGGTTTGTGGAAAGAACACACATGCAATGGCCACTTGTTGATCCATCAGTGGTTTGTGGAAAGAACACACATGCAATGACCACTGGTTGATCCATAAGGGGTTTGTGGAAAGAACACACATGCCGTTACCACTGGCGATTCATTATGTGGTTTGTGAAAAGAACACACATGCAATGAAAACTGGTTGATCCATAAGTGGTTTGTGGAACGAACACACATGCAATGACTCTAGTGCTAGTTTTAGTATAAGAACACACATGCAATGAATCTAATGGATCCATATGTGGTTTGTGAAAAGAACACACATGCAATGACCACTGGTTGATCCATATCTGGTTTGTGGAAAGAACAGACATGCTATGACACTTCTTGATCCTTGTGTGGTTTATGGAAAAGAACACATATGCAATGACCACTGGTTGATCCATGTGTGATTTGTGAAAAGAACACACATGCAATGACCACTGGTTGATCCATATGTGGTTTGTGGAAAGAACACACATGAAATGACTCTAGTTTGATCCATGTGGTTTGTGGAAATAACACACATGCAATGACTCTAGTGGTTGATCCATGTGTGGTTTGTGGAAAGAACACACATGCAATGACTCTAATGGATCCATAAGTGGTTTGTGGAAAGAACACACATGCAATGACCTGGTTGATCCATATGTGGTTTGTGGAAAGAACACACATGCAATGACACTGGTTGATCCATGTGGTTTGTTAAAGAACACACATGCAATGCCACTAGTTGATCCATGTGTGGTTTGTGGATAGAACACACATGGAATGACCATTGGTTGATCCATAGGTGGTTTGTGGAAAGAACACATATGCAATGACCACTGGTTGATCCATTTGTGGTTTGTGGAAAGAACACACATGTAATGACCACTGGTCGATCCATGTGTGGTTTGTGGAAAGAACACACATGTAATGACTCTAGTGCTGGTTTTAGAATAAGAACACACATGCAATGACTCTAGTGGGCCCACATGTGGTTTGTGAAAGAACACACATGCAATGACCTGGTTGATCCATATGTTCTTTGTGGAAAGAACACACATGCAATGACACTGCTTGATCCATGTGTGGTTTGTGGAAAAGAACACACATGCAATGACCACTGGTTGATCCATGTGTGGTTTGTGAAAAGAACACACATGCAATGACCACTGGTTGATCCATATGTGGTTTGTGGAAAGAACACACATGCAATGACACTGCTTGATCCATGTGTGGTTTGTGGAAAAGAACACATGTAATGACCACTGGTTGATCCATGTGTGGTTTGTGGAAAGAACGCACATGCAATGACTCAGTGGTTGATCCATGTGTGGTTTGTGGAAAGAACACACATGCAATGACTCTAGTGGTTGATCCATGTGTGGTTTGTGGAAATAACACACATGCAATGACTCTAGTGGTTGATCCATGTGTGGTTTGTGGAAATAACACACATGCAATGACTCTAATGGATCCATAAGTGGTTTGTGGCAAAGAAGACACATGCAATGATCACTTGTTGATTCATATGTGGTTTGTGGAAAGAACACACATGCAATGACACTGGTTGATCTATGTGTGGTTTGTGAAAAGAACACACATGCAATGCCACTAGTTGATCCATGTGTGGTTTGTGGATAGAACACACATGAAATGACCACTGGTTGATCCATAAGTGGTTTATGGAAAAGAACACACATGCAATGACCACTAGTTGATCCATGTGTGGTTGTGGAAAGAACACACATGCAATGACTCTAGTGGGTCCATATGTGGTTTGTGAAAAGAACACACATGCAATGACCACTGGTTGATCCATATGTGGTTTGTAAAAAGAACACACATGCAATGACCACTGGTTGATCCATATGTGGTTTGTGGAAAAGAACACACATGCAATGAACACTGGTGGATCCATAAGTGGTTTGTGGAAAGAACACACATGCAATGACTCTAGTGGGTTCACATGTGGTTTATGAAAAGAACATACATGCAATGATCACTTGTTGATCCATATGTGGTTTGTGGAAATAACACACATGCAATGACTCTAGTGGTTGATCCATGTGTGGTTTGTGGAAATAACACACATGCAATGACTCTAGTGGTTGATCCATGTGTGGTTTGTGGAAATAACACACATGCAATGACTCTAATTGATCCATAAGTGGTTTGTGGACAAGAACACACATGCAATGATCACTTCTTGATTCATATGTGGTTTATGGAAAGAACACACATGCAATGACACTGGTTGATCCATGTGTGGTTTGTGGAAAGAACACACATGCAATGCCACATGTTGATCCATGTGTGGTTTCTGGATAGAACACACATGAAATGACCATTGGTTGATCCATAAGTGGTTTGTGGAAAAGAACGCACATGCAATGACCACTGGTTGATCCATGTGTGGTTTGTGGAAAGAACACACATGCAATGCCACATGTTGATCCATATGTTGTTTGTGAAAAGAACACACATGCAATGACTCTAGTGCTGGTTTTAGTATAAGAACACACATGCAATGACTCTAGTGGGTCAACATGTAGTTTGTGAAAAGAACACACACGGAATTCCACTAGGTGATCCCTAAGTGGTTTGTGGAAAGAACACACATGCAATGGCCACTGGTTGATCCATAAGTGGTTTGTGGAAAGAACACACATGCAATGACCACTGGTTGATCCATAAGGGGTTTGTGGAAAGAACACACATGCAGTGACCACTGGCGAATCCATATGTTGTTTGTGAAAAGAACACACATACAATGAACACTGGTGGATCCATAAGTGGTTTGTGGAACGAACACACATGCAATGACTCTAGTGCTAGTTTTAGTATAAGAACACACATGCAATGACTCTAATGGATCCATATGTGGTTTGTGAAAAGAACACACAGGCAATGACCACTTGTTGATCCATGTGTCGTATGTGGAAAGAACACACATGCAATGATAGTGGTGGATCCATGTGTGGTTTGTGAAAAGAACACACGTGCAATGACTCTAGTGTTGGTTTTAGTATAAGAACACACATGCAATGACTCTAGTGGGTTCACATGTGGTTTGTGAAAAGCACACACATGCAATGACCACTGGTTGATCCATATCTGGTTTGTGGAAAGAACACACATGCAATGACACTTCTTGATCCTTGTGTGGTTTATGGAAAAGAACACATATGCAATGACCACTGGTTGATCCATGTGTGATTTGTGAAAAGAACACACATGCAATGACCACTGGTTGATCCATATGTGGTTTGTGGAAAGAACACACATGCAATGAGTCTAGTGTTTGATCCATGTGTGGTTTGTGGAAATAACACACATGCAACTACTCTAGTGGTTGATCCATGTGTGGTTTGTGGAAAGAACACACATGCAATGACTCTGCTTGATCCATGTGTGGTTTGTGGAAAAGAACACACATGAAATGACCACTGGTTGATCCATGTGTGGTTTGTGGAAAGAACACACATGCAATGATCACTGGTTGATCCATATTTGGTTTGTGGAAAAGAACACACATGCAATGACCACGGGTTGATCCATATGTGGTTTGTGGAAAGAACACACATGCAGTGAACACTGGTGGATCCATATGTGGTTTGTGGAAAAGAACACACATGCAATGACCACGGGTTGATCCATATGTGGTTTGTGAAAAGAACACACATGCAATGACCACGGGTTGATCCATATGTGGTTTGTGGAAAGAACACACATGCAATGACCACTGGTTGATCCATGTGTGGTTTGTGAAAAGAACACACATGCAATGCCACCGGTTGATCCATAAGTGGTTTGTGGAAAAGAACACACATGCAATGACCACTGGTTGATCCATATGTGGTTTGTGGAAAGAACACACATGAAATGACACTGGTTGATCCATGTGTGGTTTGTGAAAAGAACACACATGCAATGACCACTGGTTTATCCATGTGTGGTTTGTGGAAAGAATACACATGCAATGACTCTAGTGTTTGATCCATGTGTGGTTTGTGGAAATAACACACATGCAACTACTCTAGTGGTTGAACCATATGTGGTTTGTGGAAAGAACACACATGCAATGACTCTAATGGATCCATAAGTGGTTTGTTGAAAAGAACACACATGCAATGACCACTGGTTCATCCATATGTGGTTTGTGGAAAGAACACACATGCAATGACACTGGTTGATCCATGTGTGGTTTGTGAAAAGAACACACATGCAATGCCACTGGTTGATCCATGTGTGGTTTGTGGATAGAACACAAATGGAATGACCACTGGTTGATCCATAAGTGGTTTGTGGAAAAGAACACACATGCAATGACTACTGGTTGATCCATTTGTGGTTTGTGGAAAAGAACACACATACAATGACCACTGGTTGATCCATGTGTGGTTTGTGGAAAGAACACACATGCAATGACTCTAGTGCTGGTTTTAGAATAAGAACACACATGCAATGACTCTAGTGGGCCCACATGTGGTTTGTGAAAAGAACACACATGCAATGACCACTGGTTGGTCCATATGTTCTTTGTGGAAAGAACACACATGCAATGACACTGCTTGATCCACGTGTGGTATGTGGAAACGAACACATATGTAAATGACCACTAGTTGATCCATGTGTGGTTTGTGAAAAGAACACACATGCAATGACCACTGGTTGATCCATATGTGGTTTGTGGAAAGAACACACATGCAATGACACTGCTTGATCCATGTGTGGTTTGTGGAAAAGAACACACATGTAATGACCACTGGTTGATCCATGTGTGGTTTGTGGAAAGAATACACATGCAATGACTCTAGTGGTTGATCCATGTGTGGTTTGTTGAAATAACACACATGCAATGACTCTAGTGGTTGATCCATGTGTGGTTTGTGGAAATAACACACATGCAATGACTCTAGTGGTTGATCCATGTGTGGTTTGTGGAAATAACACACATGCAATGACTCTAATGGATCCATAAGTGGTTTGTGGAAAAGAAGACACATGCAATGATCACTTGTTGATTCATATGTGGTTTGTGGAAAGAACACACATGCAATGACAATGGTTGATCTATGTGTGGTTTGTGAAAAGAACACACATGCAATGCCACTAGTTGATCCATGTGTGGTTTGTGGATAGAACACACATGAAATGACCACTGGTTGATCCATAAGTGGTTTGTGGAAAAGAACACACATGCAATGACCACTAGTTGATCCATGTGTGGTTTGTGGATAGAACACACATGAAATGACTCTAGTGGGTCCATATGTGGTGTGTGAAAAAAATACACATGCAATGACCACTGGTTGATCCATATGTGGTTTGTGAAAAGAACACACATGCAATGACCACTGGTTGATCCATATGTGGTTTGTGGAAAAGAACGCACATGCAATGAACACTGGTGGATCCATAAGTGGTTTGTGGAAAGAACACACATGAAATGACCACTAGTTGATCCATATGTGGTTTGTTGAAAGAACACACATGCAGTGAACACTGGTGGATCCATATGTTGTTTGTGAAACGAACACGCATGCAATGACTCTAGTGTTGGTTTAGTATAAGAACACACATGCAATGACTATGGTTGATCCATTTGTGGTTTGTGAAAAGAACACACATGCAATGCCACTGGTTGATCCATAAGTGGTTTGTGGAAAGAACACACATGCAGTGGCCACTGGTTGATCCATAAGTGGTTTGTGGAAAGAACACACATGCAATGACCACTGGTTGATCCATAAGGGGTTTGTGGAAAGAACACACATGTAGTGACCACTGGCGAATCGATATGTTGTTTGTGAAAAGAACACACATGCAATGGACACTGGTGAATCCATAAGTGGTTTGTGGAACAAACACGCATGCAATGACTCTAGTGCTAGTTTTAGTATAAGAACACACATGCAATGACTCTAGTGGGTCCAGATGTAGTTTGTGAAAAGAACACACATGCAATGCCACTGTTGATCCATAAGTGGTTTGTGGAAAGAACACACATGCAATGGCCACTGGTTGATCCATAAGTGGTTTGTGGAAAGAACACACATGCAATGACCACTGGTTGATCCATCAGGGGTTTGTGGAAAGAACACACATGAAGTGACCACTGGTGGATCCATATGTTCTTTGTGAAAAGACCACACATGCAATGAACACTGGTGGATCCATAAGTGGTTTGTGGAAAGAACACAAATGCAATGACTCTAGTGCTAGTTTTAGTATAAGAACACACATGCAATGACCACTGGTTGATCCATGTGTGGTTTGTGAAAAGAACACACATGCAATGACCACTTGTTGATCCATGTGTGGTTTGTGGAAAGAATACACATGCAATGACAGTGGTGGATCCATGTGTGGTTTGTGAAAAGAACAGACATGCAATGACTCTAGTGTTAGTTTTAGTATAAGAACACACATGCAATGACTCTAGTGGGTTCACATGTGGTTTATGAAAAGAACATACATGCAATGATCACTTGTTGATCCATATGTGGTTTGTGGAAAGAACACACATGCAATGGCCACTGGTTGATCCATAAGTGGTTTGTGGAAAGAACACACATGCAATGACCACTGGTTGATCCACGTGTGGTTTGTGGAAAGAACACACATGCAATGACTCTAGTGGTTGATCCATGTGTTGTTTATGGAAATAACACACATGCAATGACTCTAGTGGTTGATCCATGTGTGGTTTGTGGAAAGAACACACATGCAATGACTCTAATGGATCCATAAGTTGTTTGTGGAAAAGAACACACATGCAATGACCACTAGTTGATCCATATGTGGTTTGTGGAAAGAACACACATGAAATGACACTGGTTGATCCATGTGTGGTTTGTGAAAAGAACACACATGCAATGACCACTGGTTGATCCATGTGTGGTTTGTGGAAAGAATACACATGCAATGACTCTAGTGTTTGATCCATGTGTGGTTTGTGGAAATAACACACATGCAACTACTCTAGTGGTTGAACCATATGTGGTTTGTGGAAAGAACACACATGCAATGACTCTAATGGATCCATAAGTGGTTTGTGGAAAAGAACACACATGCAATGACCACTGGTTCATCCATATGTGGTTTGTGGAAAGAACACACATGCAATGACACTGGTTGATCCATGTGTGGTTTGTGGATAGAACACAAATGGAATGACCACTGGTTGATCCATAAGTGGTTTGTGGAAAAGAACACACATGCAATGACTACTGGTTGATCCATTTGTGGTTTGTGGAAAAGAACACACATGCAATGACCACTGGTTGATCCATGTGTGGTTTGTGGAAAGAACACACATGCAATGACTCTAGTGCTGGTTTTAGAATAAGAACACACATGCAATGACTCTAGTGGGCCCACATGTGGTTTGTGAAAAGAACACACATGCAATGACCAATGGTTGGTCCATATGTTCTTTGTGGAAAGAACACACATGCAATGACACTGCTTGATCCACGTGTGGTATGTGGAAACGAACACATATGTAAATGACCACTAGTTGATCCATGTGTGGTTTGTGAAAAGAACACACATGCAATGACCACTGGTTGATCCATATGTGGTTTGTGGAAAGAACACACATGCAATGACACTGCTTGATCCATGTGTGGTTTGTGGAAAAGAACACACATGCAATGACCACTGGTTGATCCATGTGTGGTTTTGTGGAAAGAATACACATGCAATGACTCTAGTGGTTGATCCATGTGTGGTTTGTTGAAATAACACACATGCAATGACTCTAGTGGTTGATCCATGTGTGGTTTGTGGAAATAACACACATGCAATGACTCTAGTGGTTGATCCATGTGTGGTTTGTGGAAATAACACACATGCAATGACTCTAATGGATCCATAAGTGGTTTGTGGAAAAGAAGACACATGCAATGATCACTTGTTGATTCATATGTGGTTTGTGGAAAGAACACACATGCAATGACAATGGTTGATCTATGTGTGGTTTGTGAAAATAACACACATGCAATGCCACTAGTTGATCCATGTGTGGTTTGTGGATAGAACACACATGAAATGACCACTGGTTGATCCATAAGTGGTTTGTGGAAAAGAACACACATGCAATGACCACTAGTTGATCCATGTGTGGTTTGTGGATAGAACACACATGAAATGACTCTAGTGGGTCCATATGTGGTGTGTGAAAAAAATACACATGCAATGACCACTGGTTGATCCATATGTGGTTTGTGAAAAGAACACACATGCAATGACCACTGGTTGATCCATATGTGGTTTGTGGAAAAGAACACACATGCAATGAACACTGGTGGATCCATAAGTGGTTTGTGGAAAGAACACACATGAAATGACCACTAGTTGATCCATATGTGGTTTGTTGAAAGAACACACATGCAGTGAACACTGGTGGATCCATATGTTGTTTGTGAAACGAACACGCATGCAATGACTCTAGTGTTGGTTTTAGTATAAGAACACACATGCAATGACTCTAGTGGGTCCAAATGTAGTTTGTGAAAAGAACACACATGCAATGCCACTGGTTGATCCATAAGTGGTTTGTGGAAAGAACACACATGCAGTGGCCACTGGTTGATCCATAAGTGGTTTGTGTAAAGAACACACATGCAGTGGCCACTGGTTGATCCATAAGTGGTTTGTGGAAAGAACACACATGCAATGACCACTGGTTGATCCATAAGGGGTTTGTGGAAAGAACACACATGCAGTGACCACTGGCGAATCGATATGTTGTTTGTGAAAAGAACACACATGCAATGAACACTAGTGAATCCATAAGTGGTTTGTGGAACAAACACACATGCAATGACTCTAGTGCTAGTTTTAGTATAAGAACACACATGCAATGACTCTAGTGGGTCCAGATGTAGTTTGTGAAAAGAACACACATGCAATGCCACTGTTGATCCATAAGTGGTTTGTGGAAAGAACACACATGCAATGGCCACTGGTTGATCCATAAGTGGTTTGTGGAAAGAACACACATGCAGTGACCACTGGTGGATCCATATGTTCTTTGTGAAAAGACCACACATGCAATGAACACTGGTGGATCCATAAGTGGTTTGTGGAAAGAACACAAATGCAATGACTCTAGTGCAAGTTTTAGTATAAGAACACACATGCAATGACCACTGGTTGATCCATGTGTGGTTTGTGAAAAGAACACACATGCAATGACCACTTGTTGATCCATGTGTGGTTTGTGGAAAGAATACACATGCAATGACAGTGGTGGATCCATGTGTGGTTTGTGAAAAGAACAGACATGCAATGACTCTAGTGTTGGTATTAGTATAAGAACACACATGCAATGACTCTAGTGGGTTCACATGTGGTTTATGAAAAGAACATACATGCAATGATCACTTGTTGATCCATATGTGGTTTGTGGAAAGAACACACATGCAATGGCCACTGGTTGATCCATAAGTGGTTTGTGGAAAGAACACACATGCAATGACCACTGGTTGATCCACGTGTGGTTTGTGGAAAGAACACACATGCAATGACTCTAGTGGTTGATCCATGTGTTGTTTATGGAAATAACACACATGCAATGACTCTAGTGGTTGATCCATGTGTGGTTTGTGGAAATAACACACATGAAATGACTCTAATGGATCCATAAGTGGTTTGTGGAAAAGAACACACATGCAATGATCACTGCTTGATTCATATGTGGTTTGTGGAAAGAACACACATGCAATGACACTGGTTGATCCATGTGTGGTTTGTGGAAAGAACACACATGCAATGCCACTGGTTGATCCATGTGTGGTTTCTGGATAGAACACACATGAAATGACCATTGGTTGATCCATAAGTGGTTTGTGGAAAAGAACACACATGCAATGACCACTGGTTGATCCATGTGTGGTTTGTGGAAAGAACACACATGTAGTGAACACTTGTGGATCGATATGTTGTTTGTGAAAAGAACATACATGCAATGACTCTAGTGCTGGTTTTAGTATAAGAACACACAAGCAATGACTCTAGTGGGTCCATATGTGATTTGTGGAAAGAACACACATGCAATGATCACTGCTTGATTCATATGTGGTTTGTGGAAAGAACACACATGCAATGACACTGGTTGATCCATGTGTGGTTTGTGGAAAGAACACACATGCAATGCCACTGGTTGATCCATGTGTGGTTTCTGGATAGAACACACATGAAATGACCATTGGTTGATCCATAAGTGGTTTGTGGAAAAGAACACACATGCAATGACCACTGGTTGATCCATGTGTGGTTTGTGGAAAGAACACACATGTAGTGAACACTTGTGGATCGATATGTTGTTTGTGAAAAGAACACACATGCAATGACTCTAGTGCTGGTTTTAGTATAAGAACACACATGCAATGACTCTAGTGGGTCCACATGTAGTTTGTGAAAAGAACACACATGGAATTCCACTAGGTGATCCATAAGTGGTTTGTGGAAAGAACACACATGCAATGGCCACTGGTTGATCCATAAGTGGTTTGTGGAAAGAACACACATGCAATGACCACTGGGTGATCCATAAGGGGTTTGTGGAAAGATACCACATGAAGTGACCACTGGCGAATCCATATGTTGTTTGTGAAAAGAACACACATGCAATGAACACTGGTGGATCCATAAGTGGTTTGTGGAACAAACACACATGCAATGACTCTAGTGCTAGTTTTAGTATAAGAACACACATGCAATGACTCTAATGGATCCATATGTGGTTTGTGAAAAGAACACACATGCAATGACCACTTGTTGATCCATGTGTCGTATGTGGAAAGAACACACATGCAATGACAGTGGTGGATCCATGTGTGGTTCGTGAAAAGAACACACGTGCAATGACTCTAGTGTTGGTTTTAGTATAAGAACACACATGCAATGACTCTAGTGGGTTCACATGTGGTTTGTGAAAAGAACACACATGCAATGACCACTGGTTGATCCATATGTGGTTTGTGGAAAGAACACACATGCAATGATACTACTTGATCCATCTGTGGTTTGTTGAAAAGAACACACATGAAATGACCACTGGTTGATCCATGTGTGGTTTGTGGAAAGAACACACATGCAATGACCACTGGTTGATCCATATGTGGTTTGTGGAAAAGAACACACACGCAATGACCACTGGTTGATCCATATGTGGTTTGTGGAAAGAACACACATGCAATGACCACTGGTTGATCCATGTGTGGTTTGTGAAAAGAACACACATGCAATGCCACCGGTTGATCCATAAGTGGTTTGTCGAAAAGAATACACATGCAATGACCACTGGTTGATCCATAAGTGGTTTGTCGAAAGAACACACATGCAATGAACACTGGTGGATCCATAAGTGGTTTGTGGAAAGAACACGCATGCAATGTCTCTAGTGCTGGTTTTAGTATAAGAACACACAAGCAATGACTCTAGTGGGTCCATATGTGATTTGTGGAAAGAACACACATGCAATGATCACTGCTTGATTCATATGTGGTTTGTGGAAAGAACACACATGCAATGACCTTTGGTTGATCCATGTGTGGTTTGTGGAAAGAACACACATGCAATGCCACTGGTTGATCCATGTGTGGTTTGGATAGCACACACATGAAATGACCATTGGTTGATCCATAAGTGGTTTGTGGAAAAGAACACACATGCAATGACCACTGGTTGATCCATGTGTGGTTTGTGGAAAGAACACACATGTAGTGAACACTTGTGGATCGATATGTTGTTTGTGAAAAGAACACACATGCAATGACTCTAGTGCTGGTTTTAGTATAAGAACACACAAGCAATGACTCTAGTGGGTCCATATGTGATTTGTGGAAAGAACACACATGCAATGATCACTGCTTGATTCATATGTGGTTTGTGGAAAGAACACACATGCAATGACACTGGTTGATCCATGTGTGGTTTGTGGAAAGAACACACATGCAATGCCACTGGTTGATCCATGTGTGGTTTCTGGATAGAACACACATGAAATGACCATTGGTTGATCCATAAGTGGTTTGTGGAAAAGAACACACATGCAATGACCACTGGTTGATCCATGTGTGGTTTGTGGAAAGAACACACATGTAGTGAACACTTGTGGATCGATATGTTGTTTGTGAAAAGAACACACATGCAATGACTCTAGTGCTGGTTTTAGTATAAGAACACACATGCAATGTCTCTAGTGGGTCCACATGTAGTTTGTGAAAAGAACACACATGGAATTCCACTAGGTGATCCATAAGTGGTTTGTGGAAAGAACACACATGCAATGGCCACTGGTTGATCCATAAGTGGTTTGTGGAAAGAACACACATGCAATGACCACTGGGTGATCCATAAGGGGTTTGTGGAAAGATACCACATGCAGTGACCACTGGCGAATCCATATGTTGTTTGTGAAAAGAACACACATGCAATGAACACTGGTGGATCCATAAGTGGTTTGTGGAACAAACACACATGCAATGACTCTAGTGCTAGTTTTAGTATAAGAACACACATGCAATGACTCTAATGGATCCATATGTGGTTTGTGAAAAGAACACACATGCAATGACCACTTGTTGATCCATGTGTCGTATGTGGAAAGAACACACATGCAATGACAGTGGTGGATCCATGTGTGGTTCATGAAAAGAACACACGTGCAATGACTCTAGTGTTGGTTTTAGTATAAGAACACACATGCAATGACTCTAGTGGGTTCACATGTGGTTTGTGAAAAGAACACACATGCAATGACCACTGGTTGATCCATATGTGGTTTGTGGAAAGAACACACATGCAATGACACTACTTGATCCATCTGTGGTTTGTTGAAAAGAACACACATGAAATGACCACTGGTTGATCCATGTGTGGTTTGTGGAAAGAATACACATGCAATGACCACTGGTTGATCCATATGTGGTTTGTGGAAAAGAACACACATGCAATGACCACTGGTTGATCCATATGTGGTTTGTGGAAAGAACACACATGCAATGACCACTGGTTGATCCATGTGTGGTTTGTGAAAAGAACACACATGCAATGCCACCGGTTGATCCATAAGTGGTTTGTCGAAAAGAATACACATGCAATGACCCTTTTTGATCCATAAGTGGTTTGTCGAAAGAACACACATGCAATGAACACTGGTGGATCCATAAGTGGTTTGTGGAAAGAACACGCATGCAATGTCTCTAGTGCTGGTTTTAGTATAAGAACACACAAGCAATGACTCTAGTGGGTCCATATGTGATTTGTGGAAAGAACACACATGCAATGATCACTGCTTGATTCATATGTGGTTTGTGGAAAGAACACACATGCAATGACACTGGTTGATCCATGTGTGGTTTCTGGATAGAACACACATGAAATGACCATTGGTTGATCCATAAGTGGTTTGTGGAAAAGAACACACATGCAATGACCACTGGTTGATCCATGTGTGGTTTGTGGAAAGAACACACATGTAGTGAACACTTGTGGATCGATATGTTGTTTGTGAAAAGAACACACATGCAATGACTCTAGTGCTGGTTTTAGTATAAGAACACACATGCAATGACTCTAGTGGGTCCACATGTAGTTTGTGAAAAGAACACACATGGAATTCCACTAGGTGATCCATAAGTGGTTTGTGGAAAGAACACACATGCAATGGCCACTGGTTGATCCATAAGTGGTTTGTGGAAAGAACACACATGCAATGACCACTGGGTGATCCATAAGGGGTTTGTGGAAAGAACAAACATGCAGTGACCACTGGCGAATCCATATGTTGTTTGTGAAAAGAACACACATGCAATGAACACTGGTGGATCCATAAGTGGTTTGTGGAAAGAACACACATGCAATGACTCTAGTGCTAGTTTTAGTATAAGAACACACATGCAATGACTCTAATGGATCCATATGTGGTTTGTGAAAAGAACACACATGCAATGACCACTTGTTGATCCATGTGTCGTATGTGGAAAGAACACACATGCAATGACAGTGGTGGATCCATGTGTGGTTTGTGAAAAGAACACACATGCAATGACTCTAGTGTTGGTTTTAGTATAAGAACACACATGCAATGACTCTAGTGGGTTCACATGTGGTTTGTGAAAAGAACACACTTGCAATGACCACTGGTTGATCCATATGTGGTTTGTGGAAAGAACACACATGCAATGACACTGCTTGATCCATCTGTGGTTTGTGGAAAAGAACACACATGAAATGACCACTGTTGATCCTTGTGTGGTTTGTGGAAAGAACACACATGCAATGACCACTGGTTGATCCATATGTGGTTTGTGGAAAAGAACACACATGCAATGACCACTGGTTGATCCATATGTGGTTTGTGGAAATAACACACATGGAATGACCACTGGTTGATCCATGTGTGGTTTGTGAAAAGAACACACATGCAATGCCACCGGTTGATCCATAAGTGGTTTGTCGAAAAGAATACACATGCAATGACCACTGGTTGATCCATAAGTGGTTTGTCGAAAGAACACACATGCAATGAACACTGGTGGTTCCATAAGTGGGTTGTGGAAAGAACACGCATGCAATGACTCTAGTGCTGGTTTTAGTATAAGAACACACAAGCAATGACTCTAGTGGGTCCATATGTGATTTGTGGAAAGAACACACATGCAATGACACTGGTTGATCCATGTGTGGTTTGTGGAAAGAACACACATGCAATGACGCTAGTGGTTGATCCATGTGTGGTTTGTGGAAATAACACACATGCAATGACTCTAGTGGTTGATCGATGTGTGGTTTCTGGATAGAACACACATGAAATGACCATTGGTTGATCCATAAGTGGTTTGTGGAAAAGAACACACATGCAATGACCACTGGTTGATCCATGTGTGGTTTGTGGAAAGAACACACATGTAGTGAACACTTGTGGACCATATGTTGTTTGTGAAAAGAACACACATGCAATGACTCTAGTGCTGGTTTTAGTATAAGAACACACATGCAATGACTCTAGTGGGTCCACATGTAGTTTGTGAAAAGAACACACATGGAATTCCACTGGGTGATCCATAAGTGGTTTGTGGAAAGAACACACATGCAATGGCCACTGGTTGATCCATAAGTGGTTTGTGGAAAGAACACACATGCAATGACCACTGGGTAATCCATAAGGGGTTTGTGGAAAGAACACACATGCAGTGACCACTGGCGAATCCATATGTTGTTTGTGAAAAGAACACACATGCAATGAACACTGGTGGATCCATAAGTGGTTTCTGGAACAAACACACATGCAATGACTCTAGTGCTAGTTTTAGTATAAGAACACACATGCAATGACTCTAATGGATCCATATGTGGTTTGTGAAAAGAACACACATGCAATGACCACTTGTTGATCCATGTGTCGTATGTGGAAAGAACACACATGCAATGACAGTGGTGGATCCATGTGTGGTTTGTGAAAAGAACACACATGCAATGACTCTAGTGTTGGTTTTAGTATAAGAACACACATGCAATGACTCTAGTGGGTTCACATGTGGTTTGTGAAAAGAACACACTTGCAATGACCACTGGTTGATCCATATGTGGTTTGTGGAAAGAACACACATGCAATGACACTGCTTGATCCATCTGTGGTTTGTGGAAAAGAACACACATGAAATGACCACTGGTTGATCCATGTGTGGTTTGTGGAAAGAACACACATGCAATGACCACTGGTTGATCCATATGTGGTTTGTGGAAAAGAACACACATGCAATGACCACTGGTTGATCCATATGTGGTTTGTGGAAAGAACACACATGCAATGACCACTGGTTGATCCATGTGTGGTTTGTGAAAAGAACACACATGCAATGCCACCGATTGATCCATAAGTGGTTTGTCGAAAAGAATACACATGCAATGACCACTGGTTGATCCATAAGTGGTTTGTCGAAAGAACAGACATGCAATGAACACTGGTGGATCCATAAGTGGTTTGTGGAAAGAACACGCATGCAATGACTCTAGTGCTGGTTTTAGTATAAGAACACACAAGCAATGACTCTAGTGGGTCCATATGTGATTTGTGGAAAGAACACACATGCAATGACACTGGTTGATCCATGTGTGGTTTGTGGAAAGAACACACATGCAATGACGCTAGTGGTTGATCCATGTGTGGTTTGTGGAAATAACACACATGCAATGACTCTACTGGTTGATCGATGTGTGGTTTGTGGAAATAACACACATGCAATGACTCTAATGGATCCATAAGTGGTTTGTGGAAAAGAACACACATGCAATTAATGACCACTGGTTGATCCATATGTGGTTTGTGTAAAGAACACACATGCAATGACACCGATTGATCCATGCGTGGTTTGTGGAAAGAACACACATGCAATGTCACTAGTTGATCCATGTGTGGTTTGTGGATAGAACACACATGCAATGACTCTAGTGCTAGTTTTAGTATAAGAACACACATACAATGACTCTAGTGGGTCCAAATGTAGTTTGTGAAAAGAACACACATGCAATGACCACTGGTTGATCCATCAGTTGTTTGTGGAAAAGAACACACATACAATGAGTCTAGTGGATCCATGTGTGGTTTGTGGAAAAGAACACACATGCAATGAGAATAGTGCTGGTTTTAGTATAAGAACACACATGCAATGACTCTAGTGGGTCCACATGTGGTTTGTGAAAATAACACACACGCAATGACCACTGGTTGATCCATATGTGGTTTTTAGAAAAGAACACACATGCAATGAACACTGGTGGATCCATGTGTGGTTTGTGGAAAGAACACACATGCAATGACCACTGCTTGATCCATAAGTGGTTTGTGGAAAAGAACACACATGCAATGACCACTAGTTGATCCATGTGTGGTTTGTGGATATAACACACATGCAATGGCTCTAGTCGGTCCATATGTGGTTTGTGAAAAGAACACATATGCAATGACCACTGGTTGCTCCATATGTGGTTTGTGGAAAATAAAACACATGCAATGAACACTGGTGGATCCATAAGTGGTTTGTGGAAAGAACACAAATGTAGTGACCACTGGTTGATCCCTATGTGGTTTGTGGAAAGAACAGACATGCAGTGAACACTGGTGGATCCATATGTTGTTTGTGAAAAGAACACACACGCAATGACTCTAGTGCTGGTTTTGGTATAAGAACACACATGCAATGACTCTAGTGGGTCCAGATGTAGTTTGTGAAAAGAACACACATGCAATGCCACCGGTAGATCCATAAGTGGTTTGTGGAAAGAACACACATGCAGTGGCCACTGGTTGATCCATAAGTGGTCTGTGGAAAGAACACACATGCAATGACCACTGGTTGATCCATAAGTGGTTTGTGGAAAGAACACACATGCAGTGACTCTAGTGCTAGTTTTAGTATAAGAACACACATACAATGACTCTAATGGATCCATATGTGGTTTATGAAAACAACACACATGCAATGACCACTTGTTGATCCATGTGTGGTTTGTGGAAAAACACACATGCAATGACACTGCTTGATCCATGTGTGGTTTGTGGAAAAGAACACATATGCAATGACCACTGGTTGATCCATGTGTGGTTTGTGAAAAGAACACACATGCAGTGACCACTGGTTGATCCATATGTGGTTTGTGGAAAGAACACACATGCAATGACACTTCTTGATCCATGTGTAGTTTGTGGAAAAGAACACACATGCAATGACCACTGGTTGATCCATGTGTGATTTGTGAAAAGAACACACATGCAATGACTCTAGTGTTGGTTTAAGTATAAGAACACACATGCAATGACTCTAGTGGGTTCACATGTGGTTTGTGAAAAGAACACACATGCAATGACCACTGGTTGATCCATATGTGGTTTGTGGAAAGAACACACATGCAATGACACTGCTTGATCCATGTGTGGTTTGTGGAAAAGAACACACATGAAATGACCACTGGTTGATCCATGTGTGGTTTGTGGAAAGAACACACATGAAATGACCACTGGTTGATCCATATGTGGTTTGTGGAAAAGAACACACATGCAATGACCACTGGTTGATCCATATGTGGTTTGTGGAAAGAACACACATGGAATGACCACTGGTTGATCCATGTGTGGTTTGTGAAAAGAACACACATGCAATGCCACCGGTTGATCGATAAGTGGTTTGTCGAAAAGAACACACATGCAATGACCACTAGTTGATCCATAAGTGGTTTGTCGAAAGAACACACATGCAATGAACACTGGTGGATCCATAAGTGGTTTGTGGAAAGAACACGCATGCAATGACTCTAGTGCTGGTTTTAGTATAAGAACACACAAGCAATGACTCTAGTGGGTCCATATGTGATTTGTGGAAAGAACACACATGCATTGACACTGGTTGATCCATGTGTGGTTTGTGGAAAGAACACACATGCAATGACTCTAGTGGTTGATCGATGTGTGGTTTGTGGAAATAACACACATGCAATGACTCTAGTGGTTGATCGATGTGTGGTTTGTGGAAATAACATACATGCAATGACTCTAATGGATCCATAAGTTGTTTGTGGAAAAGAACACACATGCAATGACCACTGGTTGATCCATATGTGGTTTGTGGAAAGAACACACATGCAATGACACTGGTTGATCCATGCGTGGTTTGTGGACGAACACACATGCAATGCCACTGGTTGATCCATGTGTGGTTTGTGGATAGAACACACATGCAATGACTCTAGTGATAGTTTTAGTATAAGAACACATATACAATGACTCTAGTGGGTCCAAATGTAGTTTGTGGAAAAGAACACACATCCAATGAGTCTAGTGGATCCATGTGTGGTTTGTGGGAAAGAACACACATGCAATGAGTCTAGTGCTGGTTTTAGTATAAGAACACACATGCAATGACTCTAGTGGGTCCACATGTGGTTTTGTGAAAAGAACACACATGCAATGACCACTAGTTGATCCATATGTGGTTTTTGGAAAAGAACACACATGCAATGAAGACTGGTGGATCCATGTGTGGTTTGTGGAAAGAACACACATGCAATGACCACTGGTTGATCCATAAGTGGTTTGTGGAAATGAACACACATGCAATGACCACTGGTTGATCCATGTGTGGGTTGTGGATAGAACACACATGCAATGACTCTAGTTGGTCCATTTGTGGTTTGTGAAAAGAACACATATGCAATGAACACTGGTTGCTCCATATGTGGTTTGTGGAAAATAAAACACATGCAATGAACACTGGTGGATCCATAAGTGGTTTGTGGAAAGAACACAAATGTAGTGACCACTGGTTGATCCCTATGTGGTTTGTGGAAAGAACACACATGCAGTGAACACTGGTGGATCCATATGTTGTTTGTGAAAAGAACACACACGCAATGACTCTAGTGCTGGTTTTAGTATAAGAACACACATGCAATGACTCTAGTGGGTCCAGATGTAGTTTGTGAAAAGAACACACATGCAATGCCACTGGTTGATCCATAAGTGGTTTGTGGAAAGAACACACATGCAATGGCCACTGGTTGATCCATAAGTGGTCTGTGGAAAGAACACACATGCAATGACCACTGGTTGATCCATAAGTGGTTTGTGGAAAGAACACACATGTAGTGACCACTGGTGGATCCATATGTTGTCTGTGAAAAGAACACACATGCAATGAACACTAGTGGATCCATAAGTGGTTTGTGGAAAGAACACACATGCAATGACTCTAGTGCTAGTTTTAGTATAAGAACACACATGCAATGACTCTAATGGATCCATATGTGGTTTGTGAAAACAACACACATGCAATGACCACTTGTTGATCCATGTGTGGTTTGTGGAAAGAACACACATGCAATGACACTGCTTGATCCATGTGTGGTTTGTGGAAAGAACACACATGCAATGACTCTAGTGGTTGATTGATGTGTGGTTTGTGGAAATAACACACATGCAATGACTCTAGTGGTTGATCGATGTGTGGTTTGTGGAAATAACATACATGCAATGACTCTAATGGATCCATAAGTTGTTTGTGGAAAAGAACACACATGCAATGACCATTGGTTGATCCATATGTGGTTTGTGGAAAGAACACACATGCAATGACACTGGTTGATCCATGCGTGGTTTGTGGAAAGAACACACATGCAATGCCACTGGTTGATCCATGTGTGGTTTGTGGATAGAACACACATGCAATGACTCTAGTGATAGTTTTAGTATAAGAACACATATACAATGACTCTAGTGGGTCCAAATGTAGTTTGTGGAAAAGAACACACATCCAATGAGTCTAGTGGATCCATGTGTGGTTTGTGGGAAAGAACACACATGCAATGAGTCTAGTGCTGGTTTTAGTATAAGAACACACATGCAATGACTCTAGTGGGTCCACATGTGGTTTGTGAAAAGAACACACATGCAATGACCACTAGTTGATCCATATGTGGTTTTTGGAAAAGAACACACATGCAATGAAGACTGGTGGATCCATGTGTGGTTTGTGGAAAGAACACACATGCAATGACCACTGGTTGATCCATGTGTGGTTTGTGGATAGAACACACATGCAATGACTCTAGTCGGTCCATATGTGGTTTGTGAAAAGAACACATATGCAATGAACACTGGTTGCTCCATATGTGGTTTGTGGAAAATAAAACACATGCAATGAACACTGGTGGATCCATAAGTGGTTTGTGGAAAGAACACAAATGTAGTGACCACTGGTTGATCCCTATGTGGTTTGTGGAAAGAACACACATGCAGTGAACACTGGTGGATCCATATGTTGTTTGTGAAAAGAACACACACGCAATGACTCTAGTGCTGGTTTTAGTATAAGAACACACATGCAATGACTCTAGTGGGTCCAGATGTAGTTTGTGAAAAGAACACACATGCAATGCCACTGGTTGATCCATAAGTGGTTTGTGGAAAGAACACACATGCAATGGCCACTGGTTGATCCATAAGTGGTGTGTGGAAAGAACACACATGCAATGACCACTGGTTGATCCATAAGTGGTTTGTGGAAAGAACACACATGTAGTGACCACTGGTGGATCCATATGTTGTCTGTGAAAAGAACACACATGCAATGAACACTAGTGGATCCATAAGTGGTTTGTGGAAAGAACACACATGCAATGACTCTAGTGCTAGTTTTAGTATAAGAACACACATGAAATGGCTCTAATGGACCCATATGTGGTTTGTGAAAACAACACACATGCAATGACCACTTGTTGATCCATGTGTGGTTTGTGGAAAGAACACACATGCAATGACACTGCTTGATCCATGTGTGGTTTGTGGAAAAGAACACATATGCAATGACCACTAGTTGATCCATGTGTGGTTTGTGAAAAGAACACACATGCAGTGACCACTGGTTGATCCATATGTGGTTTGTGGAAAGAACACACATGCAATGACACTGCTTGATCCATGTGTAGTTTGTGGAAAAGAACACACATGCAATGACCACTGGTTGATCCATGTGTGGTTCTTGGAAAGAACACACATGCAATGACTCTAGCGGTTGATCCATGTGTGGTTTATGGAAATAACACACATGCAATGAATCTAGTGGTTGATCCATGTGTGGTTTGTGGAAATAACACATATCCAATGACTCTAGTGGTTGATCCATGTGTGGTTTGTGGAAATAACACACATGCAATGACCGCTGGTTGATCCATATTTGGTTTGTGGAAAGAACACACATGCAATGACAGTGGTTGATCCATGTGTGGTTTGAGAAAAGAACACACATGCAATGCCACTGGTTGATCCATGTGTGGTTTGTGGATAGAAAACACATGCAATGACCACTGGTTGATCCATAAGTGGTTTGTGGAAAGAACACACATGCAATGACCACTGGTGGATCCATATGTTGTTTGTCAAAAGAACACACATGCAATGAACACTGGTGGATCCATAAGTGGTTTGTGGAACGGACACACATGCAATGACTCTAGTGCTAGTTTTAGTATAAGAACACACATGCAATGACTCTAATGGATCCATATGTGGTTTGTGAAAAGAACACACATGCAATGACCACTTGTTGATCCATGTGTCGTATGAGGAAAGAACACACATGCAACGACACTGCTTGATCCTTGTGTGGTTTGTGGAAAAGAACACATATGCAATGACCACTGGTTGATCCATGTGTGATTTTTGAAAAGAACACACATGCAATGACCACTGGTTGATCCATATGTGGTTTGTGGAAAGAACACACATGCAATGCCTCTAATGGATCCATAAGTGGTTTGTGGAAAAGAACACACATGCAATGACCACTGGTTGATCCATATGTGGTTTGTGGAAAGAACACACATGCAATGACACTGGTTGATCCATAAGTGGTCTGTGGAAAGAACACACATGCAATGACCACTGGTTGATCCATAAGTGGTTTGTGGAAAGAACACACATGTAGTGACCACTGGTGGATCCATATGTTGTCTGTGAAAAGAACACACATGCAATGAACACTAGTGGATCCATAAGTGGTTTGTGGAAAGAACACACATGCAATGACTCTAGTGCTAGTTTTAGTATAAGAACACACATGCAATGAATCTAATGGATCCATATGTGGTTTGTGAAAACAACACACATGCAATGACCACTTGTTGATCCATGTGTGGTTTGTGGAAAGAACACACATGCAATGACACTGCTTGATCCATGTGTGGTTTGTGGAAAAGAACACATATGCAATGACCACCAGTTGATCCATGTGTGGTTTGTGAAAAGAACACACATGCAGTGACCACTGGTTGATCCATATGTGGTTTGTGGAAAGAACACACATGCAATGACACTGCTTGATCCATGTGTAGTTTGTGGAAAAGAACACACATGCAATGACCACTGGTTGATCCATGTGTGGTTCTTGGAAAGAACACACATGCAATGACTCTAGCGGTTGATCCATGTGTGGATTATGGAAATAACACACATGCAATGACTCTAGTGGTTGATCCATGTGTGGTTTGTGGAAATAACACATATCCAATGACTCTAGTGGTTGATCCATGTGTGGTTTGTGGAAATAACACACATGCAATGACCGCTGGTTGATCCATATGTGGTTTGTGGAAAGAACACACATGCAATGACACTGGTTGATCCATGTGTGGTTTGAGAAAAGAACACACATGCAATGCCACTGGTTGATCCATGTGTGGTTTGTGGATAGAACACACATGCAATGACCACTGGTTGATCCATAAGTGGTTTGTGGAAAGAACACACATGCAATGACCACTGGTGGATCCATATGTTGTTTGTCAAAAGAACACACATGCAATGAACACAGGTGGATCCATAAGTGGTTTGTGGAACGGACACATATGCAATGACTCTAGTGCTAGTTTTAGTATAAGAACACACATGCAATGACTCTAATGGATCCATATGTGGTTTGTGAAAAGAACACACATGCAACGACACTGCTTGATCCTTGTGTGGTTTGTGGAAAAGAACACATATGCAATGACCACTGGTTGATCCATGTGTGATTTTTGGAAAGAACACACATGCAATGACCACTGGTTGATCCATATGTGGTTTGTGGAAAGAACACACATGCAATGACTCTAATGGATCCATAAGTGGTTTGTGGAAAAGAACACACATGCAATGACCACTCGTTGATCCATATGTGGTTTGTGGAAAGAACACACATGCAATGACACTGGTTGATCCATGTGTGGTTTGTGAAAAGAACACACATGCAACGCCAC
The DNA here is from genome assembly GCA_023614405.1 of Avena insularis. Taxonomy (NCBI): domain Eukaryota; kingdom Viridiplantae; phylum Streptophyta; class Magnoliopsida; order Poales; family Poaceae; genus Avena; species Avena insularis. The sequence continues at coordinate 159,991,879 of CM042690.1, read as the reverse complement.
TGGTTGATCCATGTGTGGTTTGTGGATAGAACACATATGCAATGACCACTGGTTGATCCATAAGTGGTTTGTGGAAAAGAACACACATGCAGTGACCACTGGTTGATCCATGTGTGGTTTGTGGAAAGAACACACATGCAATGACTCTAGTGCTGGTTTTAGAATAAGAACACACATGCAATGACTCTAGTGGGTCCACATGTGGTTTGTGAAAAGAACACACATGCAATGACCACTGGTTGGTCCATATGTTCTTTGTGGAAAGAACACACATGCAATGACACTGCTTGATCCATGTGTGGTATGTGGAAACGAACACATATGTAAATGACCACTAGTTGAACCATGTGTGGTTTGTGAAAAGAACGCACATGCAATGACCACTGGTTGATCCATATGTGGTTTGTGGAAAGAACACACATGCAATGACACTGCTTGATCCATGTGTGGTTTGTGGAAAAAACACACATGCAATGACCACTGGTTGATCCATGTGTGGTTTGTGGAAAGAAAACACATGCAATGACTCTAGTGGTTGATCCATGTGTGGTTTGTGGAAATAACACACATGCAATGACTCTAGTGGTTGATCCATGTGTGGTTTGTGGAAATAACACACATGCAATGACTCTAGTGGTTGATCCATGTGTGGTTTGTGGAAATAACACACATGCAATGATCACTGGTTGATCCATAAGTTGTTTGTGGAAAAGAACACACATGCAATGACCACGGGTTGATCCATATGTGGTTTGTGGAAAGAACACACATGCAATGATCACTGGTTGATCCATATGTGGTTTGTGGAAAAGAACACACATGCAATGACCACGGGTTGATCCATATGTGGTTTGTGGAAAGAACACACATGCAATGACCACTGGTTGATCCATGTGTGGTTTGTGAAAAGAACACACATGCAATGCCACCGGTTGATCCATAAGTGGTTTGTCGAAAAGAACACACATGCAATGACTCTAGTGCTGGTTTTAGTATAAGAACACACAAGCAATGACTCTAGTGGGTCCATATGTGATTTGTGGAAAGAACACACATGCAATGACACTAGTTGATCCATGTGTGGTTTCTGGAAAGAACACACATGCAATGAATCTAGTGGTTCATCCATGTGTGGTTTGTGGAAATAACACACATGCAATGACTCTAGTGGTTGATACATGTGTGGTTTGTGGAAATAACACACATGCAATGACTCTAATGGATCCATAAGTGGTTTGTGGAAAAGAATACACAGGCAATGACACTGGTTGATCCAAGCCTGGTTTGTGGAAAGAACACACATGCAATGCCACTGGTTGATCCATGTGTGGTTTGTGGATAGAACACGCATGCAATGACTCTAGTGCTAGTTTTAGTATAAGAACACACATACAATGACTCTAGTGGGTCCAAATGTAGTTTGTGAAAAGAACACACATGCAATGACCACTGGTTGATCCATCAGTTGTTTGTGGAAAAGAACACACATCCAATGAGTCTAGTGGATCCATGTGTGGTTTGTGGAAAAGAACACACATGCAATGAGTCTAGTGCTGGTTTTAGTATAAGAACACACATGCAATGACTCTAGTGGGTCCACATGTGGTTTGTGAAAATAACACACATGCAATGACCACTGGTTGATCCATATGTGGTTTTTGGAAAATAACACACATTCAATGAACACTGGTGGATCCATGTGTGGTTTGTGGAAAGAACACACATGCATTAACCACTGGTTGATCCATAAGTGGTTTGTGGAAAAGAACACACATGCAATGACCACTGGTTGATCCGTGTGTCGTTTGTGGATAGAACACACATGCAATGACTCTAGTCGGTCCATATGTGGTTTGTGAAAAGAACACATATGCAATGACCACTGGTTGCTCCATATGTGGTTTGTGGAAAAGAAAACACATGCAATGACTCTAATGGTTGATCCATGTGTGGTTTGTGGAAATAACAAACATGTATGACTCTAGTGGTTGATCCATGTCTGGTTTGTGGAAAGAACACACATGCAATGACCACTGGTTGATCCATTTGTGGTTTGTGGAAAAGAACACACATGTAATGAACACTGGTGGATCCATAAGTGGTTTGTGGAAAGAACACACATGCAATCACTACTGGTTGATCCATATGTGGTTTGTGGAAAGAACACACATGCAGTGAACACTGGTGGATCCATATGTTGTTTGTGAAAAGAACACACATGCAATGGCTCTAGTGCTGGTTTTAGTATAAGAACACACATGCAATGAATCTAGTGGGTCCACATGTACTTTGTGAAAAGAACACACATGTAATGCCACTGGTTGATCTATAAGTGGTTTGTGGAAAGAACACACATGCAGTGGCCACTGGTTGATCCATAAGTGGTTTGTGGAAACAACACACATGCAATGGCCACTGGTTGATCCATAAGTGGTTTGTGGAAAGAACACACATGCAATGACCACTGGTTGATCCGTAAGTGGTTTGTGGAAAGAACACACATGCAATGAACACTTGTGGATCCATAAGTGGTTTGTGGAAAGAAAACACATGCAATGACTCTAGTGCTAGTTTTAGTATAAGAACACACATGCAATGAGTCTAATGGATCCACATGTGGTTTGCAAAAAGAACACACATGCAATTACCACTTGTTGATCCATGTGTGGTATGTGGAAAGAACACACATGCAATGACAGTGGTGGATCCATGTGTGGCTTGTGAAAAGAACACACATGCAACGACTCTAGTGTTTGTTTTAGTATAAGAACACACATGCAATGACTCTAGTGGGTTCACTTGTGGTTTGTGAAAACAACATACATGCAATGACCACTGGTTGATCCATATGTGGTTTGTGGAAAGAACACACATGCAATGACACTGCTTGATCCATGTGTGGTTTGTGGAAAAAGACACACATGCAATGACCACTGATTGATCCATGTGTGGTTTGTGGAAAGAACACACATGCAATGACCACTGGTTGATCCATCTGTGGTTTGTGGAAAAGAACACACATGCAATGACCACTGGTTGATCCATATGTGGTTTGTGGAAAGAACACACATGCAATGACCACTGGTTGATCCATGTGTGGTTGTGAAAGAACACACATGCAATGCCATCGGTTGATCCATAAGTGGTTTGTGGAAAAGAACACGCATGCAATGACCACTGGTTGATCCATAAGTGGTTTGTGGAAAGAACACACATGCAATGAACACTGGTGGATCCATAAGTGGTTTGTGGAAAGAACACGCATGCAATGACTCTAGTGCTGGTTTTAGTATAAGAACACACAAGCAATGACTCTAGTGGTTGATCCATGTGTGGTTTGTTGAAATAACACACATGCAGTGACTCTAGTGGTTGATCCATGTGTGGTTTGTGGAAATAACACACATGCACTGACTCTAGTGGTTGATCCATGTGTGATTTGTGGAAATAACACACATGCAATGACACTAGTGGTTGATACATGTGTGGTTTGTGGACATAACACACATGCAATGACTCTAATGGATCCATAAGTGGTTTGTGGAAAAGAACACATAGGCAATGAAAACTGGTTGATGCATATGTGGTTTGTGGAAAGAACACACATGCAATGACACTGGTTGATCCATGCGTGGTTTGTGGAAAGAACACACATGCAATGCCACTGGTTGATCCATGTGTGGTTTGTGGATAGAACACACATGTAATGACTCTAGTGCTAGTTTTAGTATAAAAACACACATACAATGACTCTAGTCGGTCCAAATGTAGTTTGTGAAAAGAACACACATGCAATGACCACTAGTTGATCCATCAGCTGTTTGTGGAAAAGAACACACATCCAATGAGTCTAGTGGATCCATGTGTGGTTTGTGGAAAAGAACACACATGCAATGAGTCTAGTGGTGGTTTTAGTATAAGAACACACAAGCAATGACTCTAGTGGATCCACATGTGGTTTGTGAAAAGAACACACATGCAATGACCACTGGTTGATCCATATGTGGTTTTTGGAAAAGAACACACATGCAATGAACACTGGTGGATCCAAGTTTTGTTTGTGGAAAGAACACACATGCAATGACCACTCGTTGATCCATAAGTGGTTTGTGGAAAAGAACACACATGCAATGACCACTGGTTGATCCATGTGTGGTTTGTGGATAGAACACACATGCAATGACTGTAGTGGGTTCACTCGTGGTTTGTGAAAACAACATACATGCAATTACCACTGGTTGATCCATATGTGGTTTGTGGTAAGAACACACATGCAATGACACTGCTTGATCCATATGTGGTTTGTGGAAAGAACACACATGCAATGACACTGGTTGAGCCATGTGTGGTTTGTGAAAATAACACACATGCAATGCCACTGGTTGATGCATGTGTGGTTTGTGGATAGAATACACATGCAATGACCACTGGTTGATCCATAACTGGTTTGTGGAAAAGAACACACATGCAATGACCACTGGTTGATGCATGTGTGGTTTGTGGAAAAGAACACACATGCAATGACCACTGGTTGATCCATGTGTGGTTTGTGGAAAGAACACACATGCAATGACTCTAGTGCTGGTTTTAGTATAAGAACACACATGCAATGACTCTAGTGGGTCCACATGTATTTTGTGAAAAGAACACACATGCAATGACCACTAGTTGATCCATGTGTGGTTTGTGGAAAAGAACACACATGCAATGACCACTTGTTGATCCATGTGTGGTTTGTGGAAAGAACACACATGCAATGACAGTGGTGGATCCATGTGTGGTTTGTGAAAAGAACACACATGCAATGACTCTAGTGTTGGTTTTAGTATATGAAAACACATGCAATGACTCTAGTGGGTTCACATGTGGTTTGTGAAAAGAACACACATGCAATGACCACTGGTTGATCCATATGTGGTTTGTGGAAAGAACACACAGGCAATGACACTTCTTGATCCATGTGTGGTTTGTGGAAAAGAACACAGATGCAATGACCACTAGTTGATCCATGTGTGGTTTGTGGAAAGAACACACATGCAATGACCACTGGTTGATCCATATGTGCTTTGTGGAAAAGAACACACATGAAATGAACACTAGTGGATCCATCAGTGGTTTGTGGAAAGAACACACATGTAATGACCACTAGTTGATCCATATGTGCTTTGTGGAAAGAACACACATGAAGTGAACACTGGTGGATCCATATGCTGTTTGTGAAAAGAACACACATGCAATGAATCTAGTGCTGGATTTAGTATAAGAACACACATGCAATGACTCTAGTGGGTCCACATGTAGTTTGTGAATAGAACACACATGTAATGCCACTGGTTGATCTATAAGTGGTTTGTGGAAAGAACACACATGCAATGGCCACTGGTTGATCCATAAGTGGTTTGTGGAAAGAACACACATGCAATGACCATTGGTTGATCCATACGTGGTTTGTGGAAAGAACACGCATGCAGTGACCATTGGTGGATCCATCTGTTGTTTGTGGAAAGAACACACATGCAATGAACACTGGTGGATCCATAAGTGGTTTATGGAAAGAACACACATGCAATGACTCTAGTGCTAGATTTAGTATAAGAACACACATGCAATGACTGTAATGGATCCATATGTGGTTTGTGAAAAGAACACACATGCAATGACCACTTGTTGATCCATGTGTGGTTTGTGGAAAGAACACACATGCAATGACAGTGGTGGATCCATGTGTGGTTTGTGAAAAGAACACACATGAATGACTCTAGTGTTGGTTTTAGTATAAGAACACACATACAATGACTCTAGTGGGTTCACATGTGGTTTGTGAAAAGAACACACATGCAATTACCACTGGTTGATCCATATGTGGTTTGTGGAAAGAACACACATGCAATGACACTTCTTGATCCATGTGTGGTTTGTGGAAAAGAACACACATGCAATGACCACTTGTTGATCCATGTGTGGTTTGTGGAAAGAACACACATGCAATGACCACTTGTTGATCCATATGTGGTTTGTGGAAAGAACACACATGCAATGACCACTAGTTGATCCATGTGTGGTTTGTGAAAATAACACACATGCAATGCCACCGGTTGATCGATAAGTGGTTTGTGGAAAAGAACACACATGCAATGAGCACTGGTTGATCCATAACTGGTTTGTGGAAAGAACACACATGCAATGAACACTGGTGGATCCATAAGTGGTTTGTTGAAAGAACACGCATGCAATGACTCTAGTGCTGGTTTTAGTATAAGAACACACAAGCAATGACTCTAGTTGGTCCATATGTGATTTGTGGAAATAACACACATGCAATAACACTGGTTGATCCATGTGTGGTTTGTGTAAAGAACACACATGCAATGACTCTAGTGGTTGATCCATGTATGGTTTGTGGAAATAACACACATGCAATGCCTCTAGTGGTTGATCCATGTGTGGTTTGTGGAAAGAACACACATGCTTTGACTCTAATGGATCCATAAGTGGTTTGTGGAAAAGAACACACATGCAATGACCACTGGTTGATCCATATGTGGTTTGTGGAAAGAACACACATGCAATGACACTGGTTGATCCATGTGTGGTTTGTGAAAAGAACACACATGCAATGCCACTGGTTGATCCATGTGTGGTTTGTGGATAGAACACACATGCAATGACTCTAGTGGGTCCACATGTAGTTTGTGAAAAGAACACACATGCAATGACCACTGGTTGATCCATGTGTGGTTTGTGGAAAAGAACACACATGCAACGAGTCTAGTGCTAGTTTTAGTATAATAACGCACATGCAATGACTCTAGTGGATCCACATGTGGTTTGTGAAAAGAACACACATGCAATGACCACTGATTGATCCATATGTGGTTTTTGGAAAAGAACACACATGCAAGGTTGATCCATGTGTGGTTTGTGGAAAGAACACACATGCAATGAATCTAGTGCTGGTTTTAGTATAAGCACACACAAGCAATGACTCTAGTGGGTCCATATGTGATTTGTGGAAAGAACACACATGTAATGACCCTGGTTGATCCATGTGTGGTTTGTGGCAAGAACACACATGCAATGACACAGCTTGATCCATGTGTAGTTTGTCGAAAAGAACACACATGCAATGACCACTGGTTGATCCATGTCTGGTTTTTGGAAAGATACCACATGCAATGACTCTAGGGGTTGATCCATATGTGGTTTGTCGAAATAACACACATGCAATGACTCTAATGGATCCATAAGTGGTTTGCGGAAAAGAACACACATGCAATGACCATAGGTTGATCCATATGTGGTTTTTGGAAAGAACACACATGCAATGACACTGGTTGATCCATGTGTGGTTTGTGAAAATAACACACATGCCATGCCACTGGTTGATGCATGTGTGGTTTGTGGATAGAACACACATGCAATGACCACTGGTTGATCCATAAGTGGTTTGTGGAAAAGAACACACATGCAATGACCACTGGTTGATCCATGTGTGGTTTGTGGAAAAGAACACACATGCAACAACCACTGGTTGATCCATGTGTGGTTTGTGGAAAGAACACAAATGCAATGACTCTAGTGCTGGTTTTAGTATAAGAACACACATGCAATGACTCTAGTGGGTCCACATGTGGTTTGTGAAAAGAACACACATGCAATGACCACTGGTTGATCCATGCGTGGTTTGTGGAAAAGAACACACATGCAATGACCACTTGTTGATACATCTGTGGTTTGTGGAAAGAACACACCTGCAATGACAGTGGTGGATCCATGTGTGGTTTGTGGATAGAACACACATGCAATGACTCTAGTGCTAGTTTTAGTATAAGAACACACATACAATGACTCTAGTGGGTCCACATGTAGTTTGTCAAAAGAACACACATGCAATGACCACTGGTTGATCCATAAGTTGTTTGTGGAAAAGAACACACATGCAATGAGTCTAGTGGATCCATGTGTGGTTTGTGGAAAAGAACACACATGCAACGAGTCTAGTGCTAGTTTTAGTATAAGAACACACATGCAATGACTCTAGTGGATCCACATGTGCTTTGTGAAAAGAACACACATGCAATGACCACTGGTTGATCCATATGTGGTTTTTGGAAAATAACACACATGCAATGACCACTGGTTGATCCATGTGTGGTTTGTGGAAAGAACACACAAGCAATGAATCTAGTGCTGGTTTTAGTATAAGCACACACAAGCAATGCCTCTAGTGGGTCCATATGTGATTTGTGGAAAGAACACACATGTAATGACCCTGGTTTATCCATGTGTGGTTTGTGGCAAGAACACACATGCAATGACACAACTTTATACATGTGTAGTTTGTGGAAAAGAACACACATGCAATGACCACTGGTTGATCCATGTCTGGTTTTTGGAAAGATACCACATGCAATGACTCTAGTGGTTGATCCATGTGTGGTTTGTGGAAATAACACACATGCAATGACTCTAGTGGTTGATCCATGTGTGTTTTGTGGAAATAACACTCATGCAATGACTCTAATCGATCCATAAGTGGTTTGTGGAAAAGAACACACATGCAATGACCACAGGTTGATCCATATGTGGTTTTTGGAAAGAACACACATGCAATGACACGGGTTGGTCCATGTCTGGTTTGGGAAAATAACACACATGCAATGCCACTGGTTGATGCATGTGTGGTTTGTGGATAGAACACACATGCAATGACCACTGGTTGATCCATAAGTGGTTTGTGGAAAAGAACACACATGCAATGACCACTGGTAGATCCATGTGTGGTTTGTGGAAAAGAACACACATGCAATGACCACTGGTTGATCCATGTGTGGTTTGTGGAAAGAACCCACATGCAATGACTATAGTGCTGGTTTTAGTATAACAACACACATGCAATCACTCTAGTGGGTCCACATGTGGTTTGTGAAAAGAACACACATGCAATGACCACTGGTTGATCCATAAGTTGTTTGTGGAAAAGAACACACATGCAATGAGTCTAGTGGATCCATGTGTGGTTTGTGGAAAAGAACACACATGCAACGAGTCTAGTGCTAGTTTTAGTATAAGAACGCACATGCAATGACTCTAGTGGATCCACATGTGGTTTGTGAAAAGAACACACATGCAATGACCACTGATTGATCCATATGTGGTTTTTGGAAAAGAACACACATGCAAGGTTGATCCATGTGTGGTTTGTGGAAAGAACACACATGCAATGAATCTAGTGCTGGTTTTAGTATAAGCACACACAAGCAATGACTCTAGTGGGTCCATATGTGATTTGTGGAAAGAACACACATGTAATGACCCTAGTTGATCCATGTGTGGTTTGTGGCAAGAACACACATGCAATGACACAGCTTGATCCATGTGTAGTTTGTGGAAAAGAACACACATGCAATGACCACTTGTTGATCCATGTGTAGTTTGTGGAAAAGAACACACATGCAATGACCACTTGTTGATCCATGTCTGGTTTTTGGAAAGATACCACATGCAATGACTCTAGGGGTTGATCCATGTGTGGTTTGTGGAAATAACACACATGCAATGACTCTAATGGATCCATAAGTGGTTTGTGGAAAAGAACACACATGCAATGACCATAGGTTGATCCATATGTGGTTTTTGGAAAGAACACACATGCAATGACACTGGTAGATCCATGTGTGGATTGTGAAAATAACACACATGCAATGCCACTGGTTGATGCATGTGTGGTTTGTGGATAGAACACACATGCAATGACCACTGGTTGATCCATAAGTGGTTTGTGGAAAAGAACACACATGCAATTACCACTGGTTGATCCATGTGTGGTTTGTGGAAAAGAACACACATGCAACGACCACTGGTTGATCCATGTGTGGTTTGTGGAAAGAACACAAATGCAATGACTCTAGTGCTGGTTTTAGTATAAGAACACACATGCAATGACTCTAGTGGGCCCACATGTGGTTTGTGAAGAGAACACACATGCAATGACCACTGGTTGATCCATGTGTGGTTTGTGGAAAAGAACACACATGCAATGACCACTTGTTGATCCATGTGTGGTTTGTGGAAAGAACACACATGCAATGACAGTGGTGGATCCATGTGTGGTTTGAGAAAAGAACACACATGCAATGCCACTGGTTGATCCATGTGTGGTTTGTGGATAGAACACACATGCAATGACTCTAGTGCTAGTTTTAGTATAAGAACACACATACAATGACTCTAGTGGGTCCACATGTAGTTTGTGAAAAGAACACACATGCAATGACCACTGGTTGATCCATAAGTTGTTTGTGGAAAAGAACACACATGCAATGAGTCTAGTGGATCCATGTGTGGTTTGTGGAAAAGAACACACATGCAACGAGTCTAGTGCTAGTTTTAGTATAAGAACACACATGCAATGACTCTAGTGGATCCACATGTGCTTTGTGAAAAGAACACACATGCAATGACCACTGGTTTATCCATATGTGGTTTTCGGAAAAGAACACACATGCAATGACCACTGGTTGATCCATGTGTGGTTTGTGGAAAGAACACACATGCAATAAATCTAGTGCTGGTTTTAGTATAAGCACACACAAGCAATGACTCTAGTGGGTCCATATGTGATTTGTGGAAAGAACACACATGTAATGACCCTGGTTTATCCATGTGTGGTTTGTGGCAAGAACACACATGCAATGACACAGCTTGATACATGTGTAGTTTGTGGAAAAGAACACACATGCAATGACCACTGGTTGATCCATGTCTGGTTTTTGGAAAGATACCATATGCAATGACTCTAGTGGTTGATCCATGTGTGGTTTGTGGAAATAACACACATGCAATGACTCTAGTGGTTGATCCATGTGTGGTTTGTGGAAATAACACTCATGTAATGACTCTAATCGATCCATAAGTGGTTTGTGGAAAAGAACACACATGCAATGACCACAGGTTGATCCATATGTGGTTTTTGGAAAGAACACACATGCAATGACACGGGTTGGTCCATGTGTGGTTTGGGAAAATAACAAACATGCAATGCCACTAGGTGATGCATGTGTGGTTTGTGGATAGAACACACATGCAATGACCACTGGTTGATCCATAAGTGGTTTGTGGAAAAGAACACACATGCAATGACCACTGGTAGATCCATGTGTGGTTTGTGGAAAAGAACACACATGCAATGACCACTGGTTGATCCATGTGTGGTTTGTGGAAAGAACACACATGCAATGACTGTAGTGCTGGTTTTAGTATAACAACACACATGCAATGACTCTAGTGGGTCCACATGTGGTTTGTGAAAAGAACACACATGCAATGACCACTGGTTGATCCATGTGTGGTTTGTGGAAAAGAACACACATGCAATGACCACTTGTTGATCCTTGTGTGGTTTGTGGAAAGAACACACATGCAATGACAGTGGTGGATCCATGTGTGGTTTGTGAAAAGAACACACATGCAATGACTCTAGTGTTTGTTTTAGTATAAGAACACACATGCAATGACTCTAGTCGGTTCACATGTGGTTTGTGAAAAGAACACACATGCAATGACCACTGGTTGATCCATATGTGGTTTGTGGAAAGAACACACATGCAATGACACTACTTGATCCATGTGTGGTTTGTGGAAAAGAACACACATGCAATGACCACTGGTTGATCCATGTGTGGTTTGTGGAAAGAACACACATGCAATGACCACTGGTTGATCCATATGTGGTTTGTGGAAAAGAACACACATGCAATGAACACTAGTGGATCCATAAGTGGTTTGTGGAAAGAACACACATGCAATGACCACTAGTTGATCCATATATGCTTTTTGGAAAGAACACACATGCAGTGAACACTGGTGGATCCATATGTTGTTTGTGAAAAGAACACACATGCAATGACTCTACTGCTGGATTTAGTATAAGAACACACATGCAATGACTCTAGTGGGTCCACATGTAGTTTGTGAAAAGAACACACATGTAATGCCACTGGTTGATCTATAAGTGGTTTGTGGAAAGAACACACATGCAATGGCCACTGGTTGATCCATAAGTGGTTTGTGGAAAGAAAACACATGCAGTGACCACTGGTGGATCCATATGTTGCTTGTGAAAAGAACACACATGCAATGAACACTGGTGGATCCATAAGTGGCTTGTGGAAAGAACACACATGCAATGACTCTAGTGCTAGTTTTAGTATAAGAACAGACATGCAATGACTCTAATGGGTCGATATGTGGTTTGTGAAAAGAACACACATGCAATGACCACTTGTTGATCCATGTGTGGTTTGTGGAAAGAACACACATGCAATAACAGTGATGGATCCTTGTGTGGTTTGTGAAAAGAACACACATGAATGACTCTAGTGTTGGTTTTAGTATAAGAACACACATGCAATGACTCTAGTGGGTTCACATGTGGTTTGTGAAAAGTACACACATGCAATTACCACTGGTTGATCCATATGTGGTTTGTGGAAAGAACACACATGCAATGACACTGCTTGATCCATGTGTGGTTTGTGGAAAAGAACACACATGCAATGACCACTGGTTGATCCATGTGTGGTTTGTGGAAAGAACACACATGTAATGACCACTGGTTGATCCATACGTGGTTTGTGGAAAATAACACACATGCAATGACCACTGGTTGATCCATATGTGGTTTGTGGAGAGAACACACATGCAATGACCACTAATTGATCCATGTGTGGTTTGTGAAAAGAACACACATGCAATGCCACTGGTTGATCGATAAGTGGTTTGTGGAAAAGAACACACATGCAATGACCACTAGTTGATCCATAAGTGGTTTGTGGAAAGAACACACATGCAATGAACACTGGTGGATCCATAAGTCGTTTGTGGAAAGAGCACACAAGCAATGACTCTAGTGGGTCCATATGTGATTTGTGGAAATAACACACATGCAATGACACTGGTTGATCCATGTGTGGTTTGTGTAAAGAACACACATGCAATGACTCTAGTGGTTGATCCATGTGTGGTTTATGGAAATAACACACATGCAATGCCTCTAGTGGCTGATCCATGTGTGGTTTGTGGAAATAACACACATGCTTTGACTCTAATGGATCCATAAGTGGTTTGTGGAAAAGAACACACATGCAATGACCACTGGTTGATCCATATGTGGTTTGTGGAAAGAACACACATGCAATGACACTGGTTGATCCATGTGTGGTTTGTGAAAAGAACACACATGCAATGCCACTGGTTGATCCATGTGTGGTTTATGGATAGAACACACATGCAATGACTCTAGTGCTAGTTTTATTATAAGAACACACATACAATGACTCTAGTGCTAGTTTTAACCAAGGGTGTTGTTGAGTTGGGGATGTCATTAGAATCGATTCCCCGCAGATTTGAAGTATTTTGGGTTAAACACTAATTATCCAAGCTTAAAACTAGATCTACAACTCCAATCTATCTCGAGACCGATCTGAACACCCTAAGCATGAATAGACAATTTTCGACAGAAGTTCTCGCTGATACAAAGCCAACGCAACAAGAATCAACTAAAACGGAGATACGGATAATTTTCTAGAATTTAAATACTCTAATCTAAACTTTAAATCCTACTGCAAGATTGCTGTGGCAAAACAGTAATATTATTGTAGATCTGTGTGCTACTCGAAAATACGAATCCAACGGTATATTATACGCAATTTTTGGACTAATATTCGAATTACTATGGATTTTACAATGAAGCTATTTACGCCTATTTAAAAGAAAAAAGGAAAAAGGGTCAGAGACGCGCGACACGTGGCGGTTCGCGATTGGTCCGCGGGGGCACGCGTGATGCGACGCGGTGGCGACGCAGCATCGACGCGGCGCCGCCACATGGCGGCGTACGCTGGCCTGACGACCCGATTGCTGACAGATCGCGTTCCGGGGAAGGCGGCCGCTATGCCCAGATCCGACGGGAGCGGCGGCGGCGCTAAGCTAAGCCCGCGGTGTTCGGAAAGCAACCGCGGCCTTGGTGGTGGTGGTGCGCGGAAAGTTAGGGTTCTAGGAGAGCGTGCCGAGGGCTATTTAACGGCGGAAGACTTGGCCGGATGTGAGTTTGCTTGAATAGAGACGGTTGTCTCCTGAGGCTACTGGCGGTGAAGGAGATTTGAGGACAGCAAAGCAGTGCCCATTGCCGTCATGGAGCAAGCCGCCATGGCTGGCTGTTGGTGCTAAGCGGTGGTTTGCTGGCGGCCAGCACATGCTCGGCCGCCATGATAGGTTCAGATGGGTTTCGGCCGCTGCTAAGGTTAGGGTTAGGTTTGTTTTTATACTTTTAATAATTTCAATTGCTATTTGTTTGATAACTTTTGCAAACGGATTCAAAATTAAGAAACTTGTTTCTAAAATTTTGTAAAAAGAAGAGGGTTAGGATAGGATTATAAAATAACTCATTTGCAAAGGTTTTGGTGGTTCAAAAGGTTTTACCCCCTTTTGTCTATAATTAGAATATGGGGTTTAAGAAAATACCTGTTGCAGTTTTTGATATGCAATGCCATGATGCAATGATATGAAGCATGCTTACTAGTAACATCTGAAATTAAAAAATTTGGGATGTTACAGGAAAGAACACACATGCAATGGCTCTAGTGCTAGTTTTACTATAAGAACACACATGTAATGACTCTAATGGATCCATATGTGGTTTGTGAAAAGAACACACATGCAATGACCACTTGTTGATCCATGTGTGGTTTGTGGAAAGAACACACATGCAATGACTCTAGTGGTTGATCCATGTGTGGTTTGTGGAAATAAAACACATGCAATGAAAGTGGTTGATCCATGTGTGGTTTGTGAAAAGAACACACATGCAATGACTCTGGTGCTGGTTTTAGTATAAGAACACACATGCAATGACTCTAGTGGGTCCACATGTGGTTTGTGAAAAGAACACACATGCAATGCCACCGGTTGATCCATAAGTGGTTTGTAGAAAAGAACACACATGCAATGACCACTGATTGATCCATAAGTGGTTTGTGGAAAGAACACACATGCAATGAACACTGGTGGATCCATAAGTGGTTTGTGGAAAGAACACGCATGCAATGACTCTAGTGCTGGTTTTACTATAAGAACACACATGCAATGACCACTTGTTGATCCATGTGTGGTTTGTGGAAAGAACACACATGCAATGCCACTTCTTGATCCATATGTGGTTTGTGGAAAGAACACACATGCAATGCCACTGGTTGATCCATGTGTGGTTTGCGGATAGAACACACATGCAATGACTCTAGTGCTAGTTTTAGTATAAGAACACACATAAAATGACTCTAGTGGGTCCAAATGTAGTTTGTGAAAAGAACACACATGCAATGACCACTGGTTGATCCAGAAGTTGTTTGTGGAAAAGAACACAGATGCAATGAACACTGGTGGATCCATAAGTGGTTTGTGGAAAGAACACACATGTAGTGACCACTGGTGGATCCATATGTTGTTTGTGAAAAGAACACACATGCAATGACCACTAGTTGATCCATATATGGTTTGTGGAAAAGAACACACATGCAATAAACACTAGTGGATCCATAAGTGGTATGTGGAAAGAACACACAAGCAAAGATCACTGGTTGATCCATATGTGGTTTGTGGAAAGAACACACATGCAGTAAACACTGGTGGATCCATATGTTGTTTGTGAAAAGAACACACATGCAATGACTCTAGTGCTGGTTTTAGTATAAGAACACACATGCAATGACTCTAGTGGGTCCACATGTAGTTTGTGAAAAGAACACACATGCAATGCCACTAGTTGATCCATAAGTGGTTTGTGGAAAGAACACACATGCAATGGCCACTGGTTGAGCCATGTGTGGTTTGTGAAAATAACACACATGCAATGCCACTGGTTGATGCATGTGTGGTTTGTGGATAGAATACACATGCAATGACCACTGGTTGATCCATAACTGGTTTGTGGAAAAGAACACACATGCAATGACCACTGGTTGATGCATGTGTGGTTTGTGGAAAAGAACACACCTGCAATGACCACTGGTTGATCCATGTGTGGTTTGTGGAAAGAACACACATGCAATGACTCTAGTGCTAGTTTTAGTATAAGAACACACATGCAATGACTCTAGTGGGTCCACATGTGGTTTGTGAAAAGAACACACATGCAATGACCACTAGTTGATCCATGTGTGGTTTGTGGAAAAGAACACACATGCAATGACCACTTGTTGATCCATGTGTGGTTTGTGGAAAGAACACACATGCAATGACAGTGGTGGATCCATGTGTGGTTTGTGAAAAGAACACACATGCAATGACTCTAGTGTTGGTTTTATTATATGAACACACATGCAATGACTCTAGTGGGTTCACATGTGGTTTGTGAAAAGAACACACATGCAATGACCACTGGTTGATCCATATGTGGTTTGTGGAAAGAACACACAGGCAATGACACTTCTTGATCCATGTGTAGTTTGTGGAAAAGAACACAGCTGCAATGACCACTGGTTGATCCATGTGTGGTTTGTGGAAAGAATACACATGCAATGACCACTGGTTGATCCATATGTGGTTTGTGGAAAAGAACACACATGAAATGAACACTAGTGGATCCATAAGTGGTTTGTGGAAATAACACACATGTAATGACCACTAGTTGATCCATATGTGCTTTGTGGAAAGAACACACATGAAGTGAACACTGGTGGATCCATATGTTGTTTGTGAAAAGAACACACATGCAATGAATCTAGTGCTGGATTTAGTATAAGAACACACATGCAATGACTCTAGTGGGTGCACATGTAGTTTGTGAACAGAACACACATGTAATGCCACTGGTTGATCTATAAGTGGTTTGTGGAAAGAACACACATGCAATGGCCACTGGTTGATCCATAACTGGTTTGTGGAAAGAACACACATGCAATGACCATTGGTTGATCCATACGTGGTTTGTGGAAAGAACACGCATGCAGTGACCATTGGTGGATCCATCTGTTGTTTGTGGAAAGAACACACATGCAATGAACACTGGTGGATCCATAAGTGGTTTATGGAAAGAACACACATGCAATGACTCTAGTGCTAGATTTAGTATAAGAACACACATGCAATGACTCTAATGGATCCATATGTGGTTTGTGAAAAGAACACACATGCAATGACCACTTGTTGATCCATGTGTGGTTTGTGGAAAGAACACACATGCAATGATAGTGGTGGATCCATGTGTGGTTTGTGAAAAGAACACACATGAATGACTCTAGTGTTGGTTTTAGTATAAGAACACACATACAATGACTCTAGTGGGTTC
Organism: Avena insularis; assembly: GCA_023614405.1. Taxonomy (NCBI): domain Eukaryota; kingdom Viridiplantae; phylum Streptophyta; class Magnoliopsida; order Poales; family Poaceae; genus Avena; species Avena insularis. Next base: position 159,974,538 of record CM042690.1, on the reverse strand, counting down.
ACATGTGGTTTGTGAAAAGAACACACATGCAATTACCAGTGGTTGATCCATATGTGGTTTGTGGAAAGAACACACATGCAATGACACTTCTTGATCCATGTGTGGTTTGTGGAAAAGAACACACATGCAATGACCACTGGTTGATCCATGTGTGGTTTGTGGAAAGAACACACATGCAATGACCACTGGTTGATCCATATGTGGTTTGTGGAAAGAACACACATGCAATGACCACTACTTGATCCATGTGTGGTTTGTGAAAAGAACACACATGCAATGCCACCGGTTGATCGATAAGTGGTTTGTGGAAAAGAACACACATGCAATGAGCACTGGTTGATCCATAAGTGGTTTGTGGAAAGAACACACATGCAATGAACACTGGTGGATCCATTAGTGGTTTGTTGAAAGAACACGCATGCAATGACTCTAGTGCTGGTTTTAGTATAAGAACACACAAGCAATGACTCTAGTGGGTCCATATGTGATTTGTGGAAATAACACACATGCAATGACACTGGTTGATCCATGTGTGGTTTGTGTAAAGAACACACATACAATGACTCTAGTGGTTGATCCATGTATGGTTTGTGGAAATAACACACATGCAATGCCTCTAGTGGTTGATCCATGTGTGGTTTGTGGAAAGAACACACATGCTTTGACTCTAATGGATCCATAAGTGGTTTGTGGAAAAGAACACACATGCAATGACCACTGGTTGATCCATATGTGGTTTGTGGAAAGAACACACATGCAATGACACTGGTTGATCCATGTGTGGTTTGTGAAAAGAACACACATGCAATGCCACTGGTTTATCCATGTGTGGTTTGTGGATAGAACACACATGCAATGACTCTAGTGCTAGTTTTAGTATAAGAACACACATACAATGACTCTAGTGGGTCCACATGTAGTTTGTGAAAAGAACACACATGCAATGACCACTGGTTGATCCATGTGTGGTTTGTGGAAAAGAACACACATGCAACGAGTCTAGTGCTAGTTTTAGTATAAGAACGCACATGCAATGACTCTAGTGGATCCACATGTGGTTTGTGAAAAGAACACACATGCAATGACCACTGATTGATCCATATGTGGTTTTTGGAAAAGAACACACATGCAAGGTTGATCCATGTGTGGTTTGTGGAAAGAACACACATGCAATAAATCTAGTGCTGGTTTTAGTATAAGCACACACAAGCAATGACTCTAGTGGGTCCATATGTGATTTGTGGAAAGAACACACATGTAATGACCCTGGTTGATCCATGTGTGGTTTGTGGCAAGAACACACATGCAATGACACAGCTTGATCCATGTGTAGTTTGTGGAAAAGAACACACATGCAATAAACACTAGTGGATCCATAAGTGGTATGTGGAAAGAACACACAAGCAAAGATCACTGGTTGATCCATATGTGGTTTGTGGAAAGAACACACATGCAGTAAACACTGGTGGATCCATATGTTGTTTGTGAAAAGAACACACATGCAATGACTCTAGTGCTGGTTTTAGTATAAGAACACACATGCAATGACTCTAGTGGGTCCACATGTAGTTTGTGAAAAGAACACACATGCAATGCCACTAGTTGATCCATAAGTGGTTTGTGGAAAGAACACACATGCAATGGCCACTGGTTGAGCCATGTGTGGTTTGTGAAAATAACACACATGCAATGCCACTGGTTGATGCATGTGTGGTTTGTGGATAGAATACACATGCAATGACCACTGGTTGATCCATAACTGGTTTGTGGAAAAGAACACACATGCAATGACCACTGGTTGATGCATGTGTGGTTTGTGGAAAAGAACACACCTGCAATGACCACTGGTTGATCCATGTGTGGTTTGTGGAAAGAACACACATGCAATGACTCTAGTGCTAGTTTTAGTATAAGAACACACATGCAATGACTCTAGTGGGTCCACATGTGGTTTGTGAAAAGAACACACATGCAATGACCACTAGTTGATCCATGTGTGGTTTGTGGAAAAGAACACACATGCAATGACCACTTGTTGATCCATGTGTGGTTTGTGGAAAGAACACACATGCAATGACAGTGGTGGATCCATGTGTGGTTTGTGAAAAGAACACACATGCAATGACTCTAGTGTTGGTTTTATTATATGAACACACATGCAATGACTCTAGTGGGTTCACATGTGGTTTGTGAAAATAACACACATGCAATGACCACTGGTTGATCCATATGTGGTTTGTGGAAAGAACACACAGGCAATGACACTTCTTGATCCATGTGTAGTTTGTGGAAAAGAACACAGCTGCTATGACCTATTTTTGATCCATGTGTGTTTTGTGGAAAGAATACACATGCAATGACCACTGGTTGATCCATATGTGGTTTGTGGAAAAGAACACACATGAAATGAACACTAGTGGATCCATAAGTGGTTTGTGGAAATAACACACATGTAATGACCACTAGTTGATCCATATGTGCTTTGTGGAAAGAACACACATGAAGTGAACACTGGTGGATCCATATGTTGTTTGTGAAAAGAACACACATGCAATGAATCTAGTGCTGGATTTAGTATAAGAACACACATGCAATGACTCTAGTGGGTGCACATGTAGTTTGTGAATGAACACACATGTAATGCCACTGGTTGATCTATAAGTGGTTTGTGGAAAGAACACACATGCAATGGCCACTGGTTGATCCATAACTGGTTTGTGGAAAGAACACACATGCAATGACCATTGGTTGATCCATACGTGGTTTGTGGAAAGAACACGCATGCAGTGACCATTGGTGGATCCATCTGTTGTTTGTGGAAAGAACACACATGCAATGAACACTGGTGGATCCATAAGTGGTTTATGGAAAGAACACACATGCAATGACTCTAGTGCTAGATTTAGTATAAGAACACACATGCAATGACTCTAATGGATCCATATGTGGTTTGTGAAAAGAACACACATGCAATGACCACTTGTTGATCCATGTGTGGTTTGTGGAAAGAACACACATGCAATGATAGTGGTGGATCCATGTGTGGTTTGTGAAAAGAACACACATGAATGACTCTAGTGTTGGTTTTAGTATAAGAACACACATACAATGACTCTAGTGGGTTCACATGTGGTTTGTGAAAAGAACACACATGCAATTACCACTGGTTGATCCATATGTGGTTTGTGGAAAGAACACACATGCAATGACACTTCTTGATCCATGTGTGGTTTGTGGAAAAGAACACACATGCAATGACCACTGGTTGATCCATGTGTGGTTTGTGGAAAGAACACACATGCAATGACCACTTGTTGATCCATATGTGGTTTGTGGAAAGAACACACATGCAATGACCACTACTTGATCCATGTGTGGTTTGTGAAAAGAACACACATGCAATGCCACCGGTTGATCGATAAGTGGTTTGTGGAAAAGAACACACATGCAATGAGCACTGGTTGATCCATAAGTGGTTTGTGGAAAGAACACACATGCAATGAACACTGGTGGATCCATAAGTGGTTTGTTGAAAGAACACGCATGAATGACTCTAGTGCTGGTTTTAGTATAAGAACACACAAGCAATGACTCTAGTGGGTCCATATGTGATTTGTGGAAATAACACACATGCAATGACACTGGTTGATCCATGTGTGGTTTGTGTAAAGAACACACATACAATGACTCTAGTGGTTGATCCATGTATGGTTTGTGGAAATAACACACATGCAATGCCTCTAGTGGTTGATCCATGTGTGGTTTGTGGAAAGAACACACATGCTTTGACTCTAATGGATCCATAAGTGGTTTGTGGAAAAGAACACACATGCAATGACCACTGGTTGATCCATATGTGGTTTGTGGAAAGAACACACATGCAATGACACTGGTTGATCCATGTGTGGTTTGTGAAAAGAACACACATGCAATGCCACTGGTTTATCCATGTGTGGTTTGTGGATAGAACACACATGCAATGACTCTAGTGCTAGTTTTAGTATAAGAACACACATACAATGACTCTAGTGGGTCCACATGTAGTTTGTGAAAAGAACACACATGCAATGACCACTGGTTGATCCATGTGTGGTTTGTGGAAAAGAACACACATGCAACGAGTCTAGTGCTAGTTTTAGTATAAGAACGCACATGCAATGACTCTAGTGGATCCACATGTGGTTTGTGAAAAGAACACACATGCAATGACCACTGATTGATCCATATGTGGTTTTTGGAAAAGAACACACATGCAAGGTTGATCCATGTGTGGTTTGTGGAAAGAACACACATGCAATGAATCTAGTGCTGGTTTTAGTATAAGCACACACAAGCAATGACTCTAGTGGGTCCATATGTGATTTGTGGAAAGAACACACATGTAATGACCCTGGTTGATCCATGTGTGGTTTGTGGCAAGAACACACATGCAATGACACAACTTGATCCATGTGTAGTTTGTGGAAAAGAACACACATGCAATGACCACTGGTTGATCCATGTCTGGTTTTTGGAAAGATACCACATGCAATGACTCTAGGGGTTGATCCATGTGTGGTTTGTGGAAATAACACACATGCAATGACTCTAATGGATCCATAAGTGGTTTGTGGAAAAGAACACACATGCAATGACCACAGGTTGATCCATATGTGGTTTTTGGAAAGAACACACATGCAATGACACTGGTTGATCCATGTGTGGTTTGTGAAAATAACACACATGCAATGCCACTGGTTGATGCATGTGTGGTTTGTGGATAGAACACACATGCAATGACCACTGGCTGATCCATAAGTGGTTTGTGGAAAAGAACACACATGCAATGACCACTGGTTGATCCATGTGTGGTTTGTGGAAAAGAACACACATGCAACGACCACTGGTCGATCCATGTGTGGTTTGTGGAAAGAACACAAATGCAATGACTCTAGTGCTGGTTTTAGTATAAGAACACACATGCAATGACTCTAGTGGGTCCACATGTGGTTTGTGAAAAGAACACACATGCAATGACCATTGGATGATCCATGTGTGGTTTGTGGAAAAGAACACACATGCAATGACCACTTGTTGATCCATGTGTGGTTTGTGGAAAGAACACACATGCAATGACAGTGGTGGATCCATGTGTGGTTTGTGAAAAGAACACACATGCAATGCCACTGGTTGATCCATGTGTGGTTTGTGGATAGAACACACATGCAATGTGTAAGATCCCTCCTTATTAAAGGAAAAAAATCCCTGTGATTGCAATGCTAGTCCCTGGATCAATGCTAGCATCCACAGTTTAAGATGAAGTACACAGATACAAAGGTCGTTTATTACAGTCATTCCAGAGATAAAACATAGTCTTTTACAACTCAGGGCCAAAGGCCTAATACAAGAGTTTATGGAATAAGTAAATAAACATAAGTCTTCATCTTCATGTGCCACAGGCAAGCATGTTGAGTGTAGACTCATGACTCCTAATCATCATCGGAATAACCTGCAACATTACAAGTTACAGCCACAGGGGGGTCAATACTTTGGAATAGTATTGGCAAGTGATACCTTAGCATATTTTAAGTGGACTATAAGACTATATGCATTTGGCTGGTGGAGCTTAGGCTTGCATTGCTCAAAATAGATTTTTCCTTATCTTTTGAAAATACTAAATTTTGTTTTGACAAAAACCAACAAGGCATCTACCAATCAAGACTGAAGATCCTCTCAAGGCATATACCAATCAAAGATTGAAGATCCTTACTTGGCAAAATACCCAAGGCATCTACCAATCAAGACTGAAGATCCACTCAGGGCATCTACCAATCAAAGACTGAAGATCCTTTTAACCCTTGTTCACCCACAAGTTTTATTTAGAAATTGGAGTGATGAGATTCTTGAAGTTTCCATGTCTTGATGCTCAAATTGTCCTTTACCAGGGACATGGCTAAGTACTTAGGTTTTACACTCTACAGAGGTGGTGCAATTTCCCCACAAGACTTGGTTTCCCAAGACAAGATTCTTCAGAAGCCTTTCCTTAGTCAAATGGACGCGTTCCAACCTATCATTCCCTCTACCACCAACTGTCCAAGAGACTAAGTTCTAGCAACCTAAGATCATGGCAGAGCCCATAATGCCAAGTGGTTGCACTTGAAGCTCCTCAACATTTGACATCTCAAATCTCTTTGTTCCTGGGTGGCCATCCACAAGTGAGATACACAAGCCAAGTCCATGGCCTTGTGAACCATTCAACATAAACCATTCCTTCCATTCCACCCAGGTGATTCATTAACTTAGTTGTTTTGTTAAAATAAAACACAAGTCCAAAGACTTAGAATATTTTTCCATAGTGTGAATATATAAACCCCCTTGTTTTCTAATAGCTAGGCTAAGCATGATAGTAATAGGAATCTTGACTTAGGTAATTTTCACTAAGGTTTCACCTAATAGGTTTTCCCAAAGCATAGCTTGTACTTAGCAAATAACCATGCAAGTCCTATACTTAGAAAAATATTACTAATGCATAAATAAAATATAGGAATGGAATATTCATGATGATATCACTTGCCTTGGTAGTGTGGAGAGTAGCACTCGTCACAATCACAATCACTAGCAAAATCTACACACAAAGTTATAGCACACAATTACACACAAATATATACAAACAAGAAATAATATGAATGCATGCATGCATGCATCTACCAAATGGTGATTTTTTTGAAAACTCAACCAAGCAAGTGTATGAATACAGAAACTTAGCAAGTCACTAGTTTACCAACTAAACAAAATCTAACTCTAAACAAAGTACTAAACTAAATCTATACTTAAAAAGGCCTCAAACAAGTCTCTGCAATTTAAGCACATCTAATGGTTACTATTTGCTAAACAAATTGGATAGGCAGAAAGGTCTTGAATTACTGAATCCAACGGTATAAAATTTGTAAAAATCTAACGTGGCAATCAAAAGTTATGAGCATTTGAATTTGGAACAAATTTCTGGTTTTAAATCTATTTTCAGATCTAACCTAGCCACGCGTCATGTTCTTATTCGTCCGTACCGTTTCGCACTGGATCGAGCTCCACAGCCGTAGGATCTAAATGAAATCTGGCGGCTCAGATCGCGTACCGCTTCGGGGTTAAGTGGATCTATCCTAGCGCTAATCTGAATCTAACGGTGCTATTTCGCCAAGAACTGGCGGCGGAGCGGTGGCTACTGGCGGCGGCAGACGCACGGAGGCGGCGCTTCGAGGTAAGTGAGAACGAGTAGCTCACGGGCTCGGGGTCACGGTGAAGCTTCGTCGTACTCGATTGGTCAAGCGCTTCGAACGCAGTTGCGATTGCTCGCCGGAGTGGAGGACGGCGTCGGTGCGTCGGGTGGTCGTCGTGGACGTCGCTGTGAACCACCCCAAGGCAAGGCGAGGACACGGTTAGATCCACAGAGTCAAGGCAGAGTCGTGTGCGTGAACTAGAAGACGCGGTCGGGGCTTACCACTAGAGCTCGCCGGAGTTCATACAGAAGACGGTGGCGGCGATCGGCGATCTTTGCGGAGCTACGGTTCATGCGAGGACTAACGCACTGTGTTAAAAGAGGCGCAGAGGGTCACTGTACTAGTTTGCAAGATCGAGAGGCGGAGGAGCTCAGAACTCACCGAATTTGGCCGCGCGATCGTCGGAGAGCGGGATTCTGATAATGCTCGCACTGGTGGCGCTATGGGTTCGGGTTTGAGGAGAAGAGAGAGGGGCAGAGGGGTTCTTATAGCCTGGTCACGGCGAGAATTACCCGCCAATAAATCAAATTGATGCCGAATTAAACGAAAACGCCTGTTGATTTGGGGATGAACGGGTCGTCGGGTGGAGAGACGACGACGTGGAGAAGGCCCGCTTGTCGTACGCGTCAGGTGTAGGTGGGGTCTGGCACGCTGTCAAGGCAGCCGCTGCGGCGTGAGAGAAGAATTAGGAGATCCCGGGTGGGCTTGCTGGGCTTGATTTGTTGGGCAGATTCTGCCTTGCCCTTTCCTTTTTCTTGAGGAGTCCTTTTCTTTTTCTAAATTCATTTTCTGGTATAAATTTTGATATGAATTCAAATCCTTTTGAATTCAAACTGCTTTGGGAATTTTTGCAGGGTTTTGTGGGTTCAAAAACAGTCACTTAACTAAGTGGTTACCTTGCAAGGCTTGGTCAAGCTTGGGTTTCAGAATAAACAGAGATTTGCTCTAGTTTGCAAATATTTGGAATAGGGTTTAGAAAATATTTCTAAATAGGAATTTTGGGTTTAAATGCTACTCCAAGTTTTTCCATCAATGGAGGCAAGCAAACAAGTACCTAAGCATTCAAATCTCAAAGGGTGATGGCCAATTGAGTTGAATTTGCACACATGAAATCTTAGCCTAAGTTTATGCATCTAAATGATTTTGAGAAAAACCCTATATGAATGAATGATGCAAGAATGATATGAATGAGTTTTGAAACATGATTTTTGGGATGTTACACAATGACTCTAGTGCTAGTTTTAGTATAAGAACACACATACAATGTGTAAGATCCCTCCTTATTAAAGGAAAAGATCCCTGTGATTGCAATGCTAGTCCCTGGATCATTGCTAGCATCCACAGTTTAAGATGAAGTACACAGATACAAAGGTCGTTTATTACAGTCATTCCAGAGATAAAACATAGTCTTTTACAACTCATGGCCAAAGGCCTAGTACAAGAGTTTATGGAATATGTAAATAAACATAAGTCTTCATCTTCATGTGCCACAGGCAAGCATGTTGAGTGTAGACTCATGACTCCTATTCATCATCAGAGTAACCTGCAACATCATAAGTTACAGCCACAGAGGGTCAATACTTTGGAATAGTATTGGCAAGTGATACCTTAGTATATATTTAAGTGGACTATAATACTATATGCATTTGGCTGGTGGAGCTTAGGCTTGCATTGCTCAAAATAGATTTTTCCTTAACTTTTGAAAACACTAAGTTTTTGCTTGACAAAGTCCATCCCAAGGTATCTACCAATCAAAGACTGAAGATCCACTCAGGGCATCTACCAATCAAAGACTGAAGATCCTTTAACCCTTGTTTACCCACAAGTTTTATTTAGAAATTGGAGTGATGAGATTCTTGAAGTTTCCATGTCTTGATGCTCAAATTGTCCTTTACCAGGGACATGGCTAAGTACTTAGGTTTTACACTCTGCAGAGGTGGTGCACTTTCCCCACAAGCCTTGGTTTCCCAAGACATGATCCTTCAGTAGCCTTTCCTTAGTCAAATGGACGCGCTCCAACCTATCAACCCATCTACCACCCACTGTCCAAGAGACTAAGTTCCAGCATCCTAAGATCATGGCAGAGCCCATATTACCATGTGGTTGCACTTGAAGCTTCTCAACATTTGACAACTCAAATCTCTTTGTTCCTGGGTGGCCATCCACAAGTGAGATACACAAGGTTCACCAGTACCCCTGGCCTTGTGTAACCACTCAACATAACCCAATCTTTCCATTCCACCCAGGTGATTCATTAACTTAGTTGTTTTGTTAAATAAAAACAAGTCCTTAGACTTAGAATATTTTTCCATAATGTGAATATATAAACCACCCTTGTTTTCTAGTAGCTAGGCTAAGCATGGCATGGCAACTTGTCCTTAGGGAATTTCCTAGCAATTCTAGCATTCTATTCTAAATAGGATTTCCCTTCATTAGTTGACAAAAGTAGCATGCAAGTCCTAACAAAATATATCTAATGCAAGTATAAAATATAGGTAGGGAATATTCATGAAGATATCACTTGCCTTGGTAGTGTGGAGAGTAGCACTTGTCACAATCACAATCACTAGCAAAATCTACACACAAAGTTGTAGCATACAATTACACACATATATATACAAACAAAAGTATTATGAATGCATGCATGCATGAATCTACCAAGTGATGATTTTTGAAAACTTCAACCAAACAAGTGCATGAATACAGAAACTAAACTAGTCACAAAGTAGCCAAGACAACTTAAATAACCCTAAAACAAAATACTAAACTAAATCTATACTTAAAATGGCCTCAAACATGTATCTGCATTTTAAGCTAATCAAATGGTTACTATTTGGTAAACAAAAAGGATAGGCAGAAAGGTCTTGTTTTTCTGAATCCAACGGTATAAAGTTTGCAAAATTCCAACGTGGGGTTCAAAAGATATAGGCAATTGAATTCTGGATCAAAATCTGTTTTAAATTCTATTTTCAGATCTTAAACTAGCCACGCGTCATGTTTTTATTCGTCCGTACCGGTTCGCACTGGATCGAGCTCCACAGCCGTAGGATCTAAATGAAATCTGGCGGCTCAGATCGCGTACCGCTTCGGGGTTAAGTGATCTATCGTAGGCGTTCGATCCAGATCTAACGGCTACTCTTGCCACAGATGGCGGCGTGATGGCTACTACGGTGGCGAATCGTCGACGACGTTGCCGATGATGCGAGCGAGGAGAAGGAGGTAGCTCACCGGGCTCGAGTCCGGGCGAAGCTTGTCGTACTCGCGGTTGGTCAAGGCGCTCGAACGCAGCGTGATTGCTCACGGAGTTAAGCGGCGTCGAATGCGTCGGGTGGTCGTCGGGGCGTCGCTGTGAATCACCCAAGGCAAGATAATGACACGGTTAGGTTCACAGCGTCAAAAGCGTAGTCGTGCGTGAACTAGAAGGCGATGCATGCCTTACCACTAGAGTTCGCGGAGTTGATGCGACGTCGGTGGCGACTAGTCGATGATGTTGCGAGCTACGGTCCATGCGAAACAAGCGGAATGTGTTAAAGAAGCGCGGGGATTCACTAAATCAGTTTGCAAGAACGAGAGGCGGAGAGCTCTGGACTCACCGGAATTCGCCCGGCCGGATCGTCGGAGGCGGGGTTTCGAAGAGCAATACCGCAGCCTGGTGGCGCTCTGGGTTCGAGGTTTGAGGAGAGAGAGAGGAACATAGGGGTTCTTATAGCCTGGTCACGGCGAGAATCACTCGCCAATAACTCAATTGACACCGCGAATTTAAACACGAAGCCTTCGCGTTGATTTGGGGATGAAGCAGGTCGTGCGGGTGGAGGCAGCGGTGGCGTGGAGCAGGCCCGCTTTGTCGGTGAGGAGCGCGGACTGCAGGTGGGGTCGGCTTGTCAGCGACTGTCTCGCGATGTGAGAGAAGTAAAAAGGAGATCCGGGTGGGCTTCTTTGGGCTTCATCCATTCTTTGGGCGATTAAGCCTTGACCTTTTTCTTTAAGCTTTTTATTTTTCTAATTTTATTTTCTGGATAGAATTTGATATGAATTCAAATCCTTTTTGCAGGGTTATGTGGGTTCAAAAATGAGTCAGATTACAATGTGTTTACTAGCAAGGCTTGGTCAAGCTTGGGTCTTTGAAATAAACAGAGACTTTGTCTCTTTGTCTCTAGTTGCAAATATTTGGAATAGGGTTTTAGAAAATATTTCTAAATTGAAGTCTTGGGTTTAAAAGCTACTCCTAATCTTTCCAACCATGGAGGCAAGCAAACAAATACCTAAGCATTCAAATCTCAAAGGGTGATGGCCAATTGAGATAAAATGCCCACATGAAATCATAGCTCAAACTTACATCTCCAAATGATTTTGAGAAAAACCCTATATGAATGAATGATGCAAGAATGATATGAATGAGTTTTGAAACATGATTTTAGGGATGTTACAAATCTAACCCCTTAAAATGAATCTAGCCCTCGAGATTGGATTAACTAACAAATAGGTGAGGTGGTCTTTCCAAGATCATCTTCTCTTTCCCATGTTGCTTCTTCTTGAATGATGATTCCATTGTACTTTGCAAAACTTGATAGTCTTTGTTCTCGTGACTCTTTCGTGGTCTCAAGTATCTTGTGAGGCTTTTCTTCATAGGTGAGATCACTTTCTAGTTGAACTTCTTCCAAAGATATGGTATCTTTCAAAGATGTTTCTTCCATTTACGGGTGACATTTCTTGAGTGGCTCACATGAAAAACATTATGGAATTGCTAGTAAAGATCTTTGGCGATTCGATTTCATATCTGACTTCTCCTTGCGACTTAAAATATTGAATGGTCCCACATATCTTGGTGCTAACTTTCCTTTGACTCCAAATCTTTTTACTCCACGAAGTGATACTCTAAGATAAGCTCTATCCCCAACTTCGTAAGTGACTTCTCTCGCTTAGCATCTGCGTAGCTTTTACATCTAGGCTGCTATCTTCAATCATCTCGACCAATTTGACCTTTTCTTGGCGTCTTTGATAAGGTCTGGTCCAAACAAACTTCTTTCTCCCACACCATTCCATAGCGGTGGGGTGGTACACTTTCTTCCATATAGAAACTCAAATGGTGCCATCCCAATACTAGATTGGTATTTGTTGTTGTAAGAGAACTCTGCGTAAAGCGGACTTTCATCCCAACTTGCTCCATAGTCTAGGGCACATGCCCTCAACATGTCTTCAAGAATTTGATTAGTCCTTTTCTGTTTGTCCATCGGTTTGAGGATGAAAGCGATCTGAATTCCAACCTCGTTCCTAGAGATTCATGAAGTTGTCTCCAAAGTGAGAAGTGAAGGTTCCTCTATCGGACACAATACTCTTAGGTACACCGTGGAGGCATACAATTCTGCTCATGTAGATTTTGGCTAACTTTGCCTTGGTATAAGTTGTCTTCTGGTATAAAATGAGCCACTTTAGTTAGGCGATCTACTATTACCCATATGGAATCATACCTGACCTGGTCCTTGGTAATCGATGAAATCCATACCAATATTTTCCCACTTCCATTCAGGAATAGGCATTGGTTGAAGCAATCCTGCTGGTTTTCGATGCTCCTTTCACTCTACTACATCACACAAAGCAATGTGTTGGCGATGTCCCTTTTGAGATTGTTCCACCAAAATCTTTCTTTCATATCCATGTACATTTTGGTGTTTCCGGGTGAATAGAATATGGAGAGTTATGGGCTTCTTAGAATCAGTTTCCGCATTTCGGATCTTGTGGAACACAAATCGTTTCTCGTGCCATAAAGTACCTTGTTAGTCCATATGGAAACTTTTAGCTTTCCCTTGGCTAATCCTTTCCTTAATCTCTTGATTTCTTTATCCATCTTTTGGGCTTCTTTAATCTTATCCAGCAGTGGGTTGAACATCCAAAGACATGAGATGTCCTACGGCACAATCTCAACCTGAGTTCCTTGAATTGCTTACACAAATCATCGGCAATTCACCTTTGGTAAGACCATTTACAAGCATACGACTTAGAGCATCTGCTACTACATTTGCTTTACCGGGTGGTATTGCAAATTTAAGTCATAATCCTTGATAAGTTCTAGCCATCTTCTTTGTCTCATATTGATCTCCTTACGTGAAGATATATTTCAAACTCTTATGGTCGGTGAATACTTCTAGCGTTTTCCCAAAGGTAATGTCTCCATGTTTTGAGTGCATGGACAATGACTAACTCTAAATCATGAGTAGGATAATTTACTTCATGAGTTTTGAGTTGTCTCGAGGCATAAGCCACAACTTTTCCGCCTTGCATAAGTCGGCTCCTAATCCTTGATGAGAAGCATCACAATACACTTGGAAATCCTTTTCCAAATCTGGTAAACCTGGTAGCTTGACACAAGTATCTTCTTTAATTCTTGAAAGCTGAGTTCACATCCTTCAGACCAAGAAAATTTCTTATCTTTCTTTAACAATTCCGTCATTGGTTTAGCAACCTTAGAAAAATTTTCAATGAACCTTCTGTAATAACACCTTGCTAAACCAAGGAAACTACGAACCTCTTTTACATTCTTAGGAGATTCCCATTACATCACGGCCCGAAACTTTAGCGGGATCAGCTGCTACACCATCCTTTGTCATAACATGACCAAGAAATCCAACTTCCTCTAACCAAAACTCACACTTGCTGAATTTGGCATAAAGTTTATGTTCCTTAGTTTCTCAAGTATCAAGCGTAGATGTCTTTCATGTTCTTCCTTGCTCTTGGAGTAGACTAAGATGTCATCGATGAAAACGACAACAAACTTGTCGAGAAATTCCATGAACACTTTGTTCATCATATTCATGAAGTATCTTTGGGCGTTGGTTAAACCAAAAGGCATCACCGTGTACTCATACAATCCATACCTTGTGGTAAATGCTGTTTTAGGTATGTCTTGCTCTCTTATCTTGAGTTGAAAATAGCGACGAAGGTCAATCTTTGAGAACACACAAGCTCCTTCTAGCTGATCAAACAAGTCATTGATTCTTGGCAAAGGATATTTGTTCTTGATGGTTACCTCGTTGAGAGCGGTAATCTATGCATAGTCTTTGAGTTCTATCTCTCTTTCTCTGAACAAAGCTGGAGCTCCCAAGATGAAGAACTTGGCTGGATGAATCCTTTACGCAATTGTTCTCCAAGTTGTTTCTTGAGTTCCTTAAGTTAAATCGTGACATTTTATAAGGCCTTTTGCCCTTGGTCCGAACCTGGTACCAATTCTATTATAAATTCCACATCTCTATCTGGTGGCATTCTGGTAATTCTTAGGAACACATCCGGATACTCACACACAATTGGCACCATGTCCATGCTAACCCCCTTAAGAGAATTTAGCTTACTCCCTTTTGATTTAAATTTGGACTTAAATGTTATCCTCTTACCTGCAGGGGTTGTGAGTGAAATTGTGCGATTTGCACAATCTAGTACTCCCTCATACTTAGCCATCAATCCATTCCCAAAATTACATCCAATCCTTGGGAATTTAGGATTATTAGGTTTCTTTGAAACTTATGTTTTCCGATCTCTATGACTAGATCCGGCATCCAAGACTCACTATCATATCCCCTCAGGAGAGCTAACTTTTATCGGACACCCAATGTTTTGAGATGCAAACCCATTTCTTTCGACAAATGCTTTAGATATGAATGAATGAGATGCACGGTGTCAAAAGAGTACAAATGCTTTGAGATGGAATTGAGTCTGAACTTACCGACAGCGGCATCGGGTTCTTCATAGACTTCCTCCACATTGATGTGGTTAACCTGTCCTTCTGAAAAGGATTGGGTTTGTTAGGTCCTTCAACGTTCTTCTCGGGGCACTCATTAGCATAATGCCCCACTTCTTGCATTTGAAGCATTCAACTTTGTTGTTGTCCTTCTTAGGTTGACTTCCACTTCCACTTCCACTTCCACTATGGTGGCTCTTATATCCACTCTTGTGGTTCTTGTACTTATCATTGTCATGTGCGATGATGCTTGTTGTCATAATGTTGTGGTTGTGGTGCTTGTTAAACTTCCCATGCTTGTGGGATCTGGTGACACTATCATCATAGTGAGATCGTTTATGATCTGATCGAGCTATGCTTGTCGGAGTGTTTCCTCTTTCTACTCTCAACTTGCTTCATTTTATTCTCCACAATAACAGCCTTGTCACACAGTGACTGATAAGTTGGAACATATGCCACAGACAGCTGCAGATTTAGCTCATCATTCAAGCCTTCTATAAACTTTTCCTTCCTTTTGGCATCAGTGTCAACCTCATCCGGTGCATAGCGCGGATTGTTGAACTCTTGATGTATTCAGCCACTGTGGTGGTATTTATTTCAGGTTGTGAAATTCCTTCTTTTTCAGGCTCATCATACACGGTGAGATATGAGTGGTGAAATACATCTTCAAAGATAGCCCAAGTTACCTCATCAATAGGCGTGTGTCTGGAAGTTGTCCCACCATGCGGCTGGTCCTTCCAACAGATGTCTTTGCAAACCTGACCTTTTCAGCATCTGTGCATCCTCGGTCACTAAGTCTTTGTTCGAGCGTAGCCAATCATTGGCCACCATGGGATCGGTCGTTCGAAAACTTAGGCGGCCTTAGGCGAAATCTGGTGAGCATATCAAAACACGGAGGGTTGTTGTTGTTGTTGGGATTGGGGTTGTTGTTGTTGTTGTTCAGTTACGGATGAGCGTCGTCATCATTTGCATAAAAGCTGTGTTTGCGCATTCATCATTTGTTGCATTTCGGGGTAATGTTGGGGTTGGGGTTGGTGTTTGCTGACGGGGAGGCATCATGGTTTATTCATATAGAGATAAGAATGAGATACCCTTACATGATTTATGCACAATACATTACACAAGCAAACACATAGCAAGCAACACTAGGATAAAAGCTAAACAACAAGATAACAAAAAGTCTCAAAGTGGCAAGCCATCCACATGTCGGATGGTCCAACAATAAGTTCATAAATAACAAGTGAGGTAAATAAAGATAACTGAGTAGTCAAATCTACTCGTCGGCATCAATCTCCTCCTCGACAAAGGTAAGACCTGCGTTCTCCATTGCGGTCTTGTTCTCCTCGATGGTAGTGGTCAAAGAGTCGATCTTGGCCTTGAGAGTCCTCTTCTGGGAATGAAGCCTCTCAATCAGCATCTGCTTTGCTCTAACTTCGAAGTCCTTGGACTGCAGTTCCTCGGTCATATCACGAATCCTCTTGTTCCTATCCTGGACACGCTTCTCTTGACTCTTGAACTTACGGTCTTGGGTCTCGAACTTCGTCTCCATCTCCTTGACTATCTCGTCCTGCTGCGCGAAGAGCTTGTCCTTCTCGCGAAGCTGCACATGGGCTTCGTCATTACTAAGCATGGCGTTGGTCCTATCGGTATCCGTGCCTAATAAAGTCTCTAAGTCACGGAGAATGCAGGCGTATCGGCTCTGCTGTGACCCTTGAGTCGTCCTCAAAGTCAATGGACTCTCCGTCATCATCTCGCCTTCCGAAGGCGTGGAAGTGAGTGCCTCTAACCTGTCGGGAGTGACGTCCTAACAGTCGTCCTATCAGATCCTGCATGACAACCTCCATGCCTCTCTCCCTGTGATCGTGCATAAGCTTGAAGACGATGGCCTCCGTAGTAGGCTCTGCCTGGCGTCCTGGCTAGTTCACCTTGAAGCCCCAAAGGTCCTTCCTCTCAAACTTGGTGAGTGGGTGCACCGTAATGATAGGAAGAGGGAGATCGAGTAAAGTAGTAAGCTCTACGATCGAGGACCAAAAGCAGGTAACTGGAACTCCTCAACAGTGCTGATGGCAATAGGCATCTATTTATAAGATTGAGAAAGTTAGAACAACACAATTTAAGATAAACAAGACAAACATTCAAACACATTCTTGGAACACACAAGTCATGCATACATAAATCTATTACATCAACCAAGGTTCAAACTTATTTAAGGTCTTATTTTGGAAAATAAGGTGATAGGTGGTGGTCAACTAACGAAGTGCGCTTACAATCCTATCTCATTGGATCAGTGGCTAACACAATGTTCCTAGTGGCAATCACCCTATCTTGTTCACATGCTTCTATCACTAAGTCTATAATATCTCCTCTTAAAGATTGGTTGGTGACTTCCAACTCTTGGGTATGTTCCTTCTCTTTCTCTAAGTCTTTTTGGAGGTTGAGCATCCTGCACTTGACTCTAGCACTGAGTTCTTTGATAGTCTTCCAAGCTGCTTCTTTTGCTGACTCAAAGAATGTGGTGTGCATAAAAGTGTTGGTGTACATGCAGAAGCCTTTTTCTTTGTGGTTGTCTTCCTTGTTCTTGTACAAGTGAAGTTGCACCCACCAATATTCCACTCCATCCTCCATTACTGGAAAGCCCTTGTACACAGCTTCACCATGTACTCCCATGGTTTCCATGAGGTCCTTGAGAATCTTGGGAAACTCAGTCTCACACTCCAAGGTCATGGTCATGAGTGGTCCTTTCTTCACGGCTTCGTTGACGGAGTTCATCTACAAATAGAGATGAGAAGGAGAAGATTAGAAAAGTTCTGAGAAGAATAGACAAGTGTAGAAGAAGTAAAAATTTCCTTAGTGGTTTCCAATCCTAGGGTCATAATCCTCTGAACAACACGGTGCTCTCGATACCATCTGTAAGATCCCTCCTTATTAAAGGAAAAGATCCTGTGATTGCAATGCTAGTCCTGGATCATTGCTAGCATCCACAGTTTAAGATGAAGTACCTGAGATACAAAGGTCGTTTATTACGGTCATTCGGAGATAAAACATAGTCTTTTACAACTCATGGCCAAAGGCCTAGTACAAGAGTTTATGGAATATGTAAATAAACATAAGTCTTCATCTTCATGTGCAACAGGCAAGCATGTTGAGTGTAGACTCATGACTCCTATTCATCATCGAGTAACTGCAACATCATAAGTTACAGACCCGAGGGTCAATACTTTGGAATAGTATTGGCAAGTGATACCTTAGTATATATTTAAGTGGACTATAATACTATATGCATTTGGCTGGTGGAGCTTAGGCTTGCATTGCTCAAAATAGATTTTTCCTTAACTTTTGAAAACACTAAGTTTTGCTTGACAAAGTCCATCCCAAGGTATCTACCAATCAAAGGCGAAGATCCACTCAGGGCATCTACCAATCAAAGGCTGAAGATCCTTTAACCCTTGTTTACCCACAAGTTTTATTTAGAAATTGGAGTGATGAGATTCTTGAAGTTTCCATGTCTTGATGCTCAAATTGTCCTTTACCGGGGACATGGCTAAGTACTTAGGTTTTACACTCTGCAGGTGGTGCACTTTCCCCACAAGCCTTGGTTTCCCAAGACATGATCCTTGATAGCCTTTCCTTAGTCAAATGGGCGCTCCAACCTATCAACCCATCTACCACCTGTCCAAGAGACTAAGTTCCAGCATCCTAAGATCATGGCAGCCCATATTACCATGTGGTTGCACTTGAAGCTTCTCAACATTTGACAACTCAAATCTCTTTGTTCTGGTGGCCATCCACAAGTGAGATACACAAGGTTCACGGTACCCCTGGCCTTGTGTAACCACTCAACATAACCCAATCTTTCCATTCCACCCAGGTGATTCATTAACTTAGTTGTTTTGTTAAATAAAAACAAGTCCTTAGACTTAGAATATTTTTCCATAGTGTGAATATATAAACCACCCTTGTTTTCTAGTAGCTAGGCTAAGCATGGCATGGCAACTTGTCCTTAGGGAATTTCCTAGCAATTCTAGCATTCTATTCTAAATAGGATTTCCCTTCATTAGTTGACAAAAGTAGCATGCAAGTCCTAACAAAATATATCTAATGCAAGTATAAAATATAGGTAGGGAATATTCATGAAGATATCACTTGCCTTGGTAGTGTGGAGAGTAGCACTTGTCACAATCACAATCACTAGCAAAATCTACACACAAAGTTGTAGCATACAATTACACACATATATATACAAACAAAAGTATTATGAATGCATGCATGCATGAATCTACCAAGTGATGATTTTTGAAAACTTCAACCAAACAAGTGCATGAATACAGAAACTAAACTAGTCACAAAGTAGCCAAGACAACTTAAATAACCCTAAAACAAAATACTAAACTAAATCTATACTTAAAATGGCCTCAAACATGTATCTGCATTTTAAGCTAATCAAATGGTTACTATTTGCTAAACAAAAAGGATAGGCAGAAAGGTCTTGTTTTCTGAATCCAGGTATAAAGTTTGCAAAATTCCAACGTGGGGTTCAAAAGATATAGGCAATTGAATTGGATCAAAATCTGTTTTAAATTCTATTTTCAGATCTTAAACTAGCCAGCGTCATGTTTTTATTCGTCTGCAGTTACTTTGGATCGAGCTCCACAGCCGTAGGATCTAAATGAAATCTGGCGGCTCAGATCGCGTACCGCTTCGGGGTTAAGTGATCTATCGTAGGCGTTCGATCCAGATCTAACGGCTACTACTGCCTGGCCACAGATGGGCGGCGCTGCGCGGTGGCTACCGGCGAGAAGGAGGAGTAGCTCACCGGGCTCAGGAGGTCACGGCGAAGCTTGTCGTACTCGCGGTTGGTCAAGGGGCGCTCGGGCACGGCTGTGATTGCTCACCGGAGTTCGTGGCGGCGTCGGGTGCGTCGGGTGGTCGTCGGGGACGTCGCTGTGAATCACCCCAAGGCAAGATAATGACACGGTTAGGTTCACAGCGTCAAAGGCGAAGTGTGCGTGAACTAGAAGGCAGGCGGTGATGCAGACTTACCACTAGAGTTCGCCGGAGTTCGTGCGGGCGTCGGTGGCGACTAATCGATGATGTTGCCGGAGCTACGGTCCATGCGAGAGCAAGCGGAATGTGTTAAAGAAGCGCGAGGATTCACCGAATCAGTTTGCAAGAACGAGAGGCGGAGGAGCTCTGGACTCACCGGAATTCGCCGCGCCTTGGTCGTCGGAGGCAGCGGGTTTCAGAGAGCAATACACGCACTGGTGGCGCTCGGGTTCGGGTTTGAGGGAGAAGAGAGAGGGAACATAGGGGTTCTTATAGCCTGGTCACGGCGAGAATCACTCGCCAATAACTCGAATTGACACCGCGAATTTAAACACGAAGCGCTTCGCGTTGATTTGGGATGAACGGTCGTGCGGGTGGAGACGACGGTGGCGTGGAAGGCGCTGTCAGCGAGGAGCGCGGAGTGCAGGTGGGGTCGGCTTGTCAGCGTCTGTCTGCGTGGGCTCGCGCGTGAGAGAAGTAAAAAGGAGATCCCGGGTGGGCTTGCTGGGCTTCATCCATTCTTTGGGCCAGATTACGGCCGTGACCTTTTCTTTCTTTAAGCTTTTTCTTTTTCTAATTTTATTTTCTGGATAGAATTTGATATGAATTCAAATCCTTTTTGCAGGGTTCTGTGGGTTCAAAAATGAGTCAGATGACCATGTGGTTACTAGCAAGGCTTGGTCAAGCTTGGGTCTTTGAAATAAACAGAGACTTTGTCTCTTTGTCTCTAGTTGCAAATATTTGGAATAGGGTTTTAGAAAATATTTCTAAATTGAAGTCTTGGGTTTAAAAGCTACTCCTAATCTTTCCAACCATGGAGGCAAGCAAACAAGTACCTAAGCATTCAAATCTCAAAGGGTGATGGCCAATTGAGATAAAATGCCCCCATGAAATCATAGCTCAAACTTACATCTCCAAATGATTTTGAGAAAAACCCTATATGAATGAATGATGCAAGAATGATATGAATGAGTTTTGAAACATGATTTTTAGGGATGTTACAAATCTAACCCCTTAAAATGAATCTAGCCCTCGAGATTGGATTAACTAACAAATAGGTGAGGTGGTCTTTCCGAAGATCATCTTCTCTTTCCCATGTTGCTTCTTCTTCGGAATGATGATTCCATTGTACTTTGCAAAACTTGATAGTCTTTGTTCTCGTGACTCTTTCTGTGGTCTCAAGTATCTTGACAGGCTTTTCTTCATAGGTGAGATCACTTTCTAGTTGAACTTCTTCCAAAGATATGGTATCTTTCAAAGATGTTTCTTCCATTTCTGGTGACATTTCTTGGTGGCTCACATGAAAAACATTATGGACTGCTAGTAAAGATCTTTGGATTCGATTTCATATACTTCTCCTTGCGACTTAAAATATTGAATGGTCCACATATCTTGGTGCTAACTTTCCTTTGACTCCAAATCTTTTTACTCCACAGTAGTGATACTCTAAGATAAGCTCTATCCCCAACTTCGTAGTGACTTCTCTCGCTTAGCATCTGCGTAGCTTTTACTGTCTAGGTATGCTATCTTCAATCTGTCTCGACCAATTTGACCTTTTCTTGGCGTCTTTGATAAGGTCTGGTCCAAACAAACTTCTTTCTCCCACACCATTCCATAGCGGTGGGGTGGTACACTTTCTTCCATATAGAAACTCAAATGGTGCCATCCCAATACTAGATTGGTGGTGTTGTTGTAAGAGAACTTCTGCGTAAAGCGGACTTTCATCCCAACTTGCTCCATAGTCTAGGGCACATGCCCTCAACATGTCTTCAAGAATTTGATTAGTCCTTTCTGTTTGTCCATCGGTTTGAGGATGAAAGCAGTGCTGAATTCCAACCTCGTTCCTAGAGATTCATGAAATTTGTCTCCAAAAGTGAGAAGTGAACTGAGTTCCTCTATCGGACACAATACTCTTAGGTACACCGTGGAGGCATACAATTCTGCTCATGTAGATTTTGGCTAACTTTGCCTTTGGTATAAGTTGTCTTCTGGGTATAAAATGAGCCACTTTAGTTAGGCGATCTACTATTACACATATGGAATCATACCCTGACCTTGTCCTTGGTAATCCGGTAATGAAATCCATACCAATATTTTCCCACTTCCATTCAGGAATAGGCATTGGTTTAAGCAATCCTGCTGGTTTACGATGCTCCGCTTTCACTCTACTACATACATCACACACAGCAATGTGTTCGGCGATGTCCCTTTTGAGATTGTTCCACCAAAATCTTTCTTTCATATCCATGTACATTTTGGTGTTTCCCGGGTGAATAGAATATGGAGAGTTATGGGCTTCTTGCGTAATCAGTTTCCGCATTTCGGATCTTGTGGAACACAAATACGTTTCGTGCCATAAAGTACCTTGTTAGTCCATATGGAAACTTTTAGCTTTCCTTGGCTAATCCTTTCCTTAATCTCTTGATTTCTTTATCCATCTTTTGGGCTTCTTTAATCTTATCCAGCAGTGGGTTGAACATCCAAAGACATGAGATGTCCTTCCGGCACAATCTCAACTGAGTTCCTTGAATTGCTTACACAAATCATCGGGCAATTCACCTTTGGTAAGACCATTTACAAAGCGCCTTACGACTTAGAGCATCTGCTACTACATTTGCTTTCTTAGGGTGGTATTGCAAATTTAAGTCATAATCCTTGATAAGTTCTAGCCATCTTCTTTGTCTCATATTGATCTCCTACGGTGAAGATATATTTCAAACTCTTATGGTCGGTGAATACTTCACAACGTTTTCCCAAAAGGTAATGTCTCCATGTTTTGAGTGCATGGACAATGACTAACTCTAAATCATGAGTAGGATAATTTACTTCATGAGTTTTGAGTTGTCTCGAGGCATAAGCCACAACTTTTCCGCCTTGCATAAGTCTGGCTCCTAATCCTTGATGAGAAGCATCACAATACACTTGGAAATCCTTTTCCAAATCTGGTAGGCAGGCCTGGTGTGACACAAGTATCTTCTTTAATTCTTGAAAGCTGAGTTCACATCCTTGGACCAAGCAAATTTCTTATCTTTCTTTAACAATTCCGTCATTGGTTTAGCAACCTTAGAAAAATTTTCAATGAACCTTCTGAATAACCTGCTAAACCAAGGAAACTACGAACCTCTTTTACATTCTTAGGAGATTCCCATTACATCACAGGAAACTTTAGCAGGATCAATCTACACCATCCTTTGTCATAACATGACCAAGAAATCCAACTTCCTCTAACCAAAACTCACACTTGCTGAATTTGGCATAAAGTTTATGTTCCTTAGTTTCTCAAGTATCAAGCGTAGATGTCTTTCATGTTCTTCCTTGCTCTTGGAGTAGACTAAGATGTCATCGATAAACGACAACAAACTTGTCGAGAAATTCCATGAACACTTTGTTCGTCATATTCATGAAGTATCTTTGGAGCGTTGGTTAAACCAAAAGGCATCACGTGTACTCATACAATCCATACCTTGTGGTAAATGCTGTTTTAGGTATGTCTTGCTCTCTTATCTTGAGTTGAAAATAGCGACCGAAGGTCAATCTTTGAGAACACACAAGCTCCTTCTAGATGATCAAACAAGTCATTGATTCTTGGCAAAGGATATTTGTTCTTGATGGTTACCTCGTTGAGAGAACGGTAATCTATGCATAGTCTTTGAGTTCTATCTCTCTTTTCTCTGAACAAAGCTGGAGCTCCCAAGATGAAGAACTTGGCTGGATGAATCCTTTTGCAATTGTTCTCCAAGTTGTTTCTTGAGTTCCTTAAGTTCGTCAGGACATTTTATAAGGC
Organism: Avena insularis; assembly: GCA_023614405.1. Classification (NCBI taxonomy): domain Eukaryota; kingdom Viridiplantae; phylum Streptophyta; class Magnoliopsida; order Poales; family Poaceae; genus Avena; species Avena insularis. The sequence goes on along the minus strand of CM042690.1, from coordinate 159,950,729 downwards.
CTTTTGCCCTTGGTCGAACACAGTACCAATTCTATTATAAATTCCACATCTCTATCTGGTGGCATTCTGGTAATTCTTCCGGGAACACATCCGGATACTCACACACAATTGGCACCATGTCCATGCTAACCCCCTTAAGAGAATTTAGCTTACTCCCTTTTGATTTAAATTTGGACTTAAATGTTATCCTCTTACCTGCAGGGGTTGTGAGTGAAATTGTGCGATTTGCACAATCTAGTACTCCCTCATACTTAGCCATCCAATCCATTCCCAAAATTACATCCAATCCTTGGGAATTTAGGATTATTAGGTTTACTGGAAACTTATGTTTTCCGATCTCTATGACTAGATCCCGGCATCCAAGACTCACTATCATATCCCCTCCCGGAGAGCTAACTTTTATCGGACACCCAATGTTTTCAGATGCAAACCCATTTCTTTCGACAAATGCTTTAGATATGAATGAATGAGATGCACCAGTGTCAAAGAGTACAAATGCTGAGATGGAATTGAGTCTGAACTTACCAGCAACGGCATCAGGTTCTTCATAGACTTCCTCCACATTGATGTGGTTAACATCCTTTACGAAAAGGATTGGGTTTGTTAGGTCCTTCAACGTTCTTCTCGGGGCACTCATTAGCATAATGCCCAGCTTCTTGCATTTGAAGCATTCAACTTTGGTTGTTGTCCTTCTTAGGTTGACTTCCACTTCCACTTCCACTTCCACTATGGTGGCTCTTATATCCACTCTTGTGGTTCTTGTACTTATCATTGTCATGACTGCGATGATGCTTGTTGTCATGACGGTTGTGGTTGTGGTGCTTGTTAAACTTCCCATGCTTGTGGGATACTGGTGACACTATCATCATAGTGAGATCGTTTATGAATCTGATCCCGAGCTATGCTTGTCGGAGTGTTTCCTCTTTCTACTCTCAACTTGCTTCATTTTATTTTCCACAATAACAGCCTTGTCACACAGCGACTGATAAGTTGGAACATATGCCACAGACAGCTGCAGATTTAGCTCATCATTCAAGCCTTCTAGAAACTTTTCCTTCCTTTTGGCATCAGTGTCAACCTCATCCGGTGCATAGCGCGCCAGATTGTTGAACTCTTCGATGTATTCAGCCACGCTGTGGTGACGCTGTTTCAGGTTGTGAAATTCCTTCTTTTTCAGGCTCATCATACCTGGTGAGATATGAGTGGTACGAAATCCATCTTCAAAGATAGCCCAAGTTACCTCATCAATAGGCGTGGTAATCTGGAAGTTGTCCCACCATGCGGCGGCTGGTCCTTCCAACAGATGTGCTGCAAACCTGACCTTTTCAGCATCTGTGCATCCTACGGTCACCAAGTCTTTGTTCACAGAACGTAGCCAATCATTGGCCACCATGGGATCAGTCGTTCCCGAAAACTTAGCTGGCCTTAGACGCAGAAATCTGGTGAGCATATCAAAACCTGGAGGGTTGTTGTTGTTGTTGGGATTGGGGTTGTTGTTGTTGTTGTTCTGGTTCTGGATGAACGTCGTCATCATTTGCATAAGCTGTGTTTGCGCATTCATCATTTGTTGCATTTCCGGGGTAATGTTGGGGTTGGGGTTGGTGTTTGCGCGACGGGGAGGCATCTGTGGTTTATTCATATAGAGATAAGAATGAGATACCCTTACATGATTTATGCACAATACATTACACAAGCAAACACATAGCAAGCAACACTAGGATAAAAGCTAAACAACAAGATAACAAAAAGTCTCAAAGTGGCAAGCCATCCACATGTCGGATGGTCCAACAATAAGTTCATAAATAACAAGTGAGGTAAATAAAGATAACTGAGTAGTCAAATCTACTCGTCGGCATCAATCTCCTCCTCGACAAAGGTAAGACCTGCGTTCTCCATTGCGGTCTTGTTCTCCTCGATGGTAGTGGTCAAAGAGTCGATATTGGCCTTGAGAGTCCTCTTCTGGGAATGAAGCCTCTCAATCACTGTCTGCTGCTGCTCTAACTCGAAGTCCTTGGACTGCAGTTCCTCGGTCATATCACGAATCCTCTTGTTCCTATCCTGGACACGCTTCTCTTGACTCTTGAACTTACGGTCTTGGGTCTCGAACTTCGTCTCCATCTCCTTGACTATCTCGTCCTGCTGCACGAAGAGCTTGTCCTTCTCGCGAAGCTGCACCTGGAGCTCGTCATTACTAAGCATGACGTTGGTCCTATCGGTATCCACGTGCCTAATAAGAGTCTCTAAGTCCTGGAGGTACAGGCGTATCGGCTCTGCTGTGACCCTTGAGTCGTCCTCAAAGTCAATGGACTCTCCGTCATCATCTCGCCTTCCGAAGGCGTGGAAGTGAGTGCCTCTAACCTGTCGGGAGTGACGTCCTAACAGTCGTCTATCGGATCCTGCATGACAACCTCCATGCCTCTCTCCACATCGTGCATAAGCTTGAAGACGATGTCCTCCGTAGTAGGCTCTGCCTGGCGTCCTGGCTGGTTCACCTTGAAGCCCCATAGGTCCTTCCTCTCAAACTTGGTGAGTGGGTTCACCGTAATGATAGGAAGAGGGAGATCGAGTAAAGTAGTAAGATCTACGATCGAGGACCAAAAACGGTAACTGGAACTCCTCAACAGTGCTGATGGCAATAGGCATCTATTTATAAGATTGAGAAAGTTAGAACAACACAATTTAAGATAAACAAGACAAACATTCAAACACATTCTTGGAACACACAAGTCATGCATACATAAATCTATTACATCAACCAAGGTTCAAACTTATTTAAGGTCTTATTTTGGAAAATAAGGTGATAGGTGGTGGTCAACTAACGAAGTGCGCTTACAATCCTATCTCATTGGATCTGGTGGCTAACACAATGTTCCTAGTGGCAATCACCCTATCTTGTTCACATGCTTCTATCACTAAGTCTATAATATCTCCTCTTAAAGATTGGTTGGTGACTTCCAACTCTTGGGTATGTTCCTTCTCTTTCTCTAAGTCTTTTTGGAGGTTGAGCATCCTGCACTTGACTCTAGCACTTAGTTCTTTGATAGTCTTCAAGCTGCTTCTTTTGACTCAAAGAATGTGGTGTGCATAAAAGTGTTGGTGTACATGCAGAAGCCTTTTTCTTTGTGGTTGTCTTCCTTGTTCTTGTACAAGTGAAGTTGCACCCACCAATATTCCACTCCATCCTCCATTACTGGAAAGCCCTTGTACACAGCTTCACCATGTACTCCCATGGTTTCCATGAGGTCCTTGAGAATCTTGGGAAACTCAGTCTCACACTCCAAGGTCATGGTCATGAGTGGTCCTTTCTTCACGGCTTCGTTGACGGAGTTCATCTACAAATAGAGATGAGAAGGAGAAGATTAGAAAAGTTCTGAGAAGAATAGACAAGTGTAGAAGAAGTAAAATTTTCCTTAGTGGTTTCCAATCCTAGGGTCATAATCCTCAGGCAACACGAAGGTTCGATACCATCTGTAAGATCCCTCCTTATTAAAGGAAAAGATCCCTGTGATTGCAATGCTAGTCCCTGGATCATTGCTAGCATCCACAGTTTAAGATGAAGTACACAGATACAAAGGTCGTTTATTACAGTCATTCCAGAGATAAAACATAGTCTTTTACAACTCATGGCCAAAGGCCTAGTACAAGAGTTTATGGAATATGTAAATAAACATAAGTCTTCATCTTCATGTGCCACAGGCAAGCATGTTGAGTGTAGACTCATGACTCCTATTCATCATCAGAGTAACCTGCAACATCATAAGTTACTGACCCACGAGGGTCAATACTTTGGAATAGTATTGGCAAGTGATACCTTATATATTTAAGTGGACTATAATACTATATGCATTTGGCTGGTGGAGCTTAGGCTTGCATTGCTCAAAATAGATTTTTCCTTAACTTTTGAAAACACTAAGTTTTTGCTTGACAAAGTCCATCCCAAGGTATCTACCAATCAAAGACTGAAGATCCACTCAGGGCATCTACCAATCAAAGACTGAAGATCCTTTAACCCTTGTTTACCCACAAGTTTTATTTAGAAATTGGAGTGATGAGATTCTTGAAGTTTCCATGTCTTGATGCTCAAATTGTCCTTTACCAGGGACATGGCTAAGTACTTAGGTTTTACACTCTGCAGGTGGTGCACTTTCCCACAAGCCTTGGTTTCCCAAGACATGATCCTTGATAGCCTTTCCTTAGTCAAATGGGACGCTCCAACCTATCAACCCATCTACCACCTTGTCCAAGAGACTAAGTTCCAGCATCCTAAGATCATGGCGAGCCCATATTACCATGTGGTTGCACTTGAAGCTTCTCAACATTTGACAACTCAAATCTCTTTGTTCCTGGGTGGCCATCCACAAGTGAGATACACAAGGTTCACCAGTACCCCTGGCCTTGTGTAACCACTCAACATAACCCAATCTTTCCATTCCACCAGGTGATTCATTAACTTAGTTGTTTTGTTAAATAAAAACAAGTCCTTAGACTTAGAATATTTTTCCATAGTGTGAATATATAAACCACCCTTGTTTTCTAGTAGCTAGGCTAAGCATGGCATGGCAACTTGTCCTTAGGGAATTTCCTAGCAATTCTAGCATTCTATTCTAAATAGGATTTCCCTTCATTAGTTGACAAAAGTAGCATGCAAGTCCTAACAAAATATATCTAATGCAAGTATAAAATATAGGTAGGAATATTCATGAAGATATCACTTGCCTTGGTAGTGTGGAGTAGCACTTGTCACAATCACAATCACTAGCAAAATCTACACACAAAGTTGTAGCATACAATTACACACATATATATACAAACAAAAGTATTATGAATGCATGCATGCATGAATCTACCAAGTGATGATTTTTGAAAACTTCAACCAAACAAGTGCATGAATACAGAAACTAAACTAGTCACAAAGTAGCCAAGACAACTTAAATAACCCTAAAACAAAATACTAAACTAAATCTATACTTAAAATGGCCTCAAACATGTCTCTGCATTTTAAGCTAATCAAATGGTTACTATTTGCTAAACAAAAGGATAGGCAGAAAGGTCTTGTTTTCTGAATCCAACGGTATAAAGTTTGCAAAATTCCAACGTGGGGTTCAAAAGATATAGGCAATTGAATTCGGATCAAAATCTGTTTTAAATTCTATTTTCAGATCTTAAACTAGCCACGCGTCATGTTTTTATTCGTCTGCAGGTTCGCCCGGATCGAGCTCCACAGCCGTAGGATCTAAATGAAATCTGGCGGCTCGGATCGCGTCGCGCTTGGGGTTAAGTGATCTATCGTGGCGTTCGATCCGGATCTAACGGCTACTCTTCTTGCGCCACAGATGCGGCCAGATGGCTACCGGCGTGGCGGAACTGTCGATCGGCACGTTGCCGATGATGCGACGGCGAGGAGAAGGAGGAGTAGCTCACGGGCTCGGGAGGTCACGCGAAGCTTGTCGTACTCGCGGTTGGTCAAGGCGCCGCACGGCGTGATTGCTCACCGGAGTTCGTGGCGGCGTCGGGTGCGTCGTGGTCGTCGGGGACGTCGGTGAATCACCCCAAGGCAAGATAATGACACGGTTAGGTTCATAGCGTCAAGGCGGTCGTGTGCGTGAACTAGAAGCGCGAGGCGATGCATGCCTTACCACTAGAGTTCGCCGGAGTTCGTGCAGACGCCGGTGGCGACTAGTCGATGATGTTGCGGAGCTACGGTCCATGCGAGAGCAAACGGAATGTGTTAAAAAGCGCGAGGATTCACCGAATCAGTTTGCAAGAACGAGAGGCGGAGCTCGACTCTGGACTCACGGAATTCGGCCTTGATCGTCGGAGACAGGGGTTTCAGAGAGCAATACACGCACTGGTGGCGCTCTGGGTTCGGGTTTGAGGAGAAGAGAGAGGGGTTCTTATAGCCTGGTCACGGCGAGAATCACTCGCCAATAACGAATTGACACCGCGAATTTAAACACGAACGCTTCGCGTTGATTTGGGGATGAACGGGTCGTGTGGGTGGAGACGACAGGCGTGGAGAAGGCCCGCTGCGTGGGCTCAGCGTGAGAGAAGTAAAAGGAGATCCCGTGGGCTTGTTGGCTTCATCCTTGGGCAGTTCTGGCCATGGCCTTTCTTTTCTTTAAGCTTTTTCTTTTTCTAATTTTATTTTCTGGATAGAATTTGATATGAATTCAAATCCTTTTTGCAGGGTTCTGTGGGTTCAAAAATGAGTCAGATGACCATGTGGTTACTAGCAAGGCTTGGTCAAGCTTGGGTCTTTGAAATAAACAGAGACTTTGTCTCTTTGTCTCTAGTTGCAAATATTTGGAATAGGGTTTTAGAAAATATTTCTAAATTGAAGTCTTGGGTTTAAAAGCTACTCCTAATCTTTCCAACCATGGAGGCAAGCAAACAAGTACCTAAGCATTCAAATCTCAAAGGGTGATGGCCAATTGAGATAAAATGCCCACATGAAATCATAGCTCAAACTTCTGTCTCCAAATGATTTTTGAGAAAAACCCTATATGAATGAATGATGCAAGAATGATATGAATGAGTTTTGAAACATGATTTTTAGGGATGTTACACAATGACTCTAGTGGGTCCACATGTAGTTTGTGAAAAGAACACACATGCAATGACCACTGGTTGATCCATAAGTTGTTTGTGGAAAAGAACACACATGCAATGAGTCTAGTGGATCCATGTGTGGTTTGTGGAAAAGAACACACATGCAACGAGTCTAGTGCTAGTTTTAGTATAAGAACACACATGCAATGACTCTAGTGGATCCACATGTGCTTTGTGAAAAGAACACACATGCAATGACCACTGGTTGATCCATATGTGGTTTTTGGAAAAGAACACACATGCAATGACCACTGGTTGATCCATGTGTGGTTTGTGGAAAGAACACACAAGCAATGAATCTAGTGCTGGTTTTAGTATAAGCACACACAAGCAATGACTCTAGTGGGTCCATATGTTATTTGTGGAAAGAACACACATGTAATGACCCTGGTTTATCCATGTGTGGTTTGTGGCAAGAACACACATGCAATGACACAGCTTGATACATGTGTAGTTTGTGGAAAAGAACACACATGCAATGACCACTGGTTGATCCATGTCTGGTTGTTGGAAAGATACCACATGCAATGACTCTAGTGGTTGATCCATGTGTGGTTTGTGGAAATAACACACATGCAATGACTCTAGTGGTTGATCCATGTGTGGTTTGTGGAAATAACACTCATGCAATGACTCTAATCGATCCATAAGTGGTTTGTGGAAAAGAACACACATGCAATGACCACAGGTTGATCCATATGTGGTTTTTGGAAAGAACACACATGCAATGACACGGGTTGGTCCATGTGTGGTTTGGGAAAATAACACACATGCAATGCCACTGGTTGATGCATGTGTGGTTTGTGGATAGAACACACATGCAATGACTCTAGTGCTAGTTTTAGTATAAGAACACACATACAATGACTCTAGTGGGTCCACATGTAGTTTGTGAAAAGAACACACATGCAATGACCACTGGTTGATCCATAAGTTGTTTGTGGAAAAGAACACACATGCAATGAGTCTAGTGGATCCATGTGTGGTTTGTGGAAAAGAACACACATGCAACGAGTCTAGTGCTAGTTTTAGTATAAGAACACACATGCAATGACTCTAGTGGATCCACATGTGGTTTGTGAAAAGAACACACATGCAATGACCACTGATTGATCCATATGTGGTTTTTGGAAAAGAACACACATGCAAGGTTGATCCATGTGTGGTTTGTGGAAAGAACACACATGCAATGAATCTAGTGCTGGTTTTAGTATAAGCACACACAAGCAATGACTCTAGTGGGTCCATATGTGATTTGTGGAAAGAACACACATGTAATGACCCTGGTTGATCCATGTGTGGTTTGTGGCAAGAACACACATGCAATGACACAGCTTGATCCATGTGTAGTTTGTGGAAAAGAACACACATGCAATGACCACTGGTTGATCCATGTCTGGTTTTTGGAAAGATACCACATGCAATGACTCTAGGGGTTGATCCATGTGTGGTTTGTGGAAATAACACACATGCAATGACTCTAATGGATCCATAAGTGGTTTGTGGAAAAGAACACACATGCAATGACCACAGGTTGATCCATATGTGGTTTTTGGAAAGAACACACATGCAATGACACTGGTTGATCCATGTGTGGTTTGTGAAAATAACACACATGCAATGCCACTGGTTGATGCATGTGTGGTTTGTGGATAGAACACACATGCAATGACCACTGGTTGATCCATAAGTGGTTTGTGGAAAATAACACACATGCAATGACCACTGGTTGATCCATGTGTGGTTTGTGGAAAAGAACACACATGCAACAACCACTGGTTGATCCATGTGTGGTTTGTGGAAAGAACACAAATACAATGACTCTAGTGCTGGTTTTAGTATAAGAACACACATGCAATGACTCTAGTGGGTCCACATGTGGTTTGTGAAAAGAACACACATGCAATGACCACTGGTTGATCCATGTGTGGTTTGTGGAAAAGAACACACATGCAATGACCACCTGTTGATCCATGTGTGGTTTGTGGATAGAACACACATGCAATGACCACTGGTTGATCCATAACTGGTTTGTGGAAAAGAACACACATGCAATGACCACTGGTAGATCCATGTGTGGTTTGTGGAATAGAACAGACATGCAATGACCACTGGTTGATCCATGTGTGGTTTCTGGAAAGAACACACATGCAATGACTGTAGTGCTGGTTTTAGTATAACAACACACATGCAATGACTCTAGTGGGTCCACATGTGGTTTGTGAAAAGAACACACATGCAATGACCACTGGTTGATCCATGTGTGGTTTGTGGAAAAGAACACACATGCAATGACCACTTGTTGATCCTTGTGTGGTTTCTGGAAAGAACACACATGCAATGACAGTGGTGGATCCATGTGTGGTTTGTGAAAAGAACACACATGCAATGACCCTAGTGTTGGTTTTAGTATAAGAACACACATGCAATGACTCTAGTCGGTTCACATGTGGTTTGTGAAAAGAACACACATGCAATGACCACTGGTTGATCCATATGTGGTTTGTGGAAAGAACACACATGCAATGACACTACTTGATCCATGTGTGGTTTGTGGAAAAGAACACACATGCAATGACCACTGGTTGATCCATGTGTGGTTTGTGGAAAGAACACACATGCAATGACCACTGGTTGATCCATATGTGGTTTGTGGAGAAGAACACACATGCAATGAACACTAGTGGATCCATAAGTGGTTTGTGGAAAGAACACACATGCAATGACCACTAGTTGATCCATATATGCTTTTTGGAAAGAACACACATGCAGTGAACACTGGTGGATCCATATGTTGTTTGTGAAAAGAACACACATGCAATGACTCTACTGCTGGATTTAGTATAAGAACACACATGCAATGACTCTAGTAGGTCCACATGTAGTTTGTGAAAAGAACACACATGTAATGCCACTGGTTGATCTATAAGTGGTTTGTGGAAAGAACACACATGCAATGGCCACTGGTTGATCCATAAGTGGTTTGTGGAAAGAAAACACATGCAGTGACCACTGGTGGATCCATATGTTGCTTGTGAAAAGAACACACATGCAATGAACACTGGTGGATCCATAAGTGGCTTGTGGAAAGAACACACATGCAATGACTCTAGTGCTAGTTTTAGTATAAGAACAGACATGCAATGACTCTAATGGGTCGATATGTGGTTAGTGAAAAGAACACACATGCAATGACCACTTGTTGATCCATGTGTGGTTTGTGGAAAGAACACACATGCAATGACAGTGGTGGATCCTTGTGTGGTTTGTGAAAAGAACACACATGAATGACTCTAGTGTTGGTTTTAGTATAAGAACACACATGCAATGACTCTAGTGGGTTCACATGTGGTTTGTGAAAAGAACACACATGCAATTACCACTGGTTGATCCATATGTGGTTTGTGGAAAGAACACATGCAATGACACTGCTTGATCCATGTGTGGTTTGTGGAAAAGAACACACATGCAATGACCACTGGTTGATCCATGTGTGGTTTGTGGAAAGAACACACATGCAATGACCACTGGTTGATCCATACGTGGTTTGTGGAAAATAACACACATGCAATGACCACTGGTTGATCCATATGTGGTTTGTGGAGAGAACACACATGCAATGACCACTAATTGATCCATGTGTGGTTTGTGAAAAGAACACACATGCAATGCCACAGGTTGATCGATAAGTGGTTTGTGGAAAAGAACACACATGCAATGACCACTAGTTGATCCATAAGTGGTTTGTGGAAAGAACACACATGCAATGAACATTGGTGGATCCATAAGTGGTTTGTGGAAAGAGCACACAAGCAATGACTCTAGTGGGTCCATATGTGATTTGTGGAAATAACACACATGCAATGACACTGGTTGATCCATGTGTGGTTTGTGTAAAGAACACACATGCAATGACTCTAGTGGTTGATCCATGTGTGGTTTGTGGAAATAACACACATGCAATGCCTCTAGTGGCTGATCCATGTGTGGTTTGTGGAAATAACACACATGCTTTGACTCTAATGGATCCATAAGTGGTTTGTGGAAAAGAACACACATGCAATGACCACTGGTTGATCCATATGTGGTTTGTGGAAAGAACACACATGCAATGACACAGGTTGATCCATGTGTGGTTTGTGAAAAGAACACACATGCAATGCCACTGGTTGATCCATGTGTGGTTTATGGATAGAACACACATGCAATGACTCTAGTGCTAGTTTTATTATAAGAACACACATACAATGACTCTAGTGCTAGTTTTAACCAAGGGTGTTGTTGAGTTGGGGATGTCATTAGAATCGATTCCCCGCAGATTTGAAGTATTTTGGGTTAAACCCTAATTATCCAAGCTTAAAACTAGATCTACAACTCCAATCTATCTCGAGACCGATCTTAACACCCTAAGCATGAATAGACAATTTTCTACAGAAGGTCTCGCTGATACAAAGCCAACGCAACAAGAATCAACTAAAACGGAGCTACGGATAATTTTCTAGAATTTAAATACTCTAATCTAAACTTTAAATCCTACTGAAAGATTGCTGTGGCAAAACAGTAATATTATTGTAGCTCTGTGTGCTACTCGAAAATACGAATCCAACGGTATATTATACGCAATTTTTGGACTAATATTCGAATTACTATGGATTTTACAAGATTGAAGCTATTTCTGCCTATTTAAAAGAAAAAAGGAAAAAGGGTCAGAGACGCGCGACACGTGGCGGTTCGCGATTGGTCCGCGGGGGCACGCGTGATGCGACACGGTGGCGACGCAGTATCGACGTGGCGCCGCCACGTGGCGTGACGCGGTTGGCCCGCGGCCGTTGACCGATCTGGGGCCGTCGGATCTAGATCCGACGGTTGGAGAGGGGGAAGGCGGCGGCTGCTTAACGCGGGCGACGACTGGTGGTGGCGGTGGACGGCGGCGCTCCTCCGGCGATGGTCGGCGGCGGCGGTGGTGTTCCTCTGGCCCGGCGAGGTAGACGACGGGGACCGGATCCTCGTCACGGTCGCGTTCCCGGGGACGGCGGTAGCCCTCCCTTCCCGAGACGACGGCGGGCGGCGGCTGCTAGCGGCGGAGGCGGCGGCGCTCCGACGAGCAATCCGGCGGTGCTCCGACGAGCAATCCGGCGGCGCTCGGTGGTTGTGGCGGCGGAAAAAGTTAGGGTTCTAGGAGAGCGTGCCGAGGGCTATTTAAAGGCGGAAGACTTGGCGCGGAATTCGCGGAGTTTGCTATGGATTCGCCGGAGACGGTTGTCTCCGAGGCGCGGCAATGCCGAGCGGACTTAGCGAGGCAGCCGATAGGCGGCCCGCCTTTGTCGATGGCTGCGAGGCGAAGCCGCTAAGCCAAGCTGGTTGGGCGGCTTGGCGACTGCCGCTGCTGCTTTTCATTTCGCTTCCTGCGTGGTAGATAGGTTCCCGGGCTGGCTCGGCCGGCCCGGTTATGTTAGGTTAGATTTTTTTTATACTTTTAATAATTTCTGAATTGCTATTTGTTTGATAACTTTTGCAAACAGACTCCAAATTAAGCGAAACTTGTTTCTAAAATTTTGTAAAAAGAAGAGGGTTAGGATAGGATTATAAAATAACTCATTTGCAAAGGTTTTGGTGGTTCAAAAGGTTTTACCCCCTTTTCTCTATAATTAGACTATGGGGTTTAAGAAAATACCTGTTGCAGTTTTTGATATGCGATGACATGATGCAATGATATGAAGCATGCTTACTAGTAACATCTGAAATTACAAAATTTGGGATGTTACAAACCTACCCCCTTAAGAAGAATCTCGTCCCCGAGATTCAGGTTGGTTAGCAAATAGGTGTGGGTGTTCTTTCTTCAAATCTTCTTCACGTTCCCACGTGGCTTCTTCCTCGGAATGGTGATTCCATTGAACTTTGCAGAATCTGATAGTCTTGGTACGAGTGATTCTCTCGGCTGTTTCTAAAATCCTGGTGGGTTTTTCCTCATAGGTGAGATTGTTTTCCAATTGAACTTCTTCCAATGGAACTGTATCCTTTAGTGGTGTTTCAGCCATTTCTGGGTGACACTTCTTCAGTTGCGACACATGGAAAGCATCGTGAACCGTTAACATTTCGGGTAATTCCAACTGATAGGCAACTTCCCCTCTGCGACCCAAGATTTTGTAGGGCCCTATGAATCAGGGTGCCAACTTACCCTTGATCCCAAATCTCTTAACTCCTCGTAATGGTGAAACTCGGAGATACGCACGGTCTCCCACTTCATAAGTCACATCCCTGCGCTTGGAATCAGCATAACTCTTTTGTCTGGATTGGGCTATTTTTAACCTATCTTGAATCTGTCTCACCTTCTCTTCGGCATCCTTGATCAGTTCAGGTCCAAACAAACTACGTTCTCCCACTCCATTCCATAACAGCGGAGTCCTACACTTTCTGCCATATAGAACTTCAAATGGGGCCATCTTGATGCTAGTTTGGTAGCTGTTATTGTCTGAGAATTCCGCATATGGCAAATTTTCATCCCAAATAGACCCATAGTCCAGCGCACAGGCTCTTAACATGTCCTCCAAGATCTGATTAACTCTTTCCGTTTGTCCATCGGTTTGCGGGTGGAAGGCAGTACTAAACTCCAGTCGTGTCCCTAGAGATTCGTGTAGCTGTCGCCAAAACTTAGAGGTGAATTGGGTACCTCTATCAGAGACAATCCCCTTGGGTACACCATGAAGGCTTATGATCCTTGACATGTAAATCTTGGCAAGTTTAGCACTTGTATAGGTGGTCTTTATGGGAATAAAGTGGGCCACCTTTGTGAAGTGGTAGTCCTATGATAAAATCCCGTGAATTGATACCCAGAACGAGTCCGCGGTAGTCCTGTGATAAAATCCATGCCTAGCTTGTCCCACTTCCAATCGGGCACAGGTAATGGCTGCAACAGTCCTGCTGGTTTTTGGTGTTCGGCCTTGACTCTGTTGCACACGTCACACAAGGAGATGTATTCTGCAATTTCTCTTTTCATGTTGTTCCACCAGAATCTATATTCCACATCCATGTACATCTTTGTATTACCAAGATGAATTGAGTAAGGCGAATCGTGAGCTTCCTGAAGGATTAACTTCCTGATATCAGGGTCATCGGGAACGCACAGACGTTTCTCATACCAAAGTGTTCCTTGTTCATCCGTGTGAAACCCTTTTGCTTTACCCTTGCTTATATTAACTCTTATTTCTTCCAACTCTTTGTCCCCCTTCTGGGCCTCTTTGATTTGGTCCAGAAGCATTGGCACTATCTCCATAGTTGCTAAGTATCCCTTCGGAACTATTTCCAACCTAAGGTCCTTGAATTGTTCACATAAATCATTTGGAAGTTCTCCCACGGTAAGTCCATTTACATAGACCTTCCGGCTTAAGGCATCAGCCACAACGTTGGCCTTTCCAGGGTGGTACTGCAGGTCCAAGTCGTAGTCCTTGATGAGTTCAAGCCATCTCCTTTGCCTCATATTTAACTCCTTTTGTGTGAAGATGTATTTAAGGCTTTTGTGATCCGTGTATACATCACAATGTTTGCCCATTAGGTAATGTCTCCATACCTTGAGTGCATGCACAACTGATGCTAGTTCCAAATCGTGCGTGGGATAGTTATTCTCATGGTTCTTAAGTTGCCGAGAGGCGTAAGACACTACTTTTCCATCTTGCATTAGTACACTACCAAGTCCTTGCCGGGAAGCGTCGCAATAAACTTGGAAATCCTTTTGGATGTCAGGGAGACACAAAACTAGTGTTGTTACTAGGCGCTTCTTTAACTCCTGAAAACTTGCTTCACATGCCTCGGTCCATTGGAACTTCTTCTCTTTCTTCAGCAACTCTGTCATAGGCTTCGCTATCTTGGAAAAGTTTTCAATGAATCTTCGGTAATATCCTGCAAGGCCCAGGAAACTCCTAATATCACCCACATTCTTAGGGGACTCCCATTCTGTTACGGAAGCTACCTTACTTGGGTCCACGGCAACACCTTTAGCTGATACAATATGGCCAAGGAATCCCACTTATTTCAACCAGAACTCACATTTGCTAAATTTGGCATACAACTTGTGTTCCCTTAACTTTTCCATAATCGGTATGAGATCGCTCATGTTCCTTATCGTCCTTGGAGTATATGAGTATGTCATCAATGAATACTACGATAAACTTATCCAAGTACTCCATGAATACCTTGTTCATCATAGTCATGAAGTAGGCCGGGGCATTGGTTAAGCCAAATGACATCACGGAGTACTCATACAATTCGTATCTTGTGGTGAAAGCTGTCTTAGGTACATCCTGTTCTCGGATCTTCAGCTGGAAATATCCTGATCGGAGATCAATCTTAGAGAATACACTAGCTCCCTTTAATTGATCGAACAGGTCGTTAATATTGGGTAGAGGGTACTTGTTCTTGATTGTCACTTCATTTAACGACCGATAGTCCACGACTAGTGTTTTGGTTTTATCCTTCTTCTCCACGAATAGAATAGGTGCTCCCCAAGATGATGCACTTGGTTGAATGAAGCCTTTGTCCAATTGCTCTCTAAGCTGTTTCTTAAGTTCCTTCAACTCATCCACATCCATCTTGTACGGTCTCTTTGCTATTGGTCCAGTACCGGGCATCAAGTCAATGAGAAACTCGATGTCCCGGTCGGGAGGCATCCCTGGTAATTCTTCCGGAAACACATCTGGGTACTCCTTCACAATTGGCACATCCTCCAAGCTAACCCCCTTAAGAGAATTCACCATACTTCCTTTGAGTGCGAAAGCTGACTTAAAGTGGATCCTTTTCTTATCCGGAGTCGTGAGTGCGATAGTCCTTTTGGCGCAATCTATGACTCCCTCATATTCGGTCATCCAGTTCATGCCCAAAATTATGTCTAAGCCTTGTGATTCCAGAACGACTAGGCTGGTGGGAAAGGTGTGTGCCCCAATCCTTAATTCTAACCCACGGCATCCAGAGTTTGCCACTATTTCTCCTCCAGGAGAACTTACCCTTAGGGGAGTACTAATAGTCTCCGTAGGTATCTTGCCTCTATCCACAAATACCCTTGATATGAATGAATGTGATGCACCGGTATCAAAAAGAACAACTGCAGGGATGGAGTTAAGCTTGAACTTACCAATCATGGAGTCGGGTGCCTCACGAGCATCCTCCACGGAGACATGATTAACTGTGGCTTTGACGAACGGATTCAGTTTCTTCCCATTTCCATTACCATTGCCATGGCTGTGTCCGTTGCCGTTTCCATTACAATTCCCGTTCTTCATCTTTTTGGGGCAGGTAGTTGCATAATGTCCTGTCTTGTTACACTTGAAGCATGTCACTTCACTCAGATCCTTCCCATTGCCATTTCCATTGCGGTGTTTATGGCCATTGTGGTTATGTCCTCCATGACGATGACCATTGTGGTTGTGGCCATTGTGATTGTGGGGTGGTGGTGACGAAGTGCATTGCTTCTGATATGGGGCAGAGTTGTGCTTGTGTGAGGTGGACTTTCTCTTTCGGTTCTCTATACTCCTTTGCTTTGCTTCAACTACCACTGCCCTGTCCAGGAGTTCCTGGTAGTTATCAAACTTCAGACCCACAAGCTAAATAGATATTTCATCATTAAGTCCCCTCAAGAATTCCTCCTGTCTCTTGGCATCAGTGGATACATCATCAGGTGCATAACGTGCCAGCTTGTTGAAAAGGTCCCCATACTCAGAGACAGAGCGGTGCAGCTGTCACATCCCAAGATTTTCCAAATCTTGTAATGTGAAAAATAAAATAAACAAAATAAATTTTTGTTGAAAATCAGGGTGAAAAGAAACTTTTGTTTCTAAAAGGAAACTTAAAATCCCATCCTGAACAAACTTTGGTTAAAGTTTGAATTCAACAAATCCAGATCAAGTAAAATGCATTCCTCAATGATTGTATTTGGAAATTTGAACACTTGGAAAATAAATCCAAAACCCTAAACCCTAATGGAATAAAACCATTTCCAAGTTATCCCCAAGCCTATGGATTTGATCCATATGAAAAATTGATCAACAAACATTCACAAATGATCAAGAAAGACAAATAGAAATAATATAAGACCATAGAAACTGGTTTCACTTAATTTGGAACCATAAATAAAATCTTATGAATATAATAAGATAAGGAAATTGAATTTCCAAAGCCATTAAAGCCCTTACCAAAAACCCATACCAATTGGTGAACAAATAATCCTAAAGGGATTAAAAAGATAAACATTTAATAAAGGAAAATAAAATATTTTGTTTTGATAAAATGAGTAAAGGATTTATTTAAATAAAATAATAAGGATTTAAATATCCAATTTTATTTAAGTAAAGGCTTTTCCCATTTTAAATAATAAACACTAAAACTTATTTTAAATAAGTTTTCCAAGTATTTTGATTTCTCAAAATAAAACCTACTAAAGTGTTTTGGTTTTATTTTGGATTTCAAAATAAAGTTTTTAAATAAACAAATCCTATATGGATTATTAACTAAGGTCCATTTATTTAATTATTAATGGAACCTAAAATAAAAGGTTATTTTGTTAATACAAGATTTCCAAATATCCTTATTTTCAAATAAAACCTACTGGTTTGGTTTTGAAAGTATTTGGATTTCAAATGGAAATTTTGTTAAATAAATCAAACCCTATTTTATTAAATAACTAAAGATCCATTTTATTTAATTATTGAATGGATCCTAAAATGAATAAAAATATTATTTTATTTTGAGATTTGGATTATGTTGATAAACAGAACCAAATTCAAAATACAAAGTTGATTGTTTGTTTGAATTGTTTGAATGGTTTCAGTGTTTGAATAATTGATTGAAATTCAAAACAGAAAAAGAATTAGAAAAAGAAAAACGTTTTAGACAGAAAAAAATAGAACAGCCCACCTCTGGCCCAACTAGCCCAACAGCAGCCCACCTAGCCCACCTGCTCTATTCCCCGAAGAAATCTTTTCTCACCCAGATTCTGACCCGCAAAGACAATGACCGGTGGACCCTCTTTCCCTCCCTCACTCCACTGACCAACCGACCCCACGTAGCCCTGCTCCCCTCCCCCCGAACCGTTTTTCCTTACTGCAAAACAGACCCGCGCAGTGAATGACAACTGGAGCCCACCTGAAACTTTCCTCTCTCACTGACAAGCATGCCCCACTCCTCCTGTTCGTCATCCCTAACCTCGCGACCGTTTCCTCCCCTTCTCTCGTCTCGCCGTTTCTAGCCAAATGAATTCGGTTGAATTTGATTAAATGCGCGATTAATTCTCCCCCTGGACCCTGCTGTCTTAACCACCCTGGTCTCCTCTTCCTTCTCCCGCAAACCACACTCCACCGGAGCCCCCAAGCCGCTCCAATTTCTCCCCGAGCCGCCGCTGCTCCGACGAGCTCCCATCTCCGATTCCGGCCAAGCCTGACCACCCCGTGCCTCCTCGACCTAACTCACACCCTCCCCACCTCCTGGCGCATCTGTTCATACCCCTCGTTCGACTGTGGGCGCCCCTAAGCGTCGACTACGACAAACTCCCGATGCCGCCGCGTTTGCCTTCTTCTCCGGCAAAGCCTACTGGTAATAACAGACCGCCTCTTCCCCTCTCGTTCATGCACACACCTTCGTCGTGTCTTGGCGCATCTGACCGTGCTTTTCGTTTGCCTCTGAGTGATCCCTAGCGCCATCCTCGACGACGGTGAGCAGGCGAGGTGCGCTCCACTCACGAGCAATCGCATCGTGCAGGCGCCCTCGCCAACACCTCCCCGAGCATCGCCGTGACCCCCTGAGCCCGGTGAGCAACTCCTCTTTCTCCCTTACCTCCTGTAGCGTCGCCTCCGTCGTCGACCGACATCTCCGCCGCCGCTAGCCACCGTCGGTATGCACTTTTGTGACGATTCTGACCATTCGATTTAGATCGAACGAATAGGATAGATCCACTTAGTCGCGAAGAGGTATGCCTTCTGGACCGTGCGATCGATCTGATCCAACGCTCCACAGCCACGATCCGGCCGAACCGGTATCGACCAATGAAACAGCACCGCGTGTCACCTTTTTGGTTTGAAAACAGATTTGTTTGCCATTTTGAAAACCCTATAACTCTGGATCCACACGTCCAAAAATTACAAATTTTATGTCGTTGGATTCAGGAGAGCAAGCCCTAGCCAACCCTGGCCTTAGTTTAGCAAATAGTAACTGTTAGCTTGCTTGTTTTTGTAGATTCATTTGTGTGCTTGCTAAGACTAGAAAAAATGTTTAAAAATGTTTTTTGAGTTAAAACCTTTACAAAATGGTTTGTTGTGACCTTACTGACCCTAGGAACCAACCCATGTTTTTGAAAATGAATTTGGAAAAGTTTAGAATGGATTAATTGGTTTAGTCCATTTCTAGCTAATTAAAACTATTGTTTTGTTTATGAAAAATGGTTTTGAGTAAAAACTTTGGAGGAAATGGTTTAGACCAAACCTACTGACCCAAAACACCAAGTTTTGTAATAGCAACTCATTTGGTGAAACAAAATAATGATTCTTTGATTCAAAACCATTTCTAGTCAAATAGAAATGTGGTTTTTATTAAAAATGATTTTGGAAGAAAACCTTTGGAAAATGTTTTGTTTTAAACTCACTAACCCCAAACCCCAAGTTTTGTGATTTGAAAACATATTTAGTGAACCCTATAGGCTAATGCCTTAGTAAAAATATTTCTTCACCCCATAAAATAACACTTTGTTTTGAAAATAGATTTGTAGTGAAACCTTTAGCAAATGACTTTGCCACTTGACCAAAATGACCATTAGGTGTACTCCAATGTCTATGACCCACTAGGAACCACTTTTTCAAACAAAACAAAGCTTGGCATGCTTGCATGCATTACATTGACTTTGTTATTTTTGTGTGTTGTTTTGCTTGATTGGTAGATTGAGTTTGTGCCTTGCTTGATTAATTGTAGTGACTTGAAGAGTGTGATTGTTGCAAGGACAAGGAGTGAACCTATACCCTCTACCAAAAAGGCAAGTGATGCTTCATACTTTTGTCCCATTATTTTCACTATGCATTAGTGATATTTTTCTAAGTAGGACTTGCATGGATTTTTGCTAAGTATAGACCTTGCTATGGGAAAACCTAGTAGATGAAACCTTAGTAAGATTTTCCTAAGTTAAGATTCCTACTACCTTCATGCTTAGCTTAGCTAATAGAAAACAAGGGTGGAATATATATTCATGCTATGAAAAATTACTAAGTCTGTGGACTTATGTTTTGTTTAATAAAACAACTAAGTGAATGAATCACCTGGGTGGAATGGAAGGAATGGTTTGTGTTGAGTGGTTCACAAGGCCATGACCTGGCTTGTGTATCTCACTTGTGGATGGCCACCCAGGAACAAAGATATTTGAGATGTCAAATGTTGAGAAGCTTCAAGTCGACCACTTGGCAATATGGGCTCTGCTGGATCATAGGTTGCAATAACTTAGCCAAATGGACAGTTGGTAGGGGAATGATAGGTTGGAGCAACGTCCATGTTGGTCTAAGGGAAGGCTTCTGAAAGATCTTGTCTTGGGAAACCAAGTCTTGTGGGGAAAGTGCACCACCTCTGCAGAGTGTAAAATCTAAGTACTTAGCCATGTCCCTGGTAAAGGACAATTTGAGCATCAAGACATGGAAGCTTCAAGAATCTCATCACTCCAATTTCTAAATAAAACTTGTGGGTGAACAAGGGTTAAAGGATCTTTAGTCTTTGATTGGTAGATGCCTCGAGAAGGATCTTCAGTCTTTGATTGGTAGATGCCTTGGGAAAGTTTTTGCCAAACAAAAACTTAGTGTTTTCAAAATGTTAGGGAAAAATCTATTTTGAGCAATGCAAGCCTCAACTCCACTTAACCAAATGCATATAGATGATAGACTCCACTATACTACCAAAGTATCACTTGCCAATACAATTCAAATGTATTGACCCTTGTGGCTGTAACTTGTAATGTTGCAGGTTTGATTGATTTTAGTGAAGATTGATTGATTAGGATTACAAAGTCTACAACCAACATCTGCCTGTGGCACTTTGAAGATGAAGGACCCCATGCTTATAGTTATTCCGCTGCAATGTAATGTAATGGCCAAATGAGCTATGTTTGATGTAATAAAATTATGTTATTCCTGGTTATAAAGTTATATTATGACCTTTGTCTCTTGATATTACATCTAAATTGTGGATGCTAGCTATTGATCCAGGGACTAGCATTGTAAACAAAGGGGGCTCAATCTTATATTAAAGGTTGGGGACCTTACAGCAGCTGTTTCAAGTCGTGGAACTCATGTCTCTTAAGGGACATGACTCCCGTGGCTACGTGATGAGTACGAAAGGCTGCCTCAAACTGGTTCCAGGTGATATCTTCAATATCAGGGTGGGTGACCTGGTAATTATCCCACCATTCTGCGGCTAGTCCCTCAAGTTGGTGCGCGGCGAAACGCACCCTATCAGCTCCAACAACTTGGACGGTGTCTAACTTCTTGTTGGTGGTGCGAGCTACCATCTGCCACAATTGGCTCAGGACTACTTGAAAAAGTTGGAGGGTTCAACCTCAAGAACCGAGTCAAGCGATCCTGTTGGGGTGGTGGAGGTGGCGGAGGCGGCGGATTGTTGTTGTTGTTGTTGTTGTTGTTGTTTTGCATGTTTTGAGTGAGGAGTTGGATCAGCTGATTCTAGGAGTTCAGAAGTTGTGCTATCTCTAGGGGCATGTTGTTATTGTTGTTTCCACGTCTCGCCATCTGGAGGGTTTGAGAGGCAAGTTAAGAAAGGATAGAAAGCCTAAGGAATAAACTCCTACCCTTATGTAAACAAGAAGAAAACACACGATAAAAACAAGGCACACATAGCACAAAAAACCACACACTCAACCAGGTTTAACTAACCAATATAAGGTTTCTGGTACTCATTACAATTGCGAATAACGTTCGACTATAGAACTAAAGGTGGTCCAACTACTCTACTCATCATCCACTTCCTCATCCTCAATGATGAAGCCTTCCTTTTCCAGCAGTGACTTGTATAGCTCCATGTCCCTCGTCGTGGCTTCAAGCTTCTCTTGAAGTTCCTTCATCTCCTGTGGTTCCGGTGTTGCAGCTTCGAGACTTCCTTGAAGTTCCTTCACCTCTTGCAGCTCTGGTAGCGACTTCGGCTTCTCTCGGAGTTCCTTCTTCTCCTTGTGTAGCTTCTTGATCAAACTTGACCCCATAGTCACGGGCGTGATCTTCTCCTCCAAGCTCCTCTTGGCTGCTCGTAGGTCCTTCAACATGGTGGCAAGGTTCTTGAACTCCATCTCGTTCTTTGCGAGCACTAGACTTTGCTCCCTAATCCTCTTATTCTTATCTTGCACCCTCTTCTCTTGATTAGCGAACCTCTTGTCTTGGGCAGTGAGTTCTCCTCCTAGGGACTTGATCTTCTCTTCCAGCTCCTCGATCTTCTCGTCCTTCTCCTTGACTAGGGCACAAAGCTCGTCATTCCTCACGATCTCAAGGCAGCTCCCCTTCTGAAGGTCATTGATATGGAACTCCAAGTCTTGATATTGGATCCTTCGACGCTTGCATGTCTTCCTTTCCTCTAGGGTTAACTCGATTGGAACTCCCTTCTCATCACGTCTTCCAAAGAGTTTGATGTAGTGGCCTTCAACCTCTTCATGGTGGCGTCCGCAAAGGCATCCAATGAGTTCTTGCAAGCTGATGCTAAGTCCTTTCTCCTTGGAGTCGCTGGTGACGTTGAGTACAATGGCCTCTGTCTTGGGTTCTATCTGACCGCGCCCTGGTTGGATGGCTTCAATTGCCCAGCATCCTTCCTTGTGCATCTTCCTCAACTCGCTTCCCTTGATTAATGGCATGGGTAACTGTAGTGTCTTGATGATGTCTAGAAGGCATTCCCTGAACCGCAGGCACTTGATGTCTTCGGCGGTGTCGTAGTAGAAGGCCGTCATCTTTAGGTTAGGAGAAAGAAAATTAGGCACAAGGTGATAAGGAAGAGAAATACTAGAAGAGAACAAATAACTTGAAGAATATACAAAGCAAAAACACACATGGTAAAGGTGGTTTCCAATCCTAGGGATCACGTCCTACAGGCAACTTTGTGCTCTGATACCATCTGTGATGACCTCGGATCAATAAGGATCCTAAGTCCCTGTGATTAACATGCTAGTCCCTGGATCAATAGCTAGCACTTCACAGTCGACGAATATCATGTAAAACACAAGTCATTATTACACGAATAATCCAGAGTATATTTATTACAACTTGCATAGCTTATAGCTAGCTCGAAATAAAACAGCGGAAACTAAGTAAAACTTGAGTCCATCAACGCCTCAGGCTAGCTGCGTGAAGACCCGCGATCCCTACGCACCTTTCAATCTTCGGATTCTGCACATAAGACGTGCAACCAACAAGTTGGGTCAATACTTTGAATGTATTGGCAAATTACACCAAGGAAAGAGTAAGACTATCTCTACATGCAAGGCTAAGAGTAGGCTCTGGGGTTCATTTGCGTAAAGCCAATTTTATCAATGTAATAAGAAAAGAGGTAGAAAGTTTTCCCTACTTTGCAAACTTTGATATATAGTATAGGGTCGAATGGAACACGTGGATATTACTCACCACGTGCCCAAATCAACCTAGCACTTGGATATTACGCACCAAGTTCCCAAAATCCCACCCAATGGCGATATTACTCACGCCTTGGGGTTTGTAAAACGTTAAGTTTGGAAAAGAGAGAGGAAGATCTTTCAGAGGCTCCATCCTTCAGATGCTCAAAGTTGTTCTGTTTCCGTGAACACGGCTGATCGATTAGATTGCAATACTCTGGAGAGGTTGTACACTTTCCCCACAATCCACGATCAAGTCTTTTTACAGACAAGACCATGGCGAAGCCTTCCCTTAGTAGCCCCTCTACCAGCTGGATCCAACCGTGCCAAGAACCTCCAAATGTTGGTACCCCGGTGAGGTTTCCCACTAAGTACTAAGCCAAGACAGAGCCCATATGTATTGTGGTTGCACTGGAAGCTTCTGAATTCTGAAACGTGGCAGACTTCTTTGATTCCTGGGTGGCCGTCCTCCACGAAATATCCACTCGTTGTCCGTCGACCATTCCATGGAAGAAAACTTAGTTTTATTTTGAAGGGGGTTTTGAGAAGAAAAGTTCGCTCGAGAGAGCTCTCATACTTAGAAAATTTTGAGTCTTTAGAACCCCCCAACGGTACTTAGCATATATATAGCATAGCAAGCAATACTTAGCAAGACAAGGGAACCTAATAGGATGGAAAATCCTAAGCATAGAATTACTCATGGCAAACTACAAAACCGCACTTGCAAAAATAGTACTAAGAAAAACTACTAAAAACCTACACATGCATACTACAAGATTTGAAGAGCAAAACATGCATACTCAAAAACTGGGACATAAACATGAACAAGTGGTGTAACTTGCCTTGATCCGAGCAGCAATCTACACAACAATACTCCTCAGCGCACTCCGAGCAATCTAACGAAACAAACATGGATCCAATCACAATTGCACAAAACAAAGTCACGAAGACGAATATGCATGCATGCAACATGGTAATATGCAAGGATGGTTTTGATTTTGACCAAGGGTTTTAACCAGGGGTGTTGTTGAGTTGGGGATGTCATTAGAATCGATTCCCCGGAGATTTGAAGTATTTTGGGTTAAACCCTAATTATCCAAGCTTAAAACTAGATCTACAACTCCAATCTATCTCGAGACATATCTAAACACCCTAAGCATGAATAGACAATTTTCTACATAAGGTTTCGCCGATACAAAGCCAACGCAACAAGAATCAACTAAAACGGAGCTACGGATAATTTTCTAGAATTTAAATACTCTAATCTAAACTTTAAATCCTACTGCAAGATTGCTGTGGCAAAACAGTAATATTATTGTAGATCTGTGTTCTACTGGAAAATACGAATCCAACGGTATATTATAGGCAATTTTTGGACTAATATTCGAATTACTATGGATTTTACAAGATTGAAGCTATTTCTGCCTATTTAAAAGAAAAAAGGAAAAAGGGTCAGAGACGCGCGACACATGGCGGTTCGCGATTGGTCCGCGGGGGCACGCGTGACGCGACGCGGTGGTGACGCGGCATCGACGTGGCGCTGCCACGTGGCGCGACACGGTTGGCCCGCGGCCGTTGACCGATCTGGGGCCGTCGGATCTAGATCTGACGGTTGGAGAGGGGGAAGGTGGCGGCTGCTTACCGCGGGCGGCGACTGGCGGTGGCGGCGCTCCTCCGGCGATGGTCGGCAGCGGCGGTGGTGTTCCTCCGGCCCGACGAGGTAGACGACGGGGACCGGCTCCTCGTCGCGGTCGCGTTACCGGGGACAGCGGCGGCCCTCCCTTCCCGAGACGACGGCGGGCGGCGGCTGCTGGTGGCGGAGGCGGCGGCGCTCCGGCGAGCAATCCAGCGGCGCTCGGTGGTGGTGGCGGCGGAAAAAGTTAGGGTTCTAGGAGAGCGTGCCGAGGGCTATTTAAAGGCGGAATACTTGGCGCGAAATTCGCGGAGTTCGCTCCGGATTCGCCGGAGACGGTTGTCTGCGAGGCGGCGGCGGACGGGGCCGAGCCGGACTCGGCGAGGAGACGGCCGACAGGCGGGCCCCGCCTGTCAGCGGCTGCGGGCGCGGGGCGGGCCGCTGGCGGGCTGGCGGGTTGGGCCGGCCTGGGCGGCGGCTGCGCTGCGCGCCGCTTCCTTCCATGCTTGTGATAGATAGGTTCAGGGGCTGCTGGCAAGTTAGGTTAGGTTTGTTTTTTATACTTTTAATAATTTCTGAATTGCTATTTGTTTGATAACTTTTGCAAACGGACTCCGAATTAAGCGAAACTTGTTTCTAAAATTTTGTAAAAAGAAGAGGGTTAGGATAGGATTATAAAATAACTACTTTGGAAAGGTTTTGGTGGTTCAAAAGGTTTTACCCCCTTTTGTCTATAATTAGAATATGGGGTTTAAGAAAATACCTGTTGCAGTTTTTGATATGCAATGCCATGATGCAATGATATGAAGCATGCTTACTAGTAACATCTGAAATTACAAAATTTGGGATGTTACAGGAAAGAACACACATGCAATGACTCTAGTGCTAGTTTTACTATAAGAACACACATGTAATGACTCTAATGGATCCATATGTGGTTTGTGAAAAGAACACACATGCAATGACCACTTGTTGATCCATGTGTGGTTTGTGGAAAGAACACACATGCAATGATAGTGGTGGATCCATGTGTGGTTTGTGGAAAGAACACACATGCAATGACTCTAGTGGTTGATCCATGTGTGGTTTGGGGAAATAAAACACATGCAATGACTCTACTGGTTGATCCATGTGTGGTTTGTGGAAATAACACACATGCAATGAAAGTGGTTGATCCATGTGTGGTTTGTGAAAAGAACACACATGCAATGACTCTGGTGCTGGTTTTAGTATCAGAACACACATGCAATGACTCTAGTGGGTCCACATGTGGTTTGTGAAAAGAACACACATGCAATGCCACCGGTTGATCCATAAGTGGTTTGTAGAAAAGAACACACATGCAATGACCACTGATTGATCCATAAGTGGTTTGTGGAAAGAACACACATGCAATGAACACTGGTGGATCCATAAGTGGTTTGTGGAAAGAACACACATGCAATGACTCTAGTGCTGGTTTTAGTATAAGAACACACATGCAATGACCACTTGTTGATCCATGTGTGGTTTGTGGAAAGAACACACATGCAATGCCACTTCTTGATCCATATGTGGTTTGTGGAAAGAACACACATGCAATGCCACTGGTTGATCCATGTGTGGTTTGCGGATAGAACACACATGCAATGACTCTAGTTCTAGTTTTAGTATAAGAACACACATAAAATGACTCTAGTGGGTCCAAATGTAGTTTGTGAAAAGAACACACATGCAATGACCACTGGTTGATCCAGAAGTTGTTTGTGGAAAAGAACACAGATGCAATGAACACTGGTGGATCCATAAGTGGTTTGTGGAAAGAACACACATGTAGTGACCACTGGTGGATCCATATGTTGTTTGTGAAAAGAACACACATGCAATGACCACTAGTTGATCCATATATGGTTTGTGGAAAAGAACACACATGCAATAAACACTAGTGGATCCATAAGTGGTTTGTGGAAAGAACACACAAGCAAAGATCACTGGTTAATCCATATGTGGTTTGTGGAAAGAACACACATGCAGTAAACACTGGTGGATCCATATGTTGTTTGTGAAAAGAACACACATGCAATGACTCTAGTGCTGGTTTTAGTATAAGAACACACATGCAATGACTCTAGTGGTTGCACATGTAGTTTGTGAAAAGAACACACATGCAATGCCACTGGTTGATCCATAAGTGGTTTGTGGAAAGAACACACATGCAATGGCCACTGGTTGATCCATAAGTGTGGTTTGTGGAAAGAACACACATGCAATGACCACTGGTTGATCCATAAGTGGTTTGTGGAAAGAACACACATGCAGTGACCACTGGTGGATCCTTATGTTGTTTGTGAAAAAACACACATGCAATGAACACTGGTGGATCCATAATTGGTTTGTGGAAAGAACACACATGCAATGACTCTAGTGCTAGTTTTATTATAAGAACACACATGCAATGACTCTAATGGATCCATATGTG
Organism: Avena insularis; assembly: GCA_023614405.1. Taxonomy (NCBI): domain Eukaryota; kingdom Viridiplantae; phylum Streptophyta; class Magnoliopsida; order Poales; family Poaceae; genus Avena; species Avena insularis. Next base: position 159,923,417 of record CM042690.1, on the reverse strand, counting down.
GTTTGTGAAAAGAACACACATGCAATGACCACTTGTTGATCCATGTGTGGTTTGTCGAAAGAACACACATGCAATGACACTTCTTGATCCATGTGAGGTTTGTGGAAAGGAACACATATGCAATGACCACTTGTTGATCCATGTGTGATTTGTGAAAAGAACACACATGCAAGGACCACTGGTTGATCCATAAGTGGTTTGTGGAAAGAACACACATGCAATGACTCTAGTGGTTGATCCATGTGTGGTTTGTGGAAATAACACACATGCAATGACTCTAGTGGTTGATCCATGTGTGGTTTGTGGAAAGAACACACATGCAATGATTCTAATGGATCCATAAGTGGTTTGTGGAAAAGAACACACATGAAATGACCACTGGTTGATCCATATGTGGTTTGTGGAAAGAACACACATGCAATGACACTGGTTGATCCATGTGTGGTTTCTGAAAAGAACACACATGCAATGCCACTGGTTGGTCCATGTGTGGTGTGTGGATAGAACACATATGCAATGACCACTGGTTGATCCATAAGTGGTTTGTGGAAACGAACGCACATGCGATGACTACTGGTTGATCCATCTGTGGTTTGTGGAAAAGAACACACATGCAATGACCACTGGTTGATCCATGTGTGGTTTGTGGAAAGAACACACACGCAATGACTCTAGTGCTGGTTTTAGAATAAGAACACACATGAATGACTCTAGTGGGTCCACATGTGGTTTGTGAAAAGAGCAGACATGCAATAACCACTGGTTGATCCATATGTTCTTTGTGGAAAGAACACACATGCAATGACACTGCTTGATCCAAGTGTGGTTTGTGGAAAAGAACACATATGCAATGACCACTGGTTGATCCATGTGTGATTTGTGAAAAGAACACACATGCAATGACCACTAGTTGATCCATATGTGGTTTGTGGAAAGAACACACATGCAATGACACTGCTTGATCCATGTGTGGTTTGTGGAAAAGAACACACAAGCAATGACCACTGGTTGATCCATGTGTGGTTTGTGGAAAGAATACACATGCAATGACTCTAGTGGTTGATCCATGTGTGGTTTGTGGAAATAACACACATGCAATGACTCTAGTGGTTGATCCATGTGTGGTTTGTGGAAATAACACACATGCAATGACTCTAATAGATCCATAAGTGGTTTGTGGAAAAGAACACACATGCAATGATCACTGGTTGATTCATATGTGGTTTGTGGAAAGAACACACATGCAATGACACTGGTTGATCCATGTGTGGCTTGTGAAAAGAACACACATGCAATGACCACTAGTTGATCCATATGTGGTTTGTGGAAAGAACACACATGCAATGACACTGCTTGATCCATGTGTGGTTTGTGGAAAAGAACACACATCAATAACCACTGGTTGATCCATGTGTGGTTTGTGGAAAGAATACACATGCAATGACTCTAGTGGTTGATCCATGTGTGGTTTGTGGAAATAACACACATGCAATGACTCTAGTGGTTGATCCATGTGTGGTTTGTGGAAAGAACACACATGCAATGACTCTAATAGATCCATAAGTGGTTTGTGGAAAAGAACACACATGCAATGATCACTGGTTGATTCATATGTGGTTTGTGGAAAGAACACACATGCAATGACACTGGTTGATCCATGTGTGGTTTGTGAAAAGAACACGCATGCAATGCCACTGGTTGATCCATGTGTGGTTTGTGGATAGAACACACATGCAATGACCACTGCTTGATCCATAAGTGGTTTGTGGAAAGAACACACATGAAGTGACCACTGGTGGATCCATATGTTGTTTCTGAAAAGAACACACATGCAATGAACACTGGTGGATCCATGTGTGGTTTGTGGAAAGAACACACATGCAATGACTCTAGTGCTGGTTTTAGAATAAGAACACACATGCAATGACTCTAGTCGGTCCACATGTGGTTTGTGAAAAGAACACACATGCAATGACCACTGGTTGATCCATATGTTCTTTGTGGAAAGAACACACATGCAATGACACTACTTGATCCATGTGTGGTTTGTGGAAAAGAACACATATGCAATGACCACTGGTTGATCCATGTGTGATTTGTGAAAAGAACACACATGCAATGACCACTGGTTGGTTCATATGTGGTTTGTGGAAAGAACACACATGCAATGATTCTAATGGATCCATAAATGGTTTGTGGAAAAGAACACACATGCAATGACCACTTGTTGATCCATATGTGGTTTGTGGAAAGAACACACATGCAATGCCGCTGGTTGATCCATAAGTGGTTTGTGGAGAGAACACACATGCAATGGCCACTGGTTGATCCATAAGTGGTTTGTGGAAAGAACACACATGCAATGACCACAGGTTGATCCATAAGTGGTTTGTGGAAAGAACACACATGGAGTGACCACTAGTGGATCCCTATGTTGTTTCTGAAAAGAACACACATGCAATGAACACTGGTGGATCCATAAGTGGTTTGTGGAAAGAACACACATGCAATGACTCTAGTGCTAGTTTTATTATAAGAACACACATGCAATGACTCTAATGGATCCATATGTGGTTTGTGAAAAGAACACACATGCAATGACCACTTGTTGATCCATGTGTGGTTTGTCGAAAGAACACACATGCAATGACACTGCTTGATCCATGTGTGGTTTGTCGAAAAGAACACATATGCAATGACCACTTGTTGATCCATGTGTGATTTGTGAAAAGAACACACATGCAATGACCACTGGTTGATCCATATGTGGTTTGTGGAAAGAACACACATGCAACGACTCTAGTGGTTGATCCATGTGTGGTTTGTGGAAATAACACACATGCAATGACTCTAGTGGTTGATCCATGTGTGGTTTGTGGAAAGAACACACATGCAATGATTCTAATGGATCCATAATTGGTTTGTGGAAAAGAAAACACATGCAATGACCACTGGTTGATCCATATGTGGTTTGTGGAAAGAACACAGATGCAATGACAATGGTTGATCCATGTGTGGTTTGTGAAAAGAACACACATGTAATGCCACTGGTTGATCCATGTGTAGTTTGTGGATAGAACACATATGCAATGACCACTGGTTGATCCATAAGTGGTTTGTGGAAACGAACACACATGCAATGACTACTGGTTGATCCATTTGTGGTTTGTGGAAAAGAACACACATGCAATGACCACTGGTTGATCCATGTGTGGTTTGTGGAAAGAACACATATGCAATGACTCTAGTGCTGGTATTAGAATAAGAACACACATGCAATGACTCTAGTGGGTCCACATGTGGTTTGTGAAAAGAACACACATGCAATGACCACTGGTTGATCCATATGTTCTTTGTGGAAAGAACACACATGCAATGACACTGCTTGATCCATGTGTGGTATGTGGAAAAGAACACATATGTAATGACCACTAGTTGATCCATGTGTGGTTTGTGAAAAGACCACAGATGTAATGACCACTGGTTGATCCATATGTGGTTTGTGGAAATAACACACATGCAATGACTACTGGTTGATCCATTTGTGGTTTGTGGAAAAGAACACACATGCAATGACCACTGGTTGATCCATGTGTGGTTTGTGGAAAGAACACACATGCAAAGACTCTAGTGCTGGTTTTAGAATAAGAACACACATGCAATGACTCTAGTGGGTCCACATGTGGTTTGTGAAAAGAACACACATGCAATGACCACTGGTTGATCCATATGTTCTTTGTGGAAAGAACACACATGCAATGACACTACTTGATCCATGTGTGGTATGTGGAAAAGAACACATATGTAATGACCATTAGTTGATCCATGTGTGGTTTGTGAAAAGAACACACATGCAATGACCACTGGTTGATCCATATGTGGTTTTTGGAAAGAACACACATGCAATGACACTGCTTGATCCATGTGTGGTTTGTGGAAAAGAACACACATGCAATGCCCATTGGTTGATCCATGTGTGGTTTGTGGAAAGAATACACATGCAATGACTCTAGTGGTTGATCGATGTGTGGTTTGTAGAAATAACACACATGCAATGACTCTAGTGGTTGATCCATGTGTGGTTTGTGGAAATAACACACATGCAATGACTCTAATAGATCCATAAGTGGTTTTTGGAGAAGAACACACATGCAATGATCACTGGTTGATTCATATGTGGTTTGTGGAAAGAACACACATGCAATGACACTTCTTGATCCATGTGTGGTTTGTGGAAAAGAACACACATGCAATGATTCTAATGGATCCATAAGTGGTTTGTGGAAAAGAACACACATGCAATGACCACTGGTTGATCCATATGTGGTTTGTGGAAAGAACACACATGCAATGACACCGGTTGATCCATGTGTGGTTTGTGAAAAGAACACGCATGCAATGCCACTGGTTGATCCATGTGTGGTTTGTGGATAGAACACACATGCAATGACCACTAGTTGATCCATAAGTGGTTTGTGGAAAGAACACACATGCAGTGACCACTGGTGGATCCATATGTTGTTTGTGAAAAGAACACACATGGAATGAACATTGGTGGATCCATAAGTGGTTTGTGGAACGAACACACATGCAATGACTCTAGTGCTAGTTTTTAGTATAAGAACACACATGCAATGACTCTAATGGATCCATATGTGGTTTGTGAAAAGAACACACATGCAATGGCCACTTGTTGATCCATGTGTCGTATGTGGAAAGAACACACATGCAATGACACTGCTTGATCCATGTGTGGTTTGTGGAAAAGAACACATATGCAATGACCACTGGTTGATCCATGTGTGATTTGTGAAAAGAACACACATGCAATGACCACTGGTTGATCCATATGTGGTTTGTGGAAAGAACACACATGCAATGATTCTAGTGGTTGATCCATGTGTGGTTTGTGGAAATAACACACATGCAACTACTCTAGTGGTTGATCCATGTGTGGTTTGTGGAAAGAAAACACATGCAATGACTCTAATGGATCCATAAGTGGTTTGTGGAAAAGAACACACATGCAATGACCACTGGTTGATCCATATGTGGTTTGTGGAAAGAACACACATGCAATGACACTGGTTGATCCATGTGTGGTTTGTGAAAAGAACACACATGCAATGCCACTGGTTGATCCATGTGTGGTTTGTGGAAAGAACACACATGCAATGACTCTAATGGATCCATAAGTGATTTGTGGAAAAGAACACACATGCAATGACCACTGGTTGATCCATATGTGGTTTGTGGAAAGAACACACATGCAATGACACTGGTTGATCCATGTGTGGTTTGTGAAAAGAACACACATGCAATGCCACTGGTTGATCCATGTGTGGTTTGTGGATAGAACACGCATGCAATGACCACTGGTTGATCCATAAGTGGTTTGTGGAAACGAACACACATGCAATGACTACTGGTTGATCCATTTGTGGTTTGTGGAAAAGAACACACATGCAATGACCACTGGTTGATCCATGTGTGGTTTGTGGAAAGAACACACATGCAATGACTCTAGTGCTGGTTTTAGAATAAGAACACACATGCAATGAATCTAGTGGGTCCACATGTGGTTTGTGAAAAGAACACACATGCAATGACCACTGGTTGATCCATATGTTCTTTGTGGAAAGAACACACATGCAATGACACTGCTTGATCCATGTGTGGTATGTGGAAAAGAACACCTATGTAATGACCACTAGTTGATCCATGTGTGGTTTGTGAAAAGAACACACATGCAATGACCACTGGTTGATCCATATGTGGTTTGTGGAAAGAACACACATGCAATGACACTGCTTGATCCATGTGTGGTTTGTGGAAAAGAACACACATGCAATGACCACCGGTTGATCCATGTGTGGTTTGTGCAAAGAATACACATGCAATGACTCTAGTGGTTGATCCATGTGTGGTTTGTGGAAATAACACACATGCAATGACTCTAGTGGTTGATCCATGTGTGGTTTGTGGAAATAACACACATGCAATGACTCTAATGGATCCATAAGTGGTTTGTGGAAAAGAACACACATGCAATGATCACTGGTTGATTGATATGTGGTTTGTGGAAAGAACACACATGCAATGACACTGGTGGATCCATGTGTGGTTTGTGAAAAGAACACACATGCAACGCCACTGGTTGATCCATGTGTGGTTTGTGGATACAACACACATGAAATGACCACTGGTTGATCGATAAGTGGTTTGTGGAAAAGAACACACATGCAATGACGACTGGTTGATCCTTGTGTGGTTTGTGGAAAATAACACACATGCAATGACCACTAGTTGATCCATGTGTGGTTTGTGGATAGAACACACATGCAATGACTCTAGTGGGTCCATATGTGGTTTGTGAAAAGATCACACATGCAATGACCACTGGTTGATCCATATGTGGTTTGTGGAAAAGAACACACATGCAATGAACACTGGTGGATCCATAAGTGGTTTGTGGAAAGAACACACATGAAATGACCACTGGTTGATCCATATGTGGTTTGTGGAAATAACACACATGCAGTGAACACTGGTGGATCCATATGTTGTTTGTGAAAAGAACACGCATGCAATGACTCTAGTGTTGGTTTTAGTATAAGAACACACATGCAATGACTCTAGTGGGTCCAGATGTAGTTTGTGAAAAGAACACACATGCAATGCCACTAGTTGATCCATAATTGGTTTGTGGAAAGAACACACTGCAATGGCCACTGGTTGATCCATAAGTGGTTTGTGGAAAGAACACACATGCAATGCCCACTGGTTGATCCATAAGGGGTTTGTGGAAAGAACACACATGCAGTGACCATTGGTGGATCCATATGTTGTTTGTGAAAAGAACACACATGCAATGAACACTAGTGGATCCATAAGTGGTTTGTGGAAACAACACACATGCAATGACTGTAGTGCTAGTTTTAGTATAAGAACACACATGCAATGACCACTGGTTGATCCATGTGTGGTTTGTGAAAAGAACACACATGCAATGACCACTTGTTGATCCATGTGTGGTTTGTGGAAAGAATACAAATGCAATGACAGTGGTGGATCCATGTGTGGTTTGTGAAAAGAACAGACATGCAATGACTCTAGTGGGTTCACATGTGGTTTATGAAAAGAACACACATGCAATGACCACTTGTTGATCCATATGTGGTTTGTGGAAAGAACACATATGCAATGACACTGCTTGATCCATGGGTGGTTTGTGGAAAAGAACGCACATGCAATGACCACTAGTTGATCCATGTGTGGTTTGTGGAATGAACACACATGCAATGACTCTAGTGGTTGATCCATGTGTGGTTTGTGGAAATAACACACATGCAATGACTCTAGTGGTTGATCCATGTGTGGTTTGCGGAAATAACACACATGCAATGACTCTAATGGATCCATAAGTGGTTTGTGGAAAAGAACACAGATGCAATGATCACCGCTTGATTCATATGTGGTTTGTGAAAAGAACACACATGCAATGCCACTGGTTGATCCATGTGTGGTTTCTAGATAGAACACACATGAAATGACCATTGGTTGATCCATAAGTGGTTTGTGGAAAAGAACACACATGCAATGACCACTGGTTGATCCATGTGTGGTTTGTGGAAAGAACACACATGCAGTGAACACTGGTGGATCCATATGTTGTTTGTGAAAAGAACACACATGCAATGACTCTAGTGCTAGTTTTAGTATAAGAACACACATGCAATGACTCTAGTGGGTCCACATGTAGTTTGTGAAAAGAACACACATGGAATGCCACTTGTTGATCTATAAGTGGTTTGTGGAAAGAATACACATGCAATGGCCACTGGTTGATCCATAAGTGGTTTGTGGAAAGAACACACATGCAATGACCACTGGTTGATCCATAAGGGGTTTGTGGAAAGAACACACATGCAGTGACCACTGGTGGATCCATATGTTGTTTGTGAAAAGAACACACATGCAATGAACACTGGTGGATCCATAAGTGGTTTGTGGAACAAACACACATGCAATGACTCTAGTGCTAGTTTTAGTATAAGAACACACATGCAATGACTCTAATGGATCCATATGTGGTTTGTGAAAAGAACACACATGCAATGACCACTTAATGATCCATGTGTCGTATGTGGAAAGAACACACATGCAATGACACTGCTTGATCCATGTGTGGTTGGTGGAAAAGAACACATATGCAATGACCACTGGTTGATCCATGTGTGATTTGTGAAAAGAACACACATGCAATGACCACTGGTTGATCCATATGTGGTTTGTGGAAAGAACACACATGCAATGACTAGTGGTTGATCCATGTGTGGTTTGTGGAAAGAACACACATGCAACTACTCTAATGGATCCATAAGTGGTTTGTGGAAAAGAACACACATGCAATGACCACTGGTTGATCCATATGTGGTTTGTGGAAAGAACACACATGCAATGACACTGGTTGATCCATGTGTGGTTTGTGAAAAGAACACACATGCAATGCCACTGGTTGATCCATGTGTGGTTTGTCGATAGAACACACATGCAATGACCACTGGTTGATCCATAAGTAGTTTGTGGAAACGAACACACATGCAATGACTACTGGTTGATCCATTTGTGGTTTGTGGAAAAGAACACACATGCAATGACCACTGGTTGATCCATGTGTGATTTGTGGAAAGAACACATATGCAATGACTCTAGTGCTGGTATTAGAATAAGAACACACATGCAATGACTCTAGTGGGTCCACATGTGGTTTGTGAAAAGAACACACATGCAATGACCACTGGTTGATCCATATGTTCTTTGTGGAAAGAACACACATCCAAGTTGGAAGTCCTTGGTGAACATGATGAAGATGTTGAAGTCACTTGAAGAAGTTGAAGTCATTAGAGTTGAAGAAGTCCTTTGCACATGGTGAAGTCTTTGGTCATGGGGTAGGCTTTCCATTATGTTTTGAAGTAGAAGAGAAGTAGAGTTGAAACCAAAAATGATTGAGGAAAGAGTTTACAAGATTTTTGTAAATAATTTTTGGAACAAAATGCAACTCCTATTTTTCTAAGGGTTTTTGTCCAATCCTAGGGTTACAAATCCTACAGCAAATGTAATGCTCGATACCATTCTCAGAGCGTCCCCAACCTTTAATAAGATTGAGTCCCCTGTGTTTACAATGCTAGTCCCTGGATCAATAGCTAGCATCCATAGTTCAGATGTAATATCAAGAAACAAAGGTCATAATTCAACTTTATAACCAGGAAAACATAATTTTATTACATAAATACATAGCTCATTTGGCTATTACATTGCATTGCAGCGGAATAACTATAGTCATGGGTCCTTCATCTTCAAAGTGCCACAGGCAGATGTTGGTTGTAGACTTTGTAATCCTAATCAATCAATCTTCACTAAAACAATCAAACCTGCAACATAATAAGTTATAGCCACAAGGGTCAATACATTTGGATTGTATTGGCAAGTGATACTTTGGTAGTATAGTGGAGTCTATCATCTATATGCATTTGTCTAAGTGGAGTTGAGGCTTGCATTGCTCAAAATAGATTTTTCCCTATCATTTTGAAAATACTAAGTTTTTGTTTTGGCAAAAATAGCACAAGGCATCTACCAATCAAAGACTGAAGATCCACTCAGGGCATCTACCAATCAAAGACTGAAGTGCTTGGCAAAAACAATTTTCCCAATCTAAGATTTTGAGATCCTTGTACCAAGCCATCTCTCCATCAAAGATTGAAGAATTTCACACAACCCTTGTTCACCCACAATTTTTTTTTTTTGAAATTGGAGTGATGAGATTCTTGATTGCTTCCATGTCTTGATGCTCAAAATGTCCTTTACCAGGGACATGGCTAAGTACTTAGATTTTACACTCTGCAGAGGTGGTGCACTTTCCCCACAAGACTTGGTTTCCCAAGATAAGATCTTTCAGAAGCCTTCTCTTAGACCAACATGGACGCGTTCCAACCTATCAAACACTACCACCCACTGTCCATGTGGCTAAGTTCTTGCAACCTATATGATCATGGCAGAGCCCATATTGCCAAGTGGTTGCACTTGAAGCTTCTCAACATTTGACATCTCAAATCTCTTTGTTTCCTGGGTGGCCATCCACAAGTGAGATACACAAGCCAAGTCCATGGCCTTGTGAACCACTCAACCAAAAACCACCATGCAAGTCCCATTCCACCCAGGAGATTCATTATCTTACTTGTTTTATTAATCAAAAACATAAGTCCTCAGACTTAGAGATTTTTTTCATAGTGAATATATATACCACCCAAGTTTTCTATTAGCTAGGCTAAGCTTGGTAGTAATAGGATTCTTAACTTAGGAAAATCCTACTAAGGATTTATCTACTAGGTTTTCCTATAGCAAGATCTATACTTAGCAAAATAAAAACCATGCAAGTTTTACTTGGCAAAAACACTAATGCATATTGAAAATAATGGGAAAGATATTATGAAGTATCACTTGCCTTTTTGGTAGAGGGTATAGGTTTACTTCCTTGTCCTTGCAACAATCACACTCTCCAAGTCACTACAAATAATCAAGCAAGGCACAAACTCAATCTACCAATCAAGCAAACACAAAATCAACTAACACTCCAAACCAATATTCTCTCAAACAAAATTACACACACAAGACAATGGAATCTAAGTCATGCATAAGCATGCAAAGGTTGGTTCTATTGTAAGGATGGTCTTCACTAGGCTTCTAACTTTGTAAGTTCCAATTTGGTCATTTACCAAAATGGAAAAGTCATTTGCAAAGAGGGTCTCCATTAGATTCCTAAACTTTGTAAGATCCAAAATGGTTATTTACCAAAGTGGCAAAGTTAAAGTAATGCATGCAAGCATTCCAAGCCTTGTTTTGTTTGAGAAAAAGGGGTTCCTAATGGGTCATAGACATTTGGGCACACCTATTGGTCATTTTGTGAAGTGGCTAAGTCATTTCCAAAAGGTTTCACTATAAAACCATTTGCAAAACAAAGTGTCATTCTATGTGGTGTAGAAACATTTTTACTAAGGCTTTAGCCTATAGGGTTCACCAAATGAGTTGCTATTGCAAAACTTGGTGTTTGGGTCAGTAGGTTTGGTTCAAAACATTTTCTCAAAGTTTTCTTTACAAAAACATTTTTGTAAACAAAACAATAGTTTTGTTTGGCTAGAAATGGACTAAACTAATTAATCCATTCTAAACCTTTCCAAATTCATTTTCCAAAACAGGGGTTGGTTCCTAGGGTCAGTAAGGTCACAACAAACTAATTGGCAAAGGTTTTAACCTTAAAATCATTTTTAAATGATTTTTCTAATGTTAGCAAGCACACAAAAGAATCTGCAAAGTTAAACAAGCTAACAGATACTATTTGCTAAACTAAGGGAAGGGTTGGCTAGGGCTTGTCTTGCTGATTCCAACGACATCAAATTTGTAAAATTTGGACGTGTGGATCCAAAGATACAAGGGTTTGAAAATGGCAAAAGTTTCTGTTTTCAAATTCTGTTTTAAACAGAACTGGGGACACGCGGCAGGATTCTATTGGACGGTACCGCTTCGCTGCGGATCACGCTCTGTAGCCGTTGGATCTAAATGAGATCGTGCGGCGCAGGACTCGTACCTCTTCGCGGTTAAGTGATCTATCGTAACCGTCAGATCCAGATCCTACGGTGCTAGCGTGCTCGACCATTTCTGGCGAAGCGGTGCTACTACCGGCGGCGGAGCGGTCGGTCGATGACGGTGCCGGCGATACAGGAAGCGAGAGAGAAAAAGGGCATGCTCACCGGGCTCAGGGGGTCACGGCGAAGCTCAGGGTACTGCTGGCTTGACAAGGGGCGCTCAGAGGCAGTCGCAATTCCTCGTCGGAGTTGGGAACGGCGGCGGTTGTTTCGTTCTTTGTCGACGGCGCTGTTGATCACCAGGAGGTAAACAAAACACATAGTCAGGAGCGCAAGGACACGGCGAAGGTGTGTGCGTGAATGAGAAGGCGCGGGGCGGTCTGGTTCACCTGGGAGACGTCGCCGGAGAAGAAGCAGACACGGCGGCGCTCTGTGCTTGACGAAGGCGAAGATTGGGGGCGCCCTAAGACAATGGAAAGTGCTGTTAGGTTCGTCTGAGCTTGGAGATCGTCATCGTGTTCTCGGGGAGGAGAGGGGTGACCGGAATCTAGCTGTGGGGCTCGTCGGAGAAAGAGGCAGACGGTGGCGACGGTGGTCGAGGTGGTTGTCGACGCTCTGGGTCGCTCGGAGGCAAGCTGGTGCTACGGGGATGATCGCCAGGAGGTGTGGATCACGAGAGCATGGTCGAGGAGGTAAGGGGTAGCGTTGTCTAGCCGGAATCGCTCGCGGAGCTCACTGGAGACAGAGGAGCTCGGCAAGAAATTAGGGGCAGTCTAAGGCGTGCCAGCGCGAGGTGTCAGAGGGGAAATATAGAGGAGAGGGAGGAGTTTCCATCTGCGTGATCAAAGCTGGTAACGTCGGTCGCGTTAAGTAATTCTGTTGGAGAAATCAACGCGAAAGGGGAGAAGAACGAGTCGGAGGGGTTGAAGACGATGAACAACTGTCGGTGGGGTCCTCCGTCAAGGGAAAAGGAGAGGAACGGGTCCACCGGTCATTGACTCTATGGGCTGTTTCAAGGTGAGAAAAGTAACGCCGGGGAGGGAGAATGCAGGCTGATGCAGGCCTTAGTGGGCTGGGTCTGTTTTCCTATTTTTTTCTATCTAATTCTTTTTCTTTTTCTAATTCTTTTTCTGTTTTGAATTTCAATCAAATATTCAAGCAATCAAACCACACTCAAATCAATTCAAACAAACAGCAAACTTCACTTTGAATTTGGTTCTGTTTGGCAACATAATCCAAATCTCAAAATGAAATAATATTTTTATTTATTTTAAGATCCATTTAATAATTAAAGAAAATGGATCTTTAGTTTATTAATAGTGTTTGATTTATTTAATAAAATTTCCATTTGAAATCCAATTATTTTCAAAACCAAACCAGAAGGTTTTATTTGAAAAATAAAAGAATACTTGGAAACTTATTTAAATAAATAAACAAGTTTTGGTGTTTTAATTAAAATGGGAAAGCCTTTACTTAAATAAAATTGGATATTTAAATCCTCATTATTTTATTTAAATAATCCTTTACTCATTTTAATCAAAGCAAAACCTTTTAATAAAAGATTTCAAAGTAGTAATAAAATACTTGGTGTTCATTTAAAATGGGAAAAGCCTTTACTTAAATAAAATTGGATATTTAAATCCTTATTATTTTATTTAAATAAACTTTTACTCATTTTATCAAAACAAAATATTTTATTACAAAAGTTTGGCCAAAATTAATTTGGCTTACCTTTTTATTTGAAAACAAAGTCTTTTATTAAAAGATCCAAATAGTATTTCCAAAACAATTTATTTTTCCTTTATTAAATGTTTATCTTTTTAATCCCTTTAGGATTATAATTGTTCACCAATTGGTATGGCTTTATTAGCTTTGGAAATTCAATTTCCTTTATCTCATTATGTTCACAAGATTTTGTCTATGGTTCCAAACTAAGTGAAACCAATCTCTACGGTCTTTCTTGATCCTTTGAGAATTTTTGTTGATCAAATTTGGTATGGATCAAATCCATGGATTTGGAGATAACTTGGGAAAATGATTTCCTTCCATTAGGGCTTAGGGATTTGGATTTATTTTCCATGTGTTCAAATTTCCAGATACATTCATTGAGGAATGCAATTCCCTTGATTTGGATTTTGTTGAAAGGAAAACTTTAGAATCCCATCTTTAACAAACTTTGGCTAAAGTTTTCCTTTTAGAAACAAAAGTTTCTTTTCACCCTGATTTTCAACAAAAAAATTATTTTGTTTAATTTATTTTTCACATTACAAGATTTGGAAAATCTTGGGATGTGACAGGCTACCACCCTTAACAGAAATCTCGTCCCGAGATTTGGGGAGGCTAGGTTTACAAGTTGGCTCAAACAGCTAGGGTACTACCACCCTTAAAATTTTTCCAACTAAACTACATCTTGGCTTGCTTAGAATCTTGAGGAAAACTTCTTCTTAGAAAACTTCTGCTTAGTGTCCTTTGTTTCCATGCTTGACTCATGGGCCAAGGTCGAGATCCTTCATAGGCTTGTTTATCTTGTTCTTCATCTTTTCTGGACAATTGCTTACATAGTGTCCTGGTTCCTTGCAATTGAAACAGTGGATATCTTGGAGTTCTTTATGTTGCTCTTGTGGACAAGTTGCTACGTAGTGGCCTGGTTCCTTGCAGTTGTTGCACACTACTTGGCCGATCTCTTTATTCTTCGGGTTCTCTGGGCATCCACTGGGGTAGTGTCCCATTTCCTTACATTTACGACATTGCACAAGGCTCATGTCTTGCTTTGGTTTCTTGGGCTTCTTTGATCCTTTGAATTGGGTTGTCTTGTTTGGAGGTATGAGTGGTCCTTTTCCTTTGTCATCAACATTCTTGGCATACTTGGATCCATCTTGTTTCCTTTGTTCAACAATAGCATAGATGGGGCATTGGATAGGAACATGGTCATTTCCTTCACAAAGGTAACAAGTAACTTGAGATGTGGGGCAGTGGCCAACTGGATGTTCCTCTTCACAATTGGGGCATTGATCTTCATGCTCCTTGGAAGTGTGATCCTTGTCTCCACAAATAATACAAGCTGGGGCTCCATCTAGAATAACATTCTTGTCATCCTTGTTGTCATACACTCTTTTGGGATAGTTTTCTTCCATGCTGATCATTTGATTAGTCACCTTAAGCATCAGTTGGGATTGTTCTTCCAAAAACATTTGCAAGGTAGGGTCTTTATCACTATTGTTGGCTATGAACTGAGTTGTTAGTTGGTTCAACTGGTGTTGGGTTGCTAGGAGTTCTCTCATGTTGTCCTCTTGGTTGTTGTTGTTGTTGTCATCATCCTTGATGTTGGAGTTTCTTGGAGAAGTCATCTGTTTGGGGTTGAAGGGGGATTAGAATAGGCAAAAGATTTTTCTAAGGAATCAATTTTATTCACACACATCACAAATCACACAAGCAATGTGCAAGCAATCACAAACAAACACTTCACTCAAACAACAAGTTTCAAGCACATTCTTAGGCAACAAAATATTTTTGGTTACACCACATAAGTTGGTGGGTTTGACTTAAACTAAATATGGTGGTCATTCTATATGGTTTACTTGTGATCTTCTCATTCTTCTTGGTTGATTCTTCTTGAATAAGGTCTTCGTATCCTTGGGAAATTCTTGTCTCTTCGTCACAAATCTTCAAAGGTGTTGATGGCTCCTTCTAAGTTGTTTTTCCTTAGTCTTCAAATCTTGAGCAAGATTTCTTGTCTCATTTGTAGTCTTTAGTGATATCCAAGTTGGAAGTCCTTGGTGAACATGATGAAGATGTTGAAGTCACTTGAAGAAGTTGAAGTCATTAGAGTTGAAGAAGTCCTTTGCACATGGTGAAGTCTTTGGTCATGGGGTAGGCTTTCCATTAAGTTTTGAAGTAGAAGAGAAGTAGAGTTGAAACCAAAAATGATTGAGGAAAGAGTTTACAAGATTTTTGTAAATAATTTTTGGAACAAAATGCAACTCCTATTTTTCTAAGGGTTTTTGTCCAATCCTAGGGTTACAAATCCTACAGGCAACACAATGCTCTGATACCATTCTGTAGCGTCCCCAACCTTTAATAAGATTGAGTCCCCTGTGTTTACAATGCTAGTCCCTGGATCAATAGCTAGCATCCACAGTTCAGATGTAATATCAAGAAACAAAGGTCATAATTCAACTTTATAACCAGGAAAACATAATTTTATTACATCAATACATAGCTCATTTGGCTATTACATTGCATTGCAGCGGAATAACTATAGTCATGGGTCCTTCATCTTCAAAGTGCCACAGGCAGATGTTGGTTGTAGACTTTGTAATCCTAATCAATCAATCTTCACTAAAACAATCAAACCTGCAACATAATAAGTTATAGCCACAAGGGTCAATACATTTGGATTGTATTGGCAAGTGATACTTTGGTAGTATAGTGGAGTCTATCATCTATATGCATTTGGCTAAGTGGAGTTGAGGCTTGCATTGCTCAAAATAGATTTTTCCCTATCATTTTGAAAATACTAAGTTTTTGTTTTGGCAAAAATAGCACAAGGCATCTACCAATCAAAGACTGAAGATCCACTCAGGGCATCTACCAATCAAAGACTGAAGTGCTTGGCAAAAACAATTTTCCCAATCTAAGATTTTGAGATCCTTGTACCAAGCCATCTCTCCATCAAAGATTGAAGAATTTCACACAACCCTTGTTCACCCACAATTTTTTTTTTTAGAAATTGGAGTGATGAGATTCTTGATTGCTTCCATGTCTTGATGCTCAAAATGTCCTTTACCAGGGACATGGCTAAGTACTTAGATTTTACACTCTGCAGAGGTGGTGCACTTTCCCCACAAGACTTGGTTTCCCAAGACAAGATCTTTCAGAAGCCTTCTCTTAGACCAACATGGACGCGTTCCAACCTATCAAACACTACCACCCACTGTCCATGTGGCTAAGTTCTTGCAACCTATATGATCATGGCAGAGCCCATATTGCCAAGTGGTTGCACTTGAAGCTTCTCAACATTTGACATCTCAAATCTCTTTGTTTCCTGGGTGGCCATCCACAAGTGAGATACACAAGCCAAGTCCATGGCCTTGTGAACCACTCAACCAAAAACCACCATGCAAGTCCCATTCCACCCAGGAGATTCATTATCTTAGTTGTTTTATTAATCAAAAACATAAGTCCTCAGACTTAGAGATTTTTTTCATAGTGAATATATATACCACCCAAGTTTTCTATTAGCTAGGCTAAGCTTGGTAGTAATAGGATTCTTAACTTAGGAAAATCCTACTAAGGATTTATCTACTAGGTTTTCCTATAGCAAGATCTATACTTAGCAAAATAAAAACCATGCAAGTTTTACTTGGCAAAAACACTAATGCATATTGAAAATAATGGGACAGATAGTATGAAGTATCACTTGCCTTTTTGGTAGAGGGTATAGGTTTACTTCCTTGTCCTTGCAACAATCACACTCTCCAAGTCACTACAAATAATCAAGCAAGGCACAAACTCAATCTACCAATCAAGCAAACACAAAATCAACTAACACTCCAAACCAATATTCTCTCAAACAAAATTACACACACAAGACAATGGAATCTAAGTCATGCATAAGCATGCAAAGGTTGGTTCTATTGTAAGGATGGTATTCACTAGGCTTCTAACTTTGTAAGTTCCAATTTGGTCATTTACCAAAATGGAAAAGTCATTTGCAAAGAGGGTCTCCATTAGATTCCTAAACTTTGTAAGATCCAAAATGGTTATTTACCAAAGTGGCAAAGTTAAAGTAATGCATGCAAGGATGCCAAGCCTTGTTTTGTTTGAGAAAAAGGGGTTCCTAATGGGTCATAGACATTTGGGCACACCTATTGGTCATTTTGTGAAGTGGCTAAGTCATTTGCAAAAGGTTTCACTATAAAACCATTTGCAAAACAAAGTGTCATTCTATGTGGTGTAGAAACATTTTTACTAAGGCTTTAGCCTATAGGGTTCACCAAATGAGTTGCTATTGCAAAACTTGGTGTTTGGGTCAGTAGGTTTGGTTCAAAACATTTTCTCAAAGTTTTCTTTACAAAAACATTTTTGTAAACAAAACTATTTCCAAATTCATTTTCCAAAACAGGGGTTGGTTCCTAGGGTCAGTAAGGTCACAACAAACTAATTGGCAAAGGTTTTAACCTTAAAATCATTTTTAAATGATTTTTCTAATGTTAGCAAGCACACAAAAGAATCTACAAAGTTAAACAAGCTAACAGATACTATTTGCTAAACTAAGGGAAGGGTTGGCTAGGGCTTGTCTTGCTGATTCCAACAACATCAAATTTGTAAAATTTGGACGTGTGGATCCAAAGATACAAGGGTTTGAAAATGGCAAAAGTTTCTGTTTTCAAATTCTGTTTTAAAGCAGGCGGGGACACGGCGAGATTCTATTGGGCCAGTCAACCGCTGCGGATCATGCTCTGTAGCCGTTGGATCTAAATGAGATCGTGCGGTGCAGGACTCGTACCTCTTCGCGGTTAAGTGATCTATCGTAACCGTCAGATCCAGATCCTACGGTGCTAGCGTGCTCGACCATTTGCGAGCGGCGCTGCGGTGGCTACCGGCGGCGGAGCGGTCGGTCGATGACGGTGCCGGCGATACAGGAAGCGAGAGAGAAAAAGGGCATGCTCACCGGGCTCAGGGGGTCACGGCGAAGCTCAGGGTACTACTGGCTTGACAAGGGGCGCTCAGAGGCAGTCGCAATTCCTCGTCGGAGTTGGGAACGGCGGCGGTTGTTTCGTTCTTTGCCGAGGGCGTTGTTGATCACCGGAGGTAAACAAAACACATAGTCGAGCGCAAGGACACGGCAAAGGTGTTTGCGTGAATGAGAAAGGCTGGGCGGTCTGGTTCACCAGGACGTCGCCGGAGAAGAAGCGTATACGGGCGCTACTTGTGCGAAGGCGAAGATTGGGGGCGCCCTAAGACAACGGAAAGTGCTGTTAGGTTCGTCTGAGCTTGGAGATCATCATCGTGTTCTCGGGGAGGAGAGGGTGACGGAATCTACATGGGGCTCGTCGGAGAAAGAGGCGGTGGCGACGGTGGTCGAGGTGGTTATCGGCCTCTGGGTCGCCAGGGCAAGCTGGTGCTACGGGATGATCGCCGGAGGTGTGGATCACGAGCATGGTCGAGGAGGTAAGGGGTAGCGTTGGCCGGGAATCAAGTGAGCTCACTGGAGACAGAGGAGCTCGGGAAGAAATTAGGGGCAGTCTAAGGCGTGCCAGCGCGAGGTGTCAGAGGGGAAATATAGAGGAGAGGGAGGCGTTTCCATCTGCGTGATCAAAGCTGGTAACGTCGGTCGCGTTAAGGCGAATTACGCTGGAGAAATCAACGGCAGAAAGGGGGAGAAGAACGAGTCGCTGAGGGGTTGAAGACGATGAACAGCTGTCGGTGGGGTCCTCTGGTCAGTGGGAAAAGGAGAGGGAACGGGGTCCACCGGTCATTGACTCTATGGGCTGTTTCAAGGTGAGAAAAGTAACGCGGGGAGGGAGAAATGCAGGTCTGGGCCTTAGTGGCTGGGTCTGCTTTTCCTATTTTTTCTGTCTAATTCTTTTCTTTTCTAATTCTTTTTCTTTTGAATTTCAATCAAATATTCAAGCAATCAAACCACACTCAAATCAATTCAAACAAACAACAAACTTCACTTTGAATTTGGTTACATTTGGCAACATAATCCAAATCTCAAAATGAAATAATATTTTTATTTATTTTAAGATCCATTTAATAATTAAAGAAAATGGATCTTTAGTTTATTAATAGTGTTTGATTTATTTAATAAAATTTCCATTTGAAATCCAATTATTTTCAAAACCAAACCAGAAGGTTTTATTTGAAAAATAAAAGAATACTTGGAAACTTATTTAAATAAATAAACAAGTTTTGGTGTTTTAATTAAAATGGGAAAGCCTTTACTTAAATAAAATTGGATATTTAAATCCTCATTATTTTATTTAAATAATCCTTTACTCATTTTAATCAAAGCAAAACCTTTTAATAAAAGATTTCAAAGTAGTAATAAAATACTTGGTGTTCATTTAAAATGGGAAAAGCCTTTACTTAAATAAAATTGGATATTTAAATCCTTATTATTTTATTTAAATAAACTTTTACTCATTTTATCAAAACAAAATATTTTATTACAAAAGTTTGGCCAAAATTAATTTGGCTTACCTTTTTATTTGAAAACAAAGTCTTTTATTAAAAGATCCAAATAGTATTTCCAAAACAATTTATTTTTCCTTTATTAAATGTTTATCTTTTTAATCCCTTTAGGATTATAATTTTTCACCAATTGGTATGGCTTTATTAGCTTTGGAAATTCAATTTCCTTTATCTCATTATGTTCACAAGATTTTGTCTATGGTTCCAAACTAAGTGAAACCAATCTCTAAGGTCTTTCTTGATCCTTTGAGAATTTTTGTTGATCAAATTTGGTATGGATCAAATCCATGGATTTGGAGATAACATGGGAAAATGATTTCCTTCCATTAGGGCTTAGGGATTTGGATTTATTTTCCATGTGTTCAAATTTCCAGATACATTCATTGAGGAATGCAATTCCCTTGATTTGGATTTTGTTGAAAGGAAAACTTTAGAATCCCATCTTTAACAAACTTTGGCTAAAGTTTTCCTTTTAGAAACAAAAGTTTCTTTTCACCCTGATTTTCAACAAAAAATTTATTTTGTTTAATTTATTTTTCACATTACAAGATTTGGAAAATCTTGGGATGTGACATGATCCATAAGTGGTTTGTGGAAAAGAACACACATGCAATGACCACTGGTTGATCCATGTGTGGTTTGTGGATAGAACACACAAGAAATGACTCTAGTGGGTCCATATGTGGTTTGTGAAAATAACACACATGCAATGACCACTGATTGATCCATATGTGGTTTGTGGAAAAGAACACACATGCAATGAACACTGGTGGATCCATAAGTGGTTTGTGGAAAGAACACACATGAAATGACCACTGGTTGATCCATATGTTGTTTGTTGAAAGAACACACATGCAGTGAACACTGGTGGATCCATATGTTGTTTGTGAAACGAACACGCATGCAATCACTCTAGTGTTGGTTTTAGTATAAGAACACACATGCAATGACTCTAGTGGGTCCAGATGTAGTTTGTGAAAAGAACACGCATGCAATGCCACTGGTTGATCCATAAGTGGTTTGTGGAAAGAACACATATGCAATGGCCACTGGTTGATCCATAAGTGGTTTGTGGAAAGAACACACATGCAATGACCACTGGTTGATCCATAAGGGGTTTGTGGAAAGAACACACATGCAGTGACCACTGGTGGATCCATATGTTCTTTGTGGAAAGAACACACATGCAATGAACACTGGTGGATCCATAAGTGGTTTGTGGAAATAACACAAATGCAATGACTCTAGTGCTAGTTTTAGTATAAGAACACACATGCAATGACCACTGGTTGATCCATGTGTGGTTTGTGAAAAGAACACACATGCAATCACCACTTGTTGATCCATATGTGGTTTGTGGAAAGAACACACATGCAATGACACTGCTTGATCCATGTGTGGTTTGTGGAAAAGAACACACATGCAATGATTCTAATGGATCCATAAGTGGTTTGTGGAAAAGAACACACATGCAATGACCACTGGTTGATCCATATGTGGTTTGTGCAAAGAACACACATGCAATGACACTGGTTGATTAATGTGTGGTCTGTGAAAAGAACACGCATGCAATGCCACTGGTTGATCCATGTGTGGTTTGTGGATAGAACACACATGCAATGACCACTGGTTGATCCATAAGTGGTTTGTGGAAAGAACACACATGCAGTGACCACAGGTGGATCCATATGTTGTTTGTGAAAAGAACACACATGCAATGAACACTGGTGGATCCATAAGTGGTTTGTGGAACGAACACACATGCAATGACTCTAGTGCTAGTTTTAGTATAAGAACACACATGCAATGACTCTAATGGATCCATATGTGGTTTGTGAAAAGAACACACATGCAAGGACCACTTGTTGATCCATGTGTCGTATGTGGAAAGAACACACATGCAATGACACTGCTTGATCCATGTGTGGTTTGTGGAAAAGAACACATATGCAATGACCACTGGTTGATCCATGTGTGATTTGTGAAAAGAACACACATGCAATGACCACTGGTTGATCCATATGTGGTTTGTGGAAAGAACACACATGCAATGACTCTAGTGGTTGATCCATGTGTGGTTTGTGGAAATAACACACATGCAACTACTCTAGTGGTTGATCCATGTGTGGTTTGTGGAAAGAACACACATGCAATGACACTAATGGATCCATAAGTGGTTTGTGGAAAAGAACACACATGCAATGACCACTGGTTGATCCATATGTGGTTTGTGGAAGGAACACACATGCAATGACACTGGTTGATCCATGTGTTTTTTGTGAAAAGAACACACATGCAATGCCACTGGTGGATCTATGTGTGGTTTGTGGATAGAACACACATGCAATGACCACTGGTTGATCCATAAGTGGTTTGTGGAAACCAACACACATGCAATGACTACTGGTTGATCCATTTGTGGTTTGTGGAAAAGAACACACATGCAATGACCACTGGTTGATCCATGTGTGATTTGTGAAAAGAACACACATGCTATGACTCTAGTGCTGGTTTTAGAATAAGAACATACATGCAATGACTCTAGTGGTTCCACATGTGGTTTGTGAAAAGAACACACATGCAATGACCACTGGTTGATCCATATGTTCTTTGTGGAAAGAACACACATGTAATGACACTGCTTGATCCATGTGTGGTATGTGGAAAAGAACACATATGTAATGACCACTAGTTGATCCATGTGTGGTTTGTGAAAAGAACACGCATGCAATGACCACTGGTTGATCCATATGTGGTTTGTGGAAAGAACACACATGTAATGACACTGTTTGATCCATGTGTGGTTTGTGGAAAAGAACACACATGCAATGACCACTGGTTGATCCATGTGTGGTTTGTGGAAAGAATACACATGCAATGACTCTAGTGGTTGATCCATGTGTGATTTGTGGAAATAACACACATGCAATGACTCTAGTAGTTGATCCATGTGTGGTTTGCAGAAATAACACACATGCAATGACTCTAATGGATCCATAAGTGGTTTGTGGAAAAGAACACACATGCAATGATCATTGGTTGATTCATATGTGGTTTGTGGAAAGAACACACATGCAATGACACTGGTTGATCCATGTGTGGTTTGTGAAAAGAACACACATGCAATACCACTGGTTGATCCATGTGTGGTTTGTGGATAGAACACACATGAAATGACCACTAGTTGATCCATAAGTGGTTTGTGGAAAAGAACACACATGCAATGACCACTTGTTGATCCATGTGTGGTTTGTGGAAAAGAACACACATGCAATGACCACTAGTTGATCCATGTGTGGTTTGTGGATAGAACACACATGCAATGACTCTAGTGGGTCCATATGTGGTGTGTGAAAAGAACACACATGCAATGACCACTGGTTGATCCATATGTGGTTTGTAAAAAGAACACACATGCAATGACCACTGGTTGATCCATATGTGGTTTGTGGAAAAGAACACACATGCAATGAACACTGGTGGATCCATAAGTGGTTTGTGGAAAGAACACACATGCAATGCCACTAGTTGATCCATAATTGGTTTGTGGAAAGAACACACATGCAATGGCCACTGGTTGATCCATAAGTGGTTTGTGGAAAGAACACACATGCAATGACCACTGGTTGATCCATAAGGGGTTTGTGGAAAGAACACACATGCAGTGACCACTGGTGGATCCATATGTTGTTTGTGAAAAGAACACACATGCAATGAACACTGGTGGATCCATAAGTGGTTTGTGGAAAGAACACACATGCAATGACTCTAGTGCTAGTTCAGTATAAGAACACACATGCAATGACCACTGGTTGATCCATGTGTGGTTTGTGAAAAGAAAACACATGCAATGACCACTTGTTGCTCCATGTGTGGTTTGTGGAAAGAATACACATGCAATGACAGTGGTGGATCCATGTGTGGTTTGTGAAAAGAACAGACATGCAATGACTCTAGTGTTGGTTTTAGTATAAGAACACACATGCAATGAGTCTAGTGGGTTCACATGTGGTTTATGAAAAGAACACACATGCAATCACCACTTGTTGATCCATCTATGGTTTGTGGAAAGAACACACATGCAATGACACTACTTGATCCATGTGTGGTTTGTGGAAAAGAACACACATGCAATGACCACTAGTTGATCCATGTGTGGTTTGTGGAAAGAACACACATGCAATGACTCTAATGGTTGACCCATGTGTGTTTTGTGGAAATAACACACATGCAATGACTCTAGTGGTTGATCCATGTGTGGTTTGTGGAAAAGAACACACATGCAATGATCACTGCTTGATTCATATGTGGTTTGTGGAAAGAACACAGATGCAATGACACTGGTTGATCCATGTGTGGGTTGTGAAAAGAACACAAATGCAATGCCACTGGTTGATCCATGTGTGGTTTCTGGATAGAACACACATGAAATGACCATTGGTTGATCCATAAGTGGTTTGTGGAAAAGAACACACATGCAATGACCACTGGTTGATCCATGTGTGGTTTCTGGAAAGAACACACATGCAGTGAACACTGGTGGATCCATATGTTGTTTGTGAAAAGAACACACATGCAATGACTCTAGTGCTGGTTTTAGTATAAGAACACACATGCAATGACTCTAGTGGGTCCACATGTAGTTTGTGAAAAGAACACACATGGAATGCCACTTGTTGATCTATAAGTGGTTTGTGGAAAGAACACACATGCAATGGCCACTGGTTCATCCATAAGTGGTTTGTGGAAAGAACACACATGCAATGACCACTGGTTGATCCATAAGGGGTTTGTGGAAAGAACACACATGTAGTGACCACTGGTGGATCCATATGTTTTTTGTGAAAAGAATACACATGCAATGAACACTGGTGGATCCATAAGTGGTTTGTGGAACAAACACACATGCAATGACTCTAGTGCTAGTTTTAGTATAAGAACACACATGCAATGACTCTAACGGATCCATATGTGGTTTGTGAAAAGAACACACATGCAATGACCACTTAATGATCCATGTGTCGTATGTGGAAAGAACACACATGCAATGACACTACTTGATCCATGTGTGGTTTGTGGAGAAGAACACATATGCAATGACCACTGGTTGATCCATGTGTGATTTGTGAAAAGAACACACATGCAATGAGCACTGGTTGATCCATATGTGGTTTGTGGAAAGAACACACATGCAATGACTCTAGTGGTTCCATATGTGGTTTGTGAAAAGAACACACATGCAATGACCACTGGTTGATCCATATGTGGTTTATGGAAAAGAACACACATGCAATGAACACTGGTGGATCCATAAGTGGTTTGTGGAAAGAACGCACATGAAATGACCACTGGTTGATCCATATGTAGTTTGTGGAAAGAACACACATGCAGTGAACACTGGTGGATCCATATGTTCTTTGTGAAACGAACACGCATGCAATGACTCTAGTGTTGGTTTTAGTATAAGAACACACATGCAATGACTCTAGTGGGTCCAGATGTAGTTTCTGAAAAGAACACACATGCAATGCCACTGGTTGATCCATAAGTGGTTTGTGGAAAGAACACACATGCAATGGCCACTGGTTTATCCATAAGTGGTTTGTGGAAAGAACACACATGCAATGACCACTGGTTGATCCATAAGGGGTTTGTGGAAAGAACACACATGCAGTGACCACTGGTGGATCCATATGTTCTTTGTGAAAAGAACACACATGCAATGAACACTGGTGGATCCATAAGTGGTTTATGGAAAGAACACAAATGCAATGACTCTAGTGCTAGTTTTAGTATAAGAACACACATGCAATGACCACTGGTTGATCCATGTGTGGTTTGTGAAAAGAACACACATGCAATGACCACTTGTTGATCCATGTGTGGTTTGTGGAAAGAATACACATGCAATGACAATGGTGGATCCATGTGTGGTTTGTGAAAAGAACAGACATGCAATGACTCTAGTGTTGGTTTTAGTATAAGAACACACATGCAATGACTCTAGTGGGTTCACATGTGGTTTATGAAAAGAACACACATGCAATGATCACTTGTTGATCCATATGTGGTTTGTGGAAAGAACACACATGCAATGACACTGCTTGATCCATGTGTGGTTTGTGGAAAAGAACACACATGCAATGACCACTAGTTGATCCATGTGTGGTTTGTGGAAATAACACACATGCAATGACTCTAGTGGTTGATCCATGTGTTGTTTGTGGAAATAACACACATGCAATGACTCTAGTGGTTGATCCATGTGTGGTTTGTGGAAATAACACACATGCAATGACTCTAATGGACCCATAAGTGGTTTGTGGAAAAGAACACACATGCAATGATCACTGCTTGATTCATATGTGGTTTGTGGAAAGAACACACATGCAATGACACTGGTTGATCCATGTGTGGTTTGTGAAAAGAACACACATGCAATGCCACTGGTTGATCCATGTGTGGTTTCTGGATAGAACACACATGAAACGACCATTGGTTGATCCATAAGTGGTTTGTGGAAAAGAACACACATGCAATGACCACTAGTTGATCCATGTGTGGTTTGTGGAAAGAACACACATGTAGGGAACACTGGTGGATCCATATGTTGTTTGTGAAAAGAACACACATGCAATGACTCTAGTGCTGGTTTTAGTATAAGAACACACATGCAATGACTCTAGTGGGTCCACATGTAGTTTGTGAAAAGAACACACATGGAATGCCACTGGTTGATCCATAAGTGGTTTGTGGAAAGAACACACATGCAATGGCCACTGGTTGATCCATAAGTGGTTTGTGGAATGAACACACATGCAATGACCACTGGTTGATCCATAAGGGGTTTGTGGAAAGAACACACATGAAGTGACCACTGGCGAATCCATATGTTGTTTGTGAAAAGAACACACATGCAATGAACACTGGTGAATCCATAAGTGGTTTGTGGAACAAACACAAATGCAATGACTCTAGTGCTAGTTTTAGTATAAGAACACACACGCAATGACTCTAATGGATCCATATGTGGTTTGTGAAAAGAACACACATGCAATGACCACTTGTTGATCCATGTGTCGTATGTGGAAAGAACACACATGCAATGACAGTGGTGGATCCATGTGTGGTTTGTGAAAAGAACACACATGCAATGACTCTAGTGTTGGTTTTAGTATAAGAACACACATGCAATGAGTCTAGTGGGTTCACATGTGGTTTGTGAAAAGAACACACATGCAATGACCACTGGTTGATCCATATGTGGTTTGTGGAAAGAACACACATGCAATGACACTACTTGATCCATGTGTGGTTTGTGGAAAAGAACACACATGAAATGACCACTGGTTGATCCATGTGTGGTTGGTGGAAGAACACACATGCAATGACCACTGGTTGATCCATATGTGGTTTGTGGAAAAGAACACACATAAAATAACCACTGGATGATCCATATGTGGTTTGTGGAAAGAACACACATGCAATGACCACTGGTTGATCCATGTGTGGTTTGTGAAAAGAACACACATGCAATGCCACCGGTTGATCCATAAGTGGTTTGTCAAAAAGAATACACATGCAATGACCACTGGTTGATCCATAAGTGGTTTGTTGAAAGAACACACATGCAATGAACACTGGTGGATCCATAAGTGGTTTGTGGAAAGAACACGCATGCAATGACTCTAGTGCTGGTTTTAGTATAAGAACACACAAGCAATGACTCTAGTGGGTCCATATGTGATTTGTGGAAAGAACACACATGCAATGACACTGGTTGATCCATGTGTGGTTTGTGGAAAGAACACACATGCAATGACTCTAGTGGTTGATCCATGTGTGGTTTGTGGAAATAACACACATGCAATGACTCTAGTGGTTGATCGATGTGTGGTTTGTGGAAATAACACACATGCAATGACTCTAATGGATCCATAAGTGGTTTGTGGAAAAGAACACACATGCAATTAATGACCACTGGTTGAACCATATGTGGTTTGTGGAAAGAACACACATGCAATGACACTGGTTGATCCATGTGTGGTTTGTGGAAAGAACACACATGCAATGCCACTAGTTGATCCATGTGTGGTTTGTGGATAGAACACACATGCAATGACTCTAGTGCTAGTTTTAGTATAAGAACACATATACAATGACTCTAGTGGGTCCAAATGTAGTTTGTGAAAAGAACACACATGCAATGACCACTGGTTGATCCATCAGTTGTTTGTGGAAAAGAACACACATCCAATGAGTCTAGTGGATCCATGTGTGGTTTGTGGAAAAGAACACACATGCAATGACTCTAGTGCTGGTTTTAGTATAAGAACACACATGCAATGACTCTAGTGGGTCCACATGTGGTTTGTGAAAAGAACACACACGCAATGACCAATGGTTGATCCATATGTGGTTTTTGGAAAAGAACACGCATGCAATGAACACTGGTGGATCCATGTGTGGTTTGTGGAAAGAACACACATGCAATGACCACTGGTTGATCCATAAGTGGTTTGTGGAAAAGAACACACATGCAATGACCACTGGTTGATCCATGTGTGGTTTGTGGATAGAACACACATGCAATGACTCTAGTCGGTCCATATGTGGTTTCTGAAAAGAACACATATGCAATGACCACTGGTAGCTCCATATGTGGTTTGTGGAAAATAAAACACATGCAATGAACACTGGTGGATCCATAAGTGGTTTATGGAAAGAACACAAATGTAGTGACCACTGGTTGATCCCTATGTGGTTTGTGGAAAGAACACACATGCAGTGAACACTGGTGGATCCATATGTTGTTTGTGAAAAGAACACACATGCAATGACTCTAGTGCTGGTTTTAGTATAAGAACACACATGCAATGACTCTAGTGGGTCTAGATGTAGTTTGTGAAAAGAACACACATGCAATGCCACTGGTTGATCCATAAGTGGTTTGTGGAAAGAACACACATGCAATGGACACTGGTTGATCCATAAGTGGTCTGTGGAAAGAACACACATGCAATGACCACTGGTTGATCCATAAGTGGTTTGTGGAAAGAACACACATGCAGTGACCACTGTGGATCCATATGTTGTCTGTGAAAAAAACACACATGCAATGAACACTGGTGGATCCATAAGTGGTTTGTGGAAAGAGCACACATGCAATGACTCTAGTGCTAGTTTTACTATAAGAACACACATGCAATGACTCTAATGGATCCATATGTGGTTTGTGAAAACAACACACATGCAATGACCACTTGTTGATCCATGTGTGGTTTGTGGAAAAGAACACATATGCAATGACCACTGGTTGATCCATGTGTGGTTTGTGAAAAGAACACACATCCAGTGACCACTGGTTGATCCATATGTGGTTTGTGGAAAGAACACACATGCAATGACACTGCTTGATCCATGTGTAGTTTGTGGAAAAGAACACACATGCAATGACCACTGGTTGATCCATGTGTGGTTTTTGGAAAGAACACACATGAAGTGACTCTGGCGGTTGATCCATGTGTGGTTTATGGAAATAACACACATGCAATGACTCTAGTGGTTGATCCATGTATGGTTTGTGGAAATAACACATATCCAATGACTCTAGTGGTTGATCCATGTGTGGTTTGTGGAAATAACACACATGCAATGACCGCTGGTTGATCCATATGTGGTTTGTGGAAAGAACACACATCCAATGACACTGGTTGATCCATGTGTGGTTCGAGAAAAGAACACACATGCAATGCCACTGGTTGATGCATGTGTGGTTTGTGGATAGAACACACATGCAATGACCACTAGTTGACCAATAAGTGGTGTAAGATCCCTCCTTATTAAAGGAAAGGATCCCTGTGATTGCAATGCTAGTCCCTGCATCAATGCTAGCATCCACAGTTTAAGATGAAGTACACAGATACAAAGGTCGTTTATTACATCCATTCCAAAGATAAAACATAGTCTTTTACAACTCAGGGCCAAAGGCCTAATACAAGAGTTTATGGAATAAGTAAATAAACTTAAGTCTTCATCTTCATGTGCCACAAGCAAGCATGTTGAGTGTAGACTCATGACTCCTATTCATCATCGGAGTAACCTGCAACATTACAAGTTACAGCCACAGAGGGTCAATACTTTGGAATAGTATTGGCAAGTGATACCTTAGCTTATTTAAAGTGGACTATAATACTATATGCATTCGGCTAGGTGGAGCTTAGGCTTGAATTGCTCAAAATAACTTTTTCCTTATCATTTGAAAACACTAAAATTTTTGTTTGGCACAAATCACCCAAGGCATCTACCAATCAAAGACTGAAGAACCACTCAGGGCATCTACCAATCAAAGACTGAAGATCCTTTTAACCCTTTTTCACCCACAAGTTTTTACTTAGAAATTGGGATGAGGAGATTCTTGATAGCTTCCATGTCTTGATGCTCAAATTGTCCTTTACCAGGGACATGGCTAAGTACTTAGATTTTTCACTCTGCAGAGGTGGTGCACTTTCCCCACAAGACTTGGTTTCCCAAGACAAGATCTTTCAGAAGCCTTTCCTTAGTCAAATGGACGCGCTCCAACCTATCATTCCCTCTACCACCAACTGTCCAAGAGACTAAGTTCTAGGAACCTATATGATCATGGCAGAGCCCATATTGCCTAGTGGTTGCACTTGAAGCTTCTCAACATTTGACATCTCAAATCTCTTTGTTCCTGGGTGGCCATCCACAAGTGAGATACACTAAGGTAAACCATAAAAATGGGCCTTGTGAACCACTCAACCAAAAACCACCAAGCAAGTCCCATTCCACCCAGGTGATTCATTAACTTAGTTGTTTTATTAATCAAAACACAAGTCCTCAGACTTAGAAATTTTCCATAGCATGAATATATATTCCACCCTTGTTTTCTATTAGCTAAGCTAAGCATGATAGTAATAGGAATCTTGACTTAGGTAATTTTCACTAAGGTTTCCTCTACTAGGTTTTCCCATAGCATAGTTTACTCTTAGCAAAAATCCATGCAAATCCTATACTTAGAAATATCACTAATGCATAGTGAAAATAATGGGACAATAGATATGAAGCATCACTTGCCTTGGTAATGGGGAGAGTAGCACTCTTCACAGTCACAATCACTAGCAAAATCTACACAAAATTGTAGCATCCAATTACACACAATTCATATACAATCAAAAATATTATGAATGCATGCATGCATGAATTTACTAAGTGGGGATTTTGAAAACTTTACCAAGCAAGTGCATGTTTACAGAAACATAACAAGACATAAAATTTGCCAAAACAAACTTATTTAACCCTAAAACAAATTACTAAACTAAATCCATACTCAAAATAGCCTTAAACAAGTTTCTACAAACAAAGTCATTCTAATGGTTACTATTTGTTAAACACATTGGATATTCAGAAAGGTCTTGTTTCACTGAATCCAACGGTATAAAGTTTGCAAAAATCCAACGTGGCAATCAAAAGTTATAGGCATTTGAATTTGGATCAAATTCTGATTTTAAATCTGTTTTTAGATCTAACCCTAGCCACGCGTCGCGTTGTGATTGGCGCGTACCGATTCGCACTGGATCGAGCTCTGCAGCCGCAGGATCTAAACAGATCGCACGCTCCAGATCGCGTACCGCTTCGCAGTTAAATGAATCTATCCTAGCGCTCGGATCTGAATCTAACGGCTCGCGAGCAAGCGACCATGTCCTGGCGGCGCGCGGCGTCAGCGAGCGGCGGAGCGCTCGGTCTACGGCGGAGCTTGCGTTCCAGGTCGTCCGCGAGAGGGAGAAGGGTCATACCAGGCTCGCGAGAAGCTGCTGAAGCTCAAGGTAGCGTCGGTTTGCGAAGGGGCGCTCGGATGTGGCTGAGAGAGCTCGTCGGAGTTGTGCACGGCGTCGGGTGGTCGTTGTCGGGGTCGTTGCCGAGGATCCGCGTTGCCCTAACACGAGCCAGAGGGTTTAGGTGATGCGTAAGAACGTTGCGAACAAACTCGTGTGAGTCAGAAGTGAAGGGGCGCACGGGACTTATGGAATTTGGTCGCCGGAGTCGAGGTGGTCGTTGGTGGTTGCGGTGTCGAGCGGAAACGGCGACCTGGGTCAGTACAGGATGAACTAGTGGGGTCAGGAGGTGCGCAAAGACTCACTGAATCAGATAGCAAGAGTGAGAGGCAGAGGGGAACACGAGGCTCACCGGAATTGATCGCCGGAGTGGGCTCACATCGGCGGTGTGGGGTTGATTGAGGGCAGCCTGGTGGCGAAGTGAGCGAGGTGTTTGGGGGGAAATGCTCGCGAGGCAGAGAGGATCTTATAGCCAGAGGCTCGACAGGAAACGCTCACGGATTAATGCCCAATTACGCCGCGCCATTACCGGCCATGACTGCAGCGGCGACGTGGTCGCCGCGTTTGGGAAGACGACGGCGTGGGAGGGCCCGCCACGTCAAGTATGCGAGGTGTAGGTGGGGTCTGGCTGTCAGCGACTAGGTGTGTGCGCGTGCGCGTGAGAGAAGAAAAGGAAAGTCCCGGGTGGGCTTGTTGGGCTCGATTCGAAGCTGGGCCAGAAACCTGGCGCGCGGCCTTTTTCCTTTGTTTAACTCTTTTCTTTTTCTAATTCTATTTTCTGGAATGATTTTGATATGAATTCAAATCCTTTTTGAATTCAAACAGTTCTGGGGATTTTTGTAGGGTACTGAGGTTTCAAAATCAGTCTTTTGACCAAGTGGTTACCTTGCAAGGGCTTGGTCAAGCTTGGGCTTAATACAAACAGAGACTTTGCCTCTGGTCTGCAAATGTTTTGAAAAGGGTTTTGAAATTATTTCTAAGTTGAAAAACTTTGGTTAAACCTTTACACCTAAACTTTCCAACAATGGAGGCAAGCAAACAAGTTCCTAAACATTCAAGTCTCAAAGGGTGATGGCCATTTGAGTTAAATTTGCTCACATGAAATCATAGCACAAGCTTCTGCTTCTAAATGATTTTGAGAAAAACCCTAAATGAATGAAGGATGCAAGGATGATATGAATGAGCTTTGAAATATGAATTTTGGGATGTTACAAATCTAACCCCCTTAAGATGAATCTCGCCCTCGAGATTCGGATTAACTAACAAATAGGTGAGGGTGGTCTTTCCAAGATCATCTTCTTTCCCATGTTGCTTCCTCTTGAGTGATGACTCCATTGTACTTTGCAAAACTTGATAGTCTTTGTCCTTGTGACTCTTCTCATGTCTCAAGAATCATGTGCTTTTCTTCATAGGTGAGATCACTTTCTAGTTGAACTTCTTCCAAAGATATGGTATCCTTCAAAGAAGATTTTTCCATTTCGGGTGACATTTCTTAGTGACTCACATGAAAAACATTATGGACTGCTAATAAAGATGCTGGCAGTTCGATTTCATATGCAACTTCTCCTTTGCGACTCAAAATGTTGAATGGTCCAACATATCTTGGTGCCAACTTTCCTTTGACTCCAAATCTTTTCACTCCACGAAGTGGCGATACTCTAAGATAAGCTCTATACCCAACTTCGTAGGTGACTTCTCTACGCTTAGAATCTGCGTAGCTTTTCTGTCGAGACTGTGCTATCTTCAACCTGTCCCTAACCAATTTGACCTTTTCTTCGGCGTCTTTGATAAGATCTGGTCCAAACAAACTTCTTTCTCCCACACCATTCCATAGCAACGGGGTGGTACACTTCCTTCCGTAGAGAAACTCAAATGGTGCCATCCCAATGCTAGATTGGTAACTGTTATTGTAAGAGAACTCTGCGTAAGGCAGACTTTCATCCCAACTTGCTCCATAGTCTAGGGCACATGCCCTCAACATGTCTTCAAGAATTTGATTAGTCCTTTCCGTTTGTCCATCCGTTTGAGGATGAAAAGCAGTACTGAATTCCTATCTCGTTCCCAAAGATTCATGAAGCTTTCTCCAAAAGTGAGAAGTGAACTGAGTTCCTCTATCAGACACAATACTCTTAGGCACACCATGAAGGCATACAATTCTGCTCATGTAAATTCTGGCTAACTTTGCACTGGTATAAGTTGTCTTCACTGGTATAAAATGAGCCACTTTAGTTAGGCGATCCACTACTACCCATATGGAATCATACCCTGACCTGGTCCTTGGTAATCCGGTAATGAAATCCATACCAATATTTTCCCACTTCCATTCAGGAATAGGCATTGGTTGAAGCAAACCTGCTGGTTTCTGATGCTCTACTTTCACTCTACTACACACATCACACAAAGCAATGTGTTCGGCGATGTCCCTTTTGAGGTTGTTCCACCAAAATCTTTCTTTCATATCCATGTACATTTTGGTGTTTCCCGGGTGAATAGAATACGGAGAGTTATGGGCTTCTTGTAGAATCAGTTTCCGCAATTCTGGATCTTGTGGAACAGAAATACGTTTCCCGTGCCATAAAGTACCTTGTTCGTCTATATGGAAACTTTTAGCTTTCCCTTGGCTAATCCTTTCCTTAATCTCTTCGATTTCTTTATCCGTCTTTTGGGCTTCTTTACTTCTATCCAACAGAGTGGGTTGAACATCCAAAGACATGAGATGTCCTTCTGGCACAATCTCCAACCTAAGTTCCTTGAATTGCTTACACAAGTCATCTGGCAATTCACCTTTGGTAAGGCCATTTACAAACGCCTTACGACTTAGAGCATCTGCTACTACATTTGCTTTACCAGGATGGTATTGCAAACTCAAGTCGTAATCCTTGATAAGTTCTAGCCATCTACTTTGTCTCATATTGATTTCCTTCTGGGTGAAGATATACGTCAAACTCTTATGATCGGTGAATACTTCACAACGTTTTCCCAAAAGGTAATGTCTCCATGTTTTGAGTGCATGAACAACAGCAGCTAACTCTAAATCATGAGTAGGATAGTTTACTTCATGAGTTTTGAGTTGTCTCGAGGCATAAGCCACAACTTTTCCGCCTTGCATAAGTACGGCACCTAATCCTTGATGCGAAGCATCACAATACACTTGGAAATCCTTTTCCAAGTCTGGTAGGCACAGAACTGGTGCTGACACAAGTCTCTTCTTCAATTCTTGAAAGCTGAGCTCACATCCTTCAGACCAAGGAAATTTCTTATCTTTCTTTAACAATTCTGTCATTGGTTTAGCAACCTTTGAAAAAAATTCAATGAATCTTCTGTAGTAACCTGCTAAACCAAGGAAACTACGAACCTCTTTTACGCTCTTAGGAGATTCCCATTCATCACAAATGAAACTTTAGCGGGATCAACTGCTACACCATCCTTTGTCATAACGTGACCAAGAAATCCAACTTCCTCTAACCAAAACTCACACTTGCTGAATTTGGCATAAAGCTTATGTTCCCTCAGTTTCTCAAGTATCAAGCGTAGATGTCTTTCATGCTCTTCCTTGCTCTTGGAGTAGACTAAGATGTCATCGATGAAAACGACAACGAACTTGTCGAGAAATTCCATGAACACTTTGTTCATCATATTCATGAAGTATGCTGGAGCGTTGGTTAAACCAAAAGGCATCACAGTGTACTCATACAATCCATACCTTGTGGTGAATGTTGTTTTAGGTATGTCTTGCTCTCTTATCTTGAGTTGAAAATAACCTGACCGAAGATCAATCTTCGAGAACACACATGCTCCTTCTAGCTGATCAAACAAGTCGTTGATTCTTGGCAAAGGATATTTGTTCTTGATGGTTACCTCGTTGAGAGAACGGTAATCTATGCATAATCTTTGAGTTCTGTCTCTTTTTTCTATGAACAAAACTGGAGCTCCCCAAGATGAAGAACTTGGCTGGATGAATCCTTTCTGCAATTGTTCTCCAAGCTGTTTCTTGAGTTCCTTAAGTTCGTCAACTGACATTTTATAAGGCCTCTTTGCTCTTGGTCTAGAACCTGGTACCAAATCTATTATAAACTCTACATCTCTATCTGGTGGCATTCCCGGTAACTCTTCCGGAAACACATCCGGATACTCACACACAATTGGCACAGTGTCCATGCTAACCCCCTTAAGAGAATTCAGCTTACTTCCTTTAGATTCAAAATTGTACTTGAATTTTATCCTCTTACCTTCCAGGGTTGTGAGTGCAACTGTACGATTGGCACAATCTAGTACTCCCTCATACTTAGCCGTCCAATCCATTCCAAAAATCACATCTAATCCTTGGGAATTTAGGATTATTAGGTTCACTGGAAACTTATGTTTTCCAATCTCTATGACTAGATCCCGGCATCCAAGACTCACTATCATATCTCCTCCCGGAGAGCTAACTTTTATCAGACACCCAATGTTTTCAGATGTAAACCCGTTTCTATCAACAAATGCTTTTGATATGAATGAATGAGATGCACCAGTGTCAAAGAGTAGAAATGCTGGAATGGAATTGAGTCTGAACTTACCAGCAACGGCATCAGGCTCTTCATAGACATCTTCCACATTTATGTGGTTAACCTGTCCTTTCTGAAAAGGATTGGGCTTGTTTGGTCCTTCAACTTTCTTTTCAGGGCACTCATTAGCATAATGCCCCAGCTTCTTGCATTTGAAGCATTCAACCTGACTGATGTCCCTTTTAGGCTGGTTTCCACTTCCACTTCCACCGTGGTGGCTCTTATGTCCACTCTTGTGATTCTTGTACTTATCATTGTCATGACTGCGATGATGCTTGTTGTCATGACGGTTGTGGTTGTGGTGCTTGTTAAATTTCCCATGCTTGTGGGATCCTGAGATGACACTATCATCATAGTGAGATCGTTTATGAGACGATCCCGAGCTGTGCTTGTCGGAGTGCTTCCTCTTTCTACTCTCAACTTGTTTCATTTTATTCTCCACAAGAACAGCCTTCTCACACAGCGACTGATAAGTTGGAACATATGCCACAGACAGCTGCAGATTCAGCTCATCCTTCAAGCCTTCCAGAAACTTTTCCTTTCTTTTGGCATCTGTGTCAACCTCATCCGATGCATAACACGCCAGATTGTTGAACTCTTCAATATATTCAGCCACGCTGTGGTGGCGCTGTTTCAGGTTGTGAAACTCCTTCTTTTTCAGGCTCATCATTCCTGGTGAGATATGTGTAGTGCGAAAACCATCTTCAAAGATAGCCCAAGTCACCTCATCGATAGGAGTGGTGATCTGGAAGTTGTCCCACCATGCGGCTGGTCCTTCCAATGTCTGTGCTGCGAACCTGACTTTTTCAGCATCCGTGCAGCCCACGGTCACTAAGTCTTTGTTCACAGAACGTAGCCAATCATTGGCCACCATGGGATCAGTCGTCCCCAAAAACTTAGCTGGCCTCAGACGCAGAAATCTGGTGAGCATATCAAAACCCGGAGGGTTGTTGTTGTTGTTATTGGGGTTGTTGTTGTTGTTGTTGTTGTTCTGGTTTTGGATGAATGTCGTCATCATTTGCATAAGCTGGGTCTGCGCATTCATCATTTGTTGCATTTCCGGGGTAATGTTGTTGGGGTTGGGGTTGGGGTTTGCGCGACGGGGAGGCATCTGTGGTTTGTTCATATAGAGATAAGAATGAGATACCCTTACATGATTCATGCACAATACATCACACAAGCAAACACATAGCATGCAACACAAGGATCAAAAGCTCAACAACAAGATAACAAAAGTCTTAGTAAAAACACACAAGTGGCAAGCCATCCACATGTCGGATGGTCCAATAATAAGTTCACAAATAACAAGTACGGTAAATAGAGATAACTGAGTAGTCAAGTCTACTCGTCAGCATCAATCTCCTCCTCGACAAAGATAAGACCTGCGTTCTCCATTGCGGTCTTGTTCTCCTCGATAGTAGTGGTCAAGGAGTCGATCTTGGCCTTGAGAGCCCTCTTCTGGGAACGAAGTCTCTCAATCACTGTCTGCTGCTGCTCTAACTCGAAATCCTTGGACTTCAGTTCCTCGGTCATGTCCGGAATCTTCTTGTTCCTATCCTGGACACGTTTCTCCTGACTCTTGAACTTATGGTCTTGGGTCTCGAACTTCGCCTTCATCTCCTTGACTACCTCGTCCTGCTGCGCGAAGAGCTTGTCCTTCTCGCGAAGCTGCACCTGGAGCTCGTCATTGCTAAGCATGACGTTGGTCCTGTCAGTATCCACGTGCCTAATAAGAGTCTCTAAGTCCTGGAGGTACAGGCGTATCGGCTCTGTTGTGGCCCTCGAGTCGTCCTCAAAGTCGATGGACTCTCCGTCATCATCACGCCTTCCGAAGGTGTGGAAGTGAGTGCCTCTAACTGTCGGGAGTGACGACCAACAGTCCCTATCAGTCCTGCATGACAACCTCCATGCCTCTCTCCTGCCATCGTGCATAAGCTTGAAGACGATGGCCTCCGTAGTAGGCTCTGTCTGGCGTCCTGGCTGGTTCACCTTGAAGCCCCAGAGGTCCTTCCTCTCAAACTTGGTGAGTGGGTGCACCGTAATGGTGGGAAGAGGGAGATCGAGCAAGGTAGTAAGCTCTACGATACGAGGACCAAAACGGGTAACCTGGAACTCCTCAACAGTGCTGATGGTAATAGGCATCTATTTATAAGATTAAAAAAGTTAGAACAACACAATTTAAAATAAACAAGACAAACATTCATACATATCCATGGAACACAAAAATCACACAAGTCATGCATACATGAATCCATTACATCAACCAAGGTTCAAACTTATTTAAGGTATCATTTGGAAAATAAGGTGATAGGTGGTGGTCCAACTAACGAAGTGCGCTTACAAACCTATCTCACTGGATCTGGTGGCTAACACAATGTTCCTAGAGGCAATCAGCCTATCTTGTTCACATGCTTCTATCACTAAGTCTATAATATCTCCCCTTAAGGTTTGGTTGGTGACTTCCAACTCTTGGGTAAGTTCCTTTTCTTTCTCTAAGTCTTTTTGGAGGTTGAGCATCTTGCACTTGACTCTAGCACTGAGTTCGTTGATAGTCTTCCAAGCTGCTTCTCTTGCTGACTCAAAGAATGTGGTGTGCATAAAAGTGTTGGTGTACATGCAGAAACCTCTTTCTTTGTGGTTGTCTTCCTTGTTTTTGTACAAGTGAAGTTGCACCCACCGATACTCCACTCCTTCCTCCATCACTGGAAAGCCCTTGTACACAGCTGCACCATGTGCTTCCATTGCCTCCATGAGGTCCTTGAGAATCTTGGGAAACTCAGTTTCACACTCCAAGGTCATGGTCATGAGTGGTCCTTTCTTCACGGCTTCGTTGATGGAGTTCATCTACAAATAGAGATGAGAATGAGAAGATTAGAAAAGTTTACGAGAAGAATAGACAAGTGTAGAAGTAGTTAAAAATTTTCCTTAGTGGTTTCCAATCCTAGGGTCATAATCCTACAGGCAACACAGTGCTCTGATACCATCTGTAAGATCCCTCCTTATTAAAGGAAAGGATCCCTGTGATTGCAATGCTAGTCCCTGGATCAATGCTAGCATCCACAGTTTAAGATGAAGTACACAGATACAAAGGTCATTTTTTACATCCATTCCAGATATAAAACATAGTCTTTTACAACTTAGGGCCAAAGGCCTAATACAAGAGTTTATGGAATAAGTAAATAAACATAAGTCTTCATCTTCATGTGCCACAGGCAAGCATGTTGAGTGTAGACTCATGACTCCTATTCATCATCGGAGTAACCTGCAACATTACAAGTTACAGCCACAGAGGGTCAATACTTTGGAATAGTATTGTCAAGTGATACCTTAGCTTATTTAAAGTGGACTATAATACTATATGCATTTGGCTAGGTGGAGCTTAGGCTTGCATTGCTCAAAATAGCTTTTTCCTTATCATTTGAAAACACTAAATTTTTTGTTTGGCACAAATCACCCAAGGCATCTACCAATCAAAGACTAAAGAACCACTCAGGGCATCTACCAATCAAAGACTGAAGATCCTTTTAACCCTTGTTCACCCACAAGTTTTTACTTAGAAATTGGGATGAGGAGATTCTTGATAGCTTCCATGTCTTGATGCTCAAATTGTCCTTTACCAGGGACATGGCTAAGTACTTAGATTTTTCACTCTGCAGAGGTGGTGCACTTTCCCCACAAGACTTGGTTTCCCAAGACAAGATCTTTCAGAAGCCTTTCCTTAGTCAAATGGACGCGCTCCAACCTATCATTCCCTCTACCACCAACTGTCCAAGAGACTAAGTTCTAGCAACCTATATGATCATGGCAGAGCCCATATTGCCAAGTGGTTGCACTTGAAGCTTCTCAACATTTGACATCTCAAATCTCTTTGTTCCTGGGTGGCCATCCACAAGTGAGATACACTAAGGTAAACCATAAAAATGGGCCTTGTGAACCACTCAACCAAAAACCACCAAGCAAGTCCCATTCCACCCAGGTGATTCATTAACTTAGTTGTTTTATTAATCAAAACACAAGTCCTCGGACTTAGAAATTTTCCATAGCATGAATATATATTCCACCCTTGTTTTCTATTAGCTAAGCTAAGCATGATAGTAATAGGAATCTTGACTTAGGTAATTTTCACTAAGGTTTCCTCTACTAGGTTTTCCCATAGCATAGTTTACTCTTAGCAAAAATCCATGCAAATCCTATACTTAGAAATATCACTAATGCATAGTGAAAATAATGGGACAATAGATATGAAGCATCACTTTCCTTGGTAATGGGGAGAGTAGCACTCTTCACAGTCACAATCACTAGCAAAATCTACACAAAATTGTAGCATCCAATTACACACAATTCATATACAATCAAAAATATTATGAATGCATGCATGCATGAATTTACTAAGTGGGGATTTTGAAAACTTTACCAAGCAAGTGCATGTTTACAGAAACATAACAAGACATAAAATTTGCCAAAACAAACTTATTTAACCCTAAAACAAATTACTAAACTAAATCCATACTCAAAATAGCCTTAAACAAGTTTCTACAAACAAAGTCATTCTAATGGTTACTATTTGTTAAACACATTGGATATTCAGAAAGGTCTTGTTTCACTGAATCCAATGGTATAAAGTTTGCAAAAATCCAACGTGGCAATCAAAAGTTATAGGCATTTGAATTTGGATCAAATTCTGATTTTAAATCTGTTTTTAGATCTAACCCTAGCCACGCGTCGCGTTGTGATTGGCGCGTACCGATTCGCACTGGATCGAGCTCTGCAGCCGCAGGATCTAAACAGATCGCACGCTCCAGATCGCGTACCGCTTCGCAGTTAAATGAATCTATCCTAGCGCTCGGATCTGAATCTAACGGCTCGCGAGCAAGCGACCATGTCCTGGCGGCGGCGTCGTGATGGCGAGCGCTTCGGTCTGGCGGCTTGCGTTCAGTCGTCCATGAGAGGAGAAGGGTCATACCAGGCTCGCGAGAAGCTGCTGAAGCTCAAGGTAGCGTCGGTTTTGCGAAGGCGCTCGGATGTGGTGAGAGCTCGTCGGAGTTGTGCCGCGGCGTGGTCGTTAGCCGGTCGTTGCGAGGATCCGCGTTGCCCTAACACGAGCGGAGGGTTTAGGTGATGCGTAACATTGCGAACAAACTCGTGTGGTCGAAGTGAAGAGGCGCCGGGACTTATGGAATTTGGTCGCGGTCGAGGTGGTCGTTGGTGGTTGCCGTGTCGGCGGAAGCGGCGACACTGGGTCGATCTGAGATGAACTAGTGGGTCGAGGTGCGCAAAGACTCACTGAATCAGATAGCAAGAGTGAGAGCGGAGGGGAAAACGAGGCTCACGGAATTGATCGCGGAGTGGGCTCTGTCTGCGGCGGTGTGGGGTTGATTGAGGCGACTGGTGGCAAAGTGGCCGAGGTGTTTGGGGGAAATGCTTTGAGGCGGAGAGGATCTTATAGCGAGGCTCGACAGAAACGCTCACGGATTAATGCCCAATTACGCGCGCCATTACCGCCATGCAGCGGCGGCGTGGTCGCGGGCGCGATTTGGGGAAAAGACGAGGTCGGCGTGGGACAGGGCCGCTCGTCGGCAAGTATCGAGGTGTAGGTGGGGGCTGTCGGCGACTAGGTGTGTCTTCGTGCGTGAGAGAAGAAAAGGAAAGTC
Organism: Avena insularis; assembly: GCA_023614405.1. NCBI lineage: Eukaryota > Viridiplantae > Streptophyta > Magnoliopsida > Poales > Poaceae > Avena > Avena insularis. The sequence goes on along the minus strand of CM042690.1, from coordinate 159,881,523 downwards.
CGGGTGGGCTTGTTGGGCTCGATTCGAAGCTGGGCCAGAAACCTGGCGCGCGGCCTTTTTCCTTTGTTTAACACTTTTCTTTTTCTAATTCTATTTTCTGGAATGATTTTGATATGAATTCAAATCCTTTTTGAATTCAAACAGTTCTGGGGATTTTTGTAGGGTACTGAGGTTTCAAAATCAGTCTTTTGACCAAGTGGTTACCTTCCAAGGGCTTGGTCAAGCTTGGGCTTAATACAAACAGAGACTTTGCCTCTGGTCTGCAAATGTTTTGAAAAGGGTTTTGAAATTATTTCTAAGTTGAAAAACTTTGGTTAAACCTTTACACCTAAACTTTCCAACAATGTAGGCAAGCAAACAAGTTCCTAAACATTCAAGTCTCAAAGGGTGATGGCCATTTGAGTTAAATTTTCTCACATGAAATCATAGCACAAGCTTCTGCTTCTAAATGATTTTGAGAAAAACCCTAAATGAATGAAGGATGCAAGGATGATATGAATGAGCTTTGAAATATGAATTTTGGGATGTTACAAGTGGTTTGTGGAAAAGAACACACAAGCAATGACCAGTGGTTGATCCATGTGTGGTTTGTGGAAAAGAACACACATGCAATGACCATTGGTTGATCCATGTGTAGTTTGTGAAAAGAACACACATGCAATAACCACTGGTTGATCTATGTGTGGTTTGTGGAAAAGAACACACATGCAATGACCACTTGTTAATCCATGTGTGGTTTGTGGAAAGAACACACATGCAATGACAGTGGTGGATCCATGTGTGGTTTGTGAAAAGAACACACATGGAATGACTCTAGTGTTGGTTTTAGTATAAGAACACACATGCAATGACCACTGGTTAATACATGTGTGGTTTGTGGAAAGAACAGACATGCAATGGCCACTGGTTGATCCATAAGTGGTTTGTGGAAAGAACACACATGCAATGACCATAGGTTGATCCATCAGTGGTTTGTGGAAGGAACACACATGGAGTGACCACTAGTGGATCCCTATGTTGTTTCTGAAAAGAACACACATGCAATGAACACTGGTGGATCCATAAGTGGTTTGTGGAAAGAACACCCATGCAATGACTCTAGTGCTAGTTTTTGTTGGAGATATGCCCTAGAGGTAATAATAAATGTAGTTATTATTATATATCTTTGTGTTTATGATAAATGTTTACATTCATGCTATAATAGTATTAACAAGGAAACCATTAATACTTGTGTGATTTGTAAACTTAATTTGAAGTCCCTAGTATGGCCTCTATACTTCACTAGCTTGTTGGTTGATTGATGATGTGGTTTCTTTGTCATGAACATTGAGATGTTATCAACAACAAGATCATATCGTTAGGAGAATGATATGGTGGACATACTCCTATAGACAAGCGTAGCATAAAGATCAAGTCATTTCAATAGTTCAATTGCTATATGCTTTCTGATACATAGTGACCTAATTCCTTCGACCATGAGATCATGCATATTGCCTTTCTTTGGATGGATGCTTTGATGTCATCAAACACCACACCGTAACAGGTGGCTATAAAAGTGGCATTGGGTGTTCGGAAAGTATTGGTTGAAACACATGGATCAAGAGTGGGATTTGTCCATCCACATGACGGATAGATATTCTCTGGGCCCTCTCGGTGAAATGTCATCCAATTAGCTTGCAAGCATGTGACTTGGTCACAAGGGATCACATATCACGAACGAGAAAAGAGTACTTATCGATGTGAGGTTGAACTAGGTATGCGGAGATACCGAAGCGATCATGACCTCGGATAAGTAACATATCGTGAGACAAAGGGAAATTGGTATCGTATGTAAGTGGTTCATTCGATCATAAAGTAATCGTAGAAATATGTGGGAGCCATATGAATTTCCAGATTCCTCTATTGGTTATTGTTAGAAGTGTCTCGATCATGTCGCATAATTCACGAACCGTAGGGAGACACATAAGGATTGACGTTGTTTGAGTAGTTATGGTATTATGAAAGGGAGACCGAATGTTGTTCAGAGTCTCGGATGGGATCCGGGATATCACGAGGTGATCCGGAATGGTCCGGAGAATAAGATTCATATAAGGAAAGTTCCGTTTCGGAGTTGGGGAATGGTTCTGGTGTTTTCATCGGGAACATTCTAGAAGGTCGGAATGTCCGGCACTCCGGGGAAGGGTACATGAATGTGTCATTGCAAGATGGAATGATTGCATCATGTACTAAGTGTTCTCGCTGTCCAAAATAAAGGGTTTATTTAATTCCTAAATTGGAAAAGTCAAGCGCCGATTTTGATTCAACCGCCATTTGGAAAGAGGAGAAGTTGAAACCGACTTGGGGAGTCCTCCTCCCAAGCCAGCGGCCAGCCCTAGGCCGAGTTGGGGAGGGACTCCTCCCTCCTGGCGCCAGCCCTCCCACCTATAAAGGAGAGGCAGGGCCTCCCCTCTAGAGACACACAAGTTCCTATCCTCTAAACTAGAAACTAGACCTAGACCCGGTTTAGAGCTGTTTGGTTTAGAGCCTTCTAATTGGTTTAGAGCCTTCTAATTGGTGTGTCTAATTACTAGACCACTAATAGCCTCTCTCATAAGCTCCACCATACTCGCACCGCTTAAGGCGAAGCCTGGGATCTCCCTCTACCTCGGTACCACGCCGTTGTCTTTGCGGAATCGCGAGGAGTGCTACAACCTCCGCTGCTGGAACAAGGAGAGGAAGGTCTTCGTCGAGTACGAACGTGTGACCGATCATTGCGAGGCGCTGCTTGAAGCAGCGGGAAGGATCGTCTACGCGATCTTGAGATCGGAAGAAATGCGACTACATCACCCACGAGAATCTGCTCTCGTTAAACACTTTGGAATCTTGAGGGTGAGTTATTCCATCGACTCGTTGCTACAATCTAGTAGATAGATCTTGGCTTGTTTGTTTGTATGCGATAGAAAATTTTTGTTTTCCATGCTACGAACCCCTACAGATGGTATCGAGCCGTGTCTATATGTAGATCTGTTGACGAGTAGAACACAATGGTCATTGTGGGCGTTGATGCTTTTTATGATTGCTTTTGTGTACTTTGCATCTTGCGGTATGTTGGGATGAAGCGGCCGGGCTAACCTTACATGACATCGTTCATGAGACTTGCTCCACGCTAACATGCAACTTGTATTGCATAAGTGGCTTTCGGGTGCCTGTTTCTCCTAGCATAGTTAAGATCCAATTTACAGCGGGTAATCAACAATGCTAGTATCAATGTTGTGGTTCTTGTTCGTAAGTTAGAGCGACACTTATGGAAAGCCCCAAACCACGTAAAATATGCAAAGAAAGTAGAAGCGTCTAACTTTGTTTTGCGGGGTGTCTTGATGTGATATGGCCATGATTGTGATTATATTTGATGTATGCAATGTTCCTTATTGTAAGTTGGCAACGGCGGTGAAATATATGGTTGTCTTTAATTTACATTAAGACCTGCGTGTCTATTCAAAATAGTTGTAATAGTTGAAGCTGGTGGGCGACAACCATGAAGAAGCGTCATTGACCTTGATGCTATGCCGAGATGATGGAGATCATGTTCGTGCTTGAAGATGGAGATCGGAAGCACAAAGAAGAAAGGCCATATCATATCACATATTATGAATTGCATGTGATGTTAATCCTTTATGCATCTTGTATTGCTTAGTAGGACGGTAGCATTATAAGATGATCCCTCATGCACATAAATTTCAAGTTCTAAAGTGTTCACCCTTAGTATGCACCGTTGCCAAAGCTTGCGCTTCAAGCACCACGTGATGATCGGTGTCTTTGATTCCATGGTGACTACTAGCGTAAGCAAGCCAGATTTGCTTATGCGGAAGCTAAGGTTTGTCTTGTGAGCCTAGCATGTACGTACATGGCCTCAGAACACGGATGGCGAAAGGCAAAGCATGAATCATATAGTAGATATGATGAACATGATGATTGTTCGCCATTGAAACTATATCAACTCTCGTGATGATCGGTGTTGATGTAGTGGATTTGGTTCGTGTGATCACTAAAACAATGTGAGGGATGTTGTTTTGAGTGGGAGTTCACCTAGTTTAATTTCATTAATTAATTTGAACTCAATTTGTCATAAACTTAGTCTAAACTATAGCAAATATGTTGTAGATCAATGGCAGCCCTACCATCAATTTTAATGCGTTCCTAGAGAAAGAAAAGTTGAAAAACAATGGAAGCAACTTCATGGATTGGTTCCGCAATTTGAGGATTGTCCTCACAATGGTAATTTGACCTATGTCTGGATGCACCGCTAGGTGACCCACTGCGGCTGATGCTACCGATGAAGTAAAGAATGTTTACCTCGCTCGGAAGAATCGATTACTCCATAGTTCGGTGCTATCTTGTATGGTTTAGAATCGGAGCTTCAGAAAAGGTTTGAAGAGTCAGACCTATATGATATTGTCGAGGATCTCAAATTAATTTTTGAGACTCATGCGGCAATTGAAAGTTATGAAGCTTCTGAAAAGTTCTTTAAGCGCAAGATGGAAGAGGGTAGCTCCGTCGGTGAGCATGTGCTTAAGATGTCCGGCACGCAAATAAACTTCAAAGTTTGGGTATAGTGATTCCTAATACTTTGGGGGTTTACGCATCCTCCAATCACTACCACCAAGTTACAAGAACTTTGTGATGAACTACAACATGCGTAACATGAACAAAGAGTTGCCAGAACTATTTGCTATGTTAAAATCTGCAGAAGTGGAGATCAAGAAAGAGCACCAAGTGTTGATGGTCAATAAGACCACCAAATTCAAGAAAGGCAAGTCTAAACAGAAGGGACACTTCAAGAAGGGTGGTAAGAAAGTTACCATACCGACGAAGAGGACCAAGGCTGGACCAAGCCTGGCCGAGTGCTTTTCTTGCAAGGGAGAAGGTCCTTTGAGCGGAATTGCCCAAAGTACTTGGCAGATTTGAAGAACGGCAACATCAAGAAGAAAGGTATATCGATATACATGTTATTGATGTGTATCTCACTAGTATTCGTAGTAGTGCACAGGTATTTGATACTGGTTCGGTTGCTCATATTTGTAACTCAAGCAGGGCTACGAATAAGCGGAAGCTAGTAAAGAACGAGGTGACGATGCGCGTGGGAAGCGGATCAAAGGTTGATGTGATCGCGGTCGGCACTACCTCTTCATCTACCATCGGGATTAGTTTTATACTTAAATAATTGTTATTTGGTGCCTGCGTTGAGCATGAACATTATATCGGGATCTTGTTTATTGCGAGACAGTTACTTGTTTAAATCCGAGAATAATGGTTGTTCGATTTATATGAGTAATGTGTTTTATGCACATGCACCTTTGATAGATGGTCTATTCATATTGAATCTCGATAATAGAAATACACATATTAATAACATTGAGGCTAAGCGTTTGAAATCAAGCGATAATTTGACCTATATGTATGTCGTCTTGGTCACATTGGAGTGAAGCGTATGAAGAAACTCCATTCGATGGACTTCTTGAATCACTTGATTTTGAATCACTTGAAAGATCTGAAGCATGTCGATGGGTAAAATGACTAAGACTCCATTTTACGGTATGATGGAGCGAGCTACGCACTTATTGGAAATCATACATACCGATGTGTGTGGTCCAATGAGTGTAGCATCATGTGATGGTTATCGTTATGTTCTTACCTTCACGGATGACTTGAGTAGATATGGGTATATCTATTTCATGAAACATAAGTCCGAAACTTTCGAGAAGTTTAAGGAGTTTCAAAGTGAGGTAGAGAATCAACGTAACAAGAAGATTAAATTTCTACGTTACGATCGTGGAGGTGAATATCTAAATTCGAGTTTGGCGAGCATTTGAAGAAATGTGGAATACTTTCATGATTGACACCGCCGGAACACCACAGTAATGGTGTGTCTGAACGTCGTGTCGAACTCTCTTAGATATGGTTCGTTCTATGATGTCACTTACAGATTTGCCACTATCATTTTGGGGTTATGCATTAGAAACAGCCGCATTCACTTTAAATAGGGCACCGTCTAAATCCGTTGAAACGACACCGTATGAATTATGGTTTGGGAAGAAACCTAAATTGTCGTTCCTTAAAGTTTGGGGATCTGAAGCCTATGTAAAGAAGTTACAGGACAAGCTTGAACCCAAAGCGGAAAAATGCGTCTTCATAGGATACCAAGGAAACTATTGGGTATACCTTCTATCATAGATCCAAGGCAAAATCTTTGTTGCCAAGAATGGATCCTTTCTAGAAGGAATTTCTCTCGAAAGAAGTATTTGGAAGGAAAGTAGAACTCGACGAGGTTGTCGAACCTTCTCTCGAAATTGCGAGTAGCGCGACCGGAAGAAGTTCTGTGGTGCCTGCACCAATAAGAGAGGAAGCTAGTGATGGTGATCATGAAACTTGGTTGAAGTTGCTCTGAGCCTCGGAGGTCAACGAGAAATCGTACCACTCCAGTTGGTATGATTCCGTTATGAATATCATGTTGGTGGACAACACCGATGACCCGAGACATATGAGGAAGCAATGATGAGCCCAGATTCCAATAAATGGCAAGAAGCCATGAAATCCGAGATTGGATCCATGTACGAAAACCAAGTATGGACTTTGGTGGACTTAGGATGGCGGAAGGCATCGAGAACAAATGGATTTTCAAGAAGAAAGCAGATGCTGATGGTAATGTTCTGTCTATAAAGCTCGACTTGTCGCAAAAAGGGTTTCGACAAATTCAAGGAGTTGACTACGATGAGACTTTCTCACGTAGCGAAGCTAAAGTCTGTGAGGATTATGTTAGCAATCGCTGCATATTATGATTATGAGATATGGCGGATGGATGTCAAAACAGCATTCCTCAATGGAGACATTGATGAAGAGTTGTATATGATGCAACCCAAAGGTTTTGTCGATCCTAAAGATGCTAACAAGGTATGCAAACTTCAACGGTCCATCTATGGATTGAAGCAAGCATCCGAAGTTGGAATCAACGTTTTGATAAGGTAATCAAAAGTTTTGGTTTTATACAAACTTATGGAGAAGCTTGTATTTACAAGAAAGTGAGTGGGAGCTCTGTAGCATTCTTAATACTGTATGTGGATGACATATTGTTGATTGGGAATGATGTAGACCTTCTTAATAGTGTCACAGAGTATTTGAATAATAGTTTTTCAATGAAGGATCTTGGCGAAGCGACTTACATATTAGGCATAAAGATTTATAGAGATAGATCGAAGCAAATATCATTGTCACAAAGTACATATTTGGACAAAGTTCTAAAGAGGTTTGGAATGGAAAATAGCAAGAAAGGGTTCTTGCCCATGTTGCTAATATGACCTTGAGTAAAACTCAAAGTCCGACATCAAGGAAGATAGAGAAAAGATGAGTAAGACTCCTATGCCTCAGCCATAGGATCTCTAATGTATGCCATGCTATGTACTAGACCGACATCGCATATCTCGTTAGTCTAACTAGCAGATATCAAAGTGATCGAGTGGATCATTGGACGTGATCAAAACATCCTTAAGTACTTGAGAAGAACTAAGGATATGGTTCTTTCTTATGGAGGTGATGAGCAGCGTTGTTAATGGTTACACCGATGCTAGTTGGAACACCGATCCGGATGATTCTAAATCACAATCTGGATCGTATTTATTTTGAATGAATGGTGCAGCTTAGCTGGAGGAGTGCAAAGCAAAGCGTTGTGGCGAGATCTTCAACTGAATCGGAATACATGGCTGCCGAGGCTTCACAAGAAGCTGAAGCATATCAAGCTGCGTTTCGCTATTCGAGAACATATCCAGGATGGGGATATAAAGATTTGCAAAGTACACACAGATCTGAATGTGGCGGATCCGTTGACTAAACCTCTCCCAAGGGCAAAACATGACCAACACCAAACTGCCATGGGTGTTCGGTATATTACCATGTAATCTAGATTAGATGACTCTAGTGCAAGTGGGAGACTTGGAGATATGCCCTAGAGGTAATAATAAATGTAGTTATTATTATATATCTTTGTGTTTATGATAAATGTTTACATTCATGCTATAATAGTATTAACAAGGAAACCATTAATACTTGTGTGATTTGTAAACTTAATTTGAAGTCCCTAGTATGGCCTCTATACTTCACTAGCTTGTTGGTTGATTGATGATGTGGTTTCTTTGTCATGAACATTGAGATGTTATCAACAACAAGATCATATCGTTAGGAGAATGATATGGTGGACATACTCCTATAGACAAGCGTAGCATAAAGATCAAGTCATTTCAATAGTTCAATTGCTATATGCTTTACGATACATAGTGACCTAATTCCTTCGACCATGAGATCATGCATATTGCCTTTCTTGGATGGATGCTTTGATGTCATCAAACACCACACCGTAACAGGTGGCTATAAAAGTGGCATTGGGTGTTCGGAAAGTATTGGTTGAAACACATGGATCAAGAGTGGGATTTGTCCATCCACATGACGGATAGATATTCTGGGCCCTCTCGGTGAAATGTCATCCAATTAGCTTGCAAGCATGTGACTTGGTCACAAGGGATCACATATCACGGAGCGAAAAGAGTACTTATCGATGTGAGGTTGAACTAGGTATGCAGAGATCTGACGATCATGACCTCGGATAAGTAACATATCGTGAGACAAAGGGAAATTGGTATCGTATGTAAGTGGTTCATTCGATGCAAAGTAATCGTAGAAATATGGGAGCCATATGAATTTCCAGATTCCTCTATTGGTTATTGTTAGAAGTGTCTCGATCATGTCGCATAATTCACGAACCGTAGGGAGACACACTTAAGGATTGACGTTGTTTGAGTAGTTATGGTATTATGAGAAAGAGACCGAATGTTGTTGAGTCTCGGATGGGATCCGGGATATCACGAGGTGATCCGAATGGTCCGAGAATAAGATTCATATAAGGAAAGTCCCGTTTGGAGTTGGGGAATGGTTAGGTGTTTTCATCGAACATTCTAGAAGGTCCGAATGTCCGGCACTCGGGGAAGGGTACATGAATGTGTCATTGCAAGATGGAATGATTGCATCATGTACTAAGTGTTCTCGCTGTCCAAAATAAAGGGTTTATTTAATTCCTCAATTGGAAAAGTCAAACTGCCAGTTTTCGGTCAAACTGCCAGTTTTCGGAAAGAGGCGAAGTTGGAAACCGACTTGGGAGGAGTCCTCCTCCCAAGCCGGCCAGCCTAGGCGAGTTGGGAGGGACTCCTCCCTCCCCTGGCCGCCAGCCCTCCCACCTATAAAGGGAGGCAGGGCCTCCCCTCTAGAGACACAAGTTCCTATCCTCTAAACTAGAAACTAGACCTAGACCCGGTTTAGAGCTGTTTGGTTTAGAGCCTTCTATTGGTTTAGAGCCCTCTAATTGGTGTGTCTAATTACTAGACCACTAATAGCCTCTCTCATAAGCTCCACCATACTGCACGGCTTAAGGCGAAGCCTGCGGGATCTCCCTCTACCTCGGTACCACGCCGTTGTCTTCTTAGGAATCGCGAGAGAGTGCTACAACCTCCATTTTCTTTGGAACAAGGGAGAGGAAGGTCTTCGTCAGTACCGAACGTGTGACCGATCTGGGAGCGCTCTTGAGGCAGCAGCGGGAAGGATCGCTTCTGCGATCTTGAGATCGGAAGAATCGACTACATCACCCACGAGAATCTGCTCTCGTTAAACACTTTGGAATCTTCGAGGGTGAGTTATTCCATCGACTCGTTGCTACAATCTAGTAGATAGATCTTGGCTTGTTTGTTTGTATGCGATAGAAAATTTTTGTTTTCCATGCTACGAACCCCTACAGTTTTATTATAAGAACACACATGCAATGACTCTAATGGATCCATATGTTGTTTGTGAAAAGAACACACATGCAATGACCACTTGTTGATCCATGTGTGGTTTGTCGAAAGAACACGCATGCAATGACACTGCTTGATCCATGTGTGGTTTGTGGAAAAGAACACATATGCAATGACCACTTGTTGATCCATGTGTGATTTGTGAAAAGAACACACATGCAATGACCACTGGTTGATCCATATGTGGTTTCTAGAAAGAACACACATGCAATGACTCTAGTGGTTGATCCATGTGTGGTTTGTGGAAATAACACACATGCAATGACCCTAGTGGTTGATTCATGTGTGGTTTGTGGAAAGAACACACATGAAATGATTCTAATGGATCCATAAGTGGTTTGTGGAAAAGAACACACATGCAATGACCACTGGTTGATCCATATGTGGTTTGTGGAAAGAACACACATGCAATGACACTGGTTGATCCATGTGTGGTTTGTGAAAAGAACACGCATGCAATGCCACTGGTTGATCCATGTGTGGTTTGTGGATAGAACACACATGCAATGACCACTCGTTGATCCATAAGTGGTTTGTGGAAAGAACACACATGCAGTGACCACTGGTGGATCCATATGTTGTTTGTGAAAAGAACACACATGCAATGAACACTGGTGGATCCATAAGTGGTTTGTGGAACGAACACACATGCAATGACTCTAGTGCTAGTTTTAGTATAAGAACACACATGCAATGACTCTAATGGATCCATATGTGGTTTGTGAAAAGAAAACACATACAATGACCACTTGTTGATCCATGTGTCGTATGTGGAAAGAACTGTTAGACCCCTCGTTTATAAAGGAAAAGGATCCCTGTGATTGCAATGCTAGTCCTGGATCAATGCTAGCATCCATAGTTTAAGATGAAGTACACAGATACAAAGGTCGTTTATTACATCCATTCCAGAGATAAAACATAGTCTTTTACAACTCGGGGCCAAAGGCCTCATACAAGAGTTTATGGAATAAGTAAATAAACATAAGTCTTCATCTTCATGTGCCACAGGCAAGCATGTTGAGTGTAGACTCATGACTCCTTTTCATCATCGGAGTAACCTGCAACATTACAAGTTACAGCCACAGAGGGTCAATACTTTGGAATAGTATTGGCAAGTGATACCTTAGCTTATTTAAAGTGGACTATAATACTATATGCATTTGGCTAAGTGGAGCTTAGGCTTGCATTGCTCAAAATAGATTTTTCCTTATCATTTGAAAACACTAAGTTTTTGTTTGGCACAAATCACCCAAGGCATCTACCAATCAAAGATTGAAGATCCTTTAACCCTTGTTCAACCACAAGTTTTTACTTAGAAATTGGGATGAGGAGATTCTTGATAGCTTCCATGTCTTGATGCTCAAATTGTCCTTTTCCAGGGACATGGCTAAGTACTTAGATTTTACACTCTACAGAGGTGGTGCACTTTCCCCACAAGACTTGGTTTCACCAAGACAAGATCTTTCAGAAGCCTTCCCTTAGACCAACATGGACGCGTTCCAACCTATCATTCCCCTACCACCAACTGTCCATTTGGCTAAGTTATTGCAACCTATATGATCCAGGCAGAGCCCATATTGCCAAGTGGCTGCACTTGAAGCTTCTCAACATTTGACATCTCAAATCTCTTTGTTCCTGGGTGGCCATCCACAAGTGAGATACACAAGCCAAGTCCATGGCCTTGTGAACCACTCAACACATACCATTCTTTCCATTCCACCCAGGTGATTCATTCACTTAGTTGTTTTTTTTATTAAACAAAACATAAGTCCACAGACTTAGAAATTTTCCATAGCATGAATATATATTCCACCCTTGTTTTCTATTAGCTAAGCTAAGCATGAAAGTAATAGGAATCTTAACTTAGGAAATTTTTACTAAGGTTTCATCTACTAGGTTTTCCCATAGCATAGTTTATACTTAGCAAAATTCCATGCAAGTCCTACTTAGAAATATCACTAATGCATAGTGAAAATAATGGGACAAAAGTATGAAGCATCACTTGCCTTGGTAATGAGGAGAGTAGCACTCTTCACAGTCACAATCACTAGCAAAATCTACACAAAATTGTAGCGTACAATTACACACAATTTATATACAATCAAAAATAATATGAATGCATGCATGCATGAATTTACTAAGTGGGGATTTTGAAAACTCTACCAAGCAAGTGCATGATACTGAAACATAACAAGACTCAAGTTTTTCCAAATCAAACTTATTGGGCACCAAAACAATTTACTAAACAAATCTATTCTCAAATTAGCCTTAGACATGTTTCTACAAACAAAGTCATTTTTAATGGTTACTATTTGCTAAACACTTTGCATAAACAGAAAGGCCTTGATTCACTGAATCCAACGGTATAAAGTTTGCAAAATTCCAACGTGGAAATCAAACGTTATAAGCATTTGAAATTTGGATCCAATTCTGATTTAAAATCTGTTTTTAGATCTGTTCCTAGCCACGCGTCGCGTTGTGATTGGCGCGTACCGGTTCGCACCGGATCGAGCTCTACAGCCGTAGGATCTAAACAGATCGTACGCTCCAGATCGCGTACCTCTTCGCCGATTAATGAATCTATCCTAACGCTTGGATCAAGATCCAACGGTGCGCGAGAGAGCGACCATGTCCTGGCGGCGCGCGGCGCCAGCGAGCGGAAGCCGCTCGGTCTACGGCGGCTCTAGCGTTCCAGATCGTCCGCGAGAGGGAGAAGGGTCATACCAGGTTCGCAGGAAGCTGCTGAAGCTCAAAGTAGCGTCGGTTTGCGAAGGGGCGTGCTGTCACGGCGATAATTCCTCGTCGGAGTTGAGTCTGGCGACAGGTGGTTGTTGTCGGAGTCGTTGCTGAGGTTCCACGTTGCTCTAACACAAGCCAGAGGGTTTAGGAGATGCGCAAGACCGTGGCGAATAATCTCGTGTGAGTCAGAAGTGAAGGGGCGCACGGGACTTACGGAATTTGGTCGCCGGAGTCGAGGTTGTCATCAGGTGCTTGCGGTGTCGAGCGGAAACGGTGACCTGGGGTAGTACAGGATGAACTAGTGGGGTCAGGAGGTGTGCAAAGAGATTGTGAATCTACTCGTTTGAACCAGAGGGGAAGGGGCGCACGGGGCTTACCGGAATCGATCGCCGGAGTGAGCTCTGTCTGCGGCGGTGCGAGGATGATTGTGTGCAGCCTGGTGGCGGAGAGGTGGTGCTAAGTGAGGTGAAATGGCCGCGGTGTAGAGGGGATCTTATAGCCAGAGGCTCGACAGGAAACGCTCGTCACATCAATGCCAATTAAGCTCGGGGTATCACTGCTGCAACGGCCAGCGGCGGAGATCGTCTTGATTCGGGGAAGACGATCTTGGCGTGGAGGCCGCTCGTCAAGTGCGCGAGGTGGAGGTGGGGTCTGTCATGCCGACTGAATGTGTAAGGCGCTGAGAGAAGAAAAGAACATCCGGGTGGGCTAGTTGGGCTCGATTCTGTTGGGCGAAACACGCGTGGCCCTTTTCATTTGATTGCTTCTTTTCTTTTTCTAATTCTATTTTCTGAAATGATTTTGATATGAATTCAAATCCTTTTTGAATTTAAACAGTTCTGGGGACCTTTGTAGGGTTCTGTGGTTTCAAAAACTAGTTATTTAAACATGTAGTTACCCTGCAAGGGCTTGGTCAAGCTTGGGCTTAAAACAATCAGAGACTTTGTCTCTGGTTTGCAAATGTTTTAAAACAAAATAGCGTTTTGAAATTTATTTCTAAGTTGAAAACTTTGGTCAAACTTTTACACCTAAACTTTCCAACAATGGAGGCAAGCAAACAAGTTCCTAAACATTCAAGTTCAAAGGGTGATGGTTATTTGAATTAAATCTGCTCACATGAAATCATAGCACCAAGCTTCTGTTTTTCTGAAATGAGTTTTGAAAATGAACTAAACCTATATGCATGCATGAGTGATATGCAAATTTTGAAACTTATGATTTTAGGGATGTTACAAATCTAACCACCTTAAGATGAATCTCGCCCTCGAGATTCGGATTGGCTAGCAAATAGGTGAGGGTGGTCTTTCCGAAGATCATCTTCTCTTTCCCATGTTGCTTCCTCTTCGGAATGATGATTCCATTGCACTTTGCAAAACTTGATAGTTTTTGTCCTTGTGACTCTTTCTGCGGTCTCAAGAATCTTGACAGGCTTTTCTTCATAGGTGAGATCACTTTCTAGTTGGACTTCTTCCAAAGGTATGGTATCCTCCAGAGAAGATTCTTCCATTTCCGGGTGACATTTCTTAAGCTGACTCACATGAAAAACATTATGGACTGCTAATAAAGATGCTGGCAGTTCGATTTCATATGCAACTTCTCCCTTGCGACTTAGAATGTTGAATGGTCCAACATATCTTGGTGCCAACTTTCCTTTGACTCCAAATCTTTTCACTCCACGAAGTGGCGATACTCTAAGATAAGCTCTATCCCCAACTTCGTAGGTGACTTCTCTACGCTTAGAATCCGCGTAGCTTTTCTGTCGAGACTGTGCTATCTTCAACCTGTCCCTAACCAATTTGACCTTTTCTTCGGCGTCTTTGATAAGATCTGGTCCAAACAAACTTCTTTCTCCCACACCATTCCATAGCAATGGGGTGGTACACTTCCTTCCGTAGAGAAACTCAAATGGTGGCATCCCAATGCTAGATTGGTAACTGTTATTGTAAGAGAACTCTGCATAAGGCAGACTTTCATCCCAACTTGCTCCATAGTCTAGGGCACATGCCCTCAACATGTCTTCAAGAATTTGATTAGTCCTTTCCGTTTGTCCATCCGTTTGAGGATGAAAAGCCGTGCTGAATTCCAACCTCGTTCCTAAAGATTCATGAAGTTGTCTCCAAAAGTGAGAAGTGAACTGAGTTCCTCTATCAGACACAATACTCTTAGGCACACCGTGAAGGCATACAATTCTGCTCATGCAGATTTTGGCTAACTTGGCACTGGTATAAGTTGTCTTTACGGGTATAAAATGAGCCACTTTAGTTAGGCGATCCACTACTACCCATATGGAATCATACCCTGACCTGGTCCTTGGTAATCCGGTAATGAAATCCATACCAATATTTTCCCACTTCCATTCGTGAATAGGCGTTGGTTGAAGCAAACTGCTAGTTTACGATGCTCATTTCACTCTACTACACACATCACACAAAGCAATGTGTTCGGCGATGTCCCTTTTGAGATTGTTCCACCAAAATCTTTCTTTCATATCCATGTACATTTTGGTGTTTCTCGGGTGAATAGAATATGGAGAGTTATGGGCTTCTTGTAGAATCAGTTTCCGCAATTCCGGATCTTGTGGAACACAAATACGTTTCCCGTGCCATAAAGTACCTTGTTCGTCTATAGGAAACTTTTAGCTTTCCCTTGGCTAATCCTTTCCTTAATCTCTTCGATTTCTTTATCCGTCTTTTGGGCTTCTTTAATCTTATCCAACAGAGTGGGTTGAACATCCAAAGACATAAGATGTCCTTCTGGCACAATCTCTAACCTGAGTTCCTTGAATTGCTTACACAAGTCATCTGGCAATTCACCTTTGGTAAGGCCATTTACAAACGTCTTACGACTTAGAGCATCTGCTACAACATTTGCTTTACCGGGGTGGTATTGCAAACTCAAGTCGTAATCCTTGATAAGTTCTAGCCATCTCCTTTGTCTCATATTGATTTCCTTCTAGGTGAAGATATACTTCAAACTCTTATGATCGGTGAATACTTCACAACGTTTTCCCAAAAGGTAGTGTCTCCATGATTTGAGTGCATGGACAACAGCGGCTAACTCTAAATCATGAGTAGGATAATTTACTTCATGAGTTTTGAGTTGTCTCGAGGCATAAGCCACAACTTTTCCGCCTTGCATAAGTACGGCACCTAATCCTTGATGCGAAGCATCACAATACACTTGGAAATCTTTTTCCAAATCTGGTAGGCACAACCTGAATCTTTGACACAAGTCTCTTCTTTAATTCTTGAAAGCTGAGTTCACAACCTTCAGACCAAGCAAATTTCTTATCTTTCTTTAACAACTCTGTCATTGGTTTAGCAACCTTTGAAAAAATTTCAATGAATCTTACGTGGTAACACCTAAACCAAGGAAACTACGAACCTCTTTTACGTTCTTAGGAGATTCCCATTCATCACAGCTGAAACTTTAGCAGATCAATCGCTACACCATCCTTTGTCATAACGTGACCAAGAAATCCAACTTCCTCTAACCAAAACTCACACTTGCTGAATTTGGCATAAAGCTTATGTTCCCTCAGTTTCTCAAGTATCAAGCGTAGATGTCTTTCATGCTCTTCCTTGCTCTTGGAGTAGACTAAGATGTCATCGATGAAAACGACAACGAACTTGTCGAGAAATTCCATGAATACTTTGTTCATCATATTCATGAAGTATGCTGGAGCGTTGGTTAAACCAAAAGGCATCACAGTGTACTCATACAATCCATACCTTGTGGTGAATGCTGTTTTAGGTATGTCTTGCTCCCTTATCTTGAGTTGAAAATAGCCTGACCGAAGATCAATCTTCGAGAACACACATGCTCCTTCTAGCTGATCAAACAAGTCGTTGATTCTTGGCAAAGGATATTTGTTCTTGATGGTTACTTCGTTGAGAGAACGGTAATCTATGCATAATCTTTGAGTTCTGTCTTTCTTTTCTACGAACAAAACTGGAGCTCCCCAAGATGAAGAACTTGGCTGGATGAATCCTTTCCGCAATTGTTCTCCAAGCTGTTTCTTGAGTTCCTTAAGTTCGTCAACTGACATTTTATAAGGCCTCTTTGCTCTTGGTCCAGAACCTGGTACCAAATCTATTATAAACTCCACATCTCTATCTGGTGGCATTCCCGGTAACTCTTCCGGAAACACATCCGGATATTCACTCACAATTGGCACAGTGTCCATGCTAACCCCCTTAAGAGAATTCAGCTTACTTCCTTTAGATTCAAAATTGGACTTGAATTTTATCCTCTTACCTTTAGGGGTTGTGAGTGCAACTGTACGATTGGCACAATCTAGTACTCCCTCATATTTAACCATCCAATCCATTCCCAAAATCACATCCAATCCTTGGGAATTCAGGATTATTAGGTTCACTGGAAACTTATGTTTTCCAAACTCTATGACTAAGTCATGACATCCTGAGTTTACTATCATTTCTCCACCAGGAGAACTTATTCTTATAGGACACCCAATGGTTTCTACCGGTAGTTCATTTCTTTCGACAAATGCTTTTGATATGAATGAATGAGATGCACCGGTATCAAAGAGTACAAATGATGGAATTGAATTTAGTCTGAACTTACCAGCAACAGCATCAGGCTCTTCATAGACATCTTCCACATTGATGTGGTTAACCTGTCCTTTCTGAAAAGGATTGGGCTTGTTAGGTCCTTCAACTTTCTTTTCAGGGCACTCATTAGCATAATGCCCCAGCTTCTTGCATTTGTAGCATTCGACCTGACTGATGTCCTTTTTAGGCTGGTTTCCACTTCCACTTCCACTATGGTGGCTCTTATGTCCACTCTTGTGATTCTTGTACTTATCATTGTCATGACTGCGATGATGCTTGTTGTCATGACGGTTGTGGTTGTGGTGCTTGTTAAATTTCCCATGCTTGTGGGATCCTGAGCTGACACTATCATCATAGTGAGATCGTTTATGAGACGATCCTGAGTTGTGCTTGTCGGAGTGTTTCCTCTTTCTACTCTCGACTTGCTTGATTTTATTCTCCACAATAACAACCTTGTCACACAGCGACTGATAAGTTGGAACATATGCCACAGACAGCTACAGATTCAGCTCATCATTCAAGCCATCTAGAAACTTTTCCTTTCTTTTGGCATCTGTGTCAACCTCATACGATGCATAGCGCGCCAGATTGTTAAACTCTTCAATATATTTAGCCACGCTGTGGTGGCGCTGTTTCAGGTTGTGAAACTCCTTCTTTTTCAGGCTCATCATTCCTGGTGAGATATGAGTAGTGCGAAAGCCATCTTCAAAGATAGCCCAAGTCACCTCATCGATAGGAGTGGTGATCTGGAAGTTGTCCCACCATGCGGCGGCTGGTCCTTCCAATAGATGTGCTGCGAACCTGACTTTTTCAGCATCCGTGCAGCCCACGGTCACTAAGTCTTTGTTCACAGAACGTAGCCAATCATTGGCCACCATGGGATGAGTCGTTCCTGAAAACTTAGCTGGCCTCAGACGCAGAAATATGGTGAGCATATCAAAACCCGGAGGGTTGTTGTTGTTGTTATTGTTGTTGTTATTGGGGTTGTTGTTGTTCTGGTTTTGGATGAATGTCGTCATCATTTGCATAAGCTGTGTCTGCGCATTCATCATCATTGCATTCGGTAATGTTGTTGGGGTTGGGGTTGGGGTTGGGGTTTGCGCGACGGGGAGGCATCTGTGGTTTATTCAAGGAAAGAATGAGATACCCATAGATGTTTATGCACAATACATCATGTAAGCAAACACACAGCATGCAACACAAGGATCAAAGATCAACAACAAGATAACAAAAGTCTCAAAGTAAAAACACACAAGTGGCAAGCCATCCACATGTCGGATGGTCCAATAATAAGTTCACAAATAACAAGTACGGTAAATAAAGATAACTGAGTAGTCAAGTCTACTCGTCAGCATCAATCTCCTCCTCGACAAAGGTAAGACCTGCGTTCTCCATTGTGGTCTTGTTCTCCTCAATGGTAGTGGTCAAGGAGTCGATCTTGGCCTTGAGAGCCCTCTTCTGGGAACGAAGTCTCTCAATCACTGTCTGCTACTGCTCTAACTCGAAATCCTTGGACTTCAGTTCCTCGGTCATGTCCCGAATCTTCTTGTTCCTATCACAGGACACGTTTCTCGACTCTTGAACTTATGGTCTTGGGTCTCGAACTTCGCCTTCATCTCCTTGACTACCTCGTCTGCTGCGCGAAGAGCTTGTCCTTCTCATGGTTGCACACTGAGCTCGTCATTGCTAAGCATGACGTTGGTCCTGTCAGTATCCACGTGCCTAATAAGAGTCTCTAAGTCCTGGAGGTACAGGCGTATCGGCTCTGCTGTGGCCCTCGAGTCGTCCTCAAAGTCGATGGACTCTCCGTCATCATCACGTCTTCCGAAGGTGTGGAAGTGAGTGCCTCTAACCTGTCGGGAGTGACGACCAACGATCGTCCTATCAGGTCTGCATGACAACCTCTATGCCTCTCTCCCTGTCATCGTGCATAAGCTTGAAGACGATGGCCTCCGTAGTAGGCTCTGTCTGGCGTCCTGGCTGGTTCACCTTGAAGCCCTAGAGGTCCTTCCTCTCAAACTTGGTGAGTGGGTGCACCGTAATGGTGGGAAGAGGGAGATCGAGCAAGGTAGTAAGCTCTACGATACGAGGACCAAAGCAGGTAACTGGAACTCCTCAAGTCTTGATGGTAATAGGCATCTATTTATAAGATTGAAAAAGTTAGAACAACACAATTTAAAATAAACAAGACAAACATTCATACATATCCATGGAACACAAAATCACACAAGTCATGCATACATGAATCCATTACATCAACCAAGGTTCAAACTTATTTAAGGTATCATTTGGAAAATAAGGTGATAGGTGGTGGTCCAACTAACGAAGTGCGTTTACAAACCTATCTCACTGGATCTGGTGGCTAACACAATGTTCCTAGAGGCAATCAGCCTATCTTGTTCACATGCTTCCATCACTAAGTCTATAATATCTCCCCTTAAGGTTTGGTTGGTGACTTCCAACTCTTGGGTAAGTTCCTTTTCTTTCTCTAAGTCTTTTTGGAGGTTGAGCATCTTGCACTTGACTCTAGCACTGAGTTCTTTGATAGTCTTCCAAGCTGCTTCTCTTGCTGACTCAAAGAATGTGGTATGCATCACAGTGTTGGTGTACATGCAGAAGCCTCTTTCTTTGTGGTTGTCTTCCTTGTTTTTGTACAAGTGAAGTTGCACCCACCAATACTCCACTCCTTCCTCCATCACTGGAAAGCCCTTGTACACAGCTGCACCATGTGCTTCCATTGCCTCCATGAGGTCCTTGAGAATCTTGGGAAACTCAGTTTCACACTCCAAGGTCATGGTCATGAGTGGCCCATTCTTCACGGCTTCGTTGATGGAGTTCATCTACAAATAGAGATGAGAATGATAAGATTAGAAAAGTTTACGAGAAGAATAGACAAGTGTAGAAGTAGTTAAAGATTTTCCTTAGTGGTTTCCAAACCTAGGGTCATAATCCTACAGGCAACACAGTGCTCTGATACCATCTGTTAGACCCCTCCTTTATAAAGGAAAAGGATCCCTGTGATTGCAATGCTAGTCCCTGGATCAATGCTAGCATCCACAGTTTAAGATGAAGTACACAGATACAAAGGTCGTTTATTACATCCATTCCAGAGATAAAACATAGTCTTTTACAACTCGGGGCCAAAGGCCTAATACAAGAGTTTATGGAATAAGTAAATAAACATAAGTCTTCATCTTCATGTGCCACAGGCAAGCATGTTGAGTGTAGACTCATGACTCCTATTCATCATCGGAGTTACCTGCAACATTACAAGTTACAGCCACAGAGGGTCAATACTTTGGAATAGTATTGGCAAGTGATACCTTAGCTTATTTAAAGTGGACTATAATACTATATGCATTTGGCTAAGTGGAGCTTAGGCTTGCATTGCTCAAAATAGATTTTTCCTTATCATTTGAAAACACTAAGTTTTTGTTTGGCACAAATCACCCAAGGCATCTACCAATCAAAGATTGAAGATCCTTTAACCCTTGTTCAACCACAAGTTTTTACTTAGAAATTGGGATGAGGAGATTCTTGATAGCTTCCATGTCTTGATGCTCAAATTGTCCTTTTCCAGGGACATGGCTAAGTACTTAGATTTTACACTCTGCAGAGGTGGTGCACTTTCCCCACAAGACTTGGTTTCACCAAGACAAGATCTTTTAGAAGCCTTCCCTTAGACCAACATGGACGCGTTCCAACCTATCATTCCCCTACCACCAACTGTCCATTTGGCTAAGTTATTGCAACCTATATGATCCAGGCAGAGCCCATATTGCCAAGTGGCTGCACTTGAAGCTTCTCAACATTTGACATCTCAAATCTCTTTGTTCCTGGGTGGCCATCCACAAGTGAGATACACAGGCCAAGTCCATGGCCTTGTGAACCACTCAACGCATACCATTCTTTCCATTCCACCCAGGTGATTCATTCACTTAGTTATTTTTTTTATTAAACAAAACATAAGTCCACAGACTTAGAAATTTTCCATAGCATGAATATATATTCCACCCTTGTTTTCTACTAGCTAAGCTAAGCATGAAAGTAATAGGAATCTTAACTTAGGAAATTTTTACTAAGGTTTCATCTACTAGGTTTTCCCATAGCATAGTTTATACTTAGCAAAATTCCATGCAAGTCCTACTTAGAAATATCACTAATGCATAGTGAAAATAATGGGACAAAAGTATGAAGCATCACTTGCCTTGGTAATGAGGAGAGTAGCACTCTTCACAGTCACAATCACTAGCAAAATCTACACAAAATTGTTGCATACAATTACACACAATTTATATACAATCAAAAATAATATGAATGCATGCATGCATGAATTTACTAAGTGGGGATTTTGAAAACTCTACCAAGCAAGTGCATGATACTGAAACATAACAAGACTCAAGTTTTTCCAAATCAAACTTATTGGGCACCAAAACAATTTACTAAACAAATCTATTCTCAAATTAGCCTTAGACATGTTTCTACAAACAAAGTCATTTTTAATGGTTACTATTTGCTAAACACTTTGCATAAACAGAAAGGCCTTGATTCACTGAATCCAACGGTATAAAGTTTACAAAATTCCAACGTGGAAATCAAAAGTTATAAGCATTTGAAATTTGGATCCAATTCTGATTTAAAATCTGTTTTTAGATCTGTTCCTAGCCACGCGTCGCGTTGTGATTGGCGCGTACCGGTTCGCACCGGATCGAGCTCTGCAGTCGTAGGATCTTAATAGATCGTATGCTCTAGATCGCGTACCTCTTCGCCGATTAATGAATCTATCCTAACGCTTGGATCAAGATCCAGCAGGCGCGAAGGCGACCATGTCTGGCGGCCTTGGCGCCAGACGGAAGCCGCTTCGGTCTCTGGCGCTCTAGCGTTCCAGATCGTCCGCGAGAGGGAGAAGGGTCATACCAGGTTCGCAGGAAGCTGCTGAAGCTCAAGGTAGCGTCGATTTGCGAAGGCGTCTTTATCCGCGATAATTCCTCGTCGGAGTTGAGTCTGGCGACAGGTGGTTGTTGTCGGAGTCGTTGCTGAGGTTCCACGTTGCTCTAACACAAGCCAGAGGGTTTAGGAGATGCGCAAGACCGTGGCGAATAATCTCGTTTGAGTCAGAAGTGAAGGGGCGCACGGGACTTACGGAATTTGGTCGCCGGAGTCGAGGTTGTCGTCAGGTGCTTGCGGCGTCGAGCGGAAACGGCAACTGGGGCGTCTGAGATGAACTAGTGGGGTCAGGAGGTGCGCAAAGAGATTGCGAATCTGCTCGTTTGAACCAGAGGGGAAGGGGTGCACGGGGCTTACCGGAATCGATCGCCGGAGTGAGCTCTGTCTGCGGCGGTGCGAGGATGATTGTGTGCAGCCTGGTGGCGGAGAGGTGGTGCTCAGTGAGGGGAAATGGCCGCGGTGCAGAGGGGATCTTATAGCCAAAGGCTCGATAGGAAACGCTCGTCACATCAATGCCAATTAAGCTCGGGGTATCACTGCTGCAACGGCCAGCGGCGGAGATCGTGCGTGGATTCAGGGGGAAGACGATGCTGGCGTGGAGGAGGCCCGCTCATCAGCGAAGTGCGCGAGGTGGAGGTGGGGTCTGTCTGTGAGCGAATCGCGCGCAAGGCGTGAGAGAAGAAAAGAACATCCCCGGGTGGGCTAGTTGGGCTCGATTCGTTGCTGGGCCAGAAACCTGGCACGCGGCCCTTTTCATTTGATTGCTTCTTTTCTTTTTCTAATTCTATTTTCTGAAATGATTTTGATATGAATTCAAATCCTTTTTGAATTTAAACAGTTCTGGGGACCTTTGCAGGGTTCTGTGGTTTCAAAAACCAGTTATATAAACATGTAGTTACCCTGCAAGGGCTTGGTCAAGCTTGGGCTTAAAACAATCAGAGACTTTGTCTCTGGTTTGCAAATGTTTTAAAACAAAATAGGGTTTTGAAATTTATTTCTAAGTTGAAAACTTTGGTCAAACTTTTACACCTAAACTTTCCAACAATGGAGGCAAGCAAACAAGTTCCTAAACATTCAAGTTCAAAGGGTGATGGTTATTTGAATTAAATCTGCTCACATGAAATCATAGCACCAAGCTTCTGTTTTTCTGAAATGAGTTTTGAAAATGAACTAAACCTATATGCATGCATGAGTGATATGCAAATTTTGAAACTTATGATTTTAGGGATGTTACAAATCTAACCACCTTAAGATGAATCTCGCCCTCGAGATTTGGATTGGCTAGCAAATAGGTGAGGGTGGTCTTTCCGAAGATCATCTTCTCTTTCCCATGTTGCTTCCTCTTCGGAATGATGATTCCATTGTACTTTGCAAAACTTGATAGTTTTTGTCCTTGTGACTCTTTCTGCGGTCTCAAGAATCTTGACAGGCTTTTCTTCATAGGTGAGATCACTTTCTAGTTGGACTTCTTCCAAAGGTATGGTATCCTTCAGAGAAGATTCATATGTGGTATCCTTCAGAGAAGATTCAGACAAGAACACACATGCAATGACACTGCTTGATCCATGTGTGGTTTGTGGAAAAGAACACATATGCAATGACCACTGGTTGATCCATATGTGGTTTGTGGAAAGAACACACATGCAATGACTCTAGTGGTTGATCCATGTGTTGTTCGTGGAAATAACACACATGCAACTACTCTAGTGGTTGATCCATGTGTGGTTTGTGGAAAGAACACACATGCAATGACTCTAATGGATCCATAAGTGGTTTGTGGAAAAGAACACACATGCAATGACACTGGTTGATCCATATGTGGTTTGTGGAAAGAACACACATGCAATGACACTGGTTGATCCATGTGTGGTTTGTGAAAAGAACACACATGCAATGCCACTGGTTGATCCATGTGTGGTTTGTGGATAGAACACACATGCAATGACCACTGGTTGATCCATAAGTGGTTTGTGGAAAAGAACACACATGCAATGACTACTGGTTGATCCATTTGTGGTTTGTGGAAAAAGAACACACATGCAATGACCACTAGTTGATCCATGTGTGGTTTGTGGAAAGAACACACATGCAATGACTCTAGTAGTTGATCCATGTGTGGTTTGTGGAAATAACACACATGCAACTACTCTACTGGTTGATCCATATGTGGTTTGTGGAAAGAATACACATGCAATGACTCTAATGGATCCATAAGTGGTTTGTGGAAAAGAACACACATGCAATGACCACTGGTTGATCCATATGTGGTTTGTGGAAAGAACACACATGCAATGACACTGGTTGATCCATGTGTGGTTTGTGAAAAGAACACACATGCAATGCCACTGGTTGATCCATGTGTGGTTTGTGGATAGAACACACATGCAATGACCACTGGTTGATCCATAAGTGGTTTGTGGAAAAGAACACACATGCAATGACTACTGGTTGATCCATTTGTGGTTTGTGGAAAAGAACACACATGCAATGACCACTGGTTGATCCATGTGTGGTTTGTGGAAAGAACACACATGCAATGACTCTAGTTCTAGTTTTAGAATAATAACACACATGCAATGACTCTAGTGGGTCCACATGAGGTTTGTGAAAAGAACACACATGCAATGACCACTGGTTGATCCATATGTTCTTTGTGGAAAGAACACACATGCAATTACACTGCTTGATCCATGTGTGGTATGTGGAAAAGAACACATATGTAATGACCACTAGTTGATCCATGTGTGGTTTGTGAAAAGAACACACATGCAATGACCACTTGTTGATCCATATGTGGTTTGTGGAAAGAACACACATGCAATGACACTGCTTGATCGATGTGTGGTTTGTGGAAAAGAACACACATGCAATGACCACTGGTTGATCCATGTGTGGTTTATGGAAAGAATACACATGCAATGACTCTAGTGGTTGATCCATGTGTGGTTTGTGGAAATAACACACATGCAATGACTCTAGTGGTTGATCCATGTGTGGTTTGTGGAAATAACACACATGCAATGACTCTAATGGATCCATAAGTGGTTTGTGGAAAAGAACACACATGCAATGATCACTTGTTGATTCATATGTGGTTTGTGGAAAGAACACACATGCAATGACACTGGTTGATCCATGTGTGGTTTGTGAAATGAACACACATGCAATGCCACTAGTTGATCCATGTGTGGTTTGTGAAAAGAACACACATGCAATGACCATTGGTTGATCCATATGTGGTTTATGGAAAGAACACACATGCAATGACACTGCTTGATCCATGTGTGGTTTGTGGAAAAGAACACACATGCACTGACCACTAGTTGATCCATGTGTGGTTTGTGGAAAGAATACACATGCAATGACTCTAGTGGTTGATCCATGTGTGGTTTGTGGAAATAACACACATGCAATGACTCTAGTGGTTGATCCATGTGTGGTTTGTGGAAATAACACACATGCAATGACTCTAATGGATCCATAAGTGGTTTGTGGAAAAGAACACACATGCAATGATCACTTGTTGATTCATATGTGGTTTGTGGAAAGAACACACATGCAATGACACTGGTTGATCCATGTGTGGTTTGTGAAAAGAACACACATGCAATGCCACTAGTTGATCCATGTGTGGTTTGTGGATAGAACACACATGAAATGACCACTGGTTGATCCATAAGTGGTTTGTGGAAAAGAACACACATGCAATGACCACTGGTTGATCCATGTGTGGTTTGTGGAAAAGAACACATGCAATGACCACTCGTTGATCCATGTGTGGTTTGTGGAAAGAACACACATGCAGTGAACACTGGTGGATCCATATGTTGTTTGTGAAAAGAACACACATGCAATGACTCTAGTGCTGGTTTAGTATAAGAACACACATGCAATGACTCTAGTGGGTCCACATGTAGTTTGTGAAAAGAACACACATGGAATGCCACTGGTTGATCCATAAGTGGTTTGTGGAAAGAACACACATGCAATGGCCACTGGTTGATCCATAAGTGGTTTGTGGAAAGAACACACATGCAATGACCACTGGTTGATCCATAAGGGGTTTGTGGAAAGAACACACATGCAGTGACCACTGGCGGATCCATATGTTGTTTGTGAAAAGAACACACATGCAATGAACACTAGAGGATCCATAAGTGGTTTGTGGAACAAACACACATGCAATGACTCTAATGGATCCATATGTGGTTTGTGAAAAGAACACACATGCAATGACCACTTGTTGATCCATGTGTCGTATGTGGAAAGAACACACATGCAATGACAGTGGTGGATCCATGTGTGGTTTGTGAAAATAACACACATGCAATGACTCTAGTGTTGGTTTTAGTATAAGAACACACATGCAATGACTCTAGTGTTGGTTTTAGTATAAGAACACACATGCAATGACTCTAGTGGGTTCACATGTGGTTTGTGAAAAGAACACACATGCAATGACCACTTGTTTATCCATATGTGGTTTGTGGAAAGAACACACATGCAATGACACTGCTTGATCCATGTGTGGTTTGTGGAAAAGAACACACATGAAATGACCACTGGTTGATCCATGTGTGGTTTGTGGAAAGAACACACATGCAATGGCCACTGGTTGATCCATATGTGGTTTGTGGAAAAGAACACACATGCAATGACCACTGGTTGATCCATATGTGGTTTGTGGAAAGAGCACACATGCAATGACCACTGGTTGATCCATGTGTGGTTTGCGGAAAGAACACACATGCAATGCCACCGGTTGATCCATAAGTGGTTTGTCGAAAAGAATACACATGCAATGACCACTGGTTGATCCAGAAGTGGTTTGTCGAAAGAACACACATGCAATGAACACTGGTGGATCCATAAGTGGTTTGTGGAAAGAACACGCATGCAATGACTCTAGTGCTGGTTTTAGTATAAGAACACACAAGCAATGACTCTAGTGGGTCCATATGTGATTTATGGAAAGAACACACATGCAATGACACTAGTTGATCCATGTGTGGTTTGTGAAAAGATCACACATGCAATGCCACTAGTTGATCCATGTGTGGTTTGTGGATAGAACACACATGAAATGACCACTAGTTGATCCATAAGTGGTTTGTGGAAAAGAACACACATGCAATGACCACTGGTTGATCCATGTGTGGTTTGTGGAAAAGAACACACATGCAATGACCACTGGTTGATCCATGTGTGGTTTGTGGAAAGAATACACATGCAATGACTCTAGTGGTTGATCCATGTGTGGTTTGTGGAAATAACACACATGCAATGACTCTAATGGATCCATAAGTGGTTTGTGGAAAAGAACACACATGCAATCACACTGGTTGATCCATGTGTGGTTTGTGAAAAGAACACACATGCAATGACTCTAGTGTTGGTTTTAGTATAAGAACACACATGCAATGACTCTAGTGGGTCCAGATGTAGTTTGTGAAAAGAACACACATGCAATGCCACTGGTTGATCCATAAGTGGTTTGTGGAAAGAACACACATGCAATGGCCACTGGTTGATCCATAAGTGGTTTGTGGAAAGAACACACATGCAATGACCACTGGTTGAGCCATGTGTGGTTTGGGAAAAGAACACACATGCAATGACCACTGGTTGATCCATATGTGGTTTGTGGAAAGAACACACATGCAATGACACTGCTTGATCCATGTGTAGTTTGTGGAAAAGAACACACATGCAAATACTCTAGTGCTAGTTTTAGTATAAGAGCACACATGCAATGACCACTGGTTGATCCATGTGTGGTTTGTGGAAAGAACACACATGCAATGACACTGCTTGATCCATTTGTGGTTTGTGGAAAAGAACACACATGAAATGACCACTAGTTGATCCATGTGTGGTTTGTGGAAAGAACACACATGCAATGACTCTAGTGTTGGTTTTAGTATAAGAACACACATGCAATGACTCTAGTGGGTTCACATGTGGTTTATGAAAAGAACACACATGCAATGACCACTTGTTGATCCATATGTGGTTTGTGGAAAGAACACACATGCAATGACACTGCTTGATCGATGTGTGGTTTGTGGAAAAGAACACACATGCAATGACCACTAGTTGATCCATGTGTGGTTTGTGGAAAGAACACACATGCAATGACTCTAGTGGTTGATCCATGTGTTGTTTGTGGAAATAACACACATGCAATGACTCTAGTGGTTGATCCATGTGTGGTTTGTGGAAATAACACACATGCAATGACTCTAATGGATCCATAAGTGGTTTGTGGAAAATAACACACATGCAATGATCACTGCTTGATTCATATGTGGTTTGTGGAAAGAACACACATGCAATGACACTAGTTGATCCATGTGTGGTTTGTGAAAAGAACACACATGCAATGCCGCTGGTTGATCCATGTATGGTTTCTGGATAGAACACACAAGAAATGACCATTGGTTGATCCATCAGTGGTTTGTGGAAAATAACACACATGCAATGACCACTGGTTGATCCATGTGTGGTTTGTGGAAAGAACACACATGCAGTGAACACTGGTGGATACATATGTTGTTTGTGAAAAGAACACACATGCAATGACTCTAGTGCTGGTTTTAGTATAAGAACACACATGCAATGACTCTAGTGGGTCCACATGTAGTTTGTGAAAAGAACACACATGGAATGCCACTGGTTGATCCATAAGTGGTTTGTGGAAAGAACATACATGCAATGGCCACTGGTTGATCCATAAGTGGTTTGTGGAAAGAACACACATGCAATGACCACTGGTTGATCCATAAGGGGTTTGTGGAAAGAACACACATGCAATGACCACTGGCAGATCCATATGATGTTTGTGAAAAGAACACACATGCAATGAACACTGGTGGATCCATAAGTGGTTTGTGGAGAGAACACACATGCAATGACTCTAGTGCTAGTTTTAGTATAAGAACACACATGCAATGACTCTAATGGATCCATATGTGGTTTGTGAAAACAACACACATGCAATCACCACTTGTTGATCCATGTGTGGTTTGTGGAAAGAACACACATGCAATGACACAGCTTGATCCATGTGTGGTTTGTGGAAAAGAACACATATGCAATGACCACTGGTTGATCCATGTGTGGTTTGTGAAAAGAACACACATGCAGTGACCACTGGTTGATCCATATGTGGTTTGTGGAAAGAACACACATGCAATGACACTGCTTGATCCATGTGTAGTTTGTCGAAAAGAACACACATGCAATGACCACTGGTTGATCCATGTGTGGTTTATGGAAATAACACACATGCAATGACTCTAGTGGTTGATCCATGTGTGATTTGTGGAAATAACACATATCAAATGACTCTAGTGGTTGATCCATTTGTGGTTTGTGGAAATAACACACATGCAATGACCGCTGGTTGATCCATATGTGGTTTGTGGAAAGAACACACATGCAATGACACTGGTTGATCCATGTGTGGTTTGTGAAAAGAACACACATGTGGCACTGGTTGATGCATGTGTGCTTTGTGGATAGAACACACATGCAATGACCACTAGTTGATCCATAAGTGATTTGTGGAAACGAACACACATGCAATGACCAGTGGTTGATCCATGTGTGGTTTGTGGAAAAGAACACACATGCAATGACCACTGGTTGATCCATGTGTGGTTTCTGGAAAGAATACACATGCAATGACTGTAGTGCTGGTTTTAGTATAAGAACACACATGCAATGACTCTAGTGGGTCCACATGTGGTTTGTGAAAAGAACACACACGCAATAACCACTGGTTGATCTATGTGTGGTTTGTGGAAAAGAACACACATGCAATGACCACTTGTTGATCCATGTGTGGTTTGTGGAAAGAACACACATGCAATGACAGTGGTGGATCCATGTGTGGTTTGTGAAAAGAACACACATGGAATGACTCTAGTGTTGGTTTTAGTATAAGAACACACATGCAATGACCACTGGTTGAGCCATGTGTGGTTTGGGAAAAGAACACACATGCAATGACCACTGGTTGATCCATATGTGGTTTGTGGAAAGAACACACATGCAATGACACTGCTTGATCCATGTGTAGTTTGTGGAAAAGAACACACATGCAATGACCACTGGTTGATCCATGTGTGGTTTTTGGAAAGAACACACATGCAATGACTCTAGTGGTTGATCCATGTGTGGTTTGTGGAAATAACACACATGCAATGACTCTAGTGGTTGATCCATGTATGGTTTGTGGAAATATCACACAAGCAATGACTCTAATGGATCCATAAGTGGTTTGTCGAAAAGAACGCACATGCAATAACCACTTGTTGATCCATATTTGGTTTGTGGAAAGAACACACATGCAATGACACTAGTTGATCCATGTGTGGTTTAAGGAAAGAACACACATGCAATGACACTGGTTGATCCATGTGTGGTTTGTGAAAAGAACACAGATGCAATGCCACTGGTTGATCCATGTGTGGTTTGTGGATAGCACACACATGAAATGACCACTGGTTGATCCATAAGTGGTTTGTGGAAAAGAACACACATGTAATGACCACTGGTTGATCCATGTGTGGTTTGTGGATAGAACACAAATGCAATGACTCTAGTGGGTCCATATGTGGTTTGTGAAAAGAACACACTTGCAATGACCACTGGTTGATCCATATGTGGTTTGTGGAAAAGAACACACATGCAATGAACACTGGTGGATCCATAAGTGGTTTGTGGAAAGAACACACATGCAATGACCACTGGTTGATCCATATGTGGTTTGTGGAAAGAACACACATGCAGTGAACACTGCTGGATCCATATGTTGTTTGTGAAAAGAACACACATGCAATGACTCTAGTGTTGGTTTTAGTATAAGAACACACATGCAATGACTCTAGTGGGTCCAGATGTAGTTTGAGAAAAGAACACACATGCAATGCCACTTTTTAATCCATAAGTGGTTTGTGGAAAGAACACACATGCAGTGACCACTGGTGGATCCATATGTTGTTTGTGAAAAGAACACACATGCAATGAACACTGGTGGATCCATAAGTGGTTTGTGGAAAGAACACACATGCAATGACTCTAGTGCTAGTTTTAGTATAAGAACACACATGCAATGACCACTGGTTGATCCATGTGTGGTTTCTGAAAAGAACACACATGCAATGACCACTTGTTGATCCATGTGTGGTTTGTGGAAAGAACACACATGCAATGACAGTGGTGGATCCATGTGTGGTTTGTGAAAAGAACACACATGCAATGACTCTAGTGTTGGTTTTAGTATAAGAATACACATGCAATGACTCTAGTGGGTTCACATGTGGTTTGTGAAAAGAACACACATGAAATGACCACTGGTTGATCCATATGTGGTTTGTGGAAAGAACACACATGCAATGACACTTCTTGATCCATGTGTGGTTTGTGGAAAAGAACACACATGCAATTACCACTGGTTGATCCATGTGTGGTTTGTGGAATGAATACAGATGCAATGACCACTGGTTGATCCATATGTGGTTTGTGGAAAAGAACACACATGCAATGAAAACTAGTGGATCCATAAGTGGTTTGTGGAAAGAACACACATGCAATCACCACTGGTTGATCCATATGTGGTTTGTGGAAAGAACACACATGAAGTGAACACTGGTGGATCCATATGTTGTTTGTGAAAAGAACACACATGCAATGACTCTAGTGCTGGTTTTAGTATAAGAACACACATGCAATGACTCTAGGGGGCCCACATGTACTTTGTGAAAAGAATACACATGTAATACCACTGGTTGATCTATAAGTGGTTTGTGGAAAGAACACACATGCAATGGCCACTAGTTGATCCATAAGTGGTTTGTGGAAAGAACACACATGCAATGACCACTGGTTGATCCATAAGTGGTTTGTGGAAAAGAACACACATGCAGTGACCACTGGTGGATCCATATGTTGTTTGTGAAAGGAACACACATGCAATGAACACTAGTGGATCCATAAGTGGTTTATGGCACACATGCAATGACTCTAGTGCTAGTTTTAGTATAAGAACACACATGCAATGAGTCTAATGGATCCATATGTGGTTTGTGAAAAGAACACACATGCAATGACCACTTGTTGATCCATGTGTGGTTTGTGGAAAAGAACACACATGCAATGACCACTTGTTGATCGATGTGTGGTTTGTGGAAAGAACACACATGCAATGATAGTGGTGGATCCATGTGTGGTTTGTGAAAAGAACACACAAGCAATGACTCTAGTGTTGGTTTTAGTATAAGAACACACATGCAATGACTCTAGTGGGTTCACATGTGGTTTGTGAAAAGAACACACATGAAATGACCACTGGTTGATCCATATGTGGTTTGTGGAAAGAACACACATGCAATGACACTGCTTGATCCATGTGTGGTTTGTGGAAAAGAACACACATGGAATGACCACTAGTTGATCCATGTGTGGTTTGTGGAAAGAACACACATGCAATGACCACTGGTTGATCCATATGTGGTTTGTGGAAAGAACACACATGCAATGACCACTAGTTGATCCATGTGTGGTTTGTGAAAATAACACACATGCAATGCCACCGGTTGATCCATAAGTGGTTTGTGGAAAAGAACACACATGCAATGACCACTGGTTGATCCATAAGTGGTTTGTGGAAAGAACACACATGCAATGAACACTGGTGGATCCATAAGTGGTCTGTGGAAAGAACACGCATGCAATGACTCTAGTGCTGGTTTTAGTATAAGAACACACAAGCAATGACTCTAGTGGGTCCATATGTGGTTTGTGGAAAGAACACACATGCAATGACTCTAGTGGTTGATCCATGTATGGTTTGTGGAAATTACACACATGCAATGACTCTAATGGATCCATAAGTGGTTTGTGGAAAAGAACACACATGCAATGATCACTGCTTGATTCATATGTGGTTTGTGGAAAGAACACACATGCAATGACCACTGGTTGATCCATATGTGGTTTGTGGAAAGAACACACATGCAATGACACTGCTTGATCCATGTGTGGTTTGTGGAAAAGAACACACATGCAATGACCACTTGTTGATCCATATGTGGTTTGTGGAAAGAACACACATGCAATGACACTAGTTGATCCATGTGGTTTGCAGAAAAGAACACACATGCAATGACCACTGGTTGATCCATGTGTGGTTTGTGGAAAGAACACACATGCAATGACTCTAGTGCTTGTTTTAGTATAAGAACACACATGCAATGACTCTAGTGGGTCCACATGTGGTTTGTGAAAAGAACACACATGCAATGACCACTTGTTGATCCATGTGTGGTTTGTGGAAAAGAACACACATGCAATGACCACTTGTTGATCGATGTGTGGTTTGTGGAAAGAACACACATGCAATGATAGTGGTGGATCCATGTATGGTTTGTGAAAAGAACACACAAGCAATGACTCTAGTGTTGGTTTTAGTATAAGAATACACATGCAATGACTCTAGTGGGTTCACATGTGGTTTTTGAAAAGAACTCACATGAAATGACCACTGGTTGATCCATATGTGGTTTGTGGAAAGAACACACATGCAATGACACTGCTTGATCCATGTGTTGTATTTTTGGAAAAGAACACACATGCAATTACCACTAGTTGATCCATGTGTGGTTTGTGGAAAGAAAACACGTGCAATGACCACTGGTTGATCCATATGTGGTTTGTGGAAAAGAATACACATGCAATGAACACTGGTGGATCCATAAGTGGTTTGTGGAAAGAACACACATGCAATCACCACTGGTTGATCCATATGTAGTTTGTGGAAAGAACACACATGCAGTGAACACTGGTGGATCCATATGTTGTTTGTGAAAAGAACACACATGCAATGGCTCTAGTGCTAGTTTTAGTATAAGAACACACATGCAATGACTATAGTGGGTCCACATGTACTTTGTGAAAAGAACACACATGTAATGCCACTAGGTGATATATAAGTGGTTTGTGGAAAGAACACACATGCAATGGCCACTGGTTGATCCATAAGTGGTTTGTGAAAAGAACACACATGCAATGCCACTGGTTGATCCATAAGTGGTTTGTGGAAAGAACACACATGCAGTGACCACTAGTGGATCCATATGTTGTTTGTGAAAAGAACACACATGCAATAAACACTGCTAGATCCATAAGTGGTTTGTGAAAAGAACACACATGCAATGACTCTAGTGCTAGTTTTAGTATAAGTACACACATGCAATGAGGCTAATGGATCCATATGTGGTTTGTGAAAAGAACACACATGCAATGACCACTTGTTGATCCATGTGTGGTATGTGGAAAGAACACACATGCAATGACAGTGGTGGATCCATGTGTGGTTTGTGAAAAGAACACACATGCAATGACTCTAGTGTTGGTTTTAGTATAAGAACACACATGCAATGACTCTAGTGGGTTCACATGTGGTTTGTGAAAAGAACACACATGCAATGACAACTGGTTGATCCATATGTGGTTTGTGGAAAGAACACACATGCAATGACCACTGGTTGATCCATAAGTGGTTTGTGGAAACGAACACACATGCAATGACCACTGGTTGATCCATGTGTGGTTTGTGGAAAGAAGACACATGCAATGACCACTGGTTGATCCATATGTGGTTTGTGGAAAAGAACACACATGCAATGACCACTGGTTGATCCATATGTGGTTTGTGGAAAGAACACACATGCAATGACCACTGGTTGATCCATGTGTGGTTTGTGAAAGAACACACATGCAATGCCACCGGTTGATCCATATGTGGTTTGTGGAAAAGAACACACATGCAATGCCACTGGTTGATCCATATGTGGTTTGTGGAAAGAGCACACATGCAATGACCACTGGTTGATCCATGTGTGGTTTGCGGAAAGAACACGCATGCAATGAATCTAGTGCTGGTTTTAGTATAAGAACACACAAGCAATGACTCTAGTGGGTCCATATGTGATTAGTGGAAAGAACACACATGCAATGACACTATTTGATCCATGTGTGGTTTGTGGAAAGAACACACATGCAATGACTCTAGTGGTTGATCCATGTGTGGTTTGTGGAAATAACACACATGCAATGACTCTAGTGGTTGATACATGTGTGGTTTGTGGAAATAACACACATGCAATGACTCTAATGGATCCATAAGTGGTTTGTGGAAAAGAACACACAGACAATGAAAACTGGTTGATCCATATGTGGTTTGTGCAAAGAACACACATGCAATGACACTGGTTGATCCATGCGTGGTTTGTGGAAAGAACACACATGCAATGCCACTGGTTGATCCATGTGTGGTTTGTGGATAAAACACACATGCAATGACTCTAGTGCTAGTTTTAGTATAAGAACACACATACAATGACTCTTGTGGGTCGAAATGTAGTTTGTGAAAAGAACACACATGCAATGACCACTTGTTGATCCATAAGTGGTTTGTGTAAAGAACACACATGCAATGAACACTGGTGGATCCATAAGTGGTATGTGGAAAGAACACCCATGCAATGACTCTAGTGCTGGTTTGAGTATAAGAACACACAAGCAATGACTCTAGTGGGTCCATATGTGATTTGTGGAAAGAACACACATGCAATGACACTAGTTGATCCATGTGTGGTTAGTGGAAAGAACACACATGCAATGACTCTAGTGGTTGATCCATGTATGGTTTGTGGAAATAACACACATGCAATGACTCTAGTGGTTGATACATGTGTGGTTTGTGGAAATAACACACATGCAATGACTCTAATGGATCCATAAGTGGTTTGTGGAAAAGAACACACAAGTAATGAAAACTGGTTGATCCATATGTGGTTTCTAGAAAGAACACACATGCAATGACACTGGTTGATCCATGCGTGGTTTGTGGAAAGAACACACATGCAATGCCACTAGTTGATCCATGTGTGGTTTGTGGATAGAACACACATGCAATGACTCTAGTGCTAGTTTTAGTATAAGAACACACACACAATGACTCTAGTGGGTCCAAATGTAGTTTGTGAAAAGAACACACATGCAATGACCACTGGTTGATCCATCAGTTGTTTGTAAAAAAGAACACACATGCAATGAGTCTAGTACTGGTTTTAGTATAAGAACACACATGCAATGACTCTAGTGGGTCCACATGTGGTTTGTGAAAAGAACACATATGCAATGACCACTGGTTGATCCATATGTGGTTTTTGGAAAAGAACACACATGCAATGAACACTGGTGGATCCATGTGTGGTTTGTGGAAAGAACACACATGCAATGACCACCGGTTGATCCATAAGTGGTTTGTGGAAAAGAACACACATGCAGTGACCACTGGTTGATCCATCTGTGGTTTGTGGATAGAACACACATGCAATGAGTCTAGTCGGTCCATATGTGGTTTCTGAAAAGAACACATATTCAATGACCACTGGTTGCTCCATATGTGGTTTGTGGAAAATAAAACACATGCAATGAACACTGGTGGATCCATAAGTGGTTTGTGGAAAGAACACAAATGTAGTGACCATTGGTTGATCCATATGTGGTTTCTGGAAAGAACACACATGCAGTGAACACTGGTGGATCCATATGTTGTTTGTGAAAAGAACACACACGCAATGACTCTAGTGCTGGTTTTAGTATAAGAACACACATGCAATGACTCTAGTGGGTCCAGATGTAGTTTGTGAAAAGAACACACATGCAATGCCACTGGTTGATCCATAAGTGGTTTGTGGAAAGAACACACATGCAATGGCCATTGGTTCATCCATAAGTGGTTTGTGGAAAGAACACACATGCAATGACCACTAGTTGATCCATAAGTGGTTTGTGGAAAGAACACACATGTAGTGACAACTGGTGGATCCATATGTTGTTTGTGAAAATAAAACATATGCAATGAACACTGGTGGATCCATAAGTTGTTTGTGGAAAGAACCCACATGCAATGACTCTAGTGCTAGTTTTAGTATAAGAACACACATGCAGTGACTCTAATGGATCCTTATGTGGTTTGTGAAAAGAACACACATGCAATGACCACTTGTTGATCCATGTGTGGTTTGTGGAAAGAACACACATGCAATGACACTGCTTGATCCATGTGTGGTTTGTGGAAAAGAACACATATGCAATGACCACTAGTTGATCCATGTGTGGTTTGTGAAAAGAACACACATGCAATGACCACTGGTTGATCCATATGTGGTTTTTGGAAAGAACACACATGCAATGACACTGCTTGATCCATGTGTAGTTTGTGGAAAAGAACACACATGCAATGACCACTGGTTGATCCATGTGTCGTTTTTGAAAGAACACACATGCAATGACTCTAGTGGTTGATCCATGTGTGGTTTGTGGAAATAATACACATGTAATGACTCTAGTGGATGATCCATGTGTGGTTTGTGGAAATAACACACATGAAATGACTCTAATGGATCCATAAGTGGTTTGTGGAAAAGAACACACATGCAATGACCACAGGTTGATCCATATGTGGTTTGTGGAAAGAACACACATGCAATGACACTGGTTGATCCATGTGTGGTTTGTGAAAATAACACACATGCAATTCCACTGGTTGATGCATGTGTGGTTTGTGAAAAGAACACACATGCAATGACCACTGGTTGATCCATAAGTGGTTTGTGGAAAAGAACACACATGCAATGACCACTGGTTGATCCACGTGCGGTTTGCGGAAAAGAACACACATGCAATGACCACTGGTTGATCCATGTGTGGTTTGTGGAAAGAACACACATGCAATGACTCTAGTGCTTGTTTTAGTATAAGAACACACATGCAATGACTCTAGTGGGTCCACATGTGGTTTGTGGAAAAGAACACACATGCAATGACCACTTGTTGATCCATGTGTGGTTTGTGGAAAGAACACACATGCAATGATAGTGGTGGATCCATGTGTGGTTTGTGAAAAGAACACACAAGCAATGACTCTAGTGTTGGTTTTAGTATAAGAATACACATGCAATGACTCTAGTGGGTTCACATGTGGTTTGTGAAAAGAACACACATGAAATGACCACTGGTTGATCCATATGTGGTTTGTGGAAAGAACACACATGCAATGACACTGCTTGATCCATGTGTGGTTTGTGGAAAAGAACACACATGCAATTACCACTAGTTGATCCATGTGTGGTTTGTGGAAAGAAAACACGTGCAATGACCACTGGTTGATCCATATGTGGTTTGTGGAAAAGAATACACATGCAATGAACACTGGTGGATCCATAAGTGGTTTGTGGAAAGAACAGACATGCAATCACCACTGGTTGATCCATATGTAGTTTGTGGAAAGAACACACATGCAGTGAACACTGGTGGATCCATATGTTGTTTGTGAAAAGAACACACATGCAATGACTCTAGTGCTGGTTTTAGTATAAGAACACACATGCAATGACTCTAGGGGGCCCACATGTACTTTGTGAAAAGAATACACATGTAATACCACTGGTTGATCTATAAGTGGTTTGTGGAAAGAACACACATGCAATGGCCACTAGTTGATCCATAAGTGGTTTGTGGAAAGAACACACATGCAATGACCACTGGTTGATCCATAAGTGGTTTGTGGAAAAGAACACACATGCAGTGACCACTGGTGGATCCATATGTTGTTTGTGAAAGGAACACACATGCAATGAACACTAGTGGATCCATAAGTGGTTTGTGGAAAGAACACACATGGAATGACTGTAGTGCTAGTTTTAGTATAAGAACACACATGCAATGAGTCTAATGGATCCATATGTGGTTTGTGAAAAGAACACACATGCAATGACCACTTGTTGATCCATGTGTGGTATGTGGAAAGAACACACATGCAATGACAGTGGTGGATCCATGTGTGGTTTGTGAAAAGAACACACATGCAATGACTCTAGTGTTGGTTTTAGTATAAGAACACACATATAATGACTCTAGTGGGTTCACATGTGGTTTGTGAAAAGAACACACATGCAATGACAACTGGTTGATCCATATGTGGTTTGTGGAAAGAACACACATGCAATGAGACTGCTTGATCCATGTGTGGTTTGTGGAAACGAACACACATGCAATGACAACTGGTTGATCCATGTGTGGTTTGTGGAAAGAACACACATGCAATGACCACTAGTTGATCCATGTGTGGTTTGTGAAAAGAACACACATGCAATGCCACCGGTTGATCCATAAGTGGTTTGTGGAAAAGAATACACATGCAATGACCACTGGTTGATCCATAAGTGGTTTGTGGAAAGAACACACATGCAATGAACACTGGTGGATCCATAAGTGGTCTGTGGAAAGAACACGCATGCAATGAATCTAGTGCTGGTTTTAGTATAAGAACACACAAGCAATGACTCTAGTGGGTCCATATGTGATTTGTGGAAAGAACACACATGCAATGACCACTAGGTGATCCATGTGTGGTTTGTGAAAAAACACACATGCAATGCCACCGGTTGATCCATAAGTGGTTTGTGGAAAAGAACACACATGCAATGACCACTGGTTGATCCATAAGTGGTTTGTGGAAAGAACACACATGCAATGAACACTGGTGGATCCATAAGTGGTCTGTGGAAAGAACACGCATGCAATGACTCTAGTGCTGCTTTTAGTATAAGACACACAAGCAATGACTCTAGTGGGTCCATATGTGGTTTGTGGAAAGAACACACATGCAATGACTCTAGTGGTTGATCCATGTATGGTTTGTGGAAATAACACACATGCAATGACTCTAGTGGTTGCTACATGTGTGGTTTGTGGAAATTACACACATGCAATTACTCTAATGGATCCATAAGTGGTTTGTGGAAAAGAACACACATGCAATGATCACTGCTTGATTCATATGTGGTTTGTGGAAAGAACACACATGCAATGACCACTGGTTGATCCATATGTGGTTTGTGGAAAGAACACACATGCAATGACACTGCTTGATCCATGTGTGGTTTGTGGAAAAGAACACACATGCAATGACCACTGGTTGATCCATAAGTGGTTTGTGGAAACGAACACACATGCAATGACCACTGGTTGATCCATGTGTGGTTTGTGGAAAGAACACACATGAAATGACCACTGGTTGATCCATATGTGGTTTGTGGAAAGAACACACATGCAATGACCACTGGTTGATCCATAAGTGGTTTGTGGAAAAGAACACACATGCAATGACCACTGGTTGATCCATATGTGGTTTGTGGAAAGAACACACATGCAATGACCACTGGTTGATCCATGTGTGGTTTGTGAAAGAACACACATGCAATGCCACCGGTTGATCCATATGTGGTTTGTGGAAAGAACACACATGCAATGACCACTGGTTGATCCATATGTGGTTTGTGGAAAGAACACACATGCAATGACACTGCTTGATCCATGTGTGGTTTGTGGAAAGAACACACATGCAATGACCACTAGTTGATCCATATGTGGTTTGTGGAAAGAACACACATGCAATGACACTGGTTGATCCATGTGTGGTTTGTGAAAATAACACACATGCAATTCCACTAGTTGATGCATGTGTGGTTTGTGAAAAGAACACACATGCAATGACCACTGGTTGATCCATAAGTGGTTTGTGGAAAAGAACACACATGCAATGACCACTGGTTGATCCATGTGTGGTTTATGGAAAAGAACACACATGCAATGACCACTGGTTGATCCATGTGTGGTTTGTGGAAAGAACACACATGCAATGACTCTAGTGCTTCTTTTAGTATAAGAACACACATGCAATGACTCTAGTGGGTCCACATGTGGTTTGTGAAAAGAACACACATGCAATGACCACTTGTTGATCCATGTGTGGTTTGTGGAAAAGAACACACACGCAATGACCACTTGTTGATCGATGTGTGGTTTGTGGAAAGAACACACATGCGATGATAGTGGTGGATCCATGTGTGGTTTGTGAAAAGAACACACAAGCAATGACTCTAGTGTTGGTTTTAGTATAAGAATACACATGCAATGACTCTAGTGGGTTCACATGTGGTTTGTGAAAAGAACACACATGAAATGACCACTGGTTGATCCATATGTGGTTTGTGGAAAGAACACACATGCAATGACACTGCTTGATCCATGTGTTGTATTTTTGGAAAAGAACACACATGCAATTACCACTAGTTAATCCATGTGTGGTTTGTGGAAAGAAAACACGTGCAATGACTACTGGTTGATCCATATGTGGTTTGTGGAAAAGAATACACATGCAATGAACACTGGTGGATCCATAAGTGGGTTGTGGAAAGAACACACATGCAATCACCACTGGTTGATCCATATGTAGTTTGTGGAAAGAACACACATGCAGTGAACACTGGTGGATCCATATGTTGTTTGTGAAAAGAACACACATGCAATGGCTCTAGTGCTGGTTTTAGTATAAGAACACACATGCAATGACTCTAGTGGGTCCACATGTACTTTGTGAAAAGAACACACATATAATGCCACTAGGTGATCTATAAGTGGTTTGTGGAAAGAACACACATGCAATGGCCACTGGTTGATCCATAAGTGGTTTGTGAAAAGAACACACATGCAATGCCACTTGTTGATCCATAAGTGGTTTGTGGAAAGAACACACATGTAGTGACCACTAGTGGATCCATATGTTGTTTGTGAAAAGAACACACATGCAAAAAACACTGCTGGATCCATAAGTGGTTTGTGGAAAGAACACACATGCAATGACTCTAGTGCTAGTTTAAGTATAAGTACACACATGCAATGAGTCTAATGGATCCATA
The DNA here is from genome assembly GCA_023614405.1 of Avena insularis. Lineage (NCBI taxonomy): Eukaryota > Viridiplantae > Streptophyta > Magnoliopsida > Poales > Poaceae > Avena > Avena insularis. The sequence continues at coordinate 159,839,556 of CM042690.1, read as the reverse complement.
TGTGGTTTGTGAAAAGAACACACATGCAATGACCACTTGTTGATCCATGTGTGGTATGTGGAAAGAACACACATGCAATAACAGTGGTGGATCCATGTGTGGTTTGTGAAAAGAACACACATGCAATGACTCTAGTGTTGGTTTTAGTATAAGAACACACATGAAATGACTCTAGTGGGTTCACATGTGGTTTGTGAAAAGAACACACATGCAATGACAACTGGTTGATCCATATGTGGTTTGTGGAAAGAACACACATGCAATGACCACTGGTTGATCCATAAGTGGTTTGTGGAAACGAACACACATGCAATGACCACTGGTTGATCCATGTGTGGTTTGTGGAAAGAACACACATGCAATGACCACTGGTTGATCCATATGTGGTTTGTGGAAAAGAACACACATGCAATGACCACTGGTTGATCCATATGTGGTTTGTGGAAAGAACACACATGCAATAACCACTGGTTGATCCATGTGTGGTTTGTGAAAGAACACACATGCAATGCCACCGGTTGATCCATAAGTGGTTTGTGGAAAAGAACACACATGCAATGACCACTGGTTGATCGATAAGTGGTTTGTGGAAAGAACACACATGCAATGAACACTGGTGGATCCATAAGTGGTTTGTGGAAAGAACACGCATGCAATGAATCTACTGCTGGTTTTAGTATAAGAACACACAAGCAATGACTCTAGTGGGTCCATATGTGATTAGTGGAAAGAACACACATGCAATGACACTAGTTGATCCAAGTGTGGTTTGTGGAAAGAACACACATGCAATGACTCTAGTGGTTGATCTATGTGTGGTTTGTGGAAATAACACACATGCAATGACTCTAGTGGTTGATACATGTGTGGTTTGTGGAAATAACACACATGCAATGACTCTAATGGATCCATAAGTGGTTTGTGGAAAAGAACACACAGACAATGAAAACTGGTTGATCCATATGTGGTTTGTGCAAAGAACACACATGCAATGACACTGGTTGATCCATGCGTGGTTTGTGGAAAGAACACACATGCAATGCCACTGGTTGATCCATGTGTGGTTTGTGGATAAAACACACATGCAATGACTCTAGTGCTAGTTTTACTATAAGAACACACATACAATGACTCTTGTGGGTTGAAATGTAGTTTGTGAAAAGAACACACATGCAATGACCACTGGTTGATCCATAAGTGGTTTGTGGAAATAACACACATGCAATGAACACTGGTGGATCCATAAGTGGTCTGTGGAAAGAACACCCATGCAATGACTCTAGTGCTGGTTTTAGTATAAGAACACACAAGCAATGACTCTAGTGGGTCCATATGTGATTTGTGGAAAGAACACACATGCAATGACACTAGTTGATCCATGTGTGGTTAGTGGAAAGAACAAACATGCAATGACTCTAGTGGTTGATCCATGTATGGTTTGTGGAAATAACACACATGCAATGACTCTAGTGGTTGATACATGTGTGGTTTGTGGAAATAACACACATGCAATGACTCTAATGGATCCATAAGTGGTTTTGTCACATCCCAAGATTTTCCAAATCTTGTAATGTGTAAAATAAATTAAACAAAATAAATTTTTTGTTGAAAATCAGGGTGAAAAGAAACTTTTGTTTCTAAAAGGAAAACTTTAGCCAAAGTTTGTTAAAGATGGGATTCTAAAGTTTGAATTCAACAAAAAAATCCAAATCAAGGGAAATGCATTCCTCAATGAATGTATCTGGAAATTTGAACACATGGAAAATAAATCCAAATCCCTAAGCCCTAATGGAAGGAAATCATTTTCCAAAGTATCTTCAAATCCATGGATTTGATCCATGCCAAAAATTGATCAACAAACATTCACAAAGGATCAAGAAAGACCATAGAAATTGGTTTCACTTAGTTTGGAACCATAGACAAGATCTTGTGAATATAAAAGATAAGGAAATTGAATTTCCAAAGCTAATAAAGCCTTACCAAAACCCATACCAATTGGTGAACAAAAAATCCAAAAGGGATTAAAAAGATAAACATTTATCAAAGGAAAATACTATTTGGATCTTTTAATAAAAGACTTTGTTTTCAAATAAAAAGGTAAGCCAAAATTAATTTTGGCAAAACTTTTGTAATAAAATATTTTGTTTTGATAAAATGAGTAAAAGTTTATTTAAATAAAATAATAAGGATTTAAATATCCAATTTTATTTAAGTAAAGGCTTTTCCCATTTTAAATGAACACCAAGTATTTTATTACTACTTTGAAATCTTTTATTAAAAGGTTTGGTTTGATTAAAATGAGTAAAGGATTATTTAAATAAAATAATGAGGATTTAAATATCCAATTTTATTTAAGTAAAGGCTTTCCCATTTTAATTAAAACACCAAAACTTGTTTATTTATTTAAATAAGTTTCCAAGTATTCTTTTATTTTTCAAATAAAACCTTCTGGTTTGGTTTTGAAAATTATTGGATTTCAAATGGAAATTTTATTAATCAAACACTATTAATAAAGTAAAGATCCATTTTCTTTAATTATTAAATGGATCTTAAAATAAATAAAAATAAAATTTCATTTTGAGATTTGGATTATGTTGCCAAACAGAACCAAATTCAAAGTGAAGTTCTTTGTTGTTTGAATTGATTTGAGTGTGGTTTGATTGCTTGAATATTTGATTGAAATTCAAAACAGAAAAAGAATTAGAAAAAAAAAGAATTAGACAGAAAAAAATAGGAAAACAGACCCAGCCCACTAAGGCCCAGACCAGCCCAGACTTCTCCCCTCCCCCGAAGCGTTACTTTTCTCACCGCCGAAACAGCCCATAGAGTCAATGACCGGTGGACCCGTTCCTCTCCTTTTCCCCGACGGAGGACCCCACCGACAATTTGTTCCTCGTCTTCAACCCCTCAGCGACTCGTTCTTCTCCCCCTTTCTGCCGTTGACTTCTCCAGCGTAATTCGCCTTAACACGACCGACGTTACCAGCTTTGATCACGCAGATGGAAACGCCTCCGTCTCCTCTATATTTCCCCTCTGACACCTCATGTTGCACGCCTTAGATCCCCTAATTTCTTCCCGAGCTCCTCTTCTCCAGTGAGCGATTCTGGCAGCCAATGCTACCTACCTCCTCGACCATGCTCTCGTGATCCACACCTCCTGGCGATCATCCCTAGCACCGGCTTGCCCCGGCGACCAGGCGTCGACAACCACCTCGACCACCGTCGCCACCGTCTGCCTCTTTCTCCGGAGCCCCCCAGGTAGATTCGGTCACCCTCTCCTCCCGAGAACACGATGATGATCTCCAAGCTCGACGAACCTAACAGCACTTTCCGTTGTCTTAGGCGCCCCAATCTTCGCCTTCGTCAAGCCTGAGCGCCGCCCGTGTATACGCTTCTTCTCCGGCGTCTCCCGGTGAACCAGACCGCCCGCGCCTTCTCATTCACGCACAAACCTTCGCCGTGTCCTTGTGCTCGACTATGTGTTTTGTTTACCTCTGGTGATCAAGCGTCGTCCTCGGCAAGAACGAAACAACCACCGTTCCCAACTCCGACGAGGAATTGCGGCGCCTCGGCGCCCTTGTCAAGCCAGCGGTACCACGAGCTTCGCGTGACCCCTCGAGCCGGTGAGCATGCCCTTTTTCTCTCGCTTCTGTATCGCGGCACCGTCATCGACCGACCGCTCACGCCGGTAGCCACCGCCGCTTCGCAAATGGTCGAAACCGCTAGCACCGTGAGATCTGGATCCGGTTACGATAGATCATAACGCGAAGAGTGCGAGTCCTGTGCGCACGATCTCATTTAGATCCAACGGCTACAGAGCGTGATCCGCAATGACGTATGCCGTCAATAGAATCTGCCGCGTGTCCCGATTACATTTAAAAGCAATTTGAAAACAGAAACTTTTGCCATTTTCAAACCCTTGTATCTTTGGATCCACACGTCCAAATTTTACAAATTTGATGTCCTTGGAATCAGCAAGACAAGCCCTAGCCAACCCTGCCCTTAGTTTAGCAAATAGTATCTGTTAGCTTGTTTAACTTTGCAGATTCTTTTGTGTTCTTGCTAACATTAGAAAAATCATTTAAAAATGATTTTAAGGTTAAAACCTTTGCCAATTAGTTTGTTGTGACCTTACTGACCCTAGGAACCAACCCTTGTTTTGGAAAATGAATTTGGAAAGGTTTAGAATGGATTAATTAGTTTAGTCCATTTCTAGCCAAACAAAACTATTGTTTTGTTTACAAAAATATTTTTTTGTAAAGAAAACTTTGAGAAAATGTTTTGAACCAAACCTACTGACCCAAACACCAAGTTTTGCAATAGCAACTCATTTGGTGAACCCTATAGGCTAAAGCCTTAGTAAAAATGTTTCTACACCACATAGAATGACACTTTGTTTTGCAAATGGTTTTATAGTGAAACCTTTTGCAAATGACTTAGCCACTTCACAAAATGACCAATAGGTGTTCCCAAATGTCTATGACCCATTAGGAACCCCTTTTTCTCAAACAAAACAAGGCTTGGCATGCTTGCATGCATTACTTTAACTTTGCCACTTTGGTAAATAACCATTTTGGATCTTACAAAGTTTAGGAATCTAATGGAGACCCTCTTTGCAAATGACTTTGCCATTTTGGTAAATGACCAAATTGGAACTTACAAAGTTAGAAGCCTAGTGAAGACCATCCTTACAATAGAACCAACCTTTGCATGCTTATGCATGACTTAGATTCCATTGTCTTGTGTGTGTAATTTTGTTTGAGAGAATATTGGTTTGGAGTGTTAGTTGATTTTGTGTTTGCTTGATTGGTAGATTGAGTTTGTGCCTTGCTTGATTATTTGTAGTGACTTGGAGAGTGTGATTGTTGCAAGGACAAGGAAGTAAACCTATACCCTCTACCAAAAAGGCAAGTGATACTTCATACTATCTATCCCATTATTTTCAATATGCATTAGTGTTTTTGCCAAGTAAAACTTGCATGGTTTTTATTTTGCTAAGTATAGATCTTGCTATAGGAAAACCTAGTAGATAAATCCTTAGTAGGATTTTCCTAAGTTAAGAATCCTATTACTACCAAGCTTAGCCTAGCTAATAGAAAACTTGGGTGGTATATATATTCACTATGAAAAAAATCTCTAAGTCTGAGGACTTATGTTTTTGATTAATAAAACAACTAAGATAATGAATCTCCTGGGTGGAATGGGACTTGCATGGTGGTTTTTGGTTGAGTGGTTCACAAGGCCATGGACTTGGCTTGTGTATCTCACTTGTGGATGGCCACCCAGGAAACAAAGAGATTTGAGATGTCAAATGTTGAGAAGCTTCAAGTGCAACCACTTGGCAATATGGGCTCTGCCATGATCATATAGGTTGCAAGAACTTAGCCACATGGACAGTGGGTGGTAGTGTTTGATAGGTTGGAACGCGTCCATGTTGGTCTAAGAGATGGTTTCTGAAAGATCTTGTCTTGGGAAACCAAGTCTTGTGGGGAAAGTGCACCACCTCTGCAGAGTGTAAAACCTAAGTACTTAGCCATGTCCCTGGTAAAGGACAATTTGAGCATCAAGACATGGAAGCAATCAAGAATCTCATCACTCCAATTTCTAAAAAAAAATTTGTGGGTGAACAAGGGTTGTGTGAAATTCTTCAATCTTTGATGGAGGGATGGCTTGGTACAAGGATCTCAAAATCTTAGATTGGGAAAATTGTTTTTGCCAAGCACTTCAGTCTTTGATTGGTAGATGCCCTGAGTGGATCTTCAGTCTTTGATTGGTAGATGCCTTGTGCTGTTTTTGCCAAAACAAAAACTTAGTATTTTCAAAATGATAGGGAAAAATCTATTTTGAGCAATGCAAGCCTCAACTCCACTTAGCCAAATGCATATAGATGATAGACTCCACTATACTACCAAAGTATCACTTGCCAATACAATCCAAATGTATTGACCCTTGTGGCTATAACTTATTATGTTGCAGGTTTGATTGTTTTAGTGAAGATTGATTGATTAGGATTACAAAGTCTACAACCAACATGCACTGTGGCACTTTGAAGATGAAGGACCCATGACTATAGTTATTCCGCTGCAATGCAATGTAATAGCCAAATGAGCTATGTATTGATGTAATAAAATTATGTTTTCCTGGTTATAAAGTTGAATTATGACCTTTGTTTCTTGATATTACATCTGAACTGTGGATGCTAGCTATTGATCCAGGGACTAGCATTGTAAACACAGGGGACTCAATCTTATTAAAGGTTGGGGACGCTACAGAATGGTATCAGAGCATTGTGTTGCCTGTAGGATTTGTAACCCTAGGATTGGACAAAAACCCTTAGAAAAATAGGAGTTGCATTTTGTTCCAAAACTTATTTACAAAAATCTTGTAAACTCTTTCCTCAATCATTTTTGGTTTCAACTCTACTTCTCTTCTACTTCAAAACTTAATGGAAAGCCTACCCCATGACCAAAGACTTCACCATGTGCAAAGGACTTCTTCAACTCTAATGACTTCAACTTCTTCAAGTGACTTCAACATCTTCATCATGTTCACCAAGGACTTCCAACTTGGATATCACTAAAGACTACAAATGAGACAAGAAATCTTGCTCAATATTTGAAGACTAAGGAAAAACAACTTAGAAGGAGCCATCAACACCTTTGAAGATTTGTGACCAAGAGACAAGAATTTCCCAAGGATACAAAGACCTCATTCAAGAAGAATCAACCAAGAAGAATGAGAAGATCACAAGTAAACCATATAGAATGACCACCATATTTAGTTTAAGTCAAACCCACCAACTTATGTGGTGTAACCAAAAATATTTTGTTGCCTAAGAATGTGCTTGAAACTTGTTGTTTGAGTGAAGTGTTTGTTTGTGATTGCTTGCACATTGCTTGTGTGATTTGTGATGTGTGTGAATAAAATTGATTCCTTAGAAAAATCTTTTGCCTATTCTAATCCCCCTTCAACCCCAAACAGATGACTTCTCCAATAAACTCCAACATCAAGGATGATGACAACAACAACCAAGAGGACAACATGAGAGAACTCCTAGCAACCCAACACCAGTTGAACCAACTAACAACTCAGTTCATAGCCAACAATAGTGATAAAGACCCTACCTTGCAAATGTTTTTGGAAGAACAATCCCAACTGATGCTTAAGGTGACTAATCAAATGATCAGCATGGAAGAAAACTATCCCAAAAGAGTGTATGACAACAAGGATGACAAGAATGTTATTCTAGATGGAGCCCCAGCTTGTATTATTTGTGGAGACAAGGATCACACTTCCAAGGAGCATGAAGATCAATGCCCCAATTGTGAAGAGGAACATCCAGTTGGCCACTGCCCCACATCTCAAGTTACTTGTTACCTTTGTGAAGGAAATGACCATGTTCCTATCCAATGCCCCATCTATGCTATTGTTGAACAAAGGAAACAAGAAGGATCCAAGTATGCCAAGAATGTTGATGACAAAGGAAAAGGACCACTCATACCTCCAAACAAGACAACCCAATTCAAAGGATCAAAGAAGCCCAAGAAACCAAAGCAAGACATGAGCCTTGTGCAATGTCGTAAATGTAAGGAAATGGGACACTACCCCAGTGGATGCCCAGAGAACCCGAAGAATAAAGAGATCGTCCAAGTAGTGTGCAATAACTGCAAGGAACCAGGCCACTACGTAGCAACTTGTCCACAAGAGCAACGTAAAGAACTCCAAGATATCCACTGTTTCAATTGCAAGGAACCAGGACACTATGTAAGCAATTGTCCAGAAAAGATGAAGAACAAGATAAACAAGCCTATGAAGGATCTCAACCTTGGCCCATGAGTCAAGCATGGAAACAAAGGACACTAAGCAGAAGTTTTCCAAGAAGAAGTTTTCCTCAAGATTCCAAGCAAGCCAAGATGTAGTTTAGTTGGAAAAATTTTAAGGGTGGTAGTACCCTAGCTGTTTGAGCCAACTTGTAAACCTAGCCTCCCCAAATCTCGGGACGAGATTTCTTTTAAGGGTGGTAGCCTGTCACATCCCAAGATTTTCCAAATCTTGTAATGTGAAAAATAAATTAAACAAAATAAATTTTTTGTTGAAAATCAGGGTGAAAAGAAACTTTTGTTTCTAAAAGGAAAACTTTAGCCAAAGTTTGTTAAAGATGGGATTCTAAAGTTTGAATTCAACAAAAAAATCCAAATCAAGGGAAATGCATTCCTCAATGAATGTATCTGGAAATTTGAACAAATGGAAAATAAATCCAAATCCCTAAGCCCTAATGGAAGGAAATCATTTTCCAAAGTATCTTCAAATCCATGGATTTGATCCATGCCAAAAATTGATCAACAAACATTCACAAAGGATCAAGAAAGACCATAGAAATTGGTTTCACTTAGTTTGGAACCATAGACAAGATCTTGTGAATATAAAAGATAAGGAAATTGAATTTCCAAAGCTAATAAAGCCTTACCAAAACCCATACCAATTGGTGAACAAAAAATCCAAAAGGGATTAAAAAGATAAACATTTATCAAAGGAAAATACTATTTGGATCTTTTAATAAAAGACTTTGTTTTCAAATAAAAAGGTAAGCCAAAATTAATTTTGGCCAAACTTTTGTAATAAAATATTTTGTTTTGATAAAATGAGTAAAAGTTTATTTAAATAAAATAATAAGGATTTAAATATCCAATTTTATTTAAGTAAAGGCTTTTCCCATTTTAAATGAACACCAAGTATTTTATTACTACTTTGAAATCTTTTATTAAAAGGTTTTGCTTTGATTAAAATGAGTAAAGGATTATTTAAATAAAATAATGAGGATTTAAATATCCAATTTTATTTAAGTAAAGGCTTTCCCATTTTAATTAAAACACCAAAACTTGTTTATTTATTTAAATAAGTTTCCAAGTATTCTTTTATTTTTCAAATAAAACCTTCTGGTTTGGTTTTGAAAATAATTGGATTTCAAATGGAAATTTTATTAATCAAACACTATTAATAAACTAAAGATCCATTTTCTTTAATTATTAAATGGATCTTAAAATAAATAAAAATAAAATTTCATTTTGAGATTTGGATTATGTTGCCAAACAGAACCAAATTCAAAGTGAAGTTTGCTGTTTGTTTGAATTGATTTGAGTGTGGTTTGATTGCTTGAATATTTGATTGAAATTCAAAACAGAAAAAGAATTAGAAAAAGAAAAAGAATTAGACAGAAAAAAATAGGAAAACAGACCCAGCCCACTAAGGCCCAGACCAGCCCAGACTTCTCCCCTCCCCCGAAGCGTTACTTTTCTCACCGCCGAAACAGCCCATAGAGTCAATGACCGGTGGACCCCGTTCCCTCTCCTTTTCCCACTGACCAGAGGACCCCACCGACAGCTGTTCATCGTCTTCAACCCCTCAGCGACTCGTTCTTCTCCCCCTTTCTGCCGTTGATTTCTCCAGCGTAATTCGCCTTAACGCGACCGACGTTACCAGCTTTGATCACGCAGATGGAAACGCCTCCCTCTCCTCTATATTTCCCCTCTGACACCTCGCGCTGGCACGCCTTAGACTGCCCCTAATTTCTTCCCGAGCTCCTCTGTCTCCAGTGAGCTCCGCGAGCGAGTCCGGCCAATAACGCTACCTTACCTCCTCGACCATGCTCTCGTGATCCACACCTCCTGGCGATCATCCCGTAGCACCGGCTTGCCCCGGCGACCAGGCGTCGACAACCACCTCGACCACTGCCACGTCGCCACCGCCTCTTTCTCCGACGAGCCCCACGGGTAGATTCCGGTCACCCTCTCCTCCCGAGAACACGATGATGATCTCCAAGCTCGACGAACCTAACAGCACTTTCCGTTGTCTTAGGCGCCCAATCTTCGCCGCCGTTAAGCGCGTAGCGTCGCCAGTCGCTTCTTCTCCGGCGCGTCCTGTGAACCAGACCGCCCCGCCTTCTCATTCACGCACACACCTTCGCCGTGTCCTTGCGCTCGACTATGTGTTTTGTTTACCTCTGGTGATCAGCTGTCCTCGACAACAACGGAAACAACCGCCGCCGTTCCCAACTACGATGAGGAATTGCGACTGCCTCTGAGCGCCCCTTGTCAAGCCAGCAGTACCCTGAGCTTCGCCGTGACCCCCTGAGCCCGGTGAGCATGCCCTTTTTCTCTCTCGCTTCCTGTATCGCCGGCACCGTCATCGACCGACCGCTCCGCCGCCGGTAGCCACCGCGGCCGCGCAAATGGTCGAAACGCTAGCACCGTAGGATCTGGATCGGTTACGATAGATCACTTAACCGCGAAGAGGTACGAGTCCTGCGCCATACGATCTCATTTAGATCCAACGGCTATAGAGCGTGATCCGCAGCGACGCAACTGGCCCAATAGAATTCTTCGCCACGTGTCCCGGGAAACATTTGAAAACAGAAACAGAAACTTTTGCCATTTTCAAACCCTTGTATCTTTGGATCCACACGTCCAAATTTTACAAATTTGATGTCGTTGGAATCAGCAAGACAAGCCCTAGCCAACCCTGCCCTTAGTTTAGCAAATAGTATCTGTTAGCTTGTTTAACTTTGCAGATTCTTTTGTGTGCTTGCTAACATTAGAAAAATCATTTAAAAATGATTTTAAGGTTAAAACCTTTGCCAATTAGTTTGTTGTGACCTTACTGACCCTAGGAACCAAACCCTGTTTTGGAAAATGAATTTGGAAAGGTTTAGAATGGATTAATTAGTTTAGTCCATTTCTAGCCAAACAAAACTATTGTTTTGTTTACAAAAATGTTTTTGTAAAGAAAACTTTGAGAAAATGTTTTGAACCAAACCTACTGACCCAAACACCAAGTTTTGCAATAGCAACTCATTTGGTGAACCCTATAGGCTAAAGCCTTAGTAAAAATGTTTCTGCACCACATAGAATGACACTTTGTTTTGCAAATGGTTTTATAGTGAAACCTTTTGCAAATGACTTAGCCACTTCACAAAATGACCAATAGGTGTGCCCAAATGTCTATGACCCATTAGGAACCCCTTTTTCTCAAACAAAACAAGGCTTGGCATGCTTGCATGCATTACTTTAACTTTGCCACTTTGGTAAATAACCATTTTGGATCTTACAAAGTTTAGGAATCTAATGGAGACCCTCTTTGCAAATGACTTTGCCATTTTGGTAAATGACCAAATTGGAACTTACAAAGTTAGAAGCCTAGTGAAGACCATCCTTACAATAGAACCAACCTTTGCATGCTTATGCATGACTTAGATTCCATTGTCTTGTGTGTGTAATTTTGTTTGAGAGAATATTGGTTTGGAGTGTTAGTTGATTTTGTGTTTGCTTGATTGGTAGATTGAGTTTGTGCCTTGCTTGATTATTTGTAGTGACTTGGAGAGTGTGATTGTTGCAAGGACAAGGAAGTAAACCTATACCCTCTACCAAAAAGGCAAGTGATACTTCATACTATCTGTCCCATTATTTTCAATATGCATTAGTGTTTTTGCCAAGTAAAACTTGCATGGTTTTTATTTTGCTAAGTATAGATCTTGCTATAGGAAAACCTAGTAGATAAATCCTTAGTAGGATTTTCCTAAGTTAAGAATCCTATTACTACCAAGCTTAGCCTAGCTAATAGAAAACTTGGGTGGTATATATATTCACTATGAAAAAAATCTCTAAGTCTGAGGACTTATGTTTTTGATTAATAAAACAACTAAGATAATGAATCTCCTGGGTGGAATGGGACTTGCATGGTGGTTTTTGGTTGAGTGGTTCACAAGGCCATGGACTTGGCTTGTGTATCTCACTTGTGGATGGCCACCCAGGAAACAAAGAGATTTGAGATGTCAAATGTTGAGAAGCTTCAAGTGCAACCACTTGGCAATATGGGCTCTGCCATGATCATATAGGTTGCAAGAACTTAGCCACATGGACAGTGGGTGGTAGTGTTTGATAGGTTGGAACGCGTCCATGTTGGTCTAAGAGAAGGCTTCTGAAAGATCTTGTCTTGGGAAACCAAGTCTTGTGGGGAAAGTGCACCACCTCTGCAGAGTGTAAAACCTAAGTACTTAGCCATGTCCCTAGTAAAGGACAATTTGAGCATCAAGACATGGAAGCAATCAAGAATCTCATCACTCCAATTTCTAAAAAAAAAATTGTGGGTGAACAAGGGTTGTGTGAAATTCTTCAATCTTTGATGGAGAGATGGCTTGGTACAAGGATCTCAAAATCTTAGATTGGGAAAATTGTTTTTGCCAAGCACTTCAGTCTTTGATTGGTAGATGCCCTGAGTGGATCTTCAGTCTTTGATTGGTAGATGCCTTGTGCTGTTTTTGCCAAAACAAAAACTTAGTATTTTCAAAATGATAGGGAAAAATCTATTTTGAGCAATGCAAGCCTCAACTCCACTTAGCCAAATGCATATAGATGATAGACTCCACTATACTACCAAAGTATCACTTGCCAATACAATCCAAATGTATTGACCCTTGTGGCTATAACTTATTATGTTGCAGGTTTGATTGTTTTAGTGAATATTGATTGATTAGGATTACAAAGTCTACAACCAACATCTGCCTGTGGCACTTTGAAGATGAAGGACCCATGACTATAGTTATTCCGCTGCAATGCAATGTAATAGCCAAATGAGCTATGTATTGATGTAATAAAATTATGTTTTCCTGGTTATAAAGTTGAATTATGACCTTTGTTTCTTGATATTACATCTGAACTGTGGATGCTAGCTATTGATCCAGGGACTAGCATTGTAAACACAGGGGACTCAATCTTATTAAACTTTGGGGACGCTACAGGTTTGTGGAAAAGAACACACAAGCAATGAAAACTGGTTGATCCCTATGTGGTTTCTAGAAAGAACACACATGCAATGACACTGGTTGATCCATGCGTGGTTTGTGGAAAGAACACACATGCAATGCCACTAGTTGATCCATGTGTGGTTTGTGGATAGAACACACATGCAATGACTCTAGTGCTAGTTTTAGTATAAGAACACACACACAATGACTCTAGTGGGTCCAAATGTAGTTTGTGAAAAGAACACACATGCAATGACCACTGGTTGATCCATCAGTTGTTTGTAAAAAAGAACACACATGCAATGAGTCTAGTACTGGTTTTAGTATAAGAACACACATGCAATGACTCTAGTGGGTCCACATGTGGTTTGTGAAAAGAACACACATGCAATGACCACTGGTTGATCCATATGTGGTTTTTGGAAAAGAACACACATGCAATGAACACTGGTGGATCCATGTGTGGTTTGTGGAAAGAACACACATGCAACGACCACCGGTTGATCCATAAGTGGTTTGTGGAAAAGAACACACATGCAGTGACCACTGGTTGATCCATCTGTGGTTTGTGGATAGAACACACATGCAATGAGTCTAGTCGGTCCATATGTGGTTTCTGAAAAGAACACATATGCAATGACCACTGGTTGCTCCATATGTGGTTTGTGGAAAATAAAACAAATGCAATGAACATTGGTGGATCCATAAGTGGTTTGTGGAAAGAACACAAATGTAGTGACCATTGGTTGATCCATATGTGGTTTCTGGAAAGAACACACATGCAGTGAACACTGGTGGATCCATATGTTGTTTGTGAAAAGAACACACACGCAATGACTCTAGTGCTGGTTTTAGTATAAGAACACACATGCAATGACTCTAGTGGGTCCAGATGTAGTTTGTGAAAAGAACACACATGCAATGCCACTGGTTGATCCATAAGTGGTTTGTGGAAAGAACACACATGCAATGGCCATTGGTTCATCCATAAGTCGTTTGTGGAAAGAACACACATGCAATGACCACTAGTTGATCCATAAGTGGTTTGTGGAAAGAACACACATGTAGTGACAACTGGTGGATCCATATGTTGTTTGTGAAAAGAAAACATATGCAATGAACACTGGTGGATCCATAAGTGGTTTGTGGAAAGAACACACATGCAATGACTCTAGTGCTAGTTTTAGTATAAGAACACACATGCAATGACTCTAATGGATCCTTATGTGGTTTGTGAAAAGAACACACATGCAATGACCACTTGTTGATCCATGTGTGGTTTGTGGAAAGAACACACATGCAATGACACTGCTTGATCCATGTGTGGTTTGTGGAAAAGAACACACATGCAATGACCACTGGTTGATCCATATGTGGTTTTTGGAAAGAACACACATGCAATGACACTGATTGATCCATGTGTAGTTTGTGGAAAAGAACACACATGCAATGACCACTAGTTGATCCATGTGTAGTTTTTGAAAGAACACACATGCAATGACTCTAGTGGTTGATCCATGTGTGGTTTGTGGAAATAATACACATGCAATGACTCTAGTGGATGATCCATGTGTGGTTTGTGGAAATAACACACATGCAATGACTCTAATGGATCCATAAGTGGTTTGTGGAAAAGAACACACATGCAATGACCACAGGTTGATCCATATGTGGTTTGTGGAAAGAACAAACATGCAATGACACTGGTTGATCCATGTGTGGTTTGTGAAAATAACACACATGCAATTCCACTGGTTGATGCATGTGTGGTTTGTGAAAAGAACACACATGCAATGACCACTGGTTGATCCATAAGTGGTTTGTGGAAAAGAACACACATGCAATGACCACTGGTTGATCCACGTGTGGTTTGCGGAAAAGAACACACATGCAATGACCACTGGTTGATCCATGTGTGGTTTGTGGAAAGAACACACATGCAATGATAGTGGTGGATCCATGTGTGGTTTGTGAAAAGAACACACAAGCAATGACTCTAGTGTTGGTTTTAGTATAAGAATACACATGCAATGACTCTAGTGGGTTCACATGTGGTTTGTGAAAAGAACACACATGAAATGACCACTGGTTGATCCATATGTGGTTTGTGGAAAGAACACACATGCAATGACACTGCTTGATCCATGTGTGGTTTGTGGAAAAGAACACACATGCAATTACCACTAGTTGATCCATGTGTGGTTTGTGGAAAGAAAACACATGCAATGACCACTGGTTGATCCATATGTGGTTTGTGGAAAAGAATACACATGCAATGAACACTGGTGGATCCATAAGTGGTTTGTGGAAAGAACAGACATGCAATCACAACTGGTTGATCCATATGTAGTTTGAGGAAAGAACACACATGCAGTGAACACTGGTGGATCCATATGTTGTTTGTGAAAAGAACACACATGCAATGGCTCTAGTGCTGGTTTTAGTATAAGAACACACATGCAATGACTCTAGTGGGTCCACATGTACTTTGTGAAAAGAACACACATGTAATGCCACTAGGTGATATATAAGTGGTTTGTGGAAAGAACACACATGCAATGGCCACTGGTTGATCCATACGTGGTTTGTGAAAAGAACACACATGCAATGCCACTGGTTGATCCATATGTGGTTTGTGGAAAGAACACAAATGCAGTGACCACTGGTGGATCCATATGTTGTTTGTGAAAAGAACACACATGCAATGAACACTGGTGGATCCATAAGTGGTTTGTGGAAAGAACACACATGCAATGACTGTAGTGCTAGTTTTAGTATAAGAACACACATGCAATGAGTCTAATGGATCCATATGTGGTTTGTGAAAAGAACACACATGCAATGACCACTTGTTGATCCATGTGTGGTATGTGGAAAGAACACACATGCAATGACAGTGGTGGATCCATGTGTGGTTTGTGAAAAGAACACACATGCAATGACTCTAGTGTTGGTTTTAGTATAAGAACACACATGCAATGACTCTAGTGGGTTCACATGTGGTTTGTGAAAAGAACACATATGCAATGACAACTGGTTGATCCATATGTGGTTTGTGGAAAGAACACACATGCAATGAGACTGCTTGATCCATGTGTGGTTTGTGGAAACGAACACACATGCAATGACCACTGGTTGATCCATGTGTGGTTTGTGGAAAGAACACACATGCAATGACCACTGGTTGATCCTTATGTGGTTTGTGGAAAAGAACACACATGCAATAACCACTGGTTGATCCATATGTGGTTTGTGGAAAGAACACACATGCAATGACCACTGGTTGATCCATGTGTGGTTTGTGAAAGAACACACATGCAATGCGACCGGTTGATCCATAAGTGGTTTGTGGAAAAGAACACACATGCAATGACCACTGGTTGATCCATAAGTGGTTTGTGGAAAGGACACACATGCAATGAACACTGGTGGATCCATAAGTGGTTTGTGGAAAGAACACGCATGGAATGATTCTAGTGCTGGTTTTAGTATAAGAACACACAAGCAATGACTCTAGTGGGTCCATATGTGATTTGTGGAAAGAACACACATGCAATGACACTAGTTGATCCATGTGTGGTTTGTGGAAAGAACACACATGCAATGACTCTAGTGGTTGATCCATGTGTGGTTTGTGGAAAGATGTCACATCCCAAGATTTTCCAAATCTTGTAATGTGAAAAATAAATAAACAAAATAAATTTTTGTTGAAAATCAGGGTGAAAAGAAACTTTTGTTTATAAAAGGAAACTTAAAATCCCATCCTGAACAAACTTTGGTTAAAGTTTGAATTCAACAAATCCAAATCAAGAGAAATGCATTCCTCAATGAATGTATCTGGAAATTTGAAAACTTGGAAAATAAATCCAAAACCCTAGACCCTAATGGAATAAAAACCATTTCCAAATTATCCCCAAGCCTATGGATTTGATCCATACCAAAATTGATCAACAAATATTCACAAAGAATCAAGAAAGACCCTAGAAGTTGGTTTGACTCAAATTGGAACCATAAATAAAATCTTATGAAGATAAGGAAATTGAATTTCCAAAGCTAATAAAGCCCTTACCAAAAATCCATACCAATTGGTGAACAAATAATCCTAAGGGGAATAAAAAGATAAACATTTAATAAAGGAAAATAAAATATTTTGTTTTGTTAAAATGAGTAAAGGTTTATTTAAATAAAATAATAAGGATTTAAATATCCAATTTTATTTAAGTAAAGGCTTTTCCCATTTTAAATAAACACTAAAACTTATCTTAAATAAGTTTTCCAAGTATTTTGATTTCTCAAAATAAAACCTACTAAAGTGTTTTGGTTTTATTTTGGATTTCAAAATAAAGTTTTTAAGAAAACAAATCCTATTTGGATTTAATAACTAAGGTCCATTATATTTAATTGTTAATGGAACCTAAAATAAAAGGTTATTTTGTTAATACAAGATTCCCAAATATCCTTATTTTCAAATAAAACCTACTGGTTTGGTTTTGAAAGTATTTGGATTTCAAATGGAAATTTTGTTAATTAAATCAAACCCTATTTTATTAAATAACTAAAGATCCATTTTATTTAATTAATAAATGGATCCAAAAATAAATAAAAATATTATTTTATTTTGAGATTTGGATTATGTTGATAAACAGAACCAAATTCAAAGTACAAAGTTGAGTGTTTGATTGAATTGTTTGAATGGTTTGATTGCTTGAGAAATTGATTGAAATTCAAAACAGAAAAAGAATTAGAAAAGGAAAAAAGAAAGCAGACAGAAAAAAAAAATAAGAAAAAGCATTGATGCCCGAAGGAAAACGTTTTGCACCCCAAAACTTACCCCACCCAGTCACTGACCGGTGGCCCCCTTCTCCCCCTCACTCACTCGCTGACGAGACGACCCCACCGCCACCTCCTTCTTCTTCCCCGCGCGACCCTGTCTCCCCCAGACTTCGCTGCCGTTGCTGCCTTTGAATGCCGCGTTCAATTCTCAGTAATGCCGCGTGTTAACATCGCCGTGACTGCACGCTTAAAACCGCCAGCGTCTCCTCTTCCTTCTTCCGCAGACCATACTCCACCGGAGCCCCCAGGCTGCACGAATTGCTCTCTACAACTCCGCCGTCACCGACGAGCTGTCGCAGCGATTCCGGCACCGTCCAACCACCTCTTGCCTCCCCAAGCACGCTAGCAGCTTGCCCACTCTCAGGAACAACTGCCAGTACATCAAACTCACCTGCGGGCGCCCCTGAGCATCGGCAACGACGACACCGAGCGTGCGCCGCCGTCTGCCTCGTCTCCGTCAAGTTTCTCCGGTAAGACCAGACCGCCTCGCGCCTCCTAGATCATGCACACAGCATCGCCTTGCTCTTGCGCATCTGAACTTGCTCCTGTCTTGCCTTAGGGCGATCTGCAGCGACGACTCCGACCGTCGCCATCGTCTGCCTCCGCTCCGACGAGCCCCACCGGTGAGACCAGACTTCCCCTTCACCTCCCTGTGATGCACACGACTTCGCCTTGACCCTGTGAATCTAACCGCATCATCATTTTGTCTCGAGGTGATCCACAGCACCGTCCCCAGCCGCAACCAGAGCACGCCGTCGCCAGAACGAACTCCGGCGAGCGATTACTCCTACGACCGTGCGCCCCTTGCCACGTCGACCACACGACGAGCTTCCCCAACCTCTTGCGATTCTGGTGAGCATCTCCTTCTTTGTAGCGTCCCCAACCTTTAATAAGATTGAGTCTCCTGTGTTTACAATGCTAGTCCCTGGATCAATAGCTAGCATCCACAGTTCAGATGTAATATCAAGAAACAAAGGTCATAATTCAACTTTATAACCAGGAAAACATAATTTTATTACATCAATACATAGCTCATTTGGCTATTACATTGCATTGCAGCGGAATAACTATAGTCATGGGTCTTTCATCTTCAAAGTGCCACAGGCAGATGTTGGTTGTAGACTTTGTAATCCTAATCAATCAATCTTCACCAAAACAATCAAACATGCAACATAATAAGTTATAGCCACAAGGGTCAATACATTTGGATTGTATTGGCAAGTGATACTTTGGTAGTATAGTGGAGTCTATCATCTATATGCATTTGGCTAAGTGGAGTTAAGGCTTGCATTGCTCAAAATAGATTTTTCCCTATCATTTTGAAAATACTAAGTTTTTGTTTTGGCAAAAACAGCACAAGGCATCTACCAATCAAAGACTGAAGATCCACTCAGGGCATCTACCAATCAAAGACTGAAGTGCTTGGCAAAAACAATTTTCCCAATCTAAGATTTTGAGATCCTTGTACCAAGCCATCTCTCCATCAAAGATTTAAGAATTTCACACAACCCTTGTTCACCCACAAATTTTATTTTAGAAATTGGAGTGATGAGATTCTTGATTGCTTCCATGTCTTGATGCCCAAAATGTCCTTTACCAGGGACATGGCTAAGTACTTAGGTTTTACACTCTGCAGAGGTGGTGCACTTTCCCCACAAGACTTGGTTTCCCAAGACAAGATCTTTCAGAAGCCTTCTCTTAGACCAACATGGACGCGTTCCAACCTATCAAACACTACCACCCACTGTCCATGTGGCTAAGTTCTTGCAACCTATATGATCATGGCAGAGCCCATATTGCCAAGTGGTTGCACTTGAAGCTTCTCAACATTTGACATCTCAAATCTCTTTGTTTCCTGGGTGGCCATCCACAAGTGAGATACACAAGCCAAGTCCATGGCCTTGTGAACCACTCAACCAAAAACCACCATGCAAGTCCCATTCCACCCAGGAGATTCATTATCTTAGTTGTTTTATTAATCAAAAACATAAGTCCTCAGACTTAGAGATTTTTTTCATAGTGAATATATATACCACCCAAGTTTTCTATTAGCTAGGCTAAGCTTGGTAGTAATAGGATTCTTAACTTAGGAAAATCCTACTAAGGATTTATCTACTAGGTTTTCCTATAGTAAGATCTATACTTAGCAAAATAAAAACCATGCAAGTTTTACTTGGCAAAAACACTAATGCATATTGAAAATAATGGGACAGATAGTATGAAGTATCACTTGCCTTTTTGGTAGAGGGTATAGGTTTACTTCCTTGTCCTTGCAACAATCACACTCTTAAAGTCACTACAAATCAATCAAGCAAGGCACAAACTCAATCTACCAATCAAGCAAACATAATTTCAATTCACATTCCAAACCAAAGTCAAACAAACAATTTCTCACACACAAAGTAATGGGATCTAAGTCATGCATAAGCATGCAAAGGTTGGTTCTATTGTAAGGATGGTCTCCACTAGGCTTCTAAACTTTGTAAGTTCCAAATTGGTCATTTACCAAAATGGCAAAGTCATTAGCAAAAGGTTTCCCTACAAATGCCATTTTTATTTAAAACCACATTTCTATTTGACTAGAAATGGTTTTAAATCAAAGGTTCCTTATTTTGTTTCACCAATGAGTTGCTATTGCAAAACTTTGTGTTTTGAGTCAGTAGGTTTGGTCTAAACCATTTTCTCAAAGTTTTTCACTCAAAAACATTTTCATAAACAAAACAATAGTTTTGTTTGGCTAGAAATGGACTAAACTAATTAATCCATTCTAAACCTTTCCAAATTCATTTTCCAAAACAGGGGTTGGTTCCTAGGGTCAGTAAGGTCACAACAAACTAATTGGCAAAGGTTTTAACCTTAAAATCATTTTTAAATGATTTTTCTAATGTTAGCAAGCACACAAAAGAATCTGCAAAGTTAAACAAGCTAACAGATACTATTTGCTAAACTAAGGGCAGGGTTGGCTAGGGCTTGTCTTGCTGATTCCAACAACATCAAATTTGTAAAATTTGGACGTGTGGATCCAAAGATACAAGGGTTTGAAAATGGCAAAAGTTTCTGTTTTCAAATTCTGTTTTAAACAGAACTGGGGACACGCGGCAGGATTCTATTGGACGGTACCGCTTCGCTGCGGATAACGCTCTATAGCCGTTGGATCTAAATGAGATCGTGCGGCGCAGGACTCGTACCTCTTCGCGGTTAAGTGATCTATCGTAACCGTCAGATCCAGATCCTACGGTGCTAGCGTGCTCGACCATTTGCGGCCCGGCTGCGGTGCTACCGGGGCGAGCGGTCGATGACGGTGCCGGCGATACAGGAAGCGAGAGAGAAAAAGGGCATGCTCACCAGGCGCAGGGGGTCACGGCGAAGCTCAGGGTACTGCTGGCTTGACAAGGGGCGCTCAGAGGCAGTCGCAATTCCTCGTCGGAGTTGGGAACGACGGCGGTTGTTTCTGGTTGCTATCGAGGACGATGCTGTTGATCACCAGGAGGTAAACAAAACACATAGTCAGGAGCGCAAGGACACGACGAAGGTGTGTGCGTGAATGAGAAGGCGCGGGGCGGTCTGGTTCACTTGGGAGACGTCGCCGGAGAAGAAGCAGACACGGCGGCGCTCTGTGCTTGACGAAGGCGAAGATTGGGGGCGCCCTAAGACAACGGAAAGTGCTGTTAGGTTCGTCTGAGCTTGGAGATCATCATCGTGTTCTCGGGGAGGAGAGGGGTGACCGGAATCTACCTGTGGGGCTCGTCGAAGAAAGAGGCAGACGGTGGCGACGGTGGTCGAGGTGGTTGTCGACGCTCTGGGTCGCTCGGGGGCAAGCTGGTGCTACGGGGATGATCGCCAGGAGGTGTGGATCACGAGAGCATGGTCGAGGAGGTAAGGGGTAGCGTTGGCTGGCCGGAATCGCTCGCGGAGCTCACTGGAGACAGAGGAGCTCGGGAAGAAATTAGGGGCAGTCTAAGGCGTGCCAGCGCGAGGTGTCAGAGGGGAAATATAGAGGAGAGGGAGGCGTTTCCATCTGCGTGATCAAAGCTGGTAACGTCGATCGCGTTAATTGTTGGAGAAATCAACGCGTAAAGGGGAGAAGAACGAGTCGCTGAGGGGTTGAAGACGATGAACAGCTGTCGGTGGGGTCCTCTGGTCAGTGGGAAAAGGAGAGGGAACGGGGTCCACCGGTCATTGACTCTATGGGCTGTTTCGGCGGTGAGAAAAGTAACGCTTCGGGGGAGGGGAGAAGTCTGGGCTGGTCTGGGCCTTAGTGGGCTGGGTCTGTTTTCCTATTTTTTTCTGTCTAATTCTTTTTCTTTTTCTAATTCTTTTTCTGTTTTGAATTTCAATCAAATATTCAAGCAATCAAACCACACTCAAATCAATTCAAACAAACAACAAACTTCACTTTGAATTTGGTTCTGTTTGGCAACATAATCCAAATCTCAAAATGAAATAATATTTTTATTTATTTTAAGATCCATTTAATAATTAAAGAAAATGGATCTTTAGTTTATTAATAGTGTTTGATTTATTTAATAAAATTTCCATTTGAAATCCAATTATTTTCAAAACCAAACCAGAAGGTTTTATTTGAAAAATAAAAGAATACTTGGAAACTTATTTAAATAAATAAACAAGTTTTGGTGTTTTAATTAAAATGGGAAAGCCTTTACTTAAATAAAATTGGATATTTAAATTATCATTATTTTATTTAAATAATCCTTTACTCATTTTAATCAAAGCAAAACCTTTTAATAAAAGATTTCAAAGTAGTAATAAAATACTTGGTGTTCATTTAAAATGGGAAAAGCCTTTACTTAAATAAAATTGGATATTTAAATCCTTATTATTTTATTTAAATAAACTTTTACTCATTTTATCAAAACAAAATATTTTATTACAAAAGTTTGGCCAAAATTAATTTGGCTTACCTTTTTATTTGAAAACAAAGTCTTTTATTAAAAGATCCAAATAGTATTTCCAAAACAATTTATTTTTCCTTTATTAAATGTTTATCTTTTTAAACCCTTTAGGATTATAATTGTTCACCAATTGGTATGGCTTTATTAGCTTTGGAAATTCAATTTCCTTTATCTCATTATGTTCACAAGATTTTGTCTATGGTTCCAAACTAAGTGAAACAATCTCTAAGGTCTTTCTTGATCCTTTGAGAATTTTTGTTGATCAAATTTGGTATGGATCAAATCCATGGATTTGGAGATAACTTGGGAAAATGATTTCCTTCCATTAGGGCTTAGGTGTAGCGTCCCCAACCTTTAATAAGATTGAGTCCCCTGTGTTTACAATGCTAGTCCCTGGATCAATAGCTAGCATCCACAGTTCAGATGTAATATCGAGAAACAAAGGTCATAATACAACTTTGTAACCAGGAATAAAATAATTTTATTACATCAAACATAGCTCATTGGCTATTTACATTATATTGCAGCGGAATAACTATAGTCATGGGTCCTTCATCTTCAAAGTGCCACAGGCAGATGTTTGTTGTAGACTTTGTAATCCTAATCAATCAATCTTCACTAAAACAATCAAACCTGCAACATAATAAGTTACAGCCACAAGGGTCAATACATTTGAATTGTATTGGCAAGTGATACTTTGGTAGTATAGTGGAGTCTATCATCTATATGCATTTGGCTAAGTGGAGTTGAGGCTTGCATTGCTCAAAATAGATTTTTTTCCTATCATTTTTGAAAATAAGTTTTGTTTGGCAAAAACAAATTCCAAGGCATCTATCAATCAAAGACTGAAGATCCACTCAGGGCATCTTTCAATCAAAGACTGAAGATTTACTTGGCAAAAACAATTTCCCAATCTAAGATTTTGAGATCCTTGTACCAAGCCATCTCTCCATCAAAGATTGAAGAATTTCACACAACCCTTGTTCACCCACAAGTTTTAATTTAGAAATTGGAATGATGAGATTCTTGATTGCTTCCATTTCTTGATGCTCAAATTGTCCTTTACCAGGGACATGGCTAAGTACTTAGGTTTTTACACTCTTCAGAGGTGGTGCACATTCCCCACAAGCCTTGGTTTCCCAAGAATGATCCTTCAGTAGCCTTTCCTTAGTCAAATGGACGCGTTCCAACCTATCAATCACTACCACCCACTGTCCAAAAGACTAAGTTCCAGCATCCTAAGATCATGGCAGAGCCCATAATGCCAAGTGGTTGCACTTGAAGTTTCTCAACATTTGACATCTCAAATCTCTTTGTTTCCTGGGTGGCCATCCACAAGTGAGATACACTAAGGTAAACCATAGACATGGGCCTTGTGAACCACTCAACATAAACCATTCCTTCCATTTCCACCCAGGTGATTCATTAACTTTTAGTTGTTTTATTTAAACAAAACATAAGTCCTTAGACTTAGAATATTTTTCATAGTGTGAATATATATCCCACCCAAGTTTTCTATTAGCTAGGCTAAGCTTGGTAGTAATAGGATTCTTAACTTAGGAAAATCCTACTAAGGATTCATCTACTAGATTTCCTATAGCAAGGTCTATACTTAGCAAAATAAAAACCATGCAAGATTTTACTTTAGCAAAAACACTAATGCATAGTGAAAATAATGGGACATAAGATATGAAGTATCACTTGCCTTTTTGGTAGAGGGTATAAGTTCACTCCTTGTCCTTGCAACACTCACACTCTTCAAGTCACTACAATCAATCAAGCAAGGCACAAACTCAATCTACCAATCAAGCAAATCAACACACATAAAATAACAAAGTCAAAGAAATGCATGCAAGCATGCCAAGCTTTGCTTTGTTTGCAAAAGTGGTTCCTAGTGGGTCATAGACATTTGGGTACACCTAATGGTCATTTTGTAAAGTGGCAAAGTCATGCATAGGCATGCAAAGGTTGGTTCTAATGTAGGGGTGGTCCTCACTAGGCTTCTAAACTTTGTAAGTTCCAAATTGGTCATTTACCAAAATGGCAAAGTCATTTGCAAAAGGGTTTCTATTAGATTCCTAAACTTTGTAAGATCCAAATTGGTCATTTACCAAAGTGGCAAAGTTGTTAGCAAAAGGTTTCACCTCAAAAC
The DNA here is from genome assembly GCA_023614405.1 of Avena insularis. NCBI lineage: Eukaryota > Viridiplantae > Streptophyta > Magnoliopsida > Poales > Poaceae > Avena > Avena insularis. Next base: position 159,814,860 of record CM042690.1, on the reverse strand, counting down.
CATTTTCAAAACAAAGGGTCATTTTAGGTGGTGTAGAAATATGTCTACTAGGGTTTTAGTCTATAGGGTTCACCAAATGAGTTGCTATTGCAAAACTTGGTGCTTTTGGTCAGTAGGTTTGGTCCAAACATTTTCTCAAGGTTTTCTTTATGAAAGCATTTTCATAAACAAAACAAATAGTTTTAGTTAGCTAGAAATGGACTAAACTAATTAATCCATTCTATTCTTTTCCAAAATCACTTTCCAAACTATGGGTTGGTTCCTATGGTCAGCAAGGTCACAACAAATTAATTGGCAAAGGTTTTAACCTAAATATCATTTTTAAATGATTTTTCTAATGTTAGCAAGCATACAAAAGAATCTGCAGAGTTAAATAAGTTAACAGATACTATTTGCTAAACTAAGGGCAGGGTTGGCTAGGGCTTGTCTTGCTGATTCCAACGACATCAAATTTGTAAAATTTGGACGTGTGGATCAAAAGATACATGGGTTTGAAAATGGCAAATAAATCTGTTTTCAAATTTCTTTTAAACAGATCTAGTGCCACGCGTTGCGCTGTGATTGGCCGGTACCGGTTCGGCCGGATCGTGGCTGTGGAGCGTTGGATCTAAAGTGGATCGTGCGGCTTAGGTAGCGTACCTCTTCGCGGTTAAGTGATCTATCGTAACCGATGGATCTGGATCGAACGGCTGTGGCAGGCTCGACCTAAAGTGGGCGGCGATGCGGCGGCTGCTGGCGGCGGAGTCGTCGGTCGATGACGGTGCCGGCGATGCAGAGGGCAAGGGAGAAGGAGGGGTTGCTCACCGAGCTCAGGGGGTCACGGTGATGCTCAACGTGCGATTGACGAGGCAAGGGGCGCACTGGGTTAGGTGGAATCTTTCATCGGAGTTGCTGCGGGCGGCGGTGCTCTCGGCTTGTCGTCGTGGACGTCGCTGTGATTCACTCCGAAGCGAAAGGAAGGCACAGTTAGATGCGCGGGTCCAAGGCAAGGTCGTGTGCGTGAACAAGGAGTGAAGGGACGGTCTGGTCTTACCGGTGGGGCTCGTCGGAGAGGAAGCAGATGGCGGGCGTCGAGCTTGTCGAAGACGGTCTTTGTGGACCACGAGAGGACAAACGGAGGTGCAGGTTAGATGCAGGAGATCATGTCGCTGTGGCGTAAATGAGAGGCTCGGGGTTATGCAGTTCTACGGAGAAACTTGACGAGAGGTGGTAGACGGTGGCGGCGGTGGTCGTCAAGTCGAGCTCTGAGGCACCGCGTCTGACGGAGGGCACCTGACGAAGCACCAGTGAGTGTGGAGTATGCGTGCGTGGTCAAAGAGGCAAGGGGCAGTGGGGTTTCGTCGGAATTGTCACCGAACATCGTCGGAGCAGAGGGCGTTCGAGGAGGAATTGAGGCGGCCTGGGGGCGAGCTTGGGGAAGGGGTCTGAGGGAAAAGACAGAGGAGAGGGAGGCGGTTAAATGGGCATCGTCGCAGGGGGAGTGAAGGCCGGCATTATGGCGAATTGATGCCGCGAAGTTACAGCAGGAAACGGCGACGAGAGGAGGAAGAACTGGTCGCAGGGTGGGGAAGGAGAACAGTGGAAAGGGGTCCAGCGGTCAGTGGGAAAAGAAGGGAAGGAGGGGTCCACGGGTCAGCTGCTGTGTGGGTTTCTTTCGCGGTACAGAAAAACGGTTCGGGATGTGGGAGAGAGAGGTGGGGTCTTCTCGTCAGCGAGTGAGGAGAAGGGGGGAGTGGGTCCACGCTGTAATTGACTCAGCGGGTCTGTTATTTGGTAAGAATTGTTTTCTCCGGGCAGTGAAAGGCTGGGCTGGACTGGGCCTAGTGGGCTGCTCCTGTTTTCCTATTTTTTTTTTTCTGTTTTAACTCTTTTTCTTTTTCTAATTCTTTTTCTGTTTTCAATTTCAAACAAATATTCACACAATTCAAACAACACTCAAATCAAATCAAACAGCAAACTTTTCATTTGAATTTGGTTCTGTTTGGCAACATAATCCAAATCTCAAAATGAAATATTATTTTTATTTATTTTAGGATCCATTTAATAATTAAATAAAATGGATCTTTAGTTTATTAATAGTGTTTGATTTATTTAAATAAAATTTCCATTTGAAATCCAATTACTTTCAAAACCAAACCAGAAGGTTTAATTTGAAAAAATAAAAGAATACTTGGAAACTTATTTAAATAAATAAATAAGTTTTGGTGTTTAATTAAAATGGGAAAGCCTTTACTTAAATAAAAATTGGATATTTAAATCCTTATTATTTTATTTAAATAATCCTTTACTCATTTTAATCAAAGCAAAACCTTTTAATAAAAGATTTCAAAGTAGTAATAAAATACTTGGTGTTCATTTAAAATGGGAAAAGCTTTTACTTAAATAAAATTGGATATTTAAATCCTTATCATTTTATTTAAATAAACCTTTACTCATTTTATCAAAACAAAATATTTTATTTCAAAAGTTTGGCCAAAATTAATTTGGCCTATCTTTTCATTTGAAACCAAAGTCTATTATTAAAAGATCTAAATGTTGTTTCCAAAACAATTTATTTTCCTTTGATAAATGTTTTACTTTTTAAATCCCTTTAGGATTATTTGTTCACCAAAGGGTATGGGCTTTTGGTAAGGGATTTATTGACTTTGGAAATTCAATTTCCTTATCTTATATTATTCACAAGATTTTGTCTTTGGTTCCAATTTAAGTGAAACCAATCTCTAAGGTCTTTCTTGATCCTTTGTGAATATTTGTTGATCAAATTTGGGTATGGATCAAATCCATAGATTTGGAGATACTTTGGAAATTGATTTCCTTCCATTAGGGCTGAGGATTTGGATTTTGGATTTACTTTCCAAGTGTTCAAATTTCCAGATACATTCATTGAGGAATGCATTTCCCTTGATTTGGATTTTTGTTGAATTCAAACTTCTGCCAAAGTTTGTTCAAGATGGGATTTTAAGTCTCCTTTTAGAAACAAAAGTTTCTTTTCACCCTGATTTTCAACAAAAATTTATTTTGTTATTTTATTTTTCACATTACAAGATTTGGAAAATCTTGGGATGTGACATTAGGGATTTGGATTTATTTTCCATGTGTTCAAATTTCCAGATACATTCATTGAGGAATGCATTTCCCTTGATTTGGATTTTTTTGTTGAATTCAAACTTTAGAATCCCATCTTTAACAAACTTTGGCTAAAGTTTTCCTTTTAGAAACAAAAGTTTCTTTTCACCCTGATTTTCAACAAAAAATTTATTTTGTTTAATTTATTTTTCACATTACAAGATTTGGAAAATCTTGGGATGTGACATTCTTCTCCCTCGCTACCTGCATCGCCGGCAACGTCGTCGACCGATCACTCCGCCGCCGGTAGCCACCGCAGCGCCGCCCATCTGTGGCTGGTGTGCTAGCAACCGTAGGATCGTGATCTAACGGATGCGATAGAACGTAGGCGAAGGGGTAAGTAATGTCTCTGCACCGCACGATCTCGTTTAGATCCAATGGCTGCAGCTGTGCAATCCGAGCGAAGCGGTACTGACGAATCAGAACGTGCCGCGTGTCCCGCTGATGATTTAAAATAGATTTGAAAACAGAAGTATTTGCAAACTTCAAACCCTTGTATCTCTGGATCCACACGTCCAAAAATTACAAATTTTATGTCGTTGGATTCAGGAGAACAAGCCCTAGCCAACCCTGCCCTTAGTTTAGCAAATAGTATTTGTTAGATTGGTTGATTATGCAGAAACTTTTGATTGCTTGTTTAGATTAGAAAAATTGTTTAAAAATGATTTTTGGGTTAAAACCTTTGCAAATTGGTTTGTTGTGACCTTACTGACCCTAGAGACCAACCCATGTTTTGGAAAATGTTTTTGGAAAAATTTAGAATGGATTACTTGGTTTAATCCATTTCTAGCTAATTAAAACTATTGTTTTGTTTATGAAAATGTTTTGAGTAAAGAAAACTTGGAGAAAATGTTTTGGACCAAACCTACTGACCCAGACACCAAGTTTTGCAATAGCAACTCATTTGGTGAAACAAAATAATGATTCTTTGATTTAAAACCATTTCTAGTCAAATAGAAATGTGGTTTTTATTAAAAATGGTTTTGGAGGAAAACCTTTGGAAAATGTTTTGTTTTAAACTCACTAACCCCAAACCCCAAGTTTTGTGATAGAAAACATACTTGGTGAACCCTATAGGTTAATGCCCTAGTGAAACCTTTTGCAAATGACTTTACCATTTTGGTAAATGACCAATTTGGAACTTACAAAGTTTAGAAGCCTAGTAGAGACCATCCTTACAATAGAACCAACCTTTGCATGCTTATGCATGACTTAGATCCCATTGTCTTGTGTGTGTGATTTTGTTTGAGAGATTATTGGTTTGGAGTGTTAGTTGATTTTGTGTTTTGCTTGATTGGTAGATTGAGTTTGTGCCTTGCTTGATTGAATTGTAGTGACTTGAAGAGTGTGGTTGTTGCAAGGACAAGAAGTGAACTTATACCCTCTACCAAAAAGGCAAGTGATGCTTCATATCTTTTGTCCCATTATTTTCACTATGCATTAGTGTTTTTGCTAAGTAAAACTTGCATGGATTTTGTTTTGCTAAGTATAGACTTTGCTATAGGAAAACCTAGTAGATGAATCCTTAGTAGGATTTTCCTAAGTTAAGAATCCTATTACTATCAAGCTTAGCCTAGCTAATAGAAAACATGGGTGGAATATATATTCACACTATGGAAAAATATCCTAAGTCTGAGGACTTATGTTTTGTTTAATAAAACAACTAAGCTAATGAATCACCTGGGTGGAAATGGAAGGAATGGTTTGTGTTGAGTGGTTCACAAGGCCATGGACTTGGCTTGTGTATCTCACTTGTGGATGGCCACCCAGGAACAAAGAGATTTGAGATGTCAAATGTTGAGAAGCTTCAAGTGCAACCACTTGGCAATATGGGCTCTGCCATGATCATATAGGTTGCAAGAACTTAGCCATATGGATAGTGGGTGGTAGTGTTTGATAGGTTGGAGCGCGTCCATGATGGTCTAAGGGAAGGCTTCTGAAAGATTTTGTCTTGGGAAACCAAGTCTTGTGGGGAAAGTGTACCACCTCTGCAGAGTGTAAAACCTAAGTACTTAGCCATGTCCCTGGTAAAGGACAATTTGAGCATCAAGACATGGAAGCAATCAAGAATCTCATCATTCAAATTTCTAAATTAAAACTTGTGGGTGAACAAGGGTTGTGTGAATTCTTCAATCTTTGATGGAGAGATGGCTTGGAACAAGGATCTTGAAATCTTTGATTGAGGAAAAATGATTTTGCCAAGCACTTCAGTCTTTGATTGGTAGATGCCTTGGAAAGGATCTTCAGTCTTTGATTGGTAGATGCCTTGGTGGTTTTTGCCAAAAAAAAACTTAGTATTTTCAAAGTGTTAGGGAAAAATCTATTTTGAGCAATGCAAGCCTCAACTCCACTTAGCCAAATGCATATAGATGTTGGACTCCACTATACTACCAAAGTATCACTTGCCAATACAATTCAAATGTATTGACCCTTGTGGCTGTAATTTGTAATGTTGCAGGTTTGATTGATTTTAGTGAAGATTGATTGATTAGGATTACAAAGTCTACAACCAACATCTGCCTGTGGCACTTTGAAGATGAAGGAACCCATGCTTATAGTTATCCCGCTGCAATGTAATGTAAATAGCCAATGAGCTATGTTTGATGTAATAAAATTATTTTATTCCTGGTTATAAAGTTGTATTATGACCTTTGTTTCTTGATATTACATCTAAACTGTGGATGCTAGCTATTGATCCAGGGACTAGCATTGTAAACACAGGGGGCTCAATCTTATTAAAGGTTGGGGACCTTACAGATGGTATCAGAGCATTGTGTTGCCTGTAGGATTTGTAACCCTAGGATTGGACAAAAAACCCTTAGAAAAATAGGAGTTGTATTTGTTCCAAAACTTATTTACAAACAATCTTGTAAACTCTTTCCTCAACCATTTTGGTTTCAACTCTACATCTCTTCTAATTCAAACTTAATGGAAAAGCCTACCCCATGACCAAAGACTTCACCATGAGCAAAGGACTTCTTCAACATTCTTCAACTCTAATGACTTCAACTTCTTCAACTCTAATGACTTCAACATCTTCAGCATGTACACCAAAGACTTCCAACTTGGATATCACTAAGGACTACAAGTGAGACAAGAAATGTTGCTCAAGACTTGTAGACTAAGGAAACACAACCTAGAAGGAACCCTCATCACCTTTGAAGTTTTGTGACCAAGACACAAGAAATATTCCCCAAGGAAACCAAGATCTCATGCAAGAAGAATCAACCAAGAAGGATGGAAAGATCACAAGTGAACCATATAGATGACCACCATATTTAGTCAAGTCTAACACACCAACTTATGTGGTGTAACAAAAATATTTTGTTGCCTAAGTATGTGCTTGAAACTTGTTGTTTGGATGGAGTGTTTGTTTGTGATTGCTTGCACATTGCTTGTGTGAATTGTGATGTGTGTGATTAGAATTATTCCTTAGAAAAACCTCTTGCCTATTCTAATCCCAATTCAACCCAAACAGATGACTTCTCCAAGAAACTCCAACATCAAGGTTGATGACACCAACACCAACCAAGCTGACAGCATGAAGGAGCTCATAGCAACCCAACACCAGTTGAACCAACTAACAACTTAGTTCATAGCCAACAATGGTGATAAAGACCCTACTTTGCAAAAGTTTTTGGAGGAACAATCCCAACTGATGCTTAAGGTGACTAATCAAATGATCAGCATGGAAGAAAACTATCCCAAAAGAGTGTATGACAACAAGGATGACAAGAATGTTATTCTAGATGGAGACCCAGCTTGCATTATTTGTGGAGACAAGGACCATACTTCCAAGGAGCATGAAGATCAATGTCCTAACTGTGAAGAGAAACATCCTATTGGACAATGTCCTACCTCTCAAGCTACTTGTTACCTATGTGAAGGAAACGACCATGTCCCTACCCAATGCCCCATCTATGCCATTGTTGAACAAAGGAAACAAGAAGGATCCAAGTATGCCAAAAATGTTGATGACAAAGGAAAAGGACCACTAATACCTCCAAACAAGACAACCCAATTCAAAGGATCAAAGAAACCCAAGAAACCAAGACAGGACATGAGCCTTGTGCAATGTCGTAAATGTAAGGAAATGGGACACTACCCCAGTGGATGCCTAGAGAACCCGAAGAATAAAGAGATCGACCAAGTAGTGTGCAACAACTGCAAAGAGCTAGCCCACTATGTAGCCACTTGTCCACAGGAACTACGCAAGGAACTTGAAGACATCCACTGTTTCAATTACAAGAACCCAGGACACTATGCAAGCAATTGTCCAGAAAAGATGAAGAACAAGTTGAACAAGCCTATGGAGAAACTCAACCTTGACCCATGAGTCAAGAATGGAAATAAAGGTCACTATGCAGAAGTTTTCCAAGATCCAAGCAAGCCAAGATGTAGTCTAGTTGGAAAATTTTTAAGGGTGGTAGTACCCTAGATGATTTTGAGCCAACTTGTAACCCCTAGCTTTCCCAAATCTCGGGACGAGATTTATTTTAAGGGTGGTAGCCTATCACATCCCAAGATTTTCCAAATCTTGTAATGTGAAAAATAAATAAACAAAATAAATTTTTGTTGAAAATCAGGGTGAAAAGAAACTTCTGTTTCTAAAAGGAAACTTAAAATCCCATCCTGAACAAACTTTGGTTAAAGTTTGAATTCAACAAATCCAAATCAAGAGAAATGCATTCCTCAATGAATGTATCTGGAAATTTGAAAACTTGGAAAATAAATCCAAAACCCTAGACCCTAATGGAATAAAAACCATTTCCAAGTTATCCCCAAGCCTATGGATTTGATCCATACCAAAATTGATCAACAAATATTCACAAAGGATCAAGAAAGACCCTAGAAGTTGGTTTCACTCAAATTGGAACCATAAATAAAATCTTATGAAGATAAGGAAATTGAATTTCCAAAGCTAATAAAGCCCTTACCAAAAATCCATACCAATTGGTGAACAAATAATCCTAAGGGGATTAAAAAGATAAACATTTAATAAAGGAAAATAAAATATTTTGTTTTGTTAAAATGAGTATAGGTTTATTTAAATAAAATAATAAGGATTTAAATATCCAATTTTATTTAAGTAAAGGCTTTTCCCATTTTAAATAAACACTAAAACTTATTTTAAATAAGTTTTCCAAGTATTTTGATTTCTCAAAATAAAACCTACTAAAGTGTTTTGGTTTTATTTTGGATTTCAAAATAAAGTTTTTAAGAAAACAAATCCTATTTGGATTTAATAACTAAGGTCCATTATATTTAATTGTTAATGGAACCTAAAATAAAAGGTTATTTTGTTAATACAAGATTTCCAAATATCCTTATTTTCAAATAAAACCTACTGGTTTGGTTTTGAAAGTATTTGGATTTCAAATGGAAATTTTGTTAATTAAATCAAACCCTATTTTATTAAATAACTAAAGATCCATTTTATTTAATTAATAAATGGATCCAAAAATAAATAAAAATATTATTTTATTTTGAGATTTGGATTTTGTTGATAAACAGAACCAAATTCAAAGTACAAAGTTGAGTGTTTGATTGAATTGTTTGAATGGTTTGATTGCTTGAGAAATTGATTGAAATTCAAAACAGAAAAAGAATTAGAAAAGGAAAAAGAAAGCAGACAGAAAAATAAATAAGAAAAAGAGCACCAAAACAGGCCATCAATCCTCAAGATTTCTCTCCAAGAAAACGTTTTGCACCCAAAACTTACCCCACCGGCCACGACCGCCCCTTCTCCCCTCACTCACTTTCGGACGACCGACCCCACCGCCACCTCCTTCTTCTTCCCCGCGCGACCCTGTCTCCCCCAGACTTCGCTGCTGTAGCTGCCTTTGAATGCCGCGTTCAATTCTCAGTAATGCCGCGCGTTAACATCGTCGTGACTGCACGCTTAAAACCGCCAGCGTCTCCTCTTCCTTCTTCCGCAGACCACACTCCACCGGAGCCCCCAGGCTGCACGAATTGCTCTCTGCAACTCCGCCGTCACCGACGATTTCATAGCGATTCGGCACCGTCCAACCACCTCTTGCCTCCCCAAGCACGCTAGCAGCTTCCCCACTCTCAGGAACAACTGCCAGTACATCAAACTCACCTGCGGGCGCCCCTGAGCATCGGTAACGACGACACCGAGCGTGCGCCGCCATCTGCCTCGTCTCCATCAATTTTCTCCGGTAAGACCAGACCGCCTCGCGCCTCCTAGATCACGCACACAGCATCGCCTTGCTCTTGCGCATCTGAACTTGCTCCTGTCTTGCCTTAGGGCGATCTACAGCGACGACTCCGACCGTCGCCACCATCTGCCTCCGCTCCGACGAGCCCCACCGGTGAGACCAGACTTCCCTTCACCTCCCTGTGATGCACACGACTTCGCCTTGACCCTGTGAATCTAACCGCGTCATCATTTTGTCTCAAGGTGATCCACAGCACCGTCCCCAGCCGCAACCAGAGCACGCCGTCGCCAGAACGAACTCCGGCGAGCGATTACTCCTACGACCGTGCGCCCCTTGCCCCGTCGACCACACGATGAGCTTCCCCACCCTCTTGCGATTCTGGTGAGCATCTCCTTCTTCTCCCTCGCTACCTGCATCACCGGCAACGTCGTCGACCGATCGCTCCACCGCCGGTAGCCACCGCAGCGCCGCCCATCTGTGGCTGGTGTGCTAGCAACCGTAGGATCGTGATCTAACGGATGCGATAGAACGTAGGCGAAGGGGTAAGTAATGTCTCTGCACCGCACGATCTCGTTTAGATCCAACGGCTGTAGCTATGCGATCCGAGCGAAGCGGTACTGACAAATCAGAACGTGCCGCGTGTCCCGCTGATGATTTAAAACAGATTTGAAAACAGAAGTATTTGCAAACTTCAAACCCTTGTATCTCTGGATCCACACGTCCAAAAATTACAAATTTTATGTCGTTGGATTCAGGAGAACAAGCCCTAGCCAACCCTGCCCTTAGTTTAGCAAATAGTATTTGTTAGATTGGTTGATTATGCAGAAACTTTTGATTGCTTGTTTAGATTAGAAAAATTGTTTAAAAATGATTTTTGGGTTAAAACCTTTGCAAATTGGTTTGTTGTGACCTTACTGACCCTAGAGACCAACCCATGTTTTGGAAAATGTTTTTGGAAAAATTTAGAATGGATTACTTGGTTTAATCCATTTCTAGCTAATTAAAACTATTGTTTTGTTTATGAAAATGTTTTGAGTAAAGAAAACTTGGAGAAAATGTTTTGGACCAAACCTACTGACCCAGACACCAAGTTTTGCAATAGCAACTCATTTGGTGAAAAAAAATAATGATTCTTTGATTTAAAACCATTTCTAGTCAAATAGAAATGTGGTTTTTATTAAAAATGGTTTTGGAGGAAAACCTTTGGAAAATGTTTTGTTTTAAACTCACTAACCCCAAACCTCAAGTTTTGTGATAGAAAACATACTTGGTGAACCCTATAGGTTAATGCCCTAGTGAAACCTTTTGCAAATGACTTTACCATTTTGGTAAATGACCAATTTGGAACTTACAAAGTTTAGAAGCCTAGTAGAGACCATCCTTACAATAGAACCAACCTTTGCATGCTTATGCATGACTTAGATCCCATTGTCTTGTGTGTGTGATTTTGTTTGAGAGATTATTGGTTTGGAGTGTTAGTTGATTTTGTGTTTTGCTTGATTGGTAGATTGAGTTTGTGCCTTGCTTGATTGAATTGTAGTGACTTGAAGAGTGTGGTTGTTGCAAAGACAAGAAGTGAACTTATACCCTCTACCAAAAAGGCAAGTGATGCTTCATATCTTTTGTCCCATTATTTTCACTATGCATTAGTGTTTTTGCTAAGTAAAACTTGCATGGATTTTGTTTTGCTAAGTATAGACTTTGCTATAGGAAAACCTAGTAGATGAATCCTTAGTAGGATTTTCCTAAGTTAAGAATCCTATTACTATCAAGCTTAGCCTAGCTAATAGAAAACATGGGTGGAATATATATTCACACTATGGAAAAATATCCTAAGTTTGAGGACTTATGTTTTGTTTAATAAAACAACTAAGCTAATGAATCACATGGGTGGAAATGGAAGGAATGGTTTGTGTTGAGTGGTTCACAAGGCCATGGACTTGGCTTGTGTATCTCACTTGTGGATGGCCACCCAGGAACAAAGAGATTTGAGATGTCAAATGTTGAGAAGCTTCAAGTGCAACCACTTGGCAATATGGGCTCTGCCATGATCATATAGGTTGCAAGAACTTAGCCATATGGACAGTGGGTGGTAGTGTTTGATAGGTTCGAGCGCGTCCATGATGGTCTAAGGGAAGGCTTCTGAAAGATCTTGTCTTGGGAAACCAAGTCTTGTGGGGAAAGTGCACCACCTCTGCAGAGTGTAAAACCTAAGTACTTAGCCATGTCCCTGGTAAAGGACAATTTGAGCATCAAGACATGGAAGCAATCAAGAATCTCATCATTCAAATTTCTAAATTAAAACTTGTGGGTGAACAAGGGTTGTGTGAATTCTTCAATCTTTGATGGAGAGATGGCTTGGAACAAGGATCTTGAAATCTTTGATTGAGGAAAAATGATTTTGCCAAGCACTTCAGTCTTTGATTGGTAGATGCCTTGGAAAGGATCTTCAGTCTTTGATTGGTAGATGCCTTGGTGGTTTTTGCCAAACAAAAACTTAGTATTTTCAAAGTGTTAGGGAAAAATCTATTTTGAGCAATGCAAGCCTCAACTCCACTTAGCCAAATGCATATAGATGTTAGACTCCACTATACTACCAAAGTATCACTTGCCAATACAATTCAAATGTATTGACCCTTGTGGCTGTAATTTGTAATGTTGCAGGTTTGATTGATTTTAGTGAAGATTGATTGATTAGGATTACAAAGTCTACAACCAACATCTGCCTGTGGCACTTTGAAGATGAAGGACCCCATGCTTATAGTTATTCTGCTGCAATGTAATGTAAATAGCCAATGAGCTATGTTTGATGTAATAAAATTATTTTATTCCTGGTTATAAAGTTGTATTATGACCTTTGTTTCTTGATATTACATCTAAACTGTGGATGCTAGCTATTGATCCAGGGACTAGCATTGTAAACACAGGGGGCTCAATCTTATTAAAGGTTGGGGACCTTACAAAACAACACACATGCAATGACTCTAGTGGTTGATCCATGTGTGGTTTGTGCAAAGAACACACATGCAATGACACTGGTTGATCCATGCGTGGTTTGTGGAAAGAACACACATGCAATGCCACTGGTTGATCCATGTGTGGTTTGTGGATAAAACACACATGCAATGACTCTAGTGCTAGTTTTAGTATAAGAACACACATACAATGACTCTAGTGGGTCCAAATGTAGTTTGTGAAAAGAACACACATGCAATGACCACTGGTTGATCCATCAGTTGTTTGTGGAAAAGAACACACATCCAATGAGTCTAGTGCTGGTTTTAGTATAAGAACACACATGCAATGACTCTAGTGGGTCCACATGTGGTTTGTCAAAAGAACACACACGCAATGACCACTGGTTGATCCATATGTGGTTTTTGGAAAAGAACACACATGCAATGAACACTGGTGGATCCATGTGTGGTTTGTGGAAAGAACACACATGCAATGACCACAGGTTGATCCATATGTGGTTTGTGGAAAGAACACACATGCAATGCCACTGGTTGATCCATGTGTGGTTTGTGAAAATAACACACATGCAATTCCACTGGTTGATGCACGTGTGGTTTGTGGATAGAACACACATGCAATGACAACTGGTTGATCCATAAGTGGTTCGTGGAAAATAACACACATGCAATGACCACTGGTTGATCCATGTGTGGTTTGCAGAAAAGAACACACATGCAATCACGACTGGTTGATCCATGTGTGGTTTGTGGAAAGAACACACATGCAATGACAACTGGTTGATCCATATGTGGTTTGTGGAAAGAACACACATGCAATGAGACTGCTTGATCCATGAGTGGTTTGTGGAAATGAACACACATGCAATGACCACTGGTTGATCCATGTGTGGTTTGTGGAAAGAACACACATGCAATGACCACTGGTTGATCCATATGTGGTTTGTGGAAAAGAACACACATGCAATGACCACTGGTTGATCCATATGTGGTTTGTGGAAAGAACACACATGCAAAGACCACTGGTTGATCCATGTGTGGTTTGTGAAAGAACACACATGCAATGCGACCGGTTGATCCATAAGTGGTTTGTGGAAAAGAACACACATGCAATGACCACTGGTTGATCCATAAGTGGTTTGTGGAAAGGACACACATGCAATGAACACTGGTGGATCCATAAGTGGTTTGAGGAAAGAACACGCATGGAATGATTCTAGTGCTAGTTTTAGTATAAGAACACACAATCAATGACTCTAGTGGGTCCATATGTGATTTGTGGAAAGAACACACATGCAATGACACTAGTTGATCCATGTGTGGTTTGTGGAAAGAACACACATGCAATGACTCTAGTGGTTGATCCATGTGTGGTTTGTGGAAACAACACACATGCAATGACTCTAGTGGTTGATCCATGTGTGGTTTGTGCAAAGAACACACATGCAATGACACTGGTTGATCCATGCGTGGTTTGTGGAAAGAACACACATGCAATGCCACTGGTTGATCCATGTGTGGTTTGTGGATAAAACACACATGCAATGACTCTAGTGATAGTTTTAGTATAAGAACACACATACAATGACTCTAGTGGGTCCAAATGTAGTTTGTGAAAAGAACACACATGCAATGACCACTGGTTGATCCATCAGTTGTTTGTGGAAAAGAACACACATCCAATGAGTCTAGTGCTGGTTTTAGTATAAGAACAGACATGCAATGACTCTAGTGGGTCCACATGTGGTTTGTCAAAAGAACACACATGCAATGACCACTGGTTGATCCATAAGTGGTTGTGGAAAAGAAGACACATGCAATGACCACTGGTTGATCCATGTGTGGTTTGCGGAAAAGAACACACATGCAATCGCGACTGGTTGATCCATGTGTGGTTTGTAGAAAGAACACACATGCAATGACTATAGTGCTTGTTTTAGTATAAGAACACACATGCAATGACTCTAGTGGGTCCACATGTGGTTTGTGAAAATAACACACATGCAATGACCACTGGTTGATCCATGTGTGGTTTGTGGAAAAGAACACACATGCAATGACCACTTGTTGATCCATGTGTGGTTTGTGGAAAGAACACACATGCAATGATAGTGGTGGATCCATGTGTGGTTTGTGAAAAGAACACACAAGCAGTGACTCTAGTGTTGGTTTTAGTATAAGAATATACATGCAATGACTCTAGTGGGTTCACATGTGGTTTGTGAAAAGAACACACATGAAATGACCACTGGTTGATCCATATGTGGTTTGTGGAAAGAACACACATGCAATGACACTACTTGATCCATGTGTGTTTTGTGGAAAAGAACACACATGCAATTACCACTAGTTGATCCATGTGTGGTTTGTGGAAAGAAAACACGTGCAATGACCACTGGTTGATCCATATGTGGTTTGTGGAAAAGAAGACACATGCAATGAACACTGGTGGATCCATAAGTGGTTTGTGGAAAGAACACACATGCAATCACCACTGGTTGATCCATATGTAGTTTGTGGAATGAACACACATGCAGTGAACACTGGTGGATCCATATGTTGTTTGTGAAAAGAACACACATGCAATGGCTCTAGTGCTGGTTTTAGTATAAGAACACACATGCAATGACTCTAGTGGGTCCACATGTACTTTGTGAAAAGAACACACATGTAATGCCATTGGTTGATCTATAAGTGGTTTGTGGAAAGAACACACATGCAATGGCCACTGGTTGATCCATACGTGGTTTGTGAAAAGAACACACATGCAATGCCACTGGTTGATCCATAAGTGGTTTGTGATAAGAACACACATGCAGTGACCACTGGTGGATCCATATGTTGTCTATGAAAAGAACACACATGCAATGAACACTGGTGGATCCATAAGTGGTTTGTGGAAAGAACACACATGCAATGACTCTAGTGCAAGTTTTAGTATAAGAAGACACATGCAATGAGTCTAATGGATCCATATGTGGTTTGTGAAAAGAACACACATGCAATGACCACTTGTTGATCCATGTGAGGTATGTGGAAAGAACACACATGCAATGACAGTGGTGGATCCATGTGTGGTTTGTGAAAAGAACACACATGCAATGACTCTAGTGTTGGTTTTAGTATAAGAACACACATGCAATGACTCTAGTGGGTTCACATGTGGTTTGTGAAAAGAACACACATGCAATGACAACTGGTTGATCCATATGTGGTTTGTGGAAAGAACACACATGCAATGACACTGCTTGATCCATGTGTGGTTGGTGGAAACGAACACACATGCAATGACCACTGGTTGATCCATGTGTGGTTTGTGGACAGAACACACATGCAATGACCACTGGTTGATCCATATGTGGTTTGTGGAAAAGAACACACATGCAATGACCACTGGTTGATCCATAAGTGGTTTGTGGAAAGAACACACATGCAATAACCACTGGTTGATCCATGTGTGGTTTATGAAAAGAACACACATGCAATGCCACCGGTTGATCCATAAGTGGTTTGTGGAAAAGAACACACATGCAATGACCACTCGTTGATCCATAAGTGGTTTGTGGAAAGAACACACATGCAATGAACACTGGTGGATCCATAAGTGGTTTGTGGAAAGAATACGCATGCAATGACTCTAGTGCTGGTTTTAGTATAAGAACACACAAGAAATGACTCTAGTGGGTCCATATGTGATTTGTGGAAAGAACACACATGCAATGACACTAGTTGATCCATGTGTGGTTTGTGGAAAGAACACACATGCAATGACTCTAGTGGTTGATCGATGTGTGGTTTGTGGAAATAACACACATGTAATGACTCTAGTGGTTGATACATGTGTGGTTTTTGGAAATAACACACATGCAATGACTCTAATGGATCCATAAGTGGTTTGTGGAAAAGAACACACAGATAATGAAAACTGGTTGATCCATATGTGGTTTGTGCAAAGAACACACATGCAATGACACTGGTTGATCCATGCATGGTTTGTGGAAAGAACACACATGCAATGCCACTGGTTGATCCATGTGTGGTTTGTGGATAAAACACACATGCAATGACTCTAGTGCTAGTTTTAGTATAAGAACACACATATAATGACTCTAGTTGGTCCAAATGTAGTTTGTGAAAAGAACACACTTGCAATGACCACTGGTTGATCCATCAGTTGTTTGTGGAAAAGAACACACATCCAATGAGTCTAGTGGATCCATGTGTGGTTTGTGGAAAAGAACACACATGCAATGAGTCTAGTGCTGGTTTTATTATAAGAACACACATGCAATGACTCTAGTGGGTCCACATGTGGTTTGTCAAAAGAACACACACGCAATGACCACTAGTTGATCCATATGTGGTTTTTGGAAAAGAACACACATGCAATGAACACTGGTGGATCCATAAGTGGTTTGTGGAAAAGAACACACATGCAATGACCACTGGTTGATCCATGTGTGGTTTGTGGATAGAACACACATGCAATGACTCTAGTCGGTCCATATGTGGTTTGTGAAAAGAACACATATGCAATGACCACTGGTTGCTCCATATGTGGTTTGTGGAAAATAAAACACATGCAATGAACACTGGTGGATCCTTAAGTGGTTTGTGGAAAGAACACAAATGTAGTGACCACTCGTTGATCCATATGTAGTTTGTGGAAAGAACACAATGCAGTGAACACTGTTTGATCCATATGTTGTTTGTGAAAAGAACACACACGCAATGAATCTAGTGCTGGTTTTAGTATAAGAACACACATGCAATGACTCTAGTGGGTCCAGATGTAGTTTGTGAAAAGAACGCACATGCAATGCCACTGGTTGATCCATAAGTGGTTTGTGGAAAGAACACACATGCAATGGCCATTGGTTCATCCATAAGTGGTTTGTGGAAAGAACGCACATGCAATGACAACTAGTTGATCCATAAGTGGTTTGTGGAAAGAACACACATGTAGTGACAACTGGTGGATCCATATGTTGTTTGTGAAAGAAAACATATGCAATGAACACTGGTGGATCCATAAGTGGTTTGTGGAAAGAACACACATGCAATGACTCTAGTGCTAGTTTTAGTATAAGAACACACATGCCATTACTCTAACGGATCCTTATGTGGTTTGTGAAAAGAACAAACATGCAATGACCACTTGTTGATCCATGTGTGGTTTGTGGAAAGAACACACATGCAATGACACTGCTTGATCCATGTGTGGTTTGTGGAAAAGAACACATATGCAATGACCACTAGTTGATCCATAAGTGGTTTGTGAAAAGAACACACATGTAATGACCACTGGTTGATCCATAAGTGGTTTGTGGAAAGAACACACATGCAATGGCCATTGGTTCATCCATAAGTGGTTTGTGGAAAGAACACACATGCAATGACACTTCTTGATCCATGTGTGGTTTGTGGAAAAGAACACACATGCAATTACCACTAGTTGATCCATGTGTGGTTTGTGGAAAGAAAACACGTGCAATGACCACTGGTTGATCCATATGTGGTTTGTGGAAAAGAAGACACATGCAATGAACACTGGTGGATCCATAAGTGGTTTGTGGAAAGAACACACATGCAATCACCACTGGTTGATCCATATGTAGTTTGTGGAATGAACACACATGCAGTGAACACTGGTGGATCCATATGTTGTTTGTGAAAAGAACACACATGCAATGGCTCTAGTGCTGGTTTTAGTATAAGAACACACATGCAATGACTCTAGTGGGTCCACATGTACTTTGTGAAAAGAACACACATGTAATGCCACTGGTTGATCTATAAGTGGTTTGTGGAATGAACACACATGCAATGGCCACTGGTTGATCCATAAGTGGTTTATGAGAAGAACACACATGCAATGCCACTGGTTGATCCATAAGTGGTTTGTGGAAAGAACACACATGCAGTGACCACTGGTGGATCCATATGTTGTTTGTGAAAAGAACACACATGCAATGAACACTGGTGGATCCATAAGTGGTTTGTGGAAAGAACACACATGCAATGACTCTAGTGCAAGTTTTAGTATAAGAACACACATGCAATGAGTCTAATGGATCCATAGGTGGTTTGTGAAAAGAACACACATGCAATGACCACTTGTTGATCCATGTGTGGTATGTGGAAAGAACACACATGCAATGACAGTGGTGGATCCATGTGTGGTTTGTGAAAAGAACACACATGCAATGACTCTAGTGTTGGTTTTAGTATAAGAACACACATGCAATGACTCTAGTGGGTTCACATGAGGTTTGTGAAAAGAACACACATGCAATGACAACTGGTTGATCCATATGTGGTTTGTGGAAAGAACACACATGCAATGACACTGCTTGATCCATGTGTGGTTTGTGGAAACGAACACACATGCAATGACCACTGGTTGATCCATGTGTGGTTTGTGGACAGAACACACATGCAATGACCACTGGTTGATCCATATGTGGTTTGTGGAAAAGAACACACATGCAATGACCACTGGTTGATCCATAAGTGGTTTGTGGAAAGAACACACATGCAATGACCACTGGTTGATCCATGTGTGGTTTGTGAAAAGAACACACATGCAATGCCACCGGTTGATCCATAAGTGGTTTGTGGAAAAGAACACACATGCAATGACCACTGGTTGATCCATAAGTGGTTTGTGGAAAGAACACACATGCAATGAACACTGGTGGATCCATAAGTGGTTTGTGGAAAGAATACGCATGCAATGACTCTAGTGCTGGTTTTAGTATAAGAACACACAAGCAATGACTCTAGTGGGTCCATATGTGATTTGTGGAAAGAACACACATGCAATGACACTAGTTGATCCATGTGTGGTTTGTGGAAAGAACACACATGCAATGACTCTAGTGGTTGATCGATGTGTGGTTTGTGGAAATAACACACATGCAATGACTCTAGTGGTTGATACATGTGTGGTTTGTGGAAATAACACACATGCAATGACTCTAATGGATCCATAAGTGTTTGTGGAAAAGAACACACAGATAATGAAAACTGGTTGATCCATATGTGATTTGTGAAAAGAACACACATGCAATGACACTGGTTGATCCATGCATGGTTTGTGGAAAGAACACACATGCAATGCCGCTGGTTGATCCATGTGTGGTTTGTGGATAAAACACACATGCAATAACTCTAGTGCTAGTTTTAGTATAAGAACACACATATAATGACTCTAGTGGGTCCAAATGTAGTTTGTGAAAAGAACACACATGCAATGACCACTGGTTGATCCATCAGCTGGTTGTGGAAAAGAACACACATCCAATGAGTCTAGTGGATCCATGTGTGGTTTGTGGAAAAGAACACACATGCAATGAGTCTAGTGCTGGTTTTAGTATAAGAACACACATGCAATGACTCTAGTGGGACCACATGTGGTTTGTGAAAAGAACACACATGCAATGACCACTGGTTGATCCATATGTGGTTTTTGGAAAAGAACACACATGCAATGACCACTGGTTGATCCATGTGTGGTTTTTGGAAAGAACACACATGTAATGACTCTAGTGGTTGATCCATGTGTGGTTTGTGGATAGAACACACATGCAATGACTCTAGTCGGTCCATATGTTGTTTGTGAAAAGAACACATATGCAATGACCACTGGTTGCTCCATATGTGGTTTGTGGAAAATAAAACACATGCAATGAACACTGGGGGATCCTTAAGTGGTTTGTGGAAAGAACACAAATGTAGTGACCACTCGTTGATCCATATGTAGTTTGTGGAAAGAACACACAATGCAGTGAACACTGGTTGATCCATATGTTGTTTGTGAAAAGAACACACACGCAATGACTCTAGTGCTGGTTTTAGTATAAGAACACACATACAATGACTCTAGTGGGTCCAGATGTAGTTTGTGAAAAGAACACACATGCAATGCCACTGGTTGATCCATAAGTGGTTTGTGGAAAGAACACACATGCAATGGCCATTGGTTCATCCATAAGTGGTTTGTGGAAAGAACACACATGCAATGACCACTAGTTGATCCATAAGTGGTTTGTGGAAATAACACACATGTAGTGATAACTGGTGGATCCATATGTTGTTTGTGAAAAGAAAACATATGCAATGAACACTGGTGGATCCATAAGTGGTTTGTGGAAAGAACACAGATGCAATGACTCTAGTGCTAGTTTTAGTATAAGAACACACATGCCATGACTCTAATGGATCCTTATGTGGTTTGTGAAAAGAACACACATGCAATGACCACTTGTTGATCCATGTGTGGTTTGTGGAAAGAACACACATGCAATGACACTGCTTGATCCATGTGTGGTTTGTGGAAAAGAACACATACGCAATGACCACTAGTTGATCCATAAGTGGTTTGTGAAAAGAACACACATGTAATGACCACTGGTTGATCCATAAGTGGTTTGTGGAAAGAACACAAATGCAATGGCCATTGGTTCATCCATAAGTGGTTTGTGGAAAGAACACACATGCAATGACCACTAGTGGATCCATAAGTGGTTTGTGGAAAGAACACACAAGTAGTGACAACTGGTGGATCCATATGTTGTTTGTGAAAACAAAACACATGCAATGAACACTTGTGGATCCATAAGTGGTTTGTGGAAAGAACACACATGCAATGACTCTAGTGCTAGTTTTAGTATAAGAACAGACATGCAATGACTCTAATGGATCCTTATGTGGTTTGTGAAAAGAACACACATGGAATGACCACTTGTTGATCAATGTGTGGTTTGTGGAAAGAACACACATGCAATGACACTTCTTGATCTATGTGTGGTTTGTGTAAAAGAACACATATGCAATGACCACTAGTTTATCCATGTGTGGTTTGCGAAAAGAACACACATGCAATGACCACTGGTTGATCCATCTGTCGTTTGTGGAAAGAACACACATGCAATGACACTGCTTGATCCATGTGTGGTTTGTGGAAATAACACAAATGCAATGACTCTAGTGGTCGATCCATGTGTGGTTTGTGGAAATAACACACATGCAATGACACTGGTTGATCCATGTGTGGTTTGTGAAAATAACACACATGCAATTACACTAGTTGAGGCATGTGTGGTTTGTGAAAAGAACACACATGCAATGACACTGGTTGATCCATGTGTGGTTTGTGAAAATAACACACATGCAATTCCACTGGTTGATGCATGTGTGGTTTGTGGATAGAACACACATGCAATGACCACTGGTTGATACATAAGTGGTTTGTGGAAAAGAACACACATGTAATGACCACTGGTTGATCCATGTGTGGTTTGCGGAAAAGAACACACATGCAATGACCACTGGTTGATCCATGTGTGGTTTGTGGAAAGAACACACATGCAATGACTCTAGTGCTGGTTTTAGTATAAGAACACACATGCAATGACTCTAGTGGGTCCACATGTGGTTTGTGAATAGAACACACATGCAATGACCACTGGTTGATCCATGTGTGGTTTGTGGAAAAGAACACACATGCAATGACCACTTGTTGATCCATGTGTGGTTTGTGGAAAGACCACACATGCAATGATAGTGGTGGATCCATGTGTGGTTTGTGAAAAGAACACACAAGCAATGACTCTAGTGTTGGTTTTAGTATAAGAATACACATGCAATGACTCTAGTGGGTTCACATGTGGTTTGTGAAAAGAACACACATGAAATGACCACTGGTTGATCCATATGTGGTTTGTGGAAAGAACACACATGCAATGACACTGCTTGATCCATGTGTGGTTTGTGGAAAAGAACACACATGCAATTACCGCTAGTTGATCCATGTGTGGTTTGTGGAAAGAACACAAATGTAGTGACCACTCGTTGATCCATATGTAGTTTGTGGAAAGAACACACAATGCAGTGAACACTGGTAGATCCATATGTTGTTTGTGAAAAGAACACACACGCAATGACTCTAGTGCTGGTTTTAGTATAAGAACACACATGCAATGACTCTAGTGGGTCCAGATGTAGTTTGTGAAAAGAACACACATGCAATGCCACTGGTTGATCCATAAGTGGTTTGTGGAAAGAACACACATGCAATGGCCATTGGTTCATCCATAAGTGGTTTGTGGAAAGAACACACATGCAATGACCACTAGTTGATCCATAAGTGGTTTCTGGAAATAACACACATGTAGTGATAACTGGTGGATCCATATGTTGTTTGTGAAAAGAAAACATATGCAATGAACACTGGTGGATCCATAAGTGGTTTGTGGAAAGAACACACATGCAATGACTCTAGTGCTAGTTTTAGTATAAGAACACACATGCCATGACTCTAATGGATCCTTATGTGGTTTGTGAAAAGAACACACATGCAATGACCACTTGTTGATCCATGTGTGGTTTGTGGAAAGAACACACATGCAATGACACTGCTTGATCCATGTGTGGTTTGTGGAAAAGAACATATATGCAATGACCACTAGTTGATCCATAAGTGGTTTGTGAAAAGAACACACATGTAATGACCACTGGTTGATCCATAAGTGGTTTGTGGAAAGAACACACATGCAATGGCCATTGGTTCATCCATATGTGGTTTGTGGAAAGAACACACATGCAATGACACTGCTTGATCCATGTGTGGTTTGTGGAAAAGAACACACATGCAATTACCACTAGTTGATCCATGTGTGGTTTGTGGAAAGAAAACACGTGCAATGACCACTGGTTGATCCATATGTGGTTTGTGGAAAAGAAGACACATGCAATGAACACTGGTGGATCCATAAGTGGTTTGTGGAAAGAACACACATGCAATCACCACTGGTTGATCCATATGTAGTTTGTGGAATGAACACACATGCAGTGAACACTGGTGGATCCATATGTTGTTTGTGAAAAGAACACACATGCAATGGCTCTAGTGCTGGTTTTAGAATAAGAACACACATGCAATGACTCTAGTGGGTCCACATGTACTTTGTGAAAAGAACACACATGTAATGCCACTGGTTGATCTATAAGTGGTTTGTCGAATGAACACACATGCAATGGCCACTGGTTGATCCATAAGTGGTTTGTGAGAAGAACACACATGCAATGCCACTGGTTGATCCATAAGTGGTTTGTGGATAGAACACACATGCAGTGACCACTGGTGGATCCATATGTTGTTTGTGAAAAGAACACACATGCAATGAACACTGGTGGATCCATAAGTGGTTTGTGGAAAGAACACACATGCAATGACTCTAGTGCAAGTTTTAGTATAAGAACACACATGCAATGAGTCTAATGGATCCATATGTGGTTTGTGAAAAGAACACACATGCAATGACCACTTGTTGATCCATGTGTGGTATGTGGAAAGAACACACATGCAATGACAGTGGTGGATCCATGTGTGGTTTGTGAAAAGAACACACATGCAATGACTCTAGTGGGTTCACATGTGGTTTGTGAAAAGAACACACATGCAATGACAACTGGTTGATCCATATGTGGTTTGTGGAAAGAACACACATGCAATGACACTGCTTGATCCATGTGTGGTTTGTGGAAACGAACACACATGCAATGACCACTGGTAGATCCATGTGTGGTTTGTGGACAGAACACACATGCAATGACCACTGGTTGATCCATATGTGGTTTGTGGAAAAGAACACACATGCAATGACTCTAGTGGGTTCACATGTGGTTTGTGAAAAGAACACACATGCAATGACAACTGGTTGATCCATAAGTGGTTTGTGGAAAGAACACACATGCAATGACCACTGGTTGATCCATGTGTGGTTTGTGAAAAGAACACACATGCAATGCCACCGGTTGATCCATAAGTGGTTTGTGGAAAAGAACACACATGCAATCACCACTGGTTGATCCATAAGTGGTTTGTGGAAAGAACACACATGCAATGAACACTGGTGGATCCATAAGTGGTTTTTGGAAAGAATACGCATGCAATGACTCTAGTGCTGGTTTTAGTATAAGAACACACAAGCAATGACTCTAGTGGGTCCATATGTGATTTGTGGAAAGAACACACATGCAATGACACTAGTTGATCCATGTGTGGTTTGTGGAAAGAACACACATGCAATGACTCTAGTGGTTGATCGATGTGTGGTTTGTGGAAATAACACACATGAAATGAATCTAGTGGTTGATACATGTGTGGTTTGTGGAAATAACACACATGCAATGACTCTAATGGATCCATAAGTGGTTTGTGGAAAAGAACACAAAGATAATGAAAACTGGTTGATCCATATGTGGTTTGTGCAAAGAACACACATGCAATGACACTGGTTGATCCATGCATGGTTTGTGGAAAGAACACACATGCAATGCCACTGGTTGATCCATGTGTGGTTTGTGGATAAACACACACATGCAATGACTTGCTAGTTTTAGTATAAGAACACACATACAATGACTCTAGTGGGTCCAAATGTAGTTTGTGAAAAGAACACACATGCAATGACCACTGGTTGATCCATGTGTGGTTTGTGGAAAAGAACACACATGCAATGACCACTTGTTGATCCATGTGTGGTTTGTGGAAAGACCACACATGCAATGATAGTGGTGGATCCATGTGTGGTTTGTGAAAAGAACACACAAGCAATGACTCTAGTGTTGGTTTTAGTATAAGAATACACATGCAATGACTCTAGTGGGTTCACATGTGGTTTGTGAAAAGAACACACATGAAATGACCACTGGTTGATCCATATGTGGTTTGTGGAAAGAACACACATGCAATGACACTGCTTGATCCATGTGTGGTTTGTGGAAAAGAACACACATGCAATTACCGCTAGTTGATCCATGTGTGGTTTATGGAAAGAACACAAATGTAGTGACCACTCGTTGATCCATATGTAGTTTATGGAAAGAACACACAATGTAGTGAACACTGGTTGATCCATATGTTGTTTGTGAAAAGAACACACACGCAATGACTCTAGTGCTGGTTTTAGTATAAGAACACACATGCAATGACTCTAGTGGGTCCAGATGTAGTTTGTGAAAAGAACACACATGCAATGCCACTGGTTGATCCATAAGTGGTTTGTGGAAAGAAGACACATGCAATGGCCATTGGTTCATCCATAAGTGGTTAGTGGAAAGAACACACATGCAATGACCACTAGTTGATCCATAAGTGGTTTGTGGAAATAACACACATGTAGTGACAACTGGTGGATCCATATGTTGTTTGTGAAAAGAAAACATATGCAATGAACACTGGTGGATCCATAAGTGGTTTGTGGAAAGAACACACATGCAATGACTCTAGTGCTAGTTTTAGTATAAGAACACACATGCCATGACTCTAATGGTTCCTTATGTGGTTTGTGAAAAGAACACACATGCAATGACCACTTGTTGATCCATGTGTGGTTTGTGGAAAGAACACACATGCAATGACACTGCTTGATCCATGTGTGGTTTGTGGAAAAGAACACATATGCAATGACCACTAGTTGATCCATAAGTGGTTTGTGAAAAGAACACACATGTAATGACCACTGGTTGATCCATAAGTGGTTTGTGGAAAGAACACACATGCAATGGCCATTGGTTCATCCAAAAGTGGTTTGTGGAAAGAACACACATGCAATGACACTGCTTGATCCATGTGTGGTTTGTGGAAAAGAACACACATGCAATTACCACTAGTTGATCCATGTGTGGTTTGTGGAAAGAAAACACGTGCAATGACCACTGGTTGATCCATATGTGGTTTGTGGAAAAGAAGACACATGCAATGAACACTGGTGGATCCATAAGTGGTTTGTGGAAAGAACACACATGCAATCACCACTGGTTGATCCATATGTAGTTTGTGGAATGAACACACATGCAGTGAACACTGGTGGATCCATATGTTGTTTGTGAAAAGAACACACATGCAATGGCTCTAGTGCTGGTTTTAGTATAAGAACACACATGCAATGACTCTAGTGGGTCCACATGTACTTTGTGAAAAGAACACACATGTAATGCCACTGGTTGATCTATAAGTGGTTTGTGGAATGAACACACATGCAATGGCCACTGGTTGATCCATAAGTGGTTTGTGAAAAGAACACACATGCAATGCCACTGGTTGATCCATAAGTGGTTTGTGGAAAGAACACACATGCAGTGACCACTGGTGGATCCATATGTTGTTT
This sequence comes from Avena insularis, assembly GCA_023614405.1. NCBI lineage: Eukaryota > Viridiplantae > Streptophyta > Magnoliopsida > Poales > Poaceae > Avena > Avena insularis. The sequence continues at coordinate 159,788,400 of CM042690.1, read as the reverse complement.
GTGAAAAGAACACACATGAAATGAACACTGGTGGATCCATAAGTGGTTTGTGGAAAGAACACACATGCAATGACTCTAGTGCAAGTTTTAGTATAAGAACACACATGCAATGAGTCTAATGGATCCATATGTGGTTTGTGAAAAGAACACACATGCAATGACCACTTGTTGATCCATGTGTGGTATGTGGAAAGAACACACATGCAATGACAGTGGTGGATCCATGTGTGGTTTGTGAAAAGAACACACATGCAATGACTCTAGTGGGTTCACATGTGGTTTGTGAAAAGAACACACATGCAATGACAACTGGTTGATCCATATGTGGTTTGTGGAAAGAACACACATGCAATGACACTGCTTGATCCATGTGTGGTTTGTGGAAACGAACACACATGCAATGACCACTGGTTGATCCATGTGTGGTTTGTTGAAAGAACACACATGCAATGACCACTGGTTGATCCATATGTGGTTTGTGGAAAAGAACACACATGCAATGACCACTGGTTGATCCATATGTGGTTTGTGGAAAGAACACACATGCAATGACCACAGGTTGATCCATGTGTGGTTTGTGAAAAGAACACACATGCAATGCCACCGGTTGATCCATAAGTGGTTTGTGGAAAAGAACACACATGCAATCACCACTGGTTGATCCATAAGTGGTTTGTGGAAAGAACACACATGCAATGAACACTGGTGGATCCATAAGTGGTTTGTGGAAAGAATACGCAACAAATGACTCTAGTGCTGGTTTTAGTATAAGAACACACAAGCAATGACTCTAGTGGGTCCATATGTGATTTGTGGAAAGAACACACATGCAATGACACTAGTTGATCCATGTGTGGTTTGTGGAAAGAACACACATGCAATGACTCTAGTGGTTGATCAATGTGTGGTTTGTGGAAATAACACACATGAAATGACTCTAGTGGTTGATACATGTGTGGTTTGTGGAAAAAACACACATGCAATGACTCTAATGGATCCATAAGTGGTTTGTGGAAAAGAACACACAGATAATGAAAACTGGTTGATCCATATGTGGTTTGTGCAAAGAACACACATGCAATGACACTGGTTGATCCATGCATGGTTTGTGGAAAGAACACACATGCAATGCCACTGGTTGATCCATGTGTGGTTTGTGGATAAAACACACATGCAATGACTCTAGTGCTAGTTTTAGTATAAGAACACACATACAATGACTCTAGTGGGTCCAAATGTAGTTTGTGAAAAGAACACACATGCAATGACCACTGGTTGATCCATCAGTTGTTTGTGGAAAAGAACACACATCCAATGAGTCTAGTGGATCCATGTGTGGTTTGTGGAAAAGAACACACATGCAATGAGTCTAGTGCTGGTTTTAGTATGAGAACACACATGCAATGACTCTAGTGGGTCCACATGTGGTTTGTCAAAAGAACACACACGCAATGACACTAGTTGATCCATGTGTGGTTTGTGGAAAGAACACACATGCAATGACTCTAGTGTTGGTTTTAGTATAAGAATACACATGCAATGACTCTAGTGGGTTCACATGTGGTTTGTGAAAAGAACACACATGAAATGACCACTGGTTGATCCATATGTGGTTTGTGGAAAGAACACACATGCAATGACACTGCTTGATCCATGTGTGGTTTGTGGAAAAGAACACACATGCAATTACCGCTAGTTGATCCATGTGTGGTTTGTGGAAAGAACACAAATGTAGTGACCACTCGTTGATCCATATGTAGTTTGTGGAAAGAACACACAATGCAGTGAACACTGGTAGATCCATATGTTGTTTGTGAAAAGAACACACACGCAATGACTCTAGTGCTGGTTTTAGTATAAGAACACACATGCAATGACTCTAGTGGGTCCAGATGTAGTTTGTGAAAAGAACACACATGCAATGCCACTGGTTGATCCATAAGTGGTTTGTGGAAAGAACACACATGCAATGGCCATTGGTTCATCCATAAGTGGTTTGTGGAAAGAACACACATGCAATGACCACTAGTTGATCCATAAGTGGTTTCTGGAAATAACACACATGTAGTGATAACTGGTGGATCCATATGTTGTTTGTGAAAAGAAAACATATGCAATGAACACTGGTGGATCCATAAGTGGTTTGTGGAAAGAACACACATGCAATGACTCTAGTGCTAGTTTTAGTATAAGAACACACATGCCATGACTCTAATGGATCCTTATGTGGTTTGTGAAAAGAACACACATGCAATGACCACTTGTTGATCCATGTGTGGTTTGTGGAAAGAACACACATGCAATGACACTGCTTGATCCATGTGTGGTTTGTGGAAAAGAACATATATGCAATGACCACTAGTTGATCCATAAGTGGTTTGTGAAAAGAACACACATGTAATGACCACTGGTTGATCCATAAGTGGTTTGTGGAAAGAACACACATGCAATGGCCATTGGTTCATCCATATGTGGTTTGTGGAAAGAACACACATGCAATGACACTGCTTGATCCATGTGTGGTTTGTGGAAAGAACACACATGCAATTACCACTAGTTGATCCATGTGTGGTTTGTGGAAAGAAAACACGTGCAATGACCACTGGTTGATCCATATGTGGTTTGTGGAAAAGAAGACACATGCAATGAACACTGGTGGATCCATAAGTGGTTTGTGGAAAGAACACACATGCAATCACCACTGGTTGATCCATATGTAGTTTGTGGAATGAACACACATGCAGTGAACACTGGTGGATCCATATGTTGTTTGTGAAAAGAACACACATGCAATGGCTCTAGTGCTGGTTTTAGAATAAGAACACACATGCAATGACTCTAGTGGGTCCACATGTACTTTGTGAAAAGAACACACATGTAATGCCACTGGTTGATCTATAAGTGGTTTGTCGAATGAACACACATGCAATGGCCACTGGTTGATCCATAAGTGGTTTGTGAGAAGAACACACATGCAATGCCACTGGTTGATCCATAAGTGGTTTGTGGATAGAACACACATGCAGTGACCACTGGTGGATCCATATGTTGTTTGTGAAAAGAACACACATGCAATGAACACTGGTGGATCCATAAGTGGTTTGTGGAAAGAACACACATGCAATGACTCTAGTGCAAGTTTTAGTATAAGAACACACATGCAATGAGTCTAATGGATCCATATGTGGTTTGTGAAAAGAACACACATGCAATGACCACTTGTTGATCCATGTGTGGTATGTGGAAAGAACACACATGCAATGACAGTGGTGGATCCATGTGTGGTTTGTGAAAAGAACACACATGCAATGACTCTAGTGGGTTCACATGTGGTTTGTGAAAAGAACACACATGCAATGACAACTGGTTGATCCATATGTGGTTTGTGGAAAGAACACACATGCAATGACACTGCTTGATCCATGTGTGGTTTGTGGAAACGAACACATGCAATGACCACTGGTAGATCCATGTGTGGTTTGTGGACAGAACACACATGCAATGACCACTGGTTGATCCATATGTGGTTTGTGGAAAAGAACACACATGCAATGACTCTAGTGGGTTCACATGTGGTTTGTGAAAAGAACACACATGCAATGACAACTGGTTGATCCATAAGTGGTTTGTGGAAAGAACACACATGCAATGACCACTGGTTGATCCATGTGTGGTTTGTGAAAAGAACACACATGCAATGCCACCGGTTGATCCATAAGTGGTTTGTGGAAAAGAACACACATGCAATCACCACTGGTTGATCCATAAGTGGTTTGTGGAAAGAACACACATGCAATGAACACTGGTGGATCCATAAGTGGTTTTTGGAAAGAATACGCATGCAATGACTCTAGTGCTGGTTTAGTATAAGAACACACAAGCAATGACTCTAGTGGGTCCATATGTGATTTGTGGAAAGAACACACATGCAATGACACTAGTTGATCCATGTGTGGTTTGTGGAAAGAACACACATGCAATGACTCTAGTGGTTGATCGATGTGTGGTTTGTGGAAATAACACACATGAAATGAATCTAGTGGTTGATACATGTGTGGTTTGTGGAAATAACACACATGCAATGACTCTAATGGATCCATAAGTGGTTTGTGGAAAATAACACAAAGATAATGAAAACTGGTTGATCCATATGTGGTTTGTGCAAAGAACACACATGCAATGACACTGGTTGATCCATGCATGGTTTGTGGAAAGAACACACATGCAATGCCACTGGTTGATCCATGTGTGGTTTGTGGATAAACACACACATGCAATGACTTGCTAGTTTTAGTATAAGAACACACATACAATGACTCTAGTGGGTCCAAATGTAGTTTGTGAAAAGAACACACATGCAATGACCACTGGTTGATCCATGTGTGGTTTGTGGAAAAGAACACACATGCAATGACCACTTGTTGATCCATGTGTGGTTTGTGGAAAGACCACACATGCAATGATAGTGGTGGATCCATGTGTGGTTTGTGAAAAGAACACACAAGCAATGACTCTAGTGTTGGTTTTAGTATAAGAATACACATGCAATGACTCTAGTGGGTTCACATGTGGTTTGTGAAAAGAACACACATGAAATGACCACTGGTTGATCCATATGTGGTTTGTGGAAAGAACACACATGCAATGACACTGCTTGATCCATGTGTGGTTTGTGGAAAAGAACACACATGCAATTACCGCTAGTTGATCCATGTGTGGTTTATGGAAAGAACACAAATGTAGTGACCACTCGTTGATCCATATGTAGTTTATGGAAAGAACACACAATGTAGTGAACACTGGTTGATCCATATGTTGTTTGTGAAAAGAACACACACGCAATGACTCTAGTGCTGGTTTTAGTATAAGAACACACATGCAATGACTCTAGTGGGTCCAGATGTAGTTTGTGAAAAGAACACACATGCAATGCCACTGGTTGATCCATAAGTGGTTTGTGGAAAGAAGACACATGCAATGGCCATTGGTTCATCCATAAGTGGTTAGTGGAAAGAACACACATGCAATGACCACTAGTTGATCCATAAGTGGTTTGTGGAAATAACACACATGTAGTGACAACTGGTGGATCCATATGTTGTTTGTGAAAAGAAAACATATGCAATGAACACTGGTGGATCCATAAGTGGTTTGTGGAAAGAACACACATGCAATGACTCTAGTGCTAGTTTTAGTATAAGAACACACATGCCATGACTCTAATGGTTCCTTATGTGGTTTGTGAAAAGAACACACATGCAATGACCACTTGTTGATCCATGTGTGGTTTGTGGAAAGAACACACATGCAATGACACTGCTTGATCCATGTGTGGTTTGTGGAAAAGAACACATATGCAATGACCACTAGTTGATCCATAAGTGGTTTGTGAAAAGAACACACATGTAATGACCACTGGTTGATCCATAAGTGGTTTGTGGAAAGAACACACATGCAATGGCCATTGGTTCATCCAAAAGTGGTTTGTGGAAAGAACACACATGCAATGACTGCTTGATCCATGTGTGGTTTGGAAAAGAACACACATGCAATTACCACTAGTTGATCCATGTGTGGTTTGTGGAAAGAAAACACGTGCAATGACCACTGGTTGATCCATATGTGGTTTGTGGAAAAGAAGACACATGCAATGAACACTGGTGGATCCATAAGTGGTTTGTGGAAAGAACACACATGCAATCACCACTGGTTGATCCATATGTAGTTTGTGGAATGAACACACATGCAGTGAACACTGGTGGATCCATATGTTGTTTGTGAAAAGAACACATATGCAATGGCTCTAGTGCTGGTTTTAGTATAAGAACACACATGCAATGACTCTAGTGGGTCCACATGTACTTTGTGAAAAGAACACACATGTAATGCCACTGGTTGATCTATAAGTGGTTTGTGGAATGAACACACATGCAATGGCCACTGGTTGATCCATAAGTGGTTTGTGAAAAGAACACACATGCAATGCCACTGGTTGATCCATAAGTGGTTTGTGGAAAGAACACACATGCAGTGACCACTGGTGGATCCATATGTTGTTTGTGAAAAGAACACACATGAAATGAACACTGGTGGATCCATAAGTGGTTTGTGGAAAGAACACACATGCAATGACTCTAGTGCAAGTTTTAGTATAAGAACACACATGCAATGAGTCTAATGGATCCATATGTGGTTTGTGAAAAGAACACATGCAATGACCACTTGTTGATCCATGTGTGGTATGTGGAAAGAACACACATGCAATGACAGTGGTGGATCCATGTGTGGTTTGTGAAAAGAACACACATGCAATGACTCTAGTGGGTTCACATGTGGTTTGTGAAAAGAACACACATGCAATGACAACTGGTTGATCCATATGTGGTTTGTGGAAAGAACACACATGCAATGACACTGCTTGATCCATGTGTGGTTTGTGGAAACGAACACACATGCAATGACCACTGGTTGATCCATGTGTGGTTTGTTGAAAGAACACACATGCAATGACCACTGGTTGATCCATATGTGGTTTGTGGAAAAGAACACACATGCAATGACCACTGGTTGATCCATATGTGGTTTGTGGAAAGAACACACATGCAATGACCACAGGTTGATCCATGTGTGGTTTGTGAAAAGAACACACATGCAATGCCACCGGTTGATCCATAAGTGGTTTGTGGAAAAGAACACACATGCAATCACCACTGGTTGATCCATAAGTGGTTTGTGGAAAGAACACACATGCAATGAACACTGGTGGATCCATAAGTGGTTTGTGGAAAGAATACGCATGCAATGACTCTAGTGCTGGTTTTAGTATAAGAACACACAAGCAATGACTCTAGTGGGTCCATATGTGATTTGTGGAAAGAACACACATGCAATGACACTAGTTGATCCATGTGTGGTTTGTGGAAAGAACACACATGCAATGACTCTAGTGGTTGATCAATGTGTGGTTTGTGGAAATAACACACATGAAATGACTCTAGTGGTTGATACATGTGTGGTTTGTGGAAAAAACACACATGCAATGACTCTAATGGATCCATAAGTGGTTTGTGGAAAAGAACACACAGATAATGAAAACTGGTTGATCCATATGTGGTTTGTGCAAAGAACACACATGCAATGACACTGGTTGATCCATGCATGGTTTGTGGAAAGAACACACATGCAATGCCACTGGTTGATCCATGTGTGGTTTGTGGATAAAACACACATGCAATGACTCTAGTGCTAGTTTTAGTATAAGAACACACATACAATGACTCTAGTGGGTCCAAATGTAGTTTGTGAAAAGAACACACATGCAATGACCACTGGTTGATCCATCAGTTGTTTGTGGAAAAGAACACACATCCAATGAGTCTAGTGGATCCATGTGTGGTTTGTGGAAAAGAACACACATGCAATGAGTCTAGTGCTGGTTTTAGTATGAGAACACACATGCAATGACTCTAGTGGGTCCACATGTGGTTTGTCAAAAGAACACACACGCAATGACCACTGGTTGATCCATATGTGGTTTTTGGAAAAGAACACACATGCAATGAACGCTGGTGGATCCATAAGTGGTTTGTGGAAAAGAACACACATGCAATGACCACTGGTTGATCCATGTGTGGTTTGTGGATAGAACACACATGCAATGACTCTAGTCGGTCCATAGGTGGTTTGTGAAAAGAACACATATGCAATGACCACTGGTTGCTCCATATGTGGTTTGTGGAAAATAAAACACATGCAATGAACACTGGTGGATCCTTAAGTGGTTTGTGGAAAGAACACAAATGTAGTGACCGCTCGTTGATCCATATGTAGTTTGTGGAAAGAACACACAATGCAGTGAACACTGGTTGATCCATATGTTGTTTGTGAAAAGAACACACACGCAATGACTCTAGTGCTGGTTTTAGTATAAGAACACACATGCAATGACTCTAGTGGGTCCAGATATAGTTTGTGAAAAGAACACACATGCAATGCCACTGGTTGATCCATAAGTGGTTTGTGGAAAGAACACACATGCAATGGCCATTGGTTCATCCATAAGTGGTTTGTGGAAAGAACACACATGCAATGACCACTAGTTGATCCATAAGTGGTTTGTGGAAAGAACACACATGTAGTGAGAACTGGTGGATCCATCTGTTGTTTGTGAAAAGAAAACATATGCAATGAACACTGGTGGATCCATAAGTGGTTTGCGGAAATAACACACATGCAATGACTCTAATGGATCCTTATGTGGTTTGTGAAAAGAACAAACATGCAATGACCACTTGTTGATCCATGTGTGGTTTGTGGAAAGAACACACATGCAATGACACTGCTTGATCCATGTGTGGTTTGTGGAAAAGAACACATATGCAATGACCACTAGTTGATCCATAAGTGGTTTGTGAAAAGAACACACATGTAATGACCACTGGTTGATCCATAAGTGGTTTGTGGAAAGAACACACATGCAATGGCCATTGGTTCATCCATAAGTGGTTTGTGGAAAGAACACACATGCAATGACACTGCTTGATCCATGTGTGGTTTGTGGAAAAGAACACATATGCAATTACCACTAGTTGATCCATGTGTGGTTTGTGGAAAGAAAACACGTGCAATGACCACTGGTTGTAACATCCCAAAAATCATATTTCAAAACTCATTCATGTCATCATTGCATCCTTCATCCATTTAGGGTTTTTCTCAAAATCATTTAGAGACAGAAGATTGAGCTATGATTTCATGTGTGCAAATTCAACTCAATTGGCCATCACCCTTTGAGATTGGATTGTTTAGGAACTTGTTTGCCTGCCTCCATTGTTGGAAAGATTAGGTGTAGCATTTTAACCCAAGTTTCCAATTTAGAAATATTTTCTAAACCCTATTTCAAACATTTACAAACTAGAGACAAAGTCTCTGTTTGTTTCAAAACCCAAGCTTGACCAGACCCTTACAAGGTAACCACATGGTGAATTGACTCTTTTTGAAACCACAGAACCCTACAAAGATCCCCAGTTTTGTTTGAATTCAAAAGGATTTGAATTCATATCAAAATCATTCCAGAAAATATATTTAGAAAAAGAAAAGACTTGAACAAAGGAAAAAGGCCGAGCGCCAGGTTTCTGGCCCAGCAGCGAATCGAGCCCAGCAAGCCCACCCGGGGTTTTCTTTTCTCTCTCACGCAAGGCACACCAGATCGGCAGCAGACCCCACCTACACCTCGCACACTTCGCTGACGAGCGGGCCTCCTCCACGTCAGCATCGTCTTCCCCCTGACTCCGCGCACGATCTCCGCCGCTGACCGTTGCCGCAGTGATGCCGAGCTTAATTGGGCATTAATCCGTGGGCGTTTCTTGTCGAGCCTCTGGCTATAAGATCCTCTATGCATCGCGAGCATTTTCCCCCAAACACCTCGCTCACTCTGCCACCAGGCTGCCCTCAATCATCCTCGCACCGCCGTAGACAGAGCCGACTCCAGCAATCAATTACTGTGAGTCTCGACCATCCCTTCCCTTCTGGCTCAAACGAGCAGATTCACCATATCTTTGTGCACCTCCTGACCCCACTAGTTCATCCTGTACTGCCCCAGGTCGCCGGCTCCACTCGACACCGCAAGCACCGACGACAGACCTGACTCCGGCGAGCTCTAGTGGTAAGTCCAGACCGCCCCAAGCCTTGTCAATCACGCACGCGTGTTCTCCGTGATCTTCTGCATCTAACCACACCTCCCGTTTGCATCCTAGTGATCTACAACGACGCCTCTGACCTCGAACAGAACCACCTGCCGCCTGCCTCTACTCCGACGAGCAATCCTCGCCGTGACAGCACGCCCCTTCGCCAACCAACGCAACCTTGAGCTTCAGCAGCCTCTTGCGAACCTGGTATGACCCTTCTCCCTCTCGCAGACGACACGAGCATAGCGCCGCCGTGAAGCCGAGCACTCCGACACCGCTCGCCGCCAGGACATGGTCGTTTGAACAAGCACCGTTAGATCCAGATCGGAGTGCTAGGATAGATTCACTTAACCCCGAAGCGGTACGCGATATGGAGCGTACGATCTGTTTAGATCCTGCGGCTGCAGAGCGCGATCCAACCGAAACGGTACGCGCCAATCACAGCACGACGCGTGGCTAGGGTTAGATCTAAAAACAGGTTTAAAACCAGAAATTTGATCCAAATTCAAATGCTTATAACTTTTGATTGCCACGTTAGAATTTTGCAAACTTTATACCGTTGGATTCAGTGAGACAAGACCTTTCTGCCTATCCAATGTGTTTAGCAAATAGTAACCAATATAATGACTTTATTTGTAGAAACTTGTTTAAGGCTAATTTGAGATTGGTTTTAGTTTAGTAATTTGTTTTAGGGTTAAATATGTTTAGTGGGCAAACTTGTGACTTGTTAAGTTTCTGTAAACTTGCACATGCTTGGTAGAGTTTTCAAAAAATCACCACTTAGTAATTTCATGCATGCATGCATTCATACTATTTTTGTTTGTATATATTTGTGTGTAATTGTGTGCTACAACTTTGTGTGTAGATTTTGCTAGTGATTGTGATTGTGACGAGTGCTACTCTCCACATTACCAAGGCAAGTGATATCTTCATGAATATTCCATTCCTATATTTTTTACTTGCATTAGATATTTTGCTAAGACTTGCATGCTACTTTTGTAAAATGTTGTTGGGAAATCCTATGTAGATTAGAATGGTAGAGTTGCTAGGAAAATTCCCTAAGGATAAGTTGCCATGCCATGCTTAGCCTAGCTACTAGAAAACAAGGGTGGTTTATATATTCACACTATGGAAAAATATTCTAAGTCTGAAGACTTGTGTTTTATTTAACAAAACAACTAAGTTAATGAATCTCCTGGGTGGAATGGGACTTGCTTGGTGGTTTTTGGTTGAGTGGTTCACAAGGCCCATGTTTATGGTTTACCTTAGTGTATCTCACTTTTGGATGGCCACCCAGGAAACAAAGAGATTTGAGATGTCAAATGTTGAGAAGCTTCAAGTGCAACCACTTGGCAATATGGGCTCTGCCATGATCTTAGGTTGCTAGAACTTAGTCTCTTGGACAGTTGGTGGTAGAGGGAATGATAGGTTGGAACGCGTCCATTTGACTAAGGAAAGGCTTCTGAAGGATCTGTCTTGGGAAACCAAGTCTTGTGGGGAAAGTGCACCACCTCTGCAGAGTGTAAAACCTAAGTACTTAGCCATGTCCCTGGTAAAGGACAATTTTAGCATCAAGACATGGAAGCTTCAAGAATCTCATCACTCCAATTTCTAAATAAAACTTGTGGGTGAACAAGGGTTAAAGGATCTTCAGTCTTTGATTGGTAAATGCCTCGAGAAGGATCTTCAGTCTTTGATTGGTAGATGCCTTGGGAAGGTTTTTGTCAAGCAAAAACTTAGTGTTTTCAAATGTTAGGGAAAAATCTATTTTGAGCAATGCAAGCCTAAGCTCCACCTAGCCAAATGCATATAGTATTTAGTCCACTTAAAATATATATTAAGGTATCACTTGCCAATACTATCCCAAAGTATTGACCCTCTGTGGCTGTAACTTGTAATGTTGCAGGTTATTCCGATGATGAATAGGAGTCATGAGTCTACACTCAACATGCTTGCCAGTGGCACATGAAGATGAAGACTTATGTTTATTTACTTATTCCATAAACTCTTGTATTAGGCCTTTGGCCCTGAGTTGTAAAAGACTATGTTTTATCTCTGGAATGACTGTAATAAACGACCTTTGTATCTGTGTACTTCATCTTAAACTGTGGATGCTAGCATTGATCCAGGGACTAGCATTGAAATCACAGGGATATTTTCCTTTAATAAGGAGGGATCTTACAGATGGTATCAGAGCACTGTGTTGCCTGTAGGATTATGACCCTAGGATTGGAAACCACTAAGGATTTTTTTTTAAAACTACTTCTACACTTGTCTATTCTTCTCGTAAACTTTTCTAATCTTCTCATTCTTATCTCTATTTGTAGATGAACTCCATCAACGAAGCTGTGAAGAAAGGACCACTCATGACCATGACCTTGGAGTGTGAGACTGAGTTTCCCAAGATTCTCAAAGACCTCATGGAGACAATGGAAGTACATGGTGCAGCTGTGTACAAGGGCTTTCCAGTGATAGAGGAAGGAGTGGAGTATTGGTGGGTTCAGCTTCACTTGTACAAAATCAAGGAAGACAACCACGAAGAAAAAGGCTTCTGCATGTACACCAACACTTTTGTGCACACCACATTCTTTGAGTCAGCAAAAGAAGCAGCTTGGAAGACTATCAAAGAACTAAGTGCTAGAGTCAAGTGCAGGATGCTCACCCTCCAAAAAGACTTAGAGAAGGAGAAGGAACATACCCAAGAGTTGGAAGTCACCAACCAAACCTTAAGGGGAGATATTATAGACTTAGTGATAGAAGCATGTGAACAAGATAGGCTGATTGCCTCTAGGAACATTGTGTTAGCCACCAGATCCAGTGAGATAGGTTTGTAAGCGCACTTCGTTAGTCGGACCACCACCTATCACCTTATTTTCCAAATGATACCTTAAATAAGTTTGAACCTTGGTTGATGTAATGGTTTCATGTATGCTTGACTTGTGTGATTTTTGTGTTCCAAGAATATGTATGATTGTTTGTCTTGTTTATTTTAAATTGTGTTGTTCTAACTTTTTCAATCTTATAAATAGATGCCTATTGCCATCAGCACTATTGAGGAGTTCCAGGTTACCCGTTTTGGTCCTCGTATCGTAGAGCTTACTACCTTGCTCGATCTCCCCCTTCCCACCATTACGGTGCACCCACTCACCAAGTTTGAGAGGAAGGACCTCTGGGGCTTCAAGGTGAACCAGCCAGACGCCTGCATGAGCCTACTACGGAGGCCATCGTCTTCAAGCTTATGCACGATGTGGAGAGAGGCATGGAGGTTGTCATGCAGACTGATACGACTGTTAGGCCGTCACTCTCGACAGGTTAGAGGTACTCACTTCCACGCCTTCGGAAGGCGTGATGATGACGGAGAGTCCATCGACTTTGAGGACGACTCGAGGGCCACCGCAGAGCCGATACGCCTGTACCTCCAGGACTTAGAGACTCTTATTAGGCACATGGATACTGACAGGACCAACATCATGCTTAGCAATGACGAGCTCCAGGTGCAGCTTCGCGAGAAGGACAAGCTCTTCGCACAGCAGGACGAGATAGTCAAAGAGATGGAGGCGAAGTTCGAGACCCAAGACCGTAAGTTCAAGAGTCAAGAGAAGCGTGTCCAGGATAGGAACAAGAGGATTCGGGACATGACCGAGGAACTGCAGTCCAAGGACTTCGAGTTAGAGCAGCAAAGATGATGATTGAGAGACTTCGTTCCTAGAATAGGGCTCTCAAGGCCAAGATCGACTCCTTGACCACTACCATCGAGGAGAACAAGACCGCAATGGAGAACGCAGGTCTTACCTTTGTCGAGGAGGAGATTGATGCTGATGAGTAGACTTGACTACTCAGTTATCTTTATGTATCGTACTTGTTATTTGTGAACTTATTATTGGACCATCCGACATGTGGATGGCTTGCCACTTGCGTGTTTTTACTTGACTTTGGTTATCTTGTTGTTGAGCTTTTATCCTTGTGTTGCATGCTATGTGTTTGCTTGTGCGATGTATTGTGCATGAATCATGTAAGGGTATCTCATTCTTATCTCTATATAAACCACAGATGCCTCCCCGTCGCGCAAACCCCAACCCCAACATTACCCCAGAAATGCAACAGATGATGAATGCGCAGACACAGCTTATGCAAATGATGACGACATTCATCCAAAACGAGAACAACAACAACCCCAATAACAACAACAACAACCTCAACAACAACAACAACAACCCTCCGGGTTTTGATATGCTCACCAGATTTCTGCGTGCGAGGCCGCCTAAGTTTTCGGAACGATCGATCCCATGGTGGCCAATGATTGGCTACGTTCGTGAACAAAGACTTAGTGACCGTGGGCCGCACGGATGCTGAAAAAGTCAGTTCAAGGCACATCTGTTGGAAGGACCAGCCGCAGCATGGTGGGACAACTTCCAGATCACCACACCTATTGATGAGGTGACTTGGGCTATCTTTGAAGATGGCTTTCGCACTACTCATATCTCACCAGGGATGATGAGCCTGAAAAAGAAGGAGTTTCACAACCTGAAACAGCGCCACCACAGCGTGGCTGAATATATTGAAGAGTTCAACAATCTGGCGCGCTATGCACCGGATGAGGTTGACACAGATGCCAAAAGAAAGGAAAAGTTTCTGGAAGGCTTGAATGATGAGTTAAATCTGCAGCTGTCCGTGGCATATGTTCCAACTTATCAGTCACTGTGTGACAAGGCTGTTATTGTGGAGAATAAAATGAAGCAAGTCGAGAGTAGAAAGAGGAAACACTCCAACAAGCACAGCTCGGGATCGTCTCATAAACGATCTCACTATGATGAAAATGTCAGCTCAGGATCCCACAAGCATGGGAAATTTAACAAGCACCACAACCACAACCGTCATGACAGCAAGCATCATCGCAGTCATGACAATGATAAGTACAGGAGTCACAAGAATGGACATAAGAGCCACCACAGTGGAAGTGGAAGTGGAAGTCAGCCTAAAAGGGACATCAGTCAGGTTGAATGCTTCAAATGCAAGAAGCTGGGGCATTATGCTAATGAGTGCCCTGAAAAGAAGGTTGAAGGACCTAACAAGCCCAATCCTTTTCAGAAAGGACAGGTTAACCACATCAATGTGGAAGATGTCTATGAAGAGCCTGATGCTGTTGCTGGTAAGTTCAGACTCAATTCCATCTCAGCATTTGTACTCTTTGACACTGGTGCATCTCATTCATTCATATCAAAAGCATTTGTCAAAAGAAATGAACTACCGGTAGAAACCATTGGGTGTCCTATAAGAGTAAGCTCTCCTGGTGGAGAAATGATAGTAAATTCAGGATGTCATGATCTAGTCATAGAGATCGGAAAACATAAGTTTCCAGTAAACCTAATAATCCTAAATTCCCAAGGATTGGATGTGATTTTGGGAATGGATTGGATGGCTAAGTATGAGGGAGTACTAGATTGTGCCAATCGTACAGTTTCACTCACAACCCCTGAAGGTAAGAGGATAAAATTCAAGTCCAGTTTTAGATCTAAAGGAAGCAAGCTGAATTCTCTTAAGGGGGTTAGCATGGACAGTGTGCCAATTGTGTGTGAATATCCGGATGTGTTTCCGGAAGAGTTACCAGGAATGCCACCAGATAGAGATGTAGAGTTTATAATAGATTTGCTACCAGGTTCTGGACCAAGAGCAAAGAGGCCTTATAAAATGTCAGTTGACGAACTTAAGGAACTCAAGAAACAACTTGGAGAACAATTGCAGAAAGGATTCATCCAGCCAAGTTCTTCATCTTGGGGAGCTCCAGTTTTGTTCGTAGAAAAGAGAGACAGAACTCAAAGATTATGCATAGATTACCGTTCCCTCAACGAGGTAACCATCAAGAACAAATATCCTTTGCCAAGAATCAATGACTTGTTTGATCAGCTAGAAGGAGCATGTGTGTTCTCGAAGATTGATCTTCGGTCAGGCTATTTTCAACTCAAGATAAGAGAGCAAGACATACCTAAAACAACATTCACCACCAGGTATGGATTGTATGAGTACACTGTGATGCCTTTTGGTTTAACCAACGCTCCAGCATACTTCATGAATATGATGAACAAAGTGTTCATGGAATTTCTCGACAAGTTCGTTGTCGTTTTCATAGATGAAATCTTAGTCTACTCCAAGAGCAAGGAAGAGCATGAAAGACATCTCCGCTTGATACTTGAGAAACTAAGGGAACATAAGCTTTATGCCAAATTCAGCAAGTGTGAGTTTTGGTTAGAGGAAGTTGGATTTCTTGGTCACGTTATGACAAAGGATGGTGTAGCAGTTGATCCTGCTAAAGTTTCAGTTGTGACAGAATGGGAATCTCCTAAGAACGTAAAAGAGGTTCGTAGTTTCCTTGGTTTAAAGGTGTTACTACGTAAGATTCATTGAAATTTTTTCAAAGGTGGCTAAACCAATGACGTAATTGTTAAAGAAAGATAAGAAATTTGCTTGGTCCAAGGTTGTGAACTCAGCTTTCAAGAATTAAAGAAGAGACTTGTGTCAAGACCTTCAGGTTCTACCAGATTTAGAAAAGGATTTCCAAGTGTATTGTGATGCTTCGCATCAAGGATTAGGTGCCGTACTTATGCAAGGCGGAAAAGTTGTGGCTTATGCCTCGAGACAACTCAAAACTCATGAAGTAAACTATCCTACTCATGATTTAGAGTTAGCTGCTGTTGTCCATGCACTCAAAACATGGAGACATTACCTTTTGGGAAAGCGTTGTGAAGTATTCACCGATCATAAGAGTTTGAAGTATATCTTCACCCAGAAGGAAATCAATATGAGACAAAGGAGATGGCTAGAACTTATCAAGGATTACGACTTGAGTTTGCAATACCATCCTGGTAAAGCAAATGTAGTAGCAGATGCCCTAAGTCGTAAGGCGTTTGTAAATGGCCTTACCAAAGGTGAATTGCCAGATGACTTGTGTAAGCAATTCAAGGAACTCAGGTTGGAGATTGTGCCAGAAGGACATCTTATGTCTTTGGATGTCCAACCCACTCTATTGGATAAGATTAAAGAAGCCCAAAAGACGGATAAAGAAAGCAAAGAGATTAAGGAAAGGATTAGCCAAGGGAAGGCTAAAAGTTTCCATATGGACGAACAAGGTACTTTATGGCACGGGAAACGTATTTGTGTTCCACAAGATCCTAAAATGCGGAAACTGATTTTACAAGAAGCCCATAACTCTCCGTATTCTATTCACTCGGGAAACACCAAAATGTACATGGATATGAAAGAAAGATTTTGGTGGAACAATCTCAAAAGGGATATCGCCGAACACATTGCTTTGTGTGATGTGTGTTGTAGGGTGAAAGCGGAGCATCAGAAACCAGCAGGTTTGCTTCAACCAATGCCTATTCCTGAATGGAAGTGGGAAAATATTGGTATGGATTTCATTACCGGATTACCAAGGACCAGGTCAGGGTATGATTCCATATGGGTAGTAGTGGATCGCCTAACTAAAGTGGCTCATTTTATACCCGTAAAGACAACTTATACCAGTGCCAAGTTAGCCAAAATCTACATGAGCAGAATTGTATGCCTTCATGGTGTACCTAAGAGTATTGTGTCTGATAGAGGAACTCAGTTCACTTCTCACTTTTGGAGACAGCTTCATGAATCTTTAGGAACAAGATTGGAATTTAGCACTGCGTTTCATCCTCAAACGGATGAACAAACGGAAAGGACTAATCAAATTCTTGAAGACATGTTAAGGGCATGTGCCCTAGACTATGGAGCAAGTTGGGATGAAAGTCTGCCCTACGCAGAGTTCTCTTACAACAACAGTCACCAATCTAGCATTGGGATGGCACCGTTTGAGTTTCTCTACGGAAGAAAGTGTACCACCCCATTGCTATGGAATGGTGTGGGAGAAAGAAGTTTGTTTGGACCAGATCTTATCAAAGACGCCGAAGAAAAAGTCAAATTGGTTAGGGACAGGTTGAAGATAGCACAGTCGCGACAGAAAAGCTACGCAGCTTCTAAGCGTAGAGAAGTCACCTACGAAGTTGGGGATAGAGCATATCTTAGAGTATCACCACTTCGTGGAGTAAAAAGATTTGGAGTCAAAGGAAAGTTGGCACCGAGATATGTTGGACCATTCAACATTCTAAGTCGCAAGGGAGAAGCTGCATATGAAATCGAACTGCCAGCATCTTTATTAGCAGTCCATAATGTTTTTCATGTGAGTCAGCTTAAGAATTGTCACCCGGAGATGGAAGGATCTTCTTTGAAGGATACCATATCTTTGGAAGAAGTTCAACTAGAAAGTGATCTCACCTATGAAGAAAAGCCTGTCAAGATTCTTGAGATCGCAGAAAGAGTCACAAGGACAAAGACTATCAAGTTTTGCAAAGTGCAATGGAGTCATCACTCCGAAGAGGAAGCAACATGGGAAAGAGAAGATGATCTTCGGAAAGACCACCCTCACCTATTTGCTAGCCAATCCGAATCTCGAGGGCGAGATTCATCTTAAGGGGGTTAGATTTGTAACATCCCAAAAATCATATTTCAAAACTCATTCATGTCATCATTGCATCCTTCATCCATTTAGGGTTTTTCTCAAAATCATTTAGAGACAGAAGATTGAGCTATGATTTCATGTGTGCAAATTCAACTCAATTGGCCATCACCCTTTGAGATTGGATTGTTTAGGAACTTGTTTGCCTGCCTCCATTGTTGGAAAGATTAGGTGTAGCATTTTAACCCAAGTTTCCAATTTAGAAATATTTTCTAAACCCTATTTCAAACATTTACAAACTAGAGACAAAGTCTCTGTTTGTTTCAAAACCCAAGCTTGACCAGACCCTTACAAGGTAACCACATGGTGAATTGACTCTTTTTGAAACCACAGAACCCTACAAAGATCCCCAGTTTTGTTTGAATTCAAAAGGATTTGAATTCATATCAAAATCATTCCAGAAAATATATTTAGAAAAAGAAAAGACTTGAACAAAGGAAAAAGGTAGAGTTTTCAAAAAATCACCACTTAGTAATTTCATGCATGCATGCATTCATACTATTTTTGTTTGTATATATTTGTGTGTAATTGTGTGCTACAACTTTGTGTGTAGATTTTGCTAGTGATTGTGATTGTGACGAGTGCTACTCTCCACATTACCAAGGCAAGTGATATCTTCATGAATATTCCATTCCTATATTTTTTACTTGCATTAGATATTTTGCTAAGACTTGCATGCTACTTTTGTCAAATGTTGTTGGGAAATCTTATGTAGATTAGAATGGTAGAGTTGCTAGGAAAATTCCCTAAGGATAAGTTGCCATGCCATGCTTAGCCTAGCTACTAGAAAACAAGGGTGGTTTATATATTCACACTATGGAAAAATATTCTAAGTCTGAAGACTTGTGTTTTATTTAACAAAACAACTAAGTTAATGAATCTCCTGGGTGGAATGGGACTTGCTTGGTGGTTTTTGGTTGAGTGGTTCACAAGGGCCATGTTTATGGTTTACCTTAGTGTATCTCACTTGTGGATGGCCACCCAGGAAACAAAGAGATTTGAGATGTCAAATGTTGAGAAGCTTCAAGTGCAACCACTTGGCAATATGGGCTCTGCCATGATCTTAGGTTGCTAGAACTTAGTCTCTTGGACAGTTGGTGGTAGAGGAATGATAGGTTGGAGCAACGTCCATTTGACTAAGGAAAGGCTTCTGAAGGATCTGTCTTGGGAAACCAAGTCTTGTGGGGAAAGTGCACCACCTCTGCAGAGTGTAAAACCTAAGTACTTAGCCATGTCCCTGGTAAAGGACAATTTGAGCATCAAGACATGGAAGCTTCAAGAATCTCATCACTCCAATTTCTAAATAAAACTTGTGGGTGAACAAGGGTTAAAGGATCTTCAGTCTTTGATTGGTAGATGCCTCGAGAAGGATCTTCAGTCTTTGATTGGTAGATGCCTTGGGAAGGTTTTTGTCAAGCAAAAAATTAGTGTTTTCAAATGTTAGGGAAAAATCTATTTTGAGCAATGCAAGCCTAAGATCCACCTAGCCAAAAGCATATAGTATTTAGTCCACTTAAAATATATATTAAGGTATCACTTGCCAATACTATCCCAAAGTATTGACCCTCTGTGGCTGTAACTTGTAATTTTGCAGGTTATTCCGATGATGAATAGGAGTCATGAGTCTACACTCAACATGCTTGCCTGTGGCACATGAAGATGAAGACTTATGTTTATTTACTTATTCCATAAACTCTTGTATTAGGCCTTTGGCCCTGAGTTGTAAAAGACTATGTTTTATCTCTAGAATGACTGTAATAAATGACCTTTGTATCTGTGTACTTCATCTTAAACTGTGGATGCTAGCATTGATCCAGGGACTAGCATTGAAATCACAGGGATCTTTTCCTTTAATAAGGAGGGATCTTACACTGGTTGATCCATATGTGGTTTGTGGAAAAGAAGACACATGCAATGAACACTGGTGGATCCATAAGTGGTTTGTGGAAAGAACACACATGCAATCACCACTGGTTGATCCATATGTAGTTTGTGGAATGAACACACATGCAGTGAACACTGGTGGATCCATATGTTGTTTGTGAAAAGAACACACATGCAATGGCTCTAGTGCTGGTTTTAGTATAAGAACACACATGCAATGACTTTAGTGGGTCCACATGTACTTTGTGAAAAGAACACACATGTAATGCCACTGGTTGATCTATAAGTGGTTTGTGGAAAGAACACACATGCAATGGCCACTGGTTGATCCATAAGTGGTTTGTGAAAAGAACACACATGCAATGCCACTGGTTGATCCATAAGTGGTTTGTGGAAAGAACACACATGCAGTGACCACTGGTGGATCCATATGTTGTTTGTGAAAAGAATACACATGCAATGAACACTGGTGGATCCATAAGTGGTTTGTGGAAAGAACACACATGCAATGACTCTAGTGAAAGTTTTAGTATAAGAACACACATGCAATGAGTCTAATGGATCCATATGTGGTTTGTGAAAAGAACACACATGCAATGACCACTTGTTGATCCATGTGTGGTATGTGGAAAGAACACACATGCAATGACAGTGGTGGATCAATGTGTGGTTTGTGAAAAGAACACACATGTAATGACTCTAGTGTTGGGTTTAGTATAAGAACACACATGCAATGACTCTAGTGGGTTCACATGTGGTTTGTGAAAAGAACACACATGCAATGACAACTAGTTGATCCATATGTGGTTTGTGGAAAGAACACACATGCAATGACACTGCTTGATCCATGTGTGGTTTGTGGAAACGAACACACATGCAATGACCACTGGTTGATCCATGTGGGGTTTGTGGACAGAACACACATGCAATGACCACTGGTTGATCCATATGTGGTTTGTGGAAAATACACACATGCAATGACCACTGGTTGATCCATAAGTGGTTTGTGGAAAGAACACACATGCAATGACCACTGGTTGATCCATGTGTGGTTTGTGAAAAGAACACACATGCAATGCCACCGGTTGATCCATAAGTGGTTTGTGGAAAAGAACACACATGCAATGACCACTGGTTGATCCATAAGTGGTTTGTGGAAAGAACACACATGCAATGAACACTGGTGGATCCATAAGTGGTTTGTGGAAAGAATACGCATGCAATGACTCTAGTGTTGGTTTTAGTATACGAACACACAAGCAATGACTCTAGTGGGTCCATATGTGATTTGTGGAAAGAACACACATGCAATGACACTAGTTGATCCATGTGTGGTTTGTGGAAAGAACACACATGCAATGACTCTAGTGGTTGATCGATGTGTGGTTTGTGGAAATAACACACATGCAATGACTCTAGTGGTTGATACATGTGTGGTTTGTGGAAATAACACACATGCAATGACTCTAATGGATCCATAAGTGGTTTGTGGAAAAGAACACACAGATAATGAAAACTGGTTGATCCATATGTGGTTTGTGCAAAGAACACACATGCAATGACACTGGTTGATCCATGCATGGTTTGTGGAAAGAACACACATGCAATGCCACTGGTTGATCCATGTGTGGTTTGTGGATAAAACACACATGCAATGACTCTAGTGCTAGTTTTAGTATAAGAACACACATACAATGACTCTAGTGGGTCCAAATGTAGTTTGTGAAAAGAACACACATGCAATGACCACTGGTTGATCCATCAGTTGTTTGTGGAAAAGAACACACATCCAATGAGTCTAGTGGATCCATGTGTGGTTTGTGGAAAAGAACACACATGCAATGAGTCTAGTGCTGGTTTTAGTATAAGAACGCACATGCAATGACTCTAGTGGGTCCACATGTGGTTTGTCAAAAGAACACACACGCAATGACCACTGGTTGATCCATATGTGGTTTTTGGAAAAGAACACACATGCAGTGAACACTGGTGGATCCATAAGTGGTTTGTGGAAAAGAACACACATGCAATGACCACTGGTTGATCCATGTGTGGTTTGTGGATAGAACACACATGCAATGACTCTATTCGGTCCATATGTGGTTTGTGAAAAGAACACATATGCAATGACCACTGGTTGCTCCATATGTGGTTTGTGGAAAATAAAACACATGCAATGAACACTGGTGGATCCTTAAGTGGTTTGTGGAAAGAACACAAATGTAGTGACCACTCGTTGATCCATATGTAGTTTGAGGAAAGAACACACAATGCAGTGAACACTGGTTGATCCATATGTTGTTTGTGAAAAGAACACACATGCAATGACTCTAGTAGGTCCAGATGTAGTTTGTGAAAAGAACACACATGCAATGCCACTGGTTGATCCATAAGTGGTTTGTGGAAAGAACACACATGCAATGGCCATTGGTTCATCCATACGTGGTTTGTGGAAAGAACACACATGCAATGACCACTAGTTGATCCATAAGTGGTTTGTGGAAAGAACACACATGTAGTGACAACTGGTGGATCCATATGTTGTTTGTGAAAAGAAAACATATGCAATGAACACTGGTGGATCCATAAGTGGTTTGTGGAAAGAACAAACATGCAATGACTCTAGTGCTAGTTTTAGTATAAGAACACACATGCCATGACTCTAATGGATCCTTATGTGGTTTGTGAAAAGAACACACATGCAATGACCACTTGTTGATCCACGTGTGGTTTGTGGAAAGAACACACATGCAATGACACTGCTTGATCCATGTGTGGTTTGTGGAAAAGAACACATATGCAATGACCACTAGTTGATCCATAAGTGGTTTGTGAAAAGAACACACATGTAATGACCACTGGTTGATCCATAAGTGGTTTGTGGAAAGAACACACATGCAATGGCCATTGGTTCATCCATAAGTGGTTTGTGGAAAGAACACACATGCAATGACCACTAGTTGATCCATAAGTGGTTTGTGGAGAGAACACACATGTAGTGACAACTGGTGGATCCATATGTTGTTTGTTAAAAGAAAACACATGCAATGAACACTTGTGGATCCATAAGTGGTTTGTGGAAAGAACACACATGCAATGACTCTAGTGCTAGTTTTAGTATAAGAACAGACATGCAATGACTCTAATGGATCCTTATGTGGTTTGTGAAAAGAACACACATGGAATGACCACTTGTTGATCCATGTGTGGTTTGTGGAAAGAACACACATGCAATGACACTTCTTGATCTATGTGTGGTTTGTGGAAAAGAACACATATGCAATGACCACTAGTTGATCCATGTGTGGTTTGCGAAAAGAACACACATGCAATGACCACTGGTTGATCCATATGTGGTTTGTGGAAACAACACACATGCAATGACACTGCTTGATCCATGTGTGGTTTGTGGAAATAACACACATGCAATGACTCTAGTGGTTGATCCATGTGTGGTTTGTGGAAATAACACACATGCAATGACTCTAATGGATCCATAAGTGGTTTGTGGAAAAGAACACACATGCAATGACCACAGGTTGATCCATATGTGGTTTGTGGAAAGAACACACATGCAATGACACTGGTTGATCCATGTGTGGTTTGTGAAAATAACACACATGCAATTCCACTGGTTGATGCATGTGTGGTTTGTGGATAGAACACACATGCAATGACCACTGGTTGATACATAAGTGGTTTGTGGAAAAGAACACACATGCAATGACCACTGGTTGATCCATGTGTGGTTTGCGGAAAAGAACACACATGCAATGACCACTGGTTGATCCATGTGTGGTTTGTGGAAAGAACACACATGCAATGACTCTAGTGCTGGTTTTAGTATAAGAACACACATGCAATGACTCTAGTGGGTCCACATGTGGTTTGTGAAACGAACACACATGCAATGACCACTGGTTGATCCATGTGTGGTTTGTGGAAAAGAACACACATGAAATGACCACTTGTTGATCCATGTGTGGTTTGTGGAAAGACCACACATGCAATGATAGTGGTGGATCCATGTGTGGTTTGTGAAAAGAACACATAAGCAATGACTCTAGTGTTGGTTTTAGTATAAGAATACACATGCAATGACTCTAGTGGGTTCACATGTGGTTTGTGAAAAGAACACACATGAAATGACCACTAGTTGATCCATGTGTGGTTTGTGGAAAGAACACACATGCAATGACACTGCTTGATCCATGTGTGGTTTGTGGAAAAGAACACACATGCAATTACCGCTAGTTGATCCATGTGTGGTTTGTGGAAAGAAAACACATGCAATGACCACTGGTTGATCCATATTTGGTTTGTGGAAAAGAATACACATGCAATGAACACTGGTGGATCCATAAGTGGTTTGTGGAAAGAACAGACATGCAATCACCACTGGTTAATCCATATGTAGTTTGTGGAAAGAACACACATGCAGTGAACACTGGTGGATCCATATGTTGTTTGTGAAAAGAACACACATGCAATGGCTCTAGTGCTGGTTTTAGTATAAGAACACACATGCAATGACTCTAGTGGGTCCACATGTACTTTGTGAAGAGAACACACATGTAATGCCACTCCTTGATCTATAAGTGGTTTGTGGAAAGAACACACATGCAATGGACACTGGTTGATCCATAAGTGGTTTGTGAAAGGAACACACATGCAATGACCACTGGTTGATCCATAAGTGGTTTGTGGAAAGAACACACATGCAGTGACCACTGGTGGATCCATATGTTGTTTGTGAAAAGAACAGACATGCAATGAACACTGGTGGATCCATAAGTGGTTTGTGGAAAGAACACACATGCAATGACTCTAGTGCTAGTTTTAGTATAAGAACACACATGCAATGAGTCTAATGGATCCATATGTGGTTTGTGAAAAGAACACACATGCAATGACCACTTTTTGATCCATGTGAGGTATGTGGAAATAACGCACATGCAATGACAGTGGTGGATCCATGTGTGGTTTGTGAAAAGAAAACACATGTAATGAATCTAGTGTTGCTTTTAGTATAAGAACACACATGCAATGACTCTAGTGGGTTCACATGTGGTTTGTGAAAAGAACACACATGCAATGACCACTAGTTGATCCATATGTGGTTTGTGGAAAGAACACACATGCAATGACACGGCTTGATCCATG
Source organism: Avena insularis (assembly GCA_023614405.1). NCBI lineage: Eukaryota > Viridiplantae > Streptophyta > Magnoliopsida > Poales > Poaceae > Avena > Avena insularis. The sequence goes on along the minus strand of CM042690.1, from coordinate 159,763,131 downwards.
TGTGGTTTGTGGAAACATACACACATGCAATGACCACTGGTTGATCCGTGTGTGGTTTATGGAAAGAACACACATGCAATAACCACTGGTTGATCCATATGTGGTTTGTGGAAAAGAACACACATGCAATGACCACTGGTTGATCCATATGTGGTTTGTGGAAAGAACACACATGCAATGACCACTGGTTGATCCATGTGTGGTTTGTGAAAAGAACACACATGCAATGCCACCGGTTGATCCATAAGTGGTTTGTGGAAAAGAACACACATGCAATGACCACTGGTTGATCCATAAGTGGTTTGTGGAAAGAACACACATGCAATGAACACTGGTGGATCCATAAGTGGTTTGGGGAAAGAACACGCATGCAATGACTCTAGTGCTGGTTTTAGTATAAGAACACACAAGCAATGACTCTAGTGGGTCCATCTGTGATTTGTGGAAAGAACACACATGCAATGACACTAGTTGATCCATGTGTGGTTTGTGGAAAGACCACACATGCAATGACTCTAGTGGTTGATCCATGTGTGGTTTGTTGAAATAACACACATGCAATGACACTGGTTGATCCATCCGTGGTTTGTGGAAAGAACACACATGCAATGCCACTGGTTGATCCATGTGTGGGTTGTGGATAGAACACACATGCAATGACTCTAGTGCTAGTTTTAGTATAAGAACACACATACAATGACTCTAGTGGGTCCAAATGTAGTTTGTGAAAAGAACACAAATGCAATGACCATTGGTTGATCCATCAGTTGTTTGTGGAAAAGAACACACATCCAATGAGTCTAGTGGATCCATGTGTGGTTTGAGGAAAAGAACACACATGCAATGAGTCTAGTGTTGGTTTTAGTATAAGAACACACATGCAATGACTCTAGTGGGTCCACATGTGGTTTGTGAAAAGAACACACATGCAATAACCACTTGTTGATCCATATGTAGTTTTTGGAAAAGAACACACATGCAATGAACACTGGTGGACCCATGTGTGGTTTGTGGAAAGAACACACATGCAATGACCACTGGTTGATCCATAAGTGGTTTGTGGAAAAGAACACACATCCAATGAGTCTAGTGGATCCATGTGTGGTTTGTGGAAAAGAACACACATGCAATGAGTCTAGTGCTAGTTTTAGTATAAGAACACATATGCAATGACTCTAGTGGGTCCACATGTGGTTTGTCAAAAGAACACACACGCAATGACCACTGGTTGATCCATATGTGGTTTTTGGAAAAGAACACACATGCAATGAACACTGGTGGATCCATAAGTGGTTTGTGGAAAAGAACACACATGCAATGACCACTGGTTGATCCATGTGTGGTTTGTGCATAGAACACACATGCAATGACTCTAGTCGGTCCATATGTGGTTTGTGAAAAGAACACATATGCAATGACCACTGGTTGCTCCATATGTGGTTTGTGGAAAATAAAACACATGCAATGAACACTGGTGGATCCTTAAGTGGTTTGTGGAAAGAACACAAATGTAGTGACCACTCGTTGATCCATATGTAGTTTGTGGAAAGAACACACAATGCAGTGAACACTGGTTGATCCATATGTTGTTTGTGAAAAGAACACACACGCAATGACTCTAGTGCTGGTTTTAGTATAAGAACACATATGCAATGACTCTAGTGGGTCCAGATGTAGTTTGTGAAAAGAACACACATGCAATGCCACTGGTTGATCCATAAGTGGTTTGTGGAAAGAACACACAGGCAATGGCCATTGGTTCATCCATAAGTGGTTTGTGGAAAGAACACACATGCAATGACCACTAGTTGATCCATAAGTGGTTTGTGGAAATAACACACATGTAGTGACAACAGGTGGATCCATATGTTGTTTGTGAAAAGAAAACATATGCAATGAACACTGGTGGATCCATAAGTGGTTTGTGGAAAGAACACACATGCAATGACTCTAGTGCTAGTTTTAGTATAAGAACACACATGCCATGTCTCTAATGGATCCTTATGTGGTTTGTGAAAAGAACACACATGCAATGACCACTTGTTGATCCATGTGTGGTTTGTGGAAAGAACACACATGCAATGACACTGCTTGATCCATGTGTGGTTTGTGGAAAAGAAGACATATGCAATGACCACTAGTTGATCCATAAGTGGTTTGTGAAAAGAACACACATGTAATGACCACTGGTTGATCCATAAGTGGTTTGTGGAAAGAACACACATGCAATGGCCATTGGTTCATCCATAAGTGGTTTGTGGAAAGAACACACATGCAATGACACTGCTTGCTCCATGTGTGGTTTGTGGAAAAGAACACACATGCAATTACCACTAGTTGATCCATGTGTGGTTTGTGGAAAGAAAACACGTGCAATGACCACTGGTTGATCCATATGTGGTTTGTGGAAAAGAAGACACATGCAATGAACACTGGTGGATCCATAAGTGGTTTGTGGAAAGAACACACATGCAATCACGACTGGTTGATCCATATGTAGTTTGTGGAATGAACACACATGCAGTGAAGACTGGTGGATCCATATGTTTTTTGTGAAAAGAACACACATGCAATGGCTCTAGTGCTGGTTTTAGTATAAGAACACACATGCAATGACTCTAGTGGGTCCACATGTACTTTGTGAAAAGAACACACATGTAATGCCACTAGTTGATCTATAAGTGGTTTGTGGAATGAACACACATGCAATGGCCACTGGTTGATCCATAAGTGGTTTGTGAAAAGAACACACATGCAATGCCACTGGTTGATCCATAAGTGGTTTGTGGAAAGAACACACATGCAGTGACCACTGGTGGATCCATATGTTGTTTGTGAAAAGAACACACATGCAATGAACACTGGTGGATCCATAAGTGGTTTGTGGAAAGAACACACATGCAATGACTCTAGTGCAAGTTTTAGTATAAGAACACACATGCAATGAGTCTAATGGATCCATATGTGGTTTGTGAAAATAACACACATGCAATGACCACTTGTTGATCCATGTGTGGTATGTGGAAAGAACACACATGCAATGACAGTGGTGGATCCATGTGTGGTTTGTGAAAAGAACACACATGCAATGACTCTAGTGTTGGTTTTAGTATAAGAACACACATGAAATGACTCTAGTGGGTTCACATGTGGTTTGTGAAAAGAACACACATGCAATGACAACTGGTTGATCCATATGTGGTTTGTGGAAAGAACACACATGCAATGACACTGCTTGATCCATGTGTGGTTTGTGGAAACAAACACACATGCAATGACCACTGGTTGATCCATGTGTGGTTTGTGGACAGAACACACATGCAATGACCACTGGTTGATCCATATGTGGTTTGTGGAAAAGAACACACATGCAATGACCACTGGTTGATCCATAAGTGGTTTGTGGTAATAACACACATGCAATGAACACTGGTGGATCCATAAGTGGTTTGTGGAAAGAATACGCATGCAATGACTCTAGTTCTGGTTTTAGTATAAGAACACACAAGCAATGACTCTAGTGGGTCCATATGTGATTTGTGGAAAGAACACACATGCAATGACACTAGTTGATCCATTTGTGGTTTGTGGAAAGAACACACATGCAATGACTCTAGTGGTTGATCGATGTGTGGTTTGTGGACATAACACACATGCAATGACTCTAGTGGTTGATACATGTGTGGTTTGTGGAAATAACACACATGCAATGACTCTAATGGATCCATAAGTGGTTTGTGGAAAAGAACACACAGATAATGAAAACTGGTTGATCCATATGTGGTTTGTGCAAAGAACACACATGCAATGACACTGCTTGATGCATGCATGGTTTGTGGAAAGAACACACATGCAATGCCACTGGTTGATCCATGTGTGGTTTGTGGATAAAACACACATGCAATGACTCTAGTGCTAGTTTTAGTATAAGAACACACATACAATGACTCTAGTGGGTCCAAATGTAGTTTGTGAAAAGAACATACATGCAATGACCACTGGTTGATCCATCAGTTGTTTGTGGAAAAGAACACACATCCAATGAGTCTAGTGGATCCATGTGTGGTTTGTGGAAAAGAACACACATGCAATGAGTCTAGTGCTGGTTTTAGTATAAGAACACACATGCAATGACTCTAGTGGGTCCACATGTGGTTTGTCAAAAGAACACACACGCAATGACCACTGGTTGATCCATATGTGGTTTTTGGAAAAGAACGCACATGCAATGAACACTGGTGGATCCATAAGTGGTTTGTGGAAAAGAACACACATGCAATGACCACTGGTTGATCCATGTGTGGTTTGTGGATAGAACACACATGCAATGACTCTAGTCGGTCCATATGTGGTTTGTGAAAAGAACACATATGCAATGACCACTGGTTGCTCCATATGTGGTTTGTGGAAAATAAAACACATGCAATGAACACTGGTGGATCCTTAAGTGGTTTGTGGAAAGAACACAAATGTAGTGACCACTCGTTGATCCATATGTAGTTTGTGGAAAGAACACACAATGCAGTGAACACTGGTTGATCCATATGTTGTTTGTGAAAAGAACACACACGCAATGACTCTAGTGCTGGTTTTAGTATAAGAACACACATGCAATGACTCTAGTGGGTCCAGATGTAGTTTGTGAAAAGAACACACATGCAATGCCACTGGTTGATCCATAAGTGGTTTGTGGAAAGAACACACATGCAATGGCCATTGGTTCATCCATAAGTGGTTTGTGGAAAGAACACACATGCAATGACCACTAGTTGATCCATAAGTGGTTTGTGGAAAGAACACACATGTAGTGACAACTGGAGGATCCATATGTTGTTTTTGAAAAGAAAACATATGCAATGAACACTGGTGGATCCATAAGTGGTTCGTGGAAAGAACACACATGCAATGACTCTAGTGCTAGTTTTACTATAAGAACACACATGCCATGACTCTAATGGATCCTTATGTGGTTTGTGAAAAGAACACACATGCAATGACCACTTGTTGATCCATGTGTGGTTTGTGGAAAGAACACACATGCAATGACACTGCTTGATCCATGTGTGGTTTGTGGAAAAGAACACATATGCAATGACCACTAGTTGATCCATAAGTGATTTGTGAAAAGAACACACATGTAATGACCACTGGTTGATCCATAAGTGGTTTGTGGAAAGAACACACATGCAATGGCCATTGGTTCATCCATAAGTGGTTTGTGGAAAGAACACACATGCAATGACCACTAGTTGATCCATAAGTGGTTTGTGGAAAGAACACATATGTAGTGACAACTGGTGGATCCATATGTTGTTTGTGAAAAGAAAACACATGCAATGAACACTTGTGGATCCATAAGTGGTTTGTGGAAAGAACACACATGCAATGACGCTAGTGCTAGTGTTAGTATAAGAACAGACATGCAATGACTCTAATGGATCCTTATGTGGTTTGTGAAAAGAACACACATGGAATGACCACTTGTTGATCCATGTGTGGTTTGTGGAAAGAACACACATGCAATGACACTTCTTGATCTATGTGTGGTTTGTGGAAAAGAACACATATGCAATGACCACTAGTTGATCCATGTGTGGTTTGCGAAAAGAACACACATGCAATGTCCACTGGTTGATCCATATGTGGTTTGTGGAAAGAACACACATGCAATGACACTGCTTGATCCATGTGTGGTTTGTGGAAATAACACACATGCAGTGAATCTAGTGGTTGATCCATGTGTGGTTTGTGGAAATAACACACATGCAATGACTCTAATGGATCCATAAGTGGTTTGTGGAAAAGAACACACATGCAATGACCACAGGTTGATCCATATGTGGTTTGTGGAAAGAACACACATGCAATGACACTGGTTGATCCATGTGTGGTTTGTGAAAATAACACACATGCAATTCCACTGGTTGATGCATGTGTGGTTTGTGGATAGAACACACATGCAATGACCACTGGTTGATACATAAGTGGTTTGTGGAAAAGAACACACATGCAATGACCACTAGTTGATCCATGTGTGGTTTGCGGAAAAGAACACACATGCAATGACCACTGGTTTATCCATGTGTGGTTTGTGGAAAGAACACACATGCAATGACTCTAGTGCTGGTTTTAGTATAAGAACACACATGCAATGACTCTAGTGGGTTCACATGTGGTTTGTGAAAAGAACACACATGAAATGACCACTGGTTGATCCATATGTGGTTTGTGGAAAGAACACACATGCAATGACACGACTTGATCCATGTGTGGTTTGTGGAAAAGAACACATATGCAATTACCGCTAGTTGATCCATGTGTGGTTTGTGGAAAGAAAACACATGCAATGACCACTGGTTGATCCATATGTGGTTTGTGGAAAAGAATACACATGCAATGAACACTGGTGGATCCATAAGTGGTTTGTGGAAAGAACAGACATGCAATCACCACTGGTTAATCCATATGTAGTTTGTGGAAAGAACACACATGCAGTGAACACTGGTGGATCCATATGTTGTTTGTGAAAAGAACACACATGCAATGGCTCTAGTGCTGGTTTTAGTATAAGAACACACATGCAATGACTCTAGTGGGTCCACATGTACTTTGTGAAAAGAACACACATGTAATGCCACTCCTTGATCTATAAGTAGTTTGTGGAAAGAACACACATGCAATGGCCACTGGTTGATCCATAAGTGGTTTGTGAAAGGAACACACATGCAATGACCACTGGTTGATCCATAAGTGGTTTGTGGAAAGAACACACCTACAGTGACCACTGGTGGATCCATATGTTGTTTGTGAAAAGAACACACATGCAATGAACACTGGTGGATCCATAAGTGGTTTGTGGAAAGAACACACATGCAATGACTCTAGTGCTAGTTTTAGTATAAGAACACACATGCAATGAGTCTAATGGATCCATATGTGCTTTGTGAAAAGAACACACATGCAATGAACACTTGTTGATCCATGTGAGGTATGTGGAAAGAACGCACATGCAATGACAGTGGTGGATCCATGTGTGGTTTGTGAAAAGAAAACACATGTAATGAATCTAGTGTTTCTATTAGTATAAGAACACACATGCAATGACTCTAGTGGGTTCACATGTGGTTTGTGAAAAGAACACACATGCAATGACCACTAGTTGATCCATATGTGGTTTGTGGAAAGAACACACATGCAATGACACTGCTTGATCCATGTGTGGTTTGTGGAAACATACATACATGCAATGACCACTGGTTGATCCATGTGGGGTTTATGGAAAGAACACACATGCAATAACCACTGGTTGATCCATATGTGGTTTGTGGAAAAGAACACACATGCAATGACCACTGGTTGATCCATATGTGGTTTGTGGAAAGAACACACATGCAATGACCACTGGTTGATCCATGTGTGGTTTGTGAAAAGAACACACATGCAATGCCACCGGTTGATCCATAAGTGGTTTGTGGAAAAGAACACACATGCAATGACCACTGGTTGATCCATAAGTGGTTTGTGGAAAGAACACACATGCAATGAACACTGGTGGATCCATAAGTGGTTTGTGGAAAGAACACGCATGCAATGACTCTAGTGCTGGTTTTAGTATAAGAACACACAAGCAATGACTCTAGTGGGTCCATATGTGATTTGTGGAAAGAACACACATGCAATGACACTAGTTGATCCATGTGTGGTTTGTGGAAAGACCACACATGCAATGACTCTAGTGGTTGATCCATGTGTGGTTTGTGGAAATAACACACATGCAATGACACTGGTTGATCCATGCGTGGTTTGTGGAAAAAACACACATGCAATGCCACTGGTTGATCCATGTGTGGTTTGTGGATAGAACACACATGAAATGACTCTAGTGCTAGTTTTAGTATAAGAACACACATACAATGACTCTAGTGGGTCCAAATGTAGTTTGTGAAAAGAACACTCATGCAATGACCACTGGTTGATCCATCAGTTGTTTGTGGAAAAGAACACACATCCAATGAGTCTAGTGCTGGTTTTAGTATAAGAACACACATGCAATGACTCTAGTGGGTCCAGATCTGGTTTGTGAAAAGAACACACACGCAATGACCACTGGTTGATCCATATGTGGTTTTTGGAAAAGAACACACATGCAATGAACACTGGTGGATCCATGTGTGGTTTGTGGAAAGAACACACATGCAATGACCACTGGTTGATCCATAAGTGGTTTGTGGAAAAGAACACACATGCAATAACCACTGGTTTATCCATGTGTGGTTTGTGGATAGAACACACATGCAATGACTCTAGTCGGCCCATATGTGGTTTGTGAAAAGAACACATATGCAATGACCACTGGTTGCTCCATATGTGGTTTGTGGAAAATAAAACACATGCAATGAACACTGGTGGATCCATAAGTGGTTTGTGGAAAGAACACACATGCAATCCCCACTGGTTGATCCATATGTAGTTTGTGGAAAGAACACACATGCAGTGAACACTGGTGGATCCATATGTTGTTTGTGAAAAGAACACACATGCAATGGCTCTAGTGCTGGTTTTAGTATAAGGACACACATGCAATGACTCTTGTGGGTCCACATGTAATTTGTGAAAAGAACACACATGTAATGCCACTGGTTGATCTATAAGTGGTTTGTGGAAAGAACACACATGCAATGGCCACTGGTTGATCCATAAGTGGTTTGTGAAAAGAACACACATGTAATGACCACTGGTTGATCCATAAGTGGTTTGTGGAAAGAACACACATGAAGTGACCACTGGTGGATCCATATGTTGTTTGTGAAAAGAACACACATGCAATGAACACTGGTGGATCCATAAGTGGTTTGTAGAAAGAACACACATGCAATGACTCTAGTGCTAGTTTTAGTATAAGAACACACATCCAATGAGTCTAATGGATCCATATGTGGTTTGTGAAAAGAACACACATGCAATGACCAGTTGTTGATCCATGTGTGGTATGTGGAAAGAACACACATGCATTGAGAGTGGTGGATCCATGTGTGGTTTGTGAAAAGAACACACATGCAATGACTCTAGTGGGTTCACATGTGGTTTGTGAAAAGAACACACATGCAATGACCACTGGTTGATCCATATGTAGTTTGTGGAAAGAACGCACATGCAATGACATTGCTTGATCCATGTGTGGTTTGTGGAAAAGAACACACATGCAATGACCACTGGTTGATCCATGTGTGGTTTGTGGAAAGAACACACATGCAATGACCACTGGTTGATCCATATGTGGTTTGCGGAAAAGAACACACATGCAATGACCACTGGTTGATCCATATGTGGTTTGTGGAAAGAACACACATGCAATGACCACTGGTTGATCCATGTGTGGTTTGTGGAAAGAACACACATGCAATGACTCTAGTGCTGGTTTTAGTATAAGAACACACAAGCAATGACTCTAGTGGGTCCATATGTGATTTGTGGAAAGAACACACATGCAATGACACTAGTTGATCCATGTGTGGTTTGTGGAAAGAACACACATGCAATGACTCTAGTGGTTGATCCATGTGTAGTTTGTGGAAATAACACACAAGCAATGACTCTAGTGGTTGATACATGTGTGGTTTGTGGAAATAACACACATGCAATGACTCTAATGGATCCATAAGTGGTTTGTGGAATAGAACACATAGAGAATGAAAACTGGTTGATCCATATGTGGTTTTTGGAAAGAACACAATTGCAATGACAATGGTTGATCCATCCGTGGTTTGTGGAAAGAACACACATGCAATGCCACTGGTTAATCCATGTGTGGTTTGTGGATAGAACACACATGCAATGACTCTAGTCGGTCCATATGTGGTTTGTGAAAAGAACACATATGCAATGACCACTATTTGCTCCATATGTGGTTTGTGGAAAAGAAAACACATGCAATGAACACTGGTGGATCCATAAGTGGTTTGTGAAAAGAACACAAATGTAGTGACCACTGGTTGATCCATGTGTGGTTTGTGGAAAGAACACACATGCAATGACCACTGGTTGATCCATATGTGGTTTGTGGAAAATAACACACATGGAATGACCACTGGTTGATCCATATGTGGTTTGTCGAAAGAACACACATGCAATGACCACTGGTTGATCCATGTGTGGTTTGTGAAAAGAACACACATGCAATGCCACTGGTTGATCCATAAGTGGTTTGTGGAAAAGAACACACATGCAATGACCATTGGTTGATCCAAGAGTGGTTTATGGAAAGAACACACATGTAATGAACACTGGTGGATCCATAAGTGGTTTGTGGAAAGAACATGCATGCAATGACTCTAGTGATGGTTTTAGTATAATAACACACAAGCAATGACTCTAGTGGGTCCATATGTGATTTTTGGAAAGAACACACATGCAATGACACTAGTTTATCCATGTGTGGTTTGTGGAAAGAACACACATGCAATGACTCTAGTGGTTGATCCATGTGTGGTTTGTTGAAATAACACACATGCAATGACTCTAGTGGTTGATACATGTGTGGTTTGTGGAAATAACACACATGCAATGACTGTAATGGATCCATAACTGGTTTGTGGAAAAGAACACACAGACAATGAAAACTGGTTGATCCATATGTGGTTTGTGGAAAGAACAGACATGCAATGACACTGGTTGATCCATGCATGGTTTGTGGAAAGAACACACATGCAATGCCACTGGTTGATCCATGTGTGGTTTGTGGATAAAACACACATGCAATGACTCTAGTGCTAGTTTTAGTGTAAGAACACACATACAATGACTCTAGTGGGTCCAAATGTAGTTTGTGAAAAGAACACAAATGGAATGACCACTGGTTGATCCATCAGTTGTTTGTGGAAAAGAACACACATCCAATGAGTCTAGTGGATCCATGTGTGGTTTGTGGAAAAGAACACACATGCAATGAGTCTAGTGTTGGTTTTAGTATAAGAACACACATGCAATGACTCTAGTGGGTCCACATGTGGTTTGTGAAAAGAACACACATGCAATAACCACTGGTTGATCCATATGTGGTTTTTGGAAAAGAACACACATGCAATGAACACTGGTGGATCCATGTGTGGTTTTTGGAAACAACACACATGCAATGACTCTAGTGGTTGATCCATGTGTGGTTTGTGGAAATAACACACATGCAATGACTCTAGTGGTTAATACATGTGTGGTTTGTGGAAATAACACACATGCAATGACTCTAATGGATCCATAAGTGGTTTGTGGAATAGAACACACCGAGAATGAAAACTGGTTGATCCATATGTGGTTTGTGGAAAGAACACAATTGCAATGACAATGGTTGATCCATGCGTGGTTTGTGGAAAGAACACACATGCAATGCCACTGGTTGATGCATGTGTGGTTTGTGGATAGAACACACATGCAATGACTCTAGTCGGTCCATATGTGGTTTGTGAAAAGAACACATATGCAATGACCACTATTTGCTCCATATGTGGTTTGTGGAAAAGAAAACACATGCAATGAACACTGGTGGATCCATAAGTGGTTTGTGGAAAGAACACAAATGTAGTGACCACTGGTTGATCCATGTGTGGTTTGTGGAAAGAACACACATGCAATGACCACTGGTTGATCCATATGTGGTTTGTGGAAAAGAACACACATGGAATGACCACTGGTTGATCCATATGTGGTTTGTCGAAAGAACACACATGCAATGCCACCGGTTGATCCATAAGTGGTTTGTGGAAAAGAACACACATGCAATGACCACTGGTTGATCCATAAATGGTTTGTGGAAAGAACACACATGGAATGAACACTGGTGGATCCATAAGTGGTTTGTGGAAAGAACATGCATGCAATGACTCTAGTGATGGTTTTAGTATAAGAACACACAAGCAATGACTCTAGTGGGTCAATATGTGATTTGTGGAAAGAACACACATGCAATGACACTAGTTGATCCATGTGTGGTTGGTGGAAAGAACACACATGCAATGACTCTAGTGGTTGATCCATGTGTGGTTTGTAGAAATAACACACATGCAATGACTCTAGTGGTTGATACATGTGTGGTTTGTGGAAATAACACACATGCAATGACTGTAATGGATCCATAACTGGTTTGTGGAAAAGACCACACAGACAATGAAAACTGGTTGATCCATATGTGGTTTGTGGAAAGAACACACATGCAATGACACTGGTTGATCCATGCATGGTTTGTGGAAAGAACACACATGCAATGCCACTGGTTGATCCATATGTGGTTTGTGGATAGAACACACATGCAATGTCTCTAGTGCGAGTTTTAGTGTAAGAACACAAATACAATGACTCTAGTGGGTCCAAATGTAGTTTGTGAAAAGAACACAAATGCAATGACCACTGGTTGATCCATCAGTTGTTTGTGGAAAAGAACCCACATCCAATGAGTCTAGTGGATCCATGTGTGGTTTGTGGAAAAGAACACACATGCAATGAGTCTAGTGTTGGTTTTAGTATAAGAACACACATGCAATGACTCTAGTGGGTCCACATGTGGTTTGTGAAAAGAACACACATGCAATAACCACTGGTTGATCCATATGTGGTTTTTGGAAAAGAACACACATGCAATGAACACTGGTGGATCCATGTGTGGTGTGTGGAAAGAACACACATGCAATGACCACTGGTTGATCCATTAGTGGTTTGTGGAAAAGAACACATATGCAATGACCACTAGGTTCTCCATGTGTGGTTTGTCAAAAGAACACACATGCAGTGAACACTGGTGGATCCATATGTTGTTTGTGAAAAGAACACACACGCAATGACTCTAGTGCTGGTTTTAGTATAGGAACACACATGCAATGACTCTAGTGGGTCCAGATGTAGTTTGTGAAAAGAACACACATGCAATGCCACTGGTTGAATGTCACATCCCAAGATTTTCCAAATCTTGTAATGTGAAAATAAAATAAACAAAATAAATTTTTGTTGAATTCCAAGCAAGCCAAGATATAGTTTAGTTGGAAAATTTTTAAGGGTGGTAGTACCCTAGTTGTTTTGAACCTGCTTGTAACCCTAGCCTTCCCAAATCTCGGGACGAGATTTATTTTAAGTGGTAATTGTCACATCCCAAGATTTTCCAAATCTTGTAATGTGAAAATAAAATAAACAAAATAAACTTTTGTTGAAAATCAGGGTGAAAAGAAACTTTTGTTTCTAAAAGGAGACTTAAAATCCCATCTTGAACAAACTTTGGCAGAAGTTTCAATTCAACAAAAATTCAAATCAAGGGAAATGCATTCCTCAATGAATGTATCTAGAAATTTGAACACTTGGAAAGTAAATCCAAAATCCAAATCCTAAGCCCTAATGGAAGGAAATCATTTTCCAAAGAATCTCCAAATCTATGGATTTGATCCATACCAAATTTGGTCAACAAATTTCCACAAAGGATCAAGAAAGACCTTAGAGATTGGTTTCACTTAGTTTAGAACCATAAGCAAAATCTTAGAAATATGATAAGATAAGGAAATTGAATTTCCAAAGCCAATAAAGCCCTTACCAAAAGCCCATACCCTTTGGTGAACAAATAATCCTAAAGGGATTAAAAAGATAAACCTTTGTTAAAGGAAAAATAAATTGTTTTGGAAACACTGTTTTAGATCTTTTAATAAAAGACTTTGATTTCAAATGAAAAGATAAGCCAAATTAATTTTGGCCAAACTTTTGAAATAAAATATTTTGTTTTGATAAAGTGAGTAAAGGTTTATTTAAATAAAATAAAGGATCTAAATATCCAATTTTATTTAAGTAAAGGCTTTTCCCATTTTAAATGAACACCAAGTATTTTATTACTACTTTGAAATCTTTTATTAAAAGGTTTTGCTTTGATTAAAATGAGTAAAGGATTATTTAAATAAAATAATAAGGATTTAAATATCCAATTTTATTTAAGTAAAGGCTTTCCCATTTTAATTAAAACACCAAAACTTATTTATTTAAATAAGTTTCCAAGTATTCTTTTATTTTTCAAATTAAACCTTCTGGTTTGGTTTTGAAAGTAATTGGATTCCAAATGGAAATTTTATTTAATAAATCAAACCCTAATAACTAAAGATCCATTTTATTTAATTATTAAATGGATCCTAAAATAAATAAAAATAATATTTCATTTTGAGATTTGGATTATGTTGCCAAACAGAACCAAATTCAAATGAAAAGTTTGCTGTTTGATTTGATTGAGTGTTGTTTGAAATTTGTTTGAATAATTGTTTGGAAATTGAAAACAGAAAAAGAATTAGAAAAGGAAAAAAGAGTTAGACAGAAAAAAATAGGAAAACAGGAGCAGCCCAATAGGCCCAACTCCAGCCCAGCCTTTCACTGCCCGAAGAAACCTTTTCTCACCCAGCTTCTGACCCACACAGTCAATAACAACCGGGACCCACTTCTCCCTCTCACTCACTCGCTGACATCAGACCCCTCCCTCCTTTCTTTTTCCCACTGACGCGTCGGTCCCACTTCTCTAGCCATCGTCTTCCCCGCGACTTCTTCTCCCAGACGCCAGCTGCTTCGCCTGTTGAAAGCTCGCATCAATTCGCGTAAACGCTGCGTTAATCCCTCGCCGCGACGACGCCTACTTAAACGCCTCCCTCTCCTCTGTCTTTTCCCTCAGACCACTCCCTCTCTCTGCCCCCAGGCCGCCTCAATTTTTCCCGAGCCACCTCTGTCCGACGATGTTCCGGTGATGATTCCGGTGAAACCAGACCTCCCCTTGCCTCATTGACCACGCACGCATACTCCACACTCACTGGTGCTTCTGTCCGTGCCCTCCGTTCAGACGCGGGTGCCCTGAAACCTCGCCTTTGACGACGACCTACAGCGCCGCCATCTGTTCCAACTACGGCGACATTCCCCGGTGAGCACAGACCTCCCCAGCACCTCTCAATGATGCTCCCTCGTTCACGACCCTCGTGCGCACCTAACCCTGCCTCTCCTTTGCCTTAGGGCGATCTCCAGCGATGACTCCGACAAGCTCTAAACGCCACCGTGCACTTCCTCTCCGTGGCCACAGGTAGAATCCGTCCGCCCCGCACCCTCTCGATCACGCACACACCTCTGTCGTGTCTTGGCGCATCTGACCATGCTTTTCGTTTGCCTTGAGTTGATTCACAGCAACGCCAACGACGACCACCCGAGAACCCCGCCGCTCGCAGCAACTCCGGCGAGCAATCAAGCTCACCCCCGTGCGCCCCTCGCCCGACCAACACCTCCCCGAGCACCACCGTGACCCCCTGAGCTCGGTGAGCAACCCCTCCTTCTCCCTTGCCCTCTGCATCGCCGGCACCGTCATCGACCGACGACTCCGCCGCCGCTATCCACCGCAGCGCGCCCACATTAGGTCGAGCCTGCCACAGCCGTTCGATCCAGATCCACCGGACACGATTAGATCACTTAACGCGAAGAGGTATGTCCTATGGACCGCACGATCTAACTTAGATCTAACGCACCGCAGCACTCGATCCGGCCGAACCGGTATCGACCAGTAAGATCACGCCGCGTGGCCAGTGTTTGAATAAAAACAGAATTAGAAAACAGAATTTCTTACAAACTTCAAACCCATGTATCTTTTGATCCACACGTCCAAATTTTACAAATTTGATGTCATTGGAATCAGCAAGACAAGCCCTAGCCAACCCTGCCCTTAGTTTAGCAAATAGTATCTGTTAACTTGTTTAACTTTGCAGATTCTTTTGTATGCTTGCTAACATTAGAAAAATCATTTAAAAATGATATTTAGGTTAAAACCTTTGCCAATTAGTTTGTTGTGACCTTGCT
Source organism: Avena insularis (assembly GCA_023614405.1). NCBI lineage: Eukaryota > Viridiplantae > Streptophyta > Magnoliopsida > Poales > Poaceae > Avena > Avena insularis. Next base: position 159,747,294 of record CM042690.1, on the reverse strand, counting down.
GACCCTAGGAACCAACCCATAGTTTGGAAAGTGATTTTGGAAAAGAATAGAATGGATTGATTAGTTTAGTCCATTTCTAGCTAACTAAAACTATTTGTTTTGTTTATGAAAATGCTTTCATAAAGAAAACCTTGAGAAAATGTTTTGGACCAAACCTACTAACCCAAAACACCAAGTTTTGCAATAGCAACTCATTTGGTGAACCTTATAGACTAAAACCCTAGTAGACATATTTCTTCACCACATAAAATGACCAAATAGGTGCCTTGTTTTGAAATTGGTTTTTGAGGTGAAACCTTTTGCTAACAACTTTGCCACTTTGGTAAATGACCAATTTGGATCTTACAAAGTTTAGGAATCTAATAGAAACCCTTTTGCAAATGACTTTGCCATTTTGGTAAATGACCAATTTGGAACTTACAAAGTTTAGAAGCCTAGTGAGGACCATCCCTACATTAGAACCAACCTTTGCATGCCTATGCATGACTTTGCCACTTTACAAAAATGACCATTAGGTGTACCCAAATGTCTATGACCCACTAGGAACCACTTTTGCAAACAAAGCAAAGCTTGGCATGCTTGCATGCATTTCTTTGACTTTGTTATTTTATGTGTGTTGATTTGCTTGATTGGTAGATTGAGTTTGTGCCTTGCTTGATTGATTGTAGTGACTTGAAGAGTGTGAGTGTTGCAAGGACAAGGAGTGAACTTATACCCTCTACCAAAAAGGCAAGTGATACTTCATATCTTATGTCCCATTATTTTCACTATGCATTAGTGTTTTTGCTAAAGTAAAATCTTGCATGGTTTTTATTTTGCTAAGTTTAGACCTTGCTATAGGAAATCTAGTAGATGAATCCTTAGTAGGATTTTCCTAAGTTAAGAATCCTATTACTACCAAGCTTAGCCTAGCTAATAGAAAACTTGGGTGGGATATATATTCACACTATGAAAAATATTCTAAGTCTAAGGACTTATGTTTTGTTTAAATAAAACAACTAAAAGTTAATGAATCACCTGGGTGGAAATGGAAGGAATGGTTTATGTTGAGTGGTTCACAAGGCCCATGTCTATGGTTTACCTTAGTGTATCTCACTTGTGGATGGCCACCCAGGAAACAAAGAGATTTGAGATGTCAAATGTTGAGAAACTTCAAGTGCAACCACTTGGCATTATGGGCTCTGCCATGATCTTAGGATGCTGGAACTTAGTCTTTTGGACAGTGGGTGGTAGTGATTGATAGGTTGGAACGCGTCCATTTGACTAAGGAAAGGCTACTGAAGGATCATTCTTGGGAAACCAAGGCTTGTGGGGAAAGTGCACCACCTCTGCAGAGTGTAAAACCTAAGTACTTAGCCAGGTCCCTGGTAAAGGACAATTTGAGCATCAAGACATGGAAACTTCAAGAATCTCATCACTCCAATTTCTAAATAAAACTTGTGGGAGAACAAGGGTTGTGTGAAATTCTTCAATCTTTGATGGAGAGATGGCTTGGTACAAGGATCTCAAAATCTTAGATTGGGAAATTGTTTTTGCCAAGTAAATCTTCAGTCTTTGATTGATAGATGCCCTGAGTGGATCTTCAGTCTTTGATTGATAGATGCCTTGGAATTTGTTTTTGCCAAACAAAACTTATTTTCAAATGATAGGGAAAAATCTATTTTTGAGCAATGCAAAGCCTCAACTCCACTTAGCCAAATGCATATAGATGATAGACTCCACTATACTACCAAAGTATCACTTGCCAATACAATTCAAATGTATTGACCCTTGTGGCTGTAACTTATTATGTTGCAGGTTTGATTGTTTTAGTGAAGATTGATTGATTAGGATTACAAAGTCTACAACCAACATCTGCCTGTGGCACTTTGAAGATGAAGGACCCATGACTATAGTTATTCCGCTGCAATGTAATGTAATTAGCCAATGAGCTAAGTTTGATGTAATAAAACTATTTTATTCCTGGTTATAAAGTTGTATTATGACCTTTGTTTCTTGATATTACATCTAAACTGTGGATGCTAGCTATTGATCCAGGGACTAGCATTGTAAACACAGGGGACTCAATCTTATTAAAGGTTGGGGACGCTACATTGAACCATAAGTGGTTTGTGGAAAGAACACCCATGCAATGGCCATTGGTTGATCCATAAGTGGTTTGTGGAAAGAACACACATGCAATGACCACTAGTTGATCCATAAGTAGTTTGTGGAAAGAACACACATCTAGTGACCACTGGTGGATCCATATGTTGTTTGTGAAAAGAAAACACATGCAATGAACACTGGTGGATCCATAAGTGGTTTGTGGAAATTACACACATGCAATGACTCTAGTGCTAGTTTTAGTATAAGATCACACATGCAATGACTCTAATGGATCCATATGTGGTTTGTGAAAAGAACACACATGCAATGACCACTTGTTGATCCATGTGTGGTTTGTGGAAAGAACACACATGCAACGACACTTCTTGAGCCATGTGTGGTTTGTGGAAAAGAACACATATGCAATGACCACTAGGTTATCCATGTGTGGTTTGTCAAAAGAACACACATGTAGTGAACACTGGTGGATCCATATGTTGTTTGTGAAAAGAACACACACGCAATGACTCTAGTGCTGGTTTTAGTATAGGAACACACATGCAATGACTCTAGTGGGTCCAGATGTAGTTTGTGAAAAGAACACACATGCAATGCCACTGGTTGAACCATAAGTGGTTTGTGGAAAGAACACACATGCAATGGCCATTGGTTGATCCATAAGTGGTTTGTGGAAAGAACACACATGCAATGACCACTAGTTGATCCATAAGTAGTTTGCGGAAAGAACACACATCTAGTGACCACTGGTGGATCCATATGTTGTTTGTGAAAAGAAAACACATGCAATGAACACTGGTGGATCCATAAGTGGTTTGTGGAAATTACACACATGCAATGACTCTAGTGCTAGTTTTAGTATAAGAACACACATGCAATGACTCTAATGGATCCATATGTGGTTTGTGAAAAGAACACACATACAATGACCACTTGTCGATCCATGTGTGGTTTGTGGAAAGAACACACATGCAACGACACTCGTTGATCCATGTGTGGTTTGTGGAAAAGAACACATATGCAATGACCACTAGGTTATCCATGTGTTGTTTGTGAAAAGAACACACATGCAATGACCACTGGTTGATCCATATGTGGTTTGTGAAAAGAACACACATGCAATGACACTGCTTGATCCATGTGTAGTTTGTGGAAAAGAACACACATGCAATGACCACTGGTTGATCCATGTGTGGTTTTTGTAAAGAACACACATGTAATGACTCTAGTGGTTGATCCATGTGTGGTTTGTGGAAATAACACACATGCAATGACTCTAGTGGTTGATCCATGTGTGGTTTGTGGAAATAACACTCATGCAATGACTCTAATGGATCCATAAGTGGTTTGTGGAAAAGAACACACATGCAATAACCACAGGTTGATCCATATGTGGTTTGTGGAAAGAACACACAGGCAATGACACTGGTTGATCCATGTGTGGGTTGTGAAAATAACACACATGCAATGCCACTAGTTGATGCCTGTGTGGTTTGTGGATAGAACACACATGCAATGACCACTTGTTGATCCATAAGTGGTTTGTGGAAAAGAACACACGTGCAATGACCACTTGTTGATCCATGTGTGGTTTGTGGAAAAGAACACACATGCAATGACCACTGGTTGATCCATGTGTGGTTTGTGGAAAGAACACACATGCAACGACTCTAGTGCTGGTTTTAGTATAAGAACACACATGCAATGACTCTAGTGGGTCCACATGTGGTTTGTGAAAAGAACACACATGCAATGACCACTGGTTGATCCATGTGTGGTTTGTGGAAAAGAACACACATGCAATGACCACTTGTTGATCCATGTGTGGTTTGTGAAAGAACACACATGCAATGACAGTGGTGGATCCATGTGTGGTTTGTGAAAAGAACACACATGCAATGACTCTAGTGTTGGTTTTAGTATAAGAATACACATGCAATGACTCTAGTGGGTTCACATGTGGTTTGTGAAAGGAACACACATGAAATGACCACTGGTTGATCCATATGTGGTTTGTGGAAACAACACACATTCAATGAAACTGCTTGATCCATGTGTGGTTTGTGGAAAAGAACACACATGCAATTACCACTGGTTGATCCATGTGTGGTTTGTGGAAAGAACACACATGCAATGACCACTGGTTGATCCATATGTGGTTTGTGGAAAAGAACACACATGCAATGAACACTGGTGGATCCATAAGTGGTTTGTGGAAAGAACACACATGCAATCACCACTGGTTGATCCATATGTGGTTTGTGGAAAGAACACACATGCAGTGAACACTGGTGGATCCATATGTTGTTTGTGAAAAGAACACACATGCAATGGCTCTAGTGCTGGTTTTAGTATAAGTACACACATGCAATGACTCTAGTGGGTCCACATGTACTTTGTGAAAAGAACAAACATGTAATGCCACTGGTTGATCTATAAGTGGTTTGTGGAAAGAACACACATGCGATGGCCACTGGTTGATCCATAAGTGGTTTGTGGAAAGAACACACATGCAATGACCACTGGTTGATCCATAAGTGGTTTGTGGAAAGAATACACATGCAATGACTCTAGTGCTAGTTTTAGTATAAGAACACACATGCAATGAGTCTAATGGATCCATATGTGGTTTGTGAAAAGAACACACAGACAATGAAAACTGGTTGATCCATATGTGGTTTGTGGAAAGAACACACATGCAATGAAACTGGTTGATCCAAGCGTGGTTTGTGGAAAGAACACACATGCAATGCCACTGGTTGATCCATGTGTGGTTTGTGGATAGAACACACATGCAATGACTCTTGTGCTAGTTTTAGTATAAGAACACACATACAATGACTCTAGTGGGTCCAAATGTAGTTTGTGAAAAGAACACACCTGCAATGACCACTGGTTGATCCATCAGCTGGTTGTGGAAAAGAACACACATCCAATGAGTCTAGTGGATACATGTGTGGTTTGTGGAAAAGAACACACATGCAATGACCATTGGTTGATCCATATGTGGTTTGTGGAAAGAACACACATGCAATGACTCTGGTGGGTCCATATGTCGTTTGTGGAAAGAACACACATGCAATGACCACTTGTTGATCCATAAGTGGTTTGTGGAAAGAACACATGCAATGACTGAGGATTGGTCCATCCATGGTTTGTGGAAAAAACAACACATGAAAACTCTACTGGTATCCCATGGTTTTTGTGAAAAGACAACAATGCACATGACTCTAGTGCTAGTTTTTGGTTAAGAACACACATGCCATGACTCTAATGGATCCTTATGTGGTTTGTGAAAAGAACAGACATGCAATGACCACTTGTTGATCCACGTGTGGTTTGTGGAAAGAACACACATGCAATGACAGTGGTGGATCCATGTGGTTTGTGAAAAGAACACACATGAATGACTCTAGTGTTGGTTTTAGTATAAGAACACACATGCAATGACAATAGTGGGTTCACATGTGGTTTGTGAAAAGAACACACATACAATTACCACTGGTTGATCCATATGTGGTTTTTGGAAAGAACACACATGCAATGACACTGGTTGATCCAAATGTGGTTCATGACAGGAACACACATGCAATAACGCTGGTGGATACATATGTGGTTTGTGGAAAAGAACACACATGCAATGACCACTGGTTGATCCATAAGTGGTTTGTGGAAAGAATACACATGCAATGACTCTAGTGCTAGTTTTAGTATAAGAACACACATGCAATGAGTATAATGGATCCATATGTGGTTTGTGAAAAGAACACACAGACAATGAAAACTGGTTGATCCATATGTGGTTTGTGGAAAGAACACACATGCAATGAAACTGGTTGATCCAAGCGTGGTTTGTGGAAAGAACACACATGCAATGCCACTGGTTGATCGATGTGTGGTTTGTGGATAGAACACACATGCAATGACTCTTGTGCTAGTTTTAGTATAAGAACACACATACAATGACTCTAGTGGGTCCACATGTGGTTTGTGAAAAGAACACACATGCAATGACCACTGGTTGATCCATATGTGGTTTTTGGAAAAGAACACACATGCAATGAACACTGGTGGATCCATGTGTGGTTTGTGGAAAGAACACACATGCAATGACCACTTGTTGATCCATAAGTGGTTTGTGGAAAAGAACACACATGAAATGACCACTGGTTGATCCATGTGTGGTTTGTGGATAGAACACACATGCAATGACTCTAGTCGGTCCATATGTGGTTTGTGGAAAAAGACACACATGCAATGACCACAGGTTGATCCATGTGTGGTTTGTGGAAAGAACACACATGCAATGACCACAGGTTGATCCATACGTGGTTTGTGGAAAGAACACACATGCAATGACCACTAGTTCATCCATAAGTGGTTTGTGGAAAGAACACACATGTAGTGACAACTGGTGGATCCATATGTTGTTTGTGAAAAGAAAGCATATGCAATGAACACTGGTGGATCCATAAGTGGTTTGTGGAAAGAACACACATGCAATGACTCTAGTGCTAGTTTTAGTATAAGAACACACATGCCATGACTCTAATGGATCCTTATGTGGTTTGTGAAAAGAAGAGACATGCAATGACCACTTGTTGATCCACCTGTGGTTTGTGGAAAGAACACACATGCAATGACAGTGGTGGATCCATGTGTGGTTTGTGAAAAGAACACACATGAATGACTCTAGTGTTCGTTTTAGTATAAGAACACACATGCAATGACTCTAGTGGGTTCACATGTGGTTTGTGAAAAGAACACACATACAATTACCACTGGTTGATCCATATGTGGTTTTTGGAAAGAACACACATGCAATGACACTGGTTGATCCAAATGTGGTTCATGACAGGAACACACATGCAATAACGCTGGTGGATACATATGTGGTTTGTGGAAAAGAACACACATGCAATGACCACTGGTTGATCCATAAGTGGTTTGTGGAAAGAATACACATGCAATGACTCTAGTGCTAGTTTTAGTATAAGAACACACATGCAATGAGTCTAATGGATCCATATGTGGTTTGTGAAAAGAACACACAGACAATGAAAACTGGTTGATCCATATGTGGTTTGTGGAAAGAACACACATGCAATGAAACTGGTTGATCCAAGCGTGGTTTGCGGAAAGAACACACATGCAATGCCACTGGTTGATCCATGTGTGGTTTGTTTATAGAACACACATGCAATGACTCTTGTGCTAGTTTTAGTATAAGAACACACATACAATGACTCTAGTAGGTCCAAATGTAGTTTGTGAAAAGAACACACCTGCAATGACCACTGGTTGATCCATCAGCTGGTTGTGGAAAAGAACACACATCCAATGAGTCTAGTGGATACATGTGTGGTTTGTGGAAAAGAACACACATGCAATGAGTCTAGTACTGGTTTTAGTATAAGAACACACATGCAATGACTCTAGTGGGTCCACATGAGGTTTGTGAAAAGAACACACATGCAATGACCACTGGTTGATCCATATGTGGTTTTTGGAAAAGAACACACATGCAATGAACACTGGTGGATCCATGTGTGGTTTGTGGAAAGAACACACATGCAATGACCACTTGTTGATCCATAAGTGGTTTGTGGAAAAGAACACACATGAAATGACCACTGGTTGATCCATGTGTGGTTTGTGGATAGAACACACATGCAATGACTCTAGTCGGTCCATATGTGGTTTGTGGAAAAAGACACACATGCAATGACCACAGGTTGATCCATGTGTGGTTTGTGGAAAGAACACACATGCAATGACCACAGGTTGATCCATACGTGGTTTGTGGAAAGAACACACATGCAATGACTACTAGTTGATCCATAAGTGGTTTGTGGATAGAACACACATGTAGTGACAACTGGTGGATCCATATGTTGTTTGTGAAAAGAAAGCATATGCAATGAACACTGGTGGATCCATAAGTGGTTTGTGGAAAGAACACACATGCAATGACTCTAGTGCTAGTTTTAGTATAAGAACACACATGCCATGACTCTAATGGATCCTTATGTGGTTTGTGAAAAGAACAGACATGCAATGACCACTTGTTGATCCACGTGTGGTTTGTGGAAAGAACACACATGCAATGACAGTGGTGGATCCATGTGTGGTTTGTGAAAAGAACACACATGAATGACTCTAGTGTTGGTTTTAGTATAAGAACACACATGCAATGACAATAGTGGGTTCACATGTGGTTTGTGAAAAGAACACACATACAATTACCACTGGTTGATCCATATGTGGTTTTTGGAAAGAACACACATGCAATGACACTGGTTGATCCAAATGTGGTTCATGACAGGAACACACATGCAATAACGCTGGTGGATACATATGTGGTTTGTGGAAAAGAACACACATGCAATGACCACTGGTTGATCCATAAGTGGTTTGTGGAAAGAATACACATGCAATGACTCTAGTGCTAGTTTTAGTATAAGAACACACATGCAATGAGTATAATGGATCCATATGTGGTTTGTGAAAAGAACACACAGACAATGAAAACTGGTTGATCCATATGTGGTTTGTGGAAAGAACACACATGCAATGAAACTGGTTGATCCAAGCGTGGTTTGTGGAAAGAACACACATGCAATGCCACTGGTTGATCCATGTGTGGTTTGTGGATAGAACACACATGCAATGACTCTTGTGCTAGTTTTAGTATAAGAACACACATACAATGACTCTAGTGGGTCCAAATGTAGTTTGTGAAAAGAACACACCTGCAATGACCACTGGTTGATCCATCAGCTGGTTGTGGAAAAGAACACACATCCAATGAGTCTAGTGGATACATGTGTGGTTTGTGGAAAAGAACACACATGCAATGAGTCTAGTCCTGGTTTTAGTATAAGAACACACATGCAATGACTCTAGTGGGTCCACATGTGGTTTGTGAAAAGAACACACATGCAATGACCACTGGTTGATCCATATGTGGTTTTTGGAAAAGAACACACATGCAATGAACACTGGTGGATCCATGTGTGGTTTGTGGAAAGAACACACATGCAATGAACACTTGTTGATCCATAAGTGGTTTGTTGAAAAGAACACACATGCAATGACCACTGGTTGATCCATGTGTGGTTTGTGGATAGAACACACATGCAATGACTCTAGTCGGTCCATATGTGGTTTGTGAAAAGAACACATATGCAATGACCACTGGTTGCTCCATATGTGGTTTGTGGAAAAGAAAACACATGCAATGACTCTAGTGGTTGATCCATGTGTGGTTTGTGGAAATAACACACATGCAATGACTCTAGTGGTTGATCCATGTCTGGTTTGTGGAAAGAACACACATGCAATGACCACTGGTTGATCCATATGTGGTTTGTGGAAAAGAACACACATGCAATGAACACTGGTGATCCATATGTTGTTTGTGGAAAGAACACACATGCAATGACTACTGGTTGATCCATATGTGGTTTGTGGAAAGAACACACATGCAGTGAACACTGGTGGATCCATATGTTGTTTGTGAAAAGAACACACATGCAATGGCTCTAGTGCTGGTTTTAGTATAAGAACACACATGCAATGACTCTAGTGGGTCCACATGTACTTTGTGAAAAGAACACACATGTAATGCCACTGGTTGATCTATAAGTGGTTTGTGGAAAGAACACACATGCAATGGCCACTGGTTGATCCATAAGTGGTTTGTGGAAAGAACACACATGCAATGGCCACTGGTTGATCCATAAGTGGTTTGTGGAAAGAACACACATGCAATGACCACTAGTTGATCCATAAGTGGTTTGTGTAAAGAACACACATGCAATGAACACTGGTGGATCCATAAGTGGTTTGTGGAAAGAACACACATGCAATGAATCTAGTGCTAGTTTTAGTATAAGAACACACATGCAATGAGTCTAATGGATCCATATGTGGTTTGTGAAAAGAACACACATGCAATTACCACTTGTTGATCCATGTGTGGTATGTGGAAAGAACACACATGCAATGACAGTGGTGGATCCATGTGTGGTTTGTGAAAAGAACACACATGCAATTAATCTAGTGTTGGTTTTAGTATAAGAACACACATGCAATGACTCTAGTGGGTTCACATGTGCTTTGTGAAAACAACACACATGCAATGACCACTGGTTGATCCATATGTGGTTTGTGGAAAGAACACACATGCAATGACACTGCTTGATCCATGTGTGGTTTGTGGAAAAAGACACACATGCAATGACCACAGGTTGATCCATGTGTGGTTTGTGGAAAGAACACACATGCAATGACCACAGGTTGATCCATACGTGGTTTGTGGAAAGAACACACATGCAATGACCACTAGTTGATCCATAAGTGGTTTGTGGAAAGAACACACATGTAGTGACAACTGGTGGATCCATATGTTGTTTGTGAAAAGAAAACATATGCAATGAACACTGGTGGATCCATAAGTGGTTTGTGGAAAGAACACACATGCAATGACTCTAGTGCTAGTTTTAGTATAAGAACACACATGCCATGACTCTAATGGATCCTTATGTGGTTTGTGAAAAGAACACACATGCAATGACCACTTGTTGATCCACTTGTGGTTTGTGTAAAGAACACACATGCAATGCCACCTGTTGATCCATAAGTGGTTTGTGGAAAAGAACACACATGCAATGACCACCACTGGTTGATCCATAAGTGGTTTGTGGAAAGAACACACATGCAATGAACACTGGTGGATCCATAAGTGGTTTGTGGAAAGAACACGCATGCAATGACTCTAGTGCTGGTTTTAGTATAAGAACACACAAGCAATGACTCTAGTGGGTCCATATGTGATTTGTGGAAAGAACACACATGCAATGACACTAGTTGATCCATGTGTGGTTTGGAAAGAACACACATGCAATGACTCTAGTGGTTGATCCATGTGTGGTTTGTGGAAATAACACACATGTAATGACACTAGTGGTTGATACATGTGTGGTTTGTGGAAATAGCACATGCAATGACTCTGATGGATCCATAAGTGGTTTGTGGAAAAGAACACACAGGCAATGAAAACTGGTTGATCCATATGTGGTTTGTGGAAAGAACACACATGCAATGACACTGGTTGATCCATGCGTGGTTTGTGGAAAGAACCCACATGCAATGCCACTGGTTGATCCATGTGTGGTTTGTGGATAGAACACACATGTAATGACTCTAGTGCTAGTTTTAGTATAAGAACACACATACAATGACTCTAGTGGGTCCAAATGTAGTTTGTGAAAAGAACACACATGCAATGAACACTGGTGGATCCATAAGTGGTTTGTGGAAAGAACACACATGCAATGAATCTAGTGCTAGTTTTAGTATAAGAACACACATGCAATGAGTCTAATGGATCCATATGTGGTTTGTGAAAAGAACACACATGCAATTACCACTTGTTGATCCATGTGTGGTATGTGGAAAGAACACACATGCAATGACAGTGGTGGATCCATGTTTGGTTTGTGAAAAGAACACACATGCAATTACTCTAGTGTTGGTTTTAGTATAAGAACACACATGCAATGACTCTAGTGGGTTCACATGTGCTTTGTGAAAACAACACACATGCAATGACCACTGGTTGATCCATATGTGGTTTGTGGAAAGAACACACATGCAATGACACTGCTTGATCCATGTGTGGTTTGTGGACAAAGAAACACAGGCATAGACCACTGGTTGTTCCATGTGGTTTGTGGAAAGAACACACATGCAATGACCACAGGTTGATCCATACGTGGTTTGTGGAAAGAACACACATGCAATGACCACTAGTTGATCCATAAGTGGTTTGTGGAAAGAACACACATGTAGTGACAACTGGTGGATCCATATGTTGTTTGTGAAAAGAAAACATATGCAATGAACACTGGTGGATCCATAAGTGGTTTGTGGAAAGAACACGCATGCAATGACTCTAGTGCTGGTTTTAGTATAAGAACACACAAGCAATGACTCTAGTGGGTCCATATGTGATTTGTGGAAAGAACACACATGCAATGACACTAGTTGATCCATGTGTGGTTTGTGGAAAGAACACACATGCAATGACTCTAGTGGTTGATCCATGTGTGGTTTGTGGAAATAACACACATGTAATGACACTAGTGGTTGATACATGTGTGGTTTGTGGAAATAGCACACATGCAAGGACTCTGATGGATCCATAAGTGGTTTGTGGAAAAGAACACACAGGCAATGAAAACTGGTTGATCCATATGTGGTTTGTGGAAAGAACACACATGCAATGACACTGGTTGATCCATGCGTGGTTTGTGGAAAGAACACACATGCAATGCCACTGGTTGATCCATGTGTGGTTTGTGGATAGAACACACATGTAATGACTCTAGTGCTAGTTTTAGTATAAGAACACACATACAATGACTCTAGTGGGTCCAAATGTAGTTTGTGAAAAGAACACACATGCAATGAACACTGGTGGATCCATAAGTGGTTTGTGGAAAGAACACACATGCAATGAATCTAGTGCTAGTTTTAGTATAAGAACACACATGCAATGAGTCTAATGGATCCATATGTGGTTTGTGAAAAGAACACACATGCAATTACCACTTGTTGATCCATGTGTGGTATGTGGAAAGAACACACATGCAATGACAGTGGTGGATCCATGTGTGGTTTGTGAAAAGAACACACATGCAATTACTCTAGTGTTGGTTTTAGTATAAGAACACACATGCAATGACTCTAGTGGGTTCACATGTGCTTTGTGAAAACAACACACATGCAATGACCACTGGTTGATCCATATGTGGTTTGTGGAAAGAACACACATGCAATGACACTGCTTGATCCATGTGTGGTTTGTGGAAAAAGACACACATGCAATGACCACAGGTTGATCCATGTGTGGTTTGTGGAAAGAACACACATGCAATGACCACAGGTTGATCCATACGTGGTTTGTGGAAAGAACACACATGCAATGACCACTAGTTGATCCATAAGTGGTTTGTGGAAAGAACACACATGTAGTGACAACTGGTGGATCCATATGTTGTTTGTGAAAAGAAAACATATGCAATGAACACTAGTGGATCCATAAGTGGTTTGTGGAAAGAACACACATGCAATGACTCTAGTGCTAGTTTTAGTATAAGAACACACATGCCATGACTCTAATGGATCCTTATGTGGTTTGTGAAAAGAACACACATGCAATGACCACTTGTTGATCCACGTGTGGTTTGTGGAAAGAACACACATGCAATGCCACCGGTTGATCCATAAGTGGTTTGTGGAAAAGAACACACATGCAATGACCACTGGTTGATCCATAAGTGGTTTGTGGAAAGAACACACATGCAATGAACACTGGTGGATCCATAAGTGGTTTGTGGAAAGAACACGCATGCAATGACTCTAGTGCTGGTTTTAGTATAAGAACACACAAGCAATGACTCTAGTGGGTCCATATGTGATTTGTGGAAAGAACACACATGCAATGACACTAGTTGATCCATGTGTGGTTTGTGGAAAGAACACACATGCAATGACTCTAGTGGTTGATCCATGTGTGGTTTGTGGAAATAACACACATGTAATGACACTAGTGGTTGATACATGTGTGGTTTGTGGAAATAGCACACATGCAATGACTCTGATGGATCCATAAGTGGTTTGTGGAAAAGAACACACAGGCAATGAAAACTGGTTGATCCATATGTGGTTTGTGGAAAGAACACACATGCAATGACACTGGTTGATCCATGCGTGGTTTGTGGAAAGAACACACATGCAATGCCACTGGTTGATCCATGTGTGGTTTGTGGATAGAACACACATGTAATGACTCTAGTGCTAGTTTTAGTATAAGAACACACATACAATGACTCTAGTGGGTCCAAATGTAGTTTGTGAAAAGAACACACATGCAATGAACACTGGTGGATCCATAAGTGGTTTGTGGAAAGAACACACATGCAATGAATCTAGTGCTAGTTTTAGTATAAGAACACACATGCAATGAGTCTAATGGATCCATATGTGGTTTGTGAAAAGAACACACATGCAATTACCACTTGTTGATCCATGTGTGGTATGTGGAAAGAACACACATGCAATGACAGTGGTGGATCCATGTGTGGTTTGTGAAAAGAACACACATGCAATTACTCTAGTGTTGGTTTTAGTATAAGAACACACATGCAATGACTCTAGTGGGTTCACATGTGCTTTGTGAAAACAACACACATGCAATGACCACTGGTTGATCCATATGTGGTTTGTGGAAAGAACACACATGCAATGACACTGCTTGATCCATGTGTGGTTTGTGGAAAAAGACACACATGCAATGACCACAGGTTGATCCATGTGTGGTTTGTGGAAAGAACACACATGCAATGACCACAGGTTGATCCATACGTGGTTTGTGGAAAGAACACACATGCAATGACCACTAGTTGATCCATAAGTGGTTTGTGGAAAGAACACACATGTAGTGACAACTGGTGGATCCATATGTTGTGTGTGAAAAGAAAACATATGCAATGAACACTGGTGGATCCATAAGTGGTTTGTGGAAAGAACACACATGCAATGACTCTAGTGCTAGTTTTAGTATAAGAACACACATGCCATGACTCTAATGGATCCTTATGTGGTTTGTGAAAAGAACACACATGCAATGACCACTTGTTGATCCACGTGTGGTTTGTGGAAAGAACACACATGCAATGCCACCGGTTGATCCATAAGTGGTTTGTGGAAAAGAACACACATGCAATGACCACTGGTTGATCCATAAGTGGTTTGTGGAAAGAACACACATGCAATGAACACTGGTGGATCCATAAGTGGTTTGTGGAAAGAACACGCATGCAATGACTCTAGTGCTGGTTTTAGTATAAGAACACACAAGCAATGACTCTAGTGGGTCCATATGTGATTTGTGGAAAGAACACACATGCAATGACACTAGTTGATCCATGTGTGGTTTGTGGAAAGAACACACATGCAATGACTCTAGTGGTTGATCCATGTGTGGTTTGTGGAAATAACACACATGTAATGACACTAGTGGTTGATACATGTGTGGTTTGTGGAAATAGCACACATGCAATGACTCTGATGGATCCATAAGTGGTTTGTGGAAAAGAACACACAGGCAATGAAAACTGGTTGATCCATATGTGGTTTGTGGAAAGAACACACATGCAATGACACTGGTTGATCCATGCGTGGTTTGTGGAAAGAACACACATGCAATGCCACTGGTTGATCCATGTGTGGTTTGTGGATAGAACACACATGTAATGACTCTAGTGCTAATTTTAGTATAAGAACACACATACAATGACTCTAGTGGGTCCAAATGTAGTTTGTGAAAACAACACACATGCAATAACCACTGGTTGATCCATTAGCTGGTTGTGGAAAAGAACACACATCCAATGAGTCTAGTGGATCCATGTGTGGTTTGTGGAAAAGAACACACATGCAATGAGTCTAGTGCTGGTTTTAGTATAAGAACACACATGCAATGACTCTAGTGGGACCACATGTGGTTTGTGAAAAGAACACACATGCAATGACCACTGGTTGATCCATATGTGGTTTTTGGAAAAGAACACACATGCAATGACCACTGGTTGATCCATGTGTGGTTTTTGGAAAGAACACACATGTAATGACTCTAGTGGTTGATCCATGTGTGGTTTGTGGAAATAACACACATGCAATGACTCTAGTGGTTGATCCATGTGTGGTTTGTGGAAATAATACTCATGCAATGACTTTAATGGATCCATAAGTGGTTTGTGGAAAAGAACACACATGCAATAACCACAGGTTGATTGTCACATCCCAAGATTTTCCAAATCTTGTAATGTGAAAAATAAAATGAACAAAATAAATTTTGTTGAAAATCAGGGTGAAAAGAAACTTTTGTTTCTAAAAGGAGACTTAAAATCCCATCTTGAACAAACTTTGGAAGAAGTTGAATTCAACAAAAAATCCAAATCAAGGGAAATGCATTCCTCAATGAATGTATCTGGAAATTGAACACTTGGAACATAAATCCAAATCCCTAAACCCTAATGGAAGGAAATCATTTCCCAAGTTATCTCCAAATCTATGGATTTGATCCATACCAAATTTGACAAATAAATAATCACAAAGGATCAAGAAAGACCTTAGAGATTGTTTTCACTTAGTTTGGAACTATAAACAAAATCTGGTAAATATATTAAGATAAAGAAATTGAATTTCCAAAGCCAATAAAGCCCTTACCAAAAGCCATACCAATTGGTAAACAATTATAATCCTAAAGGGATTAAAAAGATAAACATTTAATAAAGGAAAAATAAATTGTTTTGGAAATACTATTTAGATCTTTTAATAAAAGACTTTGTTTTCAAATGAAAAGGTGAGCCAAATTAATTTTGGCCAAGCTTTTGTAATAAAATATTTTTGTTTTGATAAAATGAGTAAAGGTTTATTTAAATAAAATAATAAGGATTTAAATATCCAATTTTATTTAAGTAAAGACTTTTCCCATTTTAAATGAACACCAAGTATTTTATTACTACTTTGAAATCTTTTATTAAAAGGTTTTGATTAAAATGAGTAAAGAATTATTTAAATAAAATAATAAGGATTTAAATATCCAATTTTATTTAAGTAAAGGCTTTCCCATTTTAATTAAACACCAAAACTTATTTATTTATTTAAATAAGTTTCCAAGTATTCTCTTATTTTTCAAATAAAACCTTCTGGTTTGGTTTTGAAAATAATTGGATTTCAAATGGAAATTTTATTAAATAAATCAAACACTATTAATAAACTAAAGATCCATTTTATTTAATTAATAAATGGATCCTAAAATAAATAAAAATATTATTTTATTTTGAGATTTGGAATATGTTGAAAAACATAACCAAATTCAAGTACAAAGTTGAGTGTTTGATTGAATTGTTTGAATTTGTTTAATTGTTTGAAATTCAAAACAGAAAATAGAAATAGAAAAGGAAAATAAAGCAGACAGAAAAAAAAATAGGAAAAGGCAGACCCAGCCCAATAGGCCCAGCAGCAGCCCAGTTCTTCTCTCCCTCGGCGAATCGTTTTTCACCTGTTAAATGACCCACAGAGCCAATGACCGATGGCCCCTCTTCTCCCACTCACTCACTCGCTGACGAGACGACCCCACCTCCTCTTACTCCTCCCCCGAACCGTTTTTCTTCACCGCAGAAAGAACCCGTTAAGCAGCTGACTGGTGGACCTCTCTCTCCTTTCTTTCCCCACTGACCGTTGGACCCCACCTTTACTGTTCTTCATCCACACCCACACGACCTATTCTTCCCCCTCCTCGTCGCCATTTCCTGCTGTAACTTCGCGGCATCAATTCGCCTTAACACGGCCACCTTAACTCGCAGAGACCACGCCCATTTAACCGCCTCCCTCTCCTCTGTCATTTCCCCCAGACATCGCCTCCACTCTGCCTCTAGGCCGCCCCAAATTCTCTCTGTACCGCCGCTGCTCCGACGACTTCCCTCGTCGATTCCGGCCAACTCCGACCACCCCTCTGCCTCTACTTCACGCGAGTGGACTCCTCTCGACTCCACGCATCTCCTAGTACTCCTGGTTCGCCCACGCGTGACCCAGAACACCGTCTTTGACAAGCTCGACTCACCGCCATCGTCTGCTTCCTCTCCGGCGAAGCCCACAGGTAAATTCCGGCCGCCCCTTTCCCTCTCGTTCATGCACACGACCTTGCCTTGGACCCGCGCATCTAACCGTGTCTTTACCTTGCCTTGGGGTGAACCACAGCGACGTCCACGACGACCACCCGACGCACCCGACGCCGTCCTCCACTCTGGCGAGCAATCGCAGTCGCGCCAGAACACCCCTCGCCCGACCAACACCTCCCCGAGCATTACCGTGACCCCCTGAGCCCGGTGAGCAACTCCTCTATCTCCCTCACCCCCTGTAGCATCGCCTCCGTCGTTGACCGACCGCTCCGCCGCCGGTAACCACCGCAGCGCCGCCGGTTAGTGGTCAGAGTGATTGCAACCGTTAGATCTAGATCGAAAGGCTGTAATAGAAACTTAAACGAAGAGGTATCGCATGCCTCTGTGCCGCTCGATCTAAATGAGATCTTACGGTCTACGACGCGCGATCCACCCGAACCGGTACCACCCAGTTAGAACACGCCGCGTGTCACCTAATCTGTTTAAAAACAGATTTGAAAACAGAAACTTTTGCAAACTTCAAACCCTTGTATCTTTGGATCCACACATCCAAATTTTACAAATTTTATGTCGTTGGATTCAGGAGTACAATACCTAACCAACCCTGCCCTTAGTTTAGCAAATAGTATCTGTTAGCTTGTTTGATTTTGCAGATTCTTTTGTGTGCTTGCTAACATTAGAAAAATTGTTTAAAAATGAATTTAAGGTTAAAACCTTTGCAAAATGGTTTGTTGTGACCTTACTGACCCTAGGAACCAACCTATGTCTTGGAAAATGATTTTTGAAAAGGTTTAGAATGGATTAATTAGTTTAGTCCATTTCTAGCCAAACAAAACTATTCTTTTGTTTATGAAAATGTTTTTGAGTAAAGAACCTTGGAGAATTGGTTTAGACCAAACCTACTGACCCAAAACACCAAGTTTTGCAATAGCAACTCATTGGGTGAACCCTATAGGTTAAAGCCTTAGTAAAAATGTTTCTACACCACATAAAATGACCCTTTGTTTTGAAAATGGATTTGAGGTGAAACCCTTTTGCAAATGACTTTGCCATTTTGGTAAATGACCAATTTGGAACTTACAAAGTTTAGAAGCCTAGTGGAGACCACCTTTGCAAATAGAACCATCCTTTGCATGCTTGCATGCATTGCCTTGACTTTGTTATTTTATGTGTGTTGTTTTGCTTGATTGGTGGATTTAGTTTGTGTTTGCTTGATTGACTTGTAGTGAAGTTAGAGAAGAGTGAGACTAGCAAGATCAAGGAGTAAACCTATACCCTCTACCAAAAAGGCAAGTGATACTTCATACTATCTATCCCATTATTTTCAATATGCATTAGTGTTTTTGCCAAGTAAAACTTGCATGGTTTTTATTTTGCTAAGTATAGACCTTGCTATAGGAAAACTAGTAGAATGAATCCTTAGAAGGATTTTCCTAAGTTAAGAATCCTATTACTATCAAGCTTAGACTAGCTAATAGAAAACCTGGGTGGGATATATATTCATGCTATGAAAATTTCTAAGTCTATGGACTTGTGTTTTGTTTAATAAAACAACTAAGTTAATGAATCACCTAGGTGGAAATGGAAGGAATGGTTTGTGTTGAGTGGTTCACAAGGCCATGGACTTGGCTTGTGTATCTCACTTGTGGATGGCCACCCAGGAACAAAGAGATTTGAGATGTCAAATGTTGAGAAGCTTCAAGTGCAACCACTTGGCAATATGGGCTCTGCCATGATCATATAGGTTGCAAGAACTTAGCCACATGGACAGTGGGTGGTAGTGATTGATAGGTTGGAGCGCGTCCATGTTGTTCTAGGGGAAAGCTTCTGAAATATTTTGTCTTGGGAAACCAAGTCTTGTGGGTAAAGTGCACCACCTCTGCAGAGTGTAAAAATCTAAGTACTTAGCCATGTCCCTGGAACAGGACAATTTGAGCATCAAGACATGGAAGCAATCAAGAATCTCATCACTCCAATTTCTAAATTAAAACTTGTGGGTGAACAAGGGTTGTGTGAAATTCTTCAATCTTTGATGGAGAGATGGCCTGGTACAAGGATCTCAAAATCTTAGATTGGGAAAATTGTTTTTGCCAAGAAAATCTTCAGTCTTGATTGGTAGATGCCTTGGTGGTTTTTGCCAAATAAAACTTAGTGTTTTCAAAATGATAGGGAAAATCTGTTTTCAGCAATGCAAGCCTCAACTCCACTTAGCCAAAATGCATATAGATGATAGACTCCACTATACTACCAAAGTATCACTTGCCAATACAATTCAAATGTATTGACCCTTGTGGCTGTAACTTGTAATGTTGCAGGTTTGATTGATTTAGTGAAGATTGATTGATTAGGATTACAAAGTCTACAACCAACATCTGCCTGTGGCACTCTTAAGATGAAGGACCCATGACTATAGTTATTCTGCTGCAATGTAATGTAATAGCCATATGAGCTATGTTTGATGTAATAAAAATTAAGTTCTTCCTGGTTATAAAGTTGTATTATGACCTTTGTTTCTTGATATTACATCTGAACTGTGGATGCTAGCTATTGATCCAGGGACTAGCATTGTAAACACAGGGGGCTCAATCTTATTAAAGGTTGGGGACCTTACATTGATCCATATGTGGTTTGTGGAAAGAACACACAGGCAATGACACTGGTTGATCCATGTGTGGGTTGTGAAAATAACACACATGCAATGCCACTGGTTGATGCATGTGTGGTTAGTGGATAGAACACACATGCAATGACCACTGGTTGATCCATAAGTGGTTTGTGGAAAAGAACACACGTGCAATGACCACTTGTTGATCCATGTGTGGTTTGTGGAAAAGAACACACATGCAATGACCACTGGTTGATCCATGTG
The DNA here is from genome assembly GCA_023614405.1 of Avena insularis. Taxonomy (NCBI): domain Eukaryota; kingdom Viridiplantae; phylum Streptophyta; class Magnoliopsida; order Poales; family Poaceae; genus Avena; species Avena insularis. Next base: position 159,726,564 of record CM042690.1, on the reverse strand, counting down.
TGGTTTGTGGAAAGAACACACATGCAATGACTCTAGTGCTGGTTTTAGTATAAGAACACACATGCAATGACTCTAGTGGGTCCACATGTGGTTTGTGAAAAGAACACACATGCAATGACCACTGGTTGATCCATGTGTGGTTTGTGGAAAAGAACAAACATGCAATGACCACTTGTTGATCCATGTGTGGTTTGTGGAAAGAACACACATGCAATGACAGTGGTGGATCCATTTGTGGTTTGTGAAAAGAACACACATGCAATGACTCTAGTGTTGGTTTTAGTATAAGAATACACATGCAATGACTCTAGTGGGTTCACATGTGGTTTGTGAAAGGAACACACATGAAATGACCACTGGTTGATCCATATGTGGTTTGTGGAAAGAACACACATGCAATGAAACTGCTTGATCCATGTGTGGTTTGTGGAAAAGAACACACATGCAATTACCACTGGTTGATCCATGTGTGGTTTGTGGAAAGAACACACATGCAATGACCACTGGTTGATCCATATGTGGTTTGTGGAAAAGAACACACATGCAATGAACACTGGTGGATCCATAAGTGGTTTGTGGAAAGAACACACATGCAATCACCACTGGTTGATCCATATGTGGTTTCTGGAAAGAACACACATGCAGTGAACACTGGTGGATCCATTTGTTGTTTGTGAAAAGAACACACATGCAATGGCTCTAGTGCTGGTTTTAGTATAAGAACACACATGCAATGACTCTAGTGGGTCCACATGTACTTTGTGAAAAGAACAAACATGTAATGCCACTGGTTGATCTATAAGTGGTTTGTGGAAAGAACACACATGCGATGGCCACTGGTTGATCCATAAGTGGTTTGTGGAAAGAACACACATGCAATGACCACTGGTTGATCCATAAGTGGTTTGTGGAAAGAACACGCATGCAGTAACCACTGGTGGATCCATATGTTGTTTGTGAAAAGAACACACATGCAATGAACACTAGTGGATCCATAAGTGGTTTGTGGAAAGAATACACATGCAATGACTCTAGTGCTAGTTTTAGTATAAGAACACACATGCAATGAGTCTAATGGATCCATATGTGGTTTGTGAAAAGAACACACAGACAATGAAAACTGGCTGATCCATATGTGGTTTGTGGAAAGAACACACATGCAATGAAACTGGTTGATCCAAGCGTGGTTTGTGGAAAGAACACACATGCAATGCCACTGGTTGATCCATGTGTGGTTTGTGGATAGAACACACATGCAATGACTCTAGTGCTAGTTTTAGTATAAGAACACACATACAATGACTCTAGTGGGTCCAAATGTAGTTTGTGAAAAGAACACACATGCAATGACCACTGGTTGACCCATCAGATGGTTGTGGAAAAGAACACACATCCAATGAGTCTAGTGGATCCATGTGTGGTTTGTGGAAAAGAACACACATGCAATGAGTCTAGTGCTGGTTTTAGTATAAGAATAAACATGCAATGACTCTAGTGGGTCCACATGTGGTTTGTGAATAGAACACACATGCAATGACCACTGGTTGATCCATATGTGGTTTTTGGAAAAGAACACACATGCAATGAACACTGGTGGATCCATGTGTGGTTTGTGGAAAGAACACACATGCAATGACCACTGGTTGATCCATAAGTGGTTTGTGGAAAAGAAAACACATGCAATGACCACTGGTTGATCCATGTGTGGTTTGTGGATAGAACACACATGCAATGACTCTAGTCGGTCCATATGTGGTTTGTGAAAAGAACACATATGCAATGACCACTGGTTTCTCCATATGTGGTTTGTGGAAAATAAAACACATGCAATGACTCTAGTGGTTGATCCATGTGTGGTTTGTGGAAATAACACACATGCAATGACCCTAGTGGTTGATCCATGTCTAGTTTGTGGAAAGAACACACATGCAATGACCACTGGTTGATCCATATGTGGTTTGTGGAAAAGAACACACATGCAATGAACACTGGTGGATCCATATGTTGTTTGTGGAAAGAACAAACATGCAATGACTACTGGTTGATCCATATGTGGTTTGTGGAAAGAACACACATGTAGTGAACACTGGTGGATCCATATGTTGTTTGTGAAAAGAACACACATGCAATGGCTCTAGTGCTGGTTTTAGTATAAGAACACACATGCAATGACTCTAGTGGGTCCACATGTACTTTGTGAAAAGAACACACATGTAATGCCACTGGTTGATCTATAAGTGGTTTGTGGAAAGAAAACACATGCAATGGCCACTGGTTGATCCATAAGTGGTTTCTGGAAAGAACACACATGCAATGGCCACTGGTTGATCCATAAGTGGTTTGTGGAAAGAACACACATGCATTAACCACTGGTTGATCCATAAGTGATTTGTGTAAAGAACACACATGCAATGAACACTGGTGGATCCATTAGTGGTTTGTCTAAAGAACACACATGCAATGACTCTAGTGCTAGTTTTAGTATAAGAACACACATGCAATGAGTCTAATGGATCCATATGTGGTTTGTGAAAAGAACACACATGCAATTACCACTTGTTGATCCATGTGTGGTATGTGGAAAGAACACACATGCAATGACAGTGGTGGATCCATGTGTGGTTTGTGAAAAGAACACACATGCAATTACTCTAGTGTTGGTTTTAGTATAAGAACACACATGCAATGACTCTAGTGGGTTCACATGTGGTTTGTGAAAACAACACACATGCAATGACCACAGGTTGATCCATATGTGGTTTGTGGAAAGAACACACATGCAATGACACTGCTTGATCCATGTGTGGTTTGTGGAAAAAGACACACATGCAATGACCACAGGTTGATCCATGTGTGGTTTGTGGAAAGAACACACATGCAATGACCACTGGTTGATCCATATGTGGTTTGTGGAAAAGAACACACATGCAATGACCACTGGTTGCTCTATAAGTGGTTTGTGGAAAGAACACACATGCAATGGCCACTGGTTGATCCATAAGTGGTTTGTGGAAAGAACACGCATGCAATGACTCTAGTGCTGGTTTTAGTATAAGAACACACATGCAATGAGTCTAGTGGGTCCATATGTGGTTTGTGGAAAGAACACACATGCAATGACACTAGTTGATCCATGTGTGGTATGTGGAAAGAACACACATGCAATGACTCTAGTGGTTGATCCATGTGTGGTTTGTGGAAATAACACACATGTAATGACACTAGTGGTTGATACATGTGTGGTTTGTGGAAATAACACACATGCAATGACTCTAATGGATCCATAAGTGGTTTGTGGAAAAGAACACATAGGCAATGAAAACTGGTTGATCCATATGTGGTTTGTGGAAAGAACACACATGCAATGACACTGGTTGATCCATGCGTGGTTTGTGGAAAGAACACACATGCAATGCCACTGAATGATCCATGTGTGGTTTGTGGATAGAACACACATGTAATGACTCTAGTGCTAGTTTTAGTATAAGAACACACATACAATGACTCTAGTGGGTCCAAATGTAGTTTGTGAAAAGAACACACATGTAATGACCACTAGTTGATCCATCAGCTGGTTGTGGAAAAGAACACAGATCCAATGAGTCTAGTGGATCCATGTGTGGTTTGTGGAAAAGAACACACATGCAATGAGTCTAGTGCTGGTTTTAGTATAAGAACACACATGCAATGACTCTAGTGGGTCCACATGTGGTTTGTGAAAAGAACACACATGCAATGACCACTGGTTGATCCATATGTGGTTTTTGGAAAAGAACACACATGCAATGAACACTGTTGGATCCATGTGTGGTTTGTTGAAAGAACACACATGCAATGACCACTAGTTGATCCATAAGTGGTTTGTGGAAAAGAACACACATGCAATGACCACTGGTTGATCCATGTGTGGTTTGTGGATAGAACACACATGCAATGACTCTAGTCGGTCCATATGTGGTTTGTGAAAAGAACACATATGCAATGACCACTGGTTGCTCCATATGTGGTTTGTGGAAAAGAAAACACATGCAATGAACAGAGGTGGATCCATAAGTGGTTTGTGGAAAGAACACAAATGTAGTGACCACTGGTTGATCCATATGTGGTTTGTTCAAAGAACACACATGCAGTGAACACTGGTGGATCCATATGTTGTTTGTGAAAAGAACACAGACGGAATGACTCTAGTGCTGGTTTTAGTATAAGAACACACATGCAATGACTCTAGTGGGTCCAGATGTAGTTTGTGAAAAGAACACACATGCAATTCCACTGGTTGATCCATAATCGGTTTGTGGAAAGAACACACATGCAATGGCCATTGGTTGATCCATAAGTGGTTTGTGGAAAGAACACACATGCAATGACCACTAGTTGATCCATAAGTGGTTTGTGGAAAGAACACACATGCATTGAACACTGGTGGATCCATAAGTGGTTTGTGGAAAGAACACACATGCAATGACTCGAGTGTTGGTTTTAGTACAAGAAAACACATGCAATGACTCTAGAGGGTCCACATGTGGTTTGTGAAAAGAACACACATGCAATGACCACTGGTTGATCCATAAGTGGTTTGTGGAAAAGAACACACATGCAATGACCACTGGTTGATCCATGTGTGGTTTGTGGAAAAGAACACACATGCAATGACCACTGGTTGATCCAGGTGTGGTTTGTGGAAAGAACACACATGCAATGACTCTAGTGTTGGTTTTAGTATAAGAACACACATGCAATGACTCTAGTGGGTCCACAAGTGGTTTGTGAAAAGAACACACATGCAATGACCACTGGTTGATCCATATGTGGTTTGTGGAAAGAACACACATGCAATGACACTGCTTGATCCATGTGTGGTTTGTGGAAAAGAACACACATGCAATGACCACTGGTTGATCCATGTGTGGTTTGTGGAAAGAACACACATGCAATGACCACTGGTTGATCCATATGTGGTTTGTGGAAAAGAACACACATGCAATGAACACTAGTGGATCCATAAGTGGTTTGTGGAAAGAACACACATGCAATGACCACTAGTTGATCCATATGTGCTTTGTGGAAAGAACACACATGGAGTGAACACTGGTGGATCCATATGTTGTTTGTGAAAAGAACACATATGCAATGACTCTAGTGCTGGATTTAGTATAAGAACACACATGCAATGACTCTAGTGGGTCCACTTGTAGTTTGTGAAAAGAACACACATGTAATGCCACTTGTTGATCTATAAGTGGTTTGTGCAAAGAACACACATGCAATGGACATTGGTTGATCCATAAGTGGTTTGTGGAAAGAACACACATGCAATGACCACTGGTTGATCCATAAGTGGTTTTTGGAAAGAACACACATGCAGTGACCACTGGTGGATCCATATGTTGTTTGTGAAAAGAACACACATGCAATGAACACTGGTGGATCCATAAGTGGTTTGTGGAAAGAACACACATGCAATGACTCTAGTGCTAGTTTTAGTATAAGAACACACATGCAATGACTCTAATGGATCCATATGTGGTTTGTGAAAAGAACACACATGCAATGACCACTTGTTGATCCATGTGTGGTTTGTGGAAAGAACACACATGCAATGACAGTGGTGGATCCATGTGTGGTTTGTGAAAAGAACACACATGAATGACTCTAGTGTTGGTTTTAGTATAAGAACACACATGCAATGACTCTAGTGGGTTCACCTGTGGTTTGTGAAAAGAACACACATGCAATTACCACTGGTTGATCCATATGTGGTTTGTGGAAAGAACACACATGCAATGACACTACTTGATCCATGTGTGGTTTGTGGAAAAGAACACACATGCAACGACCACTGGTTGATCCATGTGTGGTTTGTGTAAAGAACACACATGCAATGACCACTGGTTGATCCATACGTGGTTTGTGGAAAAGAACACACATGCAATGACCACTGGTTGATCCATATGTGGTTTGTGGAAAGAAAACACATGCAATGAACACTGGTGGATCTATAAGTAGTTTGTGGAAAGAACACAAATGTAGTGACCACTGGTTGATCCATATGTGGTTTGTGGAAAGAACACACATGCAGTGAACACTGGTGGATCCATATGTTGTTTGTGAAAAGAACACACACGCAATGACTCTAGTGCTGGTTTTAGTATAAGAACACACATGCAATGACTCTAGTGGGTCCAGATGTAGTTTGTGAAAAGAACACACATGCAATGGCACTGGTTGATCCATAAGTGGTTTGTGGAAAGAACACACATGCAATGGCCATTGGTTGATCCATAAGTGGTTTGTGGAAAGAACACACATGCAATGACCACTAGTTGATCCGTAAGTGGTTTGTGGAAAGAACACACATGTAGTGACAACTGGTGGATCCATATGTTGTTTGTGAAAAGAACACACATGTAATGAACACTGGTGGATCCATAAGTGGTTTATGGAAACAACACACATGCAATGACTCTAGTGCTATTTTTAGTATAAGAACACACATGCAATGATCCATATGTTGTTTGTGAAAAGAAAACACATGCAATGAACACTCGTGGATCCATAAGTGGTTTGTGGAAAGAGCACACATGCAATGACTCTAGTGCTAGTTTTAGTATAAGAACACACATGCAATGACTCTAATGGATCCATAAGAACACACATGCAATGACCACATGTTGATCCATGTGTGGTTTGTGGAAAGAACACACATGCAATGACACTGCTTGATCCATGTGTGGTTTGTGGAAAAGAACACATATGCAATGACCACTAGTTGATCCATGTGTGGTTTGTGAAAAGAACACACATGTAATGACCACTGGTTGATCCATATGTGGTTTGTGGAAAGAACACACATGCAATGACACAGCTTGACCCATGTGTAGTTTGTGGAAAAGAACACACATGCAATGACCACTAGTTGATCCATGTCTGGTTTTTGGAAAGATACCACATGCAATGACTCTAGTGGTTGATCCATGTGTGGTTTGTGGAAAGAACACACATGCAATGACTCTAATGGATCCATAAGTGGTTTGCGGAAAAGAACACACATTCAATGACCACTGGTTGATCCATATGTGGTTTGTGGAAAGAACACACATGCAATGACACTGGTTCATCCATGTGTGGTTTGTGAAAAGAACACACATGCAATGCCACTGGTTGATCCATGTGTGGTTTGTGGATAGAACACACATGCAATGACCACTGGTTGATCCATAAGTGGTTTGTGGAAAAGAACACACATGCAATGACCACTGGTTGATCCATGTGTGGTTTGTGGAAAAGAACACACATGCAATGACCACTGGTTGATCCAGGTGTGGTTTGTGGAAAGAACACACATGCAATGACTCTAGTGTTGGTTTTAGTATAAGAACACACATGCAATGACTCTAGTGGGTCCACAAGTGGTTTGTGAAAAGAACACACATGCAATGACCACTGGTTGATCCATGTGTGGTTTCTGGAAAAGAACACACATGCAATGACCAGTTGTTGATCCATGTGTGGTTTGTGGAAAGAACACACATGCAATGACAGTGGTGGATTCATGTGTGGTTGTGAAAAGAACACACATGCAATGACTCTAGTGTTGGTTTTAGTATAAGAACACACATGCAATGACTCTAGTGGGTTCACATGTGGTTTGTGAAAAGAACACACATACAATGACCACTGGTTTATCCATATGTGGTTTTTGGAAAGAACACACATGCAATGACACTGCTTGATCCATGTGTGGTTTGCGGAAAAGAACACACATGCAATGACCACTGGTTGATCCACATGTCGTTTCTGGAAAGAACACACATGCAATGACCACTGTTTGATCCATATGTGGTTTGTGGAAAAGAACACACATGAAATGAACACTAGTGGATCCATAAGTGGTTTGTGGAAAGAACACACTTGCAATGACCACTAGTTGATCCATATGTGCTTTGTGGAAAGAACACCCATGCAGTGAACACTGGTGGATCCATATGTTGTTTGTGAAAAGAACACACATGCAATGACTCTAGTGCTGGATTTAATATAAGAACACACATGGAATGACTCTAGTGGGTCCACATGTAGTTTGTGAAAAGAACACACATGTAATGCCACTGGTTGATTTATAAGTGGTTTGTGGAAAGAACACACATGCAATAGCCACTGGTTGATCCATAAGTGGTTTGTGGAAAGAACACACATGCAATGACCACTAGTTGATCCATAAGTGGTTTGTGGAAAGAACACACATGAAGTGACCATTGGTAGATCCATATGTTGTTTGTGAAAAGAACACACATGCAATGAACACCGGTGGATCCATAAGTGGTTTGTGGAAAGAATACACATGCAATGACTCTAGTGGTTGATCCATGTATGGTTTGTGGAAATAACACACATGCAATGCCTCTAGTGGTTGATCCATGTGTGGTTTGTGGAAAGAACACACATGCTTTGACTCTAATGGATCCATAAGTGGTTTGTGGAAAAGAACACACATGCAATGACCACTCGTTGATCCATATGTGGTTTGTGGAAAGAACACACATGCAATGACACTAGTTGATCCATGTGTGGTTTGTGAAAAGAACACACATGCAATTCCACTGGTTGATCCATGTGTGGTTTGTGGATAGAACACACATGCAATGACTCTAGTGCTAGTTTTAGTATAAGAACACACATACAATGACTCTAGTGGGTCCACATGTAGTTTGTGAAAAGAACACACATGCAATGACCACTGGTTGATCCATAAGTTGTTTGTGGAAAAGAACACACATGCAATGAGTCTAGTGGATCCATGTGTGGTTTGTGGAAAAGAACACACATGCAATGAGTCTAGTGCTAGTTTTAGTATAAGAACACACATGCAATGACTCTAGTGGATCCAAATGTGGCATGTGAAAAGAACACACATCCAATGACCACTGGTTGATCCATATGTGGTTTTTGGAAAAGAACATACATGCAATGAACAATGGTGGATCCATGTGTGGTTTGTGGAAAGAACACACATGCAATGAATATAGTGCTGGTTTTAGTATAAGAACACACAAGCAATGAGTCTAGTGGGTCCATATGTGATTTGTGGAAAGAACACACATGTAATGACCCTGGGTGATCCATGTGTGGTTTGTGGCAAGAACACACATGCAATGACACAGCTTGATCCATGCGTAGAAAAGAACACACATGCAATGACCACTGGTTGATCCATGTATGGTTTTTGGAAAGACACCACATGCAATGACTCTAGTTGTTGATCCATGTGTGGTTTGTGGAAATAACACACATGCAATGACTCTAGTGGTTGATCCATGTGTGGTTTGTGGAAATAACACACATGCAATGACTCTAATGGATCCATAAGTGGTTTGTGGAAAAGAACACACATGCAATGAGCACAGGTTGATCCATATGTGGTTTGTGGAAAGAACACACATGCAATGACACTGGTTGATCCATGTGTGGTTTGTGAAAACAACACACATGCAATGCCACTGGTTGATGCATGTGTGGTTTGTGGATAGAACACACATGCAATGACCACTGGTTGATCCATAAGTGGTTTGTGGAAAAGAACACACATGCAATGACCACTGGTTAATCCATGTGTGGTTTGTGGAAAAGAACACACATGCAATGACCACTGGTTGATCCATGTGTGGTTTGTGGAAAAGAACACACATGCAATGACCACTTGTTGATCCATGTGTGGTTTGTGGAAAGAACACACATGCAATGACAGTGGTGGATCCATGTGTGGTTTGTGAAAAGAACACACATGCAATGACTCTAGTGTTGGTTTTAGTATAAGAACACACATGCAATGACACTAGTGGGTTCACATGTGGTTTGTGAAAAGAACACACATGCAATGACCACTGGTTGATCCATATGTGGTTTGTGGAAAGAACACAAATGCAATGACACTGCTTGATCCATGTGTGGTTTGTGGAAAAGAACACACATGCAATGAACACTAGTGGATCCATAAGTGGTTTGTGGAAAGAACACACATGGAATGACCACTCGTTGATCCATATGTGCTTCGCGGAAAGAACACACATGCAATGAACACTGGTGGATCCATATGTTGTTTGTGAAAAGAACACACATGCAATGACTCTAGTGCTGGATTTAGTATAAGAACATACATGCAATGACTCTAGTGGGTCCACATGTAGTTTGTGAAAAGAACACACATGTAATGCCACTAGTTGATCTATAAGTGGTTTGTGGAAAGAACACACATGCAATGGCCACTGGTTGATCCATAAGTGGTTTGTGGAAAGAACACACATGCAATGCCCACTGGTTGATCCATAAGTGGTTTGTGGAACGAACACACATGCAGTGACCACTGGTGGATCCATATGTTGTTTGTGAAAAGAACACACATGCAATGAACACTGGTGGATCCATAAGTGGTTTGTGGAAAGAACACACATGCAATCACTCTAGTGCTAGTTTTAGTATAAGAACACACATGCAATGACTCTAATGGATCCATATGTGGTTTGTGAAAAGAACACACATGCAATGACCACTTGTTGATCCATGTGTGGTTTGTGGAAAGAACACACATGAAATGACAGTGGTGGATCCATGTGTGGTTTGTGAAAAGAACACACATGAATGACTCTAGTGTTGGTTTTAGTATAAGAACACACATGCAATGACTCTAGTGGGTTCACATGTGGTTTGTGAAAAGAACACACATGCAATTACCAATGGTTGATCCATATGTGGTTTTTGGAAAGAACACACATGCAATGAAACTGCTTGATCCATGCGTGGTTTGTGGAAAAGAACACACATGCAATGACCACTGGTTGATCCATGTGTGGTTTGTGGAAAGAACACACATGCAATGACCACTGGTTGATCCATACGTGGTTTGTGGAAAAGAACACACATGCAATGACCACTGGTTGATCCATATGTGGTTTGTGGAAAGAACACACATGCAATGACCACTAGTTGATCCATGTGTGGTTTGTGAAAAGAACACACATGCAATGCCACCGGTTGATCGATAAGTGGTTTGTGGAAAAGAACACACATGCAGTGACCACTCGTTGATCCATAAGTGGTTTGTGGAAAGAACACACATGCAATGAACACTGGTGGATCCATAAGTGGTTTGTGGAAAGAACACGCATGCAATGACTCTAGTGCTGGTTTTAGTATAAGAACACACAAGCAATGACTCTAGTGGGTCCATATGTGATTTGTGGAAATAACACACATGCAATGACACTAGTTGATCCATGTGTGGTTTGTGTAAAGAACACACATGCAATGACTCTAGTGGTTGATCCATGTGTGGTTTGTGGAAATAACACACATGCAATGCCTCTAGTGGTTGATCCATGTGTGGTTTGTGGAAATAACACACAGGCTTTGACTCTAATGGATCCATAAGTGGTTTGTGGAAAAGAACACACATGCAATGACCAATGGTTGATCCATATGTGGTTTGTGGAAAGAACACACATGCAATGACACTGGTTGATCCATGCGTGGTTTGTGAAAAGAACACACAAGCAATGCCACTGGTTGATCCATGTGTGGTTTGTGGATAGAACACACATGCAATGACTCTAGTGCTAGTTTTAGTATAAGAACACACATACAATGACTCTAGTGGGTCCACATGTAGTTTGTGGAAAGAACACACATGCAATGACCACTGGTTGATCCATAAGTTGTTTGTGGAAAAGAACACACATGTAATGAGTCTAGTGGATCCATGTGTGGTTTGTGGAAAAGAACACACATGCAATGAGTCTAGTGCTAGTTTTAGTATAAGAACACACATGCAATGACTCTAGTGGATCAACATGTGGTTTGTGAAAAGAACACACATGCAATGATCACTGGTTGATCCATATGTGGTTTTTGGAAAAGAACACACATGTAATGAACACTGGTGGATCCATGTGTGGTTTGTGGAAAGAACACACATGCAATGAATCTATTGCTGTCTTTAGTATAATAACACACAAGCAATGACTCTAGTGGGTCCATATGTGATTTGTGGAAAGAAGACAGATGTAATGACCATGGTTGATCCATGTGTGGTTTGTGGCAAGAACACACATGCACTGACTCTAGTGGTTGATCCATGTGTGGTTTATGGAAATCACAAACATGCAATGACTCTAATGGATCCATAAGTGGTTTGTGGAAAAGAACACACGTGCAATGACCACTGGTTGATCCATATGTGGTTTTTCGAAAAGAACACACATGCAATGAACACTGGTTGATCCATAAGTGGTTTGTGGAAAGAACACACATGTAATGACACTGGTTGATCCATTAATGCTTTGTGGAAAGAACACACGTGCAATGACTCTAGTGCTAGTTTTAGTATAAGAACACACAAACAATGACTCTAGTGGGTCCACAGGTAGTTTCTGAAAAGAACACACATGCAATGAACACTGGTGGATCCATAAGTTGTTTGTGGAAAAGAACACACATGCAATGAACACTGGTGGATCCATGTGTGGTTTGTGGAAAATAACACGCATGCAATGAGTCTAGTGCTGGTTTTAGTATAAGAACACACATGCAATGACTCTAGTGCTAGTTTTAGTATAAGAACACACATGCAATGACTCTAATGGATCCATATGTGGTTTGTGAAAAGAACACACATGCAATGACCACTTGTTGATCCATGTGTGGTTTGTGGAAAGAACACACATGCAATGACAGTGGTGGATCCATGTGTGGTTTGTGAAAAGAACACACATGAATGACTCTAGTGTTAGTTTTAGTATAAGAACACACATGCAATGACTCTAGTGGGTTCACATGTGGTTTGTGAAAAGAACACACATGCAATTACCACTTGTTGATCCATATGTGGTTTTTGGATAGAACACACATGCAATGACACTGCTTGATCCATGCGTGGTTTGTGGAAAAGAACACACATGCAATGACCACTGGTTGATCCATGTGTGGTTTGTGGAAAGAACACACATGCAATGACCATTGGTTGATCCATACGTGGTTTGTGGAAAAGAACACACATGCAATGACCACTGGTTGATCCATATGTGGTTTGTGGAAAGAACACACATGCAATGACCACTAATCGATCCATGTGTGGTTTGTGAAAAGAACACACATGCAATGCCACCGGTTGATCGATAAGTGGTTTGTGGAAAAGAACACACATGCAGTGACCACTGGTTGATCCATAAGTGGTTTGTGGAAAGAACACACATGTAATGAACACTGGTGGATCCATAAGTGGTTTGTGGAAAGAACACGCATGCAATGACTCTAGTGCTGGTTTTAGTATAAGAACACACAAGCAATGACTCTAGTGGGTCCATATGTGATTTGTGGAAATAACACACATGCAATGACACTGGTTGATCCATGTGTGGTTTGTGTAAAGAACACACATGCAATGACTCTAGTGGTTGATCCATGTGTGGTTTGTGGAAATAACACACATGCAATGCCTCTAGTGGTTGATCCATGTGTGGTTTGTGGAAATAACACATAGGCTTTGACTCTAATGTGGTTTGTGGAAAAGAACACACATGCAATGACCACTGGTTGATCCATATGTGGTTTGTGGAAAGAACACACATGCAATGCCACTGGTTGATCCATGTGTGGTTTGTGGATAGAACACACATGCAATGACTCTAGTGCTAGTTTTAGTATAAGAACACACATACAATGACTCTAGTGGGTCCACATGTAGTTTGTGAAAAGAACACACATGCAATGACCACTGGTTGATCCATAAGTTGTTTGTGGAAAAGAACACACATGTAATGAGTCTAGTGGATCCACGTGTGGTTTGTGAAAAGAACACACATGCAATGACCACTGGTTGATCCATATGTGGATTTTGGAAAAGAACACACATGCAATGAACACTGGTGGATCCATGTGTGGTTTGTGGAAAGAACACACATGCAATGAATCTAGTGCTGGTTTTAGTATAAGAACACACAAGCAATGACTCTAGTGGGTCCATATGTGATTTGTGGAAAGAAGACACATGTAATGACCCTGGTTGATCCATGTGTGGTTTGTGGCAAGAACACACATGCAATGACTCTAGTGGTTGATCCATGTGTGGTTTATGGAAATAACACACATGCAATGACTCTAATGGATCCATAAGTGGTTTGTGAAAAAGAACACAGGTGCAATGACCACTGGTTGATCCATATGTGGTTTTTGGAAAAGAACACACATGCAATGAACACTGGTTGATCCATAAGTGGTTTGTGGAAAGAACACACATGTAATGACACTGGTTGATCCATATGTTCTTTGTGGAAAGAACACACGTGCAATGACTCTAGTGCTAGTTTTAGTACAAGAACACACAAACAATGACTCTAGTGGGTCCACAGGTAGTTTGTGAAAAGAACACACATGCAATGAACACTGGTGGATCCATAAGTTGTTTGTGGCAAAGAACACACATGCAATGAACACTGGTGGATCCATGTGTGGTTTGTGGAAAATAACACGCATGCAATGAGTCTAGTGCTGGTTTTAGTATAAGAACACACATGCAATGACTCTAGTGCTAGTTTTAGTATAAGAACACACATGAAATGACTCTAATGGATCCATATGTGGTTTGTGAAAAGAACACACATGCAATGACCACTTGTTGATCCATGTGTGGTTTGTGGAAAGAACACACATGCAATGACAGTGGTGGATCCATGTGTGGTTTGTGAAAAGAACACACATGAATGACTCTACTGTTGGTTTTAGTATAAGAACACACATGCAATGACTCTAGTGGGTTCACATGTGGTTTGTGAAAAGAACACACATGCAATTACCACTGGTTGATCCATATGTGGTTTTTGGAAAGAACACACATGCAATGACACTGCTTGATCCATGCGTGGTTTGTGGAAAAGAACACACATGCAATGACCACTGGTTGATCCATGTGTGGTTTGTGGAAAGAACACACATGCAATGACCACTGGTTGATCCATACGTGGTTTGTGGAAAAGAACACACATGCAATGACCACTGGTTGATCCATATGTGGTTTGTGGAAAGAACACACATGCAATGACCACTAATGGATCCATGTGTGGTGTGTGAAAAGAACACACATGCAATGCCACCGGTTGATCGATAAGTGGTTTGTGGAAAAGAACACACATGCAGTGACCACTGGTTGATCCATAAGTGGTTTGTGGAAAGAACACACATGTAATTAGCACTGGTGGATCCATAAGTGGTTTGTGGAAAGAACACGCATGCAATGACTCTTGTGCTGGTTTTAGTATAAGAACACACAAGCAATGACTCTAGTGGGTCCATATGTGATTTGTGGAAATAACACACATGCAATGACACTGGTTGATCAATGTGTGGTTTGTGTAAAGAACACACATGCAATGACTCTAGTGGTTGATCCATGTGTGGTTTGTGGAAATAACACACATGCAATGCCTCTAGTGGTTGATCCATGTGTGGTTTGTGGAAATAACACACATGCTTTGACTCTAATGTGGTTTGTGGAAAAGAACACACATGCAATGACCACTGGTTGATCCATATGTGGTTTGTGGAAAGAACACACATGCAATGACACTGGTTGATCCATGTGTGGTTTGTGAAAAGAACACACATGCAATGCCACTGGTTGATGCATGTGTGGTTTGTGGATAGAACACACATGCAATGACTCTAGTGCTAGTTTTAATATAATAACACACATACAATGACTCTAGTGGGTCCACATGTAGTTTGTGAAAAGAACACACATGCAATGACCACTGGTTGATCCATAAGTTGTTTGTGGAAAAGAACACACATGTAATGAGTCTAGTGGATCCATGTGTGGTTTGTGGAAAATAACACACATGCAATGAGTCTAGTGCTAGTTTTAGTATAAGAACACACATGCAATGACTCTAGTGGATCAACATGTGGTTTGTGAAAAGAACACGCATGCAATGACCACTGGTTGATCCATATGTGGTTTTTGGAAAAGAACACACATGCAATGAACACTGGTGGATCCATGTGTGGTTTGTGGAAAGAACACACATGCAATGAATCTAGTGCTGGTTTTAGTATAAGAACACACAAGCAATGACTCTAGTGGGTCCATATGTGATTTGTGGAAAGAAGACACATGTAATGATCCTGGTTGATCCATGTGTGGTTTGTGGCAAGAACACACATGCAATGACTCTAGTGGTTGATCCATGTGTGGTTTATGGAAATAACACACATGCAATGACTCTAATGGATCCATAAGTGGTTTGTGAAAAAGAACACAGGTGCAATGACCACTGGTTGATCCTTATGTGGTTTTTGGAAAAGAACACACATGCAATGAACACTGGTTGATCCATAAGTGGTTTGTGGAAAGAACACACATGTAATGACACTGGTTGATCCATATGTTCTTTGTGGAAAGAACACACGTGCAATGACTCTAGTTCTAGTTTTAGTACAAGAACACACAAACAATGACTCTAGTGGGTCCACAGGTAGTTTGTGAAAAGAACACACATGCAATGAACACTGGTGGATCCATAAGTTGTTTGTGGCAAAGAACACACATGCAATGAACACTGGTGGATCCATGTGTGGTTTGTGGAAAATAACACGCATGCAATGAGTCTAGTGCTGGTTTTAGTATAAGAACACACATGCAATGACTCTAGTGCTAGTTTTAGTATAAGAACACACATGCAATGACTCTAATGGATCCATATGTGGTTTGTGAAAAGAACACACATGCAATGACCACTTGTTGATCCATGTGTGGTTTGTGGAAAGAACACACATGCAATGACAGTGGTGGATCCATGTGTGGTTTGTGAAAAGAACACACATGAATGACTCTAGTGTTGGTTTTAGTATAAGAACACACATGCAATGACTCTAGTGGGTTCACATGTGGTTTGTGAAAAGAACACACATGCAATTACCACTGGTTGATCCATATGTGGTTTTTGGAAAGAACACACATGCAATGACACTGGTTGATCCAAATGTGGTTCATGACAGGAACACACATGCAATAGCGCTGGTGGATACATATGTGGTTTGTGGAAAGAACACACATGCAATGAACTCTAGTGGATCTATCTTGGCCTAATTTGATGTATGCCACGATGCATTTCATTGTGAAAGACACCCACATTCCATTTTTATACTACTCAGCTTTTCCCTTGGTTTTTTGATACTACCCAGTTTTGCCCCCCTGTCTCTTTCGTAGAAGCCCAAACTTGTGCCCACTCTGTCTGCTACGCCCTTATTGGTTGTCATAGGTGTCACGCGGATCGTGCGCACCAACCGTTGATCCTGTTTGATCCAACAAGGCTCGTTGCACACGTCGTGCCCTTCACAGGACAGCGCGAGACAGCACGGACGTCTCCCTCAACGAGACTTCTACAAGAAGGAACATGATGTCGTCCATGGAAAAAGTCGTCGAGTGGTCATGTCATGTTTAATCTAGCCTGCAAAGGCTACAAGTCTACTGCACGGCAACTGGTCATCCACGGACCACCGGCTATACCATTTTTACTACGCAGCGCGCCTACACTCTCACTTCCATCAGGTCCCCACCACACGAACCTTCCACGCGGCAGCCGCAGCTGGAAGAGCTGCCAACCGGGGCCCTCGAGGAGGCCTAAACATCCCCACATTAAAAATCCAGCCTATCGGGTCCTCTATTCGCACTCATCCACTAATCTCTCTTCCCTATCCAGCAAAACCCCACAATCTTGAACATACTTGCACGAACCTTCTCCATGAAACTAGTGCGTGGGGGTGAGTGTCCGGGCATCACCGCCGGGGTGGTACTTCACGCGGTAGATCTGGAGGAGCATCACACAGCACAGGTCGAGGAGGACGTGCAGTTCAACCCCTTGAGGGACCATGTGCACGCCGGTGTTGACGACTTCGGAGGCGCCGATGAGGGCGTGGAGTTCGACGAACACGCTCTGCTCGTGTACCCGGAGGTACATCTATTTCTACATGTTTTATATTTTATGCTCGAGCTTAATCTATCCTAGCGTCATAAAAAATCTATTCCTAATGATTAGATGCAACGTACGAACCGGTACATGGAGAGATCTAGTCTGTTCTGAATGAATCCACATTATTTATTTATTAATAAGTTACTAAGAACACAAACCACATTAATTTAGGAGCGAGCTGGGGAGCCAGCCGTAATGAACTGCTGAACCTGTATAGACATGTTATTGCATCGAAAGTAACTTGGAATGGTGGAAGGAATATATATTTATTATTTTGCTCATTTTGGTTTGTATTCCATACATTACAGGTGTATTCAAGTGAGATGGACTCTAACAAGGAGACCAGGGACAACAAGAGCCGCCATGTCATGAAGAAGCTTAAGAGCGGGATAATCCCTTTCCGCACTCGACTTGGGGAGCTCAGGTGCCTGTCATTGTATTGGGAACGGCAGTACCTGAGAAGGTTAGATAGAGGTGTGGGGACTAGCAGGGAAGCTATCGATGGCGTCCGCAGGCGGGATTGGATACAAGCAAGCGTAGCTGGACGCAGGAAGTACCCAGGTTTGGAGCCCTCGTGATGAGGTAAAACTCCTACTCCTACCGATCTGACTATGAGGGATATACGAACTACAAGCGCTCCTCGAGCTGTATTCTCTCGATAGTGTCTTAAATGCACTGAGACCAACCCTTTCTACCGAGGCCTTGTCTCTCCTTATATAGGCAGAGAGGCAACGGTCTCACTAGCCAGTCTGACTGGCGGCCCCACAGGCGGGTCCCAGCCGACTGGTCATCTACAGTATCCGGTACGACATGTCCCATCGGAGTGAGCGGTATGGCTGTCGTAGGCACAGTGGACGCCAGTGTGAGCACATCAGATCGGGCCACTGTTCTCGTCATCCCCGCAAAGTCTTCGGTATGGCCGAGTAGTTGCGATAGGCATCGCACACTGATCCGCACGTCGTCCTGTCTCCTTGATTGGTTCCGGCTATGTTGCCGTAGCCGGCTGCTTCTTGCCAATCCGGCTACCATGCGATAGTCAGCCTGGCTTGCTTTGTCCAGCTACATCTGGCCAGCCAGACGCGATCCGACTGCCCTGTTTCTTGTCCGGTTGGGGTATCTGGGGATCATCTTCCCGACACTAGCCCCCAAGCGCGTGTGGATTCCGCCCTTAGGCGAAATGTGCGCACGCTCCCTCGTGGTTTTGAATTTGTGACCGGATACGCCTGGCGGTTGCGCTACCCATGACGTTAGTGCTGACGCTGGCCACGCGCGCACGCGCCATCAATGCTCTACGGCGAGCAGCGTAACGTCCTGTCGCACATCGCCGAAACCGCCGCTGGCACCGGTTCGCCCAGATCTTCTGCGCGCACTCGCGGCACACAGGATCTGGGCGGTGGTTGGGGTGAGGGTTGCTTGGATGAATGCCACGTGGCGCCATGGGCGGTTGCGCTTCCGGCCCTTTAAAGGGACACCGGGGAGGCGTTCCTTTCCTCCTCTCCCCCGCTTCTAGTTGCTCTCTCCCCTTATGCGCTCCTGCCCTCCGTGCTCTGCCTTCGCCGCTGATGTAGCCCGCTGCGCCGCCCCTTTGTCATTGTCGGCGGCACGGGTCACCGCCAGTCGTCCGCCGCCGCGTGCTCCCCCGAACCAGAGATGGCTGCTGAACACGGAGCCTGGTACGGCTCCTCCGTCACGGAGGACCACATTCAGAAGTACCGCGCCACCCGCATCCTCCCGTCGGAGGAGGAAGTAGAGGTGCGGCTAGCGTCGGCGGGAGAGGTGTCGCCGCACCCGGCGGAGGGAGAGCGGGTAATCTTCCTCTCGCACCTGGCATGCGGGTTCGCGCTGCCGATGCACCCGTTCTTCCTCACGTTCCTTGCTTGCTTTGACCTCTGCCTCCACCATCTCGGCGCCAACACAATCGGCATGTTGGCGCACTTCATGGCCTTCTGCGAGAGCTACCTCTGGATCCAACCGGATCTCAGGCTCTTCTGCCGGCTCTTCCGAGTCCGGCCGCAGGTGCAGTTTACGAAGGGGCCGCTAGTCGTGTGTGGCGGCACCTCCATCTACTCCCGCGCACAGACCGGCCACCCGATGTTCCGGCTGCATGACACGGTATGACTGTGGCAGCAGTTGTACTTCTACGTCAAGAATCGCACCAACGTGGACCGGATCAACCTTCCGGCGTTCCAGGATGTCGAGTCCAGACGGCAGCACTGTGAATTGAAGATTTATGGCGACAAGGCAGAGTTGGATGCGATGTTGCAGTGCATGCACTCCCTCGTCACCTGCCGACTGATCGGCCTGGACATTACCCTCAGCTGGATGTCCTAGCTGATGATGCTGTTGCAGCAACGAGCGCACAAGATGTGCTTCTACTCTGGCCGGCTAGACCCGATCCGGCTGTCGCACCGTGATCCCCGCTACCACAACCTGAAGGAGTGGATGTGGACGATCACCAAGGAGGGGTTGCCAGAAGGCTGGACCTTCTTCCTGGCGCCCTACAACCGGGACAACCGCGCGCCCCGGGTACGTCCTTTTAGTCGGAGTTTTCTTTCGTATCTCTTGCCCTTCCTTTTGTTTTATCCGACTAATCTCTTGTATTCGACAGATCTTCCCTTGCATCCTTCGTGAGGAGGGTGAGGCCCCCCTCGAGACGTTCACGCCTGACTTGCCCGAGCCGCATGCTCGGTGGCCTGGCGAGGAGTCGGACAGGTACGGGGATGCCTTCCCTAGCCGGAACGACGAACCGGCCGCCGACCCCCACGCGGAGGTTGACGAGGAGGAGGAGGCCGCACCAGCCTCCGATCCGGCGCAGCGCCCTATAACGGACGGCGACTCCAACCAGTCTAGCGCTGGCGGGAGTGGCTCCAGCCGTTCCAGTGCCAGCCGGCCTGCCGTGGATGAGCCAGCCCCCAAGAGGAGCCGAACCAGCGCCCTTCCGCCGAGTCGCCTCGGCCGGAAGAAGGGGCCGCCTTCGGTGGTGCAGGGATACGTCCTTCTTCCTTTTTCTTTTACCATCTTCTGTTTCTTTCATTTTTTCCCTTTTTGCCTTTGGCTTATTTGCTTCTTTTTCCTTCTTCTCTTCTTCTGTCTTCTTAGCACGCTGGTCTCCTTTGGAGCTGCGAGCCCGGCGCGAGCGCCGACCGTGTCGCCACCGCGTGCGCCGACCATGTCTGCCAGCGCCCCTTCCTCCGAGGCACCGCCTCCGCCGCCGCCTCGAGCTGAACCGGCTGTGGAGGGTCCCCAGCTAGACGTGGTGGCCCAGCCAGAAGCGGAGGGTCCTCAGCCGGGCGGCTCTTCTGCGGGTGCGCGGGGGGCAGCAACTGGCAAGGAGCTCGTGGTTGTCGGTGACAACAACTCCGAGGACGAGCTGGGGGAGGAGTGGAGGACAGCGGTGATTGCCATGAAGAGTCCTTAGCCATCAACATCGTGGACGATGACGCCTCCTCCGCTGCCTCGCTGACAGATCTCGCCACCACCCTCGAGCTGGCGGTGAAGGAGATCCGACTGCTGGAGGCCACAGCCGGCAGGAACCGGTCCTTGGAGCAGAAGCTGGCTGCCGCCAACGGAACCTTCGAGAGTAAGTTTGCGTCCGAAATCATCTTTTTTTTGCTGATACCCGGCTTTGTCGTAGCTATCCTCGTGTGCGCTCAGTGCAAGATCGATCGCTTGAAGAAAGCGAACGACCGGTTGAGCAAGTCCAACTCCACTCTGCGGCTGCAAAACAAGGATTGGCATGTGAAGGTAGACAGTCTGGAGGCCACCATCAAGGAGCGGGACATCTCGCTCGCTAGCCGGATCGCAGCCTTCAACCTTCTCGAGGCCCAGAACAAGGACCAAGAGAAGGAGATCAAGCGGCTGGCGACGAAGGAGAAGGCTCTGGTGGAGGAACTGATGCAAGTTGGCCACACGGCTAAGGGTAAGTTCCCTTTTTCTGTCTCCCTGTTTTTTCGGATCCGGTAGCCGGATCTGACTATTTTTTTTCTGACAGCGTTTTATCCCGGCATAGACCTGCTAGCGTACAACCGGCTGCAGAAGAACTGGCTGGGAGCGCAGCCGATAGCCTAGGAGCTCGTCGTCCTTCTTGGCAAGGACGCTGCCAAGCTTCGTCAAGCGGCACGGGATATCTTCTCGTTCCTATGGTCGGACGCTCCGGTTCCGAAGACGATGGCGCAGGTGGCTGCGAAGGTGGGAGAGGTGCCGGCTGTGGTGGACCGGCTGCAGGACTTGGCGGCGCGAGCTGGAGCAGAGATGGCTCTGGCCCTCATGCTTTCCTGGTACAAGGACGCCCGCGTCGAGAAGATCGACGGAGGCTTCCGCGCCGGCGCCGACCTTGCCGCCATCCGCCAGGCTCATCCGGAGCTCCACCATTAAGATCATCGACTACGTGGACCCCGACGAGGTGCTCATCGACTTGGAGTCCGTCGGTACTCCTGATGCGGAAACTTCAACGCAGCCCGCTTCGGGCGCTGGAACTAGATCGAGTGTCGCGCCGCCTCATACGCCTGAAGCTACCGCCAGCCAAGACGCTCCGCACGGCAAGGGTCCTGCGCTTAGCTATTACCCCGGGATGCCGGGTGTATTTGTTTGCCTTGCTTTGTCTTGAAACTTGTATGTCTGTACCGGCTGCCTCTGGCGCCAGGTAAACTTATGGGAGCTTCGCCTCCTTTTTTCCTTTTAATGTTAATTTTGAACTGGCTTGGTTTCCCTTCAACTTGTGCACTTTGCATTTTCTTTCAATATTTCGCCGATTGACTTTATCTGGCTGACTTCGCCCGGCTACACGCCTTTAGCCGGGAATCGCACTCAATGGGCGTGCTAAGCGCACCCACCGGTGTAGCCCCGAGATTCGCAGAGTCGGGCGAGCCAGTGCTTCGAATCTTCCTTCTTTTCCCAAATCTTCTAACTTTATCCGACCAGACCCGTCTTAGTAGGTTTCTTTCGCTGGCTAAACACCTTCAGCCGGGGGAACTAACATTCCAGTGGGGGTGCGCGAGTGCACCCACTGGGTGCAGCCCCCGAGATTCGGAGTAGCTGGCATAGCCAGGTGCTTCGAATCTTCCTTGTCTTCTCTTGCTCCTGCCCTTGCCCTCACCTGGGATCCGAACGCCCGGCTAAACGCCTTTAGCTGGTCGGGAACTACAAGATTCCACTAGGGGCACGCGAGCGCACCCAATGGGTGTAGCCCCTGAGATTCGGAGCGCTTGATGAAGGCAAGGACTTCGAATCTTCTTCTCTTTTCTTCCTGAATTCCGACTCAAGGTAGTCGTACAAGAATATACATACACATACATTCTCACATGTTAATAGGTTATTCTGCCAAATTGTAGCTAGAAGGCGGGTTTGTTTTTTGAAAACTAGCTTGCGCCTTTCTGGACACTTGGTCATTTTCCCGTGTGCTCTGCTATTTTTGATGCGTCCTTGCCGGGCAGCCGGGTTGCGGTCTCCAGCCGGAATCGAAGGGAGCTGATAGTACATCGCGCACGATACTAACGTCTTAGTAACCGGATTGTCTTAAGCTAGTTGCAAGGCAGGGACGCCCGATCTGTCGCATATCCTCCCTGTCTTTCGTGTGGGATGCCTCGGGCTTTTGCTCTTGCTAGCCGGACAGCCGGGTTGCGGTCTGTAGCTGAGAAGAAGAGTGGGACTCTGACATCGTCGCACACTACTCAGTCGGTTTGTTGACTTAGCAGGCCGGGCCAGCCGGCAAGCCCCCGGGTAGGGGTTACCGGAGCCAGAAAATCATAACCGGAAAATAGGTACCAACACATTTCTAGCAAGGAGCCCCCGAGCATCTCACAGTGGTCCGCATTTTCATTCATAGGGTTTGCGGGATACATACACTATCTGGTGACTAGGTTTAAAATGGGCGCACCAAGGCCGCGTTCCAGAGGCGCTCGGTCTCCTCGTCTGATTTGTCCATCTTGTTCTTGCGCGGCTGCTGCACGTCGATGAGGTAGTAGAGTCAAGGGCGCCGGATGATGATGAAGGGGCCCTCCCAAGGTGGCGATAGCTTGTGCATGCCCTTCGTGTCTTGTACCAGCCGGAGGACCAGGTCGCCCTCGCGAAACGCGACTGGGCAGATTCGGCTTGAATGGTAGCGGCATAGTCGTTGCTGGTACAGGGCCGACCTGGATAATGCCAACTCACGGGCCTCCTCCAGGGGGTCCACGCTGTCCTCCCGCGCCTCTTGGTTGGCCTTTTCGTTGTAAAGGAGCTTGCGCGGGGAGTCGAACTTGATATCCGCTGAGAAGACGGCTTCCGATCCGTAGACCAGGAAGAACGGAGTGTAGCCGGTTGATCTATTCGGCATGGTGCAGAGGCTCCATAGCACAGCCGGAAGCTCCTCGATCTAGCATCCGGGTGACCTCTCCAACGGCTCGATGAGGCGCGGCTTGATGCTGGCTAGCACCAAGCCGTTTGCCCTTTCGACCTGCCCATTGGACTGCGGGTGCGCGACGGAGGCCAGGTCCAGCCGGATGCCCTTGTTGCTGCAGAATCGGGCGAAGGCCCCCTTGGCGAAGTTTGTGCCGTTGTCGGTGATGATGCTGTTGGGGTAGCCGAACAGGTTGATGATGTTGGTGAAGAAGGTAACGACTGTCGCCCCGTCCAGCTTCCGGATGGGCTTGGCCTCGATCCACTGTGTAAACTTGTCCACCGCCACCAGCAGATGGGTCATGCCCGCACATGCTCACTTGAAGGGACCGACCATGTTGAGGCCCCAAACCGCGAAGGGCTAGGTAATCGGTATGGTCTTGAGTACCGAATTCGGCATGTGCCTGAGCTGCCCGAAGCGCTGGCACCCATTGCACGCGCGGACCAGCTGTTCAGCGTCCTTGAGGGCGGTGGGCCAATAGAGGCCATGGCGAAACACCTTGGCAACTATCGCCCTTGACGAAGCGTGATGCCCGCACTCGCCCTGGTGGATGTCCTTGAGTAGCCGGTATCCCGTGTCCACATCGACACACCTTTGGAAGATGCCGGATATGCTGCACTTGTACACTTCATTGTTGATTATGGTGTACGTGTGCGCGCGGCGCCGGACTTGCCTGGCCTCCACTTTGTCATCCGGAAGCTCCCCGTTGGCGATGTAGTTCATGAAGGGTTGTGCCCAGGATGGCACTTCCCGGACGACGAGGATGCTCCCGCTCTCCGGTTGATGGTCGTCGGGGGGTCGTCCGGATGAGGTACCCGGGACGGTAGCCCCCGAGCCGCTTGATGAGTCGGCAGCCCCCGGGTCTCGTGAGCTGGAGGGTACTGATTTGCCAAAGTTGGTGTGGGCCTTCTTCTTTGGAGGTTCTGCTGGCCCCGCCTCTGTCGCGCCATCAGTCGAAGCGCTCCCCGCCCATATGATGGAATCCGACTCGGGTGATGGGTTGATGGAGGGCTTGCGCAAGTGCTCTAAGGACACCCCGGGTGGGATCGCCTGCCTGGTGGATCCGATTCAGGAGAGCGAATCGGCTGCCTCGTTGTCGACGCGGGGGGCGTGATGGAATTCACATCCGTCAAAGGAGGCGCTGAGCTTCTGTATGTGGAACCGGTAGAGGGCCATGTTTGCATCTCGGGCGTCCCATTCTCGGGATACTTGCTGCACCACCAGATCCGAATCGCTGAAGCAGAGGATCCGATTGACACCAATCTCCTTGGCTAGCCGGAGTCCATGCGCCAGTGCCTCGTATTCGGCTATGTTGTTGGATGCATTGAAGTGGATCTGCACTACATACTCCAGCCGGTCTCCCTTGGGCGAGGTGATCACGATGCCGGCTCCCAAGCCCCCGAGCATCTTCGACCCGTCGAAGTGCATCTTCCAGTGGTCCGAATCCAGAACCGGTGGGAGATACTGGGTTTCGGCCCAGTCAATGAGGAAGTCCGCTAGTGCCTGCGACTTGATCGTGAGCCGGGGCTCGTACTGGATGGAGTAGGCTACGAGCTCGATGGCCCACCTGGCGACTCGGCCGGTGGCGTCCTCGTTGCCGATGAATTCCGAAAGGGGTGCGGTGCACACGACCTTAATCGGATGTTCCTGGAAGTAGTGCTTGAGCTTCTTGCATGCCAGGTACACGCCGTAGCACATCTTCTGGTAGTGGGGGTAGTTCTGCTTGGAGAGGGAGAGAACCTTGTTGAGGTAGTAGACGGGCCTCTGAACCGGCTGAGCCTTGCCTTCCTCGGGGCGCTCCACCACCAGGACAATGCTAACGACCCGGCTGATGGCTGCTATATAGAGCAACATCGGCTCCTTACTAGCCGACGTGGCTAGAATCAGCGTTGTGGATAGCATGTGCTTGAGGTCATGAAATGCAGCGTTGGCTTGCGAAGTCCAGGAGAAGTTGTCTGTCTTCTTCATCAGCTGGTACAATGGGAGTGCCTTCTCTCCCAGTCGGCTGATGAAACGACTAAGGGAGGCCAGGCATCCGGTGAACTTATGGACTCCAAGCAGGCTCCTGGGTGGCTGCATCCTCTCGATGGCCGCAATCTTCTCCGAATTTGCCTCGATGCCTCGTTGTGATACGAGGAAACCGAGGAGCTGACCGGATGGCACTCTGAAGACGCACTTCTCCGGGTTCAGCTTCATCTGGTACTAGCGGAGGTTGCCAATGTAGGGGTTCGTAGCATGGAAAACAAAAATTTTCTATCGCATACAAACAAACAAGCCAAGATCTATCTACTAGATTGTAGCAACGAGTCGATGGAATAACTCACCCTCGAAGATTCCAAAGTGTTTAACGAGAGCAGATTCTCGTGGGTGATGTAGTCGTACTCTTTCCGATCTCAAGATCGCGTGAAGCGATCCTTCCGCGCCAGCGTTCCATGGCGCTCCTGCGATCGGTCACACGTTAAATTTTCGACGAAGACCTTCCTCTCCTTGTTCCAAAGCAGCGGAGGTTGTAGCACTCTCCTCATGATTCCTAAAGACAACGGCGTGGTACCTAAGTAGAGGGAGATCCCAGGCTTCGCCTTAAGCCAAGTGCAGTATGGTGGAGCTTATGAGAGAGGCTATTAGTGGTCTAGTAATTAGACACACCAATTAGAGGGCTCTAAACCAATTAGAAGGCTCTAACCGAAATAGCTCTAAACCGGGTCTAGATCTAGGGTTTAGTTTAGAGGATAGGAAACTTGTGTGTGTAAGGAGGGGAGCCCTGCCCCTCCTTATATAGGTGGGAGGGCTGGCCGGCCACGGGGAGGAGGTCCTCCCCAACTCGGCCTAGGGAGGTGCGCCGGCCAAGGGGAGGAACCCTCCTCCAACTCGGCCTCCACCACTCCTCCTCTTTTCCCACTTCCCAAAATTGCCGTTTGACTTTCAAACTAGCCGTTTGACTTTTCAATTTAGGATTTAAATAAACCCTTTATTTTGGACAGCAAGAACACCTATTACATGATGCAATTATTCAAATATGCACTGACACATTCATGTACCCTTCCCCCTCGGTGCTTGACATTCCGGACCTTCTAGAATGTTCCGATGAAAACCTAATCATACCGCTACTCGAAACGGGACTTTCCTTATATGAATCTTATTCTCCGGACCATTCCGGATCTCCTCGTGATATCCGGATCCCATCCGAGACTCCAACAACATTCGGTCTCTTTCTCACAATACCATAACTACTCAAACAACGTCAATCCTTAAGTGTGTCTCCCTACGGTTCGTGAATTATGCGGACATGATCGAGACACTTCTCAGAACAATAACCAATAGAGGAATCTGGAAATTCATATGGCTCCCACATATTTCTACGATTACTTTGCGATCGAATGAACCACTTACATACGATACCAATTTCCCTTTGTCTCACGATATGTTACTTATCCGAGGTTATGATCGTCGGTATCTCTGCATACCTAGTTCTTCCTCGTTCTCGATAAGTACTCTTTTCTCGTTCCGTGATATGTGATCCCTTGTGACCAAGTCACATGCT
This sequence comes from Avena insularis, assembly GCA_023614405.1. Taxonomy (NCBI): domain Eukaryota; kingdom Viridiplantae; phylum Streptophyta; class Magnoliopsida; order Poales; family Poaceae; genus Avena; species Avena insularis. The sequence continues at coordinate 159,698,630 of CM042690.1, read as the reverse complement.
TGCAAGCTAATTGGATGACATTTCACCGAGAGGGCCAGAGAATATCTATCCGTCATGTGGATGGACAAATCCCACTCTTGATCCATGTGTTTCAACCAATACTTTCCGAACACTCAATGCCACCTTTATAGCCACCCTGTTACGGTGTGGTGTTTGATGACATCAAATCATCCATCCAGCAAAGGTGATATGCATGATCTCATGGTCGAAGGAATTAGGTTACTATGTATCAGAAAGCATATAGCAATTGAACTATTGAAATGACTTGATCTTTATGCTACGCTTGTCTATAGGAGTATGTCCACCATATCATTCTCCTAACGATATGATCTTGTTGTTGATAACATCTCAACGTTCATGATAGGGAAACCACAATCATCAATCAACCAACAAGCTAGTGAAGTATAGAGGCTATACTAGGGACTTCAAATTTAGTTTACAAATCACACAAGTATTAATGGTTTCCTTGTTAATACTATTATAGCATGAATGTAAACATTTATCATAAACACAAAGATATATAATAATAACTACATTTATTATTGCCTCTAGGCATATCTCCAACAGTCTCCCACTTGCACTAGAGTCATCTAATCTAGATTACATGGTAATATACCAACACCCATGGCAGCTTGGTGTTGGTCATGTTTTGCCCTGGAGAGGTTTAGTCAACGGATCCGCCACATTCAGATCTGTGTGTACTTTGCAAATCTTTATATCCCCATCCCGGATATGTTCTCGAATAGCGTGAAACGCAGCTTGATATGCTTCATCTTCTTGTGTGACCTTGGTTCTGCGCATTGGCTATGGCGCCCATGTTATCACAAGAGATAGACATTGGGTCCAACAGACTAGAACCACACCCAGCTCTGAATGAACTCTTTCATCCATATCGCTTGTGAAGCCTCCGGCAGCATGTATTCCGATTCAGTTGAAGATCTCGCCACAACGCTTTGCTTTGCACTCCTCCAGCTAATCACGCACCATTCAAAATAAATACGATCCAGATTGTGATTTAGAATCATCCGGATCGGTGTTCCAACTAGCATCGGTGTAACCATTAACAACGAGCTGTTCATCACCTCCATAAGAAAGAACCATACCCTTAGTTCTTCTCAAGTACTTAAGGATGTTTTGATCACGTCCAATGATCCACTCGATCACTTTGATATCTGCTAGTTAGACTAACAAAGATATGCGATGTCGGGTCTAGTACATAGCATGGCATACATTAGAGATCCTATGGCTGAGGCATAGGAGTCTTACTCATCTTTCTCTATCTTCTGCCGATGTCGGACTTTGAGTTTTACTCAAGGTCGATTGACAACATGGGCAAGAACCCTTTCTTGCTATCTTCCATTCCAAACCTCTTTAGAACTTTGTCCAAATATGTACTTTGTGACAATGATATTTGGCGCTTCGATCTATCTCTATAAATCTTTATGCCTAATATGTAAGCTGCTTCGCCAAGATCCTTCATTGAAAACTATTATTCAAATACTCTTGACACTATTAAGAAGGTCTACATCATTCCCAATCAACAATATGTCATCCACATATAGTATTAAGAATGCTACAGCTCCCACTCACTTTCTTGTAAATACAAGCTTCTCCATAAGTTTGTATAAAACCAAAACTTTTGATTACCTTATCAAAACGTTGATTCCAACTTCAGGATGCTTGCTTCAACCCATAGATGGACCGCTGAAGTTTGTATACCTTGTTAGCATCTTTAGGATCGACAAAACCTTTGGGTTGCATCATATACAACTCTTCATCAATGTCTCCATTGAGGAATGCTGTTTTGACATCCATCTCGCCATATCTCATAATCATAATATGCAGCGATTGCTAACATAATCCTCACGCACTTTAGCTTCGCTACCGTGAGAAAGTCTCATCGTAGTCAACTCCTTGAATTTGTCGAAACCCTTTTGCGACAAGTCGAGCTTTATAGACAGAACATTACCATCAAGATCTGCTTTCTTCTTGAAAATCCATTTGTTCTCGACAGCCTTCCTACCATCCGTAAGTCCACCAAAGTCCATACTTGGTTTTCGTTACATGGATCCAATCTCGATTTCATGGCTTCTTGCCATTTATTGGAATCTGGCTCATCATCGCTTCCTCATATGTCTCGGGGTCATCGGTGTTGTCCACCAACATGACATTCATAACGGAATCATACCAACTGGAGTGGTACGAGTTCTCGCTGACCTCCGAGGCTCAGAGCAACTTCAACCAAGTTTCATGATCACCATCATTAGCTTCTCTCTTATTGGTGCAGCACCACAGAACTTCTTCCGCTGCGCTACTCGCAATTTCGAGAGAAGGTCCGACAACCTCGTCGAGTTCTACTTTCCTTCCAGCCACTTCTTTCGAGAGAAATTCCTTCTAGAAAGGATCCATTCTTGGCAACGAAGATTTTGCCTTCGATCTATGATAGAAGGTATACCCAATAGTTTCCTTCGTATCCTATGAAGACGCATTTTTCCGCTTTGGGTTCAAGCTTGTCCTGTAACTTCTTTACATAGGCTTCAGATCCCCAAACTTTAAGGAACGACAATTTAGGTTTCTTCCCAAACCATAATTCATACGGTGTCGTTTCAACGGATTTAGATGGTGCCCTATTTAAAGTGAATGCGGCTGTTTCTAATGCATAACCCCAAAATGATAGTGGTAAATCTGTAAGTGACATCATAGAACGAACCATATCTAAGAGAGTTCGACACGACGCTCGTACACACCATTACTGTGGTGTTCCTTGGTGTCAATCGCGAAAGTATTCCACATTTCTTCAAATGCTCGCCAAACTCGTAACTTAGATATTCACCTCCACGATCGTAACGTAGAAATTTAATCTTCTTGTTACGCTGATTCTCTACCTCACTTTGAAACTCCTTAAACTTCTCGAAAAGTTTCGGACTTATGTTTCATGAAATAGATATACCCATATCTACTCAAGTCATCCGTGAAGGTAAGAACATAACGATAACCATCACATGATGCTACACTCATTGGACCACACACATCGGTATGTATGATTTCCAATAAGTCCGTAGCTCCATTATACCGTAAAATGGAGTCTTAGTCATTTTACCCATCGACATGCCTCGCATCTTTCAAGTGATTCAAAATCAAGTGATTCAAGAAGTCCATCGAATGGAGTTTCTTCATACGCTTCACTCCAATGTGACCAAGACGACAAAGGCCACATATAGGTCGAATTATCGCTGATTTCAAACGCTTAGCTTCAATGTTATTGATATGTGTATTTCCACTATCGAGATTCAATATGAATAGACCATCTATCAAAGGTGCATGTGCATAAAACATATTACTCATATAAATCGAACAACCATTATTCTCGGATTTAAACAAGTAACCGCCTCGCAATAAACAAGATCCCGATATAATGTTCATGCTTAACGCAGCACCAAATAACAATTATTTAAGTATAAAACTAATCCCGATGGTAGATGAAGAGGTAGCGTGTCAATCGCGAACACATCAACCTTTGATCCGCTTCCCACGCATCGTCACCTCGCTCTTCACTAGCTCGCTTATTCGCAGCTTCGAAGTTACAAATATGAGCAACCGAACCAGATCAAATACCCGTGCACTACTACGAATACTAGTGAGATACACATCAATAACATGTATATCAGATATACCTTTCTTCTTGATGTTGCCGCTTCAAATCCGCCAAGTACTTTGGGCAATTCCTTCAAAGGACCTTGTCCCTTGCAATAAAAACACTCGCTTAGGCTTAGGTCCAGCCTTGGTCTTCGTCATGGTAACTTTCTTACCACCTTTCTTGAAGTGTCCTTTGCTTAGACTCGCCTTTCTTGAATTTGGTGGTCTTATTGACCATCAACACTTGGTGCTCTTTCTTGATCTCCACTTCTGCAGACTTTAACATAGCAAACAGTTCTGGCAACTCTTTGTTCATGTTCTGCATGTTGTAGTTCATCACAAAGTTCTTGTAACTTGGTGGTAGTGATTGGAGGATGCGGTAAACCCCAAAGTATTAGGAATCACTATACCCAAACTTTGAAGTTTATTTGCGTGCCTGCACATCTTAAGCACATGCTCAATCGACGAGCTACCCTCTTCCATCTTGCGCTAAAGAACTTTTCATAAGCTTCATAACTTTCAATTGCCGCATGAGTCTCAAAGATTAATTTGAGATCCTCGACAATATCATATGGATCTGACTCTTCAAACCTTTTCCAAGTCTGATTCTAAACCATACAAGATAGCACACTGAACTATGGAGTACCGATTCTTCCGAGCGAGGTAAACATTCTTTACTTCATCGGTAGCATCAGCTGCAGTGGGTCACCTAGCTGCATCCAGCACATAGGTCAAATTACCAATGTGAGGACAATCTCAAATTGCGGAACCAATCCGCCAAGTTGCTTCCATTGTTTTTCAACTTTTCTTTCTCTAGGAACGCATTAAAATTGATGGTAGGGGCTGCCATTGATCTACAAACATATTTGCAATAGTTTAGACTAAGTTTATGACAAACTGAGTTCAAATTAATTAATGAAATTAAACTAGGTGAACTCCCACTTAAAACAACATCCCTCACATTGTTTTAGTGATCACACGAACCAAATCCACTACATCAACACCGATCATCACGAGAGTTGATATAGTTTCAATGGCTAACAATCATCATGTTCATCATATCTACTATATGATTCATGCTTTACCTTTCGCCATCCGTGTTCCGAGGCCATGTCTGTATACATGCTAGGCTCCAAGGTCAAACCTTAGTTACCGCATAAGCAAATCTGGCTTGCTTACGCTTGTATTCACCATGAATCAAAGACACCCGATCATCACGTGATGCTTCAAGCAGCAAGCTTTGGCAACGGTGCATACTAAGGGTGAACACTTTAGAACTTGAAATTTATGTATGAGGGATCATCTTATAATGCTACCGCCTACTAAGCAATACAAGATGCATAAAGGATTAACATCACATGCAATTCATAATATGTGATATGATATGGCCTTTCTTCTTTGTGCTTCCGATCTCCATCTTCAAGCACTAACATGATCTCCATCATCACCGCATAGCATCAAGGTCAATGACGCTTCTTCATGGTTGTCGCCCACCAGCTTCAACTATTACAACTATTTTGAATAGACACGCAGGTCTTAACAGAATTTAAAGACAACCATATGGCTCCTCCCTTGCCAACTTACAATAAGGAACATTGCATACATCAAATATAATCACAATCATGGCCATATCACATCATCAGACACCCCTGCAAAACAAAGTTAGACGCTTCTACTTTCTTTGCATATTTTACGTGGTTTGGGGCTTTCAATAAGTGTCGCTCTAACTTACGAACAAGAACCACAACATTGATACTAGCATTGTTGATCACCCGTTGTAAATTGGATCTTTACTATGCTAGGAGAAACAGCACCAAGAAGCCACTTATGCAAAACGAGTTGCATGTCAAGCGTGGAGCAAGTCTCATGAACGATGTCATGTAAGGTTAGCCGCCGCTTCATCCCAACATACCGCAAGATGCAAAGTACACAAAAGCAATCTACAATAAAGCATCAACGCCCACAATGACCATTAGGTTCTACTCAGGCAATGATCTACATATAGACACGGCTCGATACAATCAGAGGGGTTTGTAGCATGGAAAACAAAAATTTTCTATCGCATACAAACAAACAAGCCAAGATCTATCTACTAGATTGTAGCAACGAGTCGATGGAATAACTCACCCTCAAGATTCCAAAGTGTTTAACGAGAGCAGATTCTCGTGGGTGATGTAGTCGCATTTTTCCGATCTCAAGATCGCTAGACGATCCTTTCCCGGCTGCTTCCCTCAAGGCCTCCGCAATGGTCACATCGCTCGTACTCACGAAGACCTTCATCTCCTTGTTCCAGAAAATGAGGTTGTAGCACTCTCTCGCGATTCCGCAAAGACAACGGCGTGGTACCTAAGTAGAGGGGAGATCCCGCAGGCTTCGCCTTAAGCCGGTAGTATGGTGGAGCTTATGAGAGAGGCTATTAGTGGTCTAGTAATTAGACACACCAATTAGAGGGCTCTAAACCAAAAAGAAGGCTCTAAACCCAAATAGCTCTAAACCGGGTCTAGATCTAGGGTTTAGTTTAGAGGATAGGAAACTTGTGTATAAGGAGGGAGCCCTGCCCTCCTTATATAGGTGGAGGGCTGGCGCCAAGGAGGAGTTCTCCCAACTCGGCCTAGGAGGTGCGCCAAGGGGAGGAACCTCCTCCAACCTCGGCCTCCACCACTCCTCCTCTTTTCCCACTTCCCAAAATTGCTTGACTTTCAAACTAGCCGCTTGACTTTTCAATTTAGGATTTAAATAAACCCTTTATTTTGGACAGCAGAATACCTAGTACATGATGCAATCATTCCAATATGTAATGACACATTCATGTACCCTTCCCTCCGGAGTGCCGGACATTCCGGACCTTCTAGAATGTTCCCGATGAAAACACCTAATCATACCGCCATTCAAACGGGACTTTCCTTATATGAATCTTATTCTCCTGACCATTCCGGATCTCCTTGTGATATCCCGGATCCCATCCGAGACTCAACAACATTCGGTCTCTTTCTCATAATACCATAACTACTCAAACAACGCCGAATCCTTATGTGTCTCCCTACGGTTCGTGAATTATGCGGACATGATCGAGACACTTCTCCTAACAATAACCAATAGAGGAATCTGAAATTCATATGGTTCTACATATTTCTACGATTACTTTACATCGAATGAACCACTTACATACGATACCAATTTCCCTTTGTCTCACGATATGTTACTTATCCGAGGTTATGATCGCTTTATCTCCGCATACCTAGTTCTTCCTCACATCGATAAGTACTCTTTTCTCGCTCCTGATATGTGATCCCTTGTGACCAAGTCACATGCTTGCAAGCTAATTGATGACATTTCACCGAGAGGGCCCAGAGAATATCTATCCGCCATGTGGATGGACAAATCCCACTCTTGATCCATGTGTTTCAACCAATACTTTCCTAACACTCAATGCCACCTTTATAGCCACCCTGTTACGGTGGTGTTTGATGACATCAAAGCATCCATCCAAGAAAGGTGATATGCATGATCTCATGGTCAAGGAATTAGGTTACTATGTATCAGAAAGCATATAGCAATTGAACTATTGAAATGACTTGATCTTTATGCTACGCTTGTCTATAGGAGTATGTCCACCATATCATTCTCCTAACGATATGATCTTGTTGTTGATAACATCTCAACGTTCATGATAGGGAAACCACAATCATCAATCAACCAACAAGCTAGTGAAGTATAGAGGCTATACTAGGGACTTCAAATTTAGTTTACAAATCACACAAGTATTAATGGTTTCCTTGTTAATACTATTATAGCATGAATGTAAACATTTATCATAAACACAAAGATATATAATAATAACTACATTTATTATTGCCTCTAGGGCATATCTCCAACAGCCAAATGTCTCTCCTAGATCTTCGAGGAGGGTGCGCTTCTCCCTTGTCTTGATGACCACATCGTCCACATAGGCGTGCACATTTCGGCCTATATGCGAGTGCAAGCACTTTTGCATGCAGCGCTGATAGGTGGCGCCTGCATTCTTCAGACCGAAGGGCATGGTTACATAGCAGAAAGCCCCATAGGGGGTGATAAATGATGTCTTAATCTGATCAGCCAGGTTTAACCAGATCTGATTGTAACCGGAATAGCAATCTAAAAAAGACAAAAAATCACAGCCGGCCATGGAATTGATGACTTGATCGATACGGGGCAAGGCGAAGGGGTCTTTCGGGCACGCCTTGTTTAGGCTGGTGTAGTCAATACACATGAGCCAGGTCTTGTTCTTCTTCAGCACCAGGACTGGGTTCACCAACCAGTCCGGGTGGTACACTTCCATGATGAACCCAGCTGTAAGGAGCCGGGTGATCTCGTCACCGATAATCTTTCTCTTCTCCTCCGCGAACCGGCACAGAGGTTGCTTAACCGGTTTGGCATTCGGCCGCACATGAAGTGAGTGCTCAGTGAACTCCCTCGCTACACCTGGCATGTCCTTGGGTGACCATGCAAAGATGTCCCGATTCTCACGGAGGAAGTCAACGAGCGCGCCTTCCTATTTGCTGTCCAAGTTGGCACCAATGGTGACGAACTTGGTTGGGTCGGAGGGGTCGAGCAGGATCCTCTTTGTCTCCTTTGCCGGCTGGAAGGCTCCTTCTCCAGCCGGTTTGCTGCTAGCCGGTATGTCCTGCTAGGCCATGGCCACATTGCACATGATTATGTGCTTCTCCTCGGCTATGATGAGGGCCTCTGCCAGTTTGGAACCGGCTGAGGCGCACTCCATCGACCGCCTGAAGCATCCGGCAACGGTGATCACACCGTTGGGTCCCGGCATCTTCGTCTTGAGGTATGCGTAGTGGGGGATGGCCATGAACTTGGCGAGGGCGGGGCGCCCGAGGAGAGCATGATAGGAGGTCGTCAGGGTTACCACCTCGAACCAGATCGGTTTGCGGCAAAAGTTCTCCTCGGTCCTGAAGATGACATCCAGCTAGATTTTACCCAGTGAGGCGCAAGATGGCCCTGGCAGCACGCTGTGGAATGTTGTGGTAGTCGGGCGCAGGTCGCATTCGCGAATGCCCAGCTTTTCCAGTGAGGACCGGTAGAGGAGGTTGAGGTTGCTGCCTTCATGGATGAGGACACGCGAGAAACGGCAGGTGCGCGCGTTGGAGACGATGAGGGGGTCGAGTACCATGGCATAGCCCCCGGGAGTCAGCAACTGCTCTGGCTGGTCTTCACGGCTCTAGGTGATGGGGGTTTTCGACGAGTTCAGGTACTGGGGGACCGGAGAGATGATGGCATTGACCTCCTTGGAGCGTCGCCTGCGGCTGTGCTTGTCGTCCAGCTCTGTCTCGAAGATGTGGTAGGCGGCGTGCGGCTAGGGGTAGCCATTGTTGTTGCTGCCGTTACCATCGTTGTCGAATCCCCTAGCCAGTGGTGGTGGTCCACTAGGAGGGGGCAGGAGGAGATGTGGCTAGCTACCCTGGTCTTTTAGCTGCCGGGTCCAGATGCAATTCCGGGTGGTATGCGTAGCTGGTTTGAAGGGACCGCTGTGCCACTTGCACGGGCCATCAAACATCTGGTCGAAGGTGAGCCGTGGCTTCTGACTCCTTGCATCATTAGCTGCTGTCAGCGCCTCCACAGCATTGACCGCCGCTGCGGTAGCGGGGCTTCTTGTCCGCTTTGGCGGTCCCCATGGAACCGGCTTGTCGCTTGCCGTATGTCGGAGGATCCGCTTAGCCGGATTGCTCGACGACGTGAGCCGGCCCGTAGGAGTCGGACGCCTGCACAAGATTTACCGGAGGGGCTTCTTCATGGCGGCATCCACCATGGCGTACTTGTCCGCAACGATCATGAGCTCCACCATGGTTTTCGCTCACACAAGAGCCGTGGCGGCAGGTGCCTTCTCGGTAACCTCGATGAAGAAGCCGATGGCCCGGCTCTCCGTGATGCCCTCGCAAGTTTTGGCGCAGCTCATGTCCACTTGGCAAGGTACTCGCGGGTCTTCGCGGTCACCTCGACGCACAAGGCCAGGTCGCGGGCGCCCGGACTCTTGTACGTGCTATTGAAGTTGCGGACGAACACCTTCTCAAGTCCGCCAGCGTTGATGCTGTTGGGCACAAGGCTGTTGAGCCACGCCCTGCCGATTCGGTTAGCGAGAGGGATGTAGCGACGGGTGCTTGTTCCCATGGGCGATGCCGATCGGTAGCATAGTCACACCAGTCTTCCGCTTCATACCGCATTTTGGGGTGTCCTCGGCAGGGTGAACTTATCCGAAACGCTCGTTCGGATGCGGGTCCGAAACAAACAAACCGTCTGGTGGAGTTCTTCCTTCAGGACGCGCTTGAGCGAGGAGCTCAATGCGGTCACGGAGATCCGGACGATCCGGGTTGGGCGCTCCCACCCGGCCCGAGAGACGGGAACCGGCGAGTCTAGGTGCTCCGGTTGTTGGAGGGGGAGGCGGTGGGTTGCTGTTCACCGTTTGTTTCGGCGCTGGCCGGGCCCTTGTTGCCGAGCTGCGACGCCATCAAGGGCCTTAGCCGCTGAGGGAGGATGCCTGGTGTCGCGGGCGCGCCTTGCCGCTGACAGCAGCTTGCTCCCCCGAGTAGCTGGGGTCCTCCCTCATTTGCCGGTTGGCATCCGCCGCCATCCGTGATGTGGAGGAGCTCTCGACGCGAAGCGTGTTGGCGGGCTCGCCTCGCCTCCAGATTGCGCTTCCGCCATGCTCGCGCCAAGGCAGGTTCTTGATGGGCGTTGTAGGTGGGCCGGATGACGGCGGGTGCGGATCCGCTCATCCTTTTCCATCCTTTCACCCAGCTTCGCCGCCGCCACACCTGGTCAGCCGCTGCTGCTCGCTGGTAGTCGTGAGTGAAGCCGTGCGCACGGTCGTACTCACGCCGGGTGATCTCGAGTTGCTTGCGGGTTTCGCCAGCTCCATGGCCTCCTGGAGGAGGATCTGTCTCTCCATGGCGAAGTTGGCTTCCGCTACCTCCGGGTTATCCCCGAGGTTAACCGGCGTCAGGAGCCGATAAATGGCTTCCTCCACCGGATTCCGAGGCTGCGGAGGCGCGGAAGTTCCACCCTCGTCCGCGCCTCGCTCCCGCGGTTGGCGGGGGAGAGAGCTGGAGTCGGGCATCATTACCTCCACGCCGCAGGAAGCGACGGAGGCGCTACCGCCCAGATGCGGTAGCTCCACGACAGAGACGATCTCCCTAGGGAAACGCTCCAGAATGGTGTCGACGTAGACGGGGAGGTTGCCGAAGAGCAGGATGGACCCGTTCACCGGGAAGGAGGTTCCGGCGAAGCAGGAAGCGTTGACGATGACGCAGTCGAACTTGCCGAGCGTGAGCACTAGGCCGGAGGCCACGTGGTCACCGGCTGAGGTGCGGGGTCCCGTGCGGAACGTGACTCCGGTCGAAGCCATCTGCCCCATGGTGGGCGCCAACTGTCGTTGTATTGGAAACGACAATACCTGAGAAGGTTAGATAGAGGTGTGGGGACTAGCAGGGAAGCTATCGACGGTGTCCGCAGGTGGGATTGGATACAAGCAAGCGTAGCTGGACGCAGGAAGTACCCAGGTTCGGAGCCCTCGTGATGAGGTAAAACTCCTACTCCTGCCGATCTGACTATGAGGGATATATTTAACCACAAGCGCCCTCGAGCAGTATTCTCTAGCTAGTGTCTTAAATGCACTAAGACCAACCTTTTCTACTAAGGCCTTGCCTCCTTATATATATAGAGAGAGGCAACGTCCACTTCCGGTTGCCTGACTAAGGGCCCTACCACGTGGTCCCTCCCGATTGGTCATCTACAGATCCGGTTTTTACTATTATGTCCCATCGTGAGTATGAGCGGTATGGTCGTCGTCGAGGCACTATGGACGGCCATGCAGCCTAACGCATCGGGCCACCGCTCGCCGCTATCCCCGCAAAGTCTTCGGTATGGCCGAGTAGTTGCCAGTCTTGTCGTCGTACAAGGCGTACCACGCACTGATCCGCACGTCATCCTGTCTCCTTGATTGGTTCTGGCTATGTTGCCATAGCCGGCTGCTTCTTGCCGATCCGGCTACCATGTGATAGCCGGCCTGGCTTGCTTTGTCCGGCTGCATCTGGCCAGCCGGACACGATCCGACTGCCTAGTTTCTTGTCCGGTTGGGGTATCTGGGGATCATCCCCCCGATAGTGCCCTTTCTGTAAGAAAGGAGTAAACCCGAGGATTGCCAACTTGATTCCGCATGCGGTTGGCATCGGTAAAATCCCGGCTAGTAAACACAAGTCAGCGACCAAGGCTAAGCACGCTGCTTATGGCAAGTTCCTGACAGAGTATGTCAAGACCGGCCTAGTGTCCCCTTACTTAGGAATCAGCAACTTCTAGCCGACCAACCTCACACGGCGGGCTCGCCACTAATAATATTTAGTTCTCTTAACGTATCTAGACCCTTAAACTATGGGGATTTCTATTTTCGTACCCTTCAAAATATATTCAAGTTCATCTGTTTACGTAGTTAAAGTTCCGGTGGCATACTCGTTATTTTGCATGGATAGAGGTTTGCCCTCGACAGATATAAGGGTTATCCTGTCCGCTAGATCACAGAGGATCAACGGTTGGTGGGCAAAAGTGAGTACAACTGAATCGCCATGGTTAGACACGAGGGAAAAAAACGTGACTCACTTGTGACGCGTGCGGTGCACGGGCGGAAGCGACACGCAGGGCGTGCATGGTGCATTAGCGTACGCGGTGCACGGTAGTGCAACGAAACATCGCTTGCCTTCTCCTTTAATAGAGGCCTCCCCACTCCCACTCATCACGCACGCACTCACTCAACCGTCTCCACTGTCCCATCACCTTCTGCAAACGCCGAACAAAACCCCAACCACGTCGGCGATGGAGAAGATCGGCGCGGTGGCCATCGGCGCCTCCAAGGCCGCCGGCGAGGAGCCCCCCGTCCATGCATCTGACGTAGCCGCCGGCGAAGAGGCCCCTGCCGGTCTTGGACAGATCCCGCTCGGCTGGGACCCCTGCGAGGAGGTTGTCTACATAAGGCCGGAGAACCCCTACGAAACTAGCATCGCCGACCCGTGGTCTGAGGTAACCAGGGTTTTCTCCCCTTCCCTTGTTGTTCCCCCGTTCCCATCGTTGGATGCTAGATCGTATGTTATTAGGGCTCGGCTATTCGTATTTTTTACAGTAGCTAATCCTATTGTGTTAGATCTCGATTTTCATGAACTCTGCTCAGAAGTTGGGATCAGTATTCGATTTGGTTTGAGATTTGGGAATAATCGACATCTCATTCGTTAATTTATGCAAAAATCAATCCCGATAATCAAAGTATCTCAATCATGTCCTTATTTCACTCTACTGCTTTTTTCCAACAGAGGATAGCAGCGACCTGCAATGATTTACGAGTCCAAGGACACCAAGACTCGTCATGTGCTGAGGAGGCTAAAGTCCGTTCAGTAGAACAACTTCTTCGTCGGCGACGTGTACAGGTGCCCCTTCTGCCCTACCAGGAGGCTCCACGGCACGGACTTCAACTTCGTCGTGAAGCATGCCGAGGACGTGAGGACCTGCGGCGAGTCCGTGAACATCCACGGCTTCAGGGCCAAGCACCAGGCGCCACAACCTCCAGAAGGTGGCTATCGAGGAGGGTCGCATTCCCCCAATCAGACCCAAGGCGCCCAAGGTCAAGGGGCTGGGCAGCAAGAAGTGGAGGAGGCGCCAGAGGGAGGCGATGCCTTCCTAGCAAAAGCCACGAGGGCCATCGATCACCGCCGCCGTAAAAGCAGCTTCTTTTGTCTTGTTTGTGTTGAAGCAGTCCGCTACTGCTGCTGAGCAGCCTAATTGTCGAACCTCGTTAAGTACCATACTATATAACCTATATTAGCTGCTTTATCTACATCTGCTCTGTTTACTGAATTTATTTATGGTGCTGGTTTGTTTTGCTGCTCTAGATTTGCTACCAGATTGGGGAAAAACGATCGCAAAAGGAACAATGAATGAAGAGAGAAGCTGCTCTAGATTCCCTACCTTTTTGGGCAAAAAAAACACAACTAATAGAGAGAGAGGGGAAAAGGCGCTCTTAAAAAGGCCAAATAACAAAAAAAACTTCCACTTTAGGCGTCATGGCGCATGTAATGGCCAAGCCTTTGACCAGACGGCACCCCCCTCTGAGCGCATGTGAGGGCTTCGGAATATCGGGAGGGCAAAAGTGAGGACAAACGAGACACAATGTTGCTATAGCTAAATCTGACAAAAAGCTGAATTTGGCTTTACCATGCAATTTGGCTAGAGCTCCACAATGTAGCTATTGTAAATCCCTAAACTATGTGGTGCGTTGAAACCTAATGCTTTTCCACCGACACGTGTGTTGCAAAGTTGCTTGATCGTGCATGCTTACACAAGTGGCCTACAGAGAAACTTATAGAAGCATGGGCAAACGAGCTTCATTTTGGAAAATTCGGGACAAGCTTTACGCAATCGACAGGCCTGATCAGCTGGGCGGCTGCCCCGGGGTGCAGGGATGCTAGGTCCATGTCTATGCTTACACTTCTTACACTTGTTAGGATTAATAATAACTGTACACTTCCTTCTGTCCTGTCCCGTTACTTCGTGTCAGCACCATGCACCCGCTGCGGATCGGCAACGGGACGGTGGTCTACGTGACCGGCCTCTGCCACGCCAAAGCCACGTCGCACACCCGTCCCATCGCCTACCGGGACGGACGCCGAATTTAATCGCTAGGATTGGAAACCATCGGTGCTCGCCCTGTCAAACTTGCCTCCGCATGGGTATGACCGAAATATTGGTGAACGAAATGTAAGCATCGCCTTCCGTCACCTCAGCACATCACTATGCAAAAATCCCCAACTCATTCCTTCTGCCGGCGCCGCCATCACAAGAACCATCGACGCTGCCGCAGGCACCGCCTCCGCCTGGCCATACCACCGCAACAGATCACTCCACCTCCACACCCAGTCCTAGCTACCGCTACCGACCCTAGGCCACCGCCGCTGCATTAGCTGCTGCCATGGACGCAGAGTACAGCGTGTTCGGCGACAGGAGCGACTACACCGACGAGTACACCGTTACCGCCCATGGCACCACCAAGCTGACGGTCGTCCACACAAATGCGTCAGCGGAGGTGGCCAAGGTCATCGCAATGTATACCGGTGGCTACAGGAGCCGATGGACATGTACAAGATTGTCGGCCTTAACCTCGAGTATACCAGAGATAGGAAGAGGACGGCGCTTTTGCAGATGTCCATGCGCAACCACTGCCTCCTATATCACGTATGTAGGGCCAAATCTGTATGCCCAGAGCTCATGAAGTTCCCACAGAGGGAGATCTACTTCGCCAAAGGTCGACATCAAGAACGACACTCCGAAGCTAGAACGGGATCTCCTCGTTCATGTCGTCAATCACGTCGATCTCCAACATTTGTGGAGGTACCCGGATGGCGGTACGGGGAAAGCCGGCATGGCTAGACTCGCTTCCAACATCATCGACCGCGAGTACACCGGCATGAAAATCGAGTTCCCGAAGCACTTGCATGAGCGATGGGAGTGGAGGCACCTGGATTACGATGCGATCAAGTACGCAGCCAGGGACGCGTATGTCTGCTACAAGATGCTCAACAGGATCTGGCGGGTGGGTGAGTGTGTTGTTTACCACTACTAGTTTCGCATTTTGTTCCTAGTTTTATCTCACCTGTATTTTATCTCGCATGTATTTTCTAAGCATTCTATGTGTAAGAACAAAGCTCGTACAATCCCTGTGTTATTAGCTACTTAACCTGTATGAATTACATTCCCCCTTTTGTATGCTCAATATTCATTCTTACAAATTCTGTCTGTGCCATTTGCATGCCGCAGAATCTAGGACTGACATGCATAAGGTGTGATACAGTCATAAGTCATAACCAAACCCAGATTATAGAGAAGGATACAGTCATAAACCAGATTATAGTTTGACAAAGGTAATACACAGCAGTTCGTAATTGCTCACATAGTGTACTTATGAAATAACATGTTTTCATAAACACAACAATCATGCACTAATAGTCTACATCCCAGCCTGTTGGAGAAGGCAACCGATCCCAGGATTCCTTCGGTCGCTTGCCCCGGTTTGTAGATTCATCTACACTCCGGCATCTGGGGCAAACAACCTGCCTTGGTGGTGGCTTAATGATCCGATGCCTGGAACGAGATTTTACAATCTGGCGGTACAGCTTGTGGCTAACATACCCGTCAATTGCAGCGTACTTCAGATTAGGTTCAGAAAGTGGCTTATCCTCCCAGAATCGTGTTTCTAAACGCCTCCACGAACATCTCGCAATCTGTCCTTCATGTCACAGTTCACGGGTCGATGAGTTCGGAGGCAAGAGCGCCATCCCGGTCTTGCCCTTCGCCCTCGGATCCAAAGAAATTTCTAGATGTCCACTCGCACCTTTGGGATTCTAATGTTGACAAATGGGCTTTCAAGCTTTATCGTCATTCGTGATGTCAACACTAGTAAATGTTATGTGCTGGTTCACGAGAAAGTCATGAAACAGATCCCTAATGCTTTCGCCCCACCTGCATGAAAATGAATTCAGACAAATAATATAGCAATAACTTTTGCAAACAGACGGTCCAGGAACAAAAAGGCAGCAAAGTCTACCAGATCCCGTCAACCCCTTCTCGCAAAAAGGCTGGTATACGAGGACGTGCCCCTTCATGGAGAGTTGCACCACGGCGATCCTACGATGATCGCGGCTGTACTCGAGGTCGAGACCTACGAACCTGTTTTCTTCGAACTACAGCCAACTCGTGTAATTATTCAGAGTGTTCCTCACTGTCCGAGGGTCGGTGGTGTAGACGACATCGATCTTCTTCCCGCCATGTACTTTGATGTCGAAGTGCGTAGTTTCTTGCCTGCTGTTGTTTCGGACGTCCGGAGCGTCCATGACTACATGCAAGAGGGAAAGGATACAGAGGAAGAGGGTGATGCGGTGTTGGAGGAAATGGATGAGGCCATGGAGGAGAAAGACGATGAGGCCGTGGAGAAGGAAATGAGACAGAGAAGTGAAAGATTGGAACCGCCCTTACCAATATCTAGAATGGTGCACGACCGTTCGTAGTAGGGTGAAGGTGGCGAAAAACGTCGGTTTTACACGTCGATGCTAGCACTTCCTAAAATTTGTTCTGTGCCACTTGCATGCGGTGGAATCAATTCAAACGTAGGCACGTTTGCGCGTGCCGACCTTCACTCACTGAAAGGAGGGCCACACATTTCCCTTTTACGATTTATTTTTTCACTTCCTCTAGACGGTTCCGGTGCCCGCCCTCAATAATTACGCCCCCCTTCTTGTCTTCCACGCGGACGAGAACCAGCGGCGGTGGCGGTTCCTTGCAGATTCACTCCCCACTCGAACAACTGCCCCATCCCTGATTCCACCCCCTCTCGAATCCATCTGCCTCCTTATCACAACGCCTCCATTAATCTACCGGATTCCAGACTCCATTTGCCGCTATGGGTAGAGCTTGGGGTAGCAGCAGGCTGAAGCGAAAGGCATGCGACGACGACGCGGATGGCTAGGGCGACCGCTACCGCGAGGATTGGGGATGGCCGAACCTTAGCACCACGAATGTGCACATGATCGCCTCAGAGTTGGACATCATCTCAGCCGGCCGCCTCGCTTGCTGCATCCCTGGCTACCGCATGACAATGCGGAACATGGACGAACAGCCGTTCGGCATGCCAGGCCTTCTTTACCCTGATAATAGCAAATGGTCAGACAACCGCGATGGCCACGTAAGTTCCAGTATCTAGCTTATTCATTCAGTCATATCATTGATTCATATGTGCTGAACTCTCATCGGAATCCTATGTGTCGAACATGTTGTGTGCACGCGCGGTTTGAACAAATCGAACTATTTAAGACTATTCTGTACAGCGGAAGCTCTGCTCATACCTGATATTCTGGTAATTTCTCTAGTGACACAGTCTTACTTTAGGTGATAGACGAGTTGTCAATTTCGATTTTGCAATGGAATGCCTGCTAGGTGATATTCTGTTTCCTTAAATAAAAACAAACAGATTAGACGATTTAAGGCTGTTATGCCTCGAGCTGTTTAATTATGATCATCATCAGGAGTTCATTCTGGGGTCTCTACTACTACTCCATATATTGAGTATCTTCATAGTGACACATGCAGAATTTAGGCGATATCTGAGGAGACACTCGTATTTAGGCGATATTTTGTGTACTTTAATCTGAAGGCCCAGTTGTCAAACTGTATCTGCAATGGAATCCATGCTAGTTTATTGTACCAACTGACAACAAACTCTGCAGAATATTCATGCAAAACTGATGTTGCTGGATAAGTGGTCCGAATCAGTAGTGGTGAATATCAAGGAAGAAGAAGAGACGGAAATGGAAGATGACCAGAACGGGGTGGGTGGCAACAGCGAGTGGCTGGTCCTTTTATCACGGGATGGCAGTACTTGGACTCTAAAAAATGGCTATAGATTGAAGAGACTTGTAGTGCCATCTTTCAAGGGTGTTGGCATTACTGCATTCAACAGCGGGTGGCCGCCGCCCATTTCCGAATTCGCTTACAGGTTCAACATGGCAGAACTTGACCTCGTGAAGGTACAACTCCCATATAGACCGCGGGAGGGGGCGTGGAAGAACTAGGAGTACGACCTCTTAGTGGTGTTCTACAAGGCAATCACATTCATTAGATGCCTAGAAGACAAGGAATGGACAGTCTTGCGCGACGACTTCCTGCGGCCAGAGAAGTATGTCGACGCCGTCTTCACCTACGGCTACTCTTCGTACAGACCGCAATGCATCTATGCGGTCACTGAACCTAGCGGCGACGTGCGTGTTTGGGAGCCGTCCATTTGGGGTGAGTCGTGGTGTCATATAATATGTAAAATCCTATTCAAAATTCTGCTTACTGACTGTTAGTAACACGCAGGTACCCACGCAGCCCCGTTCATCATTCCAGCTCCGGTCATCGAAGATGTAGTAGCATATGCTGAACTTGGGACACGACGCTGGTTCCTGGCACCTCTCGGAGACAACACGGAACAGGATGGTGAACTCTTGTGGATTCATATCAGGGGAGCACTAAACAACGTTGGTGATACAATAGAACATATAGGGACACAACTTTCTTCATACCCATCGCTACGGTGTCACGTTTTCTCGAGGTCCGCATGCCCATCCAAATACCCAATAGAGCAAGTCTGGAGCAGAGTCAACAATCTGAAGGGACAATCTATGTTTCTTGGGATCAACTACCCTTTCTTTATCGGAGCCCCTAGAGCTGTTGGACCTGTAATTGCTTAGGCAGCGCTAGCCCCTGATGCTGCTGCTGCTGTTGGTGGTGGTGTTGGTGGTGGTGGAGCTGACGAAGAACTAGCTGGTGCTGCTCCTGGTGAAGCTGGCGAAATACTTGGTGATGCTACTGCTGGTGAAGTCGATTTAAATACATGCTAAGGCTGCTGCCGGAGTCCAGGAAGAAAATGCTGGTGTTGTTGCTGAGGTGCTAGCACTTCCAGTGTTGATAGCAGACTGTGTGTTTGCTGCACACTCACGCGCCTATCATGTTGACACTCCAGATCCGACCTGGAGCCGAATCCACGTCGGGGCGATGGGGCCTACAATTGGCTCATCAGTGGGGTCGTACTATTTGAAGGAGAATGAAAGACGGCCAAACGTAGCATTCTGGTTCGTTCCGACGATACCACCAGCTCCAGGGACCTAGTGCTTATACTGGGAGATCCGATGAACCATTTGTCTTTATCTTTATCATTAATTACGCTTATGTGTGTAAAGACTAAGTTGTGCTTATTTGTGTAAGACTAAGTTAGGCCTAACTGCGTAATATTCAGTGAAGCCTAGCTTTTCTTTCCACACCCATAACAACAGAATTGCAGCATAGAACATACAAATGTAATGTGCATACCAGGCATTTTTGCTCAGGATAACAACCACTTCAAGCAAATGATACATCGTGTATGCATTTAAACGCATCACTAGAATGTGCCACCTATTGATGATTGATGACATGGATCTAGCTTTTCTGCGCTTATTTGCATTGAATTTCTCATTGATTTGTTCACATATTTTTTGGCAATGGCTGATGAACTCCACTCTCTTGGTAACTTGCTTCGTCAGCGAGCACTTGTTGATGCAATGCAAAGTACAGAACATGGTCATCATCGTCATTCCATTTAGGTTCTCTATGTTTCATCCTCACGGAGCTACTAATTTCAAATGAAAATCTAGTAACCAATATATGCATACATTGTTAGAGTATGCTACGGCCATGGTACATACATGTTTTTCTACAATCACAAGAAGAAAACTTGATGCATTTTCACCTTGTTGGCATTGTGCCGAACTGGGTGGATGTGGCTTTGGGGTTCGGAGAGGAAGGCGCCGTGGCTGGTGCATGTGCGACCACGGCGAGGGCGAGCTTGGATTCTGGAGGAGACCAACATGACCGAGCATGGTCAGCATGGTGACAGATCTCACCCGGGAATGAATTCCCGTCCCCGCGCCATGCCAATGGTGCGGTCATGGTGAGGGCGAGCTCCGATTCGGGATGGGAAGGAGAACAGGCCGAGCAGGTTTGTCCAAGTCCTAGCTCCGCGCCATGGCCACGACCACTGATTGCCGCCCCGGAGGAAGAAGAAGACGCGTAAAGGATGCATGCGCCAATGCTGCAAGCCTACATGGCAGCGACGACAGTAGCGACATAACAGCGAAAGCTAATGGGGGGGCCAAACTTGACGGCCGTTAGCCTGATTTTTTGTATTGAAACGTAAAGTTGAATTCGTGCCGAAAAAGACCCTCTGAGTATTTGGCACGCCAACTGTAGTCATCGCGGCTGATATCAGGGAACTCGGGTACCGTGTTTCCTGGCCACCCCAACTTTCGGGCCGCAAAATGATATTCTCATCGAGACTGTCGCCAAATACTCTGAGGAGCGGCGGCGAGCAAAGACGGCGAAGACCACGACATCTAGGGCTACCACTGGCAAAGACGTGGCATCGGAGACTGCCACGGATGCGATGAAGCCCCCGAAGTCGAAGTCAAAGTCGAAGAAGCAGAATGCTCCTTAGTCGCCATGTGTAATAGTTGTAGCTTAGCCTTTTGTCTGAACCATGCTCTTGTGGGGGGGGTGTTCCCTTGACATTTTATCGAATTTGAATGCAGTCCTCTGTTTATTGATGTGTGATGAGTCTCATTTGCCTCTTGCTTGATTGTACCTAGGGACCTTCGAGTGGTCCTCATGATTCTCCTCCCACCAATGACACCACGACGCAACCGCGTTCAAAGGTGGAGGAGTTGTTGTTGCTTTCACGACTGCGCGACCGCATTAAACAGTTGGAGCGTGAGTGGCCCATCGTCCGTGGTAACGCGGATGTGTGGAAGTCGAAAGCTGAGAAGGCTGCCTCCCGCGAGAAATATCTCTTGGAGAAAGTGGCGCAGTTGAGTGAGCAGTTTAAATGTTAGCTTTCTGCCGTCTCATCTTTTCTTTTAGTCAGTCGTAGTGATGCCTTGTCTTCACACTTTGTTGCATGCTTGGTGTAGTTGTTAGCATTCGTCATCCGCAGGATGAGAAGGACCGGGTGGCCATTCGAATGAACAACCTGACCCAGGAGCAGCTGCAGGCGAGTGGGTATTTTTGGGTGGACCATGACCATGCATTTGCGTTGGCGACCCTGCAGGATCTTTCTTCTCGAGTGCTTCAATGGTTGAAGAAGGCGTAGTCATTCCTCAAGAACATTTATCGGACGCTGTTTCCTCTAGACGTCGTCCCTTCAAGCCTGTTGGCTCTTCTGTCCAAGTTTCAAGATATAAGCGCGGTACGCGAGTGCATGCGTCAACAACTGGTCGCAGGTGCGAAGGTTGCCCTATCGCTGGTGCGACTACATCGGCCAGATGTGGACATAGCGTCCATTGCTGCTGGGCCGCTGCCACCGCCTGAAGGGATGACTTGGGATATGGTGCCGCACTACCGGGCGGTTGACCAGCCAGCGGAGGACATTGTCGATTTCTTTGAAGAGCAGTCGAATGTTCTTCTATTGCAGCAGTAGTGTAGGTTGTATCCTACACATAGATGTATAAGTGTTGTAAAAGTTCGTATGATTATGTTGGGTGTATATAGTACCCATTGAGATGTGAAGAGCTTGCTATCTTGTATGTTTTTCGAGTGTATTGTACTCTACAGTTCCTTTTCGTTAGCCTGACATGTGTTTATCTCAACACCTTGCCAACCTGTCAGGCGCGTTACGACTGGGTTGGTGTTTATCAAGGGTCCGATTGGTATTGTGTCAGCTACTCAGGATACCGTGATTTGTTCGTGGAATGAAAATGTAAAGGGTGGCGCAACCCTTGATGAAATTACGAGAAAATAATGAAAAACACAAAGTTTTGGGGCACTTAGCTTTATTTATTCGCAGAATAGTACGAGGTACAATGTATGACTAAGTAGCCTGGTTGAATATCCTTATTTGTAATGTAAATACGACTAGGGGTAGAAAAGACGCAACTGCGCGATGTTCCAGGGGTTGGAGTATGCGACTCCGCTCTTGAAATCTTTGAGGCGATAGGCGCCACCTGGGATTACTTCTGTAATCACGTAAGGTCCTTCCCAAGGGGACTCGAGCTTGAGATGCCCTTGTTGCTTCAGTCGTAGGACCAGGTCTCCTTCAACAAAGGATCTGGGGCGTAGCCTTCTGCTATGGTAGTTGCGGAGACTCTACTGGTAAATTGTTGATCTCTTTGCTGCTATCTCACGTGCCTCGTCAAGGAGGTCGACAGAGTCTTCGAGTGCGAGAGTGGACTCCTTCTCGTGGTATGCAACCACCTGTGGGGCTTTGTAGCATACTTCTGCAGGTAGTACCGCTTAGGCACCGTGCACCATGAAGAACGGAGTGTATCCCGTGGCACTGTTTGGAGTTGTGCGTAGGCTCCAAAGTACGAATTGCAGCTCGTCTGGCCAGCATCCAGCGGCTTGTTCGAGTGGCCGGAGGAGTCATTTCTTGATTCCACCGCAGACAAGGCCGTTGGCCTTTTTGACTTGACCGTTGGTCTGTGGGTGAGCCACCAAGGCGTAGCTTATGTTGATTCCTAGGCTTTCGTAGAACTCCTAGAACTCCTTGGAGGTGAAGTTCGTCCCATTGTCCATGATGATGCTATGTGGCACTCCAAAGCGGTAGACAATGGAATCGAAGAACTTAACAATGTTGGGCCCTGCTTGATTCGTCACCGGCATGGCCTTGATCCATTTGGTGAATTTGTCGACCGCGACTAAGAGGTAGACGTAACCTCCTCGCGAGGACTTTGGGAGCTTGCCGACCAGGTCGAGTCCCCATTGTGCAAAGGGCCAAGCCAATGGTATTGGCCTGAGTTCCGCGCTAGGTGCGTGTGGTTTGTCGGCGAATCGCTGGCAAGCGTTGCAGCGCTAGACGATGTCCTTGGCGTCGCGCATGGCCGTGGGCTAGTAGAATCCAGCTCGTAGAGCTTTAGCAACGAAGGCGCGACTGCCAGCATGGTGTCTGCAAGTTCCTTCATGTATGTCGAGGAGGACGGCCCTTCCATCCCCGTTGGAGACGCACTGTTGAAGTACTCCTGTGATGCTGTGCTTGTACAGTTCACCTTTGATGAGGGCGAATGCCTTGGATTGTCGCGCAATGTGTCGCGCATCAGTCGGGTCATCTAGCAGCCTCTTACTGAGTAGATATGTGATGTAGCGTTGTGTCCAGGATGGCTCGATCATCATGATGCCCATTGGTCCTTCGAGTCCTGTATCGAGCTCCATGACGTCGAGTGCTATTGGCTCGTTGGGTGGCGTAGCCCCCGAGTCCATTGATGTGCTTGCTTTATTCTCTGGAGCTTTGGGCTTGATGGAGCGCTCGCAGATGCGCTCGAGGAATACCCTAGGTGGTATGGGGCGCAGGTGGAGCCAATGTTGGCGAGTAGGTCCGCCTCTTCGTTGCTTTCACGGCCCACATGTCGTAGCTTGCAGCCGTCAAAGTCTCCCTCGAGTGTGTGGTAGAGGTCGTGATAGGCGATCATGTTGTCACTTAGTGCGTAACACTCGTGCATTGTTTGGTTCACCACCAGCTTGGAGTCGCCGTAGATGATGAGCCTCTTGGCGCCGCAGGCTTTCGCCATCCGCATCCCGTGGATTAGGGCCTCGTACTCGGCTTCATTATTGGAGGCAGTGAACTGCATTCGCAGAATGTACTTCATCTTGTCTCCTTGGGGTGATGTCAATATGACATCTGTGCCAGCTCCGTCCTTTCGCTTGGACCCGTCGAAGTGCATTGTCCAAAGATAGGACATATCTGGCTTGTCGGGGAGCTGGTTCTCCATCCAGTGCATGATAAAGTCCGGGAGAACTTGTGACTTGATCGCGTCGCGCTTCTCGTATGTGATGTCTCATGGAGACAATTCGATTCTGCAGAGCGCGACTCGTCCGATGGCGTCAGGATTATTGAGTATATGCCCGAGTGGGGCGTCGATTACCACCATGATTGGGTGCTCCTGGAAGTAGTGGCGCAGTCGCCTGGCTGTCATGAAGATGCCATAGGCCAGCTTCTGGTAGTGCGGGTACCGATGCTTTGTTGGCGTGAGCACCTTGCTGAGGTAGTATACTGGGCGCTGGACCCCATGGACCTTATTTTCTTCGGCTCGTTCCACTACAAGCACCGTGCTGACCACCTGGTTGGTCGCAGAGATGTACAGAAGTAGTCGTTCCTTTTCATGAGGCGTCACTAGTACTGGCGAGGTGGATAGTGGACGTTTGAGGTCTTCGAATGCTTCTTGCGCCTCGTCTGTCCACTCAAACTTGTCGGCTTTGCAGAGGAGTTGGTAGGAGGGTAGTGCCTTTTTGCCCAGTCGACTGATAAATCGATTGAGCGCCGCGATTCGTCCAGCGAGCTGCTGGACGCCTTTGCGTTCTTTGGCTTCTCCATGGCTAGTATGGCCTTTATTTTCTTCAGGTTTGCTTCGATCCCTCTCGCAGAGATGAGATACCCGAGTAGTTGCCCCGATGGTACGCCGAAGGCGCATTTGTCCGGATTGAGCTTGATCCGGTAGCGGTCGAGGTTAATGAAGGTTTCACGGAGATCGTCGATTAACGTGGCTTCCTCTTTGGTTTTGATGACGATGTTGTCAACGTAGACTTGGATGTTGCGGACAAGTTGGTTCTTGAGGCAAGCTTGCATGCACCGCTGATAGGTGGCTCCTGCGTTTTTTAGCCCAAAAGGCATCATGTTGTAGTAGAACACACCAAAGGGCGTTCTAAACATTGTTTTCTCCTGGTCTTCCTCCTTCATTCGAATCTGATTGTAGCCTGAGTAGGCGTCGAGGAAGCAGAGGCGCTCGCATCCCGCGGTGGAGTCGATGATTTGATCGATCCGTGGAAACGGGAAGTGATCCTTTGGGCAGTGCTTATTCAAAGAGGTGAAGTCCACGCACATCTGCAGGATATCCGTGTCCTTTTTAGGCACAAGCACTGTATTTGCGAGCCAGGTGCTCTCCTTCATATCGCGTATGAAATTTGCGTCGAGGAGTCTGTTGATCTCCATACCAACTGCTTTTGCTCTTGGTTTAGGTAGTTGCCGTATTGTCTCCTTGACTGGCCTTGTGTCTAGGTTCATGTTGAGTGAGTGCTCGGCGAATTCCCTGGGGACCCCTGGCATATCCGCTGGACACCAGGCGAAGATTTCCCAGTTCTCACGGAGGAATTCGACGACGCGAGTTCCTATGCGGGACTCAAGTTGTTGGCAATGAGGGTCGTCTTGGTCGGGTCCGTGGGGTGGACCTGGACTTTCTTTGTGTGTACCGACGAGTCGAAGGACAGGTCGTGTGAACTTGGCCTGCTCACGGAGACAAACTGTTGTCTGTCGACTCCTTCAATCTTGCGAGTTCCTCCTACATGCCAAAGGACTAGGAGATTATGTTGAATTCCCTGTTGCAGCTGTCAGACCTCTCGAAACTTCCATTGATTGTGGTGACGCCGTTTGGACCTGGCATTTTCATCTGCAGGTAGGCGTAGTGTGGCACTGCCATGAACCGTGCGAACGCGACATGTCCGAGGATGCAGTGGTATTGTGAGGGCCAGTCGACGACTTCAAAGTCGATGTGCTCTCGCTGAAAGTTTTGCAGCATGCCGAAGATGACGTCGAGGTTGATTTTCCCTAGGGGATATACGCCATTCCCTGGGACGATGCCGTGGAACGTCATGTCTGAAACTTCCAGAGAAGTCAGAGGAATCGTCATCGCGCGCAAGGTACTTGTGAACATGAGGTTGATGCCGCTCCCGCCGTCCATGAAGACGCGACTCATGTTGAAGACTCCAATCTACGCCTCGAGTACGAGGGCACAGTGGCCTAGACGAGGAACTTGGTGCGGGTGGTCGCGCTTGTGGAAGGTGATGCAGGACTCGCTTCCACTGAGGTACTCAGCGGTGGAAGGTGGAGAGTTTATCGCCAGATTGACTTGGCGAGTGATGGCCTTATGCACTTGATTTGAGGGACGCCCTTTTTAGATCATCCCCATGTTGCCCATGGCTCGCGGGTACGGCTCGCCTCCATGATGCTGGACTGGCGCGGCCGCGGGTGGTGGTGGTCCGGGTGGTGGTGGAGGAGCTCCATGTGCCACAGTGCCTGGAGCAGCTCCATAGCCCCTGTTGATCGCGTCGCGATTCATCTAGGCAGGCCATCGTGGAGTTTAAGGAACTCACGGCAATCCTTGAGAAGGTGGATAAATTTTTTCTTGCCGTCGTGCTTGTCGATGTAGAAGTGCACATTGCATGGTCCGAACAGTTTGTCCTGGATGGATGTTGTGGGTGCCTCTTCGCGGGTGTGGCGCTGCCACACCAGTGAGGTTTTCCCACTGTCGCGGTATCCGCTGCTCCGATATCTGCTGTTGCGGTTGTTGTCGCGTTTGTCGGCATAGCCGGCTGTGACCATGTTGACCTCGCGACAGTCCTCGTAGACGCGCATTCGATGTTTTCCTCGGTGGTCGCGTCTACGCCCAAGGTCATCTTCATCATCGGAGTAGGTGCGGTTTTTCACCGAATCTTCTCCGTCCGCCCACCGATTCGCGATTTCCATCAGGTGGTCAATCGTTTTGGGCTTTGAGCGGCCCAGCTCCTCCCTGAGCTCTATACGACGAACGCCACCGTTGAACGCGTCGATTGCGCGGTCCTCTGAGATGTTTTATGCAGAGTTCTTGATGATGGACCATCTCTAGATGTACGAGCGCAGTGACTCACCAGACCTTTGTTATTCGATTGATGCAGGACTTTCGTAAGTGCCCTTGAAGTTGCGCACGAAGCTGTAGACCAGCTCTTCCCAGCTGCGAATGGAACTACGTGGGAGGTTGTTGAGCCATGCGCGAGCGGCGCCCTGCAACAGCTGTAGCTGCAGGCATTGCATGGCCATGCTTCGAATCCCGCCGTGCAGCCTAACAGAGGAGATGTGATCCTCCAGCCAAATCTTCGGGTCCTGCAGGCCATCAAATTTTGGGTTCTCCGAGGGGAGTTTGAACCCTTTAGGCATTCCCTTTTGCTCGATGGCTCTGCTGAAACATCTGGCGCCGCATAGCTCCACCTTGTCGTCCTCCGAGTTAGTCGAACGAGCGCGTCTTGCGCGCATTTTGTCGACTTTGCGTTGCGTGATGTCATCACGCGCGTCGTAGTCATGATCGTGTCGTCGTGAGCGACGACGCCGAGATAGGTCGTGGCTATCAACGCTGGACGAAGGCAAGGAGTAGCGTTTGGCCAGAGCCTTGCTTTTATTCGGCTCCGGCGTTGGTTCCTTGTCGAGGGCGGCCTCGATTAGTCCCAAGCCCGTGATCATAGATCGGTGCATGGCAACTCGCAGATCTCCAGCCGGTGGCTGGTTATTGAGGAGGTACATGGTGGCCGCCATCACTACGGCTTGCGGCGTCTTCGGGAGCATGTTACCTTGCGTATCCACCGTCATGGAGCTGAAGTCGAGGACTTTCACAGCTTCTACACGCTCTTGTTCGGTGAGGTGGGCAAGTCGAGATCGCCTTTTGTTGGCCAGGTACTCGTTGCCTTTGGAGGAGGATCCTCCGTGGGAGGAGAGCCAACTCGCCGAAGGCTTGACTCGTCCGCCACCTTTCTACGTGACTCGATCCTGTGCCCGTTGGGTGTATCGCCGTTGGGCGGTCCGGTGCCAGATCCTGTGCCCGCATTTTCGCGATTGACTCCAGTATCGCCCGTGTTCATGACGGCGCACATGAAGTGATTGGGGAAGATGTTGCTCCCACAACTTTCAGATACGGAGCCGTAGGCTCCATCTTCTGTGGCTAGGTCACCCAGATTGGATCCGCGACTGCTGTCGCTGTCCATGCTCCCGGCTGTTGCCGGGGCGTTGAGCTCGCTAAGGGCGCCGATTGGTGGAGGGAACCACGATGCTGGAGCAATCGTGGGTGTCGTCGGTTGGTCGGGCAGGCGAAGCGTGCCCAGTTGACTGACCTGGAAGCGGAAGCTCCCGATCGCCAGGCTGATCCCATCGCCTACGGACTCGAAAGCTGGGCGAGTGGCCGGCATGTGGACGGTGAAGTCAAAAGCGCCGAAGAGCTGGTGAATCTCCACTGTTGCAGAGTTGTAGATCGCGGTTGATGGGGCCGAAGAAGCCGCAACATCAGCACTCCCAATTCCCACAAACGGCGCCAATTGACGATGGTTTAACTCGTCAATGCCCATTATTATGGACTTGAGTTTTGGAGAAGGAGGGAGCGCTGGAGGCATCAGTCGGCTAGCAAACAAGCACACAGGGACGCAATATTTACCCAGGTTCAGGCCTCATAGAGGTCCCTACTCCTGCTTGTCTACTCTTGGAATTATCAAAGGAATCAAAGATTACAGGGGTTCATAGATGCAATCTGGCGATGGTGGTGAAAACTAGGGTTGTGATTGTCCTCCTCGCCGCCCCTCCTAGCCTTTATATAGATAGGCTAGGTCTTGGGTAGCAGGTCGAGTCGGTTACAGATTAGGGTTCATCCCTTTGAACTTTCTATCTTAAGCTTCTTCTTGCGTTGCAAGCAAGCGGAGAGTCCGTGGGTCACTCGAATTCTCCATTGGGCCTTGGCAACGCCGTGGGCTTCTGTCGTATCTGGACCGTACATGCTGAACTCGAGTACCTTCAGGGTATACCCATGTTAGTCACTAATTAGATTAGTGATGATATGGCTATGGTCTAAACTAAGATATAACCACTGGTTATGGTTGAAATGCTATAGAACTAAAGTATCATAGTTGGTTCTCTATTTAATTTTCCATGATGAACTCTGATGCTAATGTTTATAAATAGGAATGATTCCTAAACTGTGATGTTAGGAAAATGATTTAGTTCTGTTTTTGAGATGATTGGGCTATGAAACCTCTATGTTTTGATTTCTTAGCTAGAATAGATCTTTCTGACACCTTCACTAAATGGTACACAATATTTTATCTTGTTTTAAGTTCTTCTTGAACTATACATTTGAAATAGCTAGGATTTGGGAGAGTTGAGAAACTCCTTTAAGTTTAGTGTAACTATTGTTGCCTTATATCTGACTTGTGATGCTGGTCTGAGGTCATTCTAGAGTAAAAACAAATGTTTTTTACTTTCTTCCTATTTTCTCATGTGTTCCATGATCAACATATCATGCCCTTGCATGAATATAGATATATATATAAGCCTGATCAAGTATTATACAAAAAGATTTTAGATATACCCTGGTTCTAGGGTGGACCGTGGTAAATGGTGTAAAGATTTTAGATATACCCTGGTTCTGTTAGTTAATGCAGTAACGGGATAGAGTTTCGGTTACATACCCTTGTAGACCGAACACAGTTAACATCCTGCAGGGAACATGGATGATGTAGTCGAACTTGGCCTCAAGGTCACGAAGCTCCTCGAACATCACCTCCTGGTCCTTGCACAACAACCCCGACACCACAAGTGGCAGCACCCCTGAGGTATCACGCATGTACATTGTCCGACGATGACTCCCGTTCTCCTTGATCAAGTCGGGATGCGGAAGTAGACCCTCTAGAACTGGGATCCATCAGCGTAATGACATGCCGGTGGTGTTGACTCTCTCGTGCATAGTTCTTCTTGGAACCGTACTCGTGAGATTCAACGGAGGAAGAGAGAGGAAAATTTCCTAAGGAAAACAACCTTAGAAGTCCCCTTTTATTTTCCGTGTCTTTTTCTCACCAATATATACCTCTTTATATAGAGGAAAAGGAAGGACTCCCTTCCCTAAAGTCCCGAGGTGGGACTAAAGAAAAAGGCAAGGAGGGAGCAGCCGACCGACTGAGGCGGTGGCCAGCTGGGATCCCCCATGCCTAGCAAAGGCTCACGAGGCATCTGCGCCATGTGGGCTCACGCACCCTGGCCAGCTCTAACGCCACGCCTGCGCCATGGGCCGGCCCGCCAGCTCAGAACGGCTCATTGCTATGCATCACAAGGCGTCGCTAGCCCATGCCCATGTGGGCTAAGTGGCCAAGTGGGCCTAGCAGCGGCGGCACCTACCCATTCCGGGGTGGCTTCCTCTAGGCCTTTTCCCTCTGAGGATTTGGCCCAATATAAGAAGTGGCCCCATTAATATTAATTTTAAATATTTTTTAATATATTAATTCACAATTAATATATAAGTGTATTACAAAATCTCTATCAATCCGAAACACCTTTCAGCTTATTTACTTCTTCTATACAACTTCGGATCCTCTTCGGAACTATCCCGATAGTATTCTCGAAACGATTCCGATTCTCTTCTCATTGGTGATCCCTTCACTTCCATAACGATCTTAGAACATCATTAAACCCTTAAGCGTGTTACCTATGGTATGGGAATGACATAGACATGATCGATATCCCTCTCGATCAATGATCAATAGCGGGTCCGGGATGTCCATAATGGCCCCCATGCATTCCATGGAACTCTATCGTTTCGAACCATAAACTATGTGTGCCTATCCCTTTGTTTCTTTGATACATGACTTGTCTTAGATTTTACCTTTGGTATCACTATACCAATATCGTTACCAACAAGTCCATGTAACTCGCTATCGTGATATTATATCCCCTGACATAGTCAATGGTTGCAACCTGTTGGATACAATCTCACCGAGTGGGCCTAGTGTATCTTCCCGTCACGTGGGTGAAAAAATCACGAACTTGATGCATAGGCGTCAATTGTTCCTCTAGAATACGCAACACACACTTTTATTGTCACCCAGTTACGGTCATGACGTTTGGTGTGATCAAAGCAGCCGCGGGAGATAGTGATTAGTATGATCTCACAGTGTAAGGAGAAGGTCACTTAGTTTCTAACGATTGCAATGATAAACCATGTGACTTGACCATATTGCAATACTTATGTGGTAATGTCCATCATATCATTCTCACAAGTCAACTGGCATAAATGCTCCATGATCAGGAAACCTTGATCATTGGTTGCCCAACGAACTAGTTGAATAGAGACTACTAGGGACTTCGCTTGTTTACATACCACATATGTATCAGTGTTTCCTCTTGATATAGTTATACCATAGTATGAAACTATTATAAGCTAATTCAAGATATGATAATAAACCTATTTATTATTTGCCTCTAGGGCATATCTCCTTCAGTCTTCCACTTGCACTAGAGTACACATAATCTAGTTGCATTTGTTATTGATCATAAACACAACTGTCTTGATCATGCCTGCTCATGGAAAACATTCTATCCTTGATATGTTTTACCAGATCTGTATGTCTTTTACAAATTTTTAAGTGTCTCCTAATTTTACACTTACAACATTATCTCATAATATACCAAAGTATTCAGTTGGTGAAAAAGTGAGACTTTGTTTCTCAGTATTTCCAATGATGGTCGATCAGTAACAGAACTTTCATTGTTGTCATTATAATAAACACATTTGGCTGAAGTCAAACTTCATTCACCAAACTAGTCATACTTTTAGTCACCTACTTAAGTATCTATGTAGATCCATCCTAGTATTTGATGATTCCCTTATTACTGGTTCAATGATCTAAGAATCACCTTAGAACCTGTTCTATCAAGAACATGGGTCACATTTCAGCCAAGTATACAACATGTTGATTTCATGGAAGAGAAATATGATAGATTCATATGGGATGAACATTAGCCCTCTTTCTCCCATCAACATTTGTTGTTCATACCATTAATGTTTCACCTAGTTCAACAAGCAAGAACAACTTTGCTTGTTCCATTCTGAAATCTCTTCACAATCCAATCTAGGACATCCTAAAATTTCTTCAGAATCTAAATAGAAACGTTCTGACTTTAATGTCTATTAAGTGTATCAATATATCTCTATAGATTTAAATATCTATTATTTTATTCAACTTTATTCACAAAATATTTAACTTTAAATATCACTAATATCAATTACACCATCCATTATATGTCCCACACATATATTAGGATGTTTGTCATGCTCTCACTCAAATATGCCATCATATATGAATCTTTTGTGATATCCCTATAGCTCCCACTCAAATATGTCATTCACACATTTGGCCAAGAAGCTATTCAGCTCCCACTTAAATACTTCACAAGTACGGGATTTCTCAGTAGTTTGGTAATCCCCAAAATCCTTTGATATGTTTTATCAAATCGAGATATTCACACTACGAGATATTTAGCATCCACATGATTTAACAAACTTCTTCTCGTTGTACTGACTACAACCTTTCTTCAATTTAGTATTGGAGAACATGCATATTTGTTTAATCAACCAGCAATTATTCATAATTTCATTAATTTGTAATTAAATCCACCACAATTCAAGCAACACTACATTTCTGTAGTTAACCATTAAAAAATTTCAAAATACTCTTCATGACAATTCGAGCTTTTAGGTCTTCTTTAAAGTTGCATTTCTTCCTTATAACTCTAAGTTATTTGGGAAGGAACAAGTAACCACTTACTTTGATATGATCAAGTAGTCACATTACTTTTGTAATCTTAAATGTAACTTACCGTTGGATTTCATAATTCTTAATCATTTTCCTTACTTAGGTCCATCATCACTTCTTTGTAGTTCGTACCAAACATGACAAGTGGATCAATGTATTTCCACAAAGTGGAAAACGCACCATTGAATACTACTTTCCTTAAGTAAAGTGCTTAATCGAAACTTCATGATCACAAACATTAGTTTTGCCCTTTTCTGGTAGAGCTTCATCTTACGGAACACATTCCGTTGCACCACTCGGATTTGGGTAAGATCAAATATCTTGATTTTGAACTTTTACTTTCTTCCATACACATTCTTATCAACAAACCTTTTCTTGGTAAGAATACTTTTGACAACAACTAGTTTGTCTTTTTCAATTATGGAAGGCCTATATTCATAATAGCCTATGAGTACTTGTACAAAGATTTATTCGCAACAACTTTATAAAAGTCTCTAGAAACTCGAACGTGCCATAACTCTTATGGTGTTGTTTCCGCGAATCTGGATGATTCCATATTTCATAAGTGTTTGCTAATTCTATGACTTGTAGCTCTAGTTCTATAATAACCTATTCAAGGATTTTCTTCAGACCATATTGAAATGGATCGTATGGGAACCCAGAGGGAGGGTGAATAGGTGCTACTTAAATTTTTAATTATTTTTCAATTTTAGGCTTGACACAAATGTAAATTCTCTAGATATGCAACTACGAGAATTTCCCTATATGCCAACCTAACTACTAAGCATGTAAAAACAAGCGAGGAAACCATGGTGGTGCACGCGGAGACACGGGGATTTGTTTGACTGCAGTTCCTTCCTTGTTAAGGGAAGTACATCTGCATTGGAGGGGTGGGTGGTTCTAAGACCACCACGCCACAATAGGCCTCACCCTATTATCTGATGGATCTCGCCACCAAAGGCCTGATCCACCTTTCCACTTTTGGTACCCTTCGAGGCAGGAACCGGCCCCTTTACAATGTTAGCAGGACACACATCCACAACTGAATTGGAGGATCCCGTGATGACAACAAGCTGCCACAAGAAGAAGGATTATCAAATAATCAAAACTAGGATCAATATATTTGCAAGAAATACTAGAGCGAGAATCCCCCAAATGAATGGAGGGGAAGTTGAGCGCTTGATTGTTGTTGATGAAGATCGAGGCTTCCTCCTTCAATTCCCCAAAGATCGGAGTCTTTGGATGGGTGAGGATGGAGATCTCGCTTGGAAGTTGAAGAATAAGTCTAAGCTTTTTTTTGAATGAATCAAGAGCTCTAGCATGAGGTATTGATGGGGAATAAATACCCCCTACCAAACTCAGCCGTTGGAGAAGTTGAGGGCTGGATTATCCGGCCCTAATGGAGGTCGGATTATCCGGTCGGGGCAAAACTGCACCCCGGAAACAGATTTTCCTGGGGAAAATCCACCCCCATACTGCGTGACGCGCCTGGCCAACCATTGCAAAAATCCTCGGGGGGGGGGGGGATTATCTGGCCCCCTGGAGGGGCAGATTATCCAGCCCGGGCAAAAACTCCAGCCCTGGCCGGACAATCCGAAGGTTAATCCGCCCCCATACTGCATGACACGCCTTGCCTGCTCTTGGAGGTTGGGTTGGGCCATATTATCTGGCCCTTGACAGGGGCGGATAATCTGCCCCCATCTTTCAGATTTGCTGCATCTGAATGAACACTTATCTGCAGCACTTCAACACACATGATATGATCCTTGGTATTGTTATCTAACACATAAAACACTAGAGATCATGAAATGTTATTTCAATCTCCCCTTTTTGGTGCTAGATGACAATACTAGGTTTTGCAAAAGACACCTACTAAACAGCATCATTTTAAGGATGAAAGGGACTCCCCCTTAATGTGTGCATAATAAAAATTTGCATTTGAATACAAATGCACACAAGTAGGTACAAGGCTATTTCATTTGAATGGAAGCTACACATAAATGATGAGTTAGACCAAAACATCATACCACCGTGAGAGAGAAGTCCTCAATATAATATAAGAATATCCAGTATGATAACCAATATTGAGGCCTTCCACCTAGAGAAAGATAACCAATATAGCCAGTAATATAGATAATATAGCCAATATGGTAGATGGATCCATAATCACCGAGAGATAAATCCACAAGATAATTCAAGTGATAAATCCATAACCGAATCATAGTGCCACACACAAACATAGTCTCATACAAAACAACTCATGAATAAAAGTTCAGCGCTAAATGCTTGTGCCCGACCCATGCAAATCCACGGATTCCTAAATATAACTACTTCTCCCCTTTTGGCATCAAAACACCAAAAATGAAGAAGAGCGATGCTAGCGCCCCAAGAGATCACTCGTCCTCGTCGTACTCCTCATCATCGTCCTTGTCCCCGCCCTCATCATCATACTCCTCCTCAGCATCCTCATCATCATCAGCTAGTGGAGTAGGCTCCCTCTCCGGGGCAGGAAACATGTTGCACTCGAGCTCTCCATAGTTGATTCCGGAGGTATTCCACTGAGCATACGGAGTGGGAGCTGTAGGAGCTGGAGGGTGTCCTGACGCCCCAGACACATGGTGAAAGAATGAGCTGCTGGGTGTGAGACATCTCGTGGTGCTTCTGATACGACTCATATTTCCCCTTATGGGTATCCACTCCCATGCACAGAATGTTCCGCTGGAACCAATTCAGCTGCTTCACCTCATGGGCAATGGAAGGAACAGGGGGCCTACGCCCACTAGCACGGGCATCTCGCATGAGACCCTCTGGAGCCGAGGAGGGATGGGAGGTCTTCCTTGCCTTGTTGTAAATCTTCTTGGTCTTATACTCACCATCAAGGTTGCCACCGAAATCCTCATGAGGTAGCATACGCTTGATGAGCATCATGATGAACGTCGCATATGGAATGGAGAGCCTATTGAACATGGCATCCGTCATCTCATGGTAAATAAAATCCATCATATCAAGCCTGTAATCCACGGTCTCATCTTCATAAGTGGCAACCTCATGCGAGAAAGCGAGCAGCTAAACAAGGTGGCCACGAATATTATCATTGTTGCCCCCACTGGGGGTGATGTAGTAACAATAAAGGGAAACCAGCTCAATATATAAAGGAGAAAGACCCGAGAGCATCCCAACAACACCATCTTGGGAAAGGCACTGAGAGAGCGCAGTATCCTTGCTAGGCTTGATAGGAGTGATAATGCGGTGACCACAAGGAACATCACGACCATGGAAAGGGTAACCAAGCACCTGACCAAAGGTACGGAAATCAGACTGAATATAAGTGGTACCTGTCATCCACTTCATTATGCGGGCCTCATCTCCACATATCACAAAGGTTGAGAATAATTGCTTCACCATAGATGTATCATAGTTGACTATAGAGTCATCATAGTGTGTAGCCCCATCCTCTTAGTCATAGCCAAAGCCTCAACTAGTCTTGACTTTTACTTTGCCTCAGTCATAGCTAGAGGGCGCATGGGGCGCATCTTGAGGGAGGAGTATATATCATCATGAATACTCCTGAAGTGGGTTGACCAAAAATTATTATCCTCACTCTCAGCATCAACATATAAGTCACGGTGATGAATGGCAGAATAGTCAATGATATCCATCTTCTTGTAGCTGACCCAGGGCTGCTTGCCCTTCCTATGAGTGGTCCGATTTGCTTTCCTAGCACGTTCAGCCATCCTATCAGCCTCTCTTGTCTGCCTTCTTAATTCAACCACCGTCAATCAAACCACCTTCACCGTCAGGCCTGAAGTAACAAGCACAAGGACGACACTTGTAGGTCTGAGGAACATGAGAGCCACCTGTGAAGTGAACAAGATGGATAGCATGGAGATAAGCATACACACAAGTCCAGGAGGAATGTAGAAACAGTAGAAAAACAATCCACAACTCAAACATACATGATGCAAAAAATCTAGGAAATTCTAAACCAAGGGCGAACCTTCCAGGCCGGATAATCCGGTCGTGCCAGGGGCAGATAATCCGGCCCTGGCGAAATTCTTAGAAACAACCCAGATTGAGTGCATCAAAGTAGATCGGGCACAGGTATTACAAGTCTACAATTTCTATCAAGAATATGAACCACAAGGCGACTCCAAGACCAAGTTCCACAAACAATCAACACATCTATACAAAAGATGATAGAGAGGGAGTTACCCTCACTCAGTGAAGGAAGAACATGGAGGATAAGGTACCCATATGTGTGGGGAAGAAGATCCAGGGGAGGCCCGGAGAATCCGGTGGTTGGAACGGCTCCGGGGAGGGCTGGGACGGTAAGCGGCAACTGGGGAATAGGAGAGGGGTTGGAGTGGAAGAGCTGCTCTGTTTGAGCCCTTCCCCCGTCGCCCTGCCATTAAGAGACAAAAACCGCCAGAGGCGGATTATCCGGCCCCCACTTGGACGGATAATCTGGCCCTTCTCTGAATTTCTGTTGAGCACAGAATCAGGCCCGTGCATTCCAAACAAAACCCCCGCAAGTGAAACAAAGGACTTGTGTGCATGAGAAAGATGGCTTGGGGTTGGAGAAGGCTTAGGTTTAGATGACCAAACTGGGATGGTACTACACACCCAAGATTGCAAGAGTCAACTCAAATAAAGGCCAACATTGGGTGTGTTTTCCATAAGAACACAAGATATGCATGAAAAACCAAAACGATCCACAAGAAACCAACTCTTATCACGGAAGAGGGCGGTGCCCGAAGCCACCATGTTGGAGTGAAAGGTATGACACCGTGAAGATATATCTTGGGTTCATGACCAATACTCATCAAAGAACTCACATATCACATAATGATATTAAGAGAAGTGATTTTTCTTGCTTTCGGCATTACGGGGGGAGGGTTAGCCCAATCAATTAGGACCACACTACCCCTATATCCATGCCACACCTAAACCAAATAAAGGAAGAGATGTAAGCGGGTATGCATGAGTAATCAAGACAAGCTCCTTGAATCCATGATATTTAGTTCATTCCTCAAATAACAAAATATTGCTTCATCAAGAGGCTTCATGAAAATATCAGCAAGTTGGTTCTTCATGCTCACAAAATATAGATCAATATCACCACGAGCAACATGATCCCGAATAAAGTGATTGGGAATCTCAATATGCTTTGTCCTTGTATGTTGCACCGGATTGTACGCAATTTTGATTGCACTTTCATTATTACATAAAAGAGGCACTTTGTCACAATTGACACCGTATTCCTTTAAAGTTTGCCTCATCCATAATAATTGAGTACATGCACTTGTAGCAGCCACATATTCCGCTTCAGTGGTGGAGAGAGATATACAATTCTGTTTCTTCGAAGACCAACATACCAAAGACCTGCCCAAAAAATGACAAGTTCCAGAAGTTGATTTCCTATAATCCTTGTCACCAACCCAATCTAAGTCCGTATAACTGCTTAGAGAGAAATCTAACCCTTTGGGATACCATAGACCAAAATTAGGGGAATGAACCAAATATTGGAAGATTCTCTTAACCGCCACCAAGTGGATTTCTTTAGGAGCCGCTTGATACCTTTCACACACACCTACACTCAAGAAATATCAGGTTTAGATGCATAGAGGTAAAGGAGAGAGCTTATCATGGACCGATATACCTTTTGGTCCACATATTTACCATTGGGATTGAGTTCAAGATGGCATTTAGTTTGCATTGGTGGGGCGACGCCATTGAGATCCGTCATCTCTTGAACCTCTTGAGCATGTCTTGGATCTATTTTGCTTGATTTATGAAGGTTCCTTCTCTAAGTTGTTTGATCTCAAATCCACAAAAGAATCGTAATTCACCCATCATAGACATCTCAAACCTGTCAGTCATAAGCTTTGAAAATTCATCATTAAAAGCTTGATTAGTAGAGCCAACGATAATGTTGTCTACATATAGTTGGCACACGAAGAGCTCCCCCTTAACTTTCTTAGTAAAAAGAGTGGGATCAATTTGCCCAACCTCGAAGCCACGGTCTAACAAAATCTCTTTAAGATGCTCATACCATGCACGTCGGGCTTTTTTAAGGCCATAGAGCGCCTTATCGAGTTTGTAGACATGGTTCGGGAAATTCGGGTCCTCGAAACCCAGGGGTTGCTTTTACATATACCAACTCATGTAGAGGACCATTAAGAAACGCACTCTTAACATCAATTTGATGTAATTTAATTTTATGGTGAGCTAAATAAGCAAGAAGGATACGGATAGACTCAAGGCGAGCCACATGAGCATAAGTTTCACCAAAGTCAATGCCTTCCACTTGAGAGAAACCGTGTGCTACCAATTTTGCCTTGTTCCTTACGATAATTCCATCCTCATCTTGCTTGTTCTTGAAAATCCACTTGGTGTTGATAACATTGCAGCAATCTTTTGGCTTCTCAACTAATTTCTAGACCTTGTTGCACTCGAAATTATTGAATTCTTCATGCATAGAAACCACCCAATCTGGATCTTCAAGAGCTTCAAAAACTTTATTTGGTTCCACCATAGATATGTGAGATTGCTGATCACTAAAGCTTGCAAGCTCCATTGTTGTGGAAACCCTTCTTCTTAGATCGCCAACAACTTTATCTAGAGTATGACCTCTTAATTCGAGGTTTCTTTCAGCACGAGCTTTGTGACGAATTTCAATTATCTTGTTGTTTCTTGGAGGAATTTCTTCATCATTTGAGTCTTCGTCTAGGACACTAGCTTGACCTTGATCAACAACTTCTTCAGCGAGTACAGGAGATGAAGAACCTTGACCTTGATTGAGATCAGCAGCCATAACAGGAGGCTGCTACTGTTTTGAAGCTTCAGGGCCGGATAATCCAATCGAGGGAGGGGCTAGATAATCCAGCCTGGGAGTTTTTGATCCTTCTTGATCAACTTGAATGTTTCTGGCGAGAGGTGTTGTGGGGCCGGAAAATCCGCTGTAAACCAAAAAATCTGGCCTAGGAGTTTTTGAAGCTGCTTGGTGATGTCTACGCACTTCTATTCTTGTAGACAGTTGTTGGGCCTCCAAGTGCAGAGGTTTGTAGAACAGCAGCAAGTTTTCCCTTAAGTGGATCACCCAAGGTTTATCGAACTCAGGGAGGAAGTGGTCAAAGGTATCCCCTCTCAAGCAACCCTACAATCAATATACAAGAAGTCTCGTGTGTCCCCAACACACCCAATACACTTGTCAGGTATATAGGTGCACTAGTTCGGCGAAGAGATAGTGAAATACAAGTGGTATGGATAATTATAAGTGGTAACGGTGCCAAAAAATAGCTTGATGGCGTGGAAGAGACTAAAGGCAAATTGAAATAAAGATGGAAGCAAGCAAACATATAACAGATCTAATTGCAAATGGTGTTTCAATGCTTAGGAGCAAGGCCTAGGGATCATATGTTCACTAGTGAACACTCTCATATAAATATATTATCTTTATGATACTACTCTTAACTACTCTCCAGTTGGACACTCTAATCCATGGTAGGGTTATAACAGCACACCTCAAAGTAAGCCTTTCCCATCTAGATAACCCCACACTGTCACCTTGAGCTCTAGATGGTTCCAACAAACACCACAATTTCATAAAGACATCCAACTCCAAATATAACTCATAACAAGTATTTGTAATCTCTAGCCTAAGTGCCACCATGGTGTGCACGCTGTCACTTTCACACACATGGGGAGAGCAGAGATCTATTAAAGCACTTGAGTAGCAAGGTAGATCCAAAGATTACAAAGCTCATGATCACAATATGATCATGCATAGAGAGAGATGAACACATAGCTACCGGTAGAACCCTTAGCCTCGAGAGAGAACTACTCCCTCCTCATCATGGGAGATGGTGGTGGAGATCGATGGAGATGGCTCCGGGGGAACTTCCCCGTCCCGGCAGGGTGCCGAAACAAAGACTTTCTGTCCCCCGAATCTCCCCTTCGGTGGCGGCGGTGCTGCGGAACTTTTTGTGGCTGGAGGCTTGACGACTTAGGGTTTATGCATCAGGAGGCTCTTATAGGCGAGAGGGGAGACCGAGGGGGTACCGGAGCGGCCCACACCACCCTCTGGCGCGGCCTGGCCTGGCCCGCGCCACCAGGTGGTGTGGCCAACCCCTGGCCCCTCTTCGTCCCCTCTTCTGGCTCCGTGAGTCTTCCGGTAAAATATCGACTTTGGCTTTTGTCCGGTCCAATTCTGAGAATATTGATTTTTTGACTTTCCTAGAACCAAAAACAGCAGAAAACATGCAACTGGCACTATGGAACTTGTTAATAGGTTAGTCCAAGAAAGTGTATAGAAAGTAATCCAAAGTTGGAACAAAACATAAGAAAGTAGATAAAACCAAGCATGGAACATCAAAAGTTATGGATACGTTTGCAACGTATCAACATCCCCAAGCTTAACTCCTGCTCGTCCTTGCGTAGGTAACTGATAAAAAGAAAGAATAATTTTTGAGGTGACATGCACCATCATAAACTTGATCAAAGTATTTGTAAGACATTCAAAGCTAGGATCATAGTACTTCAATCATAACATGAAAGACAAAGTTCTAGCAATAAGACAAAGAAACTATGTTGCAACATGAAAAGGCACAAACAAAAGATTCATGAATAACAATGCTTTGCAAGACGTTTGTTTGTTTCACATAAAGAAAACATAGCATAGTGGCATTCAGCTTGTCCCTCATAGAGTAGCAAACGTAAATGCATAGGACACCTTCAAAGTTCATAAGAGTGACTAGATACAAATAGTTTAAAACAAGCAATATCAAAGCTATGCATCAATCAACAAGTCTTGGGACAATGCACATAGAACTAAGAATGGCCACTATGCTCTCAAAGTAGGTGCATAAAGATAGAAGGTGGAGACTCAGCATAAAAGTAAAAGAAAGGCCTTCATAGAAGGAAGTAGGGATTCAAGTTTCATAAAGAGCTTCCAAAAATTATGGTACTTATTAGCTTTCAGCTCTCATTGCCCCTATCATAAGCATCTTGAAGTGATTAAGGTTAAAGTGAACAAACTATGGTGTATATGCTTGACGAAGCATAAGTTGGAAATCTCATGTCCCATGAATACGAGGGCCGCTCCTCATGCTACTCAAGTTTAGTCACCGGTAAGTTCTTGTCATCATAAGTACGTGTGTATCATAGAGAACCGCCAACGGGGTACCCCTTGCACGATGATATGGAAGAATCCCCATATCAAAATGACAAGGCAAGAAGACAACGATCATCTCAGCAATCTTCTTATTTACCATGGGAAATGGTGCTTTTTTCTCTCTTTCCTCTTTTCATAATCTTGTTTTTCTCTTTTTTCTCAATCGGACTCTCTTTTTTATAAGAAGAATGCTTTATAGACAGCTCATTATGGTTACGCTGCAGGTTTCCACCATGTCAGCATGGATTAGACCAGCGGCCCAGGCGTTTCTAGAACACATATACATAACTCCATGGACTTACAAGCTCCCCTTTCATTTCACACCGACAACATCCATAGACAAAAGAGCATGATATCAACTAGGTACAAAGTACAAGTGCAATGTTGAAAGCGTTCCCCATGACAGCATGGTTCTGCTAATCCCCAACATATAAGTGCAAGAATATATAACATAGATGACACAATGGTTCAAGTTTATTAAGGGCAAGAAAAGTAAAGTGTGCCATCAAGTTCGTGAGAGATTTAATCACTAGTTTTCTCATAACAAGTTTAATTCGGAAGGTAGATAAAAACATGAATATACTTGGAATAGCATATGCTAATAGGTAGGTATAGTGGACTCTTTGGAATAACTTGGTTTAAGGAGTTGGATGCATGAGTGGAACTCATACTTGGTTGTGGAGGCTAGCAAAAGACTGGGAGCGACAAACTAAGAGAGCAATAATGGCCATAATCATGCAGAGCGACAAAACATCATTGATCAAAGCGTAAAGTGATACTACAAGTTGAAAACTAAAGGATCATAAAGGCTTATGGTGACTTGGGATAGTCATAACATGGTGTGAGCATGTGCCAAGTCAACCCAAATAAAGCATCAAAGGAGAATACCACAATACTAAGCTTTAATATGCTAAAACAACACATGATTCTTCCAAGGCACATTAAGCAATCTCAATTGTTTATAACAAGTCATGCTACAGCAAAGAATACTAAGCATAAAGCCAAAACAATATCAAGCATGGCATGACAAAGCATAGGCCACAGTCAAAAACAAGCTCTCTTTACCACTTAAGCATGAACTTTCCTACTCTTTTTCCAAACCAAACCAAACTATTTGAAAACCAATGTATGAAAGAGGGGTTCCAACCAATTTATTCAGCAAACTAAGCAAACAAAAAACTAAAATGAAAATGAAAACAAAGACGCTCCAAGAACAACACAACTGTGCATGAAACAATAAAAATAAAGCGTTTGGAAGAAACCTGGAATTTTTATTGATGAAGAAGGGGGATGCCTTGGGCATCCCCAAGCTTTGACGCTTGTATTTCTTGGATATTTCTTGGGGTGACACGCGTGGCATCCCCAAGCTTGAGCTTTAGTCCATCCTTCATCTCATTACTCATTCCTTCCATACACCTGAAATTTTTCCTTCATACAAAACTTCACACAATCTTTATTAGCAACATTAGTGCACTCAAGATAATAGGTCTTTGGGTTCAGTTCCAACACCAATAAAACTTCCATTAAAACACAAGCTACTGTAGCACTTCCCTCAAAAAGCTCAATTCCCCAAAAGAACTCAAAAAGGAACCAACAAGAAGCAAATGCAAATAATGGCAAAAATCTGTCAAAACAGAGCAGCAGGTAAAGACGAATTTTTTCGAAGACCTTCTGTTGCTCAAATCGAAAAGTGTTGAACTAACTAAAGTTAGATAACAACCTAGGGCATAAGCATAAAAATTCACGCCTCAAAAGGATGTACCGAGATTTTACACGAATTTTTACCGTGAAGAACAGAAATCTGTCTCGGGACAGCAACTTTCCCAACCATTACTTCTCTCTCATTAGAGGTTACTCTTGGCACAAAAAAAAGGATAAGGAGCGGCTATTACTGAAGTAATAACTTCCAAGACTCATCTAAAACTTTTGGGTTATCTCCCAATAAGTACTTTTCTTTAACGCCTTTAAGTTAGGCATGATAGTTTGAGAGGATGCTCACATAAGAAATATGAATTGAAGTAAAAGAGAGCATCAAGAAGAAAATTCAAAACACATTTAAGTATAACCCACTTCCTATGCATAGGAATCTTGTATGCAAATAAATTCTCAAATAACAAAGTGATAGGCATAGGAAGATAAAACAAGAGTAACTTCAAAACTTTCAGCACATAGAGAGGTGTTTCAATACCATTAAAACTTCTACAACCATATTTTCCTCTCTCATAATAATTTTCAGTAGCCTCATGAATAAACTCAACAATATAACTATCACATAAAGCATGCTTTTCATGTTCTACAAAAACATATTTTTTATCAAGCTCAAAAATAGTGGGATTAAAGCCTTCAAACCCACTTTTAACAATTCTATAACAAGATTACTGGTCATTCAATATAGGACCATCGTCTAGAGCTTTATCATAAACAATTTCTAAGCAAAACTCTTTAGTACCATGCATCTCGAAGTTAGGCACAAATAAAGGATTATCACAGATAACATGAGCATAACATTCATCCTCCTTTGGTAAGCATGGGGGACAATCAAATAATGTAAGGGATAAAGAGTTACTCTCATTAGAAAGTAGGCATGGTTAGCTAATCCATTCTTCCTCCTTTTGTTCATCACTCTCCTCCTCTTTTTCATCTAATGAGCTTTCGGGTTCATCAATTTCTTCTTCCATAGGGTCCTGCAAGGCATTAGTCTCTTCCATTTGTGGAAAGCATCTATTAATATATTCAAGAATATAGCCATTTTCTTCCTTGTAATTATCAAAGCAAAATCTAAGTATATCATAAACCTCATATTTATAACGTGAATCATTAATATTTTCAAGCAAACTAGCAAGTTCAAATGCACCCTTCCAAGCAATAAATTCCTCAATTTGTTCCACATCATAAAAGTCATAATTTCCCTTAACATAAGAAGATATGGTAACATTATCATTATACTCACATTGAAAAGGGAGGTGTTTATACCTCT
The DNA here is from genome assembly GCA_023614405.1 of Avena insularis. Lineage (NCBI taxonomy): Eukaryota > Viridiplantae > Streptophyta > Magnoliopsida > Poales > Poaceae > Avena > Avena insularis. Next base: position 159,653,892 of record CM042690.1, on the reverse strand, counting down.
TACAGCAACACGATTTATCAAACCAATAAGTAACATTATAAGTAGAGCACACATTTATAGCAATGGCATACAATTTATCAATTTGTTCCCATAAGTGTTTCCCTTTTTGTGATAGGCGGTGTTCCTTATAATTATATTTTTGATCTTCCGTGAACCCACCTTGCCAATAAGATTCAGTTTCAAAGAAAACAACCATTGATAGAAAGCATGATAAACCAAGACAATAACAGACCAATGAAAATAACAACTAGAGTAGGAACTAATTTTTTTGTATTTTTGATAAAGAAACAAGCAAACAAGGCGGAAATAAACTAAGCTTGAACAATAGTGATTCCAAGCGGACTTGATAAATAAAGCTATGCTCCCCGGCAACGGCGCCAGAAAATAGCTTGATGTCTACGCACTTCTATTCTTGTAGACAGTTGTTGGGCCTCCAAGTGCAGAGGTTTGTAGAACACCAGCAAGTTTTCCCTTAAGTGGATTACCCAAGGTTTATCGAACTCAGGGAGGAAGTGGTCAAAGGTATCCCCTCTCAAGCAACCCTGCAATCAATATACAAGAAGTCTCTTGTGTCCCCAACACACCCAATACACTTGTCAGGTGTATAGGTGCACTAGTTCGGCAAAGAGATAGTGAAATACAAGTGGTATGGATAATCATAAGTGGTAACAGTGCTAGAAAATAGCTTGATGATGCGTGGAAAAGACTAAAGGAAAACTGAAATAAAGATGGAAGAAAGTAAACATGTAACAGATCTAATTGCAAATAGTGTTTCAATGCTTAGAAACAAGGCCTAGGGATCATACTTTCGCTAGTGAACACTCTCATATAAATATCTTCTCTTTATGATACTACTCTGAACTACTCTCTAGTTGGACACTCTAATCCATGGTAGGGCTATAATAGCACACCTCAAAGTTCGCTCTTCCCATCTAGATAACCCCACACTATCACCTTGAGCACTAGATGGTTCCAACAAACACCACAATTTCATAGAAACATCCAACTCCAAATATAACTCATAATAAGTATTTGTATTCTCTAGCCTAAGTGCCACCATGGTGTACACGCTGTCACTTTCACACACATGGGGAGAGCAGAGATCTATTAAAGAACTTGAGTAGCAAAGTAGATCTACTTGATTACAAAGCTCATGATCACAATATGATCATGCATAGAGAGAGAGATGAACACATAGATACCGGTAGAACCCTTAGCCTCGAGAGAGAAATACTCCCTCCTCATCATGGGAATCAGCAACGACGATGGAGATGGCAGTGGAATCGATGGAGATGGTGGTGAAGATGGTGAAGAGGCGGCGGCGGCGCCGGCAGCAGCGCGGAGGACTTCTTCCTCGCCGCTGGTATCACAGGGGAGCACCGCCCGTTAGCCCCCTTCCTTCATGGCTTATTGGGAGCCCTCTCCCATGGAGATGGGATCTATGGGGGAGGCAAAAACACGGCTTTGGTGGCTGCAAATTCGTGGGTGGAGGTGTCTCCTATGAATTAGGTTTGCTCCCTTTATATAGCTTCTCGGATTCCCGTCACCCCATCTTGGGCTGAAGTAAATCGGGCCTATCGGGTCCGTCCGTACTCGGAATCAGCTAAATTTTATGTCCAGAACGTTTGTCGCCATTTCCAACAACTTTGTAGTTGAAGAGTTTTCCGTTTGACGCCGTCTTCGACCCGAAACGTGACCATCTTTAAAAAGAGTTTTGAGACAGATTTCTGGAAAATCCCAATTTGACTCCAACAAGGTTTCCACTTGTATTCTTGGTAATTCCTACACATCAAAGTGTAAAACAAGAACATTGTGCACTTTTGTAACTATTAGTAGGTTAGTCCAAATAAATCATAAACTTTATATAAAAAGGAGTATCAAAAGCATATTATTACCATAAAACCATCAAAAATTATAGATACGTTATGGACGTATCAGTGACATGCAGTGGAGATAGCTTCATCCCAAAAGTTGTATGGTGATTTGAATTCAGCCCACATAGACCCTTGCCATGTCCATTAAAGTCTGGTTTTTCCTCTCGGTTACACCATTTTGTTGAGGGGTGTATGCAGCGGAATATTGGTGTCTTATCCCCTCTTCACTAAGGAATTCATTCAGAGTGTAGTTCTTGAACTCGGCGCCATTGTCACTTCTAATTGCCAATATTGGGACATTGTGTTGATGCTAAAACTCATTGTCAAAGTCAATGACAGTTTGTTGGGTCTCACTTTTTAGCTTGAAGAAGTAAACCCATGTGTATCTTGAGTAATCATCAACTATGACAAGGCAATACTTCTTCCCACCAAGGCTTGCATGAGACGGAGGACCAAAGAGATCCACATGAAGGAGCTCCAAGATCCTCTTCGATGATATAATAGTTTTCCTCTTGAGGGGAGAGTCGTGCATCTTTCCTTAAACACATGCCCTACAAACATGAACTTTGGCAAAAGAAACATTGTCTTTTAGTCCAAGGACGTGACCACCCTTGTGAAGACTTTGCAAAGTTCTCATGTTGACATGAGCTAGATGGCGATGCCATAACCAACCCGTGTTGGCCTTTCTGAATAAGCACATTAGACCCACTGTGGGTTTCCCCGAAAAGTCCACCACATACAGGTCATTTTCGACATACCCAACGAAAGTGACCTTTAGAGACTTGCTCCACAAGAGTACCACTAAATCACCATCAATAAAAACTACAAAGCCCATCTTACAAAGGGCACGAATAGAAAGTAAATTATAACCGAGGGTCTCAACAAGCATGATGTCCACGAGAGAAATATTGTGGGCAACCAAAACCTTGCCAAGACCCAATACCTTAGATTTTGACTTATCACCATAGGAGACGGTTATTTGATCATGGTTTGGCCGCATATTCGTGATGATCTCCTTACTTCCGGTCATATGACTTGTGCACCCGCTATCGAGCACCCATTTAGAACCACCAGAAGCATAGCCCTGCAAGAGAACTACTTCTTGGTTTTAGGTACCCATTTTTCAATGGGTCCTCTCATGTTAGTAACAAGGGTCTTTGGAACCCAAATAGACCAAGAAATATAATTATCAAATGGACCAACATAAGTAGCATAGACATCACCATAGTAATGACAAAACAACTCATAATTAGGATTATTAGACCCTACAAAACCAATATAGTTATTATTGTCCTTTGTGACGGTGCTTGTCTTTGCTTGAGCATTTTTTCCTTTCTTCTTGCTCTTCTTCTTCTTAGACTTTGGGACATAACCAAGTCCCTCCTTTCCATTATCCATCCTTTGATTGCTAAGGACTTCATCTTGAGCTTCCTTGCCTTTGGAAGTGGATGCCATGGCAAGCTCCTCTTTCAATGTAGAATTTTCTTCATGTGCACATGTTGATGTAGACGTGCTCGGAGTATCATACTTGGTTAATCGAATTTGGAGCTGATCATGAGACTCATTAAGAATGGAGTATTCACTCTCCAAAGCCTTGTGGGCAATATCAAGTGTCTCCAATTTCTCGGCGAGTCTAGCATGAGTAGCCCCAAATTCAACCTTATCCTTTTTTAGTTTCTTTACTTTGGCAATAGCATTATCACGTTCCTGGATTAGCTTGGCCACAACTTAATCATGTGTCTCCTCGATCCACTCAAGTATCTCCTCAAGGGAGACATGAGCCTCTTCTTCTTCTTCTACAACATTATTTAGGGATGCAATCTCAATTGCATCCTCTCTTTCAATTCTACCCTTTTCTTCGAGGAGCTCTTCATTTTGAGCAAGTTGACTCATGAGTGCCTCAAAATTCACTTTGTAATCACCTTGCAAGTTAGTGATGACCTTGCAAGTTAGTGATGAAATAATCCAAAGCAATAATTTCTTCCTTAACCTTAATACTAGTAGAATCATCCATATCAATATTCATGGTAGTCTTAGGAAAAGAAGTGGTGGAAGATGATACCTCGGAACCTCTTGCCACAAGGCACGTGACGTTCTTGTTGTTCACATTCTTGTTAGGTGAATCTAAGAGTGAAGACGGTGTAGATGTGGTGGCTATGGCAGCCACCTCTTGTGAGTTATCATCATCTTCTTCTTCTTCACTCCCGGAAGAGTAATCCTCTTGAGCTACCAAGACAATCTTCTATTGCTTCTTGTAAGAAACATTTTTCTTCACAAATTGCTTCTTCCGAGGTGCCTTTGATTTTTTCCTTGAGAATGAGCCTTCCTACATTATATTCTCTATTTTATAAGTACATTCAGCCACAAAGTGTAGCCGGTCTCCACAATTGAAACATGTTCTTAGCTTAGGACCATTTTCCCTTCTTCCATTAGAGCCATTCTTGCGTTCAATTTTAGATTTGGCTTTGGCGGCGTCCTTCCGAAAGTTCCTAGCATAAAAGCCATGTACTCACCATGTGCCATTTTTACATCCTCGGGACAGTTCATAGCTTCAAAGTCATCATCATCTTGTTCCACAACATTTGCCTTTAAATCCACATTTACCCCCTTTTGCATTCCAATGGTTCGAGCACGAGTGTCTTCGGCATTCTTGGCAGCCACTTTGAAAGCCGCCATTTCTTGCATGACCTCATTGGAAGTCATTTGATGGTAATTATGTCTACCTTGAAGTCTCTTCAAATCAGTAGGCTCAAAAGGCGTAAGAGCACTAACATACTTTCTCTTGATCCATGCGTCATCAACATGGGTAGCCCCATGATTTCTGAATGTGTTGGCTATTGACTTGAGTCTTCTATACATATCCTCGTGATCCTCGCCATCCATCATATGAAAACCTTCAGCTTGGTTACTCAAAGCATCATACCTATTCCTTCTCATGCTTTCATTCCCAATGAAGAGTTCGGTGAGGGCATCCCAAGCTTCCTTAGCAGTGCTAAGATGTTCTATGTGGGGCATGTCCTTGGGACCCACACCAAGCAGAATCATGTGTAACGTAGTTGCATTGATTTGGCTATCCACAACTTTTCTTCTTGCAAGTTGCTTGGATCTCCAACATGGAGGCCTTCTTCAACAATCCTCCAAAGCTCAATTGACGAACTGCACACATGAGATTTCATCAAGAATTGCCATTGACTAAATGAATATGCAGTAAGCTTGGGTGGATCACCCCTATTGTTTATATGAGGGCGAGGGATTGGTGGATCAGGAGAATACAAGTGAGAGACCTCACTGTAGTCCTCCTTACCACTTCCCTTTTTGGAGGAGGATCCATTCTTTTTATCACTCACCAACTCGTCCTCTTTGGAGTTGGCATTAGCTTTGTCCTTAGAGACCGGAGTGGTAGCCTCAGAGGTAGATGGAGGCGGGGCTGTGGTTGGAGAGAGATGAGCAATCATTTGATGCATCTCTTCCATTTTGGCCTCTATGGATTTCAGCAAGGTTGTTTCCAATGTCTTGAGATCATCCATAGTTACATGGTCCACAGCCTCACTGCCATCTCCCTTAGTACCCATACTCCCTTAGGTGGTAAAGCCCGAATAAAGAGCCGAGGCTCTGATACTAATTGAAATGGATCGTATGGGCACCTAGAGGGGGGGTGAATAGGTGCTACTTCAAATTTTAATTATTTTTCAATTTTAGGCTTGACACAAATGTAAATTCTCTAGATATGCAACTACGAGAATTTCCCTATATGCCAACCTAACTACTAAGCATGTAAAAAGGAGCAAGGAAACTATAGTGGAGCACGCGGAGACACGTGGATTTGTTTGACCGCAGTTCCTTCCTTGTTAAGGGAAGTACATCTACGTCGGAAGGGTGGGCAGTTCTAAGACCACCACACCACAATAGGCCTCACCCTATTCTTTGATGGATCTCGCCACCAAAGGCCTGATCCACCTTTCCACTATTGGTACCCTTCGAGGCAGGAACCGGTGCCTTTACAATGCTAGCAGGGCACACATCCAGAAATGAATTGGAGGATCTCGTGATGACAACAAGCTTCCACAAGAACAAGGATTATCAAATAATCAAAACTAGGATCTAGATATTTGCAAGAAATACTAGATCGAGAATCCCCCAAATGAATGGAAGGGAAGTTGAGCACTTGATTGTTGTTGATGAAGATCGAGGCCTACTCCTTCAATTCCCCAAAGATCGGAGTCTTTGGACGGGTGAGGATGGAGATCTCGCTTGAAACTTGAAGAACATGTCTGAGCTTTTTTTCGAATGAATCAAGAGCTCTGGCAGGAGGGATTGATGGAGAATAAATACCCCTACCAAACTCAGCCATTGGAGAAGTTGGGGGCCGGATTATCTAGCCCTAGTGGAGGCCAGATTATTCGGCCGGGGCAAAATTCTTCCCTAGAAATGGATTTACCAGGGGAAAATCCACCCCATACTTCGTGACGTGCCTGGCCAACCTTTGCAAAAATCCCCAAGGGGGATTATTCGGCCCCTAGAGGGGCTGATTATCTGGCCTGGGCAAAAACTCCAGCCCTTGCTGGACAATCTGAAGGTTAATCCGCCCCCATACTGCACGCCGCGCCTTGCCTGCTCTTGGAGGTTGGGGTGGGTCGGATTATCCGGCCCTTGACAGGGGCCGATAATCCACTCCCCATCTTTCAGATTTGCTGCATCTGAATGAACACTTACATGCAGCACTTCAACACACATGATATGATCCTTGGTATTGTTATCAACACACAAAACACTAGAGATCATGAAATGTTATTTCACATATGTATCTAATACATTATGATTATGATGTTTGAGGTATATCAATACGCTCTGATATAACTAATCATCCTGATTTGTGAAATAATTTTCACAAGTCTTTCATGTGCTAAAATTTTAACTCAAATGACTGTTACTATGATCAAATCATAGAGATTTGCATTTTCTTGTTAGTATCATATCCTTCTTTTATGCTGAAAACATTTAAACATTTCAAATGGTTTCAATCTCATGTCTTATCAGGTGAATACCTTTTACTCACTTGATTCCACAATCGTTCTTACGAAATGATGATTTCCACTATATTGATGAATAATACATCACTATGTATAGTATTCAACAATTTATACTTTCTGTATTATCAGAATGTATTAGTTTTATTCATCTTTGCCTAGAAAGGCTAGTATTGTAAATGTCAAAGGATTTTGAACATCCTGTGACTTCATGTTTTCATAGACATGAATTCATACAATATTCTTGTGATTTAAACTACGTTTTTATTCATTATGAAGTTTGGATACCTTTTAGCTGTGGATTTTATAAATGTATAAAATATTATCACAAAGACTATAAAGAGAATAACATATCTATAATCGAACAATGTGACTGTAATAGAAATCATTCATAATAATCAACCAACTATTTTGTTACAAATTCATTATGAATAACTGTCTTGCGAGATGCAAGACACACTAGTAAGGTCACACTCTCAAATCTATTACAAATCTTTCTAAATCTCAACTAATCCAGATGGTAAATGTAGAAGGATATATGCCGTCGGCTATCAACATCTTGTATGCCATCAACACGTCTGGTCTTCTTGTCTCTCCACACAACACTTTTGTAGACAGTCCTATTTTCATCAAACAAGAACAAGTATCAATATACTTGATAAGACTGCAACAATGTCTTGTGAGAAACACATTCATAAATTGTATATCTCATATACCTGCTCAATCAATGATTTCCCCAGTGATGGGTTCTACCTTCACAGTTCTCAATTATTGTAGGAATTCATGAAAGGATAACTGATCCTCTCTCATGACGTATCCTTTGATGACATTTTCATAGATGGGGAAGCGAATGCAGCACCCCATCTATCATGAATTTTTTATCCATCTAGTAGTCTGCATCATATATGAGCGACTCATGCATAATCTCCACGTGATTATCCAAACATATGTTTTCTTCTATCTTTTGTAAAAAAACTTGGCAAGGAGATCAAACTTTATAAGCCCTACTTGTCCTTCGAACATCACCTTTAACTCGACCATTATGTCAGACGATTGAGAGTCAATAAACATCTCACAGAGTTCAGGACCAATGCTGAACTGTATGGCACCTTTGTAATAGACGAACTTCGCATGATGATCGCGAAACTCATCATAATAGTCTTGACTTGCACCAGTCTTGGGAGGATCTCCGAGTGGATCTTGTATATTAAAGAGCGCTCCATTCCTTATAAGGACATCTTTTAAGCACTGGTACCAGTCTATGAAGTTGGACCCATATACTCTAAGAAACTCATCATGGAAAAGGGAACCGTGGTTGAAACACAAAGGTTTCAGTGCCATGATCTACAAGGACATTTGCAAAGACATAAGACTATAATTTGGGTTCTAGTTTTATAATCAAATTATCATAAGAACTCCCACTAAAATAATCATCCCTAAGATGGTTTTAGTGATCACACGATCCATTTACACTATATCATTCCCGATCGTCATGGTCTTTGATATAGCTGCCAAGGTGGACAAATCCATCGACACATCGTTCATATGACTCTTGCTTGATCTTTCGATCTTCCCATGTTCCGAGACCATGTATGTACATGTTAGACTCGCCAATTCAACCTAAGTGTATTCGAAGTGCATACATGGCTTGCACCCACCGTATGCGAACGTCGATATGTCTAGCACCCGATCATCACGGACTGCTTTGTAACGATAGACTTTCTTGGTGGTGTACACTTTAGGGAGAACACTAAAGTTGGTATTATACTAGGGATCATCCTGTTTTACTACCATCGCATATGAATACAGCTAAGAAAAACAAAATGCACAAAACAACATCACATGCAATTTTATAAATGTGATATGACCTGGTCCTTCATGTCATGCGCCATGATCACCATCACACGTTGTGCTTTGATCTCCTTGACACGCCACCAGTATGATGCCATTTATGTGGTGCTACCAGTTGGTTGTATTAAGGGTATTAGCACATCACATTACTAGCTCCTCCCCGCAACATAAAGCTAAACTCTTATACTTTATTAGTTGCAGATTTTACGTGGCTGTTAGGGCTTTCGAGATAGAACTGTTCATACCTATGAACATCAACCACAACATTAATCTAGTAGTTGTCTCTACACTAGTACAAACTCGTTAGTTACAGACTGTGTCTAGAGCCAGTTTACCTCAATAATACAAACCACCGGCTGTGTTCATTAACCTCAGGAGGTCGTAATTTTTTGACCGCCTCTAACTTTGATCTCAGACGGTTTTTAATATACACCGTATCTAGTAAGAGTGCCCCTCAACTGGTCATTAAAACAAACCGCCTCTAGACTAAAGCTGAGACGACAGAAATTACTCGTTGTCTCTCTAAATCAGTCAACCGCAGCCAGTTAGAAATATTAAACACCTCTAGGTGTCTACTGAGGCAGGATATTATGCCACCCGCCTCGAAAACTAGCGTCGTGCACCTTCTCGAGGTATTAGCGTGTGCGTGTTTTTTTTAGGGAAATCCTGCGCGTGTTGTTAATACAGTTAGAAAGTGGAGATCGTGGTAGCCCCTCCACCCACACGAGTCCACACCCACATGTCCACTCGAGTACTACCAAGGGTCTCGTGTATATAAACCCGCTCGGCCTTTTTCTTCCATAAGCTCATGTCATTTCCCCAATCTGTCAAGTCACAAAACCCCAATCTGCACCTTCCGCATGCTCCGAAGCTCCTTCGCATGCGCCAAAGATCCTTCACGTGCGCCGAATCTCCTTCGTGTGCACCACCGCCCTCCCTAGCTACACCATGAAGCGTACGCGTGTAGACGAGATGGAGGTGAATCCAGTTGGAGGCGCAACAGTAGATGGCTCGGTCGTTGCTGAGAAGGTGGAGGCGGCTTCTCCGAGAAAGCACGCGGCTCGTCACCACACCGTAGAGGCTTCGATCTCATCCGTATAGCCAGTCACTGTCATCGTCGAGCAGTAGGTAGCCGACAACATCATGGTGCTAGCAGCAGATCTAGATGAGGGGCATGCGGCAGGCGGAGGCAACCCGGTGCTCTACATCAACGACCCCATCCTCCACCAAGAAATCATCGATGCAATCATGGAGAATGACGAGTTCAAGGAGGAGGTATCCGATGAGGAGTCTGAGGTACTACTTTGCTAGCTTCTCTATTTGCAGCTGCAGATTTCACTGTTCATATGTAGGATTTGCTCAATGGTCTATAGATTCTTTTTCTATTGAAGTAGGTTATTAGTATATATATGGTTTGAATGGTCGATTGATGCATCTGCCATCTAGTCACAAAACCCCAATCTGCTCATCTGCCATCTAGTAAATTTACATTTGCTTAACTCGTTGTTGTTCATATGGTTCTTCTTGTGCTATAAATTTAATCGGTCTGTAACATTTCACTTTGGGGTTTTAGGGTTTGCTAGTTGAGTGTTGATTTCGATACACAACATGCATAACATTACATTTATATTCCTTAATGAGGCCAATGATTCAAATTTGCCCCAAAAGAGTGCAAGGGGAGACACATATATATGATGGTGTCAGATTTTTTTAGGGATGGTTAGTGAACCTAAGGCATTGTACAACAATATAAGTTGTGCAATTGGTACTTTGGTTCGCTAACTCCATCTCTAAAATATTTACGAGGCCCTAGATTTATTCTACACATATGAACTATGATCTTTGAACTCTGATCTTTGAACTATTTCTCACTGAGGCCGAGATGATTGAAATTTGCCCCAAAAGAGTGCAAGGGAGACACCTATATCTGAAAACCCGAGGCAACAATGTACACAAACAATATAGGTTATGGTGTTGGTAATTTGGTTTCCCCAACTCCATCTCTGAAAAAATTACGAGGCCTTTGATTATTCTCATATGGAACTAGATCTTTGAATTGTGTCTGATCTTTTGAATGATTTGTACGATGCATAATGAATATGCATGGTTTTGATCATAACTTGTTTCGTATGATTATATCCCTGAATATTGTTTTGTATGATTACATTTCAATTTTTATTGTGTCCAAAGATTCAAATTTTCCCCAAAAGATAGACAGACACATTAGTGTCAGATTTTTTTAGGGATGAGTTAGTGAACCAGGGGCAATATACAAGAGCAATAGGTTGTACAATTGTTACTTGGTTCACTAATGTCATCCCTAAAGAAACATATACGAGGCCCCTAGATTTATTCTACATTCATAGAACTATGATCTTGGAATTGTTATTGCATGCATGCATTCATATTGTATAAGAATTACAATTCATTTTCTCACTGAGACCGATGATTGAAATTTTCCCCAAAAGAGTGTAAGGGGAGACACAAATGATGGTGTCGTTTTTTAGGGATGGGTTGGTGAACCTGAGGTAGCAATGTACACAAACAATATAGGTTGTGTTGTAGGTACTTTGGTTCGCCAACTCCATCTCCGAAAAAAATATGAGGCCCTTGATTATTCTCATATGGAACTACATCTTTGAATAGTTTCTGATCTTTGAATGATTCGTATGATGCATATGTGATGACTGCAAGTGCACATATCATTTGTAGCTAGTTTCGAAATAAAGATATTGATCCCACAGGGAGCAGGAGTCTGAAGTCTAATAATTATTGAAATAGATATTACGATAGAAATGCTAAATAAAGTTCTAAGTAACAAGATAAAATGCGAGTATTGTGTAAAAAGGTGTTTTTGGATTTTAGGTATAAGAGCAACAATAAAGTAAAGTAAAGCAACTAAACACAGAAAGTAACTATCGTGTATGTAAGAGAGATTGGAACTGCAATAGGGAAAAAGCGTTCTCAAGGAGTAGCGGATACACCACTAGCATTATAAGGAACTAAGATAAAGATTATTATCATGAACATTCTCAACTATGTATGTGTGGGAGGAACTCCGTATTTGGACAAATAGGTAGCAACCGCTGCTCAGATCATCCTCATAACCACAACAGTCAGCAATCGATATCAATCGAATTACCGCGCTATTAAGGGGCGTAATCCCGTAGCACATATACCATGGCATGGATAGTGTTCCGTGAGTTTCCTCGGTTTCCCAAGTTGATACGTAAAGAGTGCCAAAAGCTTTATGGTCACTATAAGTGCTAGCACACCTCCATCTACCAACAAGTAGTTCCCTCCATCAAGTCCCCATGAGAGGTAAATATTGAGAGGTCGACTTCTCTCAACATCAAGATGAAGACAATCTAACACATGGTCACAAAGATGAATATCATAATAGACTTTATCTTATTTCAATCTCATACTAGGGTTTCTACATCTCCCCAAGAACTAATGATCTTCTTAGACATGGAGGCAATCAACATCATGGCAATATCAATGGAATCTATCATAGATGAATAGCACTTGTATAAATCTACAACGAGTACAGAAATTACAACAAGATTTAGACAAGATGTAGATGGGATGGATGGAGATGGTGGTGATGTAGCGGTGGATGAATGAAGATCGATGCCTTAGCCTTCTGGATCTATGCATGGCGAAGATGGATCCCCGGTGGATGAGTTCCCCCTCTAGATGCCTTCCGGAGGTGAGGTTTCGGCAATTTCTGGGTGTTTTGTATGTCGTCTCTCCGATCCAGTTGCACGGGGTGAAACTATTTGAGGAGGCGGAGGCGGCGCCAACTATACGGCCAGAACTATACGGCCGAAAAATTTATTCCAGTCGTATAGTTGGTCGTTGAACCCTCTATCTCCTTTGTTCACTTCGGATTTTCTTCTAGTATTATTAATATTTCCCAAATAAGCGATTTACGTTGTTTTTGACTCCTTTTCTCCTCAGTACAACTTCTCCAAGAATTGTATCCATTGGATCCATCATCTGTCCTGATCCTGGTGAAAACAGACATAAAATATGCGCGCGAGCGCCATAAAATACCAAGATCCTACATCTACAATGCAAAATAATAATGTAAAACATGATGCAAATTTGCACTCATCAATATGTATATGCATAGTTTTGATCATAAATTGTTTCTACGTAAATGTACCTAAAGATTGTTTTTGTACCGGAATATGATTACATTTCAATTTCTTATTGTGGCCAATGACTCAATTTTGCCCCAAAAGAGAGGCATACACATTGGTGTCATATTTTTTCAGGGATGAGTTAGCGAACCCGAGGCAATGTACAATAACAATAGGTTGTGCAATTGTTACTTGGTTCACTTACGCCATCCTTGAAGAAACTTATGAGGCTGCAATCTTTGTTCTACATATACTCTGATCCAATTAATTGTCATTTTGTTGAGATGACATTATATATGAAATGATTAAACTATTCATGAGATGCATTATCTTTGATATCATTTTAATATTGTCTTACATATATGTTGTCAATTCTTGAGTTGTAATACAATTCAATCATATGTATGAGTTCTAAGTTATGTTCTTAAAAATCATATGTAGGAGGATTCTGATGAAGTGGGTAGTAGCAAGTACTCCAGGGACAACAAGAGTCGCTACATGCTGAGGCAGCCGCGGTGTGGGAAAATCGCTTTCTACCGTAGGGGAGACTGTTTTGCCCATTCTGTGGCAAAGCCATCGACATGGACCTCGACAGCATGATCCAGCACGCGATGAATGTTGGCAAAGGCCGATGTTGAAGGCATCCGTTGAAGACCTTGGCACGGCATACAGCCTTTGGCAAATTCCTCTAGGAATATGTCAAGATTGGCCTGTATCCCCTCGAGTACGCTGTCCCGGCCTCCTGCTGCTGCCCCTGCTAGGCGTCTCCGTGTCCCAGCCTCCTGTTGATGCCCCTATTTTTAATTTGTTTTAGTTAATTATTACATGTGGGTTACATGTAAGACAATATATCCGTGATGTCTCTAGTGAACCTTCTATATATCTATATATATTAATCTACTCCTTTATATGGAGTTTCTTAAAATTTCTAGTGTTCAATTATATTACTGATCATGCTCATGCACACTACCACATATTTGAATTAGTCAAATTGGTGGAATACATCAACAAGATTTTAAATTGGTGGAAAATTCATATTGAAGTAACTAAATGATATCACGTCAGCATTAAACATTTGAATTAGTCAAATTCAAAATAGTTGCTCTGCGGCATGGTATGAACCTCATTTACTCTTATGACTCAAAATTTCACTGTAAACACCTCCCTTGGCCTTTAAATTATGAATTATTCTCCAAAATTAGGATTAACAAAATCCGGAGTTCTGAATATTTTCGGCTATCCGAATATTTACTCGACGAGATTTCCTTCAAAGAATACATGAAAAAATATTATATTGGTGAAAAATTCATAATTAAGTAACCAAATAATCTCACTTCGTGATTAAACATTTGAAAATTAGTCAAATTCAAAACACGCGCACCTTATTTCTCTACAGCAAAGCGCATGAACACTAGTCGTCATGCCTTTCAGGATAAAGATCCAAGGTTTGTACTACGCCAATTTTTTCTTCAATTTATGAACCTCGTTTAGTCTTAGGGGACTCAAATTCACTCTAGCAACCATGTATACACAGCTTTCTTTGCTTTAAATTATGAATAATTATCAAATTTTAGGAAAATCAAACATTGGAGTTTCGAATATATCCGAAGTTCCGAATATTAGCTTTTTCAAATTACTAGTGGTCAAGTACTAGGTGGCAAAATGTGAAATATTCAAAGAACGGACGTTCTTAGAAACTTTTTATAGTTGCATCCATCTGAGGCTAGTACTTGGTGCCAAATATCTGAAAATATTTGGAGAAATATTTCATATCTATGGCACTTCTATTCTTCCCTGCCTGCTGCTGCCATCCACCACTGTCCACCGCTGCTGCCATCCACCACCGCCGCCTCCGGTCCCCTGCCTCTCCACCACCGTCTCCTCCGGTCCCCTGTGGTGTGGACACTCTCCCTTGCCTCCAAGGACCCCTTCGTCGTCCAGGTAGGTATGCATGAAAACTAAACCCCCAAAACCCTAAATCAGCAGCTTCGATTTAGGAATTTTGCCATGGGATTTGCCATTTTTCTTCTCGAATTTAAGCTTCAGGGTTACCGAGCTGCGAAGACCCGACGACACCGTTAGGAGAGCCTTCCCCAGACGTCCTGCATCAGTCCCAACTCTTTTCCCCTTGTATAAATCTCAAAATCTGCAGTTGTTACTTCTAGCAATAGAGATTTAATTGTCACTTCCAGCAATAGAGATTTAATTGTCACTTGATGGCTCGTGATTGATGTAGAGCTCGTTGGGAACCCCAAGAGGAAGGTATGATGAGCACAGCAGCAAGTTTCCCTCAGTTATGAAACCAAGGTTTAATCGAACCAGTAGGAGCAAGGAAACACCCCAAAGGTATTGCTAGCTGAGCCTTAGCAGGGCACACTACCGGTGCTAGTAGCAACGTGGAGACCTGCACAACACAACCATAGAACTCTGTCCCCAACTTGCGATGAGGTTGTCAATCTCACCGTGTTTTGCTGAAAACAAAGGATTAAACGTATCGAATGGAAAGAAGTAAAAGTTTGCAGAAAGAAAACACAAAGTAGTAAACCGTTTGTAGATTGTATGTAAAAGAAAGGATCGGGATCCATAGTTCACTAGAGGTGGCTCTCCTTAGATAGATAACATGCCGGGTGAACAAATTACAGCGGGGCAATTGACAAACATCGAGAAAGCAATACATGCATATACTAATCATCTTGACTCCTTTGAGACTTGATTGGGCATTACAACATTATACATAGACCGCCATCCAACTGCATCTATGACTAATAATCCACCTTCAGGTTATCATCCGAACCCCCTCCAGTATTAAGTTGCAAGCAAAAGATTATTGCTTTACGAATTGCGTGTAAATTAAACAATACGATTGTTCTATGAACAAAGGATTGTTGTTTTCTCCCTAGTAGCAACAACACATCTAGTACCTTAGAGATTTCTGTCACTTCCTCATATTACCAGAGGCATGAACCCACTATCGAGCATAAATACTAACTCTTGGAGTTGCTAGCATCTACTTGGCTAAGATAGCTACTAACAACGGAAAGCATGCAAGATCACAAATAACAAAGACATGATAGAATCAATAATCAATCTGAAATAGCATCTCAATATCCATCGGATCCCCGCAAACACAACATGCAGAATTACAAATAGATGATCTTGATCATGAACGGAGCTCACAAGATCTAAACATGAAAGCACAAAGGAGGAGAACCAGCCATCTAGCTACTACATGGATCCGTAGTCCAAGGATGAGCTACTCACGCATCACACTGGAGGCTTGCATGGTGATGAAGAAGGCCCCCAGGGTGAATTCCCCTCTCCGGTAGGGTGCCGGGAAGAGCTTCAGATCCCTCCCGATCTAGGGATGGAGATGAAGGCGGCTACAGACTCTTTCGTGGATTTTTGATCGGGTACTTATGGTTTTCGTCCCGAGGGCATCTTATAGGCAGAAGTAGAGGCTGAGGGGGTGCTGGGGTCGGCCAGACCACCCCCTGGCGTGGGCCAGACCTGGCCGCGCGGCCAGGTGGTGTGGCCGGCCCCCAGCCTTTCTCAGTCTCGTATTCTGGCATGTGATGACTTTCGAAAAAATAGGCACTTTGGCTTTTGTCCCGTCCACTTCCGAGAATATTCATTTTCTAACTTTCCTGGAACCAAAAACAATAGAAAACATGCAGCTGGCACTGTGGCTCTTGTTAATAGGTTAGTCCAAGAAATCATATGAAAAGTACTCCAAAGTTGGAACAAAACACAAGAAAGTGAATAAAACCAAGCATGGAACATCAAAAATTATAGATACATTTGCAATGTATCATCACTTCATTGGTATATTTTGACTGTCACTTCATTAGTCTGCGTACATCTTGGTTGTATTAAGATGCTCTTTGTTCGCATCTATTTAACAGATGGGAGCCTGCAGTTACGATGTAGTCACACTATCTAATGATGATAGTTTTCGCATTAACTTTGTTGGTTTTGAATTCCAGTCAACAGATGAAGAGTCCACTTAGAGGATTGAGTTTAGAGGTATCAAAAGAACATCAAAATTGTAGTCATCTATTTTGTATGCGTTTAGACGGTAGACATTATTATTCCACCGCATTGAAATTTTTATGTGTTGTTGCATCAGGGCCTCGACACAAGGGGACACTGATTTTGATAAGTAGAGCCTTTTTGGAAACAACATGTATCTGAAAGAATTTCATGTAGACTTCCTCTTAGACTGGTGTGAACCTGAATTTCCACCAAAAATCAAGTACTACGTCTATAGGATGCCCTATTCATCTGTCATGAAAAAGAAGTGCAAGATGGTAAGATGATATATTCTTGATCATGGTATCAACAAGCTACCATGTGATATTTAAATACTTATAGTAATCACAACATGCTAATTCTTCAATTCTCTGTGCTTGTCTAGACATTTGGAGCTGACTTCACAAGAAAATACCTAAAGAATCGCCTTGATGAACTTATTGATGTCCATGTTTGGCAAATGAAGAGCAAAAAGCCAAAGATGGTTAGGATGAAGATGCGAGCTGGGTCAAATGCAAGCTTGATGACTGGATGGGAGAAGGTTGTGAGAAGCTTCAACCTAAAGCATGATACCGTTGTCCTTTTTTGCTTTGATGAAAAAGATAATGGAGAGGTACATCTTCTGGTTCAGCAACTTCCATCGGGCGGCCGATTCTAAATGCAATCCTAGTTTGTTAGAGTACTCATTTATGCTAGATGATTGATTTATGGAATGCAGTATGTATGTACTGCCATAACGTGTAATTGCTAAATTTGTATGGATTTTCCCAAACTATGTGGCTATTGTTACCATGATCGAGCTGCTATAATTAGTTCTTTAGATAATGTGTCTACCTGTCTGCTGAATCATGATTATGTGTCATGTTAGCTATGATTGAGTTCGAATTAGCATGCTATTACTTAAAATGGTTTACACACACTAGAGATGGTCACTCTAAAAGCCACTTCGAGGCACACTAGTTGTGGAGACAGTCTTTGTTAGACTCCGACTCGGGTCGCCTCACTATTGGAGACGGTCCCTAGTATAGGCTATCTGAGGATGACAAGTTCTTGCAAGTGGTTCGAAATACGGGCCATCTCCATCTCGTACATCTTAGAGGCATTTTCCTTTTTGCACCATCAGAGTCTCGTATCTTAGAGCCGCAAAGAAAACCCGGCTTAGGAGGTGTGCTCTTAGAAGCTATGCGCTTGAGCTGGAACGAGAAACCAGCTGAGGCCCATGGGAAATTGACGTCTCTAAGTAACGTGTTTGTACTGCTACTACACCCCTCTCGGGGCCCTCCATTGTAAATGTCATATCTACTATTGTGATAGAGACAGACACTTGTTAGGCACTTATACGATACAAGTTGTATGTCAAGCGTGGAACCAGTCTCGAGTATGTTTACACATAAGGTCAGTCCGGGTGGCTTCATCTCACAGTGAAGTGATATGAACAAGTACACATGAGAAGGTAACAACTATGCAATAAATTTCCACATTCAACATGTGTTCTACCCGTAGTAGCATAACTACACATAGATCAGCTCTGATACTACTAAAGGGGTTTGGTAGCAGAAAACAAAAACAATTCTATGGTGGAACGCACCATATGCCCAAGATCTATCTATTAGTTAATGCAGTAATGTGATAGAGTTTCGGTTACATACCATTTTAGACCAAACGCGGTTAACATCCCGCTGGTAATGTGGATGATGTAGTCAAACTTGGTCGACCTCAAGGTCATGAAGCTCCTCGCATGTCACCTCCTTGTCCTTGCACGACAGCCTCGGTGCCACAAGTGGCACCACCTCCAAGGTATCGCACATGTACGGTGTCCGACAACGACTCTCGTTCTCCTTGATCCAGCCGGGATGCGGAAGTATACCCTTTGGAACTAGAAACCAGCATCGCGATGGCGTGCTGGTGGTGCCGACTCTCTCATGTGCAGTTGACGAGGAGTTAACTCATCAATGCCCATCATTGATGGACTTAGGTTCGAGGAAGTGGGGAGCACTGGAGGCATCAATCAGCTAGCAAACAAGCACACAGGTGACACGGGGTTTTACCCACGTTTAGGCCTCATAGAGGACCCTACTCCTGCTTGTCTGCTCTTGATTATGAGGGAGTCAAAAATTACAAGGGTGCGTAGATGCAATCTGGCGAGGTGTATGCGGGTGTGTGTGTATCATCCTCCTCGCTGCCCCCCTCCTGGATTTTATATAGAGAGGCTAGGTCTCGGGGTAGCAGGTCGAGTCGATTACAAGTTGGGGTTTCCCCTTTAAGTTTCTATCTACACTTTGTCGTGTCCTCCAAGAAGTCGAACTCCAATGGGTCACCCAAATCTTCATTGGGCTTCGATTGCACCGTGGACTCCTTCTTTGGTTGAACGTATAGGCTATTCTTAGGTGCCTATAAGGTATGCCCATGTTAGTAGCCCCCGAGTGTCTAGCTCAATCACACATTTAGGTGGAGACTATAAGTCTTTCGAGTGTGTGGGATACAAGCTCATCCGAAGGTTATTTCTGATACCATAATTTATATCATAGGGATTATTGATATGCATGCCTGATTCATCCGATGGATCGGGATCAGTTAACTGCCTTAGGACAAAGAAGCACTATCTACTCAAATTCGAGTCCCCGGACTTGAATTCAGAATAATGCTGGCATAATTCGACTCTGGCCGCGGAGGTCTTACAGAGTTCGAATTCCAGTGTTTCAGGTGTGGTCACTCGAAATGTCCATCAAGGCTTATTTCATTGTGCCTGTAGGCACGGCTTATATCTGGTAGAGCACAGCAGATGCGATGCTAGGCCCTCTTCAGGTCTTACCTTCACGTTGTAAACACGGCATCTGGATTTTTAGTCACCGTGGATGTGATTCGGCTGGCCTAGGACACACAGTCTCTTTGCAGAGTAAAAATGAGGCGGAGTCGCTGTTTCGAGTGTGGGAGTAGTCGACACACTTTTAGTGACTAAGATTTTTTATAGGGTGCATGACCAGCGCTCCCTATGAGAGTAGCCCCCGAGTTCCTATTCGAGTCCCAGACTCGAGTGGCGACTTTGAATGTTTG
Organism: Avena insularis; assembly: GCA_023614405.1. NCBI lineage: Eukaryota > Viridiplantae > Streptophyta > Magnoliopsida > Poales > Poaceae > Avena > Avena insularis. The sequence continues at coordinate 159,633,909 of CM042690.1, read as the reverse complement.
TCGACTGTTGTCGTTACATTTAGCTTTGTCGATTGTGCGTCTAGTGCTCCCTATGGGAGTGTCCCTGAAGTACGCAATCGAATCATTGATTCGAAGAGGGGCTTCAACTAGTGAGGCAAGTCCCACGCTTATGAAGTCTTCGGTTGTGCGGACAACGCTTCTGTTAGGAGTATCCCCCGAGTTCTTGGTCGACTCGTAGATTCAAGCAAGGACTAAAGTAGTCGAGTAGATGTCTTGTTATTTTAAATGATATCAGTGCTGACAATTAGATGATCTCATTTGCCCACTAAAGAGGTATTGACGGGACGTGATGAAGGTGGGACCCCATTTTTTACTAGGATTTGACCAGGCATACATAATCTTTGTTTTTAACTACGCCCCCTCGATTCTCACGTGTAGTGGGGAAATATGGTTCACTATTTCCATCGCCATGCGTCAGCATTGATTTGCGTCACGCATCTCGGTAAGTCTTTGTGAGCCGTTGGATGGCATCTGTCCTGTGGTTAAGTAAGGGCTCCTGTGCAGTAAATTACCCCACAATTCATCGTCTTCCTCCTAGCACACTGCTTCCATTGCTACTTGCTACTGCTCTGTCGCCCTTGCCCCTGCTGCTGCGCTGGACGGGCTCAAGACTTTCCTGAGATACTTCCTGTAATCCCATCAGCATCAGAATATGGGGAAGAAGAAAGGTGCCACGTCCGCTAGATCCGCTGCCGCTGTGGCCAAGAAGAAGAGCGCCGTCACCACAGGGTCTAGTACTGTTGTTGCGACCGACAAGAAGAAAGGCGTAGGAATGCGCGTCACCAATGGATCATGGTGGCGCACCGCCATTAAGGAGCATGAGCTTCAACAACATCCCCGGGACGGCCTGCTTCCTGCCGACGAAAAAGACTGCAAGATGCGTGGCTTGGAGGTAATCCCCGATCCCTCTATTGGATTTCGGGTGATGTTCCTTGCTTTTGTCCTTCGGGGCCTTTCTCTCCCCCTCCACAAGTTTGTGCAAGGGTTGCTCTACTTCTATGGGATCTAGCTGCATCAGCTGACCCCAAATTCTATTTTGCACATTGTGTGCTATATCACCCTCTGCGAGTGTTGGCTCCAAATCGAGCCAGACTTCGGTCTTTTCAAAAAACTCTTCAAGCTAAAGCGGTAGTCGGGTTCTGGATCTGTGGTCTATGATATTGGAGGCTACGATATCCATGTGGACATGACTATCCATTACTTCTCCCTCAAGGGATTCTATTTGTTCAGGGATGGAGGGAGAAGTGGATTTACATCCATGATTAGAAGGTCGACCGTGAACTTTACGGATTTGATCCCTTTGATCCAAAGATGGAGTTGAAGAGGAGAAGGTCTTGGAAAAATGTTGTGATGCCCAGCAAAGAGGAGGAAGTCGAGGCTTTGTACAAGCGCGGCTGCGATATCCAGCTCACTCGGGGAAAGGAGATTGATGGCCCGGACCTCATCTGCACCTAGATGCAACATCGGGTGCAGCCACTACAAGCTAGGGTGCACCCGATGTATCTTTGGACTAGCACCGGCGATGTCACTCGCATCTCCCAAAAGAATCTTTCCTCAGGCGACGTGGACAAAAGGTTCAGGTGACTGACCAAGTTCACGCTGAAGGAGAAACTCCCTGGGGATTCAGTCATGCTACCCTTTCATGCGAGTCATCCCCTCTTGAGGTAACTTCATCATTTGGTCTTCTGTTATGCTTTGTTTGCCCGCATAGTGGTTTTCATGTTTAACCTTGTGCTTTGCATCAATGGAAGGTGAACATCGTTCTGCCTCCGCAAACTGAAGGGATAATTCCCTCCGAGGCTATGGAGGAAGATGAATCTGGGTCTAATTTGCCTGTTACTGAGGAGCAGGAAGCCCCTGAGTGCAGTGATGGCGGCAGTCGCAAGCTCTTCCGAAGCAAGGACTCGGATGCTTCCTCTCCGGAGACGGCGGAGGATCCTTCGATTGGGGTGGGGGACACAGATCCGATTCTAGCGGTGCCTGTGCACGCTATTGCTCCTCCATCACGGAAGAAGCCTAGGAAACAGAAGGGGGAGTCATATGACTCCTTCGACCTCGACAACTTTGACGGTTAAGCCTTTGACTTTGCTGTTTATCCTAAATTTTTGAGTCCTGCTGCTTGTGTTGATGATGATGCGTTTTATAATTTGCTTCAGCGTGACCGCCTCGTTGTCATATGACGATTGTCGTCTCCTAGAGGAGGCGGGAGTTGTGTACTCCAAGAAGAAGGATGTGGCGGAGCCTGCGCCCTCTCCAAAGATAGCGGCCAACTCCAGCGCAAATTCCTCGAGTTCTCCCAACATGGGTGAGCACCTGGTTCTTGCCCGGATGTCAACTCACCAAGAAACTTCAGAGTATTTGGATGGCCACGTAAGTATTTGCAAACCTTTGTTACTCAAATAATTAGTGCTTGGAGTCAGAACGAGTCATGATATATGTCCTTCTACCGCATCCCATTCTTCAGGAGTCTATTCGCCTTGGCGAACAGATAATCGACCTAGGTCGGCATCATGCTCGGCTTGATACCAAAAACCTGCCGATGCAAAGTAAGTTTCATCAGTTTGTGTTGTGCTATTGTACATTTATTTTGATTGATCTTGATATATTCTTCTTGTTTTGCAGAGGATAATAATGACCTGCTCCATCAGGTGAATTCCCTTGAGAAGGGAATCAGCATGTGTCACATTACAAGATTTTCCAAATCTTGTAATGTGAAAATAAATGAATAAAATAAAACTTTGTTTGATTTTCAGGGCCAGAAGGAACTTTTTGAATCCAATTGGGAATCTTCAAACCTATTTTGAACAATTAAATCCTAAAGGGATTTATAAAGATAAACATTTAATAAAGGCAAATAAAATGTTTTGGAGTTACTATTTTTGGATCTTTAAATAAAAAGATTTTGTTTTCAATTGAAAAGGTGGATTTATAAATAAAGATTATATTTTAAAGAGCCAAATTAATTTTGGCCAAGCTTTTATAATAAAATATTTTGTTTTGATAAAATGAGTAAAGGTTTATTTAAATAAAATAATAAGGATGTAATATCCAAATTTTATTTAAGTAGAGGCTTTTCCCATTATAAATAAACACTAAAACTTATTTATTTATTTTAAATAAGTTTTACAAGTATTTTATTACTACTTTGCAATCTTTTTATAAAAGGTTTTGGTTCTCAAAATGAAAAGAAATATTTTAAATAAAGATTATTTTATAAAGCCAAATTAAACCTTGGCCAAGACTTTGAAACAAAGGGTTTTGCTTTGATTAAAATAGTAGAGATTTATTTAAAATAAAATAAAAAGGATTTAAATATCCAAGTTTTATTAATAAAGGTTTTACTATTTCCAAAACATCAAAACCTATTTATTTATTTTAAATAAGTTTTCCAAATGTTTTATATTCTCAAATAAAACCTTAGCCAAGCAAAACTTAGTATTTTCAAATTTTAAGGAAAAATCTATTTTGAGCAATGCAAGCCTCAACTCCACTTAGCCAAATGCATATAGATGATGGACTCCACTATACTACCATAGTATCACTTGCCAATACAATTCAAATGTATTGACCCTTGTGGCTGTAACTTGTAATGTTGCAGGTTTGATTGATTTTGGTGAAGATTGATTGATTAGGATTACAAAGTCTACAACCAACATCTGCCTGTGGCACTTTGAAGATGAAGGACCCCATGACTATAGTTATTCCGCTGCAATGTAATGTAATAGCCAAATGAGCTATGTTTGATGTAATAAACTTATGTTATTCCTGGTTATAAAGTTATATTATGACCTTTGTTTCTTGATATTACATCTAAACTGTGGATGCTAGCTATTGATCCAGGGACTAGCATTGTAAACACAGGGGGCTCTACCTTATTAAAGGTTGGGGACCCTATAAGATGGTATCAGAGCATTGTGTTGCCTGTAGGATTTGTAACCCTAGGATTGGACAAAACCCTTAGAAAAATAGGAGTTGTATTTGTTCCAAAAACTATTTACAAACAATCTTGTAAACTCTTTCCTCAACCATTTTGGTTTCAACTCTACTTCTCTTCTATTTCAACTTGATGGAAAAGCCTACCCCATGGCCAAAGACTTCACCATGTGCAAAGGACTTCATCAACTCTAATGACTTCAACATCTTCAACTCCAATGACTTCAACATCTTCAACATTTTCACCAAGGACTTCCAACTTGGATATCACTAAAGACTACAAGTGAGACAAGAAATCTTGCTCAGGATTTGAAGATTAAGGAAACGCAACTTAGAAGGATCCATCATCACCTTTGAAGATTTGTGACCAAGACACAAGAATTCTCCAAGGATACAAAGATCTCATTCAAGAAGAATCAAGAAGGATGGAAGGATCACAAGTGAACCATATAGATGGACCACCATATTTAGTTAAGTCAAACACACTACAAAATTATTTTTGGTTGCCTAAAAATGTGCTTGAAACTTGTGTTTGAGTGGAATGTTGTTTGTGATTGCTTGCACATTGCTTGTGTGAATTGTGATGTGAGATTAGAATTGATTCCTTATAAAATATCTTGCCTATTCTAATCCCTACCCAACCCAAACAGATGACTTCTCCAAGAAACTCCAACATCAAGGATGGTGACAACAACAACAATCAAGAGGACAACATGAGAGAACTTATAGCAACCCAACACTAGTTAAACCAACTGACAGCTCAGTTCATAGCCAACAATAGTGATAAAGACCCTACCTTGCAAAAGTTTTTGGAAGAACAATCCCAACTGATGCTTAAGGTGGCTAATCAAATGATCAGCATGGAAGAAAACTATCCCAAAAGAGTGTATGACAACAAGGATGACAAGAATGTTATTCTAGATGGAGCCCCAGCTTGCATTATTTGTGGAGACAAGGACCATACTTCCAAGGAGCATGAAGATCAATGCCCTAACTGTGAAGAGAAACATCCTATTGGACAATGTCCTACCTCTCAAGCCACTTGCTACCTATGTGAAGGCAGCAATCATACGCCTATACAATGCCCCATCTATTCCATGGTGGAACAAAGGAAACAAGAAGGATCCAAGTCTACCAAAGGAAAAGGACCACTTATACCTCCAAACAAGACAACCCAATTCAAAGGATCAAAGAAACCTAAGAAACCAAAGCAAGACATGAGCCTTGTGCAATGTCGTAAATGTAAGGAAATGGGACACTACCCCAGTGGATGCCTAGAGAACATGAAGAATAAAGGGATGGACCAAGTGGTGTGTAACAATTGCAAAGAGCTAGGCCACTATGTAGCCACTTGTCCACTGAAGATACGTGATGAACTCAATCTTATCACATGTTACAATTGTGGTAACCAAGGACATTATGCAAGCAATTGTCCAGAAAAGATGAAGAACAAGTTGAACAAGCCTATGAAGAATCTCAACCTTGGCCCATGAGTCAAGTATGGAAATAAAGGACACTAGGCAGATGGTTGCCCAGAGAAGTTTCCCCAGGATCCCAAGAAGGCCAACATCTAGTTTAGTTGGAAAATTTTTAAGGGTGGTAGTACCCTAGTTGTTTTGAACCTGCTTGTAACCCTAGCCTCCCCAAATCTCGGGGCGAGATTTATTTTAAGGGTGGTAGCCTGTCACATTCCAAGATTTTCCATTGTAATGTGAAAATAAATGAATAAAATAAAACTTTGTTTGATTTTCAGGGCCAGAAGAAACTTTTTGAATCCAATTGGGAATCTTCAAACCTATTTTGAACAATTAAATCCTAAAGGGATTTATAAAGATAAACATTTAATAAAGGCAAATAAAATGTTTTGGAGTTACTATTTTTGGATCTTTAAATAAAAAGATTTTGTTTTCAATTGAAAAGGTGGATTTATAAATAAAGATTATATTTTAAAGAGCCAAATTAATTTTGGCCAAGCTTTTATAATAAAGTATTTTGTTTTGATAAAATGAGTAAAGGTTTATTTAAATAAAATAATAAGGATGTAATATCCAAATTTTATTTAAGTAAAGGCTTTTCCCATTATAAATAAACACTAAAACTTATTTATTTATTTTAAATAAATTTTCCAAGTATTTTATTACTACTTTGCAATCTTTTTATAAAAGGTTTTGGTTCTCAAAATGAAAAGAAATATTTTAAATAAAGATTAATTTATAAAGCCAAATTAAACCTTGGCCAAGACTTTGAAACAAAGGGTTTTGCTTTGATTAAAATAGTAGAGATTTATTTAAAATAAAATAAAAGGGATTTAAATATCCAAGTTTTATTAATAAAGGTTTTACTATTTCTAAAACATCAAAACCTATTTATTTATTTTAAATAAGTTTTCCAAATGTTTTATATTCTCAAATAAAACCTACTGAAGTATTTTGGTTTTATTTTAGATTTCAAAATAATGTTTTTAAATAAACAAATCCTATTTGATTTATTAACTAAGGTCCATTATATTTAATTATTAATGGAACCTAAAATAAAAGGTTATTTTGTTTTAAACAAGATTTCCAAATATCTTTTATTTTCAAATAAAACCTACTGATTTGTTTTTGAAAATATTTGGATTTCAAATGGAAATTTTATTACATAAATCAAACCCTATTTTATTAATAAACTAAAGATCCATTTTATTTAATTAAAGAATGGATCCTAAAAAGAATAAAAAATTATTATTTTATTTTTAGAATTTGGTTTATGTTGATAAACAAAACCAAGTTCAAAGTTGTGAAGTTTGGTGATTGTTTGAATCAATTTGAATGTTGTTTGAATGTTTGAATAATTGTTTGAAATTCGAAACAGAAAATAGAAATAGAAAAGGAAAAATGTTTCAGACAGAAAAAAATAGAAAAGCCCACCCTCTGGCCCAACTAGCCCAGCAGCAGCCCACCTAGCCCACCTGTTCTTTTCCCCGAAGCATTCTTTTCTCACTCAGAAACTTACCCGCACAGAGAGTGACAACTGGACCCCACCCCCACTCCCTTTCTTTCACTTCCAAGCGGACCCACTCACCTGTTCATCGTTTTCACCCTCGCCCGAACCGTTTTCTTCACCGCAGAAAGAACCCGCTAAGAAGCTGACTGGTGGACCCAACCCCCTTTCCTTTTCTATCGCTGACAGGTAGACCCCACTCCTCCTGTTCTTCTTCCCCACCCGCAGACCACGCCCACCCCTCGCCGGCCGTTACAGATGGAATAACTCCGGCGTAATACGCCTTAAACACGCAATGAATCAGCCCCACGACCATGCAGGATAAATCGTCTCCCTCTCCTCTTCATTTCCCCTCAAACCCCGCTGCCAGAGAGCCACCAGGCTGCCTCCATTTCCCTCTGTACCGCCGCTGCTCGAACGACGCTCCGACGACGATTCCGGCCACACCCCGCCACCCCTTGCCTCCTAGAGCACGCACGCATACTCCCCACCTCCTGGCGCATCTTCCCGTGTGATCCACTCGCCCGCGCGCGTCCCCTAGCGTCGACAAGCACGACACAGAGTGTGCGCCACCGTCTGCCTCCGCTCCGAGGAGCCCCACCGGTGAGACCAGACCACCCCTTGTCCTCTCGTTCACGCACACAGCATCGCCTTGCTCTTGCGCATCTGAACATGCTTCTGTCTTGCCTTAGGGCGATCTGCAGCGACGACTCCGACCGTCGCCATCGTCTGTCTTCAACTCCGGCAAGCACCCAGGTAGTTTCCGACCGCCCCGAGCCTCCTCGTTCACACTCCCTCACTCGACTCGATCTTGCGCAACCAGCCCTGACCTTTGTTTGTCTTTTCGAGACCGTAGTGTCGCCTTCGACCATGGACAGAACCGTCCGTCGCCAGAACCAACTCCGGCGAGGAATCCTGCCCGTCCCCGTGCGCCCCCTGACAAATCGCAAGCGAGTTGAGCATCAGCGTCACTTCACGAATTCGGTGAGCATCCCCTTTTCCTCTCCCGCTTCCTGCATCGCCGGCAACCTCGCCGCTAGAGCGCCGCCGCCGCACGCAGCCGTCAGCGCCGTCCCCTTTAGGTCAAACTCGCCAGCACCGTAGGATCGAGATCTGACGCTCGCGATAGTTTCACTTAACAGCGATAGGGTACGCGCCCTGTGCCATGCGATCAACCTAGATCCTACGGTCCACGTTGCCGATCCGGCCGAACCGGTACCACCCAGTTAGAACGCGCCGCGTGTCACTGTTCTGTTTAAAAACAGATTTGAAAACAGAATATTTTGCAAATTTCAAACCCTTATAACTTTGGATCCACACGTCCAAAAATTACAAATTTTATGTCGTTGGATTCAGGAGAGCAAGCCCTAGCCAACCATGCCCTTAGTTTAGCAAATAGTATCTGTTAGTTTGCTTGTTTTTACAGATTCTTTTGTGAGCTTGTTTAGGGTAGAAAAATTATTTAAAAATGATTTTTAGGTTAAAACCTTTGCAAAATGGATTGTTGTGACCTTACTGACCCATGTTTTGGAAAATGAATTTGGAAAAGTTTAGAATGGATTACTTGGTTTAGTCCATTTCTAGCTAATTAAAACTATTGATTTGTTTATGAAAATGATTTTGAGTAAAAACTTTGGAGAAAATGTTTTGAACCAAACCTACTGACCAAAAACACCAAGTTTTGCAATAGCAACTCATTTGGTGAAACAAAATAAGGATTCTTTGATTTAAAACCATTTCTAGTCAAATAGAAATGTGGTTTATTTATTAAAAATGGTTTTGGAAGAAAACCTTTGGAAAATGTTTTGTCTTAAAACCTCTGACCCTAGACACCAAGTTTTGTGATTTGAAAACATATTGGGTGAACCCTATAGGCAAATGCCTTAGTAAAAATATTTCTACACCACATAAAATGATACTTTGTTTTGAAAATGGTTTTTTAGTGAAACCTTTTGCAAATGACTTTGCCACTTTACAAAATGACCAATAGGTGTTTTCAAATGTTTATGACCCATTAGGAACCACTTTTTCAAACAAAACAAAGTTTGGCATGCTTGCATGCATTACTTTGACTTTATCTTTTTGTGTGTTGTTTTGCTTGAATGGTAGATTGAAATATTGTTTGCTTGATTGAATTGTAGTGACTTGAAGTGTGTGAACATTGCAAAGATCAAGGAGTGAACCTATACTCTCTACCAAAAAGGCAAGTGATGCTTCATATCTTTTTGTCCCATTACTTTCAATATGCATTAGTGATTTTGCTAAGTAAAAATTGCATGGAATTTTGCTAAAGTATAGACCTTGCTATAGTAACACCTAGTAGATGAAACCTTAGTGGAATTTTCCTAAGTTACGACTCCTATTACTATCAAGCTTAGCCTAGCTAATAGAAAACATGGGTGGAAAATATATTCACACTATGGAAAAATCTCTAAGTCTAAGGACTTATGTTTTGCTTAATAAAACAACTAAGTCAATGAATCCCTGGGTGGAATGGAAGGATTGGATTTATGTTCACTGGTTACACAAGGCCAGGGGACTGGTGAACCTTGTGTATCACACTTGTGGACTGCCACCCAGGAACAAAGAGATTTGAGATGTCAAATGTTGAGAAGCTTCAAGTGCATCCACTTGGCAATATGGGCTCTGCCATGATCATATAGGTTGCAAGAACTTAGCCATATGGACAGTGGGTGGTAGTGTTTGATAGGTTGGAACGCGTCCATGATGGTCTAAGGGAAGGCTTCTGAAAGATCTTGTCTTGGGAAACCAAGTCTTGTGGGGAAAGTGCACCACCTCTACAGAGTGTAAAATCTAAGTACTTAGCCATGTCCCTGGTAAAGGACAATTTGAGCATCAAGACATGGAAGCAATCAAGAATCTCATCATTCAAATTTCTAAGTTAAAACTTGTGGTTTGAACAAGGGTTGTTTGAAATCTTCAATCTTTGATGGAGAGATGCCTTGGTACAAGGATCTTGAAATCTTTGATTGGGAAAAATGATTTTTGCCAAGCAAAACTTAGTATTTTCAAATGTTAAGGAAAAATCTATTTTGAGCAATGCAAGCCTCAACTCCACTTAGCCAAATGCATATAGATGATGGACTCCACTATACTACCATAGTATCACTTGCCAATACAATTCAAATGTATTGACCCTTGTGGCTGTAACTTGTAATGTTGCAGGTTTGATTGATTTTAGTGAAGATTGATTGATTAGGATTACAAAGTCTACAACCAACATCTGCCTGTGGCACTTTGAAGATGAAGGACCCCATGACTATAGTTATTCCGCTGCAATGTAATGTAATAGCCAAATGAGCTATGTTTGATGTAATAAACTTATGTTATTCCTGGTTATATAGTTATATTATGACCTTTGTTTCTTGATATTACATCTAAACTGTGGATGCTAGCTATTGATCCAGGGACTAGCATTGTAAACACAGGGGGCTCTACCTTATTAAAGGTTGGGGACCCTATAAGATGGTATCAGAGCATTGTGTTGCCTGTAGGATTTGTAACCCTAGGATTGGACAAAACCCTTAGAAAAATAGGAGTTGTATTTGTTCCAAAAACTATTTACAAACAATCTTGTAAACTCTTTCCTCAACCATTTTGGTTTCAACTCTACTTCTCTTCTATTTCAACTTGATGGAAAAGCCTACCCCATGGCCAAAGACTTCACCATGTGCAAAGGACTTCATCAACTCTAATGACTTCAACATCTTCAACTCCAATGACTTCAACATCTTCAACATTTTCACCAAGGACTTCCAACTTGGATATCACTAAAGACTACAAGTGAGACAAGAAATCTTGCTCAGGATTTGAAGATTAAGGAAACGCAACTTAGAAGGATCCATCATCACCTTTGAAGATTTGTGACCAAGACACAAGAATTCTCCAAGGATACAAAGATCTCATTCAAGAAGAATCAAGAAGGATGGAAGGATCACAAGTGAACCATATAGATGGACCACCATATTTAGTTAAGTCAAACACACTACAAAATTATTTTTGGTTGCCTAAAAATGTGCTTGAAACTTGTGTTTGAGTGGAATGTTGTTTGTGATTGCTTGCACATTGCTTGTGTGAATTGTGATGTGTGAGATTAGAATTGATTCCTTATAAAATATCTTGCCTATTCTAATCCCTACCCAACCCAAACAGATGACTTCTCCAAGAAACTCCAACATCAAGGATGGTGACAACAACAACAATCAAGAGGACAACATGAGAGAACTTATAGCAACCCAACACCAGTTAAACCAACTGACAGCTCAGTTCATAGCCAACAATAGTGATAAAGACCCTACCTTGCAAAAGTTTTTGGAAGAACAATCCCAACTGATGCTTAAGGTGGCTAATCAAATGATCAGCATGGAAGAAAACTATCCCAAAAGAGTGTATGACAACAAGGATGACAAGAATGTTATTCTAGATGGAGCCCCAGCTTGCATTATTTGTGGAGACAAGGACCATACTTCCAAGGAGCATGAAGATCAATGCCCTAACTGTGAAGAGAAACATCCTATTGGACAATGTCCTACCTCTCAAGCCACTTGCTACCTATGTGAAGGCAGCAATCATACGCCTATACAATGCCCCATCTATTCCATGGTGGAACAAAGGAAACAAGAAGGATCCAAGTCTACCAAAGGAAAAGGACCACTTATACCTCCAAACAAGAAAACCCAATTCAAAGGATCAAAGAAACCTAAGAAACCAAAGCAAGACATGAGCCTTGTGCAATGTCGTAAATGTAAGGAAATGGGACACTACCCCAGTGGATGCCCAGAGAACATGAAGAATAAAGGGATGGACCAAGTGATGTGCAACAATTGCAAAGAGCTAGGCCACTATGTAGCAACTTGTCCACTGAAGATACGTGATGAACTCAATCTTATCACATGTTACAATTGTGGTAACCAAGGACATTATGCAAGCAATTGTCCAGAAAAGATGAAGAACAAGTTGAACAAGCCTATGAAGAATCTCAACCTTGGCCCATGAGTCAAGTATGGAAATAAAGGACACTAGGCAGATGGTTGCCCAGAGAAGTTTCCCCAGGATCCCAAGAAGGCCAACATCTAGTTTAGTTGGAAAAATTTTAAGGGTGGTAGTACCCTAGTTGTTTTGAACCTGCTTGTAACCCTAGCCTCCCCAAATCTCGGGGCGAGATTTATTTTAAGGGTGGTAGCCTGTCACATTCCAAGATTTTCCATTGCAATGTGAAAATAAATGAATAAAATAAAACTTTGTTTGATTTTCAGGGCCAGAAGAAACTTTTTGAATCCAATTGGGAATCTTCAAACCTATTTTGAACAATTAAATCCTAAAGGGATTTATAAAGATAAACATTTAATAAAGGCAAATAAAATGTTTTGGAGTTACTATTTTTGGATCTTTAAATAAAAAGATTTTGTTTTCAATTGAAAAGGTGGATTTATAAATAAAGATTATATTTTAAAGAGCCAAATTAATTTTGGCCAAGCTTTTATAATAAAATATTTTGTTTTGATAAAATGAGTAAAGGTTTATTTAAATAAAATAATAAGGATGTAATATCCAAATTTTATTTAAGTAAAGGCTTTTCCCATTATAAATAAACACTAAAACTTATTTATTTATTTTAAATAAGTTTTCCAAGTATTTTATTACTACTTTGCAATCTTTTTATAAAAGGTTTTGGTTCTCAAAATGAAAAGACATATTTTAAATAAAGATTATTTTATAAAGCCAAATTAAACCTTGGCCAAGACTTTGAAACAAAGGGTTTTGCTTTGATTAAAATAGTAGAGATTTATTTAAAATAAAATAAAAAGGATTTAAATATCCAAGTTTTATTAATAAAGGTTTTACTATTTCCAAAACATCAAAACCTATTTATTTATTTTAAATAAGTTTTCCAAATGTTTTATATTCTCAAATAAAACCTACTGAAGTGTTTTGGTTTTATTTTAGATTTCAAAATAAAGTTTTTAAATAAACAAACCCTATTTGATTTATTAACTAAGGTCCATTATATTTAATTATTAATGGAACCTAAAATAAAAGGTTATTTTGTTTTAAACAAGATTTCCAAATATCTTTTATTTTCAAATAAAACCTACTGATTTGTTTTTGAAAATATTTGGATTTCAAATGGAAATTTTATTACATAAATCAAACCCTATTTTATTAATAAACTAAAGATCCATTTTATTTAATTAAAGAATGGATCCTAAAAAGAATAAAAAATTATTATTTTATTTTTAGAATTTGGTTTATGTTGATAAACAGAACCAAGTTCAAAGTTGTGAAGTTTGGTGATTGTTTGAATCAATTTGAATGTTGTTTGAATGTTTGAATAATTGTTTGAAATTCAAAACAGAAAATAGAAATAGAAAAGGAAAAATGTTTCAGACAGAAAAAAATAGAAAAGCCTACCCTCTGGCCTAACTAGCCCAACAGCAGCCCACCTGTTCTTTTCCCCGAAGCATTCTTTTCTCACTCAGAAACTTACCCACACAGAGAGTGACAACTGGACCCCACCCCCACTCCCTTTCTTTCACTGCCAAGCGGACCCACTCACCTGTTCATCGTTTTCACCCTCGCCCAAACCGTTTTCTTCACCGTAGAAAGAACCCGCTAAGCAGCTGACTGGTGGACCCAACCCCCTTTCCTTTTCTATCGCTGACAGGTAGACCCAACTCCTCCTGTTCTTCTTCCCCACCCGCAGACCACGCCCACCCCTCGCCGGCCGTTACAGATGGAATAACTCCTGCATAATACGCCTTAAACACGCGTTGAATCAGCCCCACGACCATGCAGGATAGATCGTCTCCCTCTCCTCTTCATTTCCCCTCAAACCCCGCTGCCAGAGAGCCACCAGGCTGCCTCCATTTCCCTCTGTACCGCCGCTGCTCCGACGACGCTCCGACAATGATTCCGGCCACACCCCGCCACCCCTTGCCTCCTAGACCATGCACGCATACTCCCCACCTCCTGGCGCATCTGCCCGTGTGATCCACTCGCGCCTTGCGTCCCTAGCCGATAAAGCATGACACAGAGTGTGCGCCACCGTCTGCCTCCGCTCCGACGAGCCCCACCGGTGAGACCAGACCACCCCTTGTCCTCTCGTTCACGCACACAGCATCGCCTTGCTCTTGCGCATCTGAACATGCTTCTGTCTTGCCTTAGGGCGATCTGCAGTGACGACTCCGACCGTCGCCACCGTCTGTCTTCAACTCCGGCAAGCACCCAGGTAGTTTCCGACCGCCCCGAGCCTCCTCGTTCACACTCCCTCACTCGACTCGATCTTGCACAACCAGCCCTGACCTTTGTTTGTCTTTTCGAGACCGTAGCGTTGTCTTCGACCATGGACAGAACCGTCCGTCGCCAGAACCAACTCCGGCGAGGAATCCTGCCCGTCCCCGTGCGCCCCCTGACAAATCGCAAGCGAGTTGAGCATCAGCGTCACTTCACGAATTCGGTGAGCATCCCCTTTTCCTCTCCTGCTTTCTGCATCGCCGGCAACCTCGCCGCCAGAGCGCCGCCGCCGTGTGCAGCCGTCAGCGCCGCCCCCTTTAGGTCAAACTCGCCAGCACCATAGGATCGAGATCTGACGCTCGCGATAGTTTCACTTAACAGCGAAAGGGTACGCGCCCTGTGTCATGCGATCAACCTAGATCCTACGGTCCACGTTGCCGATCCGGCCAAACCGGTACCACCCAGTTAGAACGCGCCGCGTGTCACTGTTCTGTTTAAAAACAGATTTGAAAAAAGAATATTTTGCAAATTTCAAACCCTTATAACTTTGGATCCACACGTCCAAAAATTACAAATTTTATGTCGTTGGATTCAGGAGATCAAGCCCTAGCCAACCATGCCCTTAGTTTAGCAAATAGTATCTGTTAGTTTGCTTGTTTTTACAGATTCTTTTGTGAGCTTGTTTAGGGTAGAAAAATTATTTAAAAATGATTTTTAGGTTAAAACCTTTGCAAAATGGATTGTTGTGACCTTACTGACCCTAGGAACCAACCCATGTTTTGGAAAATGAATTTGGAAAAGTTTAGAATGGATTACTTGGTTTAGTCCATTTCTAGCTAATTAAAACTATTGTTTTGTTTATGAAAATGATTTTGAGTAAAAACTTTGGAGAAAATGTTTTGAACCAAACCTACTGACCAAAAACACCAAGTTTTGCAATAGCAAATCATTTGGTGAAACAAAATAAGGATTCTTTGATTTAAAACCATTTCTAGTCAAATAGAAATGTGGTTTATTTATTAAAAATGGTTTTGGAAGAAAACCTTTGGAAAATGTTTTGTCTTAAAACCTCTGACCCTAGACACCAAGTTTTGTGATTTGAAAACATATTGGGTGAACCCTATAGGCAAATGCCTTAGTAAAAATATTTCTACACCACATAAAATGATACTTTGTTTTGAAAATGGTTTTTTAGTGAAACCTTTTGCAAATGACTTTGCCACTTTACAAAATGACCAATAGGTGTTTTCAAATGTTTATGACCCATTAGGAACCACTTTTTCAAACAAAACAAAGTTTGGCATGCTTGCATGCATTACTTTGACTTTATCTTTTTGTGTGTTGTTTTGCTTGAATGGTAGATTGAAATATTGTTTGCTTGATTGAATTGTAGTGACTTGAAGTGTGTGAACATTGCAAAGATCAAGGAGTGAACCTATACTCTCTACCAAAAAGGCAAGTGATGCTTCATATCTTTTTGTCCCATTACTTTCAATATGCATTAGTGATTTTTCTAAGTAAAACTTGCATGGAATTTTGCTAAAGTATAGACCTTGCTATAGTAACACCTAGTAGATGAAACCTTAGTGGAATTTTCCTAAGTTAAGAATCCTATTACTATCAAGCTTAGCCTAGCTAATAGAAAACATGGGTGGAAAATATATTCACACTATGTAAAAATCTCTAAGTCTGAGGACTTATGTTTTGCTTAGTAAAACAACTAAGTCAATGAATCCCTGGGTGGAATAGAAGGATTGGATTTATGTTGAGTGGTTACACAAGGCCAGGGGACTGGTGAACCTTGTGTATCACACTTGTGGACTGCCACCCAGGAACAAAGAGATTTGAGATGTCAAATGTTGAGAAGCTTCAAGTGCAACCACTTGGCAATATGGGCTCTGCCATGATCATATAGGTTGCAAGAACTTAGCCATATGGACAGTGGGTGGTAGTGTTTGATAGGTTGGAACGCGTCCATGATGGTCTAAGGGAAGGCTTTTGAAAGATCTTGTCTTGGGAAACCAAGTCTTGTGGGGAAAGTGCACCACCTCTGCAGAGTGTAAAATCTAAGTACTTAGCCATGTCCCTGGTAAAGGACAATTTGAGCATCAAGACATGGAAGCAATCAAGAATCTCATCATTCAAATTTCTAAGTTAAAACTTGTGGTTTGAACAAGGGTTGTTTGAAATCTTCAATCTTTGATGGAGAGATGCCTTGGTACAAGGATCTTGAAATCTTTGATTGGGAAAAATGATTTTTGCCAAGCAAAACTTAGTATTTTCAAATGTTAAGGAAAAATCTATTTTAAGCAATGCAAGCCTCAACTCCACTTAGCCAAATGCATATAGATGATGGACTCCACTATACTACCATAGTATCACTTGCCAATACAATTCAAATGTATTGACCCTTGTGGCTGTAACTTGTAATGTTGCAGGTTTGATTGATTTGAGTGAAGATTGATTGATTAGGATTACAAAGTCTACAACCAACATCTGCCTGTGGCACTTTGAAGATGAAGGACCCCATGACTATAGTTATTCCGCTGCAATGTAATGTAATAGCCAAATGAGCTATGTTTGATGTAATAAACTTATGTTATTCCTGGTTATAAAGTTATATTATGACCTTTGTTTCTTGATATTACATCTAAACTGTGGATGCTGTCTATTGATCCAGGGACTAGCATTGTAAACACAGGGGGCTCTACCTTATTAAAGGTTGGGGACCCTATAGCATGGTGGAGACCAAATGGGACGAGGCACTTGAGGCCCTTGACTGCCTCAAGTAGGAGTCGAAATAGCACGAAGAGGAGCTCAGGTCACTTGCCATGAATAGAGAGAAAGAGTTCACAGAACAGATTTTCTCTATCACGAAAGTGCTTTTAGGTATGCTGCTGTTGCATTCTGTGTGCCACTGGAGTTTTTGTTTCGTCACTTGGTTGGTTTTTGATGGTGTTACATGGATCTACTGTAGACGCTTCTGGGGTGAGTTTTGGCCTCTAGGCTCTTGCTCATGATGATGCGCTGGCCGGTGCCGTAGCCACAGTCGAAGACCACAACGTCTCGATCCAGGACTCACTCAAGAAGGCCAAAGATGTTCTTGGGCGTCTTCGAGAGGAGATGGTCCCCAAGGCCGAACTTATTGAAGACCTGGAGGGCCTGATTGATTCCTTCACCGAAGGCGTCCCTACGGACTTCAAGAATGCCCAGAAAGGGTTCGGTGCCTCCCTGGGTCTGGCGATGGCACAAGCCCATGGTGTCGACCTAAATGCCAGCAAGGTCTCCTCGAAGATGCTGGTGACTGCGGATGGCCAGCAGGTAGTTTTCGATCCCTTTGCCTCTCGCTGTCACAAATATGGGCCTCGGCTCGTAGAGACACTCGCGAGGTACTCAGAGGGAAAAACGGCTAAAAGCGGCAAAGGCCACAGCGTCGTGTGCCACTGCAGCCAAGGCTTTAGTGTCAGATGCCACTGCCGCGAATGCCACAATGCCGGAGGCTTCCTTGGAGTCGAAGAAGACCCCGAGTGCCAATGCATAGTTATAGGGTTAATCATGTTGTCCTTTTGTAATTGCTGGTACTTGCAAGCCTCGTCATGAATTATGTTTACGGGGAGTGCCCCTTATCGAAAATTGTTAATTTTGATGCTTGATTCTTCCGTGCTTTGTTTCTTTCGAATGATGGCTCTTATCCTTCTATTCTTCTGCCTCAATAGGGTCCTTCGAGTGATTCTCATGATATGCCTTCTGCTGATGTGCCTAGTCAGTCCTCTCCTATCTGACCTGTGGTGTAGCCATGTTCGAAGGTGGAAGAGCTATCGATGTTGTCTCGACTACACGACCATGTGAAACACATAGAGCGAGAGGCACCAATCCTCCGTGGTATTGCCGATGTCTGGAAGTCGAAAGCAGAAAAAGCTTTGGAGCAGGAAGCCTAGGGCATGTTTGGTTCCGATGCGAGTATTTCCTTGCGCATGCAAGTTGCACGCACAAGGACTACATGCGCAGGTCCGTGGATAGGCCAAATTCTCTCCCTTATTTGGTTCCTCGCATTGACACTGTTAAGGACTTGGGCAGAATT
Organism: Avena insularis; assembly: GCA_023614405.1. Taxonomy (NCBI): domain Eukaryota; kingdom Viridiplantae; phylum Streptophyta; class Magnoliopsida; order Poales; family Poaceae; genus Avena; species Avena insularis. The sequence continues at coordinate 159,615,638 of CM042690.1, read as the reverse complement.
GAGTCCATGTTGTTTGGTGGGCTGTATTAGGCCTAGGAGAAAGAAATGCCCATGTTTGGTTTCGGCTATCTCATGTGCTCTGGTAATCTCTTCCCCATATGGCAAGCTTACCACACATCACAACCTTTAAAACCCAGCAAGCACACACCATAAAGCTCAAGCACAAAGTACTTAAACATTGTAGCAACAACATGACATAAGTTCACAACAATCTAGGCAGGACAACAAAGTACTCAACAAAGATCAGAGGTCGATCATGGCAAGGGCTAGATCATGATCCGGGCACTTCTTCATGACTTCAGTCATGTTGTAGTCAAAGATGGTGACCTTGAACAGGTCACCCTTTAGCATCTTGATGGTCAAGAAGTACCCGATCTTGACCTGGTGTGCAATGGCGCAGCCTGGCCACCCCTGGTCAAGGCAGATCCTTCCGCTGACATAGCGGCGCTTCACCATCCAGCTGCATCCGGTGTTCGTCTTCAACACGATCGTCCTTAGCACATTGTCGAGGAAAGGCATGAAGCCATCTGGGATTGGCAGCATGTCTAACCCAGGTGCCAATATCACCTTGGCAAAATGGGTTGGACCTACCTGGTCATGGAAGTGCCCTATCTTGAGAGGCCTGCCCCTCGCCCTCTTGCTGCCACTGCCCTCACCACCATCGTTTCCCCTCTTGGAGGCACTACCCTCAGCATCATCTTTGGAGCATGCTCCTGCATTTTTGGGGAGAGCACCTTCGATCAACGTCTCAGAGCACTACACCAGGAATTAGCATGTGATTAGACATGAACAATGAACATAACGCATGTGATCAGACTTGAACAATGAACTTAACACATGGCCTCATATGCTATGCCACAGAGGCAAAGGGATGCTCCTCATGAGCAACAAGAATGAACAATGAATTTGGTTAGCAAACAAATTTGTTCATGAAGAGGATCCCCTTGCCTGTCGTTGTGGTACTTAGTAATCATCGGCCAAAGGAAGAAACATACGACCAAAAATTCATGAAACTGCTTTAGAATTACTAGCACAAACAAGGTAGAGCCGATGCTACAGGGAACCAGAGGACGTGCACATCCTACTTCTTTGTGCGTACCATCCGGTTCCTATAGCACCAGCTCTATGAACACATTGTTCTAGGTGTCATCACAAGTTGCGTTGAATAAACAAACATTGCCTCATAATACATAGCTTTGACAACATGAAGCGATAATAATACCGAACCAAGTTCCATCACCTTGGAAAGATGATAGAACCAGGTTCGAAATGATCATCGCTTGCATTTCCTTGCGGTGCATATTTAATCACTGGCAGTCGTATGAATGGACAACTATTTTTCGTGCCTCATATTAGTCATTGTGTGTCCAAGATCAATCATAACAAGCAGGCTATCAAGCAACCTATTAGGATCTTGGCCACAGAATGCAAATTAACCATCGGTCGAATGACAAGAACATGAAGAGTGATGGGGAAAATAATCGATGCCTCATAAAATATGTGTGCACATACAACATAGTAGTACAGATTGCAGGTAGTATGTATTCACTCCCCAGTGTGATTTGGTGATAGTTTTAATCATCGATGTAGAACAAGAAGATGAACAATGAAATCTAGCCATTAATTTTCCCCCAATTTCCCAATCGGATGAACCCTAGGCACAACATTTGCCAAAATCTAGTCAGTAACAAGTGGAATCTAGGCACAACCAGGAAAGAATCTAATCTAACACTTCAAGGTGACCAAAACCAGCACAAATAGTTACAAATCTACCATGCATGTCACTCATACTCGTAGACTGAGTCGGCAACAAATAGATCTTAGCCGCTAAAACCTTATAGATGTCGTGCTTCGAGGACTTACCACCATTGCTAAAAGATTTCGTTCTTCGGGTTTGTCAAAGAAGAGGAAGAAGAAGAAGCAACCGCACTCGGAGTAGCGGATCTGCTCCGGCCACGATAAGTATAGTACTCTCCTAGATTTGCAACCGTCGACTACCTTCGTGGTTGTCTTGGATCTTTCAGCGGGAGAGGAACCGCCGACGGTGAGAATGGGGGAAGGGAGGTTGTGAATGGGGGGGGGGAGAGAGAGAGAGCGGTGAGCAAGCGGTGAGGAGATTTATGGCACGCGTTCTCGATGGCGTCGCGCCATCTCCCGCCTTTATCCACGCGTACCCCTGCGTACGTGCTTTTGGCTCCCCAGGGCCTGTCCCCGCAGAAACGCTTGATTTTGGCATTCGTAGCGGGCCATGATTTGGGGTGCTTTAGTGTGATGCGAGCTTGGCCCGACGTGTGATTCTCTAAACATGTTTATTTCTTCCACCCCGGTGCGGGAAACGGCCGTGCGACCCACCAAATACGCCCCTATCTTCTCCGCGACGTGGCCCACCTTAATGAGTAATTGCAATGTTAGTTTCTCTGACTCCTTGTCCCTTTTCGTATCACTCGTAATGGCGACTCACTCCTATGATGTTTGATTGCCCTTTGAAGTTGTTAGTCTTCGTCTCCCGCAGGAAGAAAAAGACCATGTAAGTATACGACTGAATTGCCTGACCCAAGAGAAATTGGAAGCTAGCGGCTACTTCTGGGTCAACCGGGATCGTGCAGTCGCGTTAGCGACATTACAAGATCGCGTGTCGCAGATGTTGCACTACTTGAAGAAGGCGCAGTCATGCTTGAAGCATATCTTCCAGGCAATGTTTCCCTTGGATGTTGTGCCCTCGAGCCTGTTGGCCCTGATGAGGAAATTCCATAACACCGATGTGGTGCGCAAGTATGTGCGTAAACAGCTGGTTGTAGGTGCCAAGGTTGTGCTAGCACTTGTGCGCATGCAGCGACCTGACATAGACTTGGGTGCCATTGCTGCAGGGCCGCCACCACCTCTGGCAGGGATGGCATGGAACATGGTGCCCCACTATTGAGCGGTTGACCAGCCAGCTAAAGACATCATCGACTTGTTTGATCAGTGCACCAACGTTTTTCTTTTACAGTAGTAGTATAGTTGTTGGACCTGCACAAGATGTATAGGTGCTATAAAACTTGTATAATTGTTTTGACTAGGTGTTGATACCCATATTTGTATGTATAGCTGTTTAGCTTTAGTTTCTTCGCGAGTGCGATATTGTATGTAATGCCTTTTGTTAGCCTGACGCTTGCCCATCTCACTGCCTTTCCAGCCTGCTAGTTGTGCTGCAACCGGGTTGGTTTAACCAAGGGTTCGATTGGCACTGTGGTCAGCTACTCGGGTCATTATTATGTTCGAGTTATGAGGTTGACAAGGTGGCGCAGCCCCCGAGTGCAGAAATAGTAATGAAAACATAATACAAAGTTGGAGGCACTTAGCTTTATTTTGGAGAATATCGGGAGGTACAATGTTCGGACAAATAGCCTCGCTGAGTAGTCTTATTGTAAAAGTAAAAACATCTAAGGGTAGAAATGGCGCAGCTGCGTGACGTTCCAGGGGTTGGAGTATGCGACTCCTTTCTCTACATCTTTTAGGCAATAGGCGCCATGCCTGGGATTACTTTGGTAATCACATAGGGTCCCTCCCAGGGGGACTCGAGCTTGAGGTGTCCTTTCTACTTCAGTCGTAGGACAAGGTCTCCTTCAATGAAGGACCTTGGGCATAGCCGCCGGCTGTGGTAGTTGTGGAGACTCTGTTGGGAGATCATGGATCATTCCACCGCAATCTTGCGTGCTTCGTCGAGGAGGTCGACAGAGTCTTTGAGTGCGGTTGTTAACTCGGCCTTGCTGTATGCCACGACCCTTGGGGCCTTATAGCGCACTTCTGCAGGTAGTAATGCCTCGGTACCATGTACCATGAAGAACGGGGTGTAGCATGTGGTGCTGTTTGGAGTTGTGCGCATGCTCCATAGTACTGATGGTAGCTCCTCAGGCCAGCACCTAGCTGCTCGTTCGAGTGGCCTGAGGAGCCTTTTCTTGATGCCATTGCAGATGAAGCTGTTGGCCTTCTCGACTTGACCGTTGGTCTGGGGATCTGCTACCGAATTTGAGGGCAGTGGCTCCTGACTGGTTAGTCACCGGCATGGCCTCAATCCACTTGGTGAATTTGTCGACTGTGATGAGGAGATAGGTGTATCCTCTAGGTGAGGATTTCTGCAGTTTTCCCACCATGTCGAGTCCCCATTGCGCGAAGGGCCAGGCCACAGGTATTGGCCTAAGTTTTGCGCCTGGTGCATGCGGCTTATCCGCGAATATTTGGCAAGCATTGGACTTCTAGACGATGTCCTTTGCATCACGCGTCACCGTTGTCCAGTTGAAACCAGCTCGTAGAGCTTTGACAATGAGGGCACGACTCCCGGCGTGATGACCACATGTGCCTTTGTGTATTTCGAGGAGTACATCTCTTCCATCATCATTGGTAACGCGCTTCTGGAGGACTCCTGTAATGCTGCGTTTGTACAGCTCGTCTTTGATGATTGTGAAGGCTTTGGGGCATCACGCTATGTGTCGCACATCAGTTGGCTCTTCTGGTAACCTGCCACTGATCAGGTATGTGATTTATGGTTGTGTCCAGGATGACTCGATGAGCATGACCTCCGTGGGGCCTTTGAATTCCGTGGCACAACCCCCGAGTCCTTTGATGTGCCAGATGATCCTTCAGGAGTCTTTTGTTTGATGGAGCATTCACAGATCTGCTCCAGGGAAACTCCGGGTGGTACCAGAGCACAGGTGGACCCTATGTTGGCGAGGATATCAGCCTCGTCGTTGCTTTCGTGGCCCATGTGTCGCAGTTTGCAACCGTCGAAGTCACCTTCGAGTGTATCATAGAGGTTGCGGTATGCGATCATGTTGTCACTCAGAGCATCGCACTCGTGCATGGTTTGGTTCACCACGAGCTTGGAGTTTCCATAGATGACGAGTCATGTTGCGCCGCAGGCTTTAGCCATCCTCATCCCATGGATTAGGGCCTCATATTCTGCCTCGTTGTTGGAGGCGTGAAAGTGCATCCGCAAGACGTACCTCATCTTATCGCCTTGTGGTGATGTGAGGATGACACTGGCACCAGCTCCCTCTTGACGCTTGGACCCGTTGAAGTGCATTGTCCACAGGCAGGTCATATCTGGTGTGCCTGGGAGTTGGTTCTCCATCTAGTGAACAAGGAAGTTCGGGAGAACTTGCGTCTTGATCGCATCTCGCTTCTCGTATGTAATGTCTTGTGGAGACAATTCGATCCCCCAAAATGTGACTCGTCCTGTGGCATCGGGGTTGTTGAGGATGTGCCCCAGTGGAGCATCGTTCACCATGATGATGGGGTGCTCCTGGAAGTAGTGGTGCGGTCGTCATGCGGTCATGAAGACGCCGTATGCCAGCTTCTAATAATGCGGGTACCACTGTTTTGTCGGCGTGAGCACCTCGCTGAGGTAGTAGACTAGGCGTTCTACCCCATGGACCTTGTTTTCTTCAACTTGTTCTACCACCAGCACTGTGATTACCACATGGTTGGTGGAGGAGATGTATAGCAACATGGGCTCTTTCTCCCTAGGCGTCACCAGTACGGGGGAGGTGGAGAGTAGGCGCTTGAGATCTTCGAATGCATCTTACACTTCATCCGTCCACTCAAACTTCTCGGCTTTGCGGAGGAGCTGATAGAACGGTAGCACGTTTTCACCCATTCGACTAATGAACCGATTGATCGCTGCAATCCGCCTAGCTAGCTGCTGGATGCCTTTGACGCTCTTTGGCTTCTCCATGGACAGTATGGCCTTTATCTTCTTCGGGTTGGCCTCGATTCCCCTGGCAGATATGAGGTACCCAAGCAGTTGCCCAGATGGTATGCCAAAGGCACACTTCTCTGGATTCTGTTTAATCCGGTAGCGGTCGAGGTTATCAAAGGTCTCGTGGAGATCATCGAGTAGTGAGGCCTCCTCTTTGGTTTTGACGACGATGTCATCGACATAGACTTGTATGTTCTGGCCAAGCTAGCTCTTGAGGCATGCCTGCATACACCGTTGGTAGGTGGCTCATGCGTTCTTTAGCCCGAAGGGCATTGTTGTGTAGCAGAAGACACCGAAGGGTATGATCAAGGCTGTTTTTTCTTGGTCCGCCTCCTTCATTCGAATATGGTGTTAGCCTGAGTAGGTGTCGAGGAAATAGAGGTGTTCACATCCTGCGGTGGAGTCGATTATCTGGTCGATCCGCGGTAATGGCAAATGGTCTTTGGGGCAATGCTTATTCAGGGAGGTGAAGTCCACGCACATCCGCAGGATATCCATGTCCTTTTTAGGAACAAGCATGGGGTTTTCTACCCAGGTGCTCTCCTTGATTTCTCGTATGAAGTTGGCATCGAGGAGTCTGTTGACTTCATTACCGACCGCTTTTGCCCTTGGTTCTGACAGTCGACGTATCAACTGCTTCACTGGTCTAGCTTCAGGATTCACGTTGAGTGAGTGCTCGACGAATTCCCTGGGAACTCCTGGCATGTCCGCTGGACACCAGGCGAAGATTTCCCAGTGCTCACGGAAGAATTCGAGGAGCATGAGTTACTATGCGGAACTCAAGTGGTTGGTGATGAGGGCCGTCTTGGTGTGCAACGACGAGAGACTGTTGTCTATCGACTCCTTCAGCCTCCCTAGATCTTCCTACATGCCAAAAGACTGGGAAATTATGTGAATTCCCTATCACAGCTGTCTGACCTCTCAAAGTTTCCGTTGATGGTAATAATGCCGTTAGGACCTAGCATCTTCATCTGCAGGTAGGCGTAGTGTGGCACCGCCATGAACCTCGCGAACGCGACATGTCCGAGGATACAATGGTACTGCGAGGGCCAGTCAACCACTTCGAATTCGAGGCGCTCTCTTCGGAAATTTTTCGACGTGCCAAAGATGACGTCCAAGTTGATTTTGCCCAAGGGGTACACGCCCTTCCCTGGGACGATTTCGTGGAATGTCGTGTCGGAGGTTTCTAGGCACGAGAGGAGGATCCGCAAGGCACACAAGGTGCTGGTGAACATAAGGTTGATGCCGCTGCCACCGTCCATGAAGACGCGACTCATCTCGAAGCCCCTGATTTGTGCTTCGAGCACCAACAGAGAGTGTCCTAGGTGAGGTACTTGGTGCGGGTGATCACGCTTGTCGAAGTGATGCAGGACTCACACCCACTAAGGTACTCAGTGGTTGAGGGTGGAGAGTTAACCGCTAGATTGATTTGGAAAGTGATTGATTTTTGTACTCGACTGGATGGGCGTCCTTTTTGGATCATGCCCATATTCCCCAACGTTCGTGGGTATTGTTCTGGGCTGGTGTAGCCATAGGTGGTGGTGGTCCGGGTGGTGGTTGTGGTGCTCCATGAGCCACAACACCTAGGGTAGCTCCGTAACCCTGATTTATCGCGTCACGATTCATCTGGGCAAGGCTTTCATGGAGCTTGAGGAACTTGTGACATTCCTTTAGGAGGTGGCTAGAGTTCTTCTTGTCGTCGTGTTTGTCAATGTAGAAGTGGACGTTGCAAGTCCAAATAATTTATCCTGGATCAATGTTCTAGGAGCTTCGTCGTGGGTACGACGTTGCCATACTTGCATGGTTTTCCTGCTGTCGCGGTAGCCACCACTATGGCATCCACCGTTGCGGTTGCTGTCCTCGCGTCTATTAACGTAACCAGTCGTGACCATGTCGACTTCTTCGCGGTCCTCGTAGCCACGCATCCAACGCTTTCCTTGGCGGTCACGTCTGCGTCCAAGATCATCATCATCGTCTGAGTGGACGCGGTTGTTTTTCACCGACTCCTCTCCATCGACCCACCTGTTAGCAATCTCCATCAGGTGGTCGATTGTCTTGGGCTTCATGCGACCCAGCTCCTCCCTGAGCTCTCTGCGGCGTATGTCACTGTTGAACGCGTCGATTGCGTGGTCCTCGGAGATTTCCTCTGCTGAGTTTTTGATGATGGACCTTCTTTGGATGTAGGAGCACAATGATTCACTAGGCTTCTGATAGCAGGCTTTTAGCTCTTCGATTGATGCGGGCCTTTTGTAAGTGCCCTTGAAGTTGCGCACAAAACTGTAGACTAGCTCTTCCCAGCTGCGAATTGACCCGCGAGATAGATTATTGAGCCATGCGCGACCAGCGCCCTGCAACTACAGCTGGAGGCACTGCATGGCTGTGCTTTTGTTTTTGCCATATAGCTTGATGAAGGAGATGTGGTCCTCCAAACAAATCTTCGAATCCTGGAGGTCGTCGAACTTTGGGTTCTCTGACGGGAGTTTAAACCCCTTTGGCATTTGTGTTTGTTGTATAGCTCTACTGAAGTAGCCAGCACCGCAGAGCTCTGTTCCTTCATCCTTCGAGTCCGTCGAGAAGGCACGCCTTGCGTGCATCTTGTCTACTTTGCGTTGTGTGATGTTATCACGCACGTCATAGTCGCGATCATGTCGGCGTGAGCGGCGTCACCACGACAGGTCATGCTCATCGTTGCTGGAGGAGAGCGAGTATTACTTGACTGGAGCCTTGATTTTCTTCAGCTCCGACGTCGGATCCTTGGTGAGCACGGCTTCGACTAGTCCCAGGCCAGTGATCGTAGATTGGTGCATGGAAGATCGTGGATCCCTAGCTGGTGGCTGGTTGTTGAGCAGGTACATGGTGGCTTCTGTCACCGTCGCGTGTGGTTCTTTGGGAGCACCTTTCCTCGTGAGTCCACCATCATGGACGAGAAGTTAAGGACCCGAGTGGCCTCTTCCAGCTCCTTGTCATTGAGGTGGGCCAGTCGAGAGCACCTTTTGGCGGCTACATAGTCATTGCCTCCTTTTACGCTCCTCGAGTTGAGCGCTCACCTGTTGCTGGCGCCTGAACTCCTACATGAGCAGCCAATGATAACCCGTCAACATCTATTGTGGTGAGTTTGGGGGCAAGTGGTTGCCGTGTAGGGCCTCCCTGCATCGTGCCCACTCGGCGTCGTTGAGCTCAATCAACTGCCGCTCATTAGTGCATTCACCCGCAGGGATATGCGGCTGATGGTCTTCTTGGATGGGATCGATGACAGGGGGTCCGTTTGGATAGTATCATTTTGCGGCCCGAAAGTTGGGTTGCCCAGGCAACACGGTACCCAAGTTGATTTTTATCACCGCGATTCGAAAAGTTGGGGTGCCAATTCCTGAGAGGGGTCTTTCGAGTGAATGATGGCCAAACCCAATATTTTCAAATCACGCCCGTTAAGTCAGGATATTCCGTTACACTAGTTCCTGCTGTGCCCCTCCTTCGCCGGTCACTCTTCTTAGCCACCCTCCACTTGTCGTAGGGGAAAATCCATTACTGTACTTTCCTAACTCTCGACACTGAATCTTGCTGCGGTGGCGGCGGCGGTCCCTTTTCTTCCCTTCCCCGACCCTAAATCTATCAGCGGCGGAGGACCTTTTTTCTCCCTCCCCCGACACTGAATCTGACGGCGGGGGCCCAGCATGTCTTGCAAGGCGAAGGTTGTAGCTACGTTGCCGACAGATTCGGGTCCGGCGGGGCCCAAGTCTGGGGCTCAACGCGTAGCAGCGGCGAGGTCTGCATCCCCGGTTAGCGAGGAGGCTAGCAAGGATTCTGCTCCCAAGGTACCTATGAACAGCGGGTTGAAGAGAAAAGCAAGGCTAGCGGCGGATTGTTCGACTCCAGTGGGCGGATGCAGCACCCAGATCTCGAAGAGAAAAACCCGGGAGAAGAGCGAGAGGTGAAGTTTTCCTATCTGTGCCTTATCTTGTAAGTAGATTAGTTACGGCATAATAGAATCGAATGAACTGAAATGTTCCCCTCTTTAATCAAATTAGGCACAACTTTGATACAAGGGACCTATATGAGTTCACAGTTCATGTTCAAGACACGCAAAACTTGATTTTGGTTGTGAGAGGGTTGTGTTGGGCAAGATGTGCATCTTCTTGTGAATTGCAAAGAGGTTGTGTCATTTCAGTGGTAGATATGCTTGCCACTAGAATTCCCAGGGTTCTAGACAGAGGACAAAATTGGTGTGGCGCAACATGAATGATACCTATCAGCAAATTGAGCACTCCCATGATCTTTAGATGGTTTGGGAGTGTTGTGCAGCTGATCATAAGGTGAAAGTTGAAGCGATGATTGATGATATGTATGCAGATGCTGGAGATCTTGCTGCCAGAGCTTCTGCTCCTAGAGAATACAGACCAATAGATGTTGATCTAGATAAGTTCAGTATACGCATAGAGGTGGATTCATACATGGCAAAACTTGATGAGGGAGTTAATAAGCCAGTTTTGTCATGTACTGTGGAGATCACTGTCGATTCCAAAAACATAACTCTTGATGAAATGAGAGAGATGATCGGTAAGGAAATCAGTATTGGCCCTAAGCAGATGGCAAAAATCTGGTGGTGGCATCATAAGAAGCAGCAATTCATAGATGTTTTGGATACTAAAGATCTTATGCAGATTATGCGATGAAAGAAGCGAACCAGGAAGGTGTTCTTCCTTAGTACCATTTCTGATGTTGTTGAACAGGTTATAGTGGATGTAGATGCCCCTGTAGTGGTTGAACAGAATGAGGTGGTCGACGTTGATGAGATCTGATGAGAGCTGCTACCCTAGGCTTGTCATATGGACCGCGGGGTTCCCCTGCCTGTATTTTTAATATTGACTATTGTTGCATTTAGAGCGTGTTTCTGTGATTATGTTTGTTGAGAGATTGCGATATAATGTTGTGCGAGCTGTTGAGATTTTCGTACATGTCACTCACTGAAACCATCGTTGTTGTAATAAGACATAAGTACATTGTAGTTGACATGATTATGTTTCTTAAGATGACGTACCGTACTTGTTTCTGTTATTATGTTTGTTGGGACATTGTAATGTAATGTTTTGTGAAACCATGACTAGAGTAGTGATGCATAAATACATTGTAGTTGACATGATGATGTTTCTTGAGACGATGTACTGTACTTGTTTCTGTTATTTTGTTTGTTGAGAGACTGTAGTGTAATGTTTTGCGAAACCATGACAGGACAAGCGATGTGTAAGTACCTTGTAGTCGACATGATTTTGTTTCTTGAGTTGATGTAATATACTTGTTTCTGTGATTACGTTTGTTGAGAGATTGTAATGTGATGTTTTGTGAAACCATGTTGTGATTATGTTTGTTGAGAGATTGTAATATAATGTTTTGTGAAACCATGACTGAAGAAGTGATGCATAAGTACCTTGTAGTTGACATGATTTTGTTTCTTTAGATGATGTAATATATACTGGTATGTTTTCGTTAGGCAATGAAATTGGGATGGAGGGAGTGCAGGTTTAATATTTGAAATGAGAATGTGTGAAGAGAATCCATATCAGGCAGGAGATAGTAATCCAGGGAAAGGGCATGGTATCCATTAAAATATTGTAACATGCCAATTTAGTCATTGTTGCAACGGTAGAAGGGTTGCTCTCTCTCTCTCTCTCTCTGTCTCTCTCTCTCACTAACGCTTGACACATGGCCGTCATGATTTGTGACGCATTCGCCATGATCCTTGAACAATGAGGATGACCGAAAGAATGCAGCCTTCTCTCCGACATCGAGTATTCCTTCCACGATGTGAGTTCCTCTATTTTCTCGGGCTAGGGTTAGGCAATGCTAAATCTCTCGATCTGAGCTCCATATGTGCATGCAATCATGTTCGATTTCAGCTTTGCATTTACCTATAGGTACCACGGATGATCTACGACTCCAAATGGGAGGGCCTAGATCTTGATGGAGAAGTGCCATGTGACCATGGTCTAAAACTAAGGAGATATGTTGCATTTGAAGGCAGTAACACTGGGAGAAGGTTTTTGGGTTGTACAAATCAGATTTGTTTACATTATGTGCAACTGTGACATGAAGTAAAATGTATCGTGCATGTTCATAACACTATAGTGTGTGTGTTTTTAGGTTGGCCCGGTGTGTAAAGAGTAGAGTGGGTGGATCTTGAGTGGCCAGATGCACTTAAGAAATGTTTGGCACAGTTATGGGAGATGTATGAGTTGGAAAGGTCAGGGATATTTACTGATGTAAGTGGTGCAGCTGAAAAAAATTACAAGCTGTCGGTACAAAATAAGGAGCTGGAACAAGAAATCGAGAATTTGCAGCCAGAGCTAACTGACGGAATCGATGGGAGCTTGGTTGTTGGAACTACAAAGAAGCTTCAGGATAGTCACAGGTTGCTGATTCATAATGCAGAAAAGGAGAGGGATCAGCTCAGGGAAGACAAGAAGAAGCTAGAGTACTGCATTGCAGATCTGTTGAAGGAACTGAAGAAGGCGCGCGAGGGTGAACAAGAACAGACTATAGAGGATAAAGGAAATTCGAGATGAATAATTTATGTTGTGCCAATGCCTAAAACTAGTTAATTGTAGGACTTGCAGTTGCGCTTTCCGAACTAAGCCAAACTCAATCCTCGAGCAAACTAATTTTAGACGAACACACATATCGTGCATAGATCTAAGTTCACGCTTACAAAATCACCACTGCAGAGGATAAACCAGGCAGTTCAGTACTGAATAGACATATGTTGTGTTCAAGCGAGCCTGGCCTGGAGCTGCCTGATTTCCTCCCTAAGATTGGCCAGCTCCTTGAAGACTATATGTCGTGCTTCACCAGAGGTTCTAGGTTCTAGCCCATCACGGATTGGAGAATTTTGTCCGTAGCCATATGATTTTCCTTCAAGATCCCTTTCATGATCTCCGTCGCTTCTAGCCAAGCGCGACCTTCACTGTAACCGCCCGGTGGTGTTTAACTCCTTCAGTTTCGGCACTTGTCGAGAAAGGACCATGCGATTTAGTAGTGCGATTGGTCGAGGCAGTTCTGGGAATTCTGCTTCTCCCTTTGGATTGCTATCTTGTCATTTAGCCAGGTCACCAGGTCCTGGTCGATCTTTCGCCTCTTTCCCTACAACAAAAATACATAGTATAGTTTGTTCAGTTCACTAGGACAAGATGGTTAGTTTCCATAATTAACTGAATCGACTAGTGGCACTGTCATAATTTCAAGGAAGAAGCAATCTAGGACTAATCAAAATTTTATGAATCGACTAGTGGCACTGTCATAATTTCAATTTCAAAGACAAATAAGATTTATCTGCAGTTTAGTGTGTTGTGGGTTTTTCCCAATATCACCAAATAGTAGTGGGAGAGTGGCAAACTCATAATGCAGAAATCCATGTCCAGATACATAATGGAAAGAGAACATGGTGTCCATTCATGAACATGAACACCAACACATGTCCAGATAGATAAGGAGTTGCCCTAGGATTCTTATTGCACCCTATAATGGGAAGCAGACTTGGGCATTGCTCCCTGAACCCTAAACATTACAAAAGGAGTGGAGGACGAACTGATATTCGTGTCCCCGCTAACGGGAATCAGATTTGGGCATTGCTCCGATACGCCTCCAAACATGCCCTTAGATCCTCGTTTTCTTTTTGAACACCCTCGAGTACGGTGATCCCTCTGCTCATGTTCGCCTTCATCTCCTTGACTGCATCCAGGAAACGGTTCCTGTCATGGTAGGCTCGGATGGTAGCCTTGGCATCCTCGACGCGTCCTCTGAGTACCTCGCTGACTTCGTCCTACAGGAGAATGCACCTTTCCACGAGATTCTTCTTCTCCTCCGTGAGCTCGTTGATTATCTTGATGGCCTGTTCTTGCCTGTTCAAGTTACGGTCGAGCACTTTCTGCAGCCTAACGACGTCACGTGCAAAATCTAGCGAGATCTCCTTCTGCATAGATAATTGCTTGTGTAGGCTCTCATTAGCTTGGGTGAGGGAGCGTGCAAGCTCATGTTGGTTGATAATCTTGGAACTAATCGCGGCCACCTTGTCACAGTACTCGGCCTTCGATCGCTGCATCGTTCATGTTAATTGAAATAGGAATTCTACAATTACACTCCAGGTCCCAGGTGAATACTAATATATATCAAAAAAATCCCCGTTGAATCTATTGGCCACAGTGTTAAACAATGGACCTAGAGATCTATTCATGACCATGATAAACTAATCCTAATCACAAAAAATCCATAGTGAATCTATGAACAGCGGTATTAAGGAAAGACCAAGAGATCCAGTCATATTCATGAAAACTAATACAACTCGCAAAAGAAGAAGAAAAACCAATGTGGGGCGGACAGGATCTAATAAATCCACATCACAACTAGGAGAAATAACAGCTTGGAGATTTGCTACCTCGCTGAGACATGGAACGGGGCCGAACGGGTCCTGCAACGCCTCCATCGTGGTGGATTCGGGCTCCATGGCCGGCCTGTAATACGTAGAAGTGGAAGAGCCAAAAGAAGAAGAAAAAAAAGAAGAAGCTGATTAAGATCATGATGGAGAGGGAGATGGAGAAGAAGTAGAACAAGAAGACCGTACCGGGAGGAGCCCTCGCCTGCTAGAAAATTCGGCGCCATTGTCGGGGGAGATTGGGCCTCGATGAGAGGGTGGGCTTGAGCGGATGGTAGAGTAAGAAGTGCCTCGAGACGATTTCTCTCCCTTTTCTCCGTGAGGATCGTCGACCGGCCTCTCCCCTCCTCAGTGGAGCCATGGATTGCAGGGTGAGGGTGGCAGCGATAGGAGGAAGGAGATAGTGATTAGTGTGGGAGAAGAGTCAAAGAGTAGAGGCCGTGGTCCAGTAGTACTAGTAATATTATACAAGACCACCGTGTACGGTCTACCTTCTCAAAGAAGCCAGGGAGGTAGGGGTAGGGAATCGATGGGACTTGTCTTTATTACGATGGACACATCAATGGTCTTCGGCGCCGCCCAAAATCCAGTATATAATAAGGGGAGTGCGAGCCGAGTGGTCATCACGGGAATCGGCACGCACATCCCATGTGCGTGTGTCACTGTTGATGGGGCAATGACGTGCGCAACCGCTGCACGATCACATCGGCACGTCGAACTCCGTCGAACTCCACATGACAAGCACACACCGGATATTTATGAGTCTAGAATACGCTGTTCCACTTTTGTTGTGATCAAATTATGTTCAGTACGCGAGATATTACTTCAAATGCATGCATGGACACGACGCACGAAACCGCTGCTCGTGCTTGATCAGATCGGCACCCCTACCTGTACCGCCATCGACCATTGAACAACTACCTCGAGCGATGACCCCTCGTCATGACAATGGCAGGTCCAAGCCGTCCAGCGCGTCCTGCGTCCCCGGCTCTTTCTGCATCGTCCGCGCTCGCGAAATCGCTGCGAGGCACGTCGTGTCCGACCACGCCGGGATCCATCGACATCGGCACTCGAGGACACCGCGTCGAAGCTTCGTCGGCCGTGCGGAGGAGCGTGGGGTACCTGCAGCGTCGGACGGCGCCAAAGCGGCAGCGGCGGGGCGGCGTGTTGCACGGTACGGACAAGAAGAGAACAAGAAGAAGACCGGGAAGAAGAGGAGATAGCTATTTGGGAGTCCGACTCGGCCAACGAGGCGTTCATCGATCGGTTGGAGCGAAGCGGAGGAGAGTGGCGTGGACCCGTGGGACTACGAAGAGGAGGAGGAGGAGGACTCCGAGGAGATAAGCTTATTGAGGAAGGGCGGTGTGTCGTAGAGGAGGAGCGGATGATGCGATGAGGACCATGGCGTTAGCGAAGGCGAGGATGAACGGAAGAGCGAAGAGGCGATGGCTTCTTGAAATATGATCATTTATTTTATTTATTTTTTAGTTAGATAGATGGATTTTCACTTGTTTATGGAGGTAAAGTATGTGGTGCGGATAGAGGTACGGATTGACCATGCATAAAAAAGTGGAGAAGGGAGGGTTATCACTGCCCGTTGGATCACATGGGATCAGCGGTTGGTGGAGCGATCCGCGTGACATCATGTCGACCCAATCGAGCATAGCACCCAGTGAGCACATGTTTGGGATCTCCACATGTTTGGGCTTTTGTGAGATTTGTGACCAGAGAGAGGAAAATCTCTTTTCACAATCCGCCTATGGATCCACCAGTGTCATTGCATGTGTGTTCTTTTTACTAACAGCCAACCAGATTGTCATTGAAATGTGTGTTCTTTTGACGCTACATACTTCTGGATCCACCACAGTGTCATTGCATGTGTGTGTTCTTTTACTGTCACAATCACCTATGGATCCACGGTGTCATTGCATGTGTGTGTTCTTTTCACATACCACATATGGATCCACCGGTGTCATTGCAATGTGTTCTCTTGGAGACCACACATGGATCCTGGTGTCATTGCATGTGTGGTTCTTTTCACAATCCACCTATGGATCCTAACGGGGTGTCCCATTGCATGTAATGTTCTTTTTTACTAACAACTCTTGGACACAGGTCATTGCATGTGTGTTCTATTTTCACATACCATACCACGTCATGGATCCCACGGTGTCATTGGAAATGTGTGTTCTGTTCACAATCCACAGATGGATCCACCAGTGTCATTACATGTACATTTCTTTTCGCCACCACATATGGATCCAACAAGCTGGGTCATTGCATGTGTGTTCTTTTCACATACCACATATGGATCCACACCGGTGTCATTGCATGTAAGTTCTTTTCACAGTCCACCTATGCGTTCCACTAGTGTCATTGCATGTTGTTCTTTAGGACAACACATGAATCCCTAGCGTCATTGCATGTGTGATTCATTACTCACATACCATGGATCCACTAGTGTCATGCATGTGTGCTCTTTCTCTTTAGAGATACCACATATGGATCCACCGGTGTTATTGCATGTGTTCTTTTTTACTAATAACAACCAGAGTCATTTCATGATTGTTCTTTCCCCTACCATGGATCCACCCAGTGTCATTGAAATGTGTTCTCTTGAGACCACACATGGATCCACCAGTGTCATTGCATGTGTGTTCTTTTACTAACAACAAGCTGGAGTCATTTGCATGTGTGTTCTTTTCACATACCATATGGATCCACAGTGTCATTGCATGTGTGTTCTTTTCACAATCCACATGGATCCACCAGTGTCATTGCATGTGTGTTCTTTACTAACAACAACTTGGAGTCATTGCATGTGTGTTCTTTTTCACATACACATATGGATCCACGGTGTCATTGAAATGTATGTTCTCTTGAAGACCACACATGGATCCACCATGATCATTGCATGTGTGTTCTTTCTACTAACAACATTTGGATCCACCAGTGTCATTGCATGTGTGCTCTTTTCACAATCCGCCTATGGATCCACTAGTGTCATTGAAATGTGTGTTCTCTTCAGAGACCACACATGGATCCACCAGTGTCATTACATGTGTGTTCTTTTTTACATTTGTGTTATTTTCACATACCACATATGGATCCACCAGTGTCATTTCATCTGTGTTCTTTTCACATACCACATATGGATCCACCAGTGTCATTGCATGTCTATTCTTTTCACAATCCACCTATGGATCCACCAGTGTCATTGCATGTGTGCTCTTTTTACTAACAACAACCAGAGTCATTGCATGTGTGTTCTCTTGAGAGACCACACATGGATCCACCAGTGTCATTGCATGTGTGTTCTTGTTACTAGCAACAACCAGAATCATTGAAATGTGTGTTCTCTTCAGAGACCACACATGGATCCACCAGTGTCATTGCATGTGTGTTCTTTTCACATACCACGTATGGATTCACCAGTGTCATTGCATGTGTCTTCTTTTTACTAACAACAACTGGAGTCATTTCATGTGTGTTCTTTTCACATACCACATATGGATCCACCAGTGTCATTGAAATGTGTGTTCTCTTCAGAGACCACACTTGGATCCACCAGTGTCATTGCATTTGTGTTATTTTTACTAACAACAACTGGAGTCATTGCATGTGTGTTCTTTTCACATACCACATATGGATCAACCAGTGTCATTGCATGTGTGCTCTTTTCACAATCCACCTATGGATCCACCATTGTCATTGCATGTGTGTTCTTTTTACTAACAACAACTAGAGTCATTTCATGTGTGTTCTCTTCAAAGACCACACATGGATCCACCAGTGTCATTGCATGTGTGTTCTTTTTACTAACAACAACTAATCATTGAAATGTGTGTTCTCTTCAGAGACCACACATGGATCCACCAGTGTTATTGCATGTGCGTTCTTTTTACTAACAACAATTGGAGTCATTGCATGTGTGTTCTTTTCACATACCACATATGGATCCACCAGTGTCATTGCATGTGTGTTCTTTTTACTAACAACAACTGGAGTCATTTCATGCGTGTTCTTTTCACATACCACGTATGGATCCACCAATGTCATTGAAATGTGTGTTCTCTTCAGAGACCACACATGGATCCACCAGTGTCATTACATGTGTGTTATTTTTACTAACAACAAAAGGAGTCATTGCATGTGTGTTCTTTTCACATACCACATATGGATCCACCAGTGTCATTGCATGTGTGCTCTTTTCACAATCCACCTATGGATCAACCAGTGTCATTGCATGTGTGTTCTTTTTACTAACAACAACTGGAGTCACTGTATGTGTGTTCCTTTCACATACCACATATGGATCCACCAGTGTCATTGCATGTGTGTTCTTCTCACAATCCACCTATGGATCCACCAGTGTCATTGCATATGTTCTCTTTTTACTAACAACAACCAGAGTCATTGCATGTGTGTTCTCTTGGATCCACCAGTGTCATTGCATGTGTGTTCTTTTTACTAACAAGAACCAGAGTCATTGCATGTGTGTTCTTTTCACATACCACATATGGATCCACCAGTGTCATTGCATTTGTGTTCTTTTTACTAACAACAACTCGAGTCATTTCATGTGTGTTCTTTTCACATACCACATATGGATCCACCAGTGTCATTGAAATCTGTTGTCTCTTCTTGGAGACCACATGTTTCCACCAGTGTCATTGCGTGTGTGTTCTTTTTACTAAAAACAACTAGAGTCATTGCATGTGTGCACTTTTTACAGTCCACCTATGGATCCACCAGTGTCATTGCATGTGTGCTCTTTTCATAATCCACCTATGGATCCAACAGTGTAATTTCACGTTTGTTCTTTTCACATACCACATATGGATCCACCAGTGTCATTGAAATGTGTGTTCTCTTTGGAGACCACACATGGATCCTGATGTCATTGCATGTGTGTTATTTTTAGTAACAACAACCAGAGTCATTGCATGTGTGTTCTTTTCACATACCACATATGGATCCACCAGTGTCATTGCATGTGTGCTCTTTTCACAATCTACCTATGGATCCACCAGTGTCATTGCATGTGTGTTCTTTTTATTAACAACAACTAGAGTCATTTCATGTGTGTTCTCTTCAAAGACCACACATGGATGCACCAGTGTCATTGCATGTGTGTTCTTTTTACTAACAACAACCAGTCATTGAAATGTGTGTTCTCTTCAGAGACCACACATGGATCCACCAGTGTCATTGCATGTGTGTTCTTTTTACTAACAACAATGGGAGTCATTGCATGTGTGTTCTTTTCACATACCACATATGGATCCACCAGTGTCATTGCATGTGTGTTCTTTTTACTAACAACAACTGGAGTCATTTCATGCGTGTTCTTTTCACATACCACATATGGATCCACCAATGTCATTGAAATGTGTGTTCTCTTCAGAGACCACACATGGATCCACCAGTGTCATTACATGTGTGTTATTTTTACTAACAACAAAAGGAGTCATGGCATGTGTGTTCTTTTCACATACCACATATGGATCCACCAGTGTCATTGCATGTGTGCTCTTTTCACAATCCACCTATGGATCAACCAGTTTCATTGCATGTGTGTTCTTTTTACAAACAACAACAGGAGTCATTGCATGTGTGTTCTTTTCACATACCACATATGGATCCACCAGTGTCATTACATGTGTGTTCTTTTCACAATCCACCTATGGATCCACCAGTGTCATTGCATATGTGCACTTTTTACTAACAACAACCAGAGTCATTGCATGTGTATTCTCTTCAGAGACCACACATGGATCCACCAGTGTCATTGCATGTGTGTTCTTTTTACTAACAACAACCAGAGTCATTGCATGTGTGTTCTTTTCACATACCACATATGGATCCACTAGCGTCATTGCATGTGTTCTCTTTTCACAATCCACCTATGGATCCACCAGTGTCATTGCAAGTGTGTTCTTTTTACTAACAACCAGAGTCATTGCATGTGTGTTCTTTTCACATACCACATATGGATCCACCAGTGTCATTGAAATGTGTGTTCTCTTCAGAGACCACACATGGATCCACCAGTGTCATTGCATGTGTGTTCTTTTTACTAACAACAACTAGAGTCATTGCATGTGTCTTCTTTTCACATACCACATATGGATCCACCAGTGTCATTGCATGTGTGTTCTTTTTACTAACAACAACCAGAATCATTGAAATGTGTGTTATCTTCAGAGACCACACATGGATCCACCAGTTTCATTGCATGTGTGTTCTTTTCCCTAACAACAACCAGAGTCATTTCATGTGTGTTCTTTTCACATACCACATATGGATTCACCGGTGTCATTGTGTGTTCTTTTTACTAACAAGAACCAGAGTCATTGCATGTGTGTTCTTTTCACATACCACATATGGATCCACCAGTGTCATTGCATTTGTGTTCTTTTTACTAACAACAACTCGAGTCATTTCATGTGTGTTCTTTTCACATACCACATATGGATCCACCAGTGTCATTGAAATCTGTTGTCTCTTCAGAGACCACACATGTTTCCACCAGTGTCATTGCGTGTGTGTTCTTTTTACTAAAAACAACTAGAGTCATTGCATGTGTGCACTTTTTACAGTCCACCTATGGATCCACCAGTGTCATTGCATGTGTGCTCTTTTCATAATCCACCTATGGATCCAACAGTGTCATTTCACGTTTGTTCTTTTCACATACCACATATGGATCCACCAGTGTCATTGAAATGTGTGTTCTCTTTGGAGACCACACATGGATCCACCAGTGTCATTGCATGTGTGTTATTTTTACTAACAACAACTGGAGTCATTGCATGTGTGTTCTTTTCACATACCACATATGGATCCACCAGTGTCATTGCATGTGTGCTCTTTTCACAATCTACCTATGGATCCACCAGTGTCATTGCATGTGTGTTCTTTTTATTAACAACAACTAGAGTCATTTCATGTGTGTTCTCTTCAAAGACCACACATGGATGCACCAGTGTCATTGCATGTGTGTTCTTTTTACTAACAACAACCAGTCATTGAAATGTGTGTTCTCTTCAGAGACCACACATGGATCCACCAGTGTCATTGCATGTGTGTTCTTTTTACTAACAACAACGGGAGTCATTGCATGTGTGTTCTTTTCACATACCACATATGGATCCACCAGTGTCATTGCATGTGTGTTCTTTTTACTAACAACAACTAGAGTCATTTCATGCGTGTTCTTTTCACATACCACATATGGATCCACCAATGTCATTGAAATGTGTGTTCTCTTCAGAGACCACGCATGGATCCACTAGTGTCATTGCATATGTGTTATTTTTACTAACAACAAAAGGAGTCATGGCATGTGTGTTCTTTTCACATACCACATATGGATCCACCAGTGTCATTGCATGTGTGCTCTTTTCACAATCCACCTATGGATCCACCAGTGTCATTGCATATGTGTTATTTTTACTAACAACAACTGGAGTCATTGCATGTGTCTTCTTTTCACATACCACATATGGATCCACCAGGGTCATTGCATGTGTGCTCTTTTCATAATCCACCTATGGATCCACCAGTGTCATTGCATATGTGATCTTTTTACTAACAACAACCAGAGTCATTGCATGTGTGTTCTCTTCAGAGACCACACATGGATCCGCTAGTGTCATTGCATGTGTGTTCTTTTTACTAACAACAACCAGAGTCATTGCATGTGTGTTCTTTTCACATACCACATATGGATCCACCAGTGTCATTGCATGTGTTCTCTTTTCACAATCCACCTATGGATCCACCAGTGTCATTGCAAGTGTGTTCTTTTTACTAACAACCAGAGTCATTGCACGTGTGTTCTTTTCACATACCACATATGGATCCACCAGTGTCATTGAAATGTGTGTTCTCTTCAGAGACCACACATGGATCCACCAGTGTCATTGCATGTGTGTTCTTTTTACTAACAACAACTAGAGTCATTGCATGTGTCTTCTTTTCACATACCACATATGGATCCACCAGTATCATTGCATGTGTGTTCTTTTTACTAACAACAACCAGAATCATTGAAATGTGTGTTATCTTCAGAGACCACACATGGATCCACCAGTTTCATTGCATGTGTGTTCTTTTCCCTAACAACAACCAGAGTCATTTCATGTGTGTTCTTTTCACATACCACATATGGATTCACCGGTGTCATTGCATGTTCTTTTTACTAACAACAACTGGAGTCATTTCATGTGTGTTCTTTTCACATACCACATATGGATCCACAAGTGTCATTGAAATGTGTGTTCTCTTCTGAGACCACACATGCATCCACCAGTGTCATTGCATGTGTGTTATTTTTACTAACAACAACTGGAGTCATTGCATGTGTGTTCTTTTCACATACCACATATGGATCCACCAGTGGCATTGCATGTGTGCTCTTTTCACAATCCACCTATGGATCCACCAGTGTCATTGCATGTGTGTTCTTTTTACTAACAACAACTGGAATCATTGAAATGTGTGTTCTTTTCACATACCACATATGGATCCACCAGTGTCATTGCATGTGTGCCCCTTTCAGAATCCACCTATAGATCCACTAGTGTCATTGCATGTGTCCTCTTTTTACTAACAACAACCAGAGTCATTGCATGTGTGTTATCTTTAGAGACCACACATGGATCCACCAGTGTCATTGCATGTGTGTTCTGTTTACTAACAACAACCAGAGTCATTGAAATGTGTGTTCTCTTTAGAGACCACACATGGATCCACCAGTGTCATCGCATGTGTGTTCTTTTCACTAACAACAACCAGAGTCATTTCATGTGTGTTCTTTTCACATACCACATATGGATCCACTAGTGTCATTGCATGTGTGTTCTTTTTACTAACAACAAATGGATTCATTTCATGTGTGTTCTTTTCACATACCACATATGGATCCACCAGTGTCATTGAAATGTGTGTCCTCTTTAGAGACCACACATGGATCCACCAGTGTCATTGCATGTGTGTTCTTTTTACTAACAACAACTGGAGTCATTGCATCTGTGTTGTTTTCACATACCACATATGGATCCACCAATGTCATTGCATGTGTGCTCTTTTCACAATCCACCTATGGATCCACCATTGTCATTGCATGTGTGTTCTTTTTACTAACAACAACTGGAGTCATTTCATGGGTGTTCTTCTCACATACCACATATGGATCCACCAATGTCATTGAAATGTATGTTCTCTTTAGAGACCACACATGGATCCACCAGTGTCATTACATGTGTGTTATTTTTACTAACAACAAAAGGAGTCATTGCATGTGTGTTCTTTTCACATACCACATATGGATCCACCAGTGTCATTGCATGTGTGGTCTTTTCACAATCCACCTATGGATCAACCAGTGTCGTTGCATGTGTGTTCTTTTTACTAACAACAACTTGAGTCATTGCATGTGTGTTCTTTTCACATACCACATATGGATCCACCAGTGTCATTGCATGTGTTCTCTTTTTACTAACAACAACTAGAGTCATTTCATGCGTGTTCTTTTCACATACCACATATGGATCCACCAATGTCATTGAAATGTGTGTTCTCTTCAAAGACCACACATGGATCCACCAGTGTCATTACATGTGTGTTATTTTTACTAACAACAAAAGGAGTCATTGCATGTGTGTTCTTTTCACATACCACATATGGATCCACCATTGTCATTGCATGTGTGCTCTTTTCACAATCCACCTATGGATCAACCAGTGTCATTGCATGTGTGTTCTTTTTACTAACAACAACTGGAGTAATTGCATGTGTGTTCTTTTCACATACCACATATGGATCCACCAGTGTCATTGCATGTGTGTTCCTTTCACAATCCCCCTATGGATCCACCAGTGTCATTGCATATGTGCTCTTTTTACTAACAACCAGAGTCATTGCATGTGTGTTCTCTTGGATCCACCAGTGTCATTGCATGTGTGTTCTTTTTACTAACAACAACCAGAGTCATTGCATGTGTGGTCTTTTCACGTACCACATATGGATCCACCAGTATCATTCCATGTGTGTTCTTTTTACTAACAACAACTCGAGTCATTTCATGTGTGTTCTTTTCACATACCACATATGGATCCACCAGTGTCATTGAAATCTGTTGTCTCTTCAAAGACCAGACATGGATCCACCAGTGTCATTGCATGTGTGTTCTTTTTACTAAAAACAACTGGAGTCATTGCATGTGTGCTCTTTTCACAATCCACCTATGGATCCAACAGTGTCATTTCATGTTTGTTCTTTTCACATACCACATATGGATCCACCAGTGTCATTGAAATGTGTGTTCTCTTTAGAGACCACACATGGATCCACCAGTGTCATTGCATGTGTGTTATTTTTACTAACAACAACTGGAGTCATTGCATGTGTGTTCTTTTCACATACCACATATGGATCCACCAGTGTCATTGCATGTGTGCTCTTTTCACAATCCACCTATGGATCCACCAGTCTCATTGCATGTGTGTTCTTTTTACTAACAACAACTAGAGTCATTTCATGTGTGTTCTCTTTAAAGACCACACATGGATCCACCAGTGTCATTGCATGTGTGTTCTTTTTACTAACAACAACTAGTCATTGAAATGTGTGTTCTCTTCAGAGACCACACATGGATCCACCAGTGTCATTGCATGTGTGTTCTTTTTACTAACAACAACTGGAGTCATTGCATGTGTGTTCTTTTCACATACCACATATGGATCCACCAGTATCATTGCATGTGTGTTCTTTTTACTAACAACAACTGGAGTCATTTCATGCGTGTTCTTTTCACATACCACATATGGATCCACCAATGTCATTGAAATGTGTGTTCTCTTCAGAGACCACACATGGATCCACCAGTGTCATTACATGTGTGTTATTTTTACTAACAACAAAAGGAGTCATTGCATGTGTGTTCTTTTCACATACCACATATGGATCCACCAGTGTCATTGCATGTGTGCTCTTTTCACAATCCACCTACTGATCAACCAGTGTCATTGGATGTGTGTTCTTTTTACTAACAACAACTGGAGTCATTGCTTGTGTGTTCTTTTCACATACCACCTATGGATCCACTAGTGTCATTGCATGTGTGTTCTTTTCACAATCCACCTATGGATCCACCAGTGTCATTGCATATGTGCTCTTTTTACTAACAATAACCAGAGTCATTGCATGTGTATTCTCTTCAGAGACCACACATGGATCCACCAGTGTCATTGCATGTGTGTTCTTTTTACTAACAACAACCAGAGTCATTGCATGTGTGTTCTTTTCACATACCACATATGAATCCACCATTGTCATTGCATGTGTGCTCTTTTCACAATCCACCTATGGATCCACCAGTGTCATTGCATGTGTGTTCTTTTTACTTACAACCAGAGTCATTGCATGTGTGTTCTTTTCACATACCACATATGGATCCACCAGTGTCATTGAAATGTGTGTTCTCTTCAGAGACCACACATGGATCCAACAGTGTCATTGCATGTGTGTTCTTTTTACCAACAACAACTGGAGTCATTGAAATGTGTGTTCTTTTCACATACCACATATGGATCCACCAGTGTCATTGCATGTGTGCTCCTTTCAGAATCCACCTATGGATCCACTAGTGTCATTGCATGTGTCCTATTTTTACTAACAACAACCAGAGTCATTGCATGTGTGTTCTCTTTAGAGACCACACATGGATCCACCAGTGTCATTGCATGTGTGCTCTTTTCACAATCCACCTATGGATCAACCAGTGTCATTGCATGTGTGTTCTTTTTACTAACAACAACTGGAGTCATTGCATGTGTGTTCTTTTCACATACCACATATGGATCCACCAGTGTCATTGCATGTGTGTTCTTTTTACTAACAACAACTGGAGTCGTTTCATGCGTGTTCTTTTCACATACCACATATGGATCAACCAATGTCATTGAAATGTGTGTTCTCTTCAGAGACCACACGTGGATCCACCAGTGTCATTACATGTGTGTTATTTTTACTAACAACAAAAGGAGTCATTGCATGTGTGTTCTTTTCACATACCACATATGGATCCACCAGTGTCATTGCATGTGTGCTCTTTTCACAATCCACCTATGGATCAACCAGTGTCATTGCATGTGTGTTCTTTTTACTAACAACAACTAGAGTCATTGCATGTGTGTTCTTTTCACATACCACATATGGATCCACCAGTGTCATTCCATGTGTGTTCTTTTCACAATCCACCTATGGATCCAACAGTGTCATTGCATATGTGCTCTTTTTACTAACAACAACCAGAGTCATTGCATGTGTATTCTCTTCAGAGACCACACATGGATCCACCAGTGTCATTGCATGTGTGTTCTTTTTACTAACAACAACCAGAGTCATTGCATGTGTGTTCTTTTCACATACCACATATGGATCCACCATTGTCATTGCATGTGTGCTCTTTTCACAATCCACCTATGGATCCACCAGTGTCATTGCATGCGTGTTCTTTTTACTAACAACCAGAGTCATTGCATGTGTGTTCTTTTCACATACCACATATGGATCCACCAGTGTCATTGAAATGTGTGTTCTCTTCAGAGACCACACATGGATCCACCAGTGTCATTGCATGTGTGTTCTTTTTACTAACAACAACTAGAGTCATTGCATGTGTCTTCTTTTCACATACCACGTATGGATCCACCAGTGTCATTGCATGTGTGTTCTTTTCACAATCCACCAATGGATCCACCAGTGTCATTGCATGTGTGCTCTTTTTACTAACAACAACCAGAGTCATTGTCACATCCCAAGATTTTCCAAATCTTGTAATATGAAAAATAATTAAACAAAATAAATCTTTGTTGAAAATCAGGGTGAAAAGAAACTTTTGTTTCTAAAAGGAAACTTAAAATCCCATCTTGAACAAACTTTGGTTAAAGTTTGAATTCAACAAATTCAAATCAAGTAAAATGCATTCCTCAATGAATGTATCTGGAAATTTGAACACTTGGAAAATAAATCCAAAACCCTAAACCCTAATGGAATAAAAACCATTTCCAAGTTATCCCCAAGCCTATGGATTTGAACCATATGAAAAATTGATCAACAAACATTCACAAATGATCAAGAAAGGCAAATAGAAATAATATAAGACCATAGAAATTGGTTTCACTTAATTTGGAACCATAAATAAAAATCTTATGGATTTAATAAAGGAATTGAATTTCCAAAGCCATTAAAGCCCTCATCTAAAATCCATACCAAGTGGTGAGCAATTAATCCTAAAAAGGATTTAAAAGGATAAACAAATATAAAATAAGATTTCACAAATTGGAATCACCAAGTTTGGATCTATAAATAAAAAGATATGGATTTTATAAGACAAAGATAAAAATATTAAATAAAGAATATTTAAAGACCAAATCAAATCTTGGCCTAATCCATTAAGTAAATGGAGTGAATATAATCCCAATCCAAATAAAATAAAAGGATAAAGAATATTCCAAAATAAAATAAAATGGCAATAACCATTCTATCCCTATCTTAATAAGGACAAATCTCTAAATAAGAATACATGAGAAAATGATATTTGGAATTCACCCAAGTGGAATAAAAGTTGTTTAATCAACTTAAATAAAATAAAACCTCCAAATAAAAATTTGGGAATTAAAACTATATTAAATTCCATTGGAATTAAAACAAATACCCAATCTTAAATGATTAATAAATCATATTAGAATACTTTCCAAATAATTCAAGATGAATTATTTGAACCAACTAAACAAATAAAAACCTACTAAAAGGAATTGGGAAGTTTAAAGAATTTAAATGGAAATTTTGTTAAATAAATCAAACCCTATTTTATTAAATAACTAAAGATCCATTTTATTTAATTATTGAATGGATCCTAAAATGAATAAAAATATTATTTTATTTTGAAATTTGGATTATGTTGATAAACAGAACTAAATTCAAAGTACAAAATTGTTTGAATTGTTTGAATGGTTTGAATGGTTTGAATGCTTGAATAATTGATTGAATATCAAAACAGAAAAATAGAAATAGAAAAGGAAAAAGTTTTAAACAGAAAAAAATAAGAAAAAGACATTGCCCAGCAGGCCCGAAAGCTGATACTCCCTCCCCGAAGGAAAACGTTTTGCACCCAGATTCTGACCCGCTAAGTCCCTGACCAGTGGACCCTCCCCCTTGTTTCTTTTCCCACTGACCAACCGACCCCACCTGAGCGAACCGTTTTTCTTTACCGCAGAAAGAACCCACTCAGTCACAGACAGCCTGGACCCACTTCTCCTTTCCCTCTTTCGCTGACGAGACGACCCCACGCAGCCAGCTCATCATCTTCAACCCCCGCGATTACCATGCCCTCTCCTCGCTGCCGTTGCTGTCTTCAATCCCCGCGATCAATTCGCAGAAATTCCGTGCCTTAAACCTCGCAGCGATCACGCCCTTTTAAGCGTCTGCGTCTTCTCTCCCTTTTCCCCCAAACGCCTCACCCTAGCGTGCCCCCGGGCCGCCCAATTCTTCTCTGCACTACCGCTGTCTCCGGCGAGCCCCGCGAGCGATTCTGGCCAACTCCGACCACCCCTCTGCCTCTACTTCACGCTAGTGAACTCCTCTCGACCTCACGCATCTCCTAGTACTCCTGGTTCGCCCGCGCGCGCCCCTGAGCATCGGCAACGATGACACCAAGCGTGCGCCGCCTTCTGCCATTTGCTCCGTCAAGCAATCCAGGTAAACACCGACCACCTCGCGCCTTCTAGAATCACGCACACAGCATCGCCTTGCTCTTGTGCATCTGAACTTGCTCCTGTCTTGCCATAGGCGTCTGCGTGACGACTCACCGCCACTGCCTCACCTTACTCCCGAGCTCCACGGTAGTTTCCGACCGCCGCCTCTCGTTCACACACATAGCTCGCCTTGATCTTACGCTTCTAACACCGCCTCTTTACGCGGGGTGAACCACGAGTCGACTTGACCACGACCAGCATAACCGGCGCTGGCGAACTCCGACGAGCAATCCGCCTCGTTCCCGTGCGCCCCTCGACGAGATACGGCCACGTTGAGCTTCCCCAAGCGTCTGTGAACCCGGTGAGCCTCTTCCCTTTCTCCCTCACCTCCTGTAGCATCGGCACCGTCGTCGACCGATCTCTCCGCCGCCAGCAGCCGCCGCAGCGCCGCTCGTCTATGGTCGAGCACCCCACAGCCATTCGATTTAGATCGAACGAATAGGATAGATCCACTTAGTCGCGAATGGGTACGCTCTCAGGACCGTGCGATCTAACTAGATCCAACGCACGCATAGCAGCTGATCCGATAGAATGCTGCCACGTGTCACCTATTTGGTTTAAAAAGAGATTTGAAAACAGATTTGTTTGCAAACTTCAAACCCTTGTATCTCTAGATCCACACGTCCAAAAATTACAAATTTTATGTCGTTGGATTCAGGAGAACAAGCCCTAACCAATCCTACCCTTAGTTTAGCAAATAGTATTTGTTAGATTGGTTGATTATGCAGAAACTTTTGATTGCTTGCTAAGATTAGAAAAATTGTTTAAAAATGATTTTTGGGTTAAAACCTTTACAAAATGGTTTGTTGTGACCTTACTGACCCTAGGAACCAACCCTTGTCTTGGAAAATGAATTTGGAAAAGTCTAGAATGGATTAATTGGTTTAGTCCATTTCTAGCTAATTAAAACTATGGTTTTGTTTATGAAAATGTTTTTGAGTAAAAACTTTGAGAAAATGGTTTGGACCAAACCTACTGACCCAAAACACCAAGTTTTGCAATGGCAACTCATTGGTGAAACAAAATAAGGAATCTTTGATTTAAAACCATTTCTAGTCAAATAGAAATGTGGTTTTTATTAAAAATGGTTTTGGAAGAAAACCTTTGGAAAATGTTTTGTTTTAAACTCACTAACCCCAAACCCCAAGTTTTGTGATTGAAAACATACTTGGTGAACCCTATAGGTTAATGCCCTAGTAAAATGATACTTTGTTTTGAAAATGGTTTTGAAGTGAAACCTTTTGCAAATGACTTTGCCATTTTGGTAAATGACCAATTTGGAACCTACAAAGTTTAGAAGCCTAGTGGAGACCATCCTTACAATAGAACCAACCTTTGCATGCTTATGCATGACTTAGATCCCATTACTTTGTGTGTGAGAAATTGTTTGTTTGACTTTGGTTTGGAATGTGAATTGAATTGTGTTTGCTTGATTGACTTGTAGTGAAGTGTGAGACTAGCAAGATCAAGGAGTGAACCTATACCCTCTACCAAAAAGGCAATTGATGCTTCATATCTTTTGTCCCATTATTTTCACTATGCATTAGTGTTTTTGCTAAGTAAAAATTGCATGGATTTTGTTTTGCTAAGTATAGACTTTGCTATAGGAAAACCTAGTAGATGAATCCTTAGTAGGATTTTTCCTAAGTTAGGAATCCTATTACTACCAAGCTTAGCCTAGCTAATAGAAAACTTGGGTGGAATATATATTCATACTATGGAAAATTTCTAAGTCTGAGGACTTATGTTTTTCTTAATAAAACAACTAAGTCAATGAATCACCTGGGTGGAATGGGACTTGCTTGGTGGTTTTTGGTTGAGTGGTTCACAAGGCCCATGTTTATGGTTTACCTTAGTGTATCTCACTTGTGGATGGCCACCCAGGAACAAAGAGATTTGAGATGTCAAATGTTGAGAAGCTTCAAGTGCAACCACTTGGCAATATGGGCTCTGCCATGATCATATAGGTTGCAAGAACTTAGCCATATGGACAGTTGGTGGTAGTGTTTGATAGGTTGGAGCGTCCATGATGGTCTAAGGAAAAGCTTCAAAGATCTTGTCTTGGGAAACCAAGTCTTGTGGGGAAAGTGCACCACCTCTGCAGAGTGAAAAATCTAAGTACTTAGCCATGTCCCTGGTAAAGGACAATTTGAGCATCAAGACATGGAAGCAATCAAGAATCTCATCACTCCAATTTCTAAATTAAAACTTGTGGGTGAAAAAGGGTTGTGTGAATTCTTCAATCTTTGATGGAGAGATGGCTTGGTACAAGGATCTTGAAATCTTTGATTGAGGAAAAAATAATTTTTGCCAAGCAAATCTTCAGTCTTTGATTGGTAGATGCCCTGAGTGGATCTTCAGTCCTTGATTGGTAGATGCCTTGGGAAAGTTTTTGCCAAACAAAAACTTAGTGTTTTCAAAATGTTAGGGAAAAATCTATTTTGAGCAATGCAAGCCTCAACTCCACTTAGCCAAATGCATATAGATGATAGACTCCACTATACTACCAAAGTATCACTTGCCAATATAATTCAAATGTATTGACCCTTGTGGCTGTAACTTGTAATGTTGCAGGTTTGATTGATTTTAGTGAAGATTGATTGATTAGGATTACAAAGTCTACAACCAACATCACTGTGGCACTTTGAAGATGAAGGACCCCATGCTTATAGTTATTCCGCTGTAATGTAATGTAAATAGCCAATGAGCTATGTTTGATGTAATAGAATTATGTTATTCCTGGTTATAAAGTTATATTATGACCTTTGTTTCTTGATATTACATCTAAACTGTGGATGCTAGCTATTGATCCAGGGACTAGCATTGTAAACACAGGGGGCTCAAATCTTATTAAAGGTTGGGGACCTTACAGATGGTATCAGGGCATTGTGTTGCCTGTAGGATTTGTAACCCTAGGATTGGACAAAACCCTTAGAAAAATAGGAGTTGTATTTGTTCCAAAACTTATTTACAAAACAATCTTGTAAACTCTTTCCTCAACCATTTTGGTTTCAACTCTACTTCTCTTCTATTTCAAACTTGATGGAAAAACCTACCCCATGACCAAAGACTTCACCATGTGCAAAGGACTTCATCAACTCTAATGACTTCAACATCTTCAACCTTGGATATCAACTCTACTGACATCAACATCTTCAACTCTAATGACTTCAACATCTTCAACATTTTCACCAAGGACTTCCAACTTGGATATCACTAAGGACTACAAGTGAGACAAGAAATGTTACTCAAGACTAAGGAAAAACAACTTAGAAGGAATCATCATCACCTTTGAAGTTTTTGTGACCAAGAAATATTCTCCAAGGATACAAAGATCTCATTCAAGAAGAATCAACCAAGAAGAATGGAAAGATCACAAGTGAACCATGTAGATGGACCACCATTTATAGTTAAAGACAAACACACCAACTTATGTGGTGTAACAAAAATATTTTTGGTTGCCTAAAGATATGCTTGAAAACTTTGTTGTTTGATTGTGATTGCTTGCACATTGCTTGTGTGAATTGTGATGTGTGTGATTAGGATTGATTCCTTAGAAATCTTTTGCCTATTCTAATCCCAACCCAACCCAAACAGATGACTTCCCCAAGAAACTCCAACATCAAGGATGGTGACAACAACAACAACCAAGAGAAGCACATGAGAGAACTCATAGCAACCCAAAACCAGTTGAGCCAAGAGACAACTCAGCTTTTAGCCAACAACAATGGATTAGACCCAGCCATACAAAGGATTTTGAAACTTAAATCCCAATTGATGCAAGGATTGGTTACTCAAATGATCAACATGAAATAAAACTTTTCCCAAAGAGCTAATGACAACAAGGATGACAAAGATGTTATTCTAGAAGGAACCCAAACTTGCATTATCTATGAAGCCAAGGATCATGCACCCAAGGAACATGAAGATCAATACCCCAAGAAGAGAGAAAGATCTCCCACTCATGAAGAATATGAACTAGAAGAACTCCTAGCTTTGGAGAGACCTAAAAATAAGAAGAAGGACATAAGCCAGTTGCAATGTTACAATTGCAAAGAACCAGGACACTATGCAAGCAACTGTCCAAAAAAGATGAAGAACAAGTTGAACAAGCCTATTGTAAGGTCCCCAACCTTTAATAAGATTGAGCCCCCTGTGTTTACAATGCTAGTCCCTGGATCAATAGCTAGCATCCACAGTTTAGATGTAATATCAAGAAACAAAGGTCATAATACAACTTTATAACCAGGAATAAAATAATTTTATTACATCAAACATAGCTCATTGGCTATTTACATTACAATGCAGCGGAATAACTATAAGCATGGGGTCCTTCATCTTCAAAGTGCCACAGGCAGATGTTGCTTGTAGACTTTGTAATCCTAATCAATCAATCTTCACTAAAATCAATCAAACCTGCAACATTACAAATTACAGCCACAAGGGTCAATACATTTGAATTGTATTGGCAAGTGATACTTTGGTAGTATAGTGGAGTCTATCATCTATATGCATTTGGCTAAGTGGAGTTGAGGCTTGCATTGCTCAAAATAGATTTTTCCTTAACATTTTGAAAACACTAAGTTTTTTCTTTGATAAAATCTTTCCCAAGACATCTACCAATCAAAGACTGAAGATCCACTCAGGGCATCTACCAATCAAAGACTGAAGATTTGCTTGGCAAAGTCATTTTTCCTCAATCAAAGATTTCAAGATCCTTGTACCAAGCCATCTCTTCATCAAAGATTGAAGAATTCACACAACCCTTGTTCACCCACAAGTTTTAATTTAGAAATTTGGAATGATGAGATTCTTGATTGCTTCCATGTCTTGATGCTCAAATTGTCCTTTACCAGGGACATGGCTAAGTACTTAGATTTTACACTCTGCAGAGGTGGTGCACTTTCCCCACAAGACTTGGTTTCCCAAGACAAGATCTTTCGAGCTTTCCTTAGACCATCATGGACGCGTTCCAACCTATCAAACACTACCACCAACTGTCCATATGGCTAAGTTCTTGCAACCTATATGATCATGGCAGAGCCCATATTGCCAAGTGGTTGCACTTGAAGCTTCTCAACATTTGACATCTCAAATCTCTTTGTTCCCTGGGTGGCCATCCACAAGTGAGATACACTAAGGTAAACCATAAACATGGGCCTTGTGAACCACTCAACCAAAATCCACCAAGCAAGTCCCATTCCACCCAGGAGATTCATTAACTTAGTTGTTTTGTTAAATAAAACACAAGTCCTTAGACTTAGAGATTTTTCCATAGTATGAATATATATTCCACCCAGGTTTTCTATTAGCTAGGCTAAGCTTGGTAGTAATAGGATTCCTAACTTAGGAAAATCCTACTAAGGATTCATCTACTAGGTTTTTCTATAGCAAAGACTATACTTAGCAAAACAAAATCCATGCAAGTTTTACTTAGCAAAAACACTAATGCATAGTGAAAATAATGGGACAAAAGATATGAAGCATCACTTGCCTTTTTGGTAGAGGGTATAGGTTCACTCCTTGTCCTTGCAACAATCACACTCTTCAAGTCACTACAATTCAATCAAGCAAGGCACAAACTCAATCTACCAATCAAGCAAAACACAAAATCAACTAACACTCCAAACCAATAATCTCTCAAACAAAATCACACACACAAGACAATGGGATCTAAGTCATGCATAAGCATGCAAAGGTTGCTTCTATTGTAAGGATGGTCTCTACTAGGCTTCTAAACTTTGTAAGTTCCAAATTGGTCATTTACCAAAATGGTAAAGTCATTTGCAAAAGGTTTCACTAGGGCATTAACCTATAGGGTTCACCAAGTATGTTTTCAATCACAAAACTTGGGGTTTGGGGTTAGTGGGTTTAAAACAAATCATTTTCCAAAGGTTTTCTTCCAAAATCATTTTTGATAAAATACCACATTTCTATTTGTATAGAAATGGTTTTAAATCAAAGATTCCTTATTTTGTTTTCACCAATTGAGTTGCTATTGCAAAACTTGGTGTTTGGGTCAGTAGGTTTGGTCTAAACCATTTTCTCCAAAGTTTTTTACTCAAAACCATTTTCATAAACAAAACCATAGTTTTATTTAGCTTGAAATGGACTAAACTAATTAATCCATTCTATTCTTTTCCAAAATTCATTTTCAAAAACAGGGGTTGGTCTCTAGGGTCAGTAAGGTCACAACAAACCATTTTGCAAAGGTTTTAACCCTAAAATCATTTTTAAACAAATTTTCTAATCTAAACAAGCTATCAAATGTTTTTGCATAATCAACCATCTAACAAATACTATTTGCTAAACTAAGGGCAGGTTTGGTTAGGGTTTGTCTTACTGATTCCGACGACATAAAATTTGTAATTTTTGGACGTGTCGATCCAAAGTTACAAGGGTTTGAAGTTTGCAAATAAATCTGTTTTCAAATTTCTTTTAAACAGATCTAGTGCCACGCGTCGTGTTCTTATTCGCCCATACCGGTTCGGCCGGATCGGCAACGTGGAACGTTATATCTAAAGTGGATCGTGCGGTCCAGAGGACATACCTCTTCGGTGTTAAGTGAACTAATCGTGAGCGCTAGATATAGATCGAACGGCTGCTAACAATCAGACCATCAACTGGCGGTGCTGCGGTGGCTAACGGCGGCGGTGCTGTCGGTCGACGATGGAGGCGACGCTACCGGAGGTGAGGGAGAAGGAGGAGTTTCTCACCGGGCTCAGGGGGTCACGGCGATGCTCAACATGCTGATGGTTTGTCGAGGGGCGCGCAAGGGCAGTCGTAATTCCTCGCCGGAGTTGAGAGCGGTGACGGTTGGCTCTGGTTGAGGTCGAGGACGATACTACAGATCGCCCTAAGGCAAAACGAATGCGCGGTTATATGCAAAAGGATGTGGCGAGTGTGGGAGTGTGATCGAGGAGGCGCCGAGCGGTCAGACACTACCTGTGGACTTCGCCGGAGAGGAAGCAGACGGTGGCGACGGTGGCGGCGGTGGTGGTGGTCGTTAGAGAAGCGAGGCACTCATGGCGAGTTTGATGCACTGGCAGATGCGCCTGAGAGTGGGGAAGCTGCTAGCACGCTCAGGGAGGAGAGGGGCGGCGAGGGGCTACCGGAATCGGCGAGGAGGGTCGTCGGAGTAGCAGTGGTACAGAGAGAAATTGGGGCGGCCTGGAGGCAGAGGGAAGGCGGTGTCTGGGTGAAAAGGGAGAGAGGTCACTGGCGTTTAAAAGAGCGAGGTCACGGCGAGGTTTAATACACGGCTTTACTGCGAATTGATCGCGGCTTGAATGGCAGCAACGACAGCGAAGTCTGGGGGAGACAGGGTCACGCGGGGAAGAAGAAGGAGGTGGCGGTGGGGTCCTCTAGTCAGTGGGAAAGGGGAAGGGAACGGGGTCCACTTGTCAGCCTCAGTGCGGGTTTCTTTCGCGGTGAAGAAAACGGTTCGGGGGGAAAAATAAGAGGAGGTGGGGTCGTCTTGGCAGTGAAGGAAAGGGAGTGGGGTGGGGTCCAGATTGTCTGTGACTGAGTGGGTAAGAAACTGGGTGTGAAAAGAATGTGCCGGGGAAGAGGAGCTGGGCTGGAATTGGGCCTATTGGGCTGGGTCTGTTCTTTTCTTATTTTTTTCTGTCTGCTTTCTTTTTCCTTTTCTAATTCTTTTTCTGTTTTGAATTCTCAATCAATTATTCAAGCATTCAAACAAAGTTCAAACAATTCAAACAAACACTCAACTTTGAACTTTGAATTTGGTTCTGTTTATTAACATAATCCAAATCTCAAAATAAAATAATATTTTTATTTATTTTTGGATCCATTTATTAATTAAATAAAATGG
Source organism: Avena insularis (assembly GCA_023614405.1). Classification (NCBI taxonomy): domain Eukaryota; kingdom Viridiplantae; phylum Streptophyta; class Magnoliopsida; order Poales; family Poaceae; genus Avena; species Avena insularis. The sequence continues at coordinate 159,578,823 of CM042690.1, read as the reverse complement.
ATCTTTAGTTATTTAATAAAATATGGTTTGATTTAATTAACAAAATTTCCATTTGAAATCCAAATACTTTCAAAACCAAACCAGTAGGTTTTATTTGAAAATAAGGATATTTGGAAATCTTGTATTAACAAAATAACCTTTTATTTTAGGTTCCATTAACAATTAAATATAATGGACCTTAGTTATTAAATCCAAATAGGATTTGTTTTCTTAAAAACTTTATTTTGAAATCCAAAATAAAACCAAAACACTTTAGTAGGTTTTATTTTGAGAAATCAAAATACTTGGAAAACTTATTTAAAATAAGTTTTAGTGTTTATTTAAAATGGGAAAAGCCTTTACTTAAATAAAATTGGATATTTAAATCCTTATTATTTTATTTAAATAAATCCTTTACTCATTTTATCAAAACAAAATATTTTATTATAAAAGCTTGGCCAAAATTAATTTGGCTTTATTAAATGTTTATCTTTTTAATCCCTTTAGGATTATTTGTTCACCAATTGGTATGGGTTTTAGATGATGGCTTTAATGGCTTTGGAAATTTAATTTCCTTATCTTATTATATTCATAAGATTTTATTTATGGTTTCAATTTGAGTGAAACCAACTTCTAGGGTCTTTCTTGATCCTTTGTGAATATTTGTTGATCAATTTTTGTATGGATCAAATCCATGGATTTGGAGATAACTTGGAAAAATGATTTTCTTCCATTAGGGTTTAGGGTTTTGGATTTATTTTCCAAGTGTTCAAATTTCCAGATACATTCATTGAGGAATGCATTTCTCTTGATTTGGATTTGTTGAATTCAAACTTTAACCAAAGTTTGTTCAGGATGGGATTTTAAGTTTCCTTTTAGAAACAAAAGTTTCTTTTCACCCTGATTTTCAACAAAAATTTATTTTGTTTATTTATTTTTCACATTACAAGATTTGGAAAATCTTGGGATGTGACACCTATGAGGGATATCAGCCAAGTCACATGTTTCAAGTGCGGAAACAAAGGACACTACGCAGATGTTTGTCCAGAGAAGCCACCTCAAGACCTCAAACTTATAACCTGTTTCAAATGCAAGGAACTAGGCCATTATGCAAACAATTGTCCAGAAAAGTTGAATAAGCCTATGGAGAAGCTCAACCTTGGCCCATGAGTCAAGAATGGAAACCAAGGACACAATGCAAAAGTTTTCTTAGAGAAGTTTCCCCAGGATCCCAAGAAGGACAATGTGTAATTTTTGTTTGAAAATTTTTAAGGGTGGTAGTACCCTAGTTGTTTTGAACCTGCTTGTAACCCTAACCTTCCCAAATCTAGGGGAGATTTATTTTAAGTGGTAACTGTCACATCCCAAGATTTTCCAAATCTTGTAATATGAAAAATAATTAAACAAAATAAATCTTTGTTGAAAATCAGGGTGAAAAGAAACTTTTGTTTCTAAAAGGAAACTTAAAATCCCATCTTGAACAAACTTTGGTTAAAGTTTGAATTCAACAAATTCAAATCAAGTAAAATGCATTCCTCAATGAATGTATCTGGAAATTTGAACACTTGGAAAATAAATCCAAAACCCTAAACCCTAATGGAATAAAAACCATTTCCAAGTTATCCCCAAGCCTATGGATTTGAACCATATGAAAAATTGATCAACAAACATTCACAAATGATCAAGAAAGGCAAATAGAAATAATATAAGACCATAGAAATTGGTTTCACTTAATTTGGAACCATAAATAAAAATCTTATGGATTTAATAAAGGAATTGAATTTCCAAAGCCATTAAAGCCCTCATCTAAAATCCATACCAAGTGGTGAGCAATTAATCCTAAAAGGATTTAAAAGGATAAACAAATATAAAATAAGATTTCACAAATTGGAATCACCAAGTTTGGATCTATAAATAAAAAGATATGGATTTTATAAGACAAAGATAAAAATATTAAATAAAGAATATTTAAAGACCAAATCAAATCTTGGCCTAATCCATTAAGTAAATGGAGTGAATATAATCCCAATCCAAATAAAATAAAAGGATAAAGAATATTCCAAAATAAAATAAAATGGCAATAACCATTCTATCCCTATCTTAATAAGGACAAATCTCTAAATAAGAATACATGAGAAAATGATATTTGGAATTCACCCAAGTGGAATAAAAGTTGTTTAATCAACTTAAATAAAATAAAACCTCCAAATAAAAATTTGGGAATTAAAACTATATTAAATTCCATTGGAATTAAAACAAATACCCAATCTTAAATGATTAATAAATCATATTAGAATACTTTCCAAATAATTCAAGATGAATTATTTGAACCAACTAAACAAATAAAAACCTACTGAAAGGAATTGGGAAGTTTAAAGAATTTAAATGGAAATTTTGTTAAATAAATCAAACCCTATTTTATTAAATAACTAAAGATCCATTTTATTTAATTATTGAATGGATCCTAAAATGAATAAAAATATTATTTTATTTTGAAATTTGGATTATGTTGATAAACAGAACCAAATTCAAAGTACAAAATTGTTTGAATTGTTTGAATGGTTTGAATGGTTTGAATGCTTGAATAATTGATTGAATTTCAAAACAGAAAAATAGAAATAGAAAAGGAAAAAGTTTTAAACAGAAAAAAATAAGAAAAAGGGATTATTAGCCCAATGTGCCTGAACAGCCAGTACTCCCTCCCGAAGGAAAAGCGTTTTGCACCCAGTTGACCCGCTAAGTCCCCGACGATGGACCCTCCCCTTGTTTCTTTTCCCATCGACCAACCGACCACACACAGCGAACTGCTTTTTCTTTACTGCGGAAAGAACCCACTCGATCCACGGCTGGACCCACTTCTCCTTTCCCTCTTTCGCTGACGAGACAACCCCACGCAGCCAGCTCATCGTCTTCAACCCCCGCGATGACCACGTCCTCTCTTCGCTGCCGTTGCTGTCTTCAATCCCCGCGATCAATTCGCAGTAATTCCGTGCCTTAAACCTCGCAGCGATCACGCCCTTTTAAGCGCCTGCGTCTTCTCTCCCTTTTCCCCCAAACGCCTCACCCTAGCGTGCCCCCGGGCCGCCCAATTCTTCTCTGCACTACCGCTGTCTCTGGCGAGCCCCGCGAGCGATTCCGGCCAACTCCGACGACCCCTCGCCTCTACTTCACGCGAGTGAACTCCTCTCGACCTCACGCATCTCCTAGTACTCCTGGTTCGCCCGCGCGCGCCCCTGAGCATCGGCAACGACGACACCGAGCGTGCGCCGCCGTCTGCCATTTGCTCCGTCAAGCAATCCAGGTAAACACCGACCACCTCGCGCCTTCTAGAATCACGCACACAGCATCGCCTTGCTCTTGCGCATCTGAACTTGCTCCTGTCTTGCCTTAGGGCGATCTGCAGCGACGACTCATTGGCCCGTCACCGCACACTCCGACGAGCTCCACGGTAGTTTCCGACCGTCCGCCTCCTCGTTCACACACAACTGCCTTGATCTTACGCTTCTAACACTGCCCTCTTTCGCTTCGGGTGAACCACGAGTCGACTTGATCACGACCACGCGCAATGACGCGGCCAGAACTCCGACGAGCAATCCGCCTCGTTCCCGTCGCGCCTCGACGAGATACTACGCCAAGCCGCGGTGAGCCTCTTCCCTTTCTCCCTCACCTCCTGTAGCATCGGCACCATCGTCGACCGATCGCTGCCCGCCGCTGCCATTGCGTCTATGGTCGAGCACCCGACGACCATTCGAGATCGAGCGAATAGGATAGATCCACTTAGTCGCGAATGGTACGCTCTCAGGACCGTAATCTAACTAGATCCAACACACCGCAACTGATCCGCGCGCGAACGGTACCGCCCAGAGAATGTCACCTATTTGGTTTAAAAAAGAAAAACAGATTTGTTTGCAAACTTCAAACCCTTGTATCTCTAGATCCACACGTCCAAAAATTACAAATTTTATGTCGTTGGATTCAGGAGAACAAGCCCTAACCAACCCTACCCTTAGTTTAGCAAATAGTATTTGTTAGATTGGTTGATTATGCAGAATCTTTTGATTGCTTGCTAAGATTAGAAAATTGTTTAAAAATGATTTTTGGGTTAAAACCTTTACAAAATGGTTTGTTGTGCCCTTACTGACCCTACGAACCAACCCTTGTCTTGGAAAATGAATTTGGAAAAGTCTAGAATGGATTAATTGGTTTAGTCCATTTCTAGCTAATTAAAACTATGGTTTTGTTTATGAAAATGTTTTTGAGTAAAAATTTTGAGAGAATGGTTTGGACCAAACCTACTGACCCAAAACACCAAGTTTTGCAATAGCAACTCATTGGTGAAACAAAATAAGGAATCTTTGATTTAAAACCATTTCTAGTCAAATAGAAATGTGGTTTTTATTAAAAATGGTTTTGGAAGAAAACCTTTGGAGAATGTTTTGTTTTAAAGTCACTAACCCCAAACCCCAAGTTTTGTGATTGAAAACATACTTGGTGAACCCTATAGGTTAATGCCCTAGTAAAATGATACTTTGTTTTGAAAATGGTTTTGAAGTGAAACCTTTTGCAAATGACTTTCCATTTTGGTAAATGACCAATTTGGAACCTACAAAGTTTAGAAGCCTAGTGGAGACCATCCTTACAATAGAACCAACCTTTGCATGCTTATGCATGACTTAGATCCCATTACTTTGTGTGTGAGAAATTGTTTGTTTGACTTTGGTTTGGAATGTGAATTGAATTGTGTTTGCTTGATTGACTTGTAGTGAAGTGTGAGACTAGCAAGATCAAGGAGTGAACCTATACCCTCTACCAAAAAGGCAAGTGATGCTTCATATCTTTTGTCCCATTATTTTCACTATGCATTAGTGTTTTTGCTAAGTAAAAGTTGCATGGATTTTGTTTTGCTAAGTATAGACTTTGCTATAGGAAAACCTAGTAGATGAATCCTTAGTAGGATTTTTCCTAAGTTAGGAATCCTATTACTACCAAGCTTAGCCTAGCTAATAGAAAACCTGGGTGGAATATATATTCATACTATGGAAAATTTCTAAGTCTGAGGACTTATGTTTTTCTTAATAAAACAACTAAGTCAATGAATCACACAGGTGGAATGGGACTTGCTTGGTGGTTTTTGGTTGAGTGGTTCACAAGGCCCATGTTTATGGTTTACCTTAGTGTATCTCACTTGTGGATGGCCACCCAGGAACAAAGAGATTTGAGATGTCAAATGTTGAGAAGCTTCAAGTGCAACCACTTGGCAATATGGGCTCTGCCATGATCATATAGGTTGCAAGAACTTAGCCATATGGACAGTTGGTGGTAGTGTTTGATAGGTTGGAGCGCGTCCATGATGGTCTAAGGAAAAGCTTCTGAAAGATCTTGTCTTGGGAAACCAAGTCTTGTGGGGAAAGTGCACCACCTCTGCAGAGTGAAAAATCTAAGTACTTAGCCATGTCCCCGGTAAAGGACAATTTGAGCATCAAGACATGGAAGCAATCAAGAATCTCATCACTCCAATTTCTAAATTAAAACTTGTGGGTGAACAAGGGTTGTGTGAATTCTTCAATCTTTGATGGAGAGATGGCTTGGTACAAGGATCTTGAAATCTTTGATTGAGGAAAAAATAATTTTTGCCAAGCAAATCTTCAGTCTTTGATTGGTAGATGCCCTGAGTGGATCTTCAGTCTTTGATTGGTAGATGCCTTGGGAAAGTTTTTGCCAAACAAAAACTTAGTGTTTTCAAAATGTTAGGGAAAAATCTATTTTGAGCAATGCAAGCCTCAACTCCACTTAGCCAAATGCATATAGATGATAGACTCCACTATACTAGCAAAGTATCACTTGCCAATACAATTCAAATGATTGACCCTTGTGGCAGTAACTTGTAATGTTACAGGTTTGATTGATTTTAGTGAAGATTGATTGATTAGGATTACAAAGTCTACAACCAACATCTGCCTGTGGCACTTTGAAGATGAAGGACCCCATGCTTATAGTTATTCCGCTGTAATGTAATGTAAATAGCCAATGAGCTATGTTTGATGTAATAGAATTATGTTATTCCTGGTTATAAAGTTATATTATGACCTTTGTTTCTTGATATTACATCTAAACTGTGGATGCTAGCTATTGATCCAGGGACTAGCATTGTAAACACAGGGGGCTCAAATCTTATTAAAGGTTGGGGACCTTACAGTCATTGCATGTGTGTTCTCTTCAGAGACCACACATGGATCCACCAGTGTCATTGCATGTGTGTTCTTTTTACTAACAACAACCAGAGTCATTGAAATGTGTGTTCTTTTCACATACCACATATGGATCCACTAGTGTTATTGCATGTCTGTTCTTTTCACAATCCACCTATGGATCCACTAGTGTCATTGCATGTGTGCTCTTTTTACTAACAACAGCCAGAGTCATTGCATGTGTGTTCTCTTCAGAGACCACACATGGATCCAGCAGTGTCATTGCATGTGTGTCCTTTTTACTAACAACAACCAGAGTTATTGAAATGTGTGTTCTCTTCAGAGACCACACATGGATCCAATAGTGTCATTGCATGTGTGTTCTTTTTACTAACAACAACTGGAGTCATTGAAATGTGTTTTCTTTTCACATACCACATATGGATCCACCAGTGTCATTGCATGTGTGCTCCTTTCAGAATCCACCTATGGATCCACTAGTGTCATTGCATGTGTCCTCTTTTTACTAACAACAACCAGAGTCATTGCATGTGTGTTCTCTTTAGAGACCACACATGGATCCACCAGTGTCATTGCATGTGTGTTCTGTTTACTAGCAACAACCAAAGTCATTGAAATGTGTGTTCTCTTTAGAGACCACATGGATCCTGATGTCATCGCATGTGTGTTCTTTTCACTAACAACAACCAGAGTCATTTCATGTGTGTTCTTTTCACATACCACATATGGATCCACTAGTGTCATTCATGTGTGTTCTTTTTACTAACAACAACTGGATTCATTTCATGTGTTTTCTTTTCACATACCACATATGGATCCACCAGTGTCATTGAAATGTGTGTCCTCTTCAGAGACCACACATGGATCCACCAGTGTCATTGCATGTGTGTTCTTTTTACTAACAACAACTGGAGTCATTGCATGTATGTTGTTTTCACATACCACATATGGATCCACCAATGTCATTGCATGTGTGCTCTTTTCACAATCCACCTATGGATCCACCAGTGTCATTGCATGTGTGTTCTTTGTACTAACAACAACTGGAGTCATTTCATGTGTGTTCTCTTCAAAGACCACACATGGATCCACCAGTGTCATTGCATGTGCGTTCTTTTCACTAACAACAACCAGTCATTGAAATGTGTGTTCTGTTTAGAGACCACACATGGATCCACCAGTGTCATTGCATGTGTGTTCTTTTTACTAACAACAAATGGAGTCATTTCATGTGTGTTCTTTTCACATACCACATATGGATCCACCAGTGTCATTGAAATGTGTGTTCTCTTTAGAGACCACACATGGATCCACAAGTGTCATTACATGTGTGTTATTTTTACTAATCACAAAAGGAGTCATTGCATGTGTGTTCTTTTCACATACCACATATGGATCCACCAGTGTCATTGCATGTGTGCTCTTCTCACAATCCACCTATGGATCAACCAGTGTCATTGCATGTGTGTTCTTTTTACTAACAACAACTGGAGTCATTGCATGTGTGTTCTTTTCACATACGACATATGGATCCACCAGTGTCATTGCATGTGTGTTCTTTTCACAATCCACCTATGGATCCACCAGTGTCATTGCATGTGTGCTCTTTTTACTAACAACAACCAGAGTCATTGCATGTGTGCAATCTTCAGATACCACACATGGATCCACTAGTGTCATTGCATGTGTGTTCTTTTTACCAGCAACAACCAGAGTCATTGCATGTATGTTCTTTTCACATACCACATATGGATCCACCAGTGTCATTGCATGTGTGTTCTTTTCACAATCCACCTATGGATCCACCAGTGTCATTGCATGTGTGCTCTTTTCACAATCCACCTATGGATCCAACAGTGTCATTTCATGTGTGTTCTTTTCACATACCACATATGGATCCACTAGTGTCTTTGAAATGTGTGTTCTCTTCAGAGACCACACATGGATCCAGCAGTATCATTGCATGTGTGTTCTTTTTACTAACAACTACTCGAGTCATTGAAATGTGTGTTCTTTTCACATACCACATATGGATCCACCAGTGTCATTGCATGTGTGCTCTTTTCACAATCCACCTATGGATCCACCAGTGTCATTGCATGTGTGCTATTTTTACTATCAACAACCAGAGTCATTGCATGTGTGTTCTCTTCAAAGACCACACCTGGATCCACCAGTGTCATTGCATGTGTGTTCTTTTTACAAACAACAAGCAGAGTCATTGAAATGTGTGTTCTCTTCACAGACCACACATGGATCTACTAGTGTCATTGCGTGTGTGTTCTTTTTACTAACAACAACTAGAGTCATTCCATGTGTGTTCTTTTCACCTACCACATATGGATCCACCAGTGTCATTGCATGTGTGTTGTTTTTACTAACAACAAAAGGAGTCATTTCATGTGTGTTCTTTTCACATACCACATATGGATCCACCAGTGTCATTGAAATGTGTGTTCTCTTCAGAGACCACTCATGGATCCACTAGTGTCATTACATGTGTGTAATTTTACTAACAACAACTGGAGTCATTGCATGTGTGTTCTTTTCACATACCACATATGGATCCACCAGTGTCATTGCATGTGTGCTCTTTTCACAATCCACCTATGGATCCACCAGTGTCATTGCATGTGTGTTCTTTTTACAAACAACAACCAGAGTCATTGCATGTGTGTTCTTTTCACATACCACATATGGATCCACCAGTGTCATTGTATGTGTGTTCTTTTCACAATCCACCTATGGATCCACCAGTGTCATTGCATGTGTGTTCTTTTTACTAACAACAACCAGAGTCATTGAAATGTGTGTTCTCTTTAGAGAACACACATGGATCCACCAGTGTCATTGCATGTGTGTTCTTTTCACTAACAACAACCAGAGTCATTTCATGTGTGTTCTTTTCACATACCACATATGGATCTAGTAGTGTCATTGTGTAACACCCTCATATCGGCCCTATGCAAGTTTTAGCGATTTCCGCCAAACCCGCATTGAAACGGTTCAAAGATGCCCACCGGGCACTTGCGTGCGGGTGGAAAACAAAGTAATAACATTACACAGTAGTCCATGATGGAACCCACAGAACATATATATACAACAACGACTCCATGAGTCAAGAATATAGATATACAATACAAAGATCCAAATCACCTCGAAAATGATACAACGTCCGAGTACGGACAAGATGTAAATGGGGCTAAGAGCCCTGAAGAATAACCAATGGCGTCCATAACCCTTCCCAGGCCAAGCCGGAAGGGTAACCCTGCTAACGACGTCGATCTCAAACCTGCTAAAACAAAAGGGGTGCTGAAAAAGGGCAAAGGAAAAAGACGACCGTCAGTACTGAGGCTAGTACACGGTGAGGCTAGAATTCGGCGGCTCTCGCCTACATAGGTATGGTGGACTAAAGAGACAGCGCAGCATGCACTAAACAACCTATAGAGACTCGATAAACTGTCGGCTATTAGAGAAAGATAAGAAAGACCTATTCGGAACCAACCTTATACTAACACCAATCATACCCATCCTGGTATTTCCCCCCCTCGAGACCAAACGAGGAAGTCAAACCGAGGAACTCAAACAGTTGGTAGTTTTATTCATTCCATTATAGTTGAAGCACTTACTAGTCAGATATAGATAGCATGAGTCATCCTGATAGCATAAGTAGTGGGCAGTTCTAGTTAACCGTTTCGTTGTAGTTGCAGTACTTGCTAGTCAGATAGATTAGCATGTGACATCCCAAACCCAGCCGTTGTTGGCACTTTTATTTCATTCCATTGGAGTTGCGATACTTACTAGGCAGGTATAACATGACACGATACACCCTAGTTCCATCAGTTGTTGGCACTTTTATTATCCATTTCATTGTAGTAAAGCTGATTACTAGTCACATATTAAGTCAAATTCATAGCACTATGATCGAGTTATTGTGCTCCAAGTCATCCATAACCGCGGACACGGCTTTCAGAAAGATTTACCCTGCAAGGGTGCACAAATAGCAACACACACACGATCAACCTCGGAAAAACCAAATCCAAACCCAACACGGCTTTCACGACAAAGCAATCACAGGATTCATAAAATATTTCAGGGGGCCACCCCACTAAGCTACCCGCAACGAAGTTGGCCGGCTCCGGAATGGACCCAGGGTTTGCGAGAACGGATGTAAACGACTTGGAACCCGAAAGTGTGACTAGGCTTGTCGATACCGCGAAATCGTGCCACGATCCAAAACAGTACAGGTGCTCCACGCACAATCGTAAATAAAGCATTAAAGCATGGCATAAGTACAGGATAGTAATAAAACTCCAAACTAGTTTGTGGCCCCAAGAAATAAGAAATGAATCAGGCTCTGGCTAAGGGGGATTCATAGACTCTCCCGGATGTGGATAGTGCGAATAGTCAAGGAAGAGGTATCAAGTACTCGGGGCCTACGGGACACAAGTGGACATGAAAAACCAAATAGCATATATTGCCCATCGGTGCCTCTTTCATTAGTTATCACAACAATTTAATAGTTGTATTTAAAGTCATGATCATCTCCACCATAAAGCATATGACAACATTCCAACAACTGTGTGGTACTTCACGACACGGGATCGCACCTGAGCAAGCGACTACGACTCGCAAGACCATCTATCTACCAAAAAACTGGTAATAGGAGGTGTCCAAGGCAATATAACGGCTGCAGGAATATATCTGGTACGGAACAGTAAAGCATCGAGACACGGATAGCAATAGATCAACAGGAGGAAATAAAGACTATAAATGCAAAATAGGTAGAAGGGGGAGGGATGCTCGCCTGGGAAACACTGCCGAAGGTTCATATCCGGAGAACTTGTCGATACTCGCATCAACTCGTCGGCCTAATCCGCGAACAAGCAAACACTAGAAGAAACACCGGATGCAATATTTACTACTACGGCAGAAGATTCGGCATGATTGTGATATGATGCATGGCATGGCGAAGATGCGGTGCAATTAGACAGTATTAAGCAGAACCGGGGTCCCGACAAATAATTATATGGTTCAAGTTATTTATCTACCCCGCAAATTAAATGTTGTATTGAAAAGACAAAACACGGCATCGGTTCGCTACACCAATTTAAATGGGGGCCATAGGAGACAAATATATCCCTCATATGGTCTCCATATTTAATTATCAAGTGAATCGGCATAATGCCCCCAAACCACAAAATATGTATGCGATATGAACAATTTAATATGCAACAAGATATACATCTTATATTATAAAAATAGGGGGTCTCGGATAGGGTCATACATCAAGGTCCGAAGATCTTGGTGCTCGGAGGGGTTTGGGTTCAGTCTCCGGGATCGGTCTTCGGACTCCGGGAACAAGGCTCCAGGATCCATGCGGAGATCTTGGCGAAAATTCGAAACAAAGATCTTCACGCGCTTCGGTACTCTTCGGGTGGCATCGCGTAACTTCGCACGGTCGTCATCCAAGCCACAATCCACTCGTAGATCATCCGGATAGATCTTAGGGGGCCACTGTGCCATCATAGGTACATCACATCGTCAGGACGCGAGCACAGGACACAGGAATAAAACACAGATTAGGATCAAAGTACTACGAGGCAACATATCCCGAGCAGACATATTAGGGCCAACGAAGATCCAACATCGGCTTGGTCAATACTTGGCACGGGGTGGAACAGGGCATCCCGCTCGTGCTGCGAGGTCACGGTTGCAGGCAGGAGAACACCGACCGCGCGAGGCACGACGCGACTTGCTGTAGCTGGTACCGGATGGAGCAAGGCACCAGAGCAGCTAGCGGCGTGGTGTTGTTGACGTGCTTGAACGTCTAGAGCACGAGGTTAGAGGAGGTCCTGGCCGTCAGAGAACAGAGGGCGACCTCGGTTGAGGACGTCTAGCGGAAGACGGTCGTAGGCGAGCTTGGCGACGTGGCACGTGCGGTGAGGTAGTGTCGACATCCAGTGTGGCGCTGAGGAAGGAGGGTTGACGAGGAGGCACCGGGACGGCCCGGTGTCACAATAGAGAGAGGGAGGAGAGGCCGGCTCGGGGTAGCCGTGCAGGGGACGACGAGGAGACGGTCTCCGGTGATCGGGGGAACGGGGCGGTGAGGACGAGGCCGACAGCAGGGACGGGCGGTGCTCACGCTAGGAGGCGTCCATGGCGAGGAAGGGCGATCGCGGCGGCTAGAACAGGGAGCCATGGCGGTTTGAGGCGGGCCAGGCTCGGTTGGTGAGCGGAGGGCGCTCGCGGCGGCCGTTGCTCGCTGAGAGGCCAGAGGCGACACGAAGAGGAAGGGCGCGGGCGGCTCGGTGTCGACCACGGCGGCGACACGTCTCTGTGATGATCAAGACGCGGGGCGGAGATGGTCAGCGCGGCGTGCTTGGCTCGATGCGGCCGGTCGCTGGCTGGCGCAGGGAGGGGCACCAGGGGCCGCGGCTACGGAGGCTCGATGAGGAGCGGATCGAGGCAGGGCGAGCGAGCGGGGTCGGGGTGGGGGTCACGCACAGAGGAGAGAGATGGGGATCACGGGGGCGGTTGGTGGCGATAGACACGATCGGGGGAGAGGATGAGGGTGACGGGTCCGTGCAGGAGCGGTCACTCTGCGAGGTGGGGCCGGGTTGGGGTGGCATGCGGGAGTTGACGGGGTGAGGTGGCGGGGTGGTCGGTTGGAGGCAGGTGGAGGCGTGACCGGCCAGGTGGTGTGGGGCGCGGTGGGGCCAGCTGCATGCGGGGTGGGTGCACAGCATGTGGCATGTGAGGTCATGGCGGCTGGGTGGTCTGGTTGTGGATGGGGATTAGGTAGATTTTTAGTCTAGGGTTTGGGGTGGTTCGATCGGGGTTGTAGGCTGCTAGCTGTTGGGCTTTGGGCCTGGCGGCTTGCGGCCTCCCCTAGAAAAATATTTATTTTATTTTTAGAAAGGATTTTATAAATAGTTTTTAGATAAATAAAAGATCCGAAAAAGACCGGGGTTTTGATTTGAATAAAGACGGGGGATATTTTAGAAAACAAAACTAGGCTTTTAGAAAATAGTTTTAGACAAAACATATGCATGATGATGACGATGCTCAAATGCAATGTGGCATGATGACATGAGCATGCGGTCATGATGATGCAATGCACAAAACACCGCGATTTTCTAGTAGTGGTTTTACCGGGATGCTACACATTGCATGTGTGTTCTTTTTACTAACAACAACTAGAGTCATTTCATGTGTGTTCTTTTCACATACCACATATGGATCCACCAGAGTGATTGAAATGTGTGTTCTCTTCACAGACCACACATGGATCTACTAGTGTCATTGCATGTGTGTTCTTTTTACTAACAACAACTGGAGTCATTGCATGTGTTTTTTTTCACATACCACATATGGATCCACCAGTGTCATTCTTTGTGTGTTCTTTTTACTAACAACAAATGGAGTCATTTCATGTGTGTTCTTTTCACATACCACATATGGATCCACCAGTGTCATTGAAATGTGTGTTCTCTTCAGAGACCACACATGGATCCACTAGTGTCATTACATGTGTGTTAGTTTTACTAACAACAACTGGAGTCATTACATGTGTGTTCTTTTCACATACCACATATGTATCCACTAGTGTCATTGCATGTGTGCTCTTTTCACAATCCACCTACGGATCCACCAGTGTCATTGCAAGTGTGCTCTTTTTACTAACACAACCAGAGTCATTGCATGTGTGTTCTTTTCGGAGACCACACATGGATCCACTTGTGTCATTGCATGTGTGTTCTTTTTACAAAAAACAACTGGAGTCATTGCATGTGTGTTCTTTTCACATACCACATATGGATCCACCAGTGTCATTGTATGTGTGTTCTTTACACAATCCACCTATGGATCCACCAGTGTCATTGCATGTGTGCTCTTTTTACTAACAACAACCAGAGTCATTGTATGTGTTTTCTCTTCAGAGACCACACATGGATACACCAGTGTCATTGCATGTGTGTTCTTTTCACATACCACATATGGATCCACCAGTGTCATTGCATGTGTGCTCTTTTCACAATCCACCCATGGATCCACCAGTGTCATTGCATGTGTGTTCTTTTCACTAACAACAACCAGAGTCATTTCATGTGTGTTCTTTTCACATACCACATATGGATCCACCAGTGTCATTGCATGTGTGTTCTTTTTACTAACAACAATTGGAGTCATTTCATGTGTGTTCTTTTTACATACCACATATGGATCCACCAGTGTCATTGCATGTGTGTTCTTTTCACAATCGAGCGATGGATCCACCAGTGTCATTGCATGTGTGCTCTTTTTACTAACAACAACCAGAGTCATTGCATGTGTGTTCTCTTCAGAGACCACACATGGATCCACTAGTGTCATTGCATGTGTGTTCTTTGTACTAACAACAACCAGAGTCATTGAAATGTGTGTTCTTTTCACATACCACATATGGATCCACCAGTGACATTGCATGTGTGTTCTTTTCACAATCCACCTATGAATCCACCAGTGTCTTTGGATGTGTGCTCTTTTTACTAACAACAACTAAAGTCGTTGCATGTGTGTTCTCTTCAGAGACCACACATGGATCCACCAGTGTCATTGCATGTGTGTTCTTTTTACTAACAACAACTAGAGTCATTGAAATGCGTGTTCTATTCAGAGACCACACATGGATCCACCAGTGTCATTGCATGTGTGTTCTTTCCACTAACAACAACCAGAGTCATTTCATGTGTTATCTTTTCACATACCACATATGAATCCACCAGTGCCATTGCATGTGTGTTCTTTTACTAACAACAACCAAAGTCATTGCATGTGTGTTCTTTTCACATACCACATATGGATCCACCAGTGTCATTGCATGTGTGCTCTTTTCACAATCCACACATGGATCCACTAGTGTCATTGCATGTGTGTTCTTTTTACTAACAACAACTGGACTCATTGCATGTGTGTTCTTTTCACATACCACATATGGATCCACCAGTGTCATTGCATGTGTGCTCTTTTCACAATCCACCGATGGATCCAACAGTGTCATTTCATGTGTGTTCTTTTCACATACCACATATGGATCCACCAGTGTCATTGAAATGTGTGTTCTCTTCAGAGGCCACACATGGATCCACTAGTGTTATTGCATGTGTGTTCTTTTTACTAAGAACAACTGGAGTCATTGCATGTGTGTACTTTTCACATACCACATATGGATCCACCAGTGTCATTGCATGTGTGCACATTTCACAATCCACCTATGGATCCACCAGTGTCATTACATGTGTGCTCTTTTTACTAACAACAACCAGAGTCATTGCATCTGTGTTCTTTTCAGAGACCACACATGGATCCACCAGTGTCATTGCATGTGTGTTCTTTTTACTAACAACAACCAGAGTCATTGAAATGTGTGTTCTCTTTAGAGACCACACATGGATCCACCAGTGTTATTGCATGTGTGTTCTTTTCACTAACAACAACCAGAGTCATTTCATGTGTGTTCTTTTCACATACCACATATGGATCCACCAGTGTCATTGCATGTGTGTTCTTTTTACTAACAACAACTGGAGTCATTTCATGTGTGTTCTTTTCACATACCACATATGGATCCACCAGAGTCGTTGAAATGTGTGTTCTCTTCAGAGACCACACATGGATCCACCAGTGTCATTGCATGTGTGTTCTTTTTACTAACAAGAACTCGAGTCATTGCATGTCTGTTCTTTTCTCATACCACATATGGATCCACCAGTGTCAATGCATGTGTGCTCTTTTCACAATCCAACTATGGATCCAACGGTGTCATTTCATGTGTGTTCTTTTCACATACCACATATGGATCCACTAGTGTCATTGAAATGTGTGTTCTCTTCAGAGACCACACATGGATCCACCAGTATCATTGCATGTGTGTTCTTTTTACTAACAACAAGTGGAGTCATTGAAATGTGTGTTCTTTTGACATACCACATATGGATCCACAGTGTCATTGTATATGTGCTCTTTTCACAATCCACCTATGGATCCACCAGTGTTATTGCATGTGTGCTGTTTTTACTAACAACAACCAGTGTCATTGCATGTGTGTTCTCTTCAAAGACGACACATGGATCCACCAGTGTCATTGCATGTGTGTTCTTTTTACTACCAACAACAAGAGTCATTGAAATGTGTGTTCTCTTCATAGACCACACATGGATCTACCAAAGGTCATTGCATGTGTGTTCTTTTTACTAACAACAACTGGAGTCCATTGCATGTGTGTTATTTTCACATACCACCTATGGATCCACCAGTGTCATTGCATGTGTGTTCTTTTTACAAACAACAAATGGAGTCATTTCATGTGTGTTCCTTTCACATACCACATATGGATCCACCAGTGTCATTGAAATGTGTGTTCTCTTCAGAGAGCACTCATGGATCCACCAGTGTCATTACTTGTGTGTTATTTTTACAAACAACAACCAGAGTCATTGCATGTGTGTTCTTTTCACATACCATATATGGATCCACCAGTGACATTGCATGTGTGCTCTTTTCACAATCCACCTATGGATCCACCAGTGTCATTGCATGTGTGTTCTTTTTACTAACAACAACCAGAGTCATTGAAATGTTTGTTCTCTTCAGAGACCACACATGGATCCACCAGTGTTATTGCATGTGTGTTCTTTTCACTAACAACAACCAGAGTCATTTCATGTGTGTTCTTTTCACATACCACATATGGATCCACCAGTGTCATTGCATGTGTTCTTTTTACTAACAACAACTGGAGTCATTTCACATGTGTTCTTTTCATATACCACATATGGATCCACCAGAGTCATTGAAATGTGTGTTCTCTTCAGAGACCACACATGGATCCACCAGTGTCATTGCATGTGTGTTCTTTCCACTAACAAAAACCAGAGTCATTTCATGTGTGTTCTTTTCACATAGCACATATGGATCCACCAGTGTCATTGCATGTGTGTTCTTTTTAAAAACAACAACTAGAATCATTTCATGTGTGCTCTTTTCACATACCACATATGGATCCACCAATGTCATTGAAATGTGTGTTTCTTCAGAGACCACACCTGGATTCACTAGTGTCATTGCATGTGTGTTCTTTTTACTAACAACAACTGGAGTCATTGCATGTGTATACCACATATGGATCCACCAGTGTCATTGCATGTGTGCTCTTTTCACAATCCACCTATGGACCCACTAGTGTCATTTCATGTGTGTTCTTTTCACATACCACATATGGATCCACCAGTGTCATTGAAATGTGTGTTCTCTTTAGAGACCACACATGTATCCACTAGTGTCATTGCATGTGTGTTCTTTTCACTAACCACAACCAGAGTCATTGCATGTTTGTTCTTTTCACATACCACATATGGATCCACTAGTGTCATTGCATGTGTGTTCTTTTTACTAACAATACCTAGAGTCATTTCATGTGTGTTCTTTTCACATACCACATATGGATCCCCAGTGTCATTCAAATGTGTGTTCTCTTCAGAGACCACACATGGATCCACCAGTGTCATTGCATGTGTGTTCTTTCCACTGACAACAACTGGAGTCATTTCATGTGTGTTCTTTTCACATACCACATATGGATCCACCAGTGTCATTGAAATGTGTGTTCTCTTCAGAGACCACACATGGATCCACTAGTGTCATTGCATGTGTGTTCTTTTACTAAGAACTGAAGTCATTGCATGTGTGTTCTTTTTACATACCACATATGGATCCAACAGTGTCATTGCATGTGTGTTCTTTTCACAATCCACCTATGGATCTACCCGTGTCATTGGATGTGTGCTCTTTTTACTAACAACAAACAGAGTCATTGAAATGTGTGTTCTATTAAGAGACCACACATGGATCCACCAGTGTCATTGCATGTGTGTTCTTTCCACTAACATAAACCAGAGTCATTTCATGTGTTTTCTTTTCACATACCACATATGGATCCACCAGTGTCATTGCATGTGTGTTCTTTTTAAAAACAACAACTGGAGTCATTTCATGTGTGTTCTTTTCACATACCACATATGGATCCACCAGTGTCATTGAAATGTGTGTTCTCTTCAGAGACCACACATGGATCCACTAGTGTCATTGCATGTGTGTTCTTTTTACTAACAACAACCAGAGTTATTGCATGTGTGTTCTTTTCACATACGACCTATGGATCCACCTGTCATTGCATGTGTGTTCTTTTACTAACAACAACGGAGTAATTTCACGTGTGTTCTTTTCACATACCACATATGGATCCACCAGTGTCATTGAAATGTGTGTTCTCTTCAGAGACCACACATGGATCCACTGATGTCATTGCATGTGTGTTCTTTTACTAACAACAACTGGAGTCATTGCATGTGTGTTCTTTTCACACACCACATATGGATCCACCATTGTCATTGCATGTGTGTTCTTTTCACAATCCACCTATGGATCCACCTGTGTCATTGGATGTGTGCCCTTTTTACTAACAACAACCAGAGTCATTGCATGTGTGTTCTCTTCAGAGACCACATATGGATCCACTAGTGTCATTGCATGTGTGTTCTTTTTACTAACAAACAGAGTCATTGAAATGTGTGTTCTCTTCAGAGACCACACATGGATCCACTAGTGTCATTGCATGTGTGTTCTTTTTAGTAACAACAACTGGAGTCATTGCATGTGTGTTCTTTTCACATACCACATATGGATCCACCAGTGTCATTGCATGTGTGTTCTTTTTACTAACAACAAACAGAGTCATTGAAATGTGTGTTCTATTCAGAGACCACACATGGATCCACCAGTGTCATTGCATGTGTGTTCTTCTTACTAACAACAACCAGAGTCATTGAAATGTGTGTTCTTTTCACATACCACATATGGATCCACCAGTGTCATTGCATGTTTGTTCTTTTCAAAATCCACCTATGGATCCACCAGTGTCATTGGATGTGTGCTCTTTTTACTAACAATGGCCAGAGTCATTGCATGTGTGTTTTCTTCAGAGACCACGAATGGATCCACCAGTGTCATTGCATGTGTGTTATTTTTACAAACAACAAACATAGTCATTGAAATGTGTGTTCTATTCAGAGACCACACATGGATCCACCAGTGTCATTGCATGTGTGTTCTTTCCACTAACATAAACCAGAATCATTTCATGTGTGTTCTTTTCACATGCCACATATGGATCCACCAGTGTCATTGCATGTGTGTTCTTTTTAAAAACAATAACTAGAGTCATTTCATGTGTGTTCTTTTCACATACCACATATGGATCCACCAGTGTCATTGAAATGTGTGTTCTCTTTAGAGACCACACATGGATTCACTAGTGTCATTACATGTGTGTTCTTTTTACTAACACCAACCAGAGTCATTTCATGTGTGTTCTTTTCACATACCACATATGGATCCACCAGTGTCATTGAAATGTGTGTTCTCTTCAGAGACCACACATGGATCCACTAGTGTCATTGCATGTGTGTTCTTTTTACTAACAACAACCAGAGTTATTGCATGTGTGTTCTTTTCACATACAACATATGGATCCACCAGTGTCATTGCATGTGTGTTCTTTTTACTAACAACAACTGGAGTCATTGCATGTGTGTTCTTTTCACACACCACATATGGATCCACCATTGTCATTGCATGTGTGTTCTTTTCACAATCCACCTATGGATCCACCTGTGTCATTGGATGTGTGCCCTTTTTACTAACAACAACCAGAGTCATTGCATGTGTGTTCTCTTCAGAGACCACACATGGATCCACTAGTGTCATTGCATGTGTGTTCTTTTTACTAACAACAAACAGAGTCATTGAAATGTGTGTTCTCTTCAGAGACCACACATGGATCCACTAGTGTCATTGCATGTGTGTTCTTTTTACTAACAACAACTGGAGTCATTGCATGTGTGTTCTTTTCACATACCACATATGGATCCACCAGTGTCATTGCATGTGTGTTCTTTTTACTAACAACAAACAGAGTCATTGAAATGTGTGTTCTATTCAGAGACCACACATGGATCCACCAGTGTCATTGCATGTGTGTTCTTCTTACTAACAACAACCAGAGTCATTGAAATGTGTGTTCTTTTCACATACCACATATGGATCCACCAGTGTCATTGCATGTCTGTTCTTTTCAAAATCCACCTATGGATCCACCAGTGTCATTGGATGTGTGCTCTTTTTACTAACAATGGCAGAGTCATTGCATGTGTTTTCTTCAGAGACCACGAATGGATCCACCAGTGTCATTGCATGTGTGTTATTTTTACAAACAACAAACAGAGTCATTGAAATGTGTGTTCTATTCAGAGACCACACATGGATCCACCAGTGTCATTGCATGTGTGTTCTTTCCACTAACATAAACCAGAATCATTTCATGTGTGTTCTTTTCACATGCCACATATGGATCCACCAGTGTCATTGCATGTGTGTTCTTTTTAAAAACAACAACTGGAGTCATTTCATGTGTGTTCTTTTCACATACCACATATGGATCCACCAGTGTCATTGAAATGTGTGTTCTCTTTAGAGACCACACATGGATTCACTAGTGTCATTGCATGTGTGTTCTTTTTACTAACACCAACCAGAGTCATTTCATGTGTGTTCTTTTCACATACCACATATGGATCCACCAGTGTCATTGAAATGTGTGTTCTCTTCAGAGACCACACATGGATCCACTAGTGTCATTGCATGTCTGTTCTTTATACTAACAACAACTAGAGTCATTGCATGTGTGTTCTTTTCACATACCAAATATGGATCCACCAGTGTCATTGCATGTGTGTTATTTTTACTAACAACAACCAGAGTCATTGCATGTGTGCTCTTTTCACAATCCACATATGGATCCACCAGTGTCATTGCATGTGTGCTCTTTTTACTAACAAGAACCAGAGTCATTGCATGTGTGTTCTTTTCAGAGACCACACATGGATCCACCAGTGTGATTGCATGTGTTTTCTTTTTACTAACAGCAACCAGAGTCATTGAAATGTGTTTTCTCTTCAGAGACCACACATGGATCAACCAGTGTCATTGCATGTGTGTTCTTTTCACTAAAAACAACCAGAGTCATTGCATGTGTGTTCTTTTCACACACCACATATGGATCCAACAGTGTCATTGCATGTGTGTTCTTTTCACTAACAACAACCAGAGTCATTGCATGTGTGTTCTTTTCACATACCACATATGGATCCACCAGTGTCATTGCATGTGTGTTCTTTTTACTAACAACAACTGAAGTCATTTCATGTGTGTTCTTTTCACATACCACAGATGGATCCCCAGTGTCATTCAAATGTGTGTTCTCTTCAGAGACCACACATGGATCCACCAGTGTCATTGCATGTGTGTTCTTTCTACTAACAACAACCAGAGTCATTTCATGTGTGTTCTTTTCACATACCACATATGGATCCACCAATGTCATTGCATGTGTGTTCTTTTTACTAACAACAACTGGAGTCATTTCATGTGTGTTCTTTTCACATACCACATATGGATCCACCAGAGTCGTTGAAATGTGTGTTCTCTTCAGAGACCACAACTGGATCCTGATGTCATTGCCTGTGTGTTCTATTCACTAACAACAACCAGAGTCATTGCATGTGTGTTCTTTTCACATACCACATATGGATTCACCAGTGTCATTGCATGTGTGTTCTTTTTACTAACAACAACTGGAGTCATTTCATGTGTGTTCTTTTCACATACGACATATGGATCCCCTAGTGTCATTCAAATGTGTGTTCTCTTCATAGACCACACATGGATCCACCAGTGTCATTGCATGTGTGTTCTTTTTACTAACAAGAACTCGAGTCATTGCATGTCTGTTCTTTTCTCATACCACATATGGATCCACCAGTGTCAATGCATGTGTGCTCTTTTCACAATCCAACTATGGATCCAACAGTGTCATTTCATGTGTGTTCTTTTCACATACCACATATGGATCCACTAGTGTCATTGAAATGTGTGTTCTCTTTAGAGACCACACATGGATTCACTAGTGTCATTGCATGTGTGTTCTTTTTACTAACACCAACCAGAGTCATTTCATGTGTGTTCTTTTCACATACCACATATGGATCCACCAGTGTCATTGAAATGTGTGTTCTCTTCAGAGACCACACATGGATCCACTAGTGTCATTGCATGTCTGTTCTTTTTACTAACAACATCTAGAGTCATTGCATGTGTGTTCTTTTCACATACCACATATGGATCCACCAGTGTCACTGCATGTGTGTTCTTTTTACTAACAACAACCAGAGTCATTGCATGTGTGCTCTTTTCACAATCCACATATGGATCCACCAGTGTCATTGCATGTGTGCTCTTTTTACTAACAAGAACCAGAGTCATTGCATGTGTGTTCTTTTCAGAGACCACACATGGATCCACCAGTGTGATTGCATGTGTTTTCTTTTTACTAACAACAACCAGAGTCATTGAAATGTGTTTTCTCTTCAGAGACCACACATGGATCAACCAGTGTCATTGCATGTGTGTTCTTTTCACTAAAAACAACCAGAGTCATTGCATGTGTGTTCTTTTCACACACCACATATGGATCCAACAGTGTCATTGCATGTGTGTTCTTTTCACTAACAACAACCAGAGTCATTGCATGTGTGTTCTTTTCACATACCACATATGGATCCACCAGTGTCATTGCATGTGTGTTCTTTTTACTAACAACAACTGAAGTCATTTCATGTGTGTTCTTTTCACATACCACATATGGATCCCCAATGTCATTCAAATGTGTGTTCTCTTCAGAGACCACACATGGATCCACCAGTGTCATTGCATGTGTGTTCTTTCTACTAACAACAACCAGAGTCATTTCATGTGTGTTCTTTTCACATACCACATATGGATCCACCAGTGTCATTGCATGTGTGTTCTTTTTACTAACAACAACTGGAGTCATTTCATGTGTGTTCTTTTCACATACCACATATGGATCCACCAGATTCGTTGAAATGTGTGTTCTCTTCAGAGATCACACATGGATCCACCAGTGTCATTGCATGTGTGTTCTATTCACTAACAACAACCAGAGTCATTGCATGTGTGTTCTTTTCACATACCACATATGGATTCACCAGTGTCATTGCATGTGTGTTCTTTTTACTAACAACAACTGGAGTCATTTCATGTGTGTTCTTTTCACATACCACATATGGATCCCCTAGTGTCATTCAAATGTGTGTTCTCTTCAGAGACCACACATGGATCCACCAGTGTCATTGCATGTGTGTTCTTTTTACTAACAAGAACTCGAGTCATTGCATGTCTGTTCTTTTCTCATACCACATATGGATCCACCAGTGTCAATGCATGTGTGCTCTTTTCACAATCCAACTATGGATCCAACAGTGTCATTTCATGTGTGTTCTTTTCACATACCACATATGGATCCACTAGTGTCATTGAAATGTGTGTTCTCTTCAGAGACCACACATGGATCCACCAGTATCATTGCATGTGTGTTCTTTTTACTAACAACAAGTGGAGTCATTGAAATGTGTGTTCTTTTGACATACCACATATGGATCCACAGTGTCATTGTATATGTGCTCTTTTCACAATCCACCTATGGATCCACCAGTGTCATTGCATGTGTGCTGTTTTTACTAACAACAACCAGTGTCATTGCATGTGTGTTCTCTTCAAAGACGACACATGGATCCACCAGTGTCATTGCATGTGTGTTCTTTTTACTAACAACAACAAGAGTCATTGAAATGTGTGTTCTCTTCATAGACCACACATGGATCTACCAGTGTCATTGCATGTGTGTTCTTTTTACTAACAACAACTAGAGTCCATTGCATGTGTGTTCTTTTCACATACCACCTATGGATCCACCAGTGTCATTGCATGTGTGTTCTTTTTACAAACAACAAATGGAGTCATTTCATGTGTGTTCTTTTCACATACCACATATGGATCCACCTGTGTCATTGAAATGTGTGTTCTCTTCAGAGACCACTCATGGATCCACTAGTGTCATTACTTGTGTGTTATTTTTACAAACAACAACCAGAGTCATTGCAGGTGTGTTCTTTTCACATACCATATATGGATCCACCAGTGACATTTCATGTGTGCTCTTTTCACAATCCACCTATGGATCCACCAGTGTCATTGCATGTGTGTTCTTTTTACTAACAACAACCAGAGTCATTGAAATGTTTGTTCTCTTCAGAGACCACACATGGATCCAACAGTGTTATTGCATGTGTGTTCTTTTCACTAACAACCAGAGTCATTTCATGTGTGTTCTTTTCACATACCACATATGGATCCACCAGTGTCATTGCATGTGTTCTTTTTACTAACAACAACTGGAGTCATTTCACATGTGTTCTTTTCATATACCACATATGGATCCACCAGAGTCATTGAAATGTGTGTTATCTTCAGAGACCACACATGGATCCACCAGTGTCATTGCATGTGTGTTCTTTCCACTAACAACAACCGGAGTCATTTCATGTGTGTTCTTTTCACATACCACATATGGATCCACCAGTGTCATTGCATGTGTGTTCTTTTTAAAAACAACAACTAGAATCATTTCATGTGTGCTCTTTTCACATACCACATATGGATCCACCAATGTCATTGAAATGTGTGTTTCTTCAGAGACCACACCTGGATTCACTAGTGTCATTGCATGTGTGTTCTTTTTACTAACAACAACTAGAGTCATTGCATGTGTATACCACATATGGATCCACCAGTGTCATTGCATGTGTGCTCTTTTCACAATCCACCTATGGACCCACTAGTGTCATTTCATGTGTGTTCTTTTCACATACCACATATGGATCCACCAGTGTCATTGAAATGTGTGTTCTCTTTAGAGACCACACATGTATCCACTAGTGTCATTGCATGTGTGTTCTTTTTACTAACAACAACTAGAGTCATTGCATGTGTGTTCTTTTCACATACCACATATGGATCCACCAGTGTCATTGCATGTGTGCTCTTTTCACAATCCACCTATGGATCCACCAATGTCATTGCATGTGTGCTCTTTTTACTAACAACAACCAGAGTCATTGCATGTGTGTTCTTTTCAGAGACCACACATGGATCCACCAGTGTCAATGCATGTGTGCTCTTTTCACAATCCAACTATGGATCCAACAGTGTCATTTCATGTGTGTTCTTTTCACATACCACATATGGATCCACTAGTGTCATTGAAATGTGTGTTCTCTTCAGAGACCACACATGGATCCACCAGTATCATTGCATGTGTGTTCTTTTTACTAACAACAAGTGGAGTCATTGAAATGTGTGTTCTTTTGACATACCACATATGGATCCACAGTGTCATTGTATATGTGCTCTTTTCACAATCCACCTATGGATCCACCAGTGTTATTGCATGTGTGCTGTTTTTACTAACAACAACCAGTGTCATTGCATGTGTGTTCTCTTCAAAGACGACACATGGATCCACCAGTGTCATTGCATGTGTGTTCTTTTTACTACCAACAACAAGAGTCATTGAAATGTGTGTTCTCTTCATACACCACACATGGATCTACCAGTGTCATTGCATGTGTGTTCTTTTTACTAACAACAACTGGAGTCCATTGCATGTGTGTTCTTTTCACATACCACCTATGGATCCACCAGTGTCATTGCATGTGTGTTCTTTTTACAAACAACAAATGGAGTCATTTCATGTGTGTTCTTTTCACATACCACATATGGATCCACCAGTGTCATTGAAATGTGTGTTCTCTTCAGAGAGCACTCATGGATCCACCAGTGTCATTACTTGTGTGTTATTTTTACAAACAACAACCAGAGTCATTGCATGTGTGTTCTTTTCACATACCATATATGGATCCACCAGTGACATTGCATGTGTGCTCTTTTCACAATCCACCTATGGATCCACCAGTGTCATTGGATGTGTGTTCTTTTTACTAACAACAACCAGAGTCATTGAAATGTTTGTTCTCTTCAGAGACCACACATGGATCCACCAGTGTTATTGCATGTGTGTACTTTTCACTAACAACAACCAGAGTCATTTCATGTGTGTTCTTTTCACATACCACATATGGATCCACCAGTGTCATTGCATGTGTTCTTTTTACTAACAACAACTGGAGTCATTTCACATGTGTTCTTTTCATATACCACATATGGATCCACCAGAGTCATTGAAATGTGTGTTCTCTTCAGAGACCACACATGGATCCACCAGTGTCATTGCATGTGTGTTCTTTCCACTAACAACAACCAGAGTCATTTCATGTGTGTTCTTTTCACATACCACATATGGATCCATCAGTGTCATTGCATGTGTGTTCTTTTTAAAAACAACAACTAGAATCATTTCATGTGTGCTCTTTTCACATACCACATATGGATCCACCAATGTCATTGAAATGTGTGTTTCTTCAGAGACCACACCTGGATTCACTAGTGTCATTGCATGTGTGTTCTTTTTACTAACAACAACTAGAGTCATTGCATGTGTATACCACATATGGATCCACCAGTGTCATTGCATGTGTGCTCTTTTCACAATCCACCTATGGACCCACTAGTGTCATTTCATGTGTGTTCTTTTCACATACCACATATGGATCCACCAGTGTCATTGAAATGTGTGTTCTCTTTAGAGACCACACATGTATCCACTAGTGTCATTGCATGTGTGTTCTTTTCACTAACCACAACCAGAGTCATTACATGTTTGTTCTTTTCACATACCACATATGGATCCACTAGTGTCATTGCATGTGTGTTCTTTTTACTAACAATACCTAGAGTCATTTCATGTGTGTTCTTTTCACATACCACATATGGATCCCCAGTGCCATTCAAATGTGTGTTCTCTTCAGAGACCACACATGGATCCACCAGTGTCATTGCATGTGTGTTCTTTCCACTGACAACAACCGGAGTCATTTCATGTGTGTTCTTTTCACATACCACATATGGATCCACCAGTGTCATTGAAATGTGTGTTCTCTTTAGAGACCACACATGTATCCACTAGTGTCATTGCATGTGTGTTCTTTTCACTAACCACAACCAGAGTCATTGCATGTTTGTTCTTTTCACATACCACATATGGATCCACTAGTGTCATTGCATGTGTGTTCTTTTTACTAACAATACCTAGAGTCATTTCATGTGTGTTCTTTTCACATACCACATATGGATCCCCAGTGTCATTCAAATGTGTGTTCTCTTCAGAGACCACACATGGATCCACCAGTGTCATTGCATGTGTGTTCTTTCCACTGATAACAACCGGAGTCATTTCATGTGTGTTCTTTTCACATACCACATATGGATCCACCAGTGTCATTGCATGTGTGTTCTTTTTACTAACAACAACTGGAGTCATTTCATGTGTGTTCTTTTCACATACCACATATGGATCCACCAGTGTCATTGAAATGTGTGTTCTCTTCAGAGACCACACATGGATCCACTAGTGTCATTGCATGTGTGTTCTTTTTACTAACAAGAACTGAAGTCATTGCATGTGTGTTCTTTTTACATACCACATATGGATCCACCAGTGTCATTGCATGTGTGTTCTTTTCACAATCCACCTATGGATCTACCCGTGTCATTGGATGTGTGCTCTTTTTACTAACAACAAACAGAGTCATTGAAATGTGTGTTCTATTCAGAGACCACACATGGATCCACCAGTGTCATTGCATGTGTGTTCTTTCCACTAACATAAACCAGAGTCATTTCATGTGTTTTCTTTTCACATACCACATATGGATCCACCAGTGTCATTGCATGTGTGTTCTTTTTAAAAACAACAACTGGAGTCATTTCATGTGTGTTCTTTTCACATACCACATATGGATCCACCAGTGTCATTGAAATGTGTGTTCTCTTCAGAGACCACACATGGATCCACTAGTGTCATTGCATGTGTGTTCTTTTTACTAACAACAACCAGAGTTATTGCATGTGTGTTCTTTTCACAAAAAACATATGGATCCACCAGTGTCATTGCATGTGTGTTCTTTTACTAACAACAACTGGAGTAATTTCACGTGTGTTCTTTTCACATACCACATATGGATCCACCAGTGTCATTGAAATGTGTGTTCTCTTCAGAGACCACACATGGATCCACCAGTGTCATTGCATGTGTGTTCTTTTTACTAACAACAACTGGAGTCATTGCATGTGTGTTCTTTTCACACACCACATATGGATCCACCATTGTCATTGCATGTGTGTTCTTTTCACAATCCACCTATGGATCCACCTGTGTCATTGGATGTGTGCCCTTTTTACTAACAACAACCAGAGTCATTGCATGTGTGTTCACTTCAGAGACCACACATGGATCCACTAGTGTCATTGCATGTGTGTTCTTTTTACTAACAACAACCAGAGTCATTGAAATGTGTGTTCTCTTCAGAGACCACACATGGATCAACTAGTGTCATTGCATGTGCGTTCTTTTCACTAACAACAACCAGAGTCATTGAAATGTGTGTTCTCTTCAGAGACCACACATGGATCCACTAGTGTCATTGCATGTGTGTTCTTTTTACTAACAACAACTGGAGTCATTGCATGTGTGTTCTTTTCACATACCACATATGGATCCACCAGTGTCATTGCATGTGTGTTCTTTTTACTAACAACAAACAGAGTCATTGAAATGTGTGTTCTATTCAGAGACCACACATGGATCCACCAGTGTCATTGCATGTGTGTTCTTCTTACTAACAACAACCAGAGTCATTGAAATGTGTGTTCTTTTCACATACCACATATGGATCCACCAGTGTCATTGCATGTCTGTTCTTTTCAAAATCCACCTATGGATCCACCAGTGTCATTGGATGTGTGCTCTTTTTACTAACAATGGCCAGAGTCATTGCATGTGTTTTCTTCAGAGACCACGAATGGATCCACCAGTGTCATTGCATGTGTGTTATTTTTACAAACAACAAACAGAGTCATTGAAATGTGTGTTCTATTCAGAGACCACACATGGATCCACCAGTGTCATTGCATGTGTGTTCTTTCCACTAACATAAACCAGAATCATTTCATGTGTGTTCTTTTCACATGCCACATATGGATCCACCAGTGTCATTGCATGTGTGTTCTTTTTAAAAACAACAACTGGAGTCATTTCATGTGTGTTCTTTTCACATACCACATATGGATCCACCAGTGTCATTGAAATGTCTGTTCTCTTTAGAGACCACACATGGATTCACTAGTGTCATTGCATGTGTGTTCTTTTTACTAACAACAACCAGAGTCATTTCATGTGTGTTCTTTTCACATACCACATATGGATCCACCAGTGTCATTGAAATGTGTGTTCTCTTCAGAGACCACACATGGATCCACTAGTGTCATTGCATGTCATTCTTTTTACCAACAACAACTAGAGTCATTGCATGTGTGTTCTTTTCACATACCACATATGGATCCACCAGTGTCATTGCATGTGTGTTCTTTTTACTAACAACAACCAGAGTCATTGCATGTGTGCTCTTTTCACAATCCACATATGGATCCACCAGTGTCATTGCATGTGTGCTCTTTTTACTAAAAAGAACCAGAGTCATTGCATGTGTGTTCTTTTCAGAGACCACACATGGATCCACTAGTGTGATTGCATGTGTTTTCTTTTTACTAACAACAACCAGAGTCATTGAAATGTGTTTTCTCTTCAGAGACCACACATGGATCAACCAGTGTCATTGCATGTGTGTTCTTTTCACTAAAAACAACCAGAGTCATTGCATGTGTGTTCTTTTCACACACCACATATGGATCCAACAGTGTCATTGCATGTGTGTTCTTTTCACTAACAACAACCAGAGTCATTGCATGTGTGTTCTTTTCACATACCACATATGGATCCACCAGTGTCATTGCATGTGTGTTCTTTTTACTAACAACAACTGAAGTCATTTCATGTGTGTTCTTTTCACATACCACAGATGGATCCCCAGTGTCATTCAAATGTGTGTTCTCTTCAGAGACCACACATGGATCCACCAGTGTCATTGCATGTGTGTTCTTTCTACTAACAACAACCAGAGTCATTTCATGTGTGTTCTTTTCACATACCACATATGGATCCACCAGTGTCATTGCATGTGTGTTCTTTTTACTAACAACAACTGGAGTCATTTCATGTGTGTTCTTTTCACATACCACATATGGATCCACCAGAGTCGTTGAAATGTGTGTTCTCTTCAGAGACCACACATGGATCCACCAGTGTCATTGCCTGTGTGTTCTATTCACTAACAACAACCATAGTCATTGCATGTGTGTTCTTTTCACATACCACATATGGATTCACCAGTGTCATTGCATGTGTGTTCTTTTTACTAACAACAACTGGAGTCATTTCATGTGTGTTCTTTTCACATACGACATATGGATCCCTAGTGTCATCCAAATGTGTGTTCTCTTCAGAGACCACACATGGATCCACCAGTGTCATTGCATGTGTGTTCTTTTTACTAACAAGAACTCGAGTCATTGCATGTCTGTTCTTTTCTCATACCACATATGGATCCACCAGTGTTAATGCATGTGTGCTCTTTTCACAATCCAACTATGGATCCAACAGTGTCATTTCATGTGTGTTCTTTTCACATACCACATATGGATCCACTAGTGTCATTGAAATGTGTGTTCTCTTCAGAGACCACACATGGATCCACCAGTATCATTGCATGTGTGTTCTTTTTACTAACAACAAGTGGAGTCATTGAAATGTGTGTTCTTTTGACATACCACATATGGATCCACAGTGTCATTGTATATGTGCTCTTTTCCCAATCCACCTATGGATCCACCAGTGTCATTGCATGTGTGCTGTTTTTACTAACAACAACCAGTGTCATTGCATGTGTGTTCTCTTCAAAGACGACACATGGATCCACCAGTGTCATTGCATGTGTGTTCTTTTTACTAACAACAACAAGAGTCATTGAAATGTGTGTTCTCTTCATAGACCACACATGGATCTACCAGTGTCATTGCATGTGTGTTCTTTTTACTAACAACAACTGGAGTCCATTGCATGTGTGTTCTTTTCACATACCACCTATGGATCCACCAGTGTCATTGCATGTGTGTTCTTTTTACAAACAACAAATGGAGTCATTTCATGTGTGTCCTTTTCACATACCACATATGGATCCACCCGTGTCATTGAAATGTGTGTTCTCTTCAGAGACCACTCATGGATCCACTAGTGTCATTACTTGTGTGTTATTTTTACAAACAACAACCAGAGTCATTGCATGTGTGTTCTTTTCACATACCATATATGGATCCACCAGTGACATTGCATGTGTGCTCTTTTCACAATCCACCTATGGATCCACCAGTTTCATTGCATGTGTGTTCTTTTTACTAACAACAACCAGAGTCATTGAAATGTTTGTTCTCTTCAGAGACCACACATGGATCCACCAGTGTTATTGCATGTGTGTTCTTTTCACTAACAACCAGAGTCATTTCATGTGTGTTCTTTTCACATACCACACATGGATCCACCATTGTCATTGCATGTGTGCACTTTTCACTAAAAACAACCAGAGTCATTTCACATGTGCGTTCTTTTCACATACCACATATGGATCCACGAGAGTTATTGAAATGTGTGTTCTCTTTAGAGACCATACATGGATCCACCAGTGTCATTGCATGTGTGTTCTTTCCACTAACAACAACCAGAGTCATTTCATGTGTGTTCTTTTCACATACCACATATGGATCCACCAGTGTCATTGCATGTGTGTTCTTTTTAAAAACAACAACTAGAATCATTTCATGTGTGCTCTTTTCACATACCACATATGGATCCACCAATGTCATTGAAATGTGTGTTTCTTCAGAGACCACACCTGGATTCACTAGTGTCATTGCATGTGTGTTCTTTTTACTAACAACAACTGGAGTCATTGCATGTGTATACCACATATGGATCCACCAGTGTCATTGCATGTGTGCTCTTTTCACAATCCACCTATGGACCCACTAGTGTCATTTCATGTGTGTTCTTTTCACATACCACATATGGATCCACCAGTGTCATTGAAATGTGTGTTCTCTTTAGAGACCACACATGTATCCACTAGTGTCATTGCATGTGTGTTCTTTTTACTAACAACAACTAGAGTCATTGCATGTGTATTCTTTTCACATACCACATATGGATCCACCAGTGTCATTGCATGTGTGCTCTTTTCACAATCCACCTATGGATCCACCAATGTCATTGCATGTGTGCTCTTTTTACTAACAACAACCAGAGTCATTGCATGTGTGTTCTTTTCAGAGACCACACATGGATCCACCAGTGTCATTGCATGTGTGTTCCTTTTACTAACAACAACCAGAGTCATTGAAATGTGTGTTCTCTTCAGAGACCACACATGGATCAACCAGTGTCATTGCATGTGCGTTCTTTTCACTAACAACAACCAGAGTCATTGCATGTGTGTTCTTTTCACATACCACATATGGATCCACCAGTGTCATTGCATGTGTGTTCTTTTTACTAACAACAACTAGAGTCATTTCATGTGTGTTCTTTTCACATACCACATATGGATCCACCAGAGTCATTGAAACGTGTGTTCTCTTCAGAGACCACATGGATCCACTAGTGTCATTGCATGTGTGTTCTTTTCACTAACCACAACCAGAGTCATTGCATGTTTGTTCTTTTCACATACCACATATGGATCCACTAGTGTCATTGCATGTGTGTTCTTTTTACTAACAATACCTAGAGTCATTTCATGTGTGTTCTTTTCACATACCACATATGGATCCCCAGTGTCATTCAAATGTGTGTTCTCTTCAGAGACCACACATGGATCCACCAGTGTCATTGCATGTGTGTTCTTTCCACTGACAACAACCGGAGTCATTTCATGTGTGTTCTTTTCACATACCACATATGGATCCACCAGTGTCATTGCATGTGTGTTCTTTTTACTAACAACAACTGGAGTCATTTCATGTGTGTTCTTTTCACATACCACATATGGATCCACCAGTGTCATTGAAATGTGTGTTCTCTTCACAGACCACACATGGATCCACTAGTGTCATTGCATGTGTGTTCTTTTTACTAACAAGAACTGAAGTCATTGCATGTGTGTTCTTTTTACATACCACATATGGATCCACCAGTGTCATTGCATGTGTGTTCTATTCACTAACAATAACCAGAGTCATTGCATGTGTGTTCTTTTCACATACCACATATGGATTCACCAGTGTCATTGCATGTGTGTTCTTTTTACTAACAACAACTGGAGTCATTTCATATGTGTTCTTTTCACATACGACATATGGATCCCCTAGTGTCATTCAAATGTGTGTTCTCTTCAGAGACCACACATGGATCCACCAGTGTCATTGCATGTGTGTTCTTTTTACTAACAAGAACTCGAGTCATTGCATGTCTGTTCTTTTCTCATACCACATATGGATCCACCAGTGTCAATGCATGTGTGCTCTTTTCACAATCCAACTACGGATCCAACAGTGTCATTTCATGTGTGTTCTTTTCACATACCACATATGGATCCACTAGTGTCATTGAAATGTGTGTTCTCTTCAGAGACCACACATGGATCCACCAGTATCATTGCATGTGTGTTCTTTTTACTAACAACAAGTGGAGTCATTGAAATGTGTGTTCTTTTGACATACCACATATGGATCCACAGTGTCATTGTATATGTGCTCTTTTCACAATCCACCTATGGATCCACCAGTGTCATTGCATGTGTGCTGTTTTTACTAACAACAACCAGTGTCATTGCATGTGTGTTCTCTTCAAAGACGACACATGGATCCACCAGTGTCATTGCATGTGTGTTCTTTTTACTAACAACAACAAGAGTCATTGAAATGTGTGTTCTCTTCATAGACCACACATGGATCTACCAGTGTCATTGCATGTGTGTTCTTTTTACTAACAACAACTGGAGTCCATTGCATGTGTGTTC
This sequence comes from Avena insularis, assembly GCA_023614405.1. Taxonomy (NCBI): domain Eukaryota; kingdom Viridiplantae; phylum Streptophyta; class Magnoliopsida; order Poales; family Poaceae; genus Avena; species Avena insularis. The sequence goes on along the minus strand of CM042690.1, from coordinate 159,544,538 downwards.
TTTTCACATACCACCTATGGATCCACCAGTGTCATTGCATGTGTGTTCTTTTTACAAACAACAAATGGAGTCATTTCATGTGTGTTCTTTTCACATACCACATATGGATCCACCCGTGTCATTGAAATGTGTGTTCTCTTCAGAGACCACTCATGGATCCACTAGTGTCATTACTTGTGTGTTATTTTTACAAACAACAACCAGAGTCATTGCATGTGTGTTCTTTTCACATACCATATATGGATCCACCAGTGACATTGCATGTGTGCTCTTTTCACAATCCACCTATGGATCCACCAGTGTCATTGCATGTGTGTTCTTTTTACTAACAACAACCAGAGTCATTGAAATGTTTGTTCTCTTCAGAGACCACACATGGATCCACCAGTGTTATTGCATGTGTGTTCTTTTCACTAACAACCAAAGTCATTTCATGTGTGTTCTTTTCACATACCACATATGGATCCACCAGTGTCATTGCATGTGTTATTTTTACTAACAACAACTGGAGTCATTTCACATGTGTTCTTTTCATATACCACATATGGATCCACTAGAGTCATTGAAATGTGTGTTATCTTCAGAGACCACACATGGATCCACCAGTGTCATTGCACGTGTGTTCTTTCCACTAACAACAACCAGAGTCATTTCATGTGTGTTCTTTTCACATACCACATATGGATCCACCAGTGTCATTGCATGTGTGTTCTTTTTAAAAACAACAACTAGAATCATTTCATGTGTGCTCTTTTCACATACCACATATGGATCCACCAATGTCATTGAAATGTGTGTTTCTTCAGAGACCACACCTGGATTCACTAGTGTCATTGCATGTGTGTTCTTTTTACTAACAACAACTGGAGTCATTGCATGTGTATACCACATATGGATCCACCAGTGTCATTGCATGTGTGCTCTTTTCACAATCCACCTATGGACCCACTAGTGTCATTTCATGTGTGTTCTTTTCACATACCACATATGGATCCACCAGTGTCATTGAAATGTGTGATCTTAAGAGACCACACATGTATCCACTAGTGTCATTGCATGTGTGTTCTTTTTACTAACAACAACTAGAGTCATTGCATGTGTGTTCTTTTCACATACCACATATGGATCCACCAGTGTCATTGCATGTGTGCTCTTTTCACAATCCACCTATGGATCCACCAATGTCATTGCATGTGTGCTCTTTTTACTAACAACAACCAGAGTCATTGCATGTGTGTTCTTTTCAGAGACCACACATGGATCCACCAGTGTCATTGCATGTGTGTTCCTTTACTAACAACAACCAGAGTCATTGAAATGTGTGTTCTCTTCAGAGACCACACATGGATCAACTAGTGTCATTGCATGTGCGTTCTTTTCACTAACAACAACCAGAGTCATTGCATGTGTGTTCTTTTCACATACCACATATGGATCCACCAGTGTCATTGCATGTGTGTTCTTTTTACTAACAACAACTAGAGTCATTTCATGTGTGTTCTTTTCACATACCACATATGGATCCACCAGAGTCATTGAAACGTGTGTTCTCTTCAGAGACCACACATGGATCCACTAGTGTCATTGCATGTGTGTTCTTTTCACTAACCACAACCAGAGTCATTGCATGTTTGTTCTTTTCACATACCACATATGGATCCACTAGTGTCATTGCATGTGTGTTCTTTTTACTAACAATACCTAGAGTCATTTCATGTGTGTTCTTTTCACATACCACATATGGATCCCCAGTGTCATTCAAATGTGTGTTCTCTTCAGAGACCACACATGGATCCACCAGTGTCATTGCATGTGTGTTTTTTCCACTGACAACAACCGGAGTCATTTCATGTGTGTTCTTTTCACATACCACATATGGATCCACCAGTGTCATTGCATGTGTGTTCTTTTTACTAACAACAACTGGAGTCATTTCATGTGTGTTCTTTTCACATACCACATATGGATCCACCAGTGTCATTGAAATGTGTGTTCTCTTCAGAGACCACACATGGATCCACTAGTGTCATTGCATGTGTATTCTTTTTACTAACAAGAACTGAAGTCATTGCATGTGTGTTCTTTTTACATACCACATATGGATCCACCAGTGTCATTGCATGTGTGTTCTTTTCACAATCCACCTATGGATCTACCCGTGTCATTGGATGTGTGCTCTTTTTACTAACAACAAACAGAGTCATTGAAATGTGTGTTCTATTCAGAGACCACACATGGATCCACCAGTGTCATTGCATGTGTGTTCTTTCAACTAACATAAACCAGAGTCATTTCATGTGTTTTCTTTTCACATACCACATATGGATCCACCAGTGTCATTGCATGTGTGTTCTTTTTAAAAACAACAACTGGAGTCATTTCATGTGTGTTCTTTTCACATACCACATATGGATCCACCAGTGTCATTGAAATGTGTGTTCTCTTCAGAGACCACACATGGATCCACTAGTGTCATTGCATGTGTGTTCTTTTTACTAACAACAACCAGAGTTATTGCATGTGTGTTCTTTTCACATACAACATATGGATCCACCAGTGTCATTGCATGTCTGTTCTTTTACTAACAACAACTGGAGTAATTTCATGTGTGTTCTTTTCACATACCACATATGGATCCACCAGTGTCATTGAAATGTGTGTTCTCTTCAGAGACCACACATGGATCCACCAGTGTCATTGCATGTGTGTTCTTTTTACTAACAACAACTGGAGTCATTGCATGTGTGTTCTTTTCACACACCACATATGGATCCACCAGTGTCATTGCATGTGTGTTCTTTTCACAATCCACCTATGGATCCACCTGTGTCATTGGATGTGTGCCCTTTTTACTAACAACAACCAGAGTCATTGCATGTGTGTTCTCTTCAGAGACCACACATGGATCTACTAGTGTCATTGCATGTGTGTTCTTTTTACTAACAACAAACAGAGTCATTGATATGTGTGTTCTATTCAGAGACCACACATGGATCCACCAGTGTCATTGCATGTATGTTCTTTCCATTAACAACAACCATAGTCATTGAAATGTCTGTTATCTTTAGAGACCAGACATGGATCCACCAGTGTCATTGCATGGGTGTTCTTTTCACTAACAACAACCAGAGTCATTTCATGTGTGTTCTTTTCACATAGCACATATGGATCCACCCATGTCATTGCATGTGTGCTCTTTTCACAATCCACCTATGCATCCACCAGTGTCATTTCATGTGTGTTCTTTTCACCGACCACATATGGATCCACTAGTGTCATTGAAATGTGTGTTCTCTTCAGAGACCACATATGGATCCACTAGTGTCATTGCATGTGTGTTCTTTTTACTAACAACAACTAGAGTCATTGCATGTGTCTTCTTTTCACATACCACATATGGATCCACCAGTGTCATTGCATGTGTGCTCTCTTCACAACCCACATATGGATCCACCAGTGTCATTGCATGTGTGCTCTTTTTACTAACAAGAACCAGAGTCATTGCATGTGTGTTCTTTTCAAAGACCACACATGGATCCACCAGTGTCATTGCATGTGTTTTCTTTTTACTAACAGCAACCAGAGTCATTGAAATGTGTTTTCTCTTCAGAGACCACACATGGATCAACCAGTGTCATTGCATGTGTGTTCTTTTCACTAACAACAACCAGAGTCATTGCATGTGTGTTCTTTTCACACACCACATATGGATCCAACAGTGTCATTGCATGTGTGTTCTTTTCACTAACAACAACCAGAGTCATTGCATGTGTGTTCTTTTCACATACCACATATGGATCCACCAGTGTCATTGCATGTGTGTTCTTTTTACTAACAACAACTGAAGTCATTTCATGTGTGTTCTTTTCACATATCACATATGGATCCCCAGTGTCATTCAAATGTGTGTTCTCTTCAGAGACCACACATGGATCCACCATTGTCATTGCATGTGTGTTCTTTCTACTAACAACAACCAGAGTTATTTCATGTGTGTTCTTTTCACATACCACATATGGATCCACCAGTGTCATTGCATGTGTGTTCCTTTTACTAACAACAACTGGAGTCATTTCATGTGTGTTCTTTTCACGTACCACATATGGATCCACAAGTGTCATTGAAATGTGTGTTCTCTTCAGAGACCACACATGGATCCACTAGTGTCATTGCATGTGTGTTCTTTTTACTAACAACAACTGGAGTCATTGCATGTGTGTTCTTTTCACATACCACATATGGATCCACCAGTGTCATTGCATGTGTGTTCTTTTCACAATCCACCTATGGATCCTCCAGTGTCATTGCATGTGTGTTCTTTTTACTAACAACAAACAGAGTCATTGAAATGTGTGTTCTATTCAGAGACCACACATGGATCCACCAGTGTCATTGCATGTGTGTTCTTCTTACTAACAACAACCAGAGTCATTGAAATGTGTGTTCTTTTCACATACCACCTATGGATCCACCAGTGTCATTGCATGTGTGTTCTTTTTACAAACAATAAATGGAGTCATTTCATGTGTGTTCTTTTCACATACCACATATGGATCCACCCGTGTCATTGAAATGTGTGTTCTCTTTAGAGACCACTCATGGATCCACTAGTGTCATTACTTGTGTGTTATTTTTACAAACAACAACCAGAGTCATTGCAGGTGTGTTCTTTTCACATACCATATATGGATCCACCAGTGACATTGCATGTGTGCTCTTTTCACAATCCACCTATGGATCCACCAGTGTCATTGCATGTGTGTTCTTTTTACTAACAACAACCAGAGTCATTGAAATGTTTGTTCTCTTCAGAGACCACACATGGATCCACCAGTGTTATTGCATGTGTGTTCTTTTCACTAACAACCAGTGTCATTTCATGTGTGTTCTTTTCACATACCACATATGGATCCACCAGTGTCATTGCATGTGTTCTTTTTACTAACAACAACTGGAGTCATTTCACATGTGTTCTTTTCATATACCACATATGGATCCACCAGAGTCATTGAAATGTGTGTTATCTTCAGAGACCACACATGGATCCACCAGTGTCATTGCATGTGTGTTCTTTCCACTAACAACAACCAGAGTCATTTCATGTGTGTTCTTTTCACATACCACATATGGATCCACCAGTGTCATTGCATGTGTGTTCTTTTTAAAAACAACAACTAGAATCATCTCATGTGTGCTCTTTTCACATACCACATATGGATCCACCAATGTCATTGAAATGTGTGTTTCTTCAGAGACCACACCTGGATTCACTAGTGTCATTGCATGTGTGTTCTTTTTACTAACAACAACTGGAGTCATTGCATGTGTATACCACATATGGATCCACCAGTGTCATTGCATGTGTGCTCTTTTCACAATCCACCTATGGACCCACTAGTGTCATTTCATGTGTGTTCTTTTCACATAACACATATGGATCCACCAGTGTCATTGAAATGTGTGTTCTCTTTAGAGACCACACATGTATCCACTAGTGTCATTGCATGTGTGTTCTTTTTACTAACAACAACTAGAGTCATTGCATGTGTGTTCTTTTCACATACCACATATGGATCCACCAGTGTCATTGCATGTGTGCTCTTTTCACAATCCACCTATGGATCCACCAATGTCATTGCATGTGTGCTCTTTTTACTAACAACAACCAGAGTCATTGCATGTGTGTTCTTTTCAGAGACCACACATGGATCCACCAGTGTCATTGCATGTGTGTTCCTTTTACTAACAACAACCAGAGTCATTGAAATGTGTGTTCTCTTCAGAGACCACACATGGATTAACCAGTTTCATTGCATGTGCGTTCTTTTCACTAACAACAACCAGAGTCATTGCATGTGTGTTCTTTTCACATACCACATATGGATCCACCAGTGTCATTGCATGTGTGTTCTTTTTACTAACAACAACTAGAGTCATTTCATGTGTGTTCTTTTAACATACCACATATGGATCCACCAGAGTCATTGAAACGTGTGTTCTCTTTAGAGACCACACATGGATCCACTAGTGTCATTGCATGTGTGTTCTTTTCACTAACCACAACCAGAGTCATTGCATGTTTGTTCTTTTCACATACCACATATGGATCCACTAGTGTCATTGCATGTGTGTTCTTTTTACTAACAATACCTAGAGTCATTTCATGTGTGTTCTTTTCACATACCACATATGGATCCCTCAGTCATTCAAATGTGTGTTCTCTTCAGAGACCACACATGGATCCACCAGTGTCATTGCATGTGTGTTCTTTCCACTGACAACAACCGGAGTCATTTCATGTGTGTTCTTTTCACATACCACATATGGATCCACCGGTGTCATTGCATGTGTGTTCTTTTTACTAACAACAACTGGAGTCATTTCATGTGTGTTCTTTTCACATACCACATATGGATCCACCAGTGTCATTGAAATGTGTGTTCTCTTCAGAGACCACACATGGATCTACTAGTGTCATTGCATGTGTGTTATTTTTACTAACAAGAACTGAAGTCATTGCATGTGTGTTCTTTTTACATACCACATATGGATCCACCAGTGTCATTGCATGTGTGTTCTATTCACTAACAACAACCAGAGTCATTGCATGTGTGTTCTTTTCACATACCACATATGGATTCACCAGTTTCATTGCATGTGTGTTCTTTTTACTAACAACAACTGGAGTCATTTCATGTGTGTTCTTTTCACATACGACATATGGATCCCCTAGTGTCATTCAAATGTGTGTTCTCTTCAGAGACCACACACGGATCCACCAGTGTCATTGCATGTGTGTTCTTTTTACTAACAAGAACTCGAGTCATTGCATGTCTGTTCTTTTCTCATACCACATATGGATCCACCAGTGTCAATGCATGTGTGCTCTTTTCACAATCCAACTATGGATCCAACAGTGTCATTTCATGTGTGTTCTTTTCACATACCACATATGGATCCACTAGTGTCATTGAAATGTGTGTTCTCTTCAGAGACCACACATGGATCCACCAGTATCATTGCATGTGTGTTCTTTTTACTAACAACAAGTGGAGTCATTGAAATGTGTGTTCTTTTGACATACCACATATGGATCCACAGTGTCATTGTATATGTGCTCTTTTCACAATCCACCTATGGATCCACCAGTGTCATTGCATGTGTGCTAATTTTACTAACAACAACCAGTGTCATTGCATGTGTGTTCTCTTCAAAGACGACACATGGATCCACCAGTGTCATTGCATGTGTGTTCTTTTTATTAACAACAACAAGAGTCATTGAAATGTGTGTTCTCTTCATAGACCACACATGGATCTACCAGTGTCATTGCATGTGTGTTCTTTTTACTAACAACAACTGGAGTCCATTGCATGTGTGTTCTTTTCACATACCACCTATGGATCCACCAGTGTCATTGCATGTGTGTTCTTTTTACAAACAACAAATGGAGTCATTTCATGTGTGTTCTTTTCACATACCACATATGGATCCACCCGTGTCATTGAAATGTGTGTTCTCTTCAGAGACCACTCATGGATCCACTAGTGTCATTACTTGTGTGTTATTTTTACAAACAACAACCAGAGTCATTGCATGTGTGTTCTTTTCACATACCATATATGGATCCACCAGTGACATTGCATGTGTGCTCTTTTCACAATCCACCTATGGATCCACCAGTGTCATTGCATGTGTGTTCTTTTTACTAACAACAACCAGAGTCATTGAAATGTTTGTTCTCTTCAGAGACCACACATGGATCCACCAGTGTTATTGCATGTGTGTTCTTTTCACTAACAACCAGAGTCATTTCATGTGTGTTCTCTTCAGAGACCACACATGGATCCACCATTGTCATTGCATGTGTGCCCTTTTCACTAAAAACAACCAGAGTCATTTCATGTGCGTTCTTTTCACATACCACATATGGATCCACGAGAGTCATTGAAATGTGTGTTCTCTTTAGAGACCATACATGGATCCACTAGTGTCATTGCATGTGTGTTCTTTCCACTAACAACAACCAGAGTCATTTCATGTGTGTTCTTTTCACATACCACATATGGATCCACCAGTGTCATTGCATGTGTGTTCTTTTTAAAAACAACAACTAGAATCATTTCATGTGTGCTCTTTTCACATACCACATATGGATCCACCAATGTCATTGAAATGTGTGTTTCTTCAGAGACCACACCTGGATTCACTAGTGTCATTGCATGTGTTCTTTTACTAACAACAACAACTGGAGTCATTGCATGTGTATACCACATATGGATCCACCAGTGTCATTGCATGTGTGCTCTTTTCACAATCCACCTATGGACCCACTAGTGTCATTTCATGTGTGTTCTTTTCACATACCACATATGGATCCACGAGTGTCATTGAAATGTGTGTTCTCTTTAGAGACCACACATGTATCCACTAGTGTCATTGCATGTGTGTTCTTTTTACTAACAAAACTAGAGTCATTGCATGTGTGTTCTTTTCACATACCACATATGGATCCACCAGTGTCATTGCATGTGTGCTCTTTTCACAATCCACCTATGGATCCACCAATGTCACTGCATGTGTACTCTTTTTACTAACAACAATTGGAGTCATTGCATGTTTGTTCTTTTTAGAGACCACACATGGATCCACCAGTGTCATTTCATGTGTGTTCCTTTTACTAACAACAACCAGAGTCATTGAAATGTGTGTTCTCTTCAGAGACCACACATGGATCAACCAGTGTCATTGCATGTGCGTTCTTTTCACTAACAACAACCAGAGTCATTGCATGTGTGTTCTTTTCACATACCACATATGGATCCACCAGTTTCATTGCATGTGTGTTCTTTTTACTAACAACAACTAGAGTCATTTCATGTGTGTTCTTTTCACATACCACATATGGATCCACCAGAGTCATTGAAACGTGCGTTCTCTTCAGAGACCACACATGGATCCACTAGTGTCATTGCATGTGTGTTCTTTTCACTAACCACAACCAGAGTCATTGCATGTTTGTTCTTTTCACATACCACATATGGATCCACTAGTGTCATTGCATGTGTGTTCTTTTTACTAACAATACCTAGAGTCATTTCATGTGTGTTCTTTTCACATACCACATATGGATCCCCAGTGTCATTCAAATGTGTGTTCTCTTCAGATACCACACATGGATCCACCAGTGTCATTGCATGTGTGTTCTTTCCACTGACAACAACCGGAGTCATTTCATGTGTGTTCTTTTCACATACCACATATGGATCCACCATTGTAATTGAATGTTTTTTCTTTTTACTAACAAAAACTGTGTAATTTTCATGTGTGTTCTTTTCACATACCACATGTGGATCCACCAGTGTCATTGAAATGTGTTCTCTTCAGAGACCACACATGGATCCACTAGTGTCATTGCATGTGTGTTCTTTTTACTAACAAGAACTGAAGTCATTGCATGTGTGTTCTTTTTACATACCACATATGGATCCACCAGTGTCATTGCATGTGTGTTCTTTTCACAATCCACCTATGGATCTACCCGTGTCATTGGATGTGTGCTCTTTTTACTAACAACAAACAGAGTCATTGAAATGTGTGTTCTATTCAGAGACCACACATGGATCCACCAGTGTCATTGCATGTGTGTTCTTTCCACTAACATAAACCAGAGTCATTTCATGTGTTTTCTTTTCACATACCACATATGGATCCACCAGTGTCATTGCATGTGTGTTCTTTTTAAAAACAACAACTGGAGTCATTTCATGTGTGTTCTTTTCACATACCACATATGGATCCACCAGTGTCATTGAAATGTGTGTTCTCTTCAGAGACCACACATGGATCCACTAGTGTCATTGCATGTGTGTTCTTTTTACTAACAACAACCAGAGTTATTGCATGTGTGTTCTTTTCACATACAACATATGGATCCACCAGTGTCATTGCATGTGTGTTCTTTTACTAACAACAACTGGAGTAATTTCACGTGTGTTCTTTTCACATACCACATATGGATCCACCAGTGTCATTGAAATGTGTGTTCTCTTCAGAGACCACAAATTGATCCACCAGTGTCATTGCATGTGTGTTCTTTTTACTAACAACAACTGGAGTCATTGCATGTGTGTTCTTTTCACACACCACATATGGATCCACCAGTGTCATTGCATGTGTGTTCTTTTCACAATCCACCTATGGATCCACCTGTGTCATTGGATGTGTGCCCTTTTTACTAACAACAACCAGAGTCATTGCATGTGTGTTCTCTTCAGAGACCACACATGGATCTACTAGTGTCATTGCATGTGTGTTCTTTTTACTAACAACAAACAGAGTCATTGATATGTGTGTTCTATTCAGAGACCACACATGGATCCACCAGTGTCATTGCATGTATGTTCTTTCCATAACCAACAACCATAGTCATTGAAATGTCTGTTATCTTTAGAGACCAGACATGGATCCACCAGTGTCATTGCATGGGTGTTCTTTTCACTAACAACAACCAGAGTCATTTCATGTGTGTTCTTTTCACATAGCACATATGGATCCACCCATGTCATTGCATGTGTGCTCTTTTCACAATCCACCTATGCATCCACCAGTGTCATTTCATGTGTGTTCTTTTCACATACCACATATGGATCCACTAGTGTCATTGAAATGTGTGTTGTCTTCAGAGACCACATATGGATCCACTAGTGTCATTGCATGTGTGTTCTTTTTACTAACAACAACTAGAGTCATTGCATGTGTCTTCTTTTCACATACCACATATGGATCCACCAGTGTCATTGCATGTGTGCTCTTTTCACAATCCACATATGGATCCACCAGTGTCATTGCATGTGTGCTCTTTTTACTAACAAGAACCAGAGTCATTGCATGTGTGTTCTTTTCAAAGACCACACATGGATCCACCAGTGTCATTGCATGTGTTTTCTTTTTACTAACAGCAACCAGAGTCATTGAAATGTGTTTTCTCTTCAGAGACCACACATGGATCAACCAGTGTCATTGCATGTGTGTTCTTTTCACTAACAACAACCAGAGTCATTGCATGTGTGTTCTTTTCACACACCACATATGGATCCAACAGTGTCATTGCATGTGTGTTCTTTTCACTAACAACAACCAGAGTCATTGCATGTGTGTTCTTTTCACATACCACATATGGATCCACCAGTGTCATTGCATGTGTGTTCTTTTTACTAACAACAACTGAAGTCATTTCATGTGTTTTCTTTTCACATACCACATATGGATCCCCAGTGTCATTCAAATGTGTGTTCTCTTCAGAGACCACACATGGATCCACCATTGTCATTGCATGTGTGCCCTTTTCACTAAAAACAACCAGAGTCATTTCATGTGCGTTCTCTTCACATACCACATATGGATCCACGAGAGTCATTGAAATGTGTGTTCTCTTTAGAGACCATACATGGATCCACTAGTGTCATTGCATGTGTGTTCTTTCCACTAACAACAACCAGAGTCATTTCATGTGTGTTCTTTTCACATACCACATATGGATCCACCAGTGTCATTGCATGTGTGTTCTTTTTAAAAACAACAACTAGAATCATTTCATGTGTGCTCTTTTCACATACCACATATGGATCCACCAATGTCATTGAAATGTGTGTTTCTTCAGAGACCACACCTGGATTCACTAGTGTCATTGCATGTGTGTTCTTTTTACTAACAACAACTGGAGTCATTGCATGTGTATACCACATATGGATCCACCAGTGTCATTGCATGTGTGCTCTTTTCACAATCCACCTATGGACCCACTAGTGTCATTTCATGTGTGTTCTTTTCACATACCACATATGGATCCACGAGTGTCATTGAAATGTGTGTTCTCTTTAGAGACCACACATGTATCCACTAGTGTCATTGCATGTGTGTTCTTTTTACTAACAACAACTAGAGTCATTGCATGTGTTCTTTTCACATACCACATATGGATCCACCACTGTCATTGCATGTGTGATCTTTCACAATCCACCTATGGATCCACCAATGTCATTGCATGTGTGCTCTTTTACTAACAACAACCAGAGTCATTGCATGTGTGTTCTTTTCAGAGACCACACATGGATCCACCAGTGTCATTGCATGTGTGTTCCTTTTACTAACAACAACCAGAGTCATTGAAATGTGTGTTCTCTTCAAAGACCACACATGGATCAACCATGTCATTGCATGTTCTTTTTACTAACAACAACCAGAGTCATTGCATGTGTGTTCTTTTCACATACCACATATGGATCCACCAGTGTAATTGCATGTGTGTTCTTTTTACTAACAACAACTAGAGTCATTTCATGTGTGTTCTTTTCACATACCACATATGGATCCACCAGTGTCATTGAATTGTGTGTTCTTCAGAGACCACACATGGATCCACTAGTGTCATTGCATGTGTGTTCTTTTCACTAACCACAACCAGAGTCATTGCATGTTTGTTATTTTCACATACCACATATGGATCCACAAGTGTCATTGCATGTGTGTTCTTTTACTAAAAACAACTCGAGTCATATAATCTTTGTTCTTTTAACATACCACATATGGATCCCCAGTGTCATTCAAATGTGTGTTCTCTTCAGAGACCACACATGGATCCACCAGTGTCATTGCATGTGTGTTTTTTCCACTGACAACAACCGGAGTCATTTCATGTGTGTTCTTTTCACATACCACATATGGATCCACCAGTGTCATTGCATGTGTGTTCTTTTTACTAACAACAACTGGAGTCATTTCATGTGTGTTCTTTTCACATACCACATATGGATCCACCAGTGTCATTGAAATGTGTGTTCTCACATACCACATATGGATCCACCAGTGTCATTGCATGTGTATTCTTTTACTAACAAGAACTGAAGTCATTGCATGTGTGTTCTTTTTACATACCACATATGGATCCACCAGTGTCATTGCATGTGTGTTCTTTTCACAATCCACCTATGGATCTACCCGTGTCATTGGATGTGTGCTCTTTTTACTAACAACAAACAGAGTCATTGAAATGTGTGTTCTATTCACAGACCACACATGGATCCACTAGTGTCATTGCATGTGTGTTCTTTCAACTAACATAAACCAGAGTCATTTCATGTGTTTTCTTTTCACATACCACATATGGATCCACCAGTGTCATTGCATGTGTGTTCTTTTTAAAAACAACAACTGGAGTCATTTCATGTGTGTTCTTTTCACATACCACATATGGATCCACCAGTGTCATTGAAATGTGTGTTCTCTTCAGAGACCACACATGGATCCACTAGTGTCATTGCATGTGTGTTCTTTTTACTAACAACAACCAGAGTTATTGCATGTGTGTTCTTTTCACATACAACATATGGATCCACCAGTGTCATTGCATGTGTGTTCTTTTACTAACAACAACTGGAGTAATTTCATGTGTGTTCTTTTCACATACCACATATGGATCCACCAGTGTCATTGAAATGTGTGTTCTCTTCAGAGACCACACATGGATCCACCAGTGTCATTGCATGTGTGTTCTTTTTACTAACAACAACTGGAGTCATTGCATGTGTGTTCTTTGCACACACCACATATGGATCCACCAGTGTCATTGCATGTGTGTTCTTTTCACTAACAACAACCAGAGTCATTGCATGTGTGTTCTTTTCACATACCACATATGGATCCACCAGTGTAATTGCATGTGTGTTCTTTTTACTAACAACAACTAGAGTCATTTCATGTGTGTTCTTTTCACATACCACATATGGATCCACCAGAGTCATTGAAACGTGTGTTCTCTTCAGAGACCACACATGGATCCACTAGTGTCATTGCATGTGTGTTCTTTTCACTAACCACAACCAGAGTCATTGCATGTTTGTTATTTTCACATACCACATATGGATCCACTAGTGTCATTGCATGTGTGTTCTTTTTACTAACAATACCTAGAGTCATTTCATGTGTGTTCTTTTCACATACCACATATGGATCCCCAGTGTCATTCAAATGTGTGTTCTCTTCAGAGACCACACATGGATCCACCAGTGTCATTGCATGTGTGTTCTTTCCACTGACAACAACCGGAGTCATTTCATGTGTGTTCTTTTCACATACCACATATGGATCCACCAGTGTCATTGCATGTGTGTTCTTTTTACTAACAACAACTGGAGTCATTTCATGTGTGTTCTTTTCACATACCACATATGGATCCACCAGTGTCATTGAAATGTGTGTTCTCTTCAGAGACCACACATGGATCCACTAGTGTCATTGCATGTGTGTTCTTTTTACTAACAAGAACTGAAGTCATTGCATGTGTGTTCTTTTTACATACCACATATGGATCCACCAGTGTCATTGCATGTGTGTTCTTTTCACAATCCACCTATGGATCTACCCGTGTCATTGGATGTGTGCTCTTTTTACTAACAACAAACAGAGTCATTGAAATGTGTGTTCTATTCAGAGACCACACATGGATCCACTAGTGTCATTGCATGTGTGTTCTTTCAACTAACATAAACCAGAGTCATTTCATGTGTTTTCTTTTCACATACCACATATGGATCCACCAGTGTCATTGCATGTGTGTTCTTTTTAAAAACAACAACTGGAGTCATGTCGTGTGTTTTCATGTCACATAGAAAATATGGATCCACCAGTGTCATTGAAATGTGTGTTCTCGTCAGAGACCACACATGGATCCACTAGTGTCATTGCATGTGTGTTCTTTTTACTAACAACAACCAGAGTTATTGCATGTGTGTTCTTTTCACATACAACATATGGATCCACCAGTGTCATTGCATGTGTGTTCTTTTACTAACAACAACTGGAGTAATTTCATGTGTGTTCTTTTCACATACCACATATGGATCCACCAGTGTCATTGAAATGTGTGTTCTCTTCAGAGACCACACATGGATCCACCAGTGTCATTGCATGTGTGTTCTTTTTACTAACAACAACTGGAGTCATTGCATGTGTGTTCTTTTAACAAACCACATATGGATCCACCAGTGTCATTGCATGTGTGTTCTTTTCACAATCCACCTATGGATCTACCCGTGTCATTGGATGTGTGCCCTTTTACTAACAACAACAACCAGAGTCATTGCATGTGTGTTCTCTTCAGAGACCACACATGGATCTACTAGTGTCATTGCATGTGTGTTCTTTTTACTAACAACAAACAGAGTCATTGATATGTGTGTTCTATTCAGAGACCACACATGGATCCACCAGTGTCATTGCATGTATGTTCTTTCCATTAACAACAACCATAGTCATTGAAATGTCTGTTATCTTCAGAGACCAGACATGGATCCACCAGTGTCATTGCATGGGTGTTCTTTTCACTAACAACAACCAGAGTCATTTCATGTGTGTTCTTTTCACATAGCACATATGGATCCACCCATGTCATTGCATATGTGCTCTTTTCACAATCCACCTATGCATCCACCAGTGTCATTTCATGTGTGTTCTTTTCACATACCACATATGGATCCACTAGTGTCATTGAAATGTGTGTTGTCTTCAGAGACCACATATGGATCCACTAGTGTCATTGCATGTGAGTTTTTTTTACTAACAACAACTAGAGTCATTGCATGTGTCTTCTTTTCACATACCACATATGGATCCACCAGTGTCATTGCATGTGTGCTCTTTTCACAACCCACATATGGATCCACCAGTGTCATTGCATGTGTGCTCTTTTTACTAACAAGAACCAGAGTCATTGCATGTGTGTTCTTTTCAAAGACCACACATGGATCCACCAGTGTCATTGCATGTGTTTTCTTTTTACTAACAGCAACCAGAGTCATTGAAATGTGTTTTCTCTTCAGAGACCACACATGGATCAACCAGTGTCATTGCATGTGTGTTCTTTTCACTAACAACAACCAGAGTCATTGCATGTGTGTTCTTTTCACACACCACATATGGATCCAACAGTGTCATTGCATGTGTGTTCTTTTCACTAACAACAACCAGAGTCATTGCATGTGTGTTCTTTTCACATACCACATATGGATCCACCAGTGTCATTGCATGTGTGTTCTTTTTACTAACAACAACTGAAGTCATTTCATGTGTGTTCTTTTCACATACCACATATGGATCCCCAGTGTCATTCAAATGTGTGTTCTCTTCAGAGACCACACATGGATCCACCATTGTCATTGCATGTGTGTTCTTTCTACTAACAACAACCAGAGTTATTTCATGTGTGTTCTTTTCACATACCACATATGGATCCACCAGTGTCATTGCATGTGTGTTCCTTTTACTAACAACAACTGGAGTCATTTCATTTGTGTTCTTTTCACGTACCACATATGGATCCACAAGTGTTATTGAAATGTGTGGTCTCTTCAGAGACCACACATGGATCCACTAGTGTCATTGCATGTGTGTTCTTTTTACTAACAACAACTGGAGTCATTGCATGTGTGTTCTTTTCACATACCACATATGGATCCAACAGTGTCATTGCATGTGTGTTGTTTTCACAATCCACCTATGGATCCTCCAGTGTCATTGCATGTGTGTTCTTTTTACTAACAACAAACAGAGTCATTGAAATGTGTGTTCTATTCAGAGACCACACATGGATCCACCAGTGTCATTGCATGTGTGTTCTTCTTACTAACAACAACCAGAGTCATTGAAATGTGTGTTCTTTTCACATACCACATATGGATCCACCAGTGTCATTGCATGTCTGTTCTTTTCAAAATCCACCTATGGATCCACCAGTGTCATTGGATGTGTGCTCTTTTTACTAACAATGGCCAGAGTCATTGCATGTGTGTTTTCTTCAGAGACCACGAATGGATCCACCAGTGTCATTGCATGTGTGTTATTTTTACAAACAACAAACAGAGTCATTGAAATGTGTGTTCTATTCAGAGACCACACATGGATCCACCAGTGTCATTGCATGTGTGTTCTTTCCACTAACATAAACCAGAATCATTTCATGTGTGTTCTTTTCACATGCCACATATGGATCCACCAGTGTCATTGCATGTGTGTTCTTTTTAAAAACAACAACTGGAGTCATTTCATGTGTGTTCTTTTCACATACCACATATGGATCCACCAGTGTCATTGAAATGTGTGTTCTCTTTAGAGACCACACATGGATTCACTAGTGTCATTGCATGTGTGTTCTTTTTACTAACAACAACCAGAGTCATTTCATGTGTGTTCTTTTCACATACCACATATGGATCCACCAGTGTCATTGAAATGTGTGTTCTCTTCAGAGACCACACATGGATCCACTAGTGTCATTGCATGTTTGTTCTTTTTACTAACAACAACTAGAGTCATTGCATGTGTGTTCTTTTCACATACCACATATGGATCCACCAGTGTCATTGCATGTGTGTTCTTTTTACTAACAACAACCAGAGTCATTGCATGTGTGCTCTTTTCACAATCCACATATGGATCCACCAGTGTCATTGCATGTGTGCTCTTTTTACTAACAAGAACCAGAGTCATTGCACGTGTGTTCTTTTCAGAGACCACACATGGATACACCAGTGTGATTGCATGTGTTTTCTTTTTACTAACAGCAACCAGAGTCATTGAAATGTGTTTTCTCTTCAGAGACCACACATGGATCAACCAGTGTCATTGCATGTGTGTTCTTTTCACTAAAAACAACCAGAGTCATTGCATGTGTGTTCTTTTCACACACCACATATGGATCCAACAGTGTCATTGCATGTGTGTTCTTTTCACTAACAACAACCAGAGTCATTGCATGTGTGTTCTTTTCACATACCACATATGGATCCACCAGTTTCATTGCATGTGTGTTCTTTTTATTAACAACAACTAAAGTCATTTCATGTGTGTTCTTTTCACATACCACAGATGGATCCCCAGTGTCATTCAAATGTGTGTTCTCTTCAGAGACCACACATGGATCCACCAGTGTCATTGCATGTGTGTTCTTTCTACTAACAACAACCAGAGTCATTTCATGTGTGTTCTTTTCACATACCACATATGGATCCCCAGTGTCATTCAAATGTGTGTTCTCTTCAGAGACCACACATGGATCCACCATTGTCATTGCATGTGTGCCCTTTTCACTAAAAACAACCAGAGTCATTTCATGTGCGTTCTTTTCACATACCACATATGGATCCACGAGAGTCATTGAAATGTGTGTTCTCTTTAGAGACCATACATGGATCCACTAGTGTCATTGCATGTGTGTTCTTTCCACTAACAACAACCAGAGTCATTTCATGTGTGTTCTTTTCACATACCACATATGGATCCACCAGTGTCATTGCATGTGTGTTCTTTTTAAAAACAACAACTAGAATCATTTCATGTGTGCTCTTTTCACATACCACATATGGATCCACCAATGTCATTGAAATGTGTGTTTCTTCAGAGACCACACCTGGATTCACTAGTGTCATTGCATGTGTGTTCTTTTTACTAACAACAACTGGAGTCATTGCATGTGTATACCACATATGGATCCACCAGTGTCATTGCATGTGTGCTCTTTTCACAATCCACCTATGGACCCACTAGTGTCATTTCATGTGTGTTCTTTTCACATACCACATATGGATCCACGAGTGTCATTGAAATGTGTGTTCTCTTTAGAGACCACACATGTATCCACTAGTGTCATTGCATGTGTGTTCTTTTTACTAACAACAACTAGAGTCATTGCATGTGTGTTCTTTTCACATACCACATATGGATCCACCAGTGTCATTACATGTGTGCTCTTTTCACAATCCACCTATGGATCCACCAATGTCATTGCATGTGTGCTCTTTTTACTAACAACAACCAGAGTCATTGCATGTGTGTTCTTTTCAGAGACCACACATGGATCCACCAGTGTCATTGCATGTGTGTTCCTTTTACTAACAACAACCAGAGTCATTGAAATGTGTGTTCTCTTCAAAGACCACACATGGATCAACCAGTGTCATTGCATGTGCGTTCTTTTCACTAACAACAACCAGAGTCATTGCATGTGTGTTCTTTTCACATACCACATATGGATCCACCAGTGTAATTGCATGTGTGTTCTTTTTACTAACAACAACTAGAGTCATTTCATGTGTGTTCTTTTCACATACCACATATGGATCCACCAGAGTCATTGAAACGTGTGTTCTCTTCAGAGACCACACATGGATCCACTAGTGTCATTGCATGTGTGTTCTTTTCACTAACCACAACCAGAGTCATTGCATGTTTGTTATTTTCACATACCACATATGGATCCACTAGTGTCATTGCATGTGTGTTCTTTTTACTAACAATACCTAGAGTCATTTCATGTGTGTTCTTTTCACATACCACATATGGATCCCCAGTGTCAGTCAAATGTGTGTTCTCTTCAGAGACCACACATGGATCCACCAGTGTCATTGCATGTGTGTTTTTTCCACTGACAACAACCGGAGTCATTTCATGTGTGTTCTTTTCACATACCACATATGGATCCACCAGTGTCATTGCATGTGTGTTCTTTTTACTAACAACAACTGGGGTCATTTCATGTGTGTTCTTTTCACATACCACATATGGATCCACCAGTGTCATTGAAATGTGTGTTCTCTTCAGAGACCACACATGGATCCACTAGTGTCATTGCATGTGTATTCTTTTTACTAACAAGAACTGAAGTCATTGCATGTGTGTTCTTTTTACATACCACATATGGATCCACCAGTGTCATTGCATGTGTGTTCTTTTCACAATCCACCTATGGATCTACCCGTGTCATTGGATGTGTGCTCTTTTTACTAACAACAAACAGAGTCATTGAAATGTGTGTTCTATTCACAGACCACACATGGATCCACTAGTGTCATTGCATGTGTGTTCTTTCAACTAACATAAACCAGAGTCATTTCATGTGTTTTCTTTTCACATACCACATATGGATCCACCAGTGTCATTGCATGTGTGTTCTTTTTAAAAACAACAACTGGAGTCATTTCATGTGTGTTCTTTTCACATACCACATATGGATCCACCAGTGTCATTGAAATGTGTGTTCTCTTCAGAGACCACACATGGATCCACTAGTGTCATTGCATGTGTGTTCTTTTTACTAACAACAACCAGAGTTATTGCATGTGTGTTCTTTTCACATACAACATATGGATCCACCAGTGTCATTGCATGTGTGTTCTTTTACTAACAACAACTGGAGTAATTTCATGTGTGTTCTTTTCACATACCACATATGGATCCACCAGTGTCATTGAAATGTGTGTTCTCTTCAGAGACCACACATGGATCCACCAGTGGCATTGCATGTGTGTTCTTTTTACTAACAACAACTGGAGTCATTGCATGTGTGTTCTTTGCACACACCACATATGGATCCACCAGTGTCATTGCATGTGTGTTCTTTTCACAATCCACCTATGGATCCACCTGTGTCATTGGATGTGTGCCCTTTTTACTAACAACAACCAGAGTCATTGCATGTGTGTTCTCTTCAGAGACCACACATGGATCTACTAGTGTCATTGCATGTGTGTTCTTTTTACTAACAACAAACAGAGTCATTGATATGTGTGTTATATTCAGAGACCACACATGGATCCACCAGTGTCATTGCATGTATGTTCTTTCCATTAACAACAACCATAGTCATTGAAATGTCTGTTATCTTTAGAGACCAGACATGGATCCACCAGTGTCATTGCATGGGTGTTCTTTTCACTAACAACAACCAGAGTCATTTCATGTGTGTTCTTTTCACATAGCACATATGGATCCACCCATGTCATTGCATATGTGCTCTTTTCACAATCCACCTATGCATCCACCAGTGTCATTTCATGTGTGTTCTTTTCACATACCACATATGGATCCACTAGTGTCATTGAAATGTGTGTTGTCTTCGGAGACCACATATGGATCCACTAGTGTCATTGCATGTGTGTTTTTTTTACTAACAACAACTAGAGTCATTGCATGTGTCTTCTTTTCACATACCACATATGGATCCACCAGTGTCATTGCATGTGTGCTCTTTTCACAACCCACATATGGATCCACCAGTGTCATTGCATGTGTGCTCTTTTTACTAACAAGAACCAGAGTCATTGCATGTGTGTTCTTTTCAAAGACCACACATTGATCCACCAGTGTCATTGCATGTGTTTTCTTTTTACTAACAGCAACCAGAGTCATTGAAATGTGTTTTCTCTTCAGAGACCACACATGGATCAACCAGTGTCATTGCATGTGTGTTCTTTTCACTAACAACAACCAGAGTCATTGCATGTGTGTTCTTTTCACACACCACATATGGATCCAACAGTGTCATTGCATGTGTGTTCTTTTCACTAACAACAACCAGAGTCATTGCATGTGTATTCTTTTCACATACCACATATGGATCCACCAGTGTCATTGCATGTGTGTTCTTTTTACTAACAACAACTGAAGTCATTTTATGTGTGTTCTTTTCACATACCACATATGGATCCCAGTGTCATTCAAATGTGTGTTCTCTTCAGAGACCACACATGGATCCACCATTGTCATTGCATGTGTGTTCTTTCTACTAACAACAACCAGAGTTATTTCATGTGTGTTCTTTTCACATACCACATATGGATCCACCAGTGTCATTGCATGTGTGTTCCTTTTACTAACAACAACTGGAGTCATTTCATGTGTGTTCTTTTCACGTACCACATATGGATCCACAAGTGTCATTGAAATGTGTGGTCTCTTCAGAGACCACACATGGATCCACTAGTGTCATTGCATGTGTGTTCTTTTTACTAACAACAACTGGAGTCATTGCATGTGTGTTCTTTTCACATACCACATATGGATCCACCAGTGTCATTGCATGTGTGTTGTTTTCACAATCCACCTATGGATCCTCCAGTGTCATTGCATGTGTGTTCTTTTTACTAACAACAAACAGAGTCATTGAAATGTGTGTTCTATTCAGAGACCACACATGGATCCACCAGTGTCATTGCATGTGTGTTCTTCTTACTAACAACAACCAGAGTCATTGAAATGTGTGTTCTTTTCACATACCACATATGGATCCACCAGTGTCATTGCATGTTTGTTCTCTTCAAAATCCACCTATGGATCCACCAGTGTCATTGGATGTGTGCTCTTTTTACTAACAATGGCCAGAGTCATTGCATGTGTGTTTTCTTCAGAGACCACGAATGGATCCACCAGTGTCATTGCATGTGTGTTATTTTTACAAACAACAAACAGAGTCATTGAAATGTGTGTTCTATTCAGAGACCACACATGGATCCACCAGTGTCATTGCATGTGTGTTCTTTCCACTAACATAAACCAGAATCATTTCATGTGTGTTCTTTTCACATGCCACATATGGATCCACCAGTGTCATTGCATGTGTGTTCTTTTTAAAAACAACAACTGGAGTCATTTCATGTGTGTTCTTTTCACATACCACATATGGATCCACCAGTGTCATTGAAATGTGTGTTCTCTTTAGAGACCACACATGGATTCACTAGTGTCATTGCATGTGTGTTCTTTTTACTAACAACAATCAGAGTCATTTCATGTGTGTTCTTTTCACATACCACATATGGATCCACCAGTGTCATTGAAATGTGTGTTCTCTTCAGAGACCACACATGGATCCACTAGTGTCATTGCATGTTTGTTCTTTTTACTAACAACAACTAGAGTCATTGCATGTGTGTTCTTTTCACATACCACATATGGATCCACCAGTGTCATTGCATGTGTGTTCTTTTTACTAACAACAACCAGAGTCATTGCATGTGTGCTCTTTTCACAATCCACATATGGATCCACCAGTGTCATTGCATGTGTGCTCTTTTTACTAACAAGAACCAGAGTCATTGCATGTGTTCTTTTCAGAGACCACATGGATACACCACAGTGTGATTGCATGTGTTTACTTTTTACTAACAAAGAATCAGTCATTGAAATGAGTTTTCTCGTCAGAGACCACACATGGATCAACCAGTGTCATTGCATGTGTGTTCTTTTCACTAAAAACAACCAGAGTCATTGCATGTGTGTTCTTTTCACACACCACATATGGATCCAACAGTGTCATTGCATGTGTGTTCTTTTCACTAACAACAACCAGAGTCATTGCATGTGTGTTCTCTTCACATACCACATATGGATCCACCAGTTTCATTGCATGTGTGTTCTTTTTACTAACAACAACTGCAGTCATTGCATGTGTGTTCTTTTCACAATCCACAGATGGATCCCCAGTGTCATTCAAATGTGTGTTCTCTTCAGAGACCACACATGGATCCACCAGTGTCATTGCATGTGTGTTCTTTCTACTAACAACAACCAGAGTCATTTCATGTGTGTTCTTTTCACATACCATATATGGATCCACCAGTGTCATTGCATGTGTGTTCTTTTTACTAACAACAACTGGAGTCATTTCATGTGTGTTCTTTTCACGTACCACATATGGATCCACAAGTGTCATTGAAATGTGTGTTCTCTTCAGAGACCACACATGGATCCACTAGTGTCATTGCATGTGTGTTCTTTTTACTAACAACAACTGGAGTCATTGCATGTGTGTTCTTTTCACATACCACATATGGATCCACCAGTGTCATTGCATGTGTGTTCTTTTCACAATCCACCTATGGATCCTCCAGTGTCATTGCATGTGTGTTCTTTTAAATAACAACAACAGTGTCATTGAAATGTGTGTTCTATTCAGAGACCACACATGGATCCACTAGTGTCAATTCATGTGTGTTCTTTTACTAACAACAACCGAGTCATTGAAATGTGTGTCTTTTCACATACCACATATGGATCCACCAGTGTCATTGCATGTCTGTTCTTTTCACAATCCACCTATGGATCCACCCGTGTCATTGGATATGTGCTCTTTTTACTAACAATGGCCAGAGTCATTGCATGTGTGTTTTCTTCAGAGACCACGAATGGATCCACCAGTGTCATTGCATGTGTGTTCTTTTTACAAACAACAAACAGAGTCATTGAAATGTGTGTTCTATTCAGAGACCACACATGGATCCACCAGTGTCATTGCATGTGTTCTTTCCACTAACATAAACCAGAGTCATTTCATGTGTGTTCTTTTCACATACCACATATGGATCCACCAGTGTCATTGCATGTGTGTTCTTTTTAAACACAACAACTAGAGTCATTTCATGTGTGTTCTTTTCACATACCACATATGGATCCACTAGTGTCATTGAAATGTGTGTTCTCTTTAGAGACCACACATGGATTCACTAGTGTCATTGCATGTGTGTTCTTTTTACTAACAACAACCAGAGTCATTTCATGTGTGTTCTTTTCACATACCACATATGGATCCACCTGTGTCATTGAAATGTGTGTTCTCTTCAGAGACCACACATGGATCCACTAGTGTCATTGCATGTCTGTTCTTTTTACTAACAACAACTAGAGTCATTGCATGTGTGTTCTTTTCACATACCACATATGGATCCACCAGTGTCATTGCATGTGTGTTCTTTTTACTAACAACAACCAGAGTCATTGCATGTGTGTTCTTTTCAGAGACCACACATGGATCCACCGGTGTCATTGCATGTGTGTTCTTTTTACTAACAATAACCAGAGTTATTGAAATGTGTGTTCTCTTCAGAGACCACACATGGATCAACCAGTGTCATTGCAAGTGTGTTCTGTTCACTAACAACAACCAGAGTCATTGCATGTGTGTTCTTTTCACATACCACATATGGATCCACCAATGTCATTGCATGTGTGTTCTTTTTACTAACAAGAACTAGAGTCATTTCATGTGCGTTCTTTTCACATACCACATATGGATCCACGAGAGTCATTGAAATGTGTGTTCTCTTTAGAGACCATACATGGATCCACTAGTGTCATTGCATGTGTGTTCTTTCCACTAACAACAACCAGAGTCATTTCATGTGTGTTCTTTTCACATACCACATATGGATCCACCAGTGTCATTGCATGTGTGTTCTTTTTACTAACAACAATTGGAGTCATTTCATGTGTGTTCTTTTCACATACCACATATGGATCCACCAGTGTCATTGAAATGTGTGTTCTCTTCAGAGACCACACATGGATCCACTAGTGTCATTGCATGTGTGTTCCTTTTACTAACAACAACTGGAGTCATTGCATGTGTGTTCTTTTCACATACCACATATGGATCCACCAGTGTCATTGCATGTGTGTTCTTTTCACAATCCACCTATGGATCCACCAGTGTCATTGCATATGTGCTCTTTTTACTAACAACAACCAGAGTCATTGCATGTGTGTTCTCTTAAGAGACCACACATGGATCCACCAGTGTCATTGCATGTGTGTTCTTTTTACTAACAACAACCAGAGTCATTAAAATGTGTGTTCTTTTCACATACCACATATGGATCCACCAGTGTCATTGCATGTCTGTTCTTTTCACAATCCACCTATGCATCCACCAGTGTCATTGCATGTGTGCTCTTTTTACTAACAATGTCCAGAGTCATTGCATGTGTGTTTTCTTCAGAGACCACACATGGATCCACCAGTGTCATTGCATGTGTGTTCTTTTTACTAACAACAACAATAGTCATTGAAATGTGTGTTCTCTTCAAACACCACAGATGGATCCACTAGTATCATTGCATGTGTGTTCTTTTCACTAACAACAACAAGAGTCATTTCATGTGTGTTCTTTTCACATACCACATATGGATCCACCAGTGTCATTGCATGTGTGTTCTTTTTACTTACAACAACTAGAGTAATTTCATGTGTGTTCATTTCACATACCACATATGGATCCACTAGTGTCATTGAAATGTGTGTTCTCTTCAGAGACCACACATGGATCCACCAGTGTCATTGCATGTGTGTTCTTTTTACTAACAACAACTGGAGTCATTGCATGTGTGTTATTTTCACACACCACATATGGATCCACCAGTGTCATTGCATGTGTGTTCTTTTCATAATCCACCTATGGATCCACCAGTGTCATTGGATGTGTGCTCTTTTTAATAACAATAACCAAAGTCATTGCATATATGTTCTCTTCAGAGACCACACATGGATCCACCAGTGTCATTGCATGTGTGTTCTTTTTACTAATAACAAACAGAGTCATTGAAATGTCTGTTCTATTCAGAGACCACACATGGATCCACCAGTGTCATTGCATGTATGTTCTTTCCATTAACAACAACCATAGTCATTGAAATGTCTGTTATCTTTAGAGACCACACATGGATCCACCAGTGTCATTGCATGGGTGTTCTTTTCACTAGCAACAACCAGAGTCATTTCATGTGTGTTCTTTTCACATACCACATATGGATTCACCAGTGTCATTGAAATGTGTGTTCTCTTCAGAGACCACACATGGATCCACCAGTGTCATTGCATGTGTATTCTTTTTACTAACAACAACTAGATTCATGGCATGTGTGTTCTTTTCACATACCACATATGGATCCACCAGTGTCATTGCATGTGTTCTCTTTTCACAATCCACCTATGCATCCACCAGTGTCATTTCATGTGTGTTCTTTTCACATACCACATATGGATCCACCAGTGTCATTGAAATGTGTGTGCTCTTCAGAGACCACACATGGATCCACTAGTGTCATTGCATGTGTGTTCTTTTTACTAACAACAACTAGAGTCATTGCATGTGTCTTCTTTTCACATACCACATATGGATCCACCAGTGTCATTGCATGTGTGCTCTTTTCACAATACACCTATGGATCCACCAATGTCATTGCATGTGTGCTCTTTTTACTAACAACAACCAGAGTCATTGCATGTGTGTTCTTTTCAGAGACCACACATGGATCCACCAGTGTCATTGCATGTGTGTTCTTTTTACTAACAGCAACCAGAGCCATTGAAATGTGTTTTCTCTTCAGAGACCACACATGGATCAACCAGTGTCATTGCATGTGTGTTATTTTCACTAACAACAACCAGAGACATTGCATGTGTGTTCTTTTCACACACCACATATGGATCCACCAGTGTCATTGCATGTGAGTTCTTTTTACTAACAACAACTAGAGTTATTTCATGTGTGTTCTTTTCACATACCACATATGGATCCACCAGTGTCATTGAAATGTGTGTTCTCTTCAGAGACCACACATGGATCCACTAGTGTCATTGCATGTGTATTCTTTTTACTAACAACAACTAGATTCATTGCATGTCTGTTCTCTTCAAAATCCACCTATGGATCCACCAGTGTCATTGGATGTGTGCTCTTTTTACTAACAATGGCCAGAGTCATTGCATGTGTGTTTTCTTCAGAGACCACGAATGGATCCACCAGTGTCATTGCATGTGTGTTATTTTTACAAACAACAAACAGAGTCATTGAAATGTGTGTTCTATTCAGAGACCACACATGGATCCACCAGTGTCATTGCATGTGTGTTCTTTCCACTAACATAAACCAGAATCATTTCATGTGTGTTCTTTTCACATGCCACATATGGATCCACCAGTGTCATTGCATGTGTGTTCTTTTTAAAAACAACAACTGGAGTCATTTCATGTGTGTTCTTTTCACATACCACATATGGATCCACCAGTGTCATTGAAATGTGTGTTCTCTTTAGAGACCACACATGGATTCACTAGTGTCATTGCATGTGTGTTCTTTTTACTAACAACAACCAGAGTCATTTCATGTGTGTTCTTTTCACATACCACATATGGATCCACCAGTGTCATTGAAATGTGTGTTCTCTTCAGAGACCACACATGGATCCACTAGTGTCATTGCATGTTTGTTCTTTTTACTAACAACAACTAGAGTCATTGCATGTGTGTTCTTTTCACATACCACATATGGATCCACCAGTGTCATTGCATGTGTGTTCTTTTGACTAACAACAACCAGAGTCATTGCATGTGTGCTCTTTTCACAATCCACATATGGATCCACCAGTGTCATTGCATGTGTGCTCTTTTTACTAACAAGAACCAGAGTCATTGCACGTGTGTTCTTTTCAGATACCACACATGGATACACCAGTGTGATTGCATGTGTTTTCTTTTTACTAACAGCAACCAGAGTCATTGAAATGTGTTTTCTCTTCAGAGACCACACATGGATCAACCAGTGTCATTGCATGTGTGTTCTTTTCACTAAAAACAACCAGAGTCATTGCATGTGTGTTCTTTTCACACACCACATATGGATCCAACAGTGTCATTGCATGTGTGTTCTTTTCACTAACAACAACCAGAGTCATTGCATGTGTGTTCTTTTCACATACCACATATGGATCCACCAGTTTCATTGCATGTGTGTTCTTTTTACTAACAACAACTGAAGTCATTTCATGTGTGTTCTTTTCACATACCACAGATGGATCCCCAGTGTCATTCAAATGTGTGTTCTCTTCAGAGACCACACATGGATCCACCAGTGTCATTGCATGTGTGTTCTTTCTACTAACAACAACCAGAGTCATTTCATGTGTGTTCTTTTCACATACCATATATGGATCCACCAGTGTCATTGCATGTGTGTTCTTTTTACTAACAACAACTGGAGTCATTTCATGTGTGTTCTTTTCACGTACCACATATGGATCCACAAGTGTCATTGAAATGTGTGTTCTCTTCAGAGACCACACATGGATCCACTAGTGTCATTGCATGTGTGTTCTTTTTACTAACAACAACTGGAGTCATTGCATGTGTGTTCTTTTCACATACCACATATGGATCCACCAGTGTCATTGCATGTGTGTTCTTTTCACAATCCACCTATGGATCCTCCAGTGTCATTGCATGTGTGTTCTTTTTACTAACAACAAACAGAGTCATTGAAATGTGTGTTCTATTCAGAGACCACACATGGATCCACTAGTGTCAATTCATGTGTGTTCTTTTTACTAACAACAACCAGAGTCATTGAAATGTGTGTTCTTTTCACATACCACATATGGATCCACCAGTGTCATTGCATG
The DNA here is from genome assembly GCA_023614405.1 of Avena insularis. Taxonomy (NCBI): domain Eukaryota; kingdom Viridiplantae; phylum Streptophyta; class Magnoliopsida; order Poales; family Poaceae; genus Avena; species Avena insularis. Next base: position 159,515,478 of record CM042690.1, on the reverse strand, counting down.
TCTGTTCTTTTCACAATCCACCTATGGATCCACCCGTGTCATTGGATATGTGCTCTTTTTACTAACAATGGCCAGAGTCATTGCATGTGTGTTTTCTTCAGAGACCACGAATGGATCCACCAGTGTCATTGCATGTGTGTTCTTTTTACAAACAACAAACAGAGTCATTGAAATGTGTGTTCTATTCAGAGACCACACATGGATCCACCAGTGTCATTGCATGCGTGTTCTTTCCACTAACATAAACCAGAGTCATTTCATGTGTGTTCTTTTCACATACCACATATGGATCCACCAGTGTCATTGCATGTGTGTTCTTTTTAAACACAACAACTAGAGTCATTTCATGTGTGTTCTTTTCACATACCACATATGGATCCACTAGTGTCATTGAAATGTGTGTTCTCTTTAGAGACCACACATGGATTCACTAGTGTCATTGCATGTGTGTTCTTTTTACTAACAACAACCAGAGTCATTTCATGTGTGTTCTTTTCACATACCACATATGGATCCACCTGTGTCATTGAAATGTGTGTTCTCTTCAGAGACCACACATGGATCCACTAGTGTCATTGCATGTCTGTTCTTTTTACTAACAACAACTAGAGTCATTGCATGTGTGTTCTTTTCACATACCACATATGGATCCACCAGTGTGATTGCATGTGTGTTCTTTTTACTAACAACAACCAGAGTCATTGCATGTGTGTTCTTTTCAGAGACCACACATGGATCCACCGGTGTCATTGCATGTGTGTTCTTTTTACTAACAATAACCAGAGTTATTGAAATGTGTGTTCTCTTCAGAGACCACACATGGATCAACCAGTGTCATTGCATGTGTGTTCTGTTCACTAACAACAACCAGAGTCATTGCATGTGTGTTCTTTTCACATACCACATATGGATCCACCAATGTCATTGCATGTGTGTTCTTTTTACTAACAAGAACTAGAGTCATTTCATGTGCGTTCTTTTCACATACCACATATGGATCCACGAGAGTCATTGAAATGTGTGTTCTCTTTAGAGACCATACATGGATCCACTAGTGTCATTGCATGTGTGTTCTTTCCACTAACAACAACCAGAGTCATTTCATGTGTGTTCTTTTCACATACCACATATGGATCCACCAGTGTCATTGCATGTGTGTTCTTTTTACTAACAACAATTGGAGTCATTTCATGTGTGTTCTTTTCACATACCACATATGGATCCACCAGTGTCATTGAAATGTGTGTTCTCTTCAGAGACCACACATGGTTCCACTAGTGTCATTGCATGTGTGTTCCTTTTACTAACAACAACTGGAGTCATTGCATGTGTGTTCTTTTCACATACCACATATGGATCCACCAGTGTCATTGCATGTGTGTTCTTTTCACAATCCACCTATGGATCCACCAGTGTCATTGCATATGTGCTCTTTTTACTAACAACAACCAGAGTCATTGCATGTGTGTTCTCTTAAGAGACCACACATGGATCCACCAGTGTCATTGCATGTGTGTTCTTTTTACTAACAACAACTGGAGTCATTAAAATGTGTGTTCTTTTCACATACCACATATGGATCCACCAGTGTCATTGCATGTCTGTTCTTTTCACAATCCACCTATGCATCCACCAGTGTCATTGCATGTGTGCTCTTTTTACTAACAATGTCCAGAGTCATTGCATGTGTGTTTTCTTCAGAGACCACACATGGATCCACCAGTGTCATTGCATGTGTGTTCTTTTTACTAACAACAACAATAGTCATTGAAATGTGTGTTCTCTTCAAAGACCACAGATGGATCGACTAGTATCATTGCATGTGTGTTCTTTTCACTAACAACAACAAGAGTCATTTCATGTGTGTTCTTTTCACATACCACATATGGATCCACCAGTGTCATTGCATGTGTGTTCTTTTTACTTACAACAACTAGAGTAATTTCATGTGTGTTCATTTCACATACCACATATGGATCCACTAGTGTCATTGAAATGTGTGTTCTCTTCAGAGACCACACATGGATCCACCAGTGTCATTGCATGTGTGTTCTTTTTACTAACAACAACTGGAGTCATTGCATGTGTGTTATTTTCACACACCACATATGGATCCACCAGTGTCATTGCATGTGTGTTCTTTTCACAATCCACCTATGGATCCACCAGTGTCATTGGATGTGTGCTCTTTTTAATAACAATAACCAAAGTCATTGCATATATGTTCTCTTCAGAGACCACATGGATCCACCAGTGTCATTGCATGTGTGTTCTTTTTACTAATAACAAACAGAGTCATTGAAATGTCTGTTCTATTCAGAGACCACACATGGATCCACCAGTGTCATTGCATGTATGTTCTTTCCATTAACAACAACCATAGTCATTGAAATGTCTGTTATCTTTAGAGACCACACATGGATCCACCAGTGTCATTGCATGGGTGTTCTTTTCACTAGCAACAACCAGAGTCATTTCATGTGTGTTCTTTTCACATACCACATATGGATTCACCAGTGTCATTGAAATGTGTGTTCTCTTCAGAGACCACACATGGATCCACCAGTGTCATTGCATGTGTATTCTTTTTACTAACAACAACTAGATTCATTGCATGTGTGTTCTTTTCACATACCACATATGGATCCACCAGTGTCATTGCATGTGTTCTCTTTTCACAATCCACCTATGCATCCACCAGTGTCATTTCATGTGTGTTCTTTTCACATACCACATATGGATCCACCAGTGTCATTGAAATGTGTGTTCTCTTCAGAGACCACACATGGATCCACTAGTGTCATTGCATGTGTGTTCTTTTTACTAACAACAACTAGAGTCATTGCATGTGTCTTCTTTTCACATACCACATATGGATCCACCAGTGTCATTGCATGTGTGCTCTTTTCACAATACACCTATGGATCCACCAATGTCATTGCATGTGTGCTCTTTTTACTAACAACAACCAGAGTCATTGCATGTGTGTTCTTTTCAGAGACCACACATGGATCCACCAGTGTCATTGCATGTGTGTTCTTTTTACTAACAGCAACCAGAGCCATTGAAATGTGTTTTCTCTTCAGAGACCACACATGGATCAACCAGTGTCATTGCATGTGTGTTATTTTCACTAACAACAACCAGAGACATTGCATGTGTGTTCTTTTCACACACCACATATGGATCCACCAGTGTCATTGCATGTGAGTTCTTTTTACTAACAACAACTAGAGTTATTTCATGTGTGTTCTTTTCACATACCACATATGGATCCACCAGAGTCATTGAAATGTGTGTTCTCTTCAGAGACCACACATGGATCCACTAGTGTCATTGCATGTGTGTTCTTTTCACTAACAACCACCAGAGTCATTGCATGTGTGTTCTTTTCACATACCACATATGGATCCACCAGTGTCATTGCATGTGTGTGCTTTTTACTAACAACAACTGGAGTCATTTCATGTGTGTTCTTTTCACGTACCACATATGGATCCACCAGTGTCATTGAAATGTGTGTTCTCTTCAGAGACCACACATGGATCCACCAGTGTCATTGCATGTGTGTTCTTTTTACTAACAACAACTGGAGTCATTGCATGTGTGTTCTTTTCACATACCACATATGGATCCACCAGTGTCATTGCATGTGTGTTCTTTTCACAATCCACCTATGGATCCACCAGTGTCATTGGATGTGTGCTCTTTTTACTAACAACAACCAGAGTCATTGCATGTGTGTTCTTTTCAGAGACCACACATGGATCCACCAGTGTCATTGCATGTGTGTTCTTTTTACTAACAGCAACCAGAGTCATTGAAATGTGTGTTCTCTTCAGAGACCACACATGGATCCACTAGTGTCATTGCATGTGTGTTCTTTTTACTAACAACAACTAGAGTCATTGCATGTGTCTTCTTTTCACATACCACATATGGATCCACCAGAGTCATTGCATGTGTGTTCTTTTCACATACCACATATGGATCTACCAGTGTCATTGCATGTGTGTTCTTTTTACTAACAACAACTAGAGTCATTGCATGTGTGTTCTTTTCAGAGACCACACATGGATCCGCCGGTGTCATTGCATGTGTGTTCTTTTTACTAACAATAACCAGAGTTATTGAAATGTGTGTTCTCTTCAGAGACCACACATTGATCAACCAGTGTCATTGCATGTGTGTTCTTTTCACTAACAACAACCAGAGTCATTGCATGTGTGTTCTTTTCACATACCACATATGGATCCACCAATGTCATTGCATGTGTGTTCTTTTTACTAACAAGAACTAGAGTCATTTCATGTGCATTCTTTTCACATACCACATATGGATCCACGAGAGTCATTGAAATGTGTGTTCTCTTTAGAGACCATACATGGATCCACTAGTGTCATTGCATGTGTGTTCTTTCCACTAACAACAACCAGAGTCATTTCATGTGTGTTCTTTTCACATACCACATATGGATCCACCAGTGTCATTGCATGTGTGTTCTTTTTACTAACAACAATTGGAGTCATTTCATGTGTGTTCTTTTCACATACCACATATGGATCCACCAGTGTCATTGAAATGTGTGTTCTCTTCAGAGACCACACATGGATCCACTAGTGTCATTGCATGTGTGTTCCTTTTACTAACAACAACCTGAGTCATTGCATGTGTGTTCTTTTCACATACCACATATGGATCCACCAGTGTCATTGCATGTGTGTTCTTTTCACAATCCACCTATGGATCCACCAGTGTCATTGCATATGTGCTCTTTTTACTAACAACAACCAGAGTCATTGCATGTGTGTTCTCTTAAGAGACCACACATGGATCCACCAGTGTCATTGCATGTGTGTTCTTTTTACTAACAACAACCAGAGTCATTAAAATGTGTGTTCTTTTCACATACCACATATGGATCCACCAGTGTCATTGCATGTCTGTTCTTTTCACAATCCACCTATGCATCCACCAGTGTCATTGCATGTGTGCTCTTTTTACTAACAATGTCCAGAGTCATTGCATGTGTGTTTTCTTCAGAGACCACACATGGATCCCCCAGTGTCATTGCATGTGTGTTCTTTTTACTAACAACAACAATAGTCATTGAAATGTGTGTTCTCTTCAAAGACCACACATGGATCCACTAGTATCATTGCATGTGTGTTCTTTTCACTAACAACAACAAGAGTCATTTCATGTGTGTTCTTTTCACATACCACATATGGATCCACCAGTGTCATTGCATGTGTGTTCTTTTTACTTACAACAACTAGAGTAATTTCATGTGTGTTCATTTCACATACCACATGGATCCACTAGTGTCATTGAAATGTGTGTTCTCTTCAGAGACCACACATGGATCCACCAGTGTCATTGCATGTGTGTTCTTTTTACTAACAATAACCAGAGTTATTGAAATGTGTGTTCTCTTCAGAGACCACACATTGATCAACCAGTGTCATTGCATGTGTGTTCTTTTCACTAACAACAACCAGAGTCATTGCATGTGTGTTCTTTTCACATACCACATATGGATCCACCAATGTCATTGCATGTGTGTTCTTTTTACTAACAAGAACTAGAGTCATTTCATGTGCATTCTTTTCACATACCACATATGATCCACGAGAGTCATTGAAATGTGTGTTCTCTTTAGAGACCATACATGGATCCACTAGTGTCATTGCATGTGTGTTCTTTCCACTAACAACAACCAGAGTCATTTCATGTGTGTTCTTTTCACATACCACATATGGATCCACCAGTGTCATTGCATGTGTGTTCTTTTTACTAACAACAATTGGAGTCATTTCATGTGTGTTCTTTTCACATACCACATATGGATCCACCAGTGTCATTGAAATGTGTGTTCTCTTCAGAGACCACACATGGATCCACTAGTGTCATTGCATGTGTGTTCCTTTTACTAACAACAACTGGAGTCATTGCATGTGTGTTCTTTTCACATACCACATATGGATCCACCAGTGTCATTGCATGTGTGTTCTTTTCACAATCCACCTATGGATCCACCAGTGTCATTGCATATGTGCTCTTTTTACTAACAACAACCAGAGTCATTGCATGTTTGTTCTCTTTAGAGACCACACATGGATCCACCAGTGTCATTGGATGTGTTCTTTTACTAACAACAACCAGAGTCATTAAAATGTGTGTTCTTTTCACATACCACATATGGATCCACCAGTGTCATTGCATGTCTGTTCTTTTCACAATCCACCTATGCATCCACCAGTGTCATTGCATGTGTGCTCTTTTTACTAACAATGTCCAGAGTCATTGCATGTGTGTTTTCTTCAGAGACCACACATGGATCCCCCAGTGTCATTGCATGTGTGTTCTTTTTACTAACAACAACAATAGTCATTGAAATGTGTGTTCTCTTCAAAGACCACACATGGATCCACTAGTATCATTGCATGTGTGTTCTTTTCACTAACAACAACAAGAGTCATTTCATGTGTGTTCTTTTCACATACCACATATGGATCCACCAGTGTCATTGCATGTGTGTTCTTTTTACTTACAACAACTAGAGTAATTTCATGTGTGTTCATTTCACATACCACATATGGATCCACTAGTGTCATTGAAATGTGTGTTCTCTTCAGAGACCACACATGGATCCACCAGTGTCATTGCATGTGTGTTCTTTTTACTAACAACAACTGGAGTCATTGCATGTGTGTTATTTTCACACACCACATATGGATCCACCAGTGTCATTGCATGTGTGTTCTTTTCACAATCCACCTATGGATCCACCAGTGTCATTGGATGTGTGCTCTTTTTACTAACAATAACCAAAGTCATTGCATATATGTTCTCTTCAGAGACCACACATGGATCCACCAGTGTCATTGCATGTGTGTTCTTTTTACTAATAACAAACAGAGTCATTGAAATGTCTATTCTATTCAGAGACCACACATGGATCCACCAGTGTCATTGCATGTATGTTCTTTCCATTAACAACAACCATAGTCATTGAAATGTCTGTTATCTTTACAGACCACACATGGATCCACCAGTGTCATTGCATGGGTGTTCTTTTCACTAGCAACAACCAGAGTCATTTCATGTGTGTTCTTTTCACATACCACATATGGATTCACCAGTGTCATTGAAATGTGTGTTCTCTTCAGAGACCACACATGGATCCACCAGTGTCATTGCATGTGTATTCTTTTTACTAACAACAACTAGATTCATTGCATGTGTGTTCTTTTCACATACCACATATGGATCCACCAGTGTCATTGCATGTGTTCTCTTTTCACAATCCACCTATGCATCCACCAGTGTCATTTCATGTGTGTTCTTTTCACATACCACATATGGATCCACCAGTGTCATTGAAATGTGTGTTCTCTTCAGAGACCACACATGGATCCACTATTGTCATTACATGTGTGTTCTTTTTACTAACAACAACTAGAGTCATTGCATGTGTCTTCTTTTCACATACCACATATGGATCCACCAGTGTCATTGCATGTGTGCTCTTTTCACAATACACCTATGTATCCACCAATGTCATTGCATGTGTGCTCTTTTTACTAACAACAACCAGAGCCATTGCATGTGTGTTCTTTTCAGAGACCACACATGGATCCACCAGTGTCATTGCATGTGTGTTCTTTTTACTAACAGCAACCAGAGCCATTGAAATGTGTTTTCTCTTCAGAGACCACACATGGATCAACCAGTGTCACTGCATGTGTGTTATTTTCACTAACAACAACCAGAGACATTGCATGTGTGTTCTTTTCACACACCACATATGGATCCACCAGTGTCATTGCATGTGAGTTCTTTTTACTAACAACAACTAGAGTTATTTCATGTGTGTTCTTTTCACATACCACATATGGATCCACCAGAGTCATTGAAATGTGTGTTCTCTTCAGAGACCACACATGGATCCACTAGTGTCATTGCATGTGTGTTCTTTTCACTAACAACCACCAGAGTCATTGCATGTGTGTTCTTTTCACATACCACATATGGATCCACCAGTGTCATTGCATGTGTGTGCTTTTTACTAACAACAACTGGAGTCATTTCATGTGTGTTCTTTTCACGTACCACATATGGATCCACCAGTGTCATTGAAATGTGTGTTCTCTTCAGAGACCACACATGGATCCACCAGTGTCATTGCATGTGTGTTCTTTTTACTAACAACAACTGGAGTCATTGCATGTGTGTTCTTTTCACATACCACATGGATCCACCGATGTCATTGCACGTGTGTTCTTTTCACAATCCACCTATGGATCCACCAGTGTCATTGGATGTGTGGTCTTTTTACTAACAACACACAGAGTCATTGCATGTGTTCTTTTTCAGAGACCACACATGGATCCACCAATGTCATTGCATGTGTGTTCTTTTTACTAACAACGAGTCATTGAAATGTGTGTTCTTCAGAGACCACACATGGATCCACTAGTGTCATTGCATGTGTGTTCTTTTTACTAACAACAACTAGAGTCATTGCATGTGTCTTCTTTTCACATACCACATATGGATCCACCAGAGTCATTGCATGTGTGTTCTTTTCACATACCACATATGGATCTACCAGTGTCATTGCATGTGTGTTCTTTTTACTAACAACAACCAGAGTCATTGCATGTGTGTTATTTTCAGAGACCACACATGGATCCGCCGGTGTCATTGCATGTGTGTTCTTTTTACTAACAATAACCAGAGTTATTGAAATGTGTGTTCTCTTCAGAGACCACACATTGATCAACCAGTGTCATTGCATGTGTGTTCTTTTCACTAACAACAACCAGAGTCATTGCATGTGTGTTCTTTTCACATACCACATATGGATCCACCAATGTCATTGCATGTGTGTTCTTTTTACTAACAAGAACTAGAGTCATTTCATGTGCGTTCTTTTCACATACCACATATGGATCCACGAGAGTCATTGAAATGTGTGTTCTCTTTAGAGACCATACATGGATCCACTAGTGTCATTGCATGTGTTTTCTTTCCACTAACAACAACTATAGTCATTTCATGTGTGTTCTTTTCACATACCACATATGGATCCACCAGTGTCATTGCATGTGTGTTCTTTTTACTAACAACAATTGGAGTCATTTCATGTGTGTTCTTTTCACATACCACATATGGATCCACCAGTGTCATTGAAATGTGTGTTCTCTTCAGAGACCACACATGGATCCACTAGTGTCATTGCATGTGTGTTCCTTTTACTAACAACAACTGGAGTCATTGCATGTGTGTTCTTTTCACATACCACATATGGATCCACCAGTGTCATTGCATGTGTGTTCTTTTCACAATCCACCAGTGTCATTGCATATGTGCTCTTTTTACTAACAACAACCAGAGTCATTGCATGTGTGTTCTCTTAAGAGACCACACATGGATCCACCAGTGTCATTGCATGTGTGTTCTTTTTACTAACAACAACAATAGTCATTGAAATGTGTGTTCTCTTCAAAGACCACACATGGATCCACTAGTATCATTACATGTGTGTTCTTTTCACTAACAACAACAAGAGTCATTTCATGTGTGTTCTTTTCACATACCACATATGGATCCACCAGTGTCATTGCATGTGTGTTCTTTTTACTTACAACAACTGGAGTAATTTCATGTGTGTTCATTTCACATACCACATATGGATCCACTAGTGTCATTGAAATGTGTGTTCTCTTCAGAGACCACACATGGATCCACCAGTGTCATTGCATGTGTGTTCTTTTTACTAACAACAACTGGAGTCATTGCATGTGTGTTCTTTTCACACACCACATATGGATCCACCAGTGTCATTGCATGTGTGTTATTTTCACAATCCACCTATGGATCCACCAGTGTCATTGGATGTGTGCTCTTTTTACTAACAATAACCAAAGTCATTGCATGTATGTTCTCTTCAGAGACCACACATGGATCCACCAGTGTCATTGCATGTGTGTTCTTTTTACTAATAACAAACAGAGTCATTGAAATGTCTGTTCTATTCAGAGACCACACATGGATCCACCAGTGTCATTGCATGTATGTTCTTTCCATTAACAACAACCATAGTCATTGAAATGTCTGTTATCTTTAGAGACCACACATGGATCCACCAGTGTCATTGCATGGGTGTTCTTTTCACTAGCAACAACCAGAGTCATTTCATGTGTGTTCTTTTCACATACCACATATGGATTCACCAGTGTCATTGAAATGTGTGTTCTCTTCAGAGACCACACATGGATCCACCAGTGTCATTGCATGTGTATTCTTTTTACTAACAACAACTAGATTCATTGCATGTGTGTTCTTTTCACATACCACATATGGATCCACCAGTGTCATTGCATGTGTGCTCTTTTCACAATCCACCTATGCATCCACCAGTGTCATTTCATGTGTGTTCTTTTCACATAACACATATGGATCCACCAGTGTCATTGAAATCTGTGTTCTCTTCAGAGACCACACATGGATCCACTAGTGTCATTGCATGTGTGTTCTTTTTACTAACAACAACTAGAGTCATTGCATGTGTCTTCTTTTCACATACCACATATGGATCCACCAGTGTCATCGCATGTGTGCTCTTTTCACAATACACCTATGGATCCACCAATGTCATTGCATGTGTGCTCTTTTTACTAACAACAACCAGAGTCATTGCATGTGTGTTCTTTTCAGAGACCACACATGGATCCACCAGTGTCATTGCATGTGTGTTCTTTTTACTAACAGCAACCAGAGCCATTGAAATGTGTTTTCTCTTCAGAGACCACACATGGATCAACCAGTGTCATTGCATGTGTGTTCTTTTCACTAACAACAACCAGAGTCATTGCATGTGTGTTCTTTTCACACACCACATATGGATCCACCAGTGTCATTGCATGTGAGTTCTTTTTACTAACAACAACTAGAGTTATTTCATGTGTGTTCTTTTCACATACCACATATGGATCCACCAGAGTCATTGAAATGTGTGTTCTCTTCAGAGACCACACATGGATCCACTAGTGTCATTGCATGTGTGTTCTTTTCACTAACAACCACCAGAGTCATTACAAGTGTGTTCTTTTCACATACCACATATGGATCCACCAGTGTCGTTGCATGTGTGTGCTTTTTACTAACAACAACTGGAGTCATTTCATGTGTGTTCTTTTCACGTACCACATATGGATCCACCAGTGTCATTGAAATGTGTGTTCTCTTCAGAGACCACACATGGATCCACCAGTGTCATTGCATGTGTGTTCTTTTTACTAACAACAACTGGAGTCATTGCATGTGTGTTCTTTTCACATACCACATATGGATCCACCAGTGTCATTGCATGTGTGTTCTTTTCACAATCCACCTATGTATCCACCAGTGTCATTGGATGTGTGCTCTTTTTACTAACAACAACCAGAGTCATTGCATGTGTGTTCTTTTCAGAGACCACACAGGGATCCACCAGTGTCATTGCATGTGTGTTCTTTTTACTAACAACAACCAGAGTCATTGAAATGTGTGTTCTCTTCAGAGACCACACATGGATCCACTAGTGTCATTGCATGTGTGTTCTTTTTACTAACAACAACTAGAGTCATTGCATGTGTCTTCTTTTCACATACCACATATGGATCCACCAGAGCCATTGCATGTGTGTTCTTTTCACATACCACATATGGATCCACCAGTGTCATTGCATGTGTGTTCTTTTACTAACAACAACCAGAGTCATTGCATGTGTGTTCTTTTCAGAGACCACACATGGATCCACCGGTGTCATTGCATGTGTGTTCTTTTTACTAACAATAACCAGAGTTATTGAAATGTGTGTTCTCTTCAGAGACCACACATGGATCAGCCAGTGTCATTGCATGTGTGTTCTTTTCACTAACAACAACCAGAGTCATTGCATGTGTGTTCTTTTCACATACCACATATGGATCCACCAATGTCATTGCATGTGTGTTTTTTTACTAACAAGAACTAGAGTCATTTCATGTGCGTTCTTTTCACATACCACATATGGATCCACGAGAGTCATTGAAATGTGTGTTCTCTTTAGAGACCATACATGGATCCACAAGTGTCATTGCATGTGTGTTCTTTCCACTAACAACAACCAGAGTCATTTCAAGTGTGTTCTTTTCACATACCACATATGGATCCACCAGTGTCATTGCATGTGTGTTCTTTTTACTAACAACAACTGGAGTCATTTCATGTGTGTTCTTTTCACATACCACATATGGATCCACCAGTGTCATTGAAATGTGTGTTCTCTTCAGAGACCACACATGGATCCACTAGTGTCATTGCATGTGTGTTCCTTTTACTAACAACAACTGGAGTCATTGCATGTGTGTTCTTTTCACATACCACATATGGATCCACCAGTGTCATTGCATGTGTGTTCTTTTCACAATCCACCTATGGATCCACCAGTGTCATTGCATATGTGCTCTTTTTACTAACAACAACCAGAGTCATTGCATGTGTGTTCTTTTCACATACCACATATGGATCCACCAGTGTCGTTGCATGTGTGTGCTTTTTACTAACAACAACTGGAGTCATTTCATGTGTGTTCTTTTCACGTACCACATATGGATCCACCAGTGTCATTGAAATGTGTGTTCTCTTCAGAGACCACACATGGATCCACCAGTGTCATTGCATGTGTGTTCTTTTTACTAACAACAACTGGAGTCATTGCATGTGTGTTCTTTTCACATACCACATATGGATCCACCAGTGTCATTGCTTGTGTGTTCTTTTCACAATCCACCTATGTATCCACCAGTGTCATTGGATGTGTGCTCTTTTTACTAACAACAACCAGAGTCATTGCATGTGTGTTCTCTTCAGAGACCACACATGGATCCACCAGTGTCATTGCATGTGTGTTCTTTTTACTAACAAGAACCAGAGTCATTGAAATGTGTGTTCTCTTCAGAGACCACACATGGATCCACTAGTGTCATTGCATGTGTGTTCTTTTTACTAACAACAACTAGAGTCATTGCATGTGTCTTCTTTTCACATACCACATATGGATCCACCAGAGCCATTGCATGTGTGTTCTTTTCACATACCACATATGGATCCACCAGTGTCATTGCATGTGTGTTCTTTTTACTAACAACAACCAGAGTCATTGCATGTGTGTTCTTTTCAGAGACCACACATGGATCCACCGGTGTCATTGCATGTGTGTTCTTTTTACTAACAATAACCAGAGTTATTGAAATGTGTGTTCTCTTCAGAGACCACACATGGATCAACCAGTGTCATTGCATGTGTGTTCTTTTCACTAACAACAACCAGAGTCATTGCATGTGTGTTCTTTTCACATACCACATATGGATCCACCAATGTCATTGCATGTGTGTTCTTTTTACTAACAAGAACTAGAGTCATTTCATGTGCGTTCTTTTCACATACCACATATGGATCCACGAGAGTCATTGAAATGTGTGTTCTCTTTAGAGACCATACATGGATCCACTAGTGTCATTGCATGTGTGTTCTTTCCACTAACAACAACCAGAGTCATTTCAAGTGTGTTCTTTTCACATACCACATATGGATCCACCAGTGTCATTGCATGTGTGTTCTTTTTACTAACAACAACAGGAGTCATTGCATGTGTGTTATTTTCACATACCACATATGGATCCACCAGTTTCATTGAAATGCGTGTTCTCTTCAGAGACCACACATGGATCCACTAGTGTCATTGCAACAACTGGAGTCATTGCATGTGTGTTCTTTTCACATACCACATATGGATCCACCAGTGTCATTGCATGTGTGTTCTTTTCACAATCCACCTATGGATCCACCAGTGTCATTGCATATGTGCTCTTTTTACTAACAACAACCAGAGTCATTGCATGTGTGTTCTCTTAAGAGACCACACATGGATCCACCAGTGTCATTGCATGTGTGTTCTTTTTACTAACAACAACCAGAGTCATTGAAATGTGTGTTGTTTTCACATACCACATATGGATCCACCAGTGTCATTGCATGTCTGTTCTTTTCACAATCCACCTATGCATCCACCAGTGTCATTGCATGTGTGCTCTTTTTACTAACAATGTCCAGAGTCATTGCATGTGTGTTTTCTTCAGAGACCACACATGGATCCACCAGTGTCATTGCATGTGTGTTCTTTTTACTAACAACAACAATAGTCATTGAAATGTGTGTTCTCTTCAAAGACCACACATGGATCCACTAGTATCATTGCATGTGTGTTCTTTTCACTAACAACAACCAGAGTCATTTCATGTGTGTTCTTTTCACATACCACATATGGATCCACCAGTGTCATTGCATGTGTGTTCTTTTTACTTACAACAACTGGAGTAATTTCATGTGTGTTCATTTCACATACCACATATGGATCCACTAGTGTCATTGAAATGTGTGTTCTCTTCAGAGACCACACATGGATCCACCAGTGTCATTGCATGTGTGTTCTTTTTACTAACAACAACTGGAGTCATTGCATGTGTGTTCTTTTCACACACCACATATGGATCCACCAGTGTCATTGCATGTCTGTTCTTTTCCCAATCCACCTATGGATCCACCAGTGTCATTGGATGTGTGCTCTTTTTACTAACAATAACCAAATTCATTGCATGTATGTTCTCTTCAGAGACCACACATGGATCCACCAGTGTCATTGCATGTGTGTTCTTTTTACTAATAACAAACAGAGTCATTGAAATGTCTGTTCTATTCAGAGACCACACATGGATCCACCAGTGTCATTGCATGTATGTTCTTTCCATTAACAACAACCATAGTCATTAAAATGTCTGTTATCTTCAGAGACCACACATGGATCCACCAGTGTCATTGCATGGGTGTTCTTTTCACTAGCAACAACCAGAGTCATTTCATGTGTGTTCTTTTCACATACCACATATGGATTCACCAGTGTCATTGAAATGTGTGTTCTCTTCAGAGACCACACATGGATCCACCAGTGTCATTGCATGTGTATTCTTTTTACTAACAACAACTAGATTCATTGCATGTGTGTTCTTTTCACATACCACATATGGATCCACCAGTGTCATTGCATGTGTGCTCTTTTCACAATCCACCTATGCATCCACCAGTGTCATTTCATGTGTGTTCTTTTCACATACCACATATGGATCAACCAGTGTCATTGAAATGTGTGTTCTCTTCAGAGACCACACATGGATCCACTAGTGTCATTGCATGTGTGTTCTTTTTACTAACAACAACTAGAGTCATTGCATGTGTCTTCTTTTCACATACCACATATGGATCCACCAGTGTCATTGCATGTGTGCTCTTTTCACAATCCACCTATGGATCCACCAGTGTCATTGCATGTGTGCTCTTTTTACTAACAACAACCAGAGTCATTGCATGTGTGTTCTTTTCAGAGACCACACATGGATCCACCAGTGTCATTGCATGTGTGTTCTTTTTACTAACAGCAACATGAGCCATTGAAATGTGTTTTCTCTTCAGAGACCACACATGGATCAACCAGTGTCATTGCATGTGTGTTCTTTTCACTAACAACAACCAGAGTCATTGCATGTGTGTTCTTTTCACACACCACATATGGATCCACCAGTGTCATTGCATGTGAGTTCTTTTTACTAACAACAACTAGAGTTATTTCATGTGTGTTCTTTTCACATACCACATATGGATCTACCAGAGTCATTGAAATGTGTGTTCTCTTCAGAGACCACACATGGATCCACTAGTGTCATTGCATGTGTGTTCTTTTCACTAACAACCACCAGAGTCATTGCATGTGTGTTCTTTTCACATACCACATATGGATCCACCAATGTCATTGCATGTGTGTGCTTTTTACTAACAACAACTGGAGTCATTTCATGTGTGTTCTTTTCACGTACCACATATGGATCCACCAGTGTCATTGAAATGTGTGTTCTCTTCAGAGACCACATATGGATCCACCAGTGTCATTGCATGTGTGTTCTTTTTACTAACAACAACTGGAGTCATTGCATGTGTGTTCTTTTCACATACCCCATATGGATCCACCAGTGTCATTGCATGTGTGTTCTTTTCACAATCCACCTATGGATCCACCAGTGTCATTGGATGTGTGCTCTTTTTACTAACAACAACCAGAGTCATTGCATGTGTGTTCTTTTTAGAGACCACACATGGATCCACCAGTGTCATTGCATGTGTGTTCTTTTTACTAACAGCAACCAGAGTCATTGAAATGTGTGTTCTCTTCAGAGACCACACATGGATCCACTAGTGTCATTGCATGTGTGTTCTTTTTACTAACAACAACTAGAGTCATTGCATGTGTCTTCTTTTCACATACCACATATGGATCCACCAGTGACATTGCATGTGTGCTCTTTTCACAATCCACCTATGGATCCACCAGTGTCATTGCATGTGTGCTCTTTTTACTAACAACAACCAGAGTCATTGCATGTTTGTTCTTTTCAGAGACCACACATGGATCCACCAGTGTCATTGCATGTGTGTTCTTTTTACTAACAACAACCAGAGCCATTTAAATGTGTTTTCTCTTCAGAGACCACACATGGATCAACCAGTGTCATTGCATCTGTGTTCTTTTCACTAACAACAACCAGAGTCATTGCATGTGTGTTCTTTTCACACACCACATATGGATCCACCAGTGTCATTGCATGTGAGTTCTTTTTACTAACAACAACTAGAGTTATTTCATGTCTGTTCTTTTCACATACCACATATGGATCCACCAGAGTCATTGAAATGTGTGTTCTCTTCAGAGACCACACATGGATCCACTAGTGTCATTGCATGTGTGTTCTTTTCACTAACAACCACCAGAGTCATTGCATGTCTGTTTTTTTCACATACCACATATGGATCCACCAGTGTCATTGAATGTGTGTGCTTTTTACTAACAACAACTGGAGTCATTTCATGTGTGTTCTTTTCACGTACCACATATGGATCCACCAGTGTCATTGAAATGTGTGTTCTCTTCAGAGACCACACATGGATCCACCAGTGTCATTGCATGTGTGTTCTTTTTTGTCACATCCCAAGATTTTCCAAATCTTGTAATGTCAAAAATTAAATAAACAAAATAAATTTTTGTTGAAAATCAGGGTGAAAAGAAACTTTTGTTTCTAAAAGGAGACTTAAAATCCCATCTTGAACAAACTTTGGCAGAAGTTTGAATTCAACAAAAATTCAAATCAAGGGAAATGCATTCCTCAATGAATGTATCTAGAAATTTGAACACTTGGAAAGTTAATCCAAAATCCAAATCCTAAGCCCTAATGGAAGGAAATCATTTTCCAAAGAATCTCCAAATCTATGGATTTGATCCATACCAAATTTGGTCAACAAATTTCCACAAAGGATCAAGAAAGACCTTAGAGATTGGTTTCACTTAGTTTGGAACCATAAGCAAAATCTTAGAAATATGATAAGATAAGGAAATTGAATTTCCAAAGCCAATAAAGCCCTTACCAAAAGCCCATACCCTTTGGTGAACAAATAATCCTAAAGGGATTAAAAAGATAAACCTTTGTTAAAGGAAAAATAAATTGTTTTGGAAACACTGTTTTAGATCTTTTAATAAAAGACTTTGATTTCAAATGAAAAGATAAGCCAAATTAATTTTGGCCAAACTTTTGAAATAAAATATTTTGTTTTGATAAAGTGAGTAAAGGTTTATTTAAATAAAATAAAGGATCTAAATATCCAATTTTATTTAAGTAAAGGCTTTTCCCATTTTAAATGAACACCAAGTATTTTATTACTACTTTGAAATATTTTATTAAAAGGTTTTGCTTTGATTAAAATGAGTAAAGGATTATTTAAATAAAATAATAAGGATTTAAATATCCAATTTTATTTAAGTAAAGGCTTTCCCATTTTAATTAAAACACCAAAACTTATTTATTTAAATAAGTTTCCAAGTATTCTTTTATTTTTCAAATTAAACCTTCTGGTTTGGTTTTGAAAGTAATTGGATTTCAAATGGAAATTTTATTTAAATAAATCAAACACTATTAATAAACTAAAGATCCATTTTATTTAATTATTACATGGATCTTAAAATAAATAAAAATAATATTTCATTTTGAGATTTGGATTATGTTGCCAAACAGAACCAAATTCAAAGTGAAGTTGAGTGATTGTTTGAATTGATTTGAGTGTTGTTTGAAATTGTTTGAATTAATTGTTTGAATTGAAAACAGAAAAAGAATTAGAAAAAGAAAAAGAGTTAAAACAGAAAAAAAAAAATAGGAAAACAGGAGCGTTTCAGGCCCCCCAATCCAGCCCCACTTTTCAGAAAACTTGAAAAACCAAATATACCAAATACGGAGTCAATTACAGCTGGACCCACTCCCCTCTCCTCACTACCGACGAGAAGACCCCACCTCTCTCTCCCACATCCCGAACTGCTTTTCACCTTGAAGAAACCCACACAAAGACCCTGTGGACCCCTCCTTCCTTCTTTTCCCACCGATCACTGGACCCCTTTTCCACTGTTTCTCCTTCCCACCTCATGACGCTTCTTCCTCCTCTCGTCATTGTTTCTCAGTAATTCCAAGATCAATTCGCCATAATGCCGCCTTCACTCCCTGACGATGCCCATTTAACCGCCTCCCTCCTCTTTTTCCTCGCACCCTTCCCAAGCTCGCCTCAGCCGCCTCAATTCCTCCTCGAACGCTCCGCCTCCGATGTTCGGTGACAATTCCGACGAAACCCCATCGCCTTGCCTCTTTGACCACGCACGATACTCCACACTCACTGGTGCTTCATCCCATGCCCTCCGCTCGACGCTGGTGCCTCAGAGCTCGACTTCGACGACGACCACCGTCGCCACTGCCGCCTCCGCTCAAGTTTCTCCGGTAGGTACAGACCACCCCGAGCCCTCTCGCTTACGCCACACTTCGACATGATCTCCTGCATCTAACCTGCACCTCCGCTTGTCCTCTCGTGGTCCACAAGACCGTCTCGACAAGCTCGACTCGCCACGCCATCTCGCTTCTCCGACGAGCCCCACCGTAAGACCAGACCGCCTTCACTCCTTGTTCATGCACACGACCTTGCCTTGGACCCGCGATCTAACTGCGTCCTTTTCGCTTCGGAGTGAATCACAGCGACGTCCACGACGACAAGCCGAGAGCACCGCCGCCCGCAGCAACTCCGATGAAAGATTCCACCTAACCCAGTGCGCCCCTTGCCTCGTCAATCGCACGTTGAGCATCACCGTGACCCCCTGAGCTCGGTGAGCAACCCCTCCTTCTCCCTTGCCCTCTGCATCGCCGGCACCGTCATCGACCGACGACTCCGCCGCCAGCAGCCGCCGCATCGCCGCCCACTTTAGGTCGAGCCTGCCACAGCCGTTCGATCCAGATCCATCGGTTACGATAGATCACTTAACCGCGAAGAGGTACGCTACCTAAGCCGCACGATCCACTTTAGATCCAACGCTCCACAGCCACGATCCGGCCGAACTGCACTGCCAATCACAAGCAGAACGCTGCGGCACTAGATCTGTTTAAAAGAAATTTGAAAACAGATTTATTTGCCATTTTCAAACCCATGTATCTTTTGATCCACACGTCCAAATTTTACAAATTTGATGTCATTGGAATCAGCAAGACAAGCCCTAGCCAACCCTGCCCTTAGTTTAGCAAATAGTATCTGTTAGCCTGTTTAACTTTGCAGATTCTTTTGTATGCTTGCTAACATTAGAAAAATCATTTAAAAATGATATTTAGGTTAAAACCTTTGCCAATTAATTTGTTGTGACCTTGCTGACCATAGGAACCAACCCATAGTTTGGAAAGTGATTTTGGAAAAGAATAGAATGGATTAATTAGTTTAGTCCATTTCTAGCTAACTAAAACTATTTGTTTTGTTTATGAAAATGCTTTCATAAAGAAAACCTTGAGAAAATGTTTGGACCAAACTCATCGACCAAAAGCACCAAGTTTTGCAATAGCAACTCATTTGGTGAACCCTATAGACTAAAACCCTAGTAGACATATTTCTACACCACCTAAAATGACCCTTTGTTTTGAAAATGGTTTTGAGGTGAAACCTTTTGCTAACAACTTTGCCACTTTGGTAAATGACCAATTTGGATCTTACAAAGTTTAGGAATCTAATAGAGACCCTATTTGCAAATGACTTTGCCATTTTGGTAAATGACCAATTTGGAATTTACAAAGTTAGAAGCCTAGTGAGGACCATCCCTACATTAGAACCAACCTTTGCATGCCTATGCATGACTTTGCCACTTTACAAAAATGACCATTAGGTGTACCCAAATGTCTATGACCCACTAGGAACCACTTTTGCAAACAAAGCAAAGCTTGGCATGCTTGCATGCATTTCTTTGACTTTGTTATTTTATGTGTGTTGATTTGCTTGATTGGTAGATTGAGTTTGTGCCTTGCTTGATTGATTGTAGTGACTTGAAGAGTGTGAGTGTTGCAAGGACAAGGAGTGAACTTATACCCTCTACCAAAAAGGCAAGTGATACTTCATATCTTATGTCCCATTATTTTCACTATGCATTAGTGTTTTTGCTAAAGTAAAATCTTGCATGGTTTTTATTTTGCTAAGTATAGACCTTGCTATAGGAAATCTAGTAGATGAATCCTTAGTAGGATTTTCCTAAGTTAAGAATCCTATTACTACCAAGCTTAGCCTAGCTAATAGAAAACTTGGGTGGGATATATATTCACACTATGAAAAATATTCTAAGTCTAAGGACTTATGTTTTGTTTAAATAAAACAACTAAAAGTTAATGAATCACCTGGGTGGAAATGGAAGGAATGGTTTATGTTGAGTGGTTCACAAGGCCCATGTCTATGGTTTACCTTAGTGTATCTCACTTGTGGATGGCCACCCAGGAAACAAAGAGATTTGAGATGTCAAATGTTGAGAAACTTCAAGTGCAACCACTTGGCATTATGGGCTCTGCCATGATCTTAGGATGCTGGAACTTAGTCTTTGGACAGGGTGGTAGTGATTGATAGGTTGGAACGCGTCCATTTGACTAAGGAAAGGCTACTGAAGGATCATTCTTGGGAAACCAAGGCTTGTGGGGAAAGTGCACCACCTCTGCAGAGTGTAAAAAACCTAAGTACTTAGCCATGTCCCTGGTAAAGGACAATTTGAGCATCAAGACATGGAAGCAATCAAGAATCTCATCACTCCAATTTATAAATAAAACTTGTGGGAGAACAAGGGTTGTGTGAAATTCTTCAATCTTTGATGGAGAGATGGCTTGGTACAAGGATCTCAAAATCTTAGATTGGGAATTTTTTTTTGCCAAGTAAATCTTCAGTCTTTGATTGAAAGATGCCCTGAGTGGATCTTCAGTCTTTGATTGATAGATGCCTTGGAATTTGTTTTTGCCAAACAAAACTTATTTTCAAATGATAGGGAAAAATATATTTTTGAGCAATGCAAAGCCTCAACTCCACTTAGCCAAATGCATATAGATGATAGACTCCACTATACTACCAAAGTATCACTTGCCAATACAATTCAAATGTATTGACCCTTGTGGCTGTAACTTATTATGTTGCAGGTTTGATTGTTTTAGTGAAGATTGATTGATTAGGATTACAAAGCCTACAACCAACATCTGCCTGTGGCACTTTGAAGATGAAGGACCCATGACTATAGTTATTCCGCTGCAATATAATGTAAATAGCCAATGAGCTATGTTTGATGTAATAAAATTATTTTATTCCTGGTTACAAAGTTGTATTATGACCTTTGTTTCTCGATATTACATCTGAACTGTGGATGCTAGCTATTGATCCAGGGACTAGCATTGTAAACACAGGGGACTCAATCTTATTAAAGGACAGGGGACGCTACAGAATGGTATCAGAGCATTGTGTTGCCTGTAGGATTTGTAACCCTAGGATTGGACAAAAACCCTTAGACAATAGGAGTTGTCTTGTTCCAAAACTTACTTACAAAACAAATCTTGTAAACTCTTTCCTCAATCATTTTGGTTTCAACTCTACTTCTCTTCTACTTCAAAACTTAATGGAAAGCCTACCCCATGACCAAAGACTTCATCATGTGCAAAGGACTTCATCAACTTCATCAACTCTAATGACTTCAACTTCTTCAACATCTTCAACATGTACACCAAGGACTTCAACTTGGATATCACTAAAGAATACAAGTCTTGAGTAACATTTCATTTGAAGACTAAGGAAAAACAACTTAGAAGGAGCCCTCAACATCTTTTGTGACCAAGACACAAGAATTCTCCAAGGATACAAAGATCTCAATCAAAAAGAATCAACCAAGAAGGATGGAAAGATCACAAGTGAACCATATAGATGGACCACCATATTTTAGTTAAGTCAAACCCACCAACTTATGTGGTGTAACAAAAATATTTTGTTGCCTAAGTATGTGCTTGAAACTGTTGTTTGAGTGGAGTGTTTGTTTGTGATTGCATGCACATTGCTTGTGTAAATTGTGATGTGTGAGATTAGGATTGATTTCCTTAGAAATCTTTTGCCTATTCTAATCCCCTCCAACCCAAACAGATGACTTCTCCAAGAAACTCCGACATCAAGGATGGTGACAACAACAACAACCAAGAGGACAACATGAAAGAGCTCATAGCAACCCAACACCAATTGAGCCAACTAACAGCTCAGTTCATAGCCAACAATAGTGATAAAGACCCTACCTTGCAAAAGTTTTTGGAAGAACAATCCCAACTGATGCTTAAGGTGACTAATCAAATGATCAGCATGGAAGAAAACTATCCCAAAAGAGTGTATGACAACAAGGATGACAAAGATGTTATTCTAGAAGGAACCCAAGTTAGCAATACTTGTGTAGTCAAGGATCATGCAACCAAGGAGCATGAAGATCAATGCCCCAAGAAGAGAGGAAGATCTCCCATTTATGAAGAGCATGAACTAGAAGAACCCCTAGCTTTGGAGAGACCCAAAAAGAAGAAGAAGAAATGCCTCAACGCTAGCAAGAAAGATATTACACAAGTGCAATGTTTCAATTGCAAAGAGATGGGATATTATGCCAATAAATGCCCAGAAAAGAAGATGGACCAAATAAACAAACAAGAGGCAATGACACCAAAGGGAAAGAAAGATATCAGCCAATTGATATGTTACAATTGCAAGAACCTAGGACACTATGCAAGCAACTGTCCAGAAAAGATGAAGAACAAGTTGATCAAGCCTATGGAGAAACTCAAGCTTGGCCCATGAGTCAAGTATGGGAATAATGGACACTATGCAGAAGTTTTCCCAAGGAAGTTTCATCAAGATTCCAAGCAAGCCAAGATATAGTTTAGTTGGAAAATTTTTAAGGGTGGTAGTACCCTAGTTGTTTTGAACCTGCTTGTAACCCTAGCCTCCCCAAATCCCGGGACGAGATTTATTTTAAGGGTGGTAGCCTGTCACATCCCAAGATTTTCCAAATCTTGTAATGTGAAAAATTAAATAAACAAAATAAATTTTTGTTGAAAATCAGGGTGAAAAGAAACTTTTGTTTCTAAAAGGAGACTTAAAATCCCATCTTGAACAAACTTTGGCAGAAGTTTGAATTCAACAAAAATTCAAATCAAGGGAAATGCATTCCTCAATGAATGTATCTAGAAATTTGAACACTTGGAAAGTTAATCCAAAATCCAAATCCTAAGCCCTAATGGAAGGAAATCATTTTCCAAAGAATCTCCAAATCTATGGATTTGATCCATACCAAATTTGGTCAACAAATTTCCACAAAGGATCAAGAAAGACCTTAGAGATTGGTTTCACTTAGTTTGGAACCATAAGCAAAATCTTAGAAATATGATAAGATAAGGAAATTGAATTTCCAAAGCCAATAAAGCCCTTACCAAAAGCCCATACCCTTTGGTGAACAAATAATCCTAAAGGGATTAAAAAGATAAACCTTTGTTAAAGGAAAAATAAATTGTTTTGGAAACACTGTTTTAGATCTTTTAATAAAAGACTTTGATTTCAAATGAAAAGATAAGCCAAATTAATTTTGGCCAAACTTTTGAAATAAAATATTTTGTTTTGATAAAGTGAGTAAAGGTTTATTTAAATAAAATAAAGGATCTAAATATCCAATTTTATTTAAGTAAAGGCTTTTCCCATTTTAAATGAACACCAAGTATTTTATTACTACTTTGAAATATTTTATTAAAAGGTTTTGCTTTGATTAAAATGAGTAAAGGATTATTTAAATAAAATAATAAGGATTTAAATATCCAATTTTATTTAAGTAAAGGCTTTCCCATTTTAATTAAAACACCAAAACTTATTTATTTAAATAAGTTTCCAAGTATTCTTTTATTTTTCAAATTAAACCTTCTGGTTTGGTTTTGAAAGTAATTGGATTTCAAATGGAAATTTTATTTAAATAAATCAAACACTATTAATAAACTAAAGATCCATTTTATTTAATTATTACATGGATCTTAAAATAAATAAAAATAATATTTCATTTTGACATTTGGATTATGTTGCCAAACAGAACCAAATTCAAAGTGAAGTTGAGTGATTGTTTGAATTGATTTGAGTGTTGTTTGAAATTGTTTGAATTAATTGTTTGAATTGAAAACAGAAAAAGAATTAGAAAAAGAAAAAGAGTTAAAACAGAAAAAAAAAAATAGGAACACAGGAGCAGCCCACTAGGCCCAGTCCAGCCCAGCCTTTCACTTCCCGGAGAAAACAATTCTTACCAAATAATAGACCCGCTGAGTCAATTACAGCGTGGACCCACTCCCCCCCTCTCCTCACTCGCTGACGAGAAGACCCCACCTCTCTCTCCCACATCCCGAACCGTTTTTCTGTACCGCGAAAGAAACCCACACAGCAGCTGACCCGTGGACCCCTCCTTCCCTTCTTTTTTTTTCTCCTTCCCCACCTGCGACCAGTTCTTCCTCCTCTAAGCCGCTTCGCTGTAACTTCATGCCTTCAATTCGCCATAATGCCGGCCTTCACTCCCCCTGCGACGATGCCCATTTAACCGCCTCCCTCTCCTCTGTCTTTTCCTCGGACCCTTCCCAAGCTCGCCTCAGTCGCCTCAATTCCTCCTCGAACGCCCTCCGACGACGATGTTCGGTGACAATTCGACGAAAACCCCATCGCCCCTAGCCTCTTTGACCACGCACGCATACTCCACACTCACTGGTGCTTCGTCTGCGTTCTCCGCTCAGACGCTGGTGCCTCAGAGCTCGACTTCGACGACGACCACCGTCGCCACCGTCTGCCTCGTCTCCGTCAAGTTTCTCCGGTAGGTACAGACCACCCCGAGCCCTCTCGTTTACGCTCACAGCTTCGACATGATCTCCTGCATCTAACCCAGACCTCCGTTTGTCCTCTCGTGGTCCACAGCACCGTCTTCGACAAGCTCGACTCGCCGCCGCCATCTGCTTCCTCTCCGACGAGCCCCACCGGTAAGACCAGACCGTCCCTTCACTCCTTGTTCACGCACACGACCTTGCCTTGGACCCGCGCATCTAACTGTGCCTTCCTTTCGCTTCGGAGTGAATCACAGCGACGTCCACGACGACAAGCCGAGAGCACCGCCGCCCGCAGCAACTCCGATGAAAGATTCCACCTAACCCAGTGCGCCCCTTGCCTCGTCAATCGCACGTTGAGCATCACCGTGACCCCCTGAGCTCGGTGAGCAACCCCTCCTTCTCCCTTGCCCTCTGCATCGCCGGCACCGTCATCGACCGACGACTCCGCCGCCAGCAGCCGCCGCATCGCCGCCCACTTTAGGTCGAGCCTGCCACAGCCGTTCGATCCAGATCCATCGGTTACGATAGATCACTTAACCGCGAAGAGGTACGCTACCTAAGCCGCACGATCCACTTTAGATCCAACGCTCCACAACCACGATCCGGCCGAACCGGTACCGGCCAATCACAGCGCAACGCGTGGCACTAGATCTGTTTAAAAGAAATTTGAAAACAGATTTATTTGCCATTTTCAAACCCATGTATCTTTTGATCCACACGTCCAAATTTTACAAATTTGATGTCATTGGAATCAGCAAGACAAGCCCTAGCCAACCCTGCCCTTAGTTTAGCAAATAGTATCTGTTAGCCTGTTTAACTTTGCAGATTCTTTTGTATGCTTGCTAACATTAGAAAAATCATTTAAAAATGATATTTAGGTTAAAACCTTTGCCAATTAATTTGTTGTGACCTTGCTGACCATAGGAACCAACCCATAGTTTGGAAAGTGATTTTAGAAAAGAATAGAATGGATTAATTAGTTTAGTCCATTTCTAGCTAACTAAAACTATTTGTTTTGTTTATGAAAATGCTTTCATAAAGAAAACCTTGAGAAAATGTTTGGACCAAACCTACTGACCAAAAGCACCAAGTTTTGCAATAGCAACTCATTTGGTGAACCCTATAGACTAAAACCCTAGTAGACATATTTCTACACCACCTAAAATGACCCTTTGTTTTGAAAATGGTTTTGAGGTGAAACCTTTTGCTAACAACTTTGCCACTTTGGTAAATGACCAATTTGGATCTTACAAAGTTTAGGAATCTAATAGAGACCCTATTTGCAAATGACTTTGCCATTTTGGTAAATGACCAAATTGGAATTTACAAAGTTAGAAGCCTAGTGAGGACCATCCCTACATTAGAACCAACCTTTGCATGCCTATGCATGACTTTTCCACTTTACAAAAATGACCATTAGGTGTACCCAAATGTCTATGACCCACTAGGAACCACTTTTGCAAACAAAGCAAAGCTTGGCATGCTTGCATGCATTTCTTTGACTTTGTTATTTTATGTTTGTTGATTTGCTTGATTGGTAGATTGAGTTTGTGCCTTGCTTGATTGATTGTAGTGACTTGAAGAGTGTGAGTGTTGCAAGGACAAGGAGTGAACTTATACCCTCTACCAAAAAGGCAAGTGATACTTCATATCTTATGTCCCATTATTTTCACTATGCATTAGTGTTTTTGCTAAAGTAAAATCTTGCATGGTTTTTATTTTGCTAAGTATAGACCTTGCTATAGGAAATCTAGTAGATGAATCCTTAGTAGGATTTTCCTAAGTTAAGAATCCTATTACTACCAAGCTTAGCCTAGCTAATAGAAAACTTGGGTGGGATATATATTCACACTATGAAAAATATTCTAAGTCTAAGGACTTATGTTTTGTTTAAATAAAACAACTAAAAGTTAATGAATCACCTGGGTGGAAATGGAAGGAATGGTTTATGTTGAGTGGTTCACAAGGCCCATGTCTATGGTTTACCTTAGTGTATCTCACTTGTGGATGGCCACCCAGGAAACAAAGAGATTTGAGATGTCAAATGTTGAGAAACTTCAAGTGCAACCACTTGGCATTATGGGCTCTGCCATGATCTTAGGATGCTGGAACTTAGTCTTTTGGACAGTGGGTGGTAGTGATTGATAGGTTGGAACGCGTCCATTTGACTAAGGAAAGGCTACTGAAGGATCATTCTTGGGAAACCAAGGCTTGTGGGGAAAGTGCACCACCTCTGCAGAGTGTAAAAAACCTAAGTACTTAGCCATGTCCCTGGTAAAGGACAATTTGAGCATCAAGACATGGAAGCAATCAAGAATCTCATCACTCCAATTTCTAAATAAAACTTGTGGGAGAACAAGGGTTGTGTGAAATTCTTCAATCTTTGATGGAGAGATGGCTTGGTACAAGGATCTCAAAATCTTAGATTGGGAAATTGTTTTTGCCAAGTAAATCTTCAGTCTTTGATTGAAAGATGCCCTGAGTGGATCTTCAGTCTTTGATTGATAGATGCCTTGGAATTTGTTTTTGCCAAACAAAACTTATTTTCAAATGATAGGGAAAAATCTATTTTTGAGCAATGCAAAGCCTCAACTCCACTTAGCCAAATGCATATAGATGATAGAATCCACTATACTACCAAAGTATCACTTGCCAATACAATTCAAATGTATTGACCCTTGTGGCTGTAACTTATTATGTTGCCGGTTTGATTGTTTTAGTGAAGATTGATTGATTAGGATTACAAAGCCTACAACCAACATCTGCCTGTGGCACTTTGAAGATGAAGGACCCATGACTATAGTTATTCCGCTGCAATATAATGTAAATAGCCAATGAGCTATGTTTGATGTAATAAAATTATTTTATTCCTGGTTACAAAGTTGTATTATGACCTTTGTTTCTCGATATTACATCTGAACTGTGGATGCTAGCTATTGATCCAGGGACTAGCATTGTAAACACAGGGGACTCAATCTTATTAAAGGTTGGGGACTCTACATTTTTACTAACAACAACTAGAGTCATTGCATGTGTGTTCTTTTCACATACCACATATGGATCCACCAGTGTCATTGCATGTGTGTTCTTTTCACAATCCACCTATGGATCCACCAGTGTCATTGGATGTGTGCTCTTTTTACTAACAACAACCAGAGTCATTGCATGTGTGTTATTTTCAGAGACCACACATGGATCCACCAGTGTCATTGCATGTGTGTTCTTTTTACTAACAGCAACCAGAGTCATTGAAATGTGTTTTCTCTTCAGAGACCACACATGGATCAACCAGTGTCATTGCATGTGTGTTCTTTTCACTAACAACAACCAGAGTCATTGTATGTGTGTTCTTTTCACACACCACATATGGATCCACCAGTGTCATTGCATGTGTGTTCTTTTTACTAACAACAACTAGAGTCATTTCATGTGTGTTCTTTTCACATACCACATATGGATCCACCAGAGTTATTGAAATGTGTGATCTCTTTAGAGACCATACTTGGATCCACTAGTGTCATTGCATGTGTGTTCTTTTCACTAACAACAACCAGAGTCATTGCATGTGTGTTCTTTTCACATACGACATATGGATCCACCAGTGTCATTGCATGTGTGTTCTTTTTACTAACAACAACTGGAGCCATTTCATGTGTATTCTTTTCACATACCACGTATGGATCCCAGTGTCATTCAAATGTGTGTTCTCTTTAGAGACCACACATGGATCCACCAGTGTCATTGCATGTGTGTTCTTTCGACTAACAACAACGAGAGTCATTTCATGTGTGTTCCTTTTACATACCACATATGGATCCACTAGTGTCATTGCATGTGTGTTCTTTTCACTAAAAACAACCAGAGTCATTTCATGTGTGTTCCTTTCACATACCACATATGGATCCACCAGTGTCATTGCATGTGTCCTCTTTTTACAATCCACCTATGGATCCAATAGTGTCATTTCATGTGTGTTCTTTTCACATACCACATAAGGATCCACTAGTGTCATTGAAATGTGTGTTCTCTTCAGAGACCACACATGGATCCACCAGTGTCATTGCATGTGTGTTCTTTTTACTAACAGCAACTAGAGTCATTGAAATGTGTGTTCTTTTCACATACCACATATGGATCCACCAGTGTCATTGCATGTGTGCTCTTTTCACAATCCAGCTATGGATCCACCAGTGTCATTGCATGTGTGCTCTTTTTACTAACAACAACCAAAGTCATTGCATGTGTGTTCTTTTCACATACCACATGTGGATCCACCTGTGTCATTGCATGTTTGATCTTTTCACAATCCACCTATGGATCCACCAGTGTCATTGCATGTGTGTTCTTTTTACTAACAACAACTGGAGTCATTTCATGTGTGTTCTTTTCACGTACCACATATGGATCCACCAGTGTCATTGAAATGTGTGTTCTCTTCAGAGACCACACATGGATCCACTAGTGTCATTGCATGTGTGTTCTTTTTACTAACAACAACTAGAGTCATTGCATGTGTGTTCTTTTCACATACCACATATGGATCCACCAGTGTCATTGCATGTGTGTTCTTTTTACTAACAACAACCGGAGTCATTGCATGTGTGTTCTTTTCAGAGACCACACATGGATCCACCAGTGTCATTGCATGTGTGTTCTTTTTACTAACAATAACCAGAGTTATTGAAATGTGTGTTCTCTTCAGAGACCACACATGGATCAACCAATGTCATTGCATGTGTGTTCTTTTCACTAACAACAACCAGAGTCATTGCATGTGTGTTCTTTTCACATACCACATATGGATCCACCAGTGTCATTGCATGTGTGTTCTTTTTACTAACAACAACTGGAGTCATTTCATGTGTGTACTTTTCACGTACCACATATGGATCCACCAGTGTCATTGAAATGTGTGTTCTCTTCAGAGACCACACATGGATCCACTAGTGTCATTGCATGTGTGTTCTTTTTACTAACAACAACCGGAGTCATTGCATGTGTGTTCTTTTCACATACCATATATGGATCCACCAGTGTCATTGCATGTGTGTTCTTTTCACAATTCACCTATGGATCCACCAGTGTCATTGCATGTGTGCTCTTTTTACTAACAACAACCAGAGTCATTGCATGTGTGTTTTCTTCAGAGACCCCACATGGATCCACCAGTGTCATTGCATGTGTGTTCTTTAACTAACAACAACCAGAGTCATTGAAATGTGTGTTATTTTCACATACCACATATGGATCCACCAGTGTCATTGCATGTCTGTTCTTTTCACAATCCACCAATGGATCCACAAGTGTCATTGTGTCACATCCCAAGATTTTCCAAATCTTGTAATATGAAAAAAAAATATATAACAAAATAAATCTTTGTTGAAAATCAGGGTGAAAAGAAACTTTTGTTTCTAAAAGGAGACTTAAAATCCCATCTTGAACAAACTTTGGTGGAAGTTTGAACTCAACAAAAATCCAAATCAAGGGAAATGCATTCCTCAATGAATGTATCTGGAAATTTGAACATTTGGAAAGTAATCCAAAACCCTAAACCCTAATGGAGGGAAATCATTTTCCAAAGTTACTCCAAATCCATGGATTTGAACCATACCAAATTTGATCAATAAATAATCACAAAGGATCAAGAAAGACCTTAGAGATTGGTTTCACTTAGTTTGGAACCATAGACAAAATCTTGTGGATATAATAAGATAAGGAAATTGAATTTCCAAAGCCAATAAAGCTCTTACCAAAAGCCATACCAATTGGTGATCAAATAATCCTAAAGGGATTTATAATGATAAACATTTATTAAAGGAAAATAAATTGTTTTGGAAACACTGTTTTAGATCTTTTAATAAAAGACTTTGGTTTCAAATGAAAAGATAAGCCAAATTAATTTTGGCCAAACTTTTGAAATAAAATATTTTGTTTTGATAAAGTGAGTAAAGGTTTATTTAAATAAAATAAAGGATTTAAAATATCCAATTTTATTTAAGTAAAAGCTTTTCCCATTTTAAATGAACACCAAGTATTTTATTACTACTTTGAAATCTTTTATTAAAAGGTTTTGCTTTGATTAAAATGAGTAAAGGATTATTTAAATAAAATAAAAGGATTTAAATATCCAATTTTATTTAAGTAAAGGCTTTCCCATTTTAATTAAACACCAAAACTTATTTATTTATTTAAATAAGTTTCCAAGTATTCCTTATTTTCAAAATAAAACCTACTGGTTTGGTTTTGAAAATAATTGGATTTCAAATGGAAATTTTATTTGAATAAATCAAACACTATTAAACAACTAAAGATCCATTTTATTTAATGGATCCTAAATTAAATAAAAATAATATTTCTTTTTGAGATTTGGATTATGTTGAAAAACAGAACCAAATTCATAGTACAAAGTTGAGTGTTTGTTTGAATTGTTTGAATTTGTTTGAATGTGTGAATAATTGATTGAAATTCAAAACAGAAAAAGAATTAGAAAAAGAAAAAGATTTAAACAGAAAAAAATAAGAAAACAGACCCAGCCCACTAAGGCCCAGTCCAGCCCAGACTTCTCCCCTCCCCCGAAGAAACCTTTTCTTACTCAGAAACTGACCCACTCAGAGACTGACAACCGGGACCCACTTCTCCCTCTAACTCACTCGCTGACATCAGACCCCACCTCCTCTTATTTTCCCCGAACCATTTTTCTTCACAGCTTAAACAACCCACGGAGACACCGACTGGAGGACCTCCTCCTCACCCTTTTTCCCACTGACGCGTCGGTCCCACTTCTCTAGCCATCGTCTTCACCGTGACTCGTTCTTCCTCATACAGCGTCGCCATTCTCTGTAAATCAATCCGCGCGTTTAATTCGTCTTTATTCCGCGCCTTTACCTCGCCTTGATCACGCAGATTGAAACGCCCGTGTCTCCTCTATAAATCCCCTCTGACACCCCGCGCTCGCACGCCTTAGACCGCCCCTAATTTCTTCCCGAGCTCCTCTGTCTCCGGTGAGCTCCGCGAGCGATTCCGGCCAGCCAACGCTACCCCTTACCTCCTCGGCCATGCTCTCGTGATCCCCACCTCCTGGCGATCATCCCCGTAGCACCAGCTTGCCCTCGAGCGACCCAGAGCGTCGACAACCACCTCGACCACCGTCGCCACCGTCTGCCTCCGCTCCGACGAGCTCCACAGGTAGCTTCCAGCCGCCCCTCTACTTTTCGATGATGCGCCTAAGACCAGTGACTTTTTCCGCAACTAACGCCGTCGTTCTTGTGACCTAGCTCGCACCGTAGCGTCGCCTCCATTGACGATGGAGCGCCGTCTGCTTCTTCTCCGACGAGTTTCCCCGGTAAGCCTCGACCGCCCCGAGCCCTCTCGTTCACACCCACAGCTCCGCCGAGATCTCCTGCGACTAACCCAGACCCCCGTTTGTCTTCTCGTGATCCACAGCGTCGTCCTCGTCAGCAACCAGAAACAACCGCCGCCGTTCCCAACTCCGACGAGGAATTGCGACTGCCTCTGAGCGCCCCTTGTCAAGCCAGCAGTACCCTGAGCTTCGCCGTGACCCCCTGAGCCCGGTGAGCATGCCCTTTTCCTCTCTCGCTTCCTGTATCGCCGGCACCGTCATCGACCGCTCGCCGCTAGCGCTTAGCCGCCGCTCGTCTATGACCAAGCACCCCACAGCCGTTCGATCTATATCTAGCGCTCACGATTAGTTCCCTTAAACACCGAAGAGGTATGTCCTCTGGACCGCACGATTAGATTAGATCCAACGCTCCACAGCCACGATCCGGCCGAACCGGTATCGACCAATGATATCAAGCCGCGTGTCGCCTGTTAGGTTTAAAACAGAATTTGAAAACAGAAACTTTTGCCAATTTCAAACCCATGTATCTTTTGATCCACATGTCCAAATTTTACAAATTTGATGTCGTTGGATTCAGCAAGACAAGCTCTAACCAACCCTGCCCTTAGTTTAGCAAATAGTATCTGATAGCTTGTTTGATTTTGCAGATTCTTTTGTGTGCTTGCTAACATTAGAAAAATCATTTAAAAATGATTTTTAGGTTAAAACCTTTGCAAATTAGTTTGTTGTGACCTTGCTGACCCTAGGAACCAACCCATAGTTTGGAAAGTGATTTTGGAAAAGAATAGGATGGATTAATTAGTTTAGTCCATTTCTAGCTAACTAAAACTATTTGTTTTGTTTATGAAAATGCTTTCATAAAGAAAACTTTGGAGAAAATGTTTTGAACCAAACCTACTGACCCAAAACACCAAGTTTTGCAATAGCAACTCATTTGGTGAAACCTATAGGTTAATACCCTAGTAGAAATGTTTCTACACCACATAGAATGACACTTTGTTTTGCAAATGGTTTTATAGTGAAACCTTTTGCAAATGACTTAGCCACTTCACAAAATGACCAATAGGTGTTCCCAAAAGTCTATGACCCATTAGGAACCCCTTTTTCAAAACAAAACAAGGCTTGGCATGCTTGCATGCATTTCTTTAACTTTACCACTTTGGTAAATGACCAATTTGGATCTTACAAAGTTTAGGAATCTAATAGAGACCCTCTTTGCAAAAGACTTTGCCATTTTGGTAAATGACCAATTTGGAACTTACAAAGTTTAGAAGCCTAGTGGAGACCACCTTTACAATTAGAACCATCCTTTGCATGCTTACATGCATTGCCTTGACTTTGTTATTTTATGTGTGTTGTTTTGATTGATTGGTGGATTGAGTTTGTGTTTGCTTGATTGACTTGTAGTGAAGTTAGAGAAGAGTGAGACTAGCAAGATCAAGGAGTAAACCTATACCCTCTACCAAAAAGGCAAGTGATGCTTCATATCATTATCCCAATATTTTCACTATGCATTAGTGTTTTTGCTAAGTAAAACTTGCATGGTTTTATTTTGCTAAGTATAGACCTTGCTATAGGAAAACTAGTAGAATGAATCCTTAGTAGGATTTTCCTAAGTTAAGAATCCTATTACTATCAAGCTTAGCCTAGCTAATAGAAAACCTGGGTGGGATATATATTCATGCTATGAAAATCTCCAAGTCTAAGGACTTGTGTTTTGTTAAATAAAACAACTAAGTAAATGAATCTCCTAGGTGGAATGGTAATTGCTTGGTGGTTTTTGGTTGAGTGGTTCACAAGGCCCATGTTTATGGTTTACCTTAGTGTATCTCACTTGTGGATGGCCACCCAGGAAACAAAGAGATTTGAGATGTCAAATGTTGAGAAGCTTCAAGTGCAACCACTTGGCAATATGGGCTCTGCCATGATCATATAGGTTGAGAACCAGACATGGATCCCCCAGTGTCATTACATGTGTGTTCTTTTCAGAGACCAGACATGGATCCCCCAGTGTCATTGCATGTGTGTTTTCTTCAAAGACCACACATGGATCCACCAGTGTCATTGCATGTGTGCTCTTTTCACAATCCACCTATCGATCCACCAGTGTCATTTCATGTGTGTTCTTTTCACATACCACATATGGATCCACTAGTGTCATTGAAATGTGT
This sequence comes from Avena insularis, assembly GCA_023614405.1. NCBI lineage: Eukaryota > Viridiplantae > Streptophyta > Magnoliopsida > Poales > Poaceae > Avena > Avena insularis. The sequence goes on along the minus strand of CM042690.1, from coordinate 159,480,574 downwards.
GTTCTCTTCAGAGACCACACATGGATCCACTAGTGTCATTGCATGTCTGTTCTTATTACTAACAACAACTGGAGTCATTGCATGTGTGTTCTTTTCACATACAACATATGGATCCACCAGTGTCATTGCATGTGTGCTCTTTTCACAATCCACCTATGGATCCACCAGTGTCATTGCATGTGTGCTCTTTTTACTAACAACAACCAGAGTCATTACATGTGTGTTCTTTTCCGAGACCAGACATGGATCCACCAGTGTCATTGCATGTGTGTTCTTTTTACTAACAACAACCAGAGTCATTCAAATGTGTGTTCTCTTCAGAGACCACACATGGATCCACCAGTGTTATTGCATGTGTGTTCTTTTCACTAACAACAACCAGAGTCATTTCATGTGTGTTCTTTTCACATACCACATATGGATCCCCCAGTGTCATTGCATGTGTGTTCTTTTTATTAACAACAACTAGAGTCATTTCATGTGTGTTCTTTTCACATACCACATATGGATCCACCAGAGTCATCGAAATGTGTGTTCTCTTCAGAGACCACACATGGATACACTAGTGTCATTGCATGTGTGTTCTTTTCACTAACAACAACCAGAGTCATTGCATGTGTGTTCTTTTCACATACCACATATGGATCCACCAGTGTCATTGCATGTGCGTTCTTTTTACTAACAACAACTGGAGACATTTCATGTGTGTTCTTTTCACATACCACATATGGATCCCCAATGTCATTCAAATGTGTGTTCTCTTCAAAGACCACACATGGATCCACCAGTGTTATTGCATGTGTGTTCTTTTTACTAACAACAGCTGGAGTCATTGCATGTGTGTTCTTTTCACACACCACATATGGATCCACCAGTGTCATTGGATGTGCGCTCTTTTTATTAACAACAACCAGAGTCATTGCATGTGTGTTCTCTTCAGAGACCACACATGGATCCACCAGTGTCATTGCATGTGTGTTCTTTTTACTAACAACAAACAGAGTCATTGAAATGTGTGTTCTATTCAGAGACCACACATGGATCCACCAGTGTCATTGCATGTGTGTTCTTTCCACTAACAACAACCAGAGTCATTGCATGTGTGTTCTTTTCACATACCACATATGGATCCACCAGTGTCATTGCATGTGCGTTCTTTTAACTAAAAACAACTGGAGACATTTCATGTGTGTTCTTTTAGCATACCACATATGGATCCCCAATGTCATTCAAATGTGTGTTCTCTTCAAATACCATACATGGATCCACCAGTGTTATTGCATGTGTGTTCTTTTTACTAACAACAACTGGAGTCATTGCATGTGTGTTCTTTTCACACACCACATATGGATCCACCAGTGTCATTGGATGTGCGCTCTTTTTATTAACAACAACCAGAGTCATTGCATGTGTGTTCTCTTCAGAGACCACACATGGATCCACCAGTGTCATTGCATGTGTGTGCTTTTTACTAACAACAAACAGAGTCATTGAAATGTGTGTTCTATTCAGAGACCACACATGGATCCACCAGTGTCATTGCATGTGTGTTCTTTCCACTAACAACAACCAGAGTCATTTCATGTGTGTTCTTTTCACATACAACATATGGATCCACCAGTGTCATTGCATGTGGGCTCTTTTCACAATCCACCTATGGATCCACCAGTGTCATTGCATGTGTGCTCTTTTTACTAACAACAACCAGAGTCATTACATGTGTGTTCTTTTCAGAGACCAGACATGGATCCACCAGTGTCATTGCATGTGTGTTCTTTTTACTAACAACAACCAGAGTCATTCAAATGTGTGTTCTCTTCAGAGACCACACATGGATCCACCAGTGTTATTGCATGTGTGTTCTTTTCACTAACAACAACCAGAGTCATTTCATGTGTGTTCTTTTCACATACCACATATGGATCCCCCAGTGTCATTGCATGTGTGTTCTTTTTATTAACAACAACTAGAGTCATTTCATGTGTGTTCTTTTCACATACCACATATGGATCCACCAGAGTCATCGAAATGTGTGTTCTCTTCAGAGACCACACATGGATGCACTAGTGTCATTGCATGTGTGTTCTTTTCACTAACAACAACCAGAGTCATTGCATGTGTGTTCTTTTCACATACCACATATGGATCCACCAGTGTCATTGCATGTGCGTTCTTTTTACTAACAACAACTGGAGACATTTCATGTGTGTTCTTTTCACATATCACATATGGATCCACCAGTGTCATTGCATGTGTGCTCTTTTCACAATCCACCTATGGATCCAAGAGTGTCATTTCATGTGTGTTCTTTTCACATACCACATATGGATCCACTAGTGTCATTGAAATGTGTGTTCTCTTCAGACACCACACTTGGATCCACCAGTGTCATTGCATGTTTGTTCTTTTCACTAACAACAACCAGAGTCATTTCATGCGTGTTCTTTTCACATACCACATATGGATCCACTAGTGTCATTGCATGTGTGTTCTTTTTACTAACAACAACTGGAGTAATTTGATGTGTGTTCTTTTCACATACCATATATGGATCCACCAGTGTCATTGAAATGTGTGTTATCTTCAGAGACCACACATGGATCCACCAGTGTCATTGCATGTGTGTTCTTTTTACTAACAACAATTGGAGTCATTGCATGTGTGTTCTTTTCATAGACGACATATGGATCCACCAGTGTCATTGCATGTGTGTCCTTTGCACAATCCACCTATGGATCCACCAGTATCATTGGATGTGTGCTCTTTTTACTAACCACAACCAGAGTCATTGCATGTGTGTTCCCTTCAGAGACCACACATGGATCCACTAGTGTCATTGCATGTGTGTTCTTTTTACTAACAACAAACAGAGTCATTGAAATGTGTGTTCTATTCAGAGACCACACATGGATCCACCAGTGTCATTGCATGTGTGTTCTTTCCACTAATAACAACCAGAGTCATTTCATGTGTGTTCTTTGCACATACCACATATGGATCCACCAGTGTCATTGCATGTGTGTTCTTTTTAAAAACAACAACTGGAGTCATTTCATGTGTGATCTTTTCACATACCACATATGGATCCACTAGTGTCATTGAAATGTGTGTTCTCTTCAAAGACCACACATGGATTCACTACTGTCATTGCATGTGTGTTCTTTTTACTAACAAAAACTGGAGTCATTGCATGTGTGTTCTTTTCACATACCACATATGGATCCACCAGTGTCATTGCATGTGTGCTCTTTTCACAATCCACCTATGGATCCACCAGTGTCATTTCAAGTGTGTTCTTTTCACGTACCACCTATGGATCCACCAGTGTCATTGAAATGTGTGTTCTCTTCAGAGACCACACATGGATCCACTAGTGTCATTGCATGTGTGTTCTTTTTACTAACAACAACTGGAGTCATTGCATGTGTGTTCTTTTCACATAACACATATGGATCCACCAATGTCATTGCATGTGTGTTCTTTTCATAATCCACCTATGGATCCACCAGTGTCATTGCATGTGTTCTCTTTTTACTAACAACAACCAGAGTCATTGCATGTGTGTTCTCTTCAGAGACCACACATGGATCCACCAGTGTCATTGCATGTGTGTTGTTTTTACTAACAACAACCAGAGTCATTGAAATGTATGTTCTTTTCACATACCACATATGGATCCACCAGTGTCATTGCATGTCTGTTCTTTTCACAATCCACCTATGGATCCACTAGTGTCATTGCATGTATGCTCTTTTTACTAACAATGGCCAGAGTCGTTGCATGTGTGTTTTCTTGAGAGACCACACATGGATCTACTAGTGTCATTGCATGTGTGTTCTTTTTACTAACAATAACCATAGTCATTGAAATGTGTGTTCTCTTCAGAGACCACACATGGATCCACGAGTGTCATTGCATGTGTTTTTTTTTCACTAACAACAACCAGAGTCATTTCATGTGTGTTCTTTTCACATACCACCTATGGATCCACTAGTGTCATTGCATGTATGCTCTTTTTACTAACAATGGCCAGAGTCATTGCATGTGTGTTTTCTTCAGAGACCACACATGGATCCACCAGTGTCATTGCATGTGTGTTCTTTTTACTAACAACAACCATAGTCATTGAAATGTGTGTTCTCTTCAGAGACCACACATGGATCCACCAGTGTCATTGCATGTGTATTCTTTTTACTAACAACAACTAGAGTCATTGCATGTGTGTTCTTTTCACATACCACATATGGATCCACCAGTGTCATTGCATGTGTGTTCTTTTTACTAACAACAACTGGAGTAATTTCATGTGTGTTCTTTTCACATACCACATATGGATCCACCAGTGTCATTGAAATGTGTGTTCTCTTCAGAGACCACACATGGATCCACCATTGTCATTGCATGTGTGTTCTTTTTACTAACAACAACTGGAGTCATTGCATGTGTGTTCTTTTCACATACCACATATGGATCCACCAGTGTCATTGCATGTGTGTTCTTTTCACAATCCACCTATGGATCCACCAGTGTCATTGGATGTGTGCTCTTTTTACTAATAACAACTAGAGTCATTGCATGTGTGTTCTCTTCAGAGACCACACATGGATCCACCTGTGTCATTGCATGTGTGTTCTTTTTACTAACAACAAACAGATTCATTGAAATGTGTGTTCTATTCAGAGACCACACATGGATCCACCAGTGTCATTGCATGTGTGTTCTTTCCATTAACAACAACCATAGTCATTGAAATGTGTGTTCTCTTCAGAGACCACACATGGATCCACCAGTGTCATTGCATGTGTGTTCTTTTCACTAACAACAACCAGAGTCATTTCATGTGTGTTCTTTTCACATACCACATATGGATTCACCAGTGTCATTCAAATGTGTGTTCCCTTTAGAGACCACACATGGATCCACCAGTGTCATTGCATGTGTATTCTTTTTACTAACAACAACTAGAGTCATTGCATGTGTGTTCTTTTCACATACCACTAATGGATCCACCAGTGTCATAGCATGTGTGCTCTTTTCACAATCCACCTATGGATCCAGCAGTGTCATTTCATGTGTGTTCTTTTCACATACCACATATGGATCCACTAGTGTCATTGAAATGGGTGTTCTCTTCAGAGACCACACATGGATCCACTAGTGTCATTGCATGTCTGTTCTTTTTACTAACAACAACTGGAGTCATTGCATGTGTGTTCTTTTCACATACAACATATGGATCCACCAGTGTCATTGCATGTGTGCTCTTTTCACAATCCACCTATGGATCCACCAGTGTCATTGCATGTGTGCTCTTTTTACTAACAACAACCAGAGTCATTACATGTGTGTTCTTTTCAGAGACCAGACATGGATCCACCAGTGTCATTGCATGTGTGTTCTTTTTACTAACAACAACCAGAGTCATTCAAATGTGTGTTCTCTTCAGAGACCACACATGGATCCACCAGTGTCATTGCATGTGTATTCTTTTTACTAACAACAACTAGAGTCATTGCATGTGTGTTCTTTTCACATACCACATATGGATCCACCAGTGTCATTGCATGTGTGTTCTTTTTACTAACAACAACTGGAGTAATTTCATGTGTGTTCTTTTCACATACCACATATGGATCCACCAGTGTCATTGAAATGTGTGTTCTCTTCAGAGACCACACATGGATCCACCATTGTCATTGCATGTGTGTTCTTTTTACTAACAACAACTGGAGTCATTGCATGTGTGTTCTTTTCACATACCACATATGGATCCACCAGTGTCATTGCATGTGTGTTCTTTTCACAATCCACCTATGGATCCACCAGTGTCATTGGATGTGTGCTCTTTTTACTAATAACAACTAGAGTCATTGCATGTGTGTTCTCTTCAGAGACCACACATGGATCCACCTGTGTCATTGCATGTGTGTTCTTTTTACTAACAACAAACAGAGTCATTGAAATGTGTGTTCTATTCAGAGACCACACATGGATCCACCAGTGTCATTGCATGTGTGTTCTTTCCATTAACAACAACCATAGTCATTGAAATATGTGTTCTCTTCAGAGACCACACATGGATCCACCAGTGTCATTGCATGTGTGTTCTTTTCACTAACAACAACCAGAGTCATTTCATGTGTGTTCTTTTCACATACCACATATGGATTCACCAGTGTCATTCAAATGTGTGTTCCCTTTAGAGACCACACATGGATCCACCAGTGTCATTGCATGTGTATTCTTTTTACTAACAACAACTAGAGTCATTGCATGTGTGTTCTTTTCACATACCACTAATGGATCCACCAGTGTCATAGCATGTGTGCTCTTTTCACAATCCACCTATGGATCCAGCAGTGTCATTTCATGTGTGTTCTTTTCACATACCACATATGGATCCACTAGTGTCATTGAAATGGGTGTTCTCTTCAGAGACCACACATGGATCCACTAGTGTCATTGCATGTCTGTTCTTTTTACTAACAACAACTGGAGTCATTGCATGTGTGTTCTTTTCACATACAACATATGGATCCACCAGTGTCATTGCATGTGTGCTCTTTTCACAATCCACCTATGGATCCACCAGTGTCATTGCATGTGTGCTCTTTTTACTAACAACAACCAGAGTCATTACATGTGTGTTCTTTTCAGAGACCAGACATGGATCCACCAGTGTCATTGCATGTGTGTTCTTTTTACTAACAACAACCAGAGTCATTCAAATGTGTGTTCTCTTCAGAGACCACACATGGATCCACCAGTGTTATTGCATGTGTGTTCTTTTCACTAACAACAACCAGAGTCATTTCATGTGTGTTCTTTTCACATACCACATATGGATCCCCCAGTGTCATTGCATGTGTGTTCTTTTTATTAACAACAACTAGAGTCATTTCATGTGTGTTCTTTTCACATACCACATATGGATCCACCAGAGTCATCGAAATGTGTGTTCTCTTCAGAGACCACACATGGATACACTAGTGTCATTGCATGTGTGTTCTTTTCACTAACAACAACCAGAGTCATTGCATGTGTGTTCTTTTCACATACCACATATGGATCCACCAGTGTCATTGCATGTGTGTTCTTTTTACTAACAACAACTGGAGACATTTCATGTGTGTTCTTTTCACATACCACATATGGATCCCCAATGTCATTCAAATGTGTGTTCTCTTCAAAGACCACACATGGATCCACCAGTGTCATTGCATGTGTGTTCTTTCCACTAACAACAACCAGAGTCATTTCATGTGTGTTCTTTTCACATACCACATATGGATCCACCAGTGTCATTGCATGTGTGTTCTTTTTAAAAACAACAACTGGAGTCATTTCATGCGTGTTCTTTTCACATACCACATATGGATCCACTAGTGTCATTGAAATGTGAGTTCTCTTCAGAGACCACACATGGATTCACTAGTGTCATTGCATGTGTGTTCTTTTTACTAATAAAAACTGGAGTCATTGCATGTGTGTTCTTTTCACATACCACATATGGATCCACTAGTGTCATTGCATGTGTGCTCTTTTCACAATCCACCTATCGATCCACCAGTGTCATTTCATGTGTGTTCTTTTCACATACCACCTATGGATCCACCAGTGTCATTGAAATGTGTGTTCTCTTCAGAGACCACACATGGATCCACTAGTGTCATTGCATCTGTGTTCTTTTTACTAACAAACACTGGAGTCATTGCATGTGTGTTCTTTTCACATACCACATATGGATCCACCAGTGTCATTGCATGTGTGTTCTTTTCACAATCCACCTATGGATCCACCAGTGTCATTGCATGTGTGCTCTTTTTACTAACAACAACCAGAGTCATTGCATGTGTGTTCTCTTCAGAGACCACACATGGATCCACCAGTGTCATTGCATGTGTGTTCTTTTTACTAACAACAACCAGAGTCATTGAAATGTGTGTTCTTTTCACATACCACATATGGATCCACCAGTGTCATTACATGTCTGTTCTTTTCACAATCCACCTATGGATCCACTAGTGTCATTGCAGGTGTGCTCTTTTTACTAACAATGGCCAGAGTCATTGCATGTGTGTTTTCTTCAAAGACCACACATGGATCCACTAGTGTCATTGCATGTGTGTTCTTTTTACTAACAACAACCACAGTCATTGAAATGTGTGTTCTCTTCAGAGACCACACATGGATCCACTAGTGTCATTGCATGTGTGTTCTTTTCACTAACAACAACCAGAGTCATTTCATGTGTGTTCTTTTCACATACCACATATGGATCCACCAGTGTCATTGCATGTGTGTTCTTTTCACAATCCACCTATGGATCCACCAGTGTCATTGGATGTGTGCTCTTTTTACTAATAACAACTAGAGTCATTGCATGTGTGTTCTCTTCAGAGACCACACATGGATCCACCTGTGTCATTGCATGTGTGTTCTTTTTACTAACAACAAACAGAGTCATTGAAATGTGTGTTCTATTCAGAGACCACACATGGATCCACTAGTGTCATTGCATGTGTGTTCTTTCCATTAAAAACAACCATAGTCATTGAAATGTGTGTTCTCTTCAGAGACCACACATGGATCCACCAGTGTCATTGCATGTGTGTTCTTTTCACTAACAACAACCAGAGTCATTTCATGTGTGTTCTTTTCACATACCACATATGGATTCACCAGTGTCATTCAAACGTGTGTTCCCTTTAGAGACCACACATGGATCCACCAGTGTCATTGCATGTGTATTCTTTTTACTAACAACAACTAGAGTCATTGCATGTGTGTTCTTTTCACATACCACTAATGGATCCACCAAAGGTCATAGCATGTGTGCTCTTTTCACAATCCACCTATGGATCCAGCAGTGTCATTTCATGTGTGTTCTTTTCACATACCACATATGGATCCACTAGTGTCATTGAAATGTGTGTTCTCTTCAGAGACCACACATGGATCCACTAGTGTCATTGCATGTCTGTTCTTATTACTAACAACAACTGGAGTCATTGCATGTGTGTTCTTTTCACATACAACATATGGATCCACCAGTGTCATTGCATGTGTGCTCTTTTCACAATCCACCTATGGATCCACCAGTGTCATTGCATGTGTGCTCTTATTACTAACAACAACCAGAGTCATTACATGTGTGTTCTTTTCAGAGACCAGACATGGATCCACCAGTGTCATTGCATGTGTGTTCTTTTTACTAACAACAACCAGAGTCATTCAAATGTGTGTTCTCTTTAGAGACCACACATGGATCCACCAGTGTTATTGCATGTGTGTTCTTTTCACTAACAACAACCAGAGTCATTTCATGTGTGTTCTTTTCACATACCACATATGGATCCCCCAGTGTCATTGCATGTGTGTTCTTTTTATTAACAACAACTAGAGTCATTTCATGTGTGTTCTTTTCACATACCACATATGGATCCACCAGAGTCATCGAAATGTGTTTTCTCTTCAGAGACCACACATGGATACACTAGTGTCATTGCATGTGTGTTCTTTTCACTAACAACAACTAGAGTCATTGCATGTGTGTTCTTTTCACATACCACATATGGATCCACCAGTGTCATTGCATGTGCGTTCTTTTTACTAACAACAACTGGAGACATTTTGTAGCGTCCCCAACCTTTAATAAGATTGAGTCCCCTGTGTTTACAATGCTAGTCCCTGGATCAATAGCTAGCATCCACAGTTCAGATGTAATATCGAGAAACAAAGGTCATAATACAACTTTATAACCAGGAATAACATAATTTTATTACATCAAACATAGCTCATTAGGCTATTACATTACATTGCAGCGGAATAACTATAAGCATTGGGTCCTTCATCTTCAAAGTGCCACAGGCAGATGTTGGTTGTAGACTTTGTAATCCTAATCAATCAATCTTCACTAAAACAATCAAACCTGCAACATAATAAGTTACAGCCACAAGGGTCAATACATTTGAATTGTATTGGCAAGTGATACTTTGGTAGTATAGTGGAGTCTATCATCTATATGCATTTGGCTAAGTGGAGTTGAGGCTTTGCATTGCTCAAAATAGATTTTTCCCTATCATTTGAAAATAAGTTTTGTTTGGCAAAAACAATTTCCAAGGCATCTACCAATCAAAGACTGAAGATCCACTCAGGGAATCTACCAATCAGAGACTGAAGATTTACTTGGCAAAAACAATTTCCCAATCTAAGATTTTGAGATCCTTGTACCAAGCCATCTCTCCATCAAAATTGAAGAATTTCACACAACCCTTGTTCACCCACAAGTTTTAATTTACAAATTGGAATGATGAGATTCTTGATTGCTTCCATGTCTTGATGCTCAAATTGTCCTTTACCAGGGACATGGCTAAGTACTTAGGTTTTACACTCTGCAGAGGTGGTGCACTTTCCCCACAAGCCTTGGTTTCCCAAGAATGATCCTTCAGTAGCCTTTCCTTAGTCAAATGGACGCGTTCCAACCTATCAATCACTACCACCCACTGTCCAAAAGACTAAGTTCCAGCATCCTAAGATCATGGCAGAGCCCATAATGCCAAGTGGTTGCACTTGAAGTTTCTCAACATTTGACATCTCAAATCTCTTTGTTTCCTGGGTGGCCATCCACAAGTGAGATACACAAGCCAGTCCCTGGCCTTGTGAACCACTCAACATAAACCATTCCTTCCATTTCCACCCAGGTGATTCATTAACTTTTAGTTGTTTTATTTAAACAAAACATAAGTCCTTAGACTTAGAAATTTTTCCATAGTGAATATATATCCCACCCAAGTTTTCTATTAGCTAGGCTAAGCTTGGTAGTAATAGGATTCTTAACTTAGGAAAATCCTACTAAGGATTCATCTACTAGATTTCCTATAGCAAGGTCTATACTTAGCAAAATAAAACCATGCAAGTTTTACTTAGCAAAACACTAATGCATAGTGAAAATAATGGGACATAAGATATGAAGTATCACTTGCCTTTTTGGTAGAGGGTATAAGTTCACTCCTTGTCCTTGCAACACTCACACTCTTCAAGTCACTACAATCAATCAAGCAAGGCACAAACTCAATCTACCAATCAAGCAAATCAACACACATAAAATAACAAAGTCAAAGAAATGCATGCAAGCATGCCAAGCTTTGCTTTGTTTGCAAAAGTGGTTCCTAGTGGGTCATAGACATTTGGGTACACCTAATGGTCATTTTTGTAAAGTGGCAAAGTCATGCATAGGCATGCAAAGGTTGGTTCTAATGTAGGGATGGTCTTCACTAGGCTTCTAACTTTGTAAGTTCCAAATTGGTCATTTACCAAAATGGCAAAGTTATTTGCAAAAGGGTTTCTATTAGATTCTTAAACTTTGTAAGATCCAAATTGGTCATTTACCAAAGTGGCAAAGTTAGCAAAAGGTTTCACCTCAAAACCAATTTCAAAACAAGGCACCTATTTGGTCATTTTATGTGGTGAAGAAATATGTCTACTAGGGTTTTAGTCTATAGGGTTCACCAAATGAGTTGCTATTGCAAAACTTGGTGCTTTTGGTCAGTAGGTTTGGTCCAAACATTTTCTCAAAGTTTTCTTTATGAAAGCATTTTCATAAACAAAACAAATAGTTTTAGTTAGCTAGAAATGGACTAAACTAATTAATCCATTCTATTCTTTTCTAAAATCACTTTCCAAACTATGGGTTGGTTCCTATGGTCAGCAAGGTCACAACAAACTAATTGGCAAAGGTTTTAACCTAAATATCATTTTTAAATGATTTTTCTAATGTTAGCAAGCATACAAAAGAATCTGAAAAGTTAAACAAGCTAGCAGTTACTATTTTCTAAACTAAGGGTAGGGTTGGCTAGGGCTTGTCTTGCTGATTCCAACGACATCAAATTTGTAAAATTTGGACGTGTGGATCAAAAGATATAAGGGTTTGAAAATGGCAAATAAATCTGTTTTCAAGTTTCTTTTAAACAGATCTAGTGCCACGCGTTGCGCTGTGATTGGCCGGTACCGGTTCGGCCGGATCGTGGCTGTGGAGCGTTGGATCTAAAGTGGATCATGCGGCTTAGGTAGCGTACCTCTTCGGCGTTTAAGTGAACTTATCGTGTCCGAGGGATCTGCATCTAACGGTCGCTGGTTCGACCTAAAAGTGGCGGCGGCGTCACCGGGCGGCGGAGTCGTCGGTCGATGACGGTGCCGGCGATGCAGAGGGCAAGGGAGAAGGAGGGGTTGCTCACCGAGCTCAGGGGGTCGCGGTGAAGCTCTACGTGTTGATGGCTCGACGAGGGGCGCACGATGCTGTCAGGGATTGCTCGCCGGAGTTGCTGTGGGCGGCGGGGCTCTCGGGTCGTCGTCGTTGGCGTCGCTGTGGATCACCTCAAAGCAAAACATCGATGCGGTTAGGTGCGCAGGATCATGACAAAACTGTGCGCGTGAACGAGGAGGCTCGGGGCGGTCGGCTCTTACCAGGAAACGTTGCCGGAGAAGAAGCAGACACGGTGGCGTTTAGAGCTTGTCGGAGTCGTCGCTGGAGATCGCCCTAAGGCAAAGGAGAGGCAGGGTTAGGTGCGCACGAGGGTCGCGAACGAGGGAGCATCATTGAGAGGTGCTGGGGAGGTCTGTGCTCACCGGGGGATGTCGCCGTAGTTGGAACGGACGGCGGCGCTGCAGGTCGTCGTCGAAGGCGAGGTTTCAGGGCACCCGCGTCTGAACGGAGGGCACGGACAGATGCGTCTGGATGCGTGGAGTATGCGTGCGTGGTTAATGAGGCAAGGGGCAGTGGGGTTTCGTCGGAATTGTCACCGGAACATCGTCGGAGTAGCAGCGGTACAGAGAGCAATTGGGGCGGCCTGGGGGCAGAGAGAGGGAGTGGTCTGAGGGAAAAGACAGAGGAGAGGGAGGCGTTTAAGTAGGCGCTGCATGGCGAGGATTAACGCAGCGTTACGCCAATTGATGCGAAGCTTTCAACGGCGAAACGGCAGCGTCTGGGGAGAAGAAGTCGCGGGGAAGACGATGGCTAGAGAAGTGGGACCGACGCGTCAGTGGGAAAAAGAAAGGAGGGGGAGGTCCACCAGTTCTTTGTGTGGTTTCTTTTCATGCATGAAAAACGGTTCGGGAAGAATAAGTGGAGGTCGGGTCTGTTGTCACGAGAGAGGAGAGGAAGTGGGTCCCGTTGTCATTGGACGTGGGTCGGGTGAGAAAAGGTTTCTTCGGGGAGGAGAATCTGGCTGGAATGTCATGGGCCAAAGTCAAGGGTATGTTTTCTTATTTTTTTTTCTGTCTGCTCTCTTTTTCTTTTTCTAATTCTTTTTCTGTTTTGAATTTCCAAACAATTATTCAAACAATTTCAAAAAACACTCAATCAATTCAAACAGCAAACTTTTCATTTGAATTTGGTTCTGTTTGGCAACATAATCCAAATCTCAAAATGAAATATTATTTTTATTTATTTTTAGGATCCATTTAATAATTAAATAAAATGGATCTTTAGTTATTAGGGTTTGATTTATTTAATAATATTTCCATTTGAATTCCAATTATTTTCAAAACCAAACCAGAAGGTTTAATTTGAAAAATAAAAGAATACTTGGAAACTTATTTAAATAAATAAATAAGTTTTGGTGTTTTAATTAAAATGGGAAAGCCTTTACTTAAATAAAAATTGGATATTTAAATCCTTATTATTTTATTTAAATAATTCTTTACTCATTTTAATCAAAGCAAAACCTTTTAATAAAAGATTTCAAAGTAGTATTAAAATACTTGGTGTTCATTTAAAATGGGAAAAGCTTTTACTTAAATAAAATTGGATATTTAAATCCTTTATTTTATTTAAATAAACCTTTACTCATTTTATCAAAACAAAATATTTTATTTCAAAAGTTTGGCCAAAATTAATTTGGTTTATCTTTTCATTTGAAACCAAAGTCTTTTATTAAAAGATCTAAAACAGTGTTTCCAAAACAATTTATTTTTCCTTTAACAAAGGTTTATCTTTTTAATCCCTTTAGGATTTTTGTTCACCAAAGGGTATGGGCTTTTGGGTAAGGGCTTTATTGGCTTTGGAAATTCAATTTCCTTGTCTTATCATATTTCTAAGATTTTGCTTATGGTTCCAAACTAAGTGAAACCAATCTCTAAGGTCTTTCTTGATCCTTTGTGGAAATTTGTTGACCAAATTTGGTATGGATCAAATCCATAGATTTGGAGATTCTTTGGAAAATAATTTCCTTCCATTAGGGCTTAGGGTTTTGGATTTACTTTCCTAATGTTCAAATTTCCAGATACATTCATTGAGGAATGCATTTCCCTTGATTTGGATTTTTGTTGAATTCAAACTTCTAACAAAGTTTGTTCAAGATGGGATTTTAAGTCTCCTTTTAGAAACAAAAGTTTCTTTTCACCCTGATTTTCAACAAAAATTTATTTTGTTTATTTAATTTTTCACATTACAAGATTTGGAAAATCTTGGGATGTGACACATTTCATGTGTGTTCTTTTCACATACCACATATGGATCCCCAATGTCATTCAAATGTGTGTTCTCTTCAAAGACCACACATGGATCCACCAGTGTTATTGCATGTGTGTTCTTTTTACTAACAACAGCTGGAGTCATTGCATGTGTGTTCTTTTCACACATCACATATGGATCCACCAGTGTCATTGGATGTGCGCTCTTTTTATTAACAACAACCAGAGTCATTGCATGTGTGTTCACTTCAGAGACCACACATGGATCCACCAGTGTCATTGCATGTGTGTTCTTTTTACTAACAACAAACAGAGTCATTGAAATGTGTGTTCTATTCAGAGACCACACATGGATCCACCAGTGTCATTGCATGTGTGTTCTTTCCACTAACAACAACCAGAGTCATTGCATGTGTGTTCTTTTCACATACCACATATGGATCCACCAGTGTCATTGCATGTGCGTTCTTTTAACTAAAAACAACTGGAGACATTTCATGTGTGTTCTTTTCACATACCACATATGGATCCCCAATGTCATTCAAATGTTTGTTCTCTTCAAAGACCACACATGGATCCACCAGTGTTATTGCATGTGTGTTCTTTTTACTAACAACAACTGGAGTCATTGCATGTGTGTTCTTTTCACACACCACATATGGATCCACCAGTGTCATTGGATGTGCGCTCTTTTTATTAACAACAACCAGAGTCATTGCATGTGTGTTCTCTTCAGAGACCACACATGGATCCACCAGTGTCATTGCATGTGTGTTCTTTTTACTAACAACAAACAGAGTCATTGAAATGTATGTTCTATTCAGAGACCACACATGGATCCACCAGTGTCATTGCATGTGTGTTCTTTCCACTAACAACAACCAGAGTCATTTCATGTGTGTTCTTTTCACATACAACATATGGATCCACCAGTGTCATTGCATGTGTGCTCTTTTCACAATCCACCTATGGATCCACCAGTGTCTTTGCATGTGTGCTCTTTTTACTAACAACAACCAGAGTCATTACATGTGTGTTCTTTTCAGAGACCAGACATGGATCCACCAGTGTCATTGCATGTGTGTTCTTTTTACTAACAACAACCAGAGTCATTCAAATGTGTGTTCTCTTCAGAGACCACACATGGATCCACCAGTGTTATTGCATTTGTGTTCTTTTCTCTAACAAAAAGCAGAGTCATTTCATGTGTGTTCTTTTCACATACCACATATGGATCCCCCAGTGTCATTGCATGTGTGTTCTTTTTATTAACAACAACTAGAGTCATTTCATGTGTGTTCTTTTCACATACCACATATGGATCCACCAGAGTCATCGAAATGTGTGTTCTCTTCAGAGACCACACATGGATACACTAGTGTCATTGCATGTGTGTTCTTTTCACTAACAACAACCAGAGTCATTGCATGTGTGTTCTTTTCACATACCACATATGGATCCACCAGTGTCATTGCATGTGCGTTCTTTTTACTAACAACAACTGGAGACATTTCATGTGTGTTCTTTTCACATACCACATATGGATCCCCAATGTCATTCAAATGTGTGTTCTCTTCAAAGACCACACATGGATCCACCAGTGTTATTGCATGTGTGTTCTTTTTACTAACAACAGATGGAGTCATTGCATGTGTGTTCTTTTCACACACCACATATGGATCCACCAGTGTCATTGGATGTGCGCTCTTTTTATTAACAACAACCAGAGTCATTGCATGTGTGTTCTCTTCAGAGACCACACATGGATCCACCAGTGTCATTGCATGTGTGTTCTTTTTACTAACAACAAACAGAGTCATTGAAATGTGTGTTCTATTCAGAGACCACACATGGATCCACCAGTGTCATTGCATGTGTGTTCTTTCCACTAACAACAACCAGAGTCATTTCATGTGTGTTCTTTTCACATACCACATATGGATCCACCAGTGTCATTGCATGTGTGTTCTTTTTAAAAACAACAACTGGAGTCATTTCATGCGTGTTCTTTTCACATACCACATATGGATCCACTAGTGTCATTGAAATGTGAGTTCTCTTCAGAGACCACACATGGATTCACTAGTGTCATTGCATGTGTGTTCTTTTTACTAATAAAAACGGGAGTCATTGCATGTGTGTTCTTTTCACATACCACATATGGATCCACCAGTGTCATTGCATGTGTGCTCTTTTTACAATCCACCTATCGATCCACCAGTGTCATTTCATGTGTGTTCTTTTCACATACCACCTATGGATCCACCAGTGTCATTGAAATGTGTGTTCTCTTCAGAGACCACACATGGATCCACTAGTGTCATTGCATCTGTGTTCTTTTTACTAAAACACTGGAGTCATTGCATGTGTGTTCTTTTCACATACCACATATGGATCCACCAGTGTCATTGCATGTGTGTTCTTTTCACAATCCACCTATGGATCCACCAGTGTCATTGCATGTGTGCTCTTTTTACTAACAACAACCAGAGTCATTGCATGTGTGTTCTCTTCAGAGACCACACATGGATCCACCAGTGTCATTGCATGTGTGTTCTTTTTACTAACAACAACCAGAGTCATTGAAATGTGTGTTCTTTTCACATACCACATATGGATCCACCAGTGTCATTACATGTCTGTTCTTTTCACAATCCACCTATGGATCCACTAGTGTCATTGCAGGTGTGCTCTTTTTACTAACAATGGCCAGAGTCATTGCATGTGTGTTTTCTTCAAAGACCACACATGGATCCACTAGTGTCACTGCATGTGTGTTCTTTTTACTAACAACAACCATAGTCATTGAAATGTGTGTTCTCTTCAGAGACCACACATGGATCCACTAGTGTCATTGCATGTGTGTTCTTTTCACTAACAACAACTAGGGTCATTTCATGTGTGTTCTTTTCACATACCACATATGGATCCACCAGTGTCATTGCATGTGTGTTCTTTTTACTAACAACAACTGGTGTAATTTCATGTGTGTTCTTTTCACGTACCACATATGGATCCACCAGTGTCATTGAAATGTGTGTTCTCTTCAGAGACCACACATGTATCCACCAGTGTCATTGCATGTGTGTTCTTTTCACATACCACATATGGATCCACCAGTGTCATTGCATGTGTGTTCTTTTCACAGTCCACCTATGGATCCACCAGTGTCATTGGATGTGTGCTCTTTTTACTAACAACAACCAGAGTCATTGCATGTGTGTTCTCTTCAGAGACCACACATGGATCCACCAGTGTCATTGCATGTGTGTTCTTTTTACTAACAACAAAGAGAGTCATTGAAATGTATGTTCTTTTCACATACCACATATGGATCCACCAGTGTCATTGCATGTCTGTTCTTTTCACAATCCACCTATGTATCCACTAATGTCATTGCATGTATGCTCTTTTTACTAACAATGGCCAGAGTCATTGCATGTGTGTTTTCTTGAGAAACCACACATGGATCCACCAGTGTCATTGCATGTGTATTCTTTTTACTAACAACAACCATAGTCATTGAAATGTGTGTTCTCTTTAGAGACCACACATGGATCCACTAGTGTCATTGCATGTGTGTTCTTTTCACTAACAACAACCAGAGTCATTTCATGTGTGTTCTTTTCACATACCACATATGGATCCACCAATGTCATTGCATGTGTGTTCTTTTTACTAACAACAACTGGAGTAATTTCATGTGTGTTCTTTTCACATACCACATATGGATCCACTAGTGTCATTGAAATGTGTGTTCTCTTCAGAGACCACACATGGATCCACCATTGTCATTGCATGTGTGTTCTTTTTAATAACAACAACTGGAGTCATTGCATGTGTGTTCTTTTCACATACCACATATGGATCCACCAGTCTTATTGCATGTCTGTTCTTTTCACAATCCACCTATGGATCCACTAGTGTCATTGCATGTATGCTCTTTTTACTAACAATGGCCAGAGTCATTGCATGTGTGTTTTCCTCAGAGACCACACATGGATCCACCAGTGTCATTGCATGTGTGTTCTTTTTACTAACAACCACCATAGTCATTGAAATGTGTGTTCTCTTCAGAGACCACACATGGATCCACCAGTGTCATTGCATGTATTCTTTTTACTAACAACAACTAGAGTCATTGCATGTGTGTTCTTTTCACATACCACATACGGATCCACCACTGTCATTGCATGTGTGTTCTTTTTACTAACAACAACTGGAGTAATTTCATGTGTGTTCTTTTCACATACCACATATGGATCCACCAGTGTCATTGAAATGTGTGTTCTCTTCAGAGACCACACATGGATCCACCAGTGTCATTGCATGTGTGTTCTTTTTACTAACAACAAGTGGAGTTATTGCATGTGTGTTCTTTTCACATACCACATATGGATCCACCAGTGTCATTGCATGTGTGTTCTTTTCACAATCCACCTATAGATCCACCAGTGTCATTGGATGTGTGCTCTTTTTACTAATAACAACTAGAGTCATTGCATGTGTGTTCTCTTCAGAGACCACACATGGATCCACCCGTGTCATTGCATGTGTGTTCTTTTTACTAACAACAAACAGAGTCATTGAAATGTGTGTTCTATTCAGAGACCACACATGTATCCACCAGTGTCATTGCATGTGTGTTCTTTCCATTAACAACAACCATAGTCATTGAAATGTGTGTTCTCTTCAGAGACCACACATGGATCCACCAGTGTCATTGCATGTGTGTTCTTTTCACTAACAACAACCAGAGTCATTTCATGTGTTTTCTTTTCACATACCACATATGGATTCACCAGTGTCATTGAAATGTGTGTTCTCTTTAGAGACCACACATGGATCCACCAGTGTCATTGCATGTGTATTCTTTTTACTAACAACGACTAGAGTCATTGCTTGTGTGTTCTTTTCACATACCACTAATGGATCCACCAGTGTCATAGCATGTGTGCTCTTTTCACAATCCACCTTTGGATCCAGTAGTGTCATTTCATGTGTGTTATTTTCACATACCACATATGGATCCACTTGTGTCATTGAAATGTGTGTTCTCTTCAGAGACCACACGTGGATCCACTAGTGTCATTGCATGTCTGTTCTTTTTACTAACAACAACTAGAGTCATTGCATGTGTGTTCTTTTCACATACAACATATGGATCCACCAGTGTCATTGCATGTGTGCTCTTTTCACAATCCACCTATGGATCCACCAGTGTCATTGCATGTGTGCTCTTTTTACTAATAACAACCAGAGTCATTACATGTGTGTTCTTTTCAGAGACCAGACATGGATCCACCAGTGTCATTGCATGTGTGTTCTTTTTACTAACAACAACCAGAGTCATTCAAATGTGTGTTCTCTTTAGAGACCACACATGGATCCACCAGTGTTATTGCATGTGTGTTCTTTTCACTAACAACAACCAGAGTCATTTCATGTGTGTTCTTTTCACATACCACATATGGATCCCCCAGTGTCATTGCATGTGTGTTCTTTTTATTAACAACAACTAGAGTCATTTCATGTGTGTTCTTTTCACATACCACATATGGATCCACCAGAGTCATCGAAATGTGTGTTCTCTTCAGAGACCACACATGGATACACTAGTGTCATTGCATGTGTGTTCTTGTAAGACCCCTCCTTATCAAAGGAAAGGATCCCTGTGATTGCAATGCTAGTCCCTGGATCAATGCTAGCATCCACAGTTTAAGATGAAGTACACAGATACAAAGGTTGTTTATTACAGTCATTCCAGAGATAAAACATAGTCTTTTACAACTCAGGGCCAAGGCCTAATACAAGAGTTTATGGAATAAGTAAATAAACATAAGTCTTCATCTTCATGTGCCACAGGCAAGCATGTTGAGTGTAGACTCATGACTCCTAATCATCATCGGAGTAACCTGCAACATTACAAGTTACAGCCATAGAGGGTCAATACTTTGGAATAGTATTGGCAAGTGATACCTTAGTATATTTTAAGTGGACTATAATACTATATGCATTTGGCTAGGTGGAGCTTAGGCTTGCATTGCTCAAAATAGATTTTTCCTTATCATTTGAAAACACTAAGTTTTTGCTTGGCAGGAAACTTACCCAAGGCATCTACCAATCAAAGACTGAAGATCCTTTAACCCTTGTTCACCCACAAATTTTATTTAGAAACTGTAGTGATGAGATTCTTGAAGTTTCCATGTCTTGATGCTCAAATTGTCCTTTACCAGGGACATGGCTAAGTACTTAGGTTTTACACTCTGCAGAGGTGGTGCACTTTCCCCACAAGACTTGGTTTCCCAAGACAAGATCCTTCAGAAGCCTTTCCTTAGTCAAATGGACGCGTTCCAACATATCATTCCCTCTACCACCAACTGTCCAAGAGACTAAGTTCTAGCAACCTAAGATCATGGCAGAGCCCATATTGCCAAGTGGTTGCACTTGAAGCTTCTCAACATTTGACATCTCAAATCTCTTTATTCCTGGGTGGCCATCCACAAGTGAGATACACTAAGGTAAACCATAAACATGGGCCTTGTGAACCACTCAACCAAAAACCACCAAGCAAGTCCCATTCCACCCAGGTGATTCATTAACTTAGTTGTTTTATTAAACAAAACACAAGTCCTTAGACTTAGAGATTTTTCCATAGCATGAATAAATAATCCCCCCTTGTTTTCTATTAGCTAGGCTAAGCATGTCATGGCAACTTATCCTTAGGGGAAATTTCCTAGCAATTCTACCATTCTAACTACATAGGATTTCCCACCAACATTTGAAAAAGTAGCATGCAAGTCTTAGCAAAAAATATCTAATGCAAGTATAAAATAATAGGAATGGAATATTCATGAAGATATCACTTGCCTTGGTAATGTGGAGAGTAGCACTCGTCACAATCACAATCACTAGCAAAATCTACACACAAAGTTGTAGCACACAATTACACACAATATATACAAACAAAAATAATATGAATGCATGCATGCATGAATTTACTAAGTGGTGATTTTGAAAACTCTACCAAGCAAGTACATGATTACAGAAACTTAACAAGTCACAAGTTTGCCCACTAAACATATTTAACCCTAAAACAAATTACTAAACTAAAACTATTCTCAAACTAGCCTTAAACAAGTTTCTACAAATAAAGTCATTCTAATGGTTACTATTTGCTAAACACATTGGATATTCAGAAAGGTCTTGTCTCACTGAATCCAACGGTATAAAGTTTGCAAAATTCTAACGTGGCATTCAAAAGTTATAGGCATTTGAAAATTGGATCAAAATCTGTTTTAAATTCTGTTTTCAGATCAGCTCCTAGCCACGCGTCATGTCGTGATTGGCGCGTACCGTTTCACACCGGATCGAGCTCCGCAGCCGCAGGATCTAAATGAGATCTAGCGGTTCAGACACGCGCATACCGCTTCGCTTAAAATTCTATCCTAGCCCTACGATACAGATCCAACGATCTAAAACAACAAGTCAAAATCTGGCGGCGCTTATCGGCTGTGCGCGGCGGTGGCGGTCGGACGATGGCGGCGCCGGTGATACAGATCGCTAGGAGGGTGGGGAGGATACTCACCGAGACCGCAAGGACGTGGGGATGCTCGCCGTGTGGTCAGCTCGGCAAGGGGCGCTCAGGGTTGCGGTAGATTTCTCGCCGGAGTTGTATCTGGCATCGGTGGTTCTGCTCGAGGTCGGAGGCGACGTTGTAGATCACTAGGATGCAAACGGGAGGTGTGGTTAGATGCAGAAGATCACGGAGAACATGCGAGTGTGAACGACAAGGCTTAGGACGGTCTGGACTTACCACTAGAGCTCGCCGGAGTTCGTGAAGAAGACGGTGGCGGCCAGTCGTCGATGTTGCCGGAGCTACGGTTCATACGAGGGCAAACAAAGTGTGTTCTTTTTACTAACAACAACTAGAGTCATTGCATGTGTCTTCTTTTCACATACCACATATGGATCCACCAGTGTCATTGCATGTGTGTTCTTTTTACTAACAACAACCAGAATCATTGAAATGTGTGTTATCTTCAGAGACCACACATGGATCCAGCAGTGTCATTGCATGTGTGTTCTTTTCCCTAACAACAACCAGAGTCATTTCATGTGTGTTCTTTTCACATACCATATATGGATTCACCGGTGTCATTGCATGTTCTTTTTACTAACAACAACTGGAGTCATTTCATGTGTGTTCTTTTCACATACCACATATGGATCCACAAGTGTCATTGAAATGTGTGTTCTCTTCTGAGACCACACATGGATCCACCAGTGTCATTGCATGTGTGTTATTTTTACTAACAACAACTGGAGTCATTGCATGTGTGTTCTTTTCACATACCACATATGGATCCACCAGTGGCATTGCATGTGTGCTCTTTTCACAATCCACCTATGGATCCACCAGTGTCATTGCATGTGTGTTCTTTTTACTAACAACAACTGGAATCATTGAAATGTGTGTTCTTTTCACATACACATATGTATCCACCAGTGTCATTGCATGTGTGCTCCTTTCAGAATCTACCTATGGATCCACTAGTGTCATTGCATGTGTCCTCTTTTTACTAACAACAACCAGAGTCATTGCATGTGTGTTCTCTTTAGAGACCACACATGGATCCACCAGTGTCATTGCATGTGTGTTCTGTTTACTAACAACAACCAGAGTCATTGAAATGTGTGTTCTCTTTAGAGACCACACATGGATCCACCAGTGTCATCGCATGTGTGTTCTTTTCACTAACAACAACCAGAGTCATTTCATGTGTGTTCTTTTCACATACCACATATGGATCCACTAGTGTCATTGCATGTGTGTTCTTTTTACTAACAACAAATGGATTCATTTCATGTGTGTTCTTTTCACATACCACATATGGATCCACCAGTGTCATTGAAATGTGTGTCCTCTTTAGAGACCACACATGGATCCACCAGTGTCATTGCATGTGTGTTCTTTTTACTAACAACAACTGGAGTCATTGCATCTGTGTTGTTTTCACATACCACATATGGATCCACCAATGTCATTGCATGTGTGCTCTTTTCACAATCCACTTATGGATCCACCAGTGTCATTGCATGTGTGTTCTTTTTACTAACAACAACTGGAGTCATTTCATGGGTGTTCTTCTCACATACCACATATGGATCCACCAATGTCATTGAAATGTATGTTCTCTTTAGAGACCACACATGGATCCACCAGTGTCATTACATGTGTGTTATTTTTACTAACAACAAAAGGAGTCATTGCATGTGTGTTCTTTTCACATACCACATATGGATCCACCAGTGTCATTGCATGTGTGCTCTTTTCACAATCCACCTATGGATCAACCAGTGTCGTTGCATGTGTGTTCTTTTTACTAACAACAACTGGAGTCATTGCATGTGTGTTCTTTTCACATACCACATATGGATCCACCAGTGTCATTGCATGTGTGTTCTTTTTACTAACAACAACTGGAGTCATTTCATGCGTGTTCTTTTCACATACCACATATGGATCCACCAATGTCATTGAAATGTGTGTTCTCTTCAGAGACCACACATGGATCCACAAGTGTCATTACATGTGTGTTATTTTTACTAACAACAAAAGGAGTCATTGCATGTGTGTTCTTTTCACATACCACATATGGATCCACCAGTGTCATTGAAATGTGTGTCCTCTTCAGAGACCACACATGGATCCACCAGTGTCATTGCATGTGTGTTCTTTTTACTAACAACAACTGGAGTCATTGCATGTGTGCTCTTTTCACAATCCACCTATGGATCCACCAGTGTCATTGCATGTGTGTTCTTTTTACTAACAACAACTAGAGTCATTGCATGTGTCTTCTTTTCACATACCACATATGGATCCACCAGTGTCATTGCATGTGTGTTCTTTTCACTAACAACAACCAGAGTCATTTCATGTGTGTTCTTTTCACATACCACATATGGATTCACCGGTGTCATTGCATGTTCTTTTTACTAACAACAACTGGAGTCATTTCATGTGTGTTCTTTTCACATACCACATATGGATCCACAAGTGTCATTGAAATGTGTGTTCTCTTCTGAGACCACATGGATCCTGATGTCATTGCATGTGTGTTATTTTTACTAACAACAACTGGAGTTATTGCATGTGTGTTCTTTTCACATACCACATATGGATCCACCAGTGGCATTGCATGTGTGCTCTTTTCACAATCCACCTATGGATCCACCAGTGTCATTGCATGTGTGTTCTTTTTACTAACAACAACTGGAATCATTGAAATGTGTGTTCTTTTCACATACCACATATGGATCCACCAGTGTCATTGCATGTGTGCTCCTTTCAGAATCCACCTATGGATCCACTAGTGTCATTGCATGTGTCCTCTTTTTACTAACAACAACTATAGTCATTGCATGTGTGTTCTCTTTAGAGACCACACGTGGATCCACCAGTGTCATTGCATGTGTGTTCTGTTTACTAACAACAACCAGAGTCATTGAAATGTGTGTTCTCTCTAGAGACCACACATGGATCCACCAGTGTCATCGCATGTGTGTTCTTTTCACTAACAACAACCAGAGTCATTTCATGTGTGTTCTTTTCACATACCACATATGGATCCACTAGTGTCATTGCATGTGTGTTCTTTTTACTAACAACAAATGGATTCATTTCATGTGTGTTCTTTTCACATACCACATATGGATCCACCAGTGTCATTGAAATGTGTGTCCTCTTCAGAGACCACACATGGATCCACCAGTGTCATTGCATGTGTGTTCTTTTTACTAACAACAACTGGAGTCATTGCATCTGTGTTGTTTTCACATACCACATATGGATCCACCAATGTCATTGCATGTGTGATCTTTTCACAATCCACCTATGGATCCACCAGTGTCATTGCATGTGTGTTCTTTTTACTAACAACAACTGGAGTCATTTCATGGGTGTTCTTCTCACATACCACATATGGGTCCACCAATGTCATTGAAATGTATGTTCTCTTTAGAGACCACACATGGATCCACCAGTGTCATTACATGTGTGTTCTTTTCACTAACAACCAACAGAGTCATTGCATGTGTGTTCTTTTCACATACCACATATGGATCCACCAGTGTCATTGCATGTGTGCTCTTTTCACAATCCACCTATGGATCAACCAGTGTCATTGCATGTGTGTTCTTTTTACTAACAACAACTGGAGTCATTGCATGTGTGTTCTTTTCACATACCACATTTGGATCCACCAGTGTCATTGCATGTGTTCTCTTTTTACTAACAACAACTGGAGTCATTTCATGCGTGTTCTTTTCACATACCACATATGGATCCACCAATGTCATTGAAATGTGTGTTCTCTTCAGAGACCACACATGGATCCACCAGTGTCATTACATGTGTGTTATTTTTACTAACAACAAAAGGAGTCATTGCATGTGTGTTCTTTTCACATACCACATATGGATCCACCAGTGTCATTGCATGTGTGCTCTTTTCACAATCCACCTATGGATCAACCAGTGTCATTGCATGTGTGTTCTTTTTACTAACAACAACTGGAGTCATTGCATGTGTGTTATTTTCACATACCACATATGGATCCACCAGTGTCATTGCATGTGTGTTCCTTTCACAATCCCCCTATGGATCCACCAGTGTCATTGCATATGTGCTCTTTTTACTAACAACAACCAGAGTCATTGCATGTGTGTTCTCTTGGATCCACCAGTGTCATTGCATGTGTGTTCTTTTTACTAACAACAACTGGAGTCATTGCATGTGTGTTCTTTTCACATACCACATATGGATCCACCAGTATCATTCCATGTGTGTTCTTTTTACTAACAACAACTCGAGTCATTTCATGTGTGTTCTTTTCACATACCACATATGGATCCACCAGTGTCATTGAAATCTGTTGTCTCTTCAGAGACCAGACATGGATCCACCAGTGTCATTGCATGTGTGTTCTTTTTACAAAAAACAACTGGAGTCATTGCATGTGTGCTCTTTTCACAATCCACCTATGGATCCAACAGTGTCATTTCATGTTTGTTCTTTTCACATACCACATATGGATCCACCAGTGTCATTGAAATGTGTGTTCTCTTTAGAGACCACACATGGATCCACCAGTGTCATTGCATGTGTGTTATTTTTACTAACAACAACCGGAGTCATTGCATGTGTGTTCTTTTCACATACCACATATGGATCCACCAGTGTCATTGCATGTGTGTTCTTTTTACTAACAACAACCAGAGTCATTGCATGTGTGTTCTTTTCACATACCACATATGAATCCACCATTGTCATTGCATGTGTGCTCTTTTCACAATCCACCTATGTATCCACCAGTGTCATTGCATGTGTGTTCTTTTTACTTACAACCAGAGTCATTGCATGTGTGTTCTTTTCACATCCACATATGGATCCACCAGTGTCATTGAAATGTGTGTTCTCTTCAGAGACCCCACATGGATACACCAGTGTCATTGCAAGTGTGTTCTTTTTACTAACAACAACTAGAGTCATTGCATGTGTCTTCTTTTCACATACCACATATGGATCCACCAGTGTCATTACATGTGTGTTCTTTTCACTATCCACCTATGGATCCACCAGTGTCATTGCATGTGTGTTCTTTTCACTATCCACCTATGGATCCACCAGTGTCAATGCATGTGTGCTCTTTTTACTAATAACAACCAGAGTCATTGCATGTGTGTTCTCTTCAGAGACCACACATGGATCCACTAGTGTCATTGCATGTGGGTTCATTTTACTAACAACAACCAGAGTCATTGAAATGTGTGTTCTTTTCACATACCACATATGGATCCACTAGTGTCATTGCATGTCTGTTCTTTTCACAATCCACCTATGGATCCACCAGTGTCATTGCATGTGTGCTCTTTTTACTAACAACAGCCAGAGTCATTGCATGGGTGTTCTCTTCAGATACCACACATGGATCCAGCAGTGTCATTGCATGTGTGTTCTTTTTACTAACAACAACCAGAGTTATTGAAATGTGTGTTCTCTTCACAGACCACACATGGATCCAACAGTGTCATTGCATGTGTGTTCTTTTTACCAACAACAACTGGAGTCATTGAAATGTGTGTTCTTTTCACATACCACATATGGATCCACCAGTGTCATTGCATGTGTGCTCCTTTCAGAATCAACCTATGGATCCACTAGTGTCATTGCATGTGTCCTCTTTTTACTAAAAACAACCAGAGTCATTGCATGTGTGTTCTCTTTAGAGACCACACATGGATCCACCAGTGTCATTGCATGTGTGTTCTGTTTACTAGCAACAACCAAAGTCATTGAAATGTGTGTTCTCTTTAGAGACCACACATGGATCCACCAGTGTCATCGCATGTGTGTTCTTTTCACTAATAACAACCAGAGTCATTTCATGTGTGTTCTTTTCACATACCACATATGGACTTATGTTTTTCTTAATAAAACAACTAAGTCAATGAATCACCTGGGTGGAATGGGACTTGCTTGGTGGTTTTTGGTTGAGTGGTTCACAAGGCCCATGTTTATGGTTTACCTTAGTGTATCTCACTTGTGGATGGCCACCCAGGAACAAAGAGATTTGAGATGTCAAATGTTGAGAAGCTTCAAGTGCAACCACTTGGTAATATGGGCTCTGCCATGATCATATAGGTTGCAAGAACTTAGCCATATGGATAGTTGGTGGTAGTGTTTGATAGGTTGGAGCGCGTCCATGATGGTCTAAGGAAAAGCTTCTGAAAGATCTTGTCTTGGGAAACCAAGTCTTGTGGGGAAAGTGCACCACCTCTGCAGAGTGAAAAATCTAAGTACTTAGCCATGTCCCTGGTAAAGGACAATTTGAGCATCAAGACATGGAAGCAATCAAGAATCTCATCACTCCAATTTCTAAATTAAAACTTGTGGGTGAACAAGGGTTGTGTGAATTCTTCAATCTTTGATGGAGAGATGGCTTGGTACAAGGATCTTGAAATCTTTGATTGAGGAAAAAATAATTTTTGCCAAGCAAATCTTCAGTCTTTGATTGGTAGATGCCCTGAGTGGATCTTTAGTCCTTGATTGGTAGATGCCTTGGGAAAGTTTTTGCCAAACAAAAACTTAGTGTTTTCAAAATGTTAGGGAAAAATCTATTTTGAGCAATGCAAGCCTCAACTCCACTTAGCCAAATGCATATAGATGATAGACTCCACTATACTACCAAAGTATCACTTGCCAATACAATTCAAATGTATTGACCCTTGTGGCTGTAACTTGTAATGTTGCAGGTTTGATTGATTTTAGTGAAGATTGATTGATTAGGATTACAAAGTCTACAACCAACATCTGCCTGTGGCACTTTGAAGATGAAGGACCCCATGCTTATAGTTATTCCGCTGTAATGTAATGTAAATAGCCAATGAGCTATGTTTGATGTAATAGAATTATGTTATTCCTGGTTATAAAGTTATATTATGACCTTTGTTTCTTGATATTACATCTAAACTGTGGATGCTAGCTATTGATCCAGGGACTAGCATTGTAAACACAGGGGGCTCAAATCTTATTAAAGGTTGGGGACCTTACAGATGGTATCAGGGCATTGTGTTGCCTATAGGATTTGTAACCCTAGGATTGGACAAAACCCTTAGAAAAATAGGAGTTGTATTTGTTCCAAAACTTATTTACAAAACAATCTTGTAAACTCTTTCCTCAACCATTTTGGTTTCAACTCTACTTATCTTCTATTTCAAACTGGATGGAAAAAACCTACCCCATGACCAAAGACTTCACCATGTGCAAAGGACTTCATCAACTCTAATGACTTCAACATCTTCAACCTTGGATATCAACTCTACTGACATCAACATCTTCAACTCTAATGACTTCAACATCTTCAACATTTTCACCAAGGACTTCCAACTTGGATATCACTAAGGACTACAAGTGAGACAAGAAATGTTACTCAAGACTAAGGAAAAACAACTTAGAAGGAATCATCATCACCTTTGAAGTTTTTGTGACCAAGAAATATTCTCCAAGGATACAAAGATCTCATTCAAGAAGAATCAACCAAGAAGAATGGAAAGATCACAAGTGAACCATGTAGATGGACCACCATTTATAGTTAAAGACAAACACACCAACTTATGTGGTGTAACAAAAATATTTTTGGTTGCCTAAAGATATGCTTGAAAACTTTGTTGTTTGAGTGGAATGTTTGATTGTGATTGCTTGCACATTGCTTGGGTGAATTGTGATGTGTGTGATTAGGATTGATTCCTTAGAAATCTTTTGCCTATTCTAATCCTAACCCAACCCAAACAGATGACTTCCCCAAGAAACTCCAACATCAAGGATGGTGACAACAACAACAACCAAGAGAAGCACATGAGAGAACTCATAGCAACCCAAAACCAGTTGAGCCAAGAGACAACTTAGCTTTTAGCCAACAACAATGGATTAGACCCAGCCATACAAAGGATTTTGAAACTTAAATCCCAATTGATGCAAGGATTGGTTACTCAAATGATCAACATGGAAGAAAACTTTTCCCAAAGAGCTAATGACAACAAGGATGACAAAGATGTTATTCTAGAAGGAACCCAAGCTTGCATTATCTATGAAGCCAAGGATCATGCACCCAAGGAACATGAAGATCAATACCCCAAGAAGAGAGAAAGATCTCCCACTCATGAAGAATATGAACTAGAAGAACTCCTAGCTTTGGAGAGACCTAAAAATAAGAAGAAGGACATAAGCCAGTTGCAATGTTACAATTGCAAAGAACCAGGACACTATGCAAGCAACTGTCCAAAAAAGATGAAGATCAAGTTGAACAAGCCTATTGTAAGGTCCCCAACCTTTAATAAGATTGAGCCCCCTGTGTTTACAATGCTAGTCCCTGGATCAATAGCTAGCATCCACAGTTTAGATGTAATATCAAGAAACAAAGGTCATAATACAACTTTATAACCAGGAATAAAATAATTTTATTACATCAAACATAGCTCATTGGCTATTTACATTACAATGCAGCGGAATAACTATAAGCATGGGGTCCTTCATCTTCAAAGTGCCACAGGCAGATGTTGGTTGTAGACTTTGTAATCCTAATCAATCAATCTTCACTAAAATCAATCAAACCTGCAACATTACAAATTACAGCCACAAGGGTCAATACATTTGAATTGTATTGGCAAGTGATACTTTGGTAGTATAGTGGAGTCTATCATCTATATGCATTTGGCTAAGTGGAGTTGAGGCTTGCATTGCTCAAAATAGATTTTTCCTTAACATTTTGAAAACACTAAGTTTTTGCTTTGATAAAATCTTTCCCAAGACATCTACCAATCAAAGACTGAAGATCCACTCAGGGCATCTACCAATCAAAGACTGAATATTTGCTTGGCAAAGTAATTTTTGCTCAATCAAAGATTTCAAGATCCTTGTACCAAGCCATCTCTTCATCAAAGATTGAAGAATTCACACAACCCTTGTTCACCCACAAGTTTTAATTTAGAAATTTGGAATGATGAGATTCTTGATTGCTTCCATGTCTTGATGCTCAAATTGTCCTTTACCAGGGACATGGCTAAGTACTTAGATTTTACACTCTGTATAGGTGGTGCACTTTCCCCACAAGACTTGGTTTCCCAAGGCAAGATCTTTCAGAAGCTTTCCCTTAGACCA
This sequence comes from Avena insularis, assembly GCA_023614405.1. Lineage (NCBI taxonomy): Eukaryota > Viridiplantae > Streptophyta > Magnoliopsida > Poales > Poaceae > Avena > Avena insularis. Next base: position 159,449,379 of record CM042690.1, on the reverse strand, counting down.
TCATGGACGCGTTCCAACCTATCAAACACTACCACCAACTATCCATATGGCTAAGTTCTTGCAACCTATATGATCATGGCAGAGCCCATATTGCCAAGTGGTTGCACTTGAAGCTTCTCAACATTTGACATCTCAAATCTCTTTGTTCCCTGGGTGGCCATCCACAAGTGAGATACACTAAGGTAAACCATAAACATGGGCCTTGTGAACCACTCAACCAAAATCCACCAAGCAAGTCCCATTCCACCCAGGAGATTCATTAACTTAGTTGTTTTGTTAAATAAAACACAAGTCCTCAGACTTAGAGATTTTTCCATAGTATGAATATATATTCCACCCAGGTTTTCTATTAGCTAGGCTAAGCTTGGTAGTAATAGGATTCCTAACTTAGGAAAATCCTACTAAGGATTCATCTACTAGGTTTTTCTATAGCAAAGACTATACTTAGCAAAACAAAATCCATGCAAGTTTTACTTAGCAAAAACACTAATGCATAGTGAAAACAATGGGACAAAAGATATGAAGCATCACTTGCCTTTTTGGTAGAGGGTATAGGTTCACTCCTTGTCCTTGCAACAATCACACTCTTCAAGTCACTACAATTCAATCAAGCAAGGCACAAACTCAATCTACCAATCAAGCAAAACACAAAATCAACTAACACTCCAAACCAATAATCTCTCAAACAAAATCACACACACAAGACAATGGGATCTAAGTCATGCATAAGCATGCAAAGGTTTCTTCTATTGTAAGGATGGTCTCTACTAGGCTTCTAAACTTTGTAAGTTCCAAATTGGTCATTTACCAAAATGGTAAAGTCATTTGCAAAAGGTTTCACTAGGGCATTAACCTATAGGGTTCACCAAGTTTGTTTTCAATCACAAAACTTGGGGTTTGGTGTTAGTGGGTTTAAAACAAATCATTTTCCAAAGGTTTTCTTCCAAAATCATTTTTGATAAAATACCACATTTCTATTTGTCTAGAAATGGTTTTAAATCAAAGATTCCTTATTTTGTTTTCACCAATTGAGTTGCTATTGCAAAACTTGGTGTTTGGGTCAGTAGGTTTGGTCTAAACCATTTTCTCCAAAGTTTTTTACTCAAAACCATTTTCATAAACAAAACCATAGTTTTATTTAGCTAGAAATGGACTAAACTAATTAATCCATTCTATTATTTTCCAAAATTCATTTTCAAAAACAGGGGTTGGTCTCTAGGGTCAGTAAGGTCACAACAAACCATTTTGCAAAGGTTTTAACCCTAAAATCATTTTTAAACAATTTTTCTAATCTAAACAAGCTATCAAATGTTTCTGCATAATCAACCAATCTAACAAATACTATTTGCTAAACTAAGGGCAGGGTTGGTTAGGGTTTGTCTTGCTGATTCCAACGACATAAAATTTGTAATTTTTGGACGTGTGGATCCAAAGTTACAAGGGTTTGAAGTTTGCAAATAAATCTGTTTTCAAATTTCTTTTAAACAGATCTAGTGCCACGCGTCGTGTTCTTATTCGCCCGTACCGGTTCGGCCGGATCGGCAACGTGGAACGTTAGATCTAAAGTGGATCGTGCAGTCCAGAGGACATACCTCTTCGATGTTAAGTGAACTAATCGTGAGCGCTAGATATAGATCGAACGGTTGGCTCTGGTTGAGGTCGAGGACGATACTGCAGATCGCCCTAAGGCAAAAGGAATGCGCGGTTAGATGCAGAAGGATGTGGCGAGTGTGGGAGTGTGATCGAGGAGGCGCGGAGCGGTCAGACACTACCTGTGGACTTTGCCGGAGAGGAAGCAGACGGTAGCGACGGTGGTGGTCGTCGTTGCAGAAGCTCGGGGCACTCATGGCGAAGTTTGATGCCGCGCATGCGCCTGAGAGTGGGGAAGCTGCTAGCACGCTCAGGGAGGAGAGGGGCGGCGAGGGGCTGCCGGAATCGGCGAGGAGGGTCGTCGGAGTAGCAGTGGTACAGAGAGAAATTGGGGCGGCCTGGAGGCAGAGGGAAGGCGGTGTCTGGGTGAAAAGGGAGAGAGGTCACTGGTGTTTAAAAGAGCGAGGTCACAGCAAGGTTTAATGCACGGCTTTACTGCGAATTGATCGCGGCTTGAATGGCAGCAACGGCAGCGAAGTCTGGGGGAGACAGGGTCGCGTAGGGAAGAAGAAGGAGGTGGCGGTGGGGTCCTCTGGTCAGTGGGAAAGGGGAAGGGAACGGGGTCCACTTGTCAGCCTCTGTGCGGGTTTCTTTCGCGGTGAAGAAAACGGTTCGGGGGGAAAAATAAGAGGAGGTGGGGTCGTCTTGGCAGTGAAGGAAAGGGAGTGTGGTGGGGTCCAGATTGTCTGTGACTGAGTGGGTAAGAAACTGGGTGTGAAAAGAATGCGCCGGGGAAGAGGAGCTGGGCTGGAATTGGGCCTATTGGGCTGGGTCTGTTCTTTTCTTATTTTTATCTGTCTGCTTTCTTTTTCCTTTTCTAATTCTTTTTCTGTTTTGAATTCTCAATCAATTATTCAAGCATTCAAACAAAGTTCAAACAATTCAAACAAACACTCAACTTTGAACTTTGAATTTGGTTCTGTTTATTAACATAATCCAAATCTCAAAATAAAATAATATTTTTATTTATTTTTGGATCCATTTATTAATTAAATAAAATGGATCTTTAGTTATTTAATAAAATAGGGTTTGATTTAATTAACAAAATTTCCATTTGAAATCCAAATACTTTCAAAACCAAACCAGTAGGTTTTATTTGAAAATAAGGATATTTGGAAATCTTGTATTAACAAAATAACCTTTTATTTTAGGTTCCATTAACAATTAAATATAATGGACCTTAGTTATTAAATCCAAATAGGATTTGTTTTCTTAAAAACTTTATTTTGAAATCCAAAATAAAACCAAAACACTTTAGTAGGTTTTATTTTGAGAAATCAAAATACTTGGAAAACTTATTTAAAATAAGTTTTAGTGTTTATTTAAAATGGGAAAAGCCTTTACTTAAATAAAATTGGATATTTAAATCCTTATTATTTTATTTAAATAAATCCTTTACTCATTTTATCAAAACAAAATATTTTATTATAAAAGCTTGGCCAAAATTAATTTGGCTTTATTAAATGTTTATCTTTTTAATCCCTTTAGGATTATTTGTTCACCAATTGGTATGGGTTTTAGATGAGGGCTTTAATGGCTTTGGAAATTTAATTTCCTTATCTTATTATATTCATAAGATTTTATTTATGGTTCCAATTTGAGTGAAACCAACTTCTAGGGTCTTTCTTGATCCTTTGTGAATATTTGTTGATCAATTTTTGTATGGATCAAATCCATGGATTTGGAGATAACTTGGAAAATGATTTTCTTCCATTAGGGTTTAGGGTTTTGGATTTATTTTCCAAGTGTTCAAATTTCCAGATACATTCATTGAGGAATGCATTTCTCTTGATTTGGATTTGTTGAATTCAAACTTTAACCAAAGTTTGTTCAGGATGGGATTTTAAGTTTCCTTTTAGAAACAAAAGTTTCTTTTCACCCTGATTTTCAACAAAAATTTATTTTGTTTATTTATTTTTCACATTACAAGATTTGGAAAATCTTGGGATGTGACACCTATGAGGGATATCAGCCAAGTCACATGTTTCAAGTGCGGAAACAAAGGACACTACGCAGATGTTTGTCCAGAGAAGCCACCTCAAGACCTCAAACTTATAACCTGTTTCAAATGCAAGGAACTAGGCCATTATGCAAACAATTGTCCAGAAAAGTTGAATAAGCCTATGGAGAAGCTCAACCTTGGCCCATGAGTCAAGAATGGAAACCAAGGACACAATGCAAAAGTTTGCTTAGAGAAGTTTCCCCAGGATCCCAAGAAGGACAATGTGTAATTTTTGTTTGAAAATTTTTAAGGGTGGTAGTACCCTAGTTGTTTTGAACCTGCTTGTAACCCTAACCTTCCCAAATCTCGGGGACGAGATTTATTTTAAGGGTGGTAGCCTGTCACATCCCAAGATTTTCCAAATCTTGTAATATGAAAAATAATTAAACAAAATAAATCTTTGTTGAAAATCAGGGTGAAAAGAAACTTTTGTTTCTAAAAGGAAACTTAAAATACCATCTTGAACAAACTTTGGTTAAAGTTTGAATTCAACAAATTCAAATCAAGTAAAATGCATTCCTCAATGAATGTATCTGGAAATTTGAACACATGGAAAATAAATCCAAAACCCTAAACCCTAATGGAATAAAAACCATTTCCAAGTTATCCCCAAGCCTATGGATTTGAACCATATGAAAAATTGATCAACAAACATTCACAAATGATCAAGAAAGACAAATAGAAATAATATAAGACCATAGAAATTGGTTTCACTTAATTTGGAAGCATAAATAAAAATCTTATGGATTTAATAAAGGAATTGAATTTCCAAAGCCATTAAAGCCCTCATCTAAAATCCATACCAAGTGGTGAGCAATTAATCCTAAAAAGGATTTAAAAGGATAAACAAATATAAAATAAGATTTCACAAATTGGAATCACCAAGTTTGGATCTATAAATAAAAAGATATGGATTTTATAAGACAAAGATAAAAATATTAAATAAAGAATATTTAAAGACCAAATCAAATCTTGGCCTAATCCATTAAGTAAATGGAGTGAATATAATCCCAATCCAAATAAAATAAAAGGATAAAGAATATTCCAAAATAAAATAAAATGGCAATAACCATTCTATCCCTATCTTAATAAGGACAATTCTCTAAATAAGAATACATGAGAAAATGATATTTGGAATTCACCCAAGTGGAATAAAAGTTGTTTAATCAACTTAAATAAAATAAAACCTCCAAATAAAAATTTGGGAATTAAAACTATATTAAATTCCATTGGAATTAAAACAAATACCCAATCTTAAATGATTAATAAATCATATTAGAATACTTTCCAAATAATTCAAGATGAATTATTTGAACCAACTAAACAAATAAAAACCTACTGAAAGGAATTGGGAAGTTTAAAGAATTTAAATGGAAATTTTGTTAAATAAATCAAACCCTATTTTATTAAATAACTAAAGATCCATTTTATTTAATTATTGAATGGATCCTAAAATGAATAAAAATATTATTTTATTTTGAAATTTGGATTATGTTGATAAACAGAACCAAATTCAAAGTACAAAATTGTTTGAATTGTTTGAATGGTTTGAATGGTTTGAATGCTTGAATAATTGATTGAATTTCAAAACAGAAAAATAGAAATAGAAAAGGAAAAAGTTTTAAACAGAAAAAAATAAGAAAAAGGACAGCCCAGCCCAACAGGCCCAGAAACAGCCCAGTACTCCCTCCCCGAAGGAAAACATTTTGCACCCAGATTCTGACCCGCTAAGTCCCTGACCAGTGGACCCTCCCCCTTGTTTCTTTTCCCACTGACCAACCGACCCCACCTGAGCGAACCGTTTTTCTTTACATGAAAGAACCCACTCGATCCACAGACAGCCTGGACCCACTTCTCCTTTCCCTCTTTCGCTGACGAGACGACCCCACGCAGCCAGCTCATCGTCTTCAACCCCCGCGATGACCACGTCCTCTCCTCGCTGCCGTTGCTGTCTTCAATCCCCGCGATCAATTCGCAGTAATTCCGTGCCTTAAACCTCGCAGCGATCATGCCCTTTTAAGCGCCTGCGTCTTCTCTCCCTTTTCCCCCAAACGCCTCACCCTAGCGTGCCCCCGGGCCGCCCAATTCTTCTCTGCACTACCGCTATCTCCGGCGAGCCCCGCGAGCAATTCCGGCCAACTCCGACGACCCCTCTGCCTCTACTTCACGCGAGTGAACTCCTCTCGACCTCACGCATCTCCTAGTACTCCTGGTTCGCCCGTGCGCGCCCCTGAGCATCGACAACGACGACACCGAGCGTGTGCCGCCGTCTGCCATTTGCTCCGTCAAGCAATCCAGGTAAACACCGACCACCTCGCGCCTTCTAGAATCACGCACACAGCATCGCCTTGCTCTTGCGCATCTGAACTTGCTCCTGTCTTGCCTTAGGGCGATCTGCAGCGACGACTCCGACTGTCGCCACCGTCTGCACCTTACTCCGACGAGCTCCACAGGTAGTTTCCGACCGCCCCGCGCCCTCTCGTTCACACACACAACTCTGCCTTGATCTTACGCTTCTAACACTGCCCTCTTTCTGCTTCGGGGTGAACCACAGAGTCGACTTCGATCACGACCACGCGCAACCGACGCCAGCAGGAACTCCGACGAGCAATCCGCCTCGTTCCCGTGCGCCCCTCGACGAGATACAGCCACGTTGAGCTTCCCCAAGCGTCTGCGAACCCGGTGAGCCTCTTCCCTTTCTCCCTCACCTCCTGTAGCATCGGCACCATCGTCGACCGATCGCTCCGCCGCCAGCAGCCGCCGCAGCGCCGCTCGTCTATGGTCGAGCACCCCACAGCCATTCGATTTAGATCGAACGAATAGGATAGATCCACTTAGTCGCGAATGGGTACGCTCTCAGGACCGTGCGATCTAACTAGATCCAACACACCGCAACGCTGATCCGCGCGAACCGGTACCGTCCAGTAGAATGCTGCCGCGTGTCACCTATTTGGTTTAAAAACAGATTTGTTTGCAAACTTCAAACCCTTGTATCTCTAGATCCACACGTCCAAAAAATACAAATTTTATGTCGTTGGATTCAGGAGAACAAGCCCTAACCAACCCTACCCTTAGTTTAGCAAATAGTATTTGTTAGATTGGTTGATTATGCAGAAACTTTTGATTGCTTGCTAAGATTAGAAAATTGTTTAAAAATGATTTTTGGGTTAAAACCTTTACAAAATGGTTTGTTGTGACCTTACTGACCCTAGGAACCAAACCTTGTCTTGGAAAATGAATTTGGAAAAGTCTAGAATGGATTAATTGGTTTAGTCCATTTCTAGCTAATTAAAACTATGGTTTTGTTTATGAAAATGTTTTTGAGTAAAAATTTTGAGAAAATGGTTTGGACCAAACCTACTGACCCAAAACACCAAGTTTTGCAATAGCAACTCATTGGTGAAAAAAAATAAGGAATCTTTGATTTAAAACCATTTCTAGTCAAATAGAAATGTGGTTTTTATTAAAAATGGTTTTGGAAGAAAACCTTTGGAAAATGTTTTGTTTTAAACTCACTAACCCCAAACCCCAAGTTTTGTGATTGAAAACATACTTGGTGAACCCTATAGGTTAATGCCCTAGTAAAATGATACTTTGTTTTGAAAATGGTTTTGAAGTGAAACCTTTTGCAAATGACTTTGCCATTTTGGTAAATGACCAATTTGGAACCTACAAAGTTTAGAAGCCTAGTGGAGACCATCCTTACAATAGAACCAACCTTTGCATGCTTATGCATGACTTAGATCCCATTACTTTGTGTGTGAGAAAATGTTTGTTTGACTTTGGTTTGGAATGTGAATTGAATTGTGTTTGCTTGATTGACTTGTAGTGAAGTGTGAGACTAGAAAGATCAAGGAGTGAACCTATACCCTCTACCAAAAAGGCAAGTGATGCTTCATATCTTTTGTCCCATTATTTTCACTATGCATTAGTGTTTTTGCTAAGTAAAAGTTGCATGGATTTTGTTTTGCTAAGTATAGACTTTGCTATAGGAAAACCTAGTAGATGAATCCTTAGTAGGATTTTTCCTAAGTTAGGAATCCTATTACTACCAAGCTTAGCCTAGCTAATAGAAAACCTGGGTGGAATATATATTCATACTATGGAAAATTTCTAAGTCTGAGGACTTATGTTTTTCTTAATAAAACAACTAAGTCAATGAATCACCTGGGTGGAATGGGACTTGCTTGGTGGTTTTTGGTTGAGTGGTTCACAAGGCCCATGTTTATGGTTTACCTTAGTGTATCTCACTTGTGGATGGCCACCCAGGAACAAAGAGATTTGAGATGTCAAATGTTGAGAAGCTTCAAGTGCAACCACTTGGCAATATGGGCTCTGCCATGATCATATAGGTTGCAAGAACTTAGCCATATGGACAGTTGGTGGTAGTGTTTGATAGGTTGGAGCGCGTCCATGATGGTCTAAGGAAAAGCTTCTGAAAGATCTTGTCTTGGGAAACCAAGTCTTGTGGGGAAAGTGCACCACCTCTGCAGAGTGAAAAATCTAAGTACTTAGCCATGTCCCTGGTAAAGGACAATTTGAGCATCAAGACATGGAAGCAATCAAGAATCTCATCACTCCAATTTCTAAATTAAAACTTGTGGGTGAACAAGGGTTGTGTGAATTCTTCAATCTTTGATGGAGAGATGGCTTGGTACAAGGATCTTGAAATCTTTGATTGAGGAAAAAATAATTTTTGCCAAGCAAATCTTCAGTCTTTGATTGGTAGATGCCCTGAGTGGATCTTCAGTCTTTGATTGGTAGATGCCTTGGGAAAGTTTTTGCCAAACAAAAACTTAGTGTTTTCAAAATGTTAGGAAAAATCTATTTTGAGCAATGCAAGCCTCAACTCCACTTAGCCAAATGCATATAGATGATAGACTCCACTATACTAGCAAAGTATCACTTGCCAATACAATTCAAATGTATTGACCCTTGTTTGTAACTTGTAATGTTGCAGGTTTGATTGATTTTAGTGAAGATTGATTGATTAGGATTACAAAGTCTACAACCAACATCTGCCTGTGGCACTTTGAAGATGAAGGACCCCATGCTTATAGTTATTCCGCTGTAATGTAATGTAAATAGAAAATGAGCTATGTTTGATGTAATAGAATTATGTTATTCCTGGTTATAAAGTTATATTATGACCTTTGTTTCTTGATATTACATCTAAACTGTGGATGCTAGCTATTGATCCAGGGACTAGCATTGTAAACACAGGGGGCTCAAATCTTATTAAAGGTTGGGGACCTACAGTCATTGCATGTGTGTTCTCTTCAGAGACCACACATGGATCCACCTGATGTCATTGCATGTGTGTTCTTTTTACTAACAACAACCAGAGTCATTGAAATGTGTGTTCTTTTCACATACCACATATGGATCCACTAGTGTTATTGCATGTCTGTTCTTTTCACATTCCACCTATGGATCCACCAGTTTCATTACATGTGTGCTCTTTTTACTAACAACAGCCAAAGTCATTGCATGTGTGTTCTCTTCAGAGACCACACATGGATCCAGATGTCATTGCATGTGTGTCCTTTTTACTAGCAACAACCAGAGTTATTGAAATGTGTGTTCTCTTCAGAGACCACACATGGATCCAATAGTGTCATTGCATGTGTGTTCTTTTTACTAACAACAACTGGAGTCATTGAAATGTGTTTTCTTTTCACATACCACATATGGATCCACCAGTGTCATTGCATGTGTGCTCCTTTCAGAATCCACCTATGGATCCACCAGTGTCATTGCATGTGTGCTCTTTTTACTAACAACCAGAGTCATTGCATGTGTGTTCTCTTCAGAGACCACACATGGATCCACCAGTGTCATTGCATGTGTGTTCTCTTTACTACCAACAACCAAAGTCATTGAAATGTGTGTTCTCTTTAGAGACCACACATGGATCCACCATTGTCATTGCATGTGTGTTCTTTTTACTAACAACAACCAGAGTCATTTCATGTGTGTTCTTTTCACATACCACATATGGATCCACCAGTGTCATTGCATGTGTGTTCTTTTTACTAACAACAACTAGAGTCATTTCATGTGTGTTCTTTTGACATACCACATATGGATCCACCAGAGTCATCGAAATGTGTGTTCTCTTTAGAGAACACACATGGATCCACCAGTGTCATTGCATGTGTGTTCTTTTCACTAACAACAACCAGAGTCATTTCATGTGTGTTCTTTTCACATACCACATATGGATCCACTAGTGTCATTGTGTAACACCCTCATATCGGCCCTATGCAAGTTTTAGCGATTTCCGCCAAACCCGCATTGAAACGGTTCAAAGATGCCCACCGGGCACTTGCGTGCGGGTGGAAAACAAAGTAATAACATTACACAGTAGTCCACGATGGAACCCACAGAACATATATATACAACAACGACTCCATGAGTCAAGAATATAGATATACAATACAAAGATCCAAATCACCTCGAAAATGATACAACGTCCGAGTACGGACAAGATGTAAATGGGGCTAAGAGCCCTGAAGAATAACCAATGGCGTCCATAACCCTTCCCAGGCCAAGCCGGAAGGGTAACCCTGCTAACGACGTCGATCTCAAACCTGCTAAAACAAAAGGGGTGCTGAAAAAGGGCAAAGGAAAAAGACGATCGTTAGTACTGAGGCTAGTACACGGTGAGGCTAGAATTCGGCGGCTCTCGCCTACATAGGTATGGTGGACTAAAGCGACAGCGCAGCATGCACTAAACAACCTATAGAGACTCGATAAACTGTCGGCTATTAGAGAAAGATAAGAAAGACCTATTCGGAACCAACCTTATACTAACACCAATCATACCCATCCTGGTATTTCCCCCCCTCGAGACCAAACGAGGAAGTCAAACCGAGGAACTCAAACAGTTGGTAGTTTTATTCATTCCATTATAGTTGAAGCACTTACTAGTCAGATATAGATAGCATGAGTCATCCTGATAGCATAAGTAGTGGGCAGTTCTAGTTAACCGTTTCGTTGTAGTTGCAGTACTTACTAGTCAGATACAATTAGCATGTGACATCCCAAACCCAGCCGTTGTTGGCACTTTTATTTCATTCCATTGGAGTTGCGATACTTACTAGGTGTATAACATGACACGATACACCCTAGTTCCATCAGTTGTTGGCACTTTTATTATCCATTTCATTGTAGTAAAGCTGATTACTAGTCACATATTAAGTCAAATTCATAGCACTATGATCGAGATACTGTGCTCCAAGTCATCCATAACCGCGGACACGGCTTTCAGAAAGATTTACCCTGCAAGGGTGCACAAATAACAACACACACACGATCAACCTCGGAAAAACCAAATCCAAACCCAACACGGCTTTCACGACAAAGCAATCACAGGATTCATAAAATATTTCAGGGGGCCACCCCAGTAAGCTACCCGCAACAAAGTTGGCCGGCTCCGGAATGGACCCAGGGTTTGCGAGAACGGCTGTAAACGACTGGGAACCCGAAAGTGTGACTAGGCTTGTCGATACCGCGAAATCGTGCCACGATCCAAAACAGTACAGGTGCTCCACGCACAATCGTAAATAAAGTAGTAAAGCATGGCATAAGTACAGGATAGTAATAAAACCCCAAACTAGTTTGTGGCCCCAAGAAATAAGAAATGAATCAAGCTCTGACTAAGGGGGATTCATAGACTCTCCCGGATGTGGATAGTGCGAATAGTCAAGGAAGAGGTATCAAGTACTCGGGGCCTACGGGACACAAGTGGACATGAAAAACCAAATAGCATATATTGCCCATCGGTGCCTCTTTCATTAGTTATCACAACAATTGAATAGTTGTATTTAAAGTCATGATCATCTCCACCATAAAGCATATGACAACATTCCAACAACTGTGTGGTACTTCACGACACGGGATTGCACCTGAGCAAGCGACTACGACTCGCAAGACCATCTATCTACCAAAAAACTGGTAATAGGAGGTGTCCAAGCCAATATAACGGCTGTAGGAATATATCTGGTACGGAACACTAAAGCATCGAGACACGGATAGCAATAGATCAACAGGAGGAAATAAAGACTATAAATGCAAAATAGGTAGAAGGGGGAGGGATGCTCGCCTGGGAAACACTGCCGAAGGTTCATATCCGGAGAACTTGTCGATACTCGCATCAACTCGTCGGCCTAATCCGCGAACAAGCAAACACTAGAAGAAACACCGGATGCAATATTTAATAATACGGCAGAAGATTCGGCATGATTGTGATATGATGCATGGCATGTCGAAGATGCGGTGCAATTAGACAGTATTAAGCAGAACCGGGGTCCCGACAAATAATTATATGGTTCAAGTTATTTATCTACCCCGCAAATTAAATGTTGTATTGAAAAGACAAAACACGGCATCGGTTCGCTACACCAATTTAAATGGGGGCCATAGGAGACAAATATATCCCTCATATGGTCTCCATATTTAATTATCAAGTGAATCGGCATAATGCCCCCAAACCACAAAATATGTATGCGATATGAACAATTTAATATGCAAAAAGATATACATCTTATATTATAAAAATAGGGGGTCTCGGATAGGGTCATACATCAAGGTCCGAAGATCTTGGGGCTCGGAGGGGTTCGGGTTCAGTCTCCGGGATCGGTCTTCGGACTCCGGGAACAAGGCTCCAGGATCCATGCGGAGATCTTGGCGAAAATTCGAAACAAAGATCTTCACGCGCTTCGGTACTCTTCGGGTGGCATCGTGTAACTTCGCACGGTCGTCATCCAAGCCACAATCCACTCATAGATCATCCGGATAGATCTTAGGGGGCCACTGTGCCATCATAGGTACATCACATCGTCAGGACGCGAGCACAGGACACAAGAATAAAACGCAGATTAGGATCAAAGTACTACGAGGCAACATATCCCGAGCAGACATATTAGGGCCAACGAAGATCCAACATCGGCTTGGTCAATACTTGGCACGGGGTGGAACAGGGCATCCCGCTCGTGCTGCGAGGTCACGGTTGCAGGCAGGAGAACACCGACCGCGCGAGGCACGACGCGACTTGTTGTAGCTGGTACCGGATGGAGCAAGGCACCAGAGTAGCTAGCGGCGTGGTGTTGTTGACGTGCTTGAACGGCTAGCGCACGAGGTTAGAGGAGGTCCTGGCCGTCAGAGAACAGAGGGCGACCTCGGTTGAGGATGTCCAGCGGAAGACGGTCGTAGGCGAGCTTGGCGACGTGGCACGTGCAGCTGAGGCAGTCCAGGTCAGCATCCAGGTGTGGAGCTGAGGAAGGAGGGTCGACAAGGAGGCACCGGGATGGCCCGGTGTCGCAATAGAGAGAGGGAGGAGAGGCCGGCTCGGGGTAGCCGTGCAGGGGACGATGAGGAGACGGTCTCCGGTGATCGGCAGAACAGGGCAGTGAGGACGAGGCCGACAGCAGGGATGGGCGGTGCTCGCGCCGGGAGGCATCCATGGCGAGGAAGGGTGACCGCAGTGGCTGGAACAGGGAGCCAGGGCGGCTTGAGGCGGGCTAGGCTCGGTTGGTGAGCAGAGGGCGCCCGCGGCGGCCGTTGCTCGCTAAGAGGCCAGAGGCGACACGCGGAGGAAGGGCGCGGGAGGCTCGGTGTCGACCACGGCAACGGCATGTCTCCGTGACGAGCAGGACGCGGGGCGTAGATGGCCGGCGCGACGTGCTTGGCTCGATGCGGCCAGGTCATTGGCTGGCGCGGGGAGGGGCACCAGGGGCCGCGGCTGCGGAGGCTCGGTGAGGAGTGGATCGAGGCAGGGCGAGCGAGCGGGGTTGGGGCAGGGGTCGCGCACAGAGGAGAGAGATGGGGATCGCGGGGGCAGTTGGTGGCGATCGACACGATCGGGGGAGAGGATGAGGGTGACGGGTCCGTGCGGGAGCGGTCACTCTGCGAGGTGGGGCCTGGTTGGGGTGGCGTGCGATAGTGGACGGGGTGAGGTGGCGGGGTGGTCGGTTGGAGGCAGGTGGAGGCGTGACCGCCAGGCGTGACCAGCAGTGGGTGGGTGCACACAGTAGGCTGCAAGGCATGTGAGACTAGCGGCGGCGGGTGGGTGGGGATGGGGATTAGGTAGATTTTTAGTCTAGGGTTTGGGGTGGTTCGATCGGGGTTGTAGGCTGCTAGCTGTTGGGCTTTGGGCCTGGCTTGCGGCCTCCCCTAGAAAAATATTTATTTTATTTTTAGAAAGGATTTTACAAATAGTTTTTAGATAAATAAAAGATCCGAAAAAGACAGGGGTTTTGATTTGAATAAAGACGGGGGATATTTTAGAGAACAAAACTAGGATTTTAGAAAATAGTTTTAGACAAAACATATGCATGATGATGACGATGCTCAAATGCAATGTGGCATGATGACATGAACATGCGGTCATGATGATGCAATGCACAAAACACCGCGATTTTCTAGTAGTGGTTTTACCGGGATGCTACAATTCGACACCACTAACAAGGGATCTCGCCCTCGAGATCCGCCTCGTGGTACCGGGAAGAAGGGCAGCAATCTGAATCTTCTCGCTTCGTGTAGATGCTCGCGACACCACTAACAAGAGGTCGTTGTCCGTGATCGTCGAGAGAACACTCCAGGAAACAAAGGACGCAGGTAAAGGTATCCACAAATAAAGCCACCTCTAACTTCGATAGAAAGAGAGAATCGATGCATTCTCATCCACTTCAATGTACACGAGCAAATAGAGTGAGTAGTCGGCATGGGGGCCAATCCATCACGCACCCAAACTATTACTCCGCACAATCAGTAGAAAAGTGTGCAACCATTCTCGGAATCAGACTGAAGATCTCGACAATCGAGGTTCGGAACAAAGGAGTGATGCAGGCTCTGCATCGGATCCGCGAGATGATGTCGCCACGCCGAAAACACCGGAAGGCACAAACAAGGAACAAAGAATGGCACCACAGATAAAGGATCACTCAGATAGCATGAAGTCCGGAGGTACAAAATCCATTGCCAAAGAAGGAAGTGAAACCCTGAAGGTACGACGGAAACCCAACCACGAGAAATCCTGGACTCGAAGAAAAGATAAGAGAACAGATCCAAAACACGCAGAGGTAAGAGGAGAACAACAGAGCAATAAGGAGTAAAAGCAGACCTCATTAGATCTATCCAACCGATTTTGCAAAAATAGTTTTGACACTCTACATCGGCCGTTAGCTAGGTTATCCTACAGGCTAGACCAGTAGGGTATCGCAACTTCTGAGCTCTGATACCACCCTGTAACACCCTCAAATCGGCCCTATGCAAGTTTTAGCGATTTCCGCCAAACCCGCATAGAAATGATTCAAAGATGCCCACCAGGGACTTGCATGCGGGTGGAAAACGAAGTAATAACATTACAAAGTAGTCCACGATGGAACCCACAGAACATATATATATATACAACAACGACTCCATGAGTCAATAATACAGATATACAATACAAAGATCCAAATCACCTCGAAAACGAAACAACGTCCGAGTACGGACAAGATGCAAATGGGGCTAAGAGCCCTGAAGAATAACCAATGGCGTCCATAACCCTGCCTAGGCCAAGCCAGAAGGGTAACCCTGCTAACGACGATGATCTCAAACCTGCTAAAACAAAAGGGGTGCCGACAAAGGGCAAAGGAAAAAGAGGAGCGTTAGTACTGAGGCCAGTACACGGCGAGGCTAGAATTCGGCGGCTCTCGCCTACATAGGTATGGTGGGCTGAAGCGTCAGCGCAGCATGCACTAAACAACCTATAGAGACTCGATAAAGCTCACTATTAGAGAAAGATAAGAAAGACCTATTCGGAACCAACCTTATACTAACACCAATCATACCCATCCTGGTATTCCCCCCCTCGAGACCAAACGAGGAAGTCAAACCGAGGAACTCACACAGTTGGCAGTTTTATTCATTCCATTATAGTTGAAGCACTTACTAGTCAGATATAAATAGCATGAGTCATCCTGATAGCATAAGTAGTGGGCAGTTTTAGTTAACCGTTTCGTTGTAGTTGCAGTACTTACTAGTCAGATACAATTAGCATATGACATCCCAAACCCAGCCGTTGTTGGCACTTTTATTTCATTCCATTGGAGTTGCGATACTTCCTAGGCAGGTATAACATGACACGATACACCCCAGTTCCATCAGTTGTTGGCACTTTTATTATCCATTTCATTGTAGTAAAGCTGATTACTAGTCACATATTAAGTCAAATTCATAGCACTACTTTAGTTATGCTTGTCTATGATCGAGATACTGTGCTCCAAGTCGTCCATAACCGCGGACACGGCTTTCAGAAAGATTTACCCTGCAGGGGTGCACAAATAGCAACACACACACGATCAACCTCGGAAAAACCTAATCAAAACCCAACGAGGCTTTCACGACAAAGCAATCACAGGATTCATAAAATATTTCAGGGGGCCACCCCACTAAGCTACTCGCAACGAAGTTGGCCGGCTCCAGAACAGACCCAGTGTTTGCGAGAACGGTTGTAAACGACTAGGAACCCAGAAGTGTGACTGGTCTTGTCGATACCACGAAATCGTGCCGTGATCCAGAACAGTACAGGTGCTCCACGCATAATCGTAAATAAAGCATTAAAGCATGGCATAAGTACAGGATAGTAATAAAACCCCAAACTAGTTTGTGGCCCCAAGAAATAAGAAATGAATCAGGCTCTGGCTAAGGGGGATTCATAGACTCTCCCGGATGTGGATAGTGCGAATAGTCAAGGAAGAGGTATCAAGTACTTGGGGCCTACGGGACACAAGTGGACATGAAAAACCAAATAGGATATATTGCCCACCGGTGCCTCTTTCATTAGTTATCACAGCAATTTAATAGTTGTATTTAAAGTCATGATCATCTCCACCATAAAGCATATGACAACATTCCATCAACTGTGTGGTACTTCACGACACGGGATCGCACCTGAGCAAGCGACTACGACTCGCAAGACCATCTATCTACCAAAAAACTGGTAATAGGAGGTGTCCAAGGCAATATAACGGCTGCAGGAATATATCTGGTACGGAACACTAAAGCATCGAGACACGGATAGCAATAGATCAACAGGAGGAAATAAAGACTATAAATGCAAAATAGGTAGAAGGGGGAGGGATGCTTGCCTGGGAAACACTGCCGAAGGTTCATATCCGGAGAACTTGTCGATACTCGCACCAACTCGCTTACCTAATCCGTGAAGAAGCAAACACTAGAAGAAACACCAGATGCAATATTTAATACTACGGCAGAAGATCTGGCATGATTGTGATATGATGCATGGCATGGCGAAGATGCGGTGCAATTAGACAGTATTAAGCAGAACCGGGGTCCCGATAAATAATTATATGGTTCAAGTTATTTATCTACCCCGCAAATTAAATATTGTATTGACAATACAAAACACGGCGTCGGTTCACTACACCAATTTAAATGGGGGCCATAGGAGACAAATATAGCCTGCATATGGTCTCCGTATTTAATTATGAAGTGAATCGGCATAATGCCCCCAAACCACAAAATATGTATGCGATATGAACAATTTAATATGCAACAAGATAGACATCTTATATTATAAAAATAGGGGGTCTCGGATAGGGTCATACATCAAGGTCCGAAGATCTTGGGGCTCGGAGTGGTTCGGGTTCGGGTTCGGTCTCCGGGATCGGTCTTCGGACTCCAGGAACAAGGCTCCAGGATCCATGCGGAGATCTTGGCGAAAATTCAGAACAAAGATATTCACGCATTTCGGTACTCTTCAGGTGGCATCGCGTAACTTCGCACGGTCGTCATCCAAGCCATAATCCACTCGTAGATCATCTGGATAGATCTTAGGGAGCCACTGTGCCATCGTAGGTACATCACATCATCAAGACGCGAGCACAGGACACAGGAATAAAACGCAGATTAGGATCAAAGTACTACGAGGCAACATATCCCGAGCAGACATATCAGGGCCACCGAAGTTCCAACATCGGCTTGGTCAATACTTGGCACGGGGTGGAACAGGGCATCCCGCTCGTGCCGCGAGGTCACGGTTGCAGGCAGGAGAACACCGACCGTGCAAGGCACGACGCGACTTGCTGTAGCTGGTACCGGATGGAGCAAGGCACCAGAGCAGATAGCGGCGTGGTGTTGTTGACGTGCTTGAATGGCTAGAGAATGAGGTTGGAGGAGGTCCTGGCCGTCAGAGAACAGAGGGCGACCTCGGTTGAGGACGTCCAGCGGAAGACGGTCGTAGGCGAGCTTGGCGACGTGGCACGTGCAGCTGAGGCAGTCCAGGTCAGCATCCAGGTGTGGCGCTGAGGAAGGAGGGTTGACGAGGAGGCACCGGGACGGCCCGGTGTCGCAGCAGAGAGAGGGAGGAGAGGCCGGCTTGGGGTAGCCGTGCAGGGGACAACGAGGAGACGGTCTCCGGTGATCGGGGGAACGGGGCGGTGAGGACGAGGCCGACAGCAGGGACGGGCGGTGCTCACGCTAGGAGGCGTCCATGGCGAGGAAGGGCGATCGCGGCGGCTAGAACATGGAGCCATGGCGGTTTGAGGCGGGCCAGGCTCGGTTGGTGAGCAGAGGGCGCTCGCGGCGGCCGTTGCTCGCTGAGAGGCCGGAGGCGACACGAAGAGGAAGGGCGCGGGCGGCTCGGTGTCGACCACGGCGGCGACACGTCTCTGTGATGAGCAAGACGCGGGGCGGAGATGGTCGGCGCGGCGTGCTTGGCTCGATGCGGCCGGTCGCTGGCCGGCGCAGGGAGGGGCACCAGGGGCCGGGGCTACGGAGGCTCGATGAGGAGCGGATCAAGGCAGGGCGAGCGAGCGGGTTCGGGGTGGGGGTCATGCACAGAGGAGAGAGATGGGGATCACGGGGGCGGTTGGTGGCGATAGACACGATCGGGGGAGAGGATGAGGGTGACGGGTCCGTGCAGGAGCGGTCACTCTGCGAGGTGGGGCCGGGTTGGGGTGGCATGCGGGAGTTGACGGGGTGAGGTGGCGGGGTGGTCGGTTGGAGGCAGGTGGAGGCGTGACCGGCCAGGTGGTGTGGGGCGCGGTGGGGCCAGCTGTAGGGGTTCGTAGCATGGAAAACAAAATTTTCTATCGCATACAAACAAACAAGCCAAGATCTATCTACTAGATTGTAGCAACGAGTCGATGGAATAACTCACCCTCGAAGATTCCAAAGTGTTTAACGAGAGCAGATTCTCGTGGGTGATGTAGTCGTACTCTTTCCGATCTCAAGATCGCGTAGACGATCCTTCCCGCGGCTGCTGCGCCCCGCAGTCGGTCAAGACCTTCCTCTCCTTGTTCCAAACGGCGGCTGAGGTTGTAGCACTCTCCTCGCGATTCCGACAACGGCGTGGTACCGAGGTAGAGGGAGATCCCGCAGGCTTCGCTTAAGCCGGTGCGGTATGGTGGAGCTTATGAGAGAGGCTATTAGTGGTCTAGTAATTAGACACACCAATTAGAGGGTTCTAAACCATTAGAAGGCTCTAAACCAAAACAGCTCTAAACCGGGTCTAGGTCTAGTTTCTAGTTTAGAGGATAGGAACTTGTGTGTTTCTAGAGGGAGGCCCTGCCTCCCTTTATAGGAGGGAGGGCTGGCGCTGCCAGGAGGGAGGAGTCCTCCCCAACTCGGCCTAGGCTGGCCGCCGGCTTGGGAGGAGGACTCTCCCCAAGTCGGTTTCAACTTCTCCTCTTCCAAAATCGGGCAGCTTGAAAAAAAACAGATTGACGGTTTTTCCAATTTAGGAATTAAATAAACCCTTTATTTTGGACAGCGAGAACACTTAGTACATGATGCAATCATTCCATCTTGCAATGACACATTCATGTACCCTTCCCCGGAGTGCCGGACATTCCGGACCTTCTAGAATGTTCCCGATGAAAACACCTAACCATTCCCCAACTCCAAAACGGACTTTCCTTATATGAATCTTATTCTCCGGACCATTCCGGATCACCTCGTGATATCCCGGATCCCATCCGAGACTAACAACATTCGGTCTTTCTCATAATACCATAACTACTCAAACAACGTCAATCCTTATGTGTCTCCACGGTTCGTGAATTATGCGGACATGATCGAGACACTTCTCAACAATAACCAATAGAGGAATCGAAATTCATATGGCTCCTACATATTTCTACGATTACTTTGCGATCGAATGAACCACTTACATACGATACCAATTTCCCTTTGTCTCACGATATGTTACTTATCCGAGGTCATGATCGCTTCGGTATCTCCGCATACCTAGTTCAACCTCGTTCGATAAGTACTCTTTTCTCGCTCCTGATATGTGATCCCTTGTGACCAAGTCACATGCTTGCAAGCTAATTGGATGACATTTCACCGAGAGGGCCCGAGAATATCTATCCGTCATGTGGATGGACAAATCCCACTCTTGATCCATGTGTTTCAACCAATACTTTCCAACACCCAATGCCACTTTTATAGCCACCTACGGTGTGGTGTTTGATGACATCAAAGCATCCATCCAAAGAAAGGCAATATGCATGATCTCATGGTCGAAGGAATTTAGGTTACTATGTATCGTAAAGCATATAGCAATTGAACTATTGAAATGACTTGATCTTTATGCTACGCTTGTCTATAGGAGTATGTCCACCATATCATTCTCCTAACGATATGATCTTGTTGTTGATAACATCTCAATGTTCATGACAAAGAAACCACATCATCAATCAACCAACAAGCTAGTGAAGTATAGAGGCCATACTAGGGACTTCAAATTAAGTTTACAAATCACACAAGTATTAATGGTTTCCTTGTTAATACTATTATAGCATGAATGTAAACATTTATCATAAACACAAAGATATATAATAATAACTACATTTATTATTACCTCTAGGGCATATCTCCAACAGCCTCCCACTTGCACTAGAGTCATCTAATCTAGATTACATGGTAATATACCAACACCCATGGCAGTTTGGTGTTGGTCATGTTTTGCCCTTGGGAGAGGTTTAGTCAACGGATCCGCCACATTCAGATCTGTGTGTACTTTGCAAATCTTTATATCCCCATCCTGGATATGTTCTCGAATAGCGTGAAAACGCAGCTTGATATGCTTCACTTCTTGTGTGACCTTGGTTCTTGCGCATTGGCTATGGCGCCCATGTTATCACAAGATAGACATTGGGTCCAGCGCACTAGGAACCACACCCAGCTCAGAATGAACTCTTTCATCCATATCGCTTTGTGAAGCCTCCAAGCAGCCATGTATTCGATTCGATTGAAGATCTCGCCACAACGCTTTGCTTTGCACTCCTCCAGCTAATCGGCGCACCATTCAAAATAAATACGATCCAGATTGTGATTTAGAATCATCCGGATCGGTGTTCCAACTAGCATCGGTGTAACCATTAACAACGAGCTGTTCATCACCTCCATAAGAAAGAACCATATCCTTAGTTCTTCTCAAGTACTTAAGGATGTTTTTGATCACGTCCAATGATCCACTCGATCACTTTGATATCTGCTAGTTAGACTAACAAGATATGCGATGTCGGGTCTAGTACATAGCATGGCATACATTAGAGATCCTATGGCTGAGGCATAGGGAGTCTTACACATCTTTTCTCTATCATCTCCCGATGTCGGACTTTGAGTTGAACTCAAGGTCATATTGGGCAACATGGGCAAGAACCCTTTCTTGCTATTTTCCATTCCAAACCTCTTTAGAACTTTGTCCAAATATGTACTTTGTGACAATGATATTTGGTGTTTCGATCTATCTCTATAAATCTTTATGCCTAATATGTAAGCTGCTTCGCCAAGATACTTCATTGAAAAAATATTATTAAAATAATCTTAGACACTATTAAGAAGGACTACATCATTCCCAATAAACAATATGTAATCCACATACAGATTAAGAATGCTACAGAGCTCCCACTCACTTTCTTGTAAATACAAGCTTCTCCATAAGTTTGTATAAAACCAAAACTTTGATTACCTTATCAAACGTTGATTCCAACGGATGCTTGCTTCAATCCATAGATGGACCGCTGAAGTTTGCATACCTTGTTAGCATCTTTAGGATCGACAAAACCTTTGGGTTGCATCATATACAACTCTTCATCAATGTCTCCATTGAGGAATGCTGTTTTGACATCCATCTGCCATATCTCATAATCATAATATGCAGCGATTGCTAACATAATCCTCACAGACTTTAGCTTCGCTACGGTGAGAAAGTCTCATCGTAGTCAACTCCTTGAATTTGTCGAAACCCTTTTTGACAAGTCGAGCTTTATAGATAACATTACCATCAAGATCTGCTTTCTTCTTGAAAATCCATTTGTTCTCGATGTTCTTCCGGCCATCCCAGAAGTCCACCAAAGTCCATACTTGGTTTTCGACATGGATCCAATCTCGGATTTCATGGCTTCTTGCCATTTATTGGAATCTGGGCTCATCATTGCTTCCTCATATGTCTCGGTCATCGGTGTTGTCCACCAACATGATATTCATAACGGAATCATACCAACTGGAGTGGTACGATTTCGTTGACCGAGGCTCAGAGCAACTTCAACCAAGTTTCATGATCACCATCACTAGCTTCCTCTCTTATTGGTGCAGCACCACAGAACTTCTTCCGTCGCTACTCGCAATTTCGAGAGAAGGTTCACAACCTCGTCGAGTTCTACTTTCCTTCCATCACTTCTTTCGAGAGAAATTCCTTCTCTAGAAAGGATCCATTCTTGGCAACAAAGATTTTGCCTTCGGATCTATGATAGAAGGTATACCCAATAGTTTCCTTCGTATCCTATGAAGACGATTTTTCCGCTTTGGGTTCAAGCTTGTCCGCTGTAACTTCTTTACATAGGCTTCGCATCCCCAAACTTTAAGGAACGACAATTTAGGTTTCTTCCCAAACCATAATTCATACGGTGTCGTTTCAACGGATTTAGATTTGCCCTATTTAAAGTGAATGCTTCTAATGCATAACCCCAAAATGATAGTGGCAAATCAGTAAGTGACATCATAGAACGAACCATATCTAAGAGAGTTCGACACGACGCTCGGACACACCATTACGCGTGGTGTTCCCGGTGTCAATCATGAAAGTATTCCACATTTCTTCAAATGCTCGCCAAACTCGTAACTTAGATATTCACCTCCACGATCGTAACGTAGAAATTTAATCTTCTTGTTACGTTGATTCTCTACCTCACTTTGAAACTCCTTAAACTTCTCGAAATATTCGGACTTATGTTTCAAGAAATAGATATACCCATATCTACTAAAGTCATCCGAGAAGGTAAGAACATAACGATAACCATCACGATGCTACACTCATTGGACCACACACATCGGTATGTATGATTTCCAATAAGTCTCATTCGCTCCATCATACCGTAAAATGGAGTCTTAGTCATTTTACCCATCGACATGCTTCAGATCTTTCAAGTGATTCAAAATCAAGTGATTCCAGTAGTCCATCGTAATGGAGTTTCTTCATACGCTTCACTCCAATGTGACCAAGTCGAGAGTGCCACATATAGGTCAAATTATCGCTTGATTTCAAACGTTTAGCCTCAATGTTATTAATATGTGTATTTCTATTATCGAGATTCAATATGAATAGACCATCTATCAAAGGTGCATGTGCATAAAACACATTACACATATAAATCGAACAACCATTATTCTCGGATTTAAACAAGTAACCTCGCAATAAACAAGATCCCGATATAATGTTCATGCTCAACGCAGCACCAAATAACAATTATTTAAGTATAAAACTAATCCCGATGGTAGATGAAGAGGTAGTGTCAAGCGATCACATCAACCTTTGA
The DNA here is from genome assembly GCA_023614405.1 of Avena insularis. Classification (NCBI taxonomy): domain Eukaryota; kingdom Viridiplantae; phylum Streptophyta; class Magnoliopsida; order Poales; family Poaceae; genus Avena; species Avena insularis. Next base: position 159,425,895 of record CM042690.1, on the reverse strand, counting down.
TCCGCTTCCCACGCCGATCGCCACCTCGTTTTACTAGCTTCGCTTATTCGTAGCTGCTTCGAGTTACAAATATGAGCAACCGAACCAAAGATCAAATACCGCACTACTACGAATACTAGTGAGATACACATCAATAACATGTATATCGATATACCTTTCTTCTTGATGTTGCCGTTCTTCAAATCTGCCAAGTACTTTGGGCAATTCCGCTCAAAGGACCTTCTCCCTTGCAAAAAAGCACTCGCCGCTTGTCCAGCCTTGGTCCTCTTCGTCGGTATGGTAACTTTCTTACCACCCTTCTTGAAGTGTCCTTCTGTTTAGACTTGCCTTTCTTGAATTTGGTGGTCTTATTGACCATCAACACTTGGTGCTCTTTCTTGATCTCCACTTCCAGATTTTAACATAGCAAATAGTTCGCAACTCTTTGTTCATGTTCTCGCATGTTGTAGTTCATCACAAAGTTCTTGTAACTTGGTGGTAGTGATTGAGGATGCGGTAAACCCCAAAGTATTAGGAATCACTATACCCAAACTTTGAAGTTTATTTGCGTCTGCACATCTTAAGCACATGCTCACCGACGAGCTACCCTCTTCCATCTTGCGCTAAAGAACTTTTCGTAAGCTTCATAACTTTCAATTGCCGCATGAGTCTCAAAGATTAATTTGAGATCCTCGACAATATCATATGGGTCCGACTCTTCAAACCTTTTAATCTCCGATTCTAAACCATACAAGATAGCACCTTGAACTATGGAGTACCGATTCTTCCGGCGAGGTAAACATTCTTTACTTCATCGGTAGCATCAGCAGTGGGTCACCTAGCGGTGCATCCAGCACATAGGTCAAATTACCAGTGGAGGACAATCCTCAAATTGCGGAACCAATCCGAGTTGCTTCCATTGTTTTTCAACTTTTCTTTCTCTAGGAACGCATTAAAATTGATGGTAGGCGCCATTGATCTACAACATATTTGCAATAGTTTAGACTAAGTTTATGACAAATTGAGTTCAAATTAATTAATGAAATTAAACTAGGTGAACTCCCACCAAAACAACATCCTCACATTGTTTTAGTGATCACACGAACCAAATCCACTACATCAACACCGATCATCACGAGAGTTGATATAGTTTCAATGGCGAACAATCATCATGTTCATCATATCTACTATATGATTCATGCTTTGCCTTTCGGCGATCCGTGTTCCCGAGGCCATGTCTGTACATGCTAGGCTCACAAGACAAACCTTAGCTTCCGCGATAAGCAAATCTGGCTTGCTTACGTTGTAGTCACCAATGAATCAAAGACACCCGATCATCACGTGGTGCTTCAAGCAAAGCTTTGGCAACGTGCATACTAAGGGTGAACACTTTAGAACTTGAAATTTATGTGCATGAGGGATCATCTTATAATGCTACCGCTGCCTACTAAGCAATACAAGATGCATAAAGGATTAACATCACATGCAATTCATAATATGTGATATGATATGGCCTTTCTTCTTTGTGCTTCCGATCTCCATCTTCAAGCACGAGCACATGATCTCCATCATCTCCGCATAGCATCAAGGTCAATGACGCTTCTTCATGGTTGTCGCCCACCAGCTTCAACTATTACAACTATTTTGAATAGACACGCAGGTCTTAATGTAAATTAAAGACAACCATATGGCTCCCGCCGTTGCCAACTTACAATAAGGAACATTGCATACATCAAATATAATCACAATCATGGCCATATCACATCATCGCACACCCTGCAAAACAAAGTTAGACGCTTCTACTTTCTTTGCATATTTTACGTGGTTTGGGGCTTTCCATAAGTGTCGCTCTAACTTACGAACAAGAACCACAACATTGATACTAGCATTGTTGATTACCCGTTGTAAATTGGATCTTAACTATGCTAGGAGAAACAGCACCGCATAGCCACTTATGCAATACAAGTTGCATGTTAAGCGTGGAGCAAGTCTCATGAACGATGTCATGTAAGGTTAGCTTCATCCCAACATACCGCAAGATGCAAAGTACACAAAAGCAATCTACAATAAAAGCATCAACCCACAATGACCATTGTGTTCTACTGCAACAGATCTACATATAGACACGGCTCGATACCTGTGAGAGGGGTTCGTGAGCATGGAAAACAAAATTTTCTATCGCATACAAACAAACAAGCCAAGATCTATCTACTAGATTGTAGCAACGAGTCGATGGAATAACTCACCTCAAGATTCCAAAGTGTTTAACGAGAGCGATTCTCGTGGGTGATGTAGTCGACTTCTTCCGATCTCAAGATCGCGTAGACGATCCTTCCCCGCAGCCGATCGGTCACACGCGTTCAATTGACGAAGACCTTCCTCTCCTTGTTCCAAATAGCAACGGAGGTTGTAGCACTCTCGCGATTCCTAAGAAGACAACCAAGGAAATGGAGGTAGAGGGAGATCCCGCAGGCTTCGCCTTAAGCCGGTGCGGTATGGTGGAGCTTATGAGAGAGGCTATTAGTGGTCTAGTAATTAGACACACCAATTAGAGGGTTCTAAACCATTAGAAGGCTCTAAACCAAACAGCTCTAAACCGGGTCTAGGTCTAGTTTCTAGTTTAGAGGATAGGAACTTGTGTGTTTCTAGAGGGGAGGCCTGCCCTCCTTTATAGGTGGGAGGGCTGGCCAGGAGGGAGGAGTCCTCCCCAACTCTAGGGCTGGTCACCGGCTTGGGAGGAGGACTCTCCCAAGTCGGTTTCCAACTTCTCCTTCTTCCGGCAAATTGACTTTTCCAATTTAGGAATTAAATAAACCCTTTATTTTGGACAGCGAGAACACTTAGTACATGATGCAATCATTCCATCTTGCAATGACACATTCATGTACCCTTCCCCGAGTGCCGGACATTCCGGACCTTCTAGAATGTTCCCGATGAAAACACCGAACCATTCCCCAACTCCAAAACGGACTTTCCTTATATGAATCTTATTCTCCGGACCATTCCGGATCACCTCGTGATATCCCGGATCCCATCCGAGACTCAACAACATTCGGTCTTTCTCATAATACCATAACTACTCAAACAACGTCAATCCTTATGTGTCTCCCTACGGTTCGTGAATTATGCGACATGATCGAGACACTTCTCCGAACAATAACCAATAGAGGAATCTGGAAATTCATATGGCTCCACATATTTCTACGATTACTTTGCATCGAATGAACCACTTACATACGATACCAATTTCCCTTTGTCTCACGATATGTTACTTATCCGAGGTCATGATCGCTTGATCTCGCATACCTAGTTCAACCTCATAAGTACTCTTTTCTCGCTCCTGATATGTGATCCCTTGTGACCAAGTCACATGCTTGCAAGCTAATTGGATGACATTTCACCGAGAGGGCCCAGAATATCTATCCGTCATGTGGATGGACAAATCCCACTCTTGATCCATGTGTTTCAACCAATACTTTCCAACACCCAATGCCACTTTTATAGCCACCTGTTACGGTGTGGTGTTTGATGACATCAAAGCATCCATCCAAAGAAAGGCAATATGCATGATCTCATGGTCGAAGGAATTTAGGTTACTATGTATCAGAAAGCATATAGCAATTGAACTATTGAAATGACTTGATCTTTATGCTACGCTTGTCTATAGGAGTATGTCCACCATATCATTCTCCTAACGATATGATCTTGTTGTTGATAACATCTCAATGTTCATGACAAAGAAACCACATCATCAATCAACCAACAAGCTAGTGAAGTATAGAGGCCATACTAGGGACTTCAAATTAAGTTTACAAATCACACAAGTATTAATGGTTTCCTTGTTAATACTATTATAGCATGAATGTAAACATTTATCATAAACACAAAGATATATAATAATAACTACATTTATTATTACCTCTAGGGCATATCTCCAACACCAGCTTCATGCGGGGTGGGTGCACAGCGCGCGCGTGCGTGCATGTGAGGCTGGCGGCGGCGGCTGGGTGGTCTGGTTGTGGATGGGGATTAGGTAGATTTTTAGTCTAGGGTTTGGGGTGGTTCGATCGGGGTTGTAGGCTGCTAGCTGTTGGGCTTTGGGCCTGGCGGCTTGCGGCCTCCCCTAGAAAAATATTTATTTTATTTTTAGAAAGGATTTTATAAATAGTTTTTAGATAAATAAAAGATCCGAAAAAGACCGGGGTTTTGATTTGAATAAAGACGGGGGATATTTTAGAAAACAAAACTAGGCTTTTAGAAAATAGTTTTAGACAAAACATATGCATGATGATGACGATGCTCAAATGCAATGTGGCATGATGACATGAGCATGCGGTCATGATGATGCAATGCACAAAACACCGCGATTTTCTAGTAGTGGTTTTACCGGGATGCTACACATTGCATGTGTGTTCTTTTTACTAACAACAACTAGAGTCATTTCATGTGTGTTCTTTTCACATACCACATATGGATCCACCAGAGTGATTGAAATGTGTGTTCTCTTCACAGACCACACATGGATCTACTAGTGTCATTGCATGTGTGTTCTTTTTACTAACAACAACTGGAGTCATTGCATGTGTTTTTTTTCACATACCACATATGGATCCACTAGTGTCATTCTTTGTGTGTTCTTTTTACTAACAACAAAAGGAGTCATTTCATGTGTGTTATTTTCACATACCACATATGGATCCACCAGTGTCATTGAAATGTGTGTTCTCTTCAGAGACCACACATGGATCCACTAGTGTCATTACATGTGTGTTAGTTTTACTAACAACAACTGGAGTCATTACATGTGTGTTCTTTTCACATACCACATATGGATCCACTAGTGTCATTGCATGTGTGCTCTTTTCACAATCCACCTACGGATCCACCAGTGTCATTGCAAGTGTGCTCTTTTTACTAACACAACCAGAGTCATTGCATGTGTGTTCTTTTCAGAGACCACACATGGATCCACTAGTGTCATTGCATGTGTGTTCTTTTTACAAAAAACAACTGGAGTCATTGCATCTGTGTTCTTTTCACATACCACATATGGATCCACCAGTGTCATTGTATGTGTGTTCTTTACACAATCCACCTATGGATCCACCAGTGTCATTGCATGTGTGCTCTTTTTACTAACAACAACCAGAGTCATTGCATGTGTTTTCTCTTCAGAGACCACACATGGATACACCAGTGTCATTGCATGTGTGTTCTTTTCACATACCACATATGGATCCACCAGTGTCATTGCATGTGTGCTCTTTTCACAATCCACCCATGGATCCACCAGTGTCATTGCATGTGTGTTCTTTTCACTAACAACAACCAGAGTCATTTCATGTGTGTTCTTTTCACATACCACATATGGATCCACCAGTGTCATTGCATGTGTGTTCTTTTTACTAACAACAATTGGAGTCATTTCATCTGTGTTCTTTTTACATACCACATATGGATCCACCAGTGTCATTGCATGTGTGTTCTTTTCACAATCGAGCGCTGCATCCACCAGTGTCATTGCATGTGTGCTCTTTTTACTAACAACAACCAGAGTCATTGGATGTGTGTTCTCTTCAGAGACCACACATGGATCCACTAGTGTCATTGCATGTGTGTTCTTTTTACTAACAACAACCAGAGTCATTGAAATGTGTGTTCTTTTCACATACCACATATGGATCCACCAGTGACATTGCATGTGTGTTCTTTTCACAATCCACCTATGGATCCACCAGTGTCTTTGGATGTGTGGTCTTTTTACTAACAACAACTAAAGTCGTTGCATGTGTGTTCTCTTCAGAGACCACACATGGATCCACCAGTGTCATTGCATGTGTGTTCTTTTTACTAACAACAACTAGAGTCATTGAAATGTGTGTTCTATTCAGAGACCACACATGGATCCACCAGTGTCATTGCATGTGTGTTCTTTTTACTAACAACAACCAGAGTCATTTCATGTGTTATCTTTTCACATACCACATATGAATCCACCAGTGCCATTGCATGTGTGTTCTTTTTACTAACAACAACCAAAGTCATTGCATGTGTGTTCTTTTCACATACCACATATGGATCCACCAGTTTCATTGCATGTGTGCTCTTTTCACAATCCACACATGGATCCACTAGTGTCATTGCATGTGTGTTCTTTTTACTAACAACAACTGGAGTCATTGCATGTGTGTTCTTTTCACATACCACATATGGATCCACCAGAGTCGTTGAAATGTGTGTTCTATTCAGAGACCACACATGGATCCACCAGTGTCATTGCATGTGTGTTCTATTCACTAACAACAACCAGAGTCATTGCATGTGTGTTCTTTTCACATACCACATATGGATTCACCAGTGTCATTGCATGTGTGTTCTTTTTACTAACAACAACTGGAGTCATTTCATGTGTGTTCTTTTCACATACCACATATGGAACACCTAGTGTCATTCAAATGTGTGTTCTCTTCAGAGACCACACATGGATCCACCAGTGTCATTGCATGTGTGTTCTTTTTACTAACAAGAACTCGAGTCATTGCATGTCTGTTCTTTTCTCATACCACATATGGATCCACCAGTGTCAATGCATGTGTGCTCTTTTCACAATCCAACTATGGATCCAACAGAGTCATTTCATGTGTGTTCTTTTCACATACCACATATGGATCCACTAGTGTCATTGAAATGTGTGTTCTCTTCAGAGACCACACATGGATCCACCAGTATCATTGCATGTGTGTTCTTTTTACTAACAACAAGTGGAGTCATTGAAATGTGTGTTCTTTTGACATACCACATATGGATCCACAGTGTCATTGTATATGTTCTGATTTAACAATACACCTATGGATACACCAGTGTCATTGCATGTGTGTGTTTTACTAACAACAACCAGTGTCATTGCATGTGTGTTCTTCTTCAAAGACGACACATGGATCCACCAGTGTCATTGCATGTGTGTTCTTTTTACTAACAACAACAAGAGTCATTGAAATGTGTGTTCTCTTCATAGACCACACATGGATCTACCAGTGTCATTGCATGTGTGTTGTTTTTACTAACAACTGGAGTCCATTGCACGTGTGTTCTTTTCACATACCACCTATGGATCCACCAGTGTCATTGCATGTGTGTTCTTTTTACAAACAACAAATGGAGTCATTTCATGTGTGTTCTTTTCACATACCACATATGGATCCACCCGTGTCATTGAAATGTGTGTTCTCTTCAGAGACCACTCATGGATCCACCAGTGTCATTACTTGTGTGTTATTTTTACAAACAACAACCAGAGTCATTGCATGTGTGTTCTTTTCACATACCATATATGGATCCACCAGTGACATTGCATGTGTGCTCTTTTCACAATCCACCTATGGATCCACCAGTGTCATTGCATGTGTGTTCTTTTTACTAACAACAACCAGAGTCATTGAAATGTTTGTTCTCTTCAGAGACCACACATGGATCCACCAGTGTTATTGCATGTGTGTTCTTTTCACTAACAACAACCAGAGTCATTTCATGTGTGTTCTTTTCACATACCACATATGGATCCACCAGTGTCATTGCATGTGTTATTTTTACTAACAACAACTGGAGTCATTTCACATGTGTTCTTTTCATATACCACATATGGATCCACCAGAGTCATTGAAATGTGTGTTCTCTTCAGACCACACATGGATCCACCAAATGTCATTGGATGTGTGTTCTTTCCACTAACAACAACCAGAGTCATTTCATGTGTGTTCTTTTCACATACCACATATGGATCCACCAGTGTCATTGCATGTGTGTTCTTTTTAAAAACAACAACTAGAATCATTTCATGTGTGCTCTTTTCACATACCACATATGGATCCACCAATGTCATTGAAATGTGTGTTTCTTCAGAGACCACACCTGGATTCACTAGTGTCATTGCATGTGTGTTCTTTTTACTAACAACAACTAGAGTCATTGCATGTGTATACAACATATGGATCCACCAGTGTCATTGCATGTGTGCTCTTTTCACAATCCACCTATGGACCAACTAGTGTCATTTCATGTGTATTCTTTTCACATACCACATATGGATCCACCAGTGTCATTGAAATGTGTGTTCTCTTTAGAGACCACACATGTATCCACTAGTGTCATTGCATGTGTGTTCTTTTTACTAACAACAACTAGTCATTGCATGTGTGTTCTTTTCACATACCACATATGGATCCACCAGTGTCATTGCATGTGTGCTCTTTTCACAATCCACCTTTCGATCCACCAATGTCATTGCATGTGTGCTCTTTTTACTAACAACAACCAGAGTCATTGCATGTGTGTTCTTTTCAGAGACCACACATGGGTCCACCAGTGTCATTGCATGTGTGTTCCTTTTACTAACAACAACCAGAGTCATTGAAATGTGTGTTCTCTTCAGAGACCACACATGGATCAACCAGTGTCATTGCATGTGTGTTCTTTTCACTAACAACAACCAGAGTCATTGCATGTGTGTTCTTTTCACATACCACATATGGATCCACCAGTGTCATTCCATGTGTGTTCTTTTTACTAACAACAACTAGAGTCATTTCATGTGTGTTCTTTTCACATACCACATATGGATCCACCAGAGTCATTGAAACGTGTGTTCTCTTCAGAGACCACACATGGATCCACTAGTGTCATTGCATGTGTGTTCTTTTCACTAACCACAACCAGAGTCATTGCATGTTTGTTCATTTCACATACCACATATGGATCCACTAGTGTCATTGCATGTGTGTTCTTTTTACTAACAATCCCTAGAGTCATTTCATGTGTGTTCTTTTCACATACCACATATGGATCCCCAGTGTCATTCAAATGTGTGTTCTCTTCAGAGACCACACATGGATCCACTAGTGTCATTGCATGTGTGTTCTTTCCACTGACAACAACCGGAGTCATTTCATGTGTGTTCTTTTCACATACCACATATGGATCCACCAGTGTCATTGCATGTGTGTTCTTTTTACTAACAACAACTGGAGTCATTTCATGTGTGTTCTTTTCACATACCACATATGGATCCACCAGTGTCATTGAAATGTGTGTTCTCTTCAGAGACCACACATGGATCCACTAGTGTCATTGCATGTGTGTTCTTTTTACTAACAAGAACTGAAGTCATTGCATGTGTGTTCTTTTTACATACCACATATGGATCCACCAGTGTCATTGCATGTGTGTTCTTTTCACAATCCACCTATGGATCTACCCGTGTCATTGGATGTGTGCTCTTTTTACTAACAACAAACAGAGTCATTGAAATGTGTGTTCTCTTCAGAGACCACACATGGATCCACTAGTGTCATTGCATGTGTGTTCTTTTTACTAACAACAAACAGAGTCATTGATATGTGTGTTCTATTTAGAGACCACACATGGATCCACCAGTGTCATTGCATCTATGTTCTTTCCATTAACAACAACCATAGTCATTGAAATGTCTGTTATCTTCAGAGACCAGACATGGATCCACCAGTGTCATTGCATGGGTGTTCTTTTCACTAACAACAACCAGAGTCATTTCATGTGTGTTCTTTTCACATAGCACATATGGATCCACCCATGTCATTGCATGTGTGCTCTTTTCACAATCCACCTATGCATCCACTAGTGTCATTTCATGTGTGTTCTTTTCACATACCACATATGGATCCACTAGTGTCATTGAAATGTGTGTTGTCTTCAGAGACCACATATGGATCCACTAGTGTCATTGCATGTGTGTTCTTTTTACTAACAACAACTAGAGTCATTGCATGTGTCTTCTTTTCACATACCACATATGGATCCACCAGTGTCATTGCATGTGTGCTCTTTTCACAATCCACATATGGATCCACCAGTGTCATTGCATGTGTGCTCTTTTTACTAACAAGAACCAGAGTCATTGCATGTGTGTTCTTTTCAAAGACCACACATGGATCCACCAGTGTCATTGCATGTGTTTTCTTTTTACTAACAGCAACCAGAGTCATTGAAATGTGTTTTCTCTTCAGAGACCACACATGGATCAACCAGTGTCATTGCATGTGTGTTCTTTTCACTAACAACAACCAGAGTCATTGCATGTGTGTTCTTTTCACACACCACATATGGATCCAACAGTGTCATTGCATGTGTGTTCTTTTCACTAACAACAACTAGAGTCATTGCATGTGTGTTCTTTTCACATACCACATATGGATCCACCAGTGTCATTGCATGTGTGTTCTTTTTACTAACAACAACTGAAGTCATTTCATGTGTGTTCTTTTCACATACCACATATGGATCCCCAGTGTCATTCAAATGTGTGTTCTCTTTAGAGACCACACATGGATCCACCATTGTCATTGCATGTGTGTTCTTTCTACTAACAACAACCAGAGTTATTTCATGTGTGTTCTTTCCACATACCACATATGGATCCACCAGTGTCATTGCATGTGTGTTCCTTTTACTAACAACAACTGGAGTCATTTCATGTGTGTTCTTTTCACGTACCACATATGGATCCACAAGTGTCATTGAAATGTGTGTTCTCTTCAGAGACCACACATGGATCCACTAGTGTCATTGCATGTGTGTTCTTTTTACTAACAACAACTGGAGTCATTGCATGTGTGTTCTTTTCACATACCACATATGGATCCACCAGTGTCATTGCATGTGTGTTCTTTTTACTAACAACAAACAGAGTCATTGAAATGTGTGTTCTATTCAGAGACCACACATGGATCCACCAGTGTCATTGCATGTGTGTTCTTCTTACTAACAACAACCAGAGTCATTGAAATGTGTGTTCTTTTCACATACCACATATGGATCCACTAGTGTCATTGCATGTCTGTTCTTTTCAAAATCCACCTATGGATCCACCAGTGTCATTGGTTGTGTGCTCTTTTTACTAACAATGGCCAGAGTCATTGCATGTGTGTTTTCTTCAGAGACCACGAATGGATCCACCAGTGTCATTGCATGTGTGTTATTTTTACAAACAACAAACAGAGTCATTGAAATGTGTGTTCTATTCAGAGACCACACATGGATCCACCAGTGTCATTGCATGTGTGTTCTTTCCACTAACATAAACCAGAATCATTTCATGTGTGTTCTTTTCACATGCCACATATGGATCCACCAGTGTCATTGCATGTGTGTTCTTTTTAAAAACAACAACTGGAGTCATTTCATGTGTGTTCTTTTCACATACCACATATGGATCCACTAGTGTCATTGAAATGTGTGTTGTCTTCAGAGACCACATATGGATCCACTAGTGTCATTGCATGTGTGTTCTTTTTACTAACAACAACTAGAGTCATTGCATGTGTCTTCTTTTCACATACCACATATGGATCCACCAGTGTCATTGCATGTGTGCTCTTTTCACAATCCACATATGGATCCACCAGTGTCATTGCATGTGTGCTCTTTTTACTAACAAGAACCAGAGTCATTGCATGTGTGTTCTTTTCAAAGACCACACATGGATCCACCAGTGTCATTGCATGTGTTTTCTTTTTACTAACAGCAACCAGAGTCATTGAAATGTGTTTTCTCTTCAGAGACCACACATGGATCAACCAGTGTCATTGCATGTGTGTTCTTTTCACTAACAACAACCAGAGTCATTGCATGTGTGTTCTTTTCACACACCACATATGGATCCAACAGTGTCATTGCATGTGTGTTCTTTTCACTAACAACAACCAGAGTCATTGCATGTGTGTTCTTTTCACATACCACATATGGATCCACCAGTGTCATTGCATGTGTGTTCTTTTTACTAACAACAACTGAAGTCATTTCATGTGTGTTCTTTTCACATACCACATATGGATCCCCAGTGTCATTCAAATGTGTGTTCTCTTCAGAGACCACACATGGATCCACCATTGTCATTGCATGTGTGTTCTTTCTACTAACAACAACCAGAGTTATTTCATGTGTGTTCTTTTCACATACCACATATGGATCCACCAGTGTCATTGCATGTGTGTTCCTTTTACTAACAACAACTGGAGTCATTTCATGTGTGTTCTTTTCACGTACCACATATGGATCCACAAGTGTCATTGAAATGTGTGTTCTCTTCAGAGACCACACATGGATCCACTAGTGTCATTGCATGTGTGTTCTTTTTACTAACAACAACTGGAGTCATTGCATGTGTGTTCTTTTCACATACCACATATGGATCCACCAGTGTCATTGCATGTGTGTTCTTTTTACTAACAACAAACAGAGTCATTGAAATGTGTGTTCTATTCAGAGACCACACATGGATCCACCAGTGTCATTGCATGTGTGTTCTTCTTACTAACAACAACCAGAGTCATTGAAATGTGTGTTCTTTTCACATACCACATATGGATCCACTAGTGTCATTGCATGTCTGTTCTTTTCAAAATCCACCTATGGATCCACCAGTGTCATTGGTTGTGTGCTCTTTTTACTAACAATGGCCAGAGTCATTGCATGTGTGTTTTCTTCAGAGACCACGAATGGATCCACCAGTGTCATTGCATGTGTGTTATTTTTACAAACAACAAACAGAGTCATTGAAATGTGTGTTCTATTCAGAGACCACACATGGATCCACCAGTGTCATTGCATGTGTGTTCTTTCCACTAACATAAACCAGAATCATTTCATGTGTGTTCTTTTCACATGCCACATATGGATCCACCAGTGTCATTGCATGTGTGTTCTTTTTAAAAACAACAACTGGAGTCATTTCATGTGTGTTCTTTTCACATACCACATATGGATCCACCAATGTCATTGAAATGTCTGTTTCTTCAGAGACCACACCTGGATTCACTAGTGTCATTGCATGTGTGTTCTTTTTACTAACAACAACTAGAGTCATTGCATGTGTATACCACATATGGATCCACCAGTGTCATTGCATGTGTGCTCTTTTCACAATCCACCTATGGACCCACTAGTGTCATTTCATGTGTGTTCTTTTCACATACCACATATGGATCCACCAGTGTCATTGAAATGTGTGTTCTCTTTAGAGACCACACATGTATCCACTAGTGTCATTGCATGTGTGTTCTTTTTACTAACAACAACTAGAGTTATTGCATGTGTGTTCTTTTCACATACGACATATGGATCCACCAGTGTCATTGCATGTGTGCTCTTTTCACAATCCACCTATCGATCCACCAATGTCATTGTATGTGTGCTCTTTTTACTAACAACAACCAGAGTCATTGCATGTGTGTTCTTTTCAGAGACCACACATGGGTCCACCAGTGTCATTGCATGTGTGTTCCTTTTACTAACAACAACCAGAGTCATTGAAATGTGTGTTCTCTTCAGAGACCACACATGGATCAACCAGTGTCATTGCATGTGTGTTCTTTTCACTAACAACAACCAGAGTCATTGCATGTGTGTTCTTTTCACATACCACATATGGATCCACCAGTGTCATTCCATGTGTGTTCTTTTTACTAACAACAACTAGAGTCATTTCATGTGTGTTCTTTTCACATACCACATATGGATCCACCAGAGTCATTGAAACGTGTGTTCTCTTCAGAGACCACACATGGATCCACTAGTGTCATTGCATGTGTGTTCTTTTCACTAACCACAACCAGAGTCATTGCATGTTTGTTCTTTTCACATACCACATATGGATCCACTAGTGTCATTGCATGTGTGTTCTTTTTACTAACAATCCCTAGAGTCATTTCATGTGTGTTCTTTTCACATACCACATATGGATCCCCAGTGTCATTCAAATGTGTGTTCTCTTCAGACACCACACATGGATCCACCAGTGTCATTGCATGTGTGTTCTTTCCACTGACAACAACCGGAGTCATTTCATGTGTGTTCTTTTCACATACCACATATGGATCCACCAGTGTCATTGCATGTGTGTTCTTTTTACTAACAACAACTGGAGTCAGTTCATGTGTGTTCTTTTCACATACCACATATGGATCCACCAGTGTCATTGAAATGTGTGTTCTCTTCAGAGACCACACATGGATCCACTAGTGTCATTGCATGTGTGTTCTTTTTACTAACAAGAACTGAAGTCATTGCATGTGTGTTCTTTTTACATACCACATATGGATCCAACAGTGTCATTGCATGTGTGTTCTTTTCACAATCCACCTATGGATCTACCGTGTCATTGGATGTGTGCTCTTTTTACTAACAACAAACAGAGTCATTGAAATGTGTGTTCTATTCAGAGACCACACATGGATCCACCAGTGTCATTGCATGTGTGTTCTTTCCACTAACATAAACCAGAGTCATTTCATGTGTTTTCTTTTCACATACCACATATGGATCCACCAGTGTCATTGCATGTGTGTTCTTTTTAAAAACAACAACTGGAGTCATTTCATGTGTGTTCTTTTCACATACCACATATGGATCCACCAGTGTCATTGAAATGTGTGTTCTCTTCAGAGACCACACATGGATCCACTAGTGTCATTGCATGTGTGTTCTTTTTACTAACAACAACCAGAGTTATTGCATGTGTGTTCTTTTCACATACAACATATGGATCCACAGTGTCATTTGATGTGTGTTCTTTTTACTAACAACAACTGGAGTAATTTCATGTGTGTTCTTTTCACATACCACATATGGATCCACCAGTGTCATTGAAATGTGTGTTCTCTTCAGAGACCACACATGGATCCACCAGTGTCATTGCATGTGTGTTCATTTTACTAACAACAACTGGAGTCATTGCATGTGTGTTCTTTTCACACACCACATATGGATCCACCAGTGTCATTGCATGTGTGTTCTTTTCACAATCCACCTATGGATCCACCTATGTCATTGGATGTGTGCCCTTTTTACTAACAACAACCAGAGTCATTGCATGTGTGTTCTCTTCAGAGACCACACATGGATCCACTAGTGTCATTGCATGTGTGTTCTTTTTACTAACAACAAACAGAGTCATTGATATGTGTGTTCTATTCAGAGACCACACATGGATCCACCAGTGTCATTGCATCTATGTTCTTTCCATTAACAACAACCATAGTCATTGAAATGTCTGTTATCTTCAGAGACCAGACATGGATCCACCAGTGTCATTGCATGGGTGTTCTTTTCACTAACAACAACCAGAGTCATTTCATGTGTGTTCTTTTCACATAGCACATATGGATCCACCCATGTCATTGCATGGGTGCTCTTTTCACAATCCACCTATGCATCCACCAGTGTCATTTCATGTGTGTTCTTTTCACATACCACATATGGATCCACTAGTGTCATTGAAATGTGTGTTGTCTTCAGAGACCACATATGGATCCACTAGTGTCATTGCATGTGTGTACATTTTACTAACCACAACTAGAGTCATTGCATGTGTCTTCTTTTCTCATACCACATATGGATCCACCAGTGTCATTGCATGTGTGCTCTTTTCACAATCCACATATGGATCCACCCGTGTCATTGCATGTGTGCTCTTTTACTAACAAGAACCAGAGTCATTGCAATGTGTGTTCTTTTCAAAGACCACACATGGATCCACCAGGTCATTGCATGTGTTTTCTTTTTACTAACATAACCAGAGTCATTGAAATGTGTTTTCTTCACAGACCACTCATGGATCAACCATTGTCATTGCATGTGTGTTCTTTTCACTAACAACAACCAGAGTCATTTCATGTGTGTTCTTTTCACACACCACATATGGATCCAACTAGTGTCATTGCATGTGTGTTCTTTTCACTAACAACATCCAGAGTCATTGCATGTGTGTTCTTTTCACATACCACATATGGATCCACCAGTGTCATTGCATGTGTGTTCTTTTTACTAACAACAACTGGAATAATTTCATGTGTGTTCTTTTCACATACCACATATGGATCCACCAGTGTCATTGAAATGTGTGTTCTCTTCAGAGACCACACATGGATCCACCATTGTCATTGCATGTGTGTTCATTTTACTAACAACAACTCGAGTCATTTCATGTGTGTTCTTTTCACATACCACATATGGATCCACCAGTGTCATTGCATGTGTGTTCTTTTCACAATCCACCTATGGATCCACCTGTGTCATTGGATGTGTGCCCTTTTTACTAACAACAACCAGAGTCATTGCATGTGTGTTCTCTTCAGAGACCACACATGGATCCACTAGTGTCATTGCATGTGTGTTCTTTTTACTAACAACAAACAGAGTCATTGATATGTGTGTTCTATTCAGAGACCACACATGGATCCACCAGTGTCATTGCATGTATGTTCTTTCCATTAACAACAACCATAGTCATTGAAATGTCTGTTATCTTCAGAGACGAGACATGGATCCACCAGTGTCATTGCATGGGTGTTCTTTTCACTAACAACAACCAGAGTCTTTTCATGTGTGTTCTTTTCACATAGCACATATGGATCCACCCATGTCATTGCATGTGTGCTCTTTTCACAATCCACCTATGCATCCACCAGTGTCATTGCATGTGTGTTCTTTTCACATACCACATATGGATCCACCAGTGTCATTGCATGTGTGCTCTTTTCACAATCCACCTATAGATCCACCAATGTCATTGCATGTGTGCTCTTTTTACTAACAACAACCAGAGTCATTGCATGTGTGTTCTTTTCAGAGACCACACATGGATCCACCAGTGTCATTGCATGTGTGTTCCTTTTACTAACAACAACCAGAGTCATTGAAATGTGTGTTCTCTTCAGAGACCACACATGGATCAACCAGTGTCATTGCATGTGTGTTCTTTTCACTAACAACAACCAGAGTCATTGCATGTGTATTCTTTTCACATACCACATATGGATCCACCAGTGTCATTGCATGTGTGTTCTTTTTACTAACAACAACTAGAGTCATTGCATGTTTTTCTTTTCACATACCACATATGGATCCACCAGTGTCATTGCATGTGTGTTCTTGTTACTAACAACAACCAGAGTCATTGCATGTTTTTCTTTTCACATACCACATATGGATCCACCAGTGTCATTGCATGTGTGTTCTTTTTACTAACAACAACTAGAGTCATTTCATGTGTGTTCTTTTCACATACCACATATGGATCCCCAGTGTCATTCAAATGTGTGTTCTCTTCAGAGACCACACATGGATCCACCAGTGTCATTGCATGTGTGTTCTTTCCACTGACAACAACCGGAGTCATTTCATGTGTGTTCTTTTCACATACCACATATGGATCCACCAATGTCATTGCGTGTGTGTTCTTTTTACTAACAACAACTGGAGTCATTTCATGTGTGTTCTTTTCACATACCACATATGGATCCACTAGTGTCATTGAAATGTGTGTTCTCTTCAGAGACCACACATGGATCCACTAGTGTCATTGCATGTGTGTTCTTTTTACTAACAAGAACTGAGTCATTGCATGTGTGTTCTTTTCACATACCACATATGGATCCACCTGTGTCATTGCATGTGTGTTCTTTTTACTAACAACAACAGGAGTCATTGAAATGTGTGTTCTATTCACAGACCACACATCGATCCACAAAAGGTCATTGCATGTGTGTTATTTCACTAACATAAACCGTAGTCATTTCATGTGTTTTATTTTCACATACCAAATATGGATCCACCATTGTCAGTTCATGTGTGTTCTTTTTAACAACAACTGGAGTCATTTCATGTGTGTTCTTTTCACATACCACATATGGATCCACCAATGTCATTGAAATGTGTGTTCTCTTCAGAGACCACACATGGATCCACTAGTGTCATTGCATGTGTGTTCTTTTTACTAACAACAACCAGAGTCATTGCATGTGTGTTCTTTTCACATACAACATATGGATCCACCAGTGTCATTGCATGTGTGTTCTTTTACTAACAACAACTGGAGTAATTTCATGTGTGTTCTTTTCACATACCACATATGGATCCACCAGTGTCATTGAAATGTGTGTTCTCTTCAGAGACCACACATGGATCCACCAGTGTCATTGCATGTGTGTTCTTTTTACTAACAACAACCAGAGTCATTGCATGTGTGTTCTTTTCACACACCACATATGGATCCACCAGTGTCATTGCATGTGTGTTCTTTTCACAATCCACCTATGGATCCACCTGTGTCATTGGATGTGTGCCCTTTTTACTAACAACAACCAGAGTCATTGCATGTGTGTTCTCTTCAGAGACCACACATGGATCCACTAGTGTCATTGCATGTGTGTTCTTTTTACTAACAACAAACAGAGTCATTGATATGTGTGTTCTATTCAGAGACCACACATGGATCCACCAGTGTCATTGCATGTATGTTCTTTCCATTAACAACAACCATAGTCATTGAAATGTCTGTTATCTTCAGAGACCAGACATGGATCCACCAGTGTCATTGCATGGGTGTTCTTTTCACTAACAACAACCAGAGTCATTTCATGTGTGTTCTTTTCACATAGCACATATGGATCCACCCATGTCATTGCATGTGTGCTCTTTTCACAATCCACCTATGCATCCACCAGTGTCATTTCATGTGTGTTCTTTTCACATACCACATATGGATCCACTAGTGTCATTGAAATGTGTGTTGTCTTCAGAGACCACATATGGATCCACCAGTGTCATTGCATGTGTGTTCTTTTTACTAACAACAACAAGAGTCATTGAAATGTGTGTTCTCTTTAGAGACCACACATGGATTCACTAGTGTCATTGCATGTGTGTTCTTTTTACTAACAACAACTGGAGTCCATTGCATGTGTGTTCTTTTCACATACCACCTATGGATCCACCAGTGTCATTGCATGTGTGTTCTTTTTACAAACAACAAATGGAGTCATTTCATGTGTGTTCTTTTCACATACCACATATGGATCCACCCTTGTCATTGAAATGTGTGTTCTCTTCAGAGACCACTCATGGATCCACCAGTGTCATTACTTGTGTGTTATTTGTACAAACAACAACCAGAGTCATTGCATGTGTGTTCTTTTCACATACCATATATGGATCCACCAGTGACATTGCATGTGTGCTCTTTTCACAATCCACCTATGGATCCACCAGTGTCATTGCATGTGTGTTCTTTTTACTAACAACAACTGGAGTCATTTCATGTGTGTTCTTTTCACATACCACATATGGATCCCCTAGTGTCATTCAAATGTGTGTTCTCTTCAGAGACCACACATGGATCCACCAGTGTCATTGCATGTGTGTTCTTTTTACTAACAAGAACTCGAGTCATTGCATGTCTGTTCTTTTCTCATACCACATATGGATCCACCAGTGTCAATGCATGTGTGCTCTTTTCACAATCCAACTATGGATCCAACAGTGTCATTTCATGTGTGTTCTTTTCACATACCACATATGGATCCACTAGTGTCATTGAAATGTGTGTTCTCTTCAGAGACCACACATGGATCCACCAGTATCATTGCATGTGTGTTCTTTTTACTAACAACAAGTGGAGTCATTGAAATGTGTGTTCTTTTGACATACCACATATGGATCCACAGTGTCATTGTATATGTGCTCTTTTCACAATCCACCTATGGATCCACCAGTGTCATTGCATGTGTGCTGTTTTTACTAACAACAACCAGTGTCATTGCATGTGTGTTCTCTTCAAAGACGACACATGGATCCACCAGTGTCATTGCATGTGTGTTCTTTTTACTAACAACAACAAGAGTCATTGAAATGTGTGTTCTCTTTAGAGACCACACATGGATTCACTACTGTCATTGCATGTGTGTTCTTTTTACTAACAACAACTGGAGTCCATTGCATGTGTGTTCTTTTCACATACCACCTATGGATCCACCAGTGTCATTGCATGTGTGTTCTTTTTACAAACAACAAATGGAGTCATTTCATGTGTGTTCTTTTCACATACCACATATGGATCCACCCTTGTCATTGAAATGTGTGTTATCTTCAGAGACCACTCATGGATCCACCAGTGTCATTACTTGTGTGTTATTTTTACAAACAACAACCAGAGTCATTGCATGTGTGTTCTTTTCACATGCCATATATGGATCCACCAGTGACATTGCATGTGTGCTATTTTCACAATCCACCTATGGATCCACCAGTGTCATTGCATGTGTGTTCTTTTTACTAACAACAACCAGAGTCATTGAAATGTTTGTTCTCTTCAGAGACCACACATGGATCCACGAGTGTTATTTCATGTGTGTTCTTTTCACTAACAACAACCAGAGTCATTTCATGTGTGTTCTTTTCACATACCACATATGGATCCACCAGTGTCATTGCATGTGTTCTTTTTACTAAGAACAACTGGAGTCATTTCACATGTGTTCTTTTCATATACCACATATGGATCCACCAGAGTCATTGAAATGTGTGTTATCTTCAGAGACCACACATGGATCCACCAGTGTCATTGCATGTGTGTTCTTTCCACTAACAACAACTAGAGTCATTTCATGTGTGTTCTTTTCACATACCACATATGGATCCACCAGTGTCATTGCATGTGTGTTCTTTTTAAAAACAACAACTAGAATCATTTCATGTGTGCTCTTTTCACATACCACATATGGATCCACCAATGTCATTGAAATGTGTGTTTCTTCAGAGACCACACCTGGATTCACTAGTGTCATTGCATGTGTGTTCTTTTTACTAACAACAACTGGAGTCATTGCATGTGTATACCACATATGGATCCACCAGTGTCATTGCATGTGTGCTCTTTTCACAATCCACCTATGGACCCACTAGTGTCATTTCATGTGTGTTCTTTTCACATACCACATATGGATCCACCAGTGTCATTGAAATGTGTGTTCTCTTTAGAGACCACACATGTATCCACTAGTGTCATTGCATGTGTGTTCTTTTTACTAACAACAACTAGAGTCATTGCATGTGTGTTCTTTTCACATACCACATATGGATCCACCAGTGTCATTGCATGTGTGCTCTTTTCACAATCCACCTATAGATCCACCAATGTCATTGCATGTGTGCTCTTTTTACTAACAACAACCAGAGTCATTGCATGTGTGTTCTTTTCAGAGACCACACATGGATCCACCAGTGTCATTGCATGTGTGTTCTTTTTACTAAAAACAACCAGTCATTGAAATGTGTGTTCTCTTCAGAGACCACACATGGATCAACCAGTGTCATTGCATGTGTGTTCTTTTCACTAACAACAACCAGAGTCATTGCATGTGTATTCTTTTCACATACCACATATGGATCCACCAGTGTCATTGCATGTGTGTTCTTTTTACTAACAACAACTAGAGTCATTTCATGTGTGTTCTTTTCACATACCACATATGGATCCACCAGAGTCATTGAAACGTGTGTTCTCTTCAGAGACCACACATGGATCCACTAGTGTCAATGCATGTGTGTTCTTTTCACTAACCACAACCAGAGTCATTGCATGTTTGTTCTTTTCACATACCACATATGGATCCACTAGTGTCATTGCATGTGTGTTCTTTTTACTAACAATACCTAGAGTCATTTCATGTGTGTTCTTTTCACATACCACATATGGATCCCCAGTGTCATTCAAATGTGTGTTCTCTTCAGAGACCACACATGGATCCTGATGTCATTGCATGTGTGTTCTTTCCACTGACAACAACCGGAGTCATTTCATGTGTGTTCTTTTCACATACCACATATGGATCCACCAATATCATTGCGTGTGTGTTCTTTTTACTAACAACAACTGGAGTCATTTCATGTGTGTTCTTTTCACATACCACATATGGATCCACTAGTGTCATTGAAATGTGTGTTCTCTTCAGAGACCACACATGGATCCACTAGTGTCATTGCATGTGTGTTCTTTTTACTAACAAGAACTGAAGTCATTGCATGTGTGTTCTTTTTACATACCACATATGGATCCACCAGTGTCATTGCATGTGTGTTCTTTTCACAATCCACCTATGGATCTACCCGTGTCATTGGATGTGTGCTCTTTTTATTAACAACAAACAGAATCATTGAAATGTGTGTTCTATTCAGAGACCACACATGGATCCACCAGTGTCATTGCATGTGTGTTATTTCCACTAACATAAACC
Source organism: Avena insularis (assembly GCA_023614405.1). Classification (NCBI taxonomy): domain Eukaryota; kingdom Viridiplantae; phylum Streptophyta; class Magnoliopsida; order Poales; family Poaceae; genus Avena; species Avena insularis. The sequence continues at coordinate 159,403,816 of CM042690.1, read as the reverse complement.
AGAGTCATTTCATGTGTTTTCTTTTCACATACCACATATGGATCCACCAGTGTCATTGCATGTGTGTTCTTTTTAAAAACAACAACTGGAGTCATTTCATGTGTGTTCTTTTCACATACCACATATGGATCCACCAGTGTCATTGAAATGTGTGTTCTCTTCAGAGACCACACATGGATCCACCAGTGTCATTGCATGTATGTTCTTTCCATTAACAACAACCATAGTCATTGAAATGTCTGTTATCTTCAGAGACCAGACATGGATCCACCAGTGTCATTGCATGGGTGTTCTTTTCACTAACAACAACCAGAGTCATTTCATGTGTGTTCTTTTCACATAGCACATATGGATCCACCCATGTCATTGCATGTGTGCTCTTTTCACAATCCACCTATGCATCCACCAGTGTCATTTCATGTGTGTTCTTTTCACATACCACATATGGATCCACTAGTGTCATTGAAATGTGTGTTGTCTTCAGAGACCACATATGGATCCACCAGTGTCATTGCATGTGTGTTCTTTTTACTAACAACAACAAGAGTCATTGAAATGTGTGTTCTCTTTAGAGACCACACATGGATTCACTAGTGTCATTGCATGTGTGTTCTTTTTACTAACAACAACTAGAGTCCATTGCATGTGTGTTCTTTTCAAATACCACCTATGGATCCACCAGTGTCATTGCATGTGTGTTCTTTTTACAAACAACAAATAGAGTCATTTCATGTGTGTTCTTTTCACATACCACATATGGATCCACCCTTGTCATTGAAATGTGTGTTCTCTTCAGAGACCACTCATGGATCCACCAGTGTCATTACTTGTGTGTTATTTTTACAAACAACAACCAGAGTCATTGCATGTGTGTTCTTTTCACATACCATATATGGATCCACCAGTGACATTGCATGTGTGCTCTTTTCACAATCCACCTATGGATCCACCAGTGTCATTGCATGTGTGTTCTTTTTACTAACAACAACCAGAGTCATTGAGATGTTTGTTCTCTTCAGAGACCACACATGGATCCACGAGTGTTATTTCATCTGTGTTCTTTTCACTAACAACAACCAGAGTCATTTCATGTGTGTTCTTTTCACATACCACATATGGATCCACCAGTGTCATTGCATGTGTTCTTTTTACTAACAACAACTGGAGTCATTTCACATGTGTTCTTTTCATATACCACATATGGATCCACCAGAGTCATTGAAATGTGTGTTATCTTCAGAGACCACACATGGATCCACCAGTGTCATTGCATGTGTGTTCTTTCCACTAACAACAACCAGAGTCATTTCATGTGTGTTCTTTTCACATACCACATATGGATCCACCAGTGTCATTGCATGTGTGTTCTTTTTAAAAACAACAACTAGAATCATTTCATGTGTGCTCTTTTCACATACCACATATGGATCCACCAATGTCATTGAAATGTGTGTTTCTTTAGAGACCACACCTGGATTCACTAGTGTCATTGCATGTGTGTTCTTTTTACTAACAACAACTGGAGTCATTGCATGTGTATACCACATATGGATCCACCAGTGTCATTGCATGTGTGCTCTTTTCACAATCCACCTATGGACCCACTAGTGTCATTTCATGTGTGTTCTTTTCACATACCACATATGGATCCACCAGTGTCATTGAAATGTGTGTTCTCTTTAGAGACCACACATGTATCCACTAGTGTCATTGCATGTGTGTTCTTTTTACTAACAACAACTAGAGTCATTGCTTGTGTGTTCTTTTCACATACCACATATGGATCCACCAGTGTCATTGCATGTGTCCTCTTTTCACAATCCACCTATAGATCCACCAATGTCATTGCATGTGTGCTCTTTTTACTAAGAACAACCAGAGTCATTGCATGTGTGTTCTTTTCAGAGACCACACATGGATCCACCAGTGTCATTGCATGTGTGTTCCTTTTACTAACAACAACCAGAGTCATTGAAATGTGTGTTCTCTTCAGAGACCACACATGGATCAACCAGTGTCATTGCATGTGTGTTCTTTTCACTAACAACAACCAGAGTCATTGCATGTGTATTCTTTTCACATACCACATATGGATCCACCAGTGTCATTGCATGTGTGTTCTTTTTACTAACAACAACTAGAGTCATTTCATGTGTGTTCTTTTCACATACCACATATGGATCCACTAGAGTCATTGAAACGTGTGTTCTCTTCAGAGACCACACATGGATCCACTAGTGTCATTGCATGTGTGTTCTTTTCACTAACCACAACCAGAGTCATTGCATGTTTGTTCTTTTCACATACCACATATGGATCCACTAGTGTCATTGCATGTGTGTTCTTTTTACTAACAATACCTAGAGTCATTTCATGTGTGTTCTTTTCACATACCACATATGGATCCCCAGTGTCATTCAAATGTGTGTTCTCTTCAGAGACCACACATGGATCCACCAGTGTCATTGCATGTGTGTTATTTCCACTAACAACAACCGGAGTCATTTCATGTGTGTTCTTTTCACATACCACATATGGATCCACCAGTGTCATTGTTAAGTGTGTTCTTTTTACTAACAACAACTGGAGTCATTTCATGTGTGTTCTTTTCACATACCACATATGGATCCACTAGTGTCATTGAAATGTGTGTTCTCTTCAGAGACCACACATGGATCCACTAGTGTCATTGCATGTGTGTTCTTTTTACTAACAAGAACTGAAGTCATTGCATGTGTGTTCTTTTTACATACCACATATGGATCCACCAGTGTCATTGCATGTGTGTTCTTTTCACAATCCACCTATGGATCTACCGTGTCATTGGATGTGTGCTCTTTTTACTAACAACAAACAGAGTCATTGAAATGTGTGTTCTATTCAGAGACCACACATGGATCCACCAGTGTCATTGCATGTGTGTTATTTCCACTAACATAAACCAGAGTCATTTCATGTGTTTTCTTTTCACATACCACATATGGATCCACCAGTGTCATTGCATGTGTGTTCTTTTTAAAAACAACAACTGGAGTCATTTCATGTGTGTTCTTTTCACATACCACATATGGATCCACCAGTGTCATTGAAATGTGTGTTCTCTTCAGAGACCACACATGGATCCACTAGTGTCATTGCATGTGTGTTCTTTTTACTAACAACAACCAGAGTTATTGCATGTGTGTTCTTTTCACATACAACATATGGATCCACCAGTGTCATTGCATGTCTGTTCTTTTACTAACAACAACTGGAGTAATTTCATGTGTGTTCTTTTCACATACCACATATGGATCCACCAGTGTCATTTAAATGTGTGTTCTCTTCAGAGACCACACATGGATCCACCAGTGTCATTGCATGTGTGTTCTTTTTACTAACAACAACTGGAGTCATTGCATGTGTGTTCTTTTCACACACCACATATGGATCCACCAGTGTCATTGCATGTGTGTTCTTTTCACAATCCACCTATGGATCCACCTGTGTCATTGGATGTGTGCCCTTTTTACTAACAACAACCAGAGTCATTGCATGTGTGTTCTCTTCAGAGACCACACATGGATCCACTAGTGTCATTGCATGTGTGTTCTTTTTACTAACAACAAACAGAGTCATTGATATGTGTGTTCTATTCATAGACCACACATGGATCCACCAGTGTCATTGCATGTATGTTCTTTCCATTAACAACAACCATAGTCATTGAAATGTCTGTTATCTTCAGAGACCAGACATGGATCCACCAGTGTCATTGCATGGGTGTTCTTTTCACTAACAACAACCAGAGTCATTTCATGTGTGTTCTTTTCACATAGCACATATGGATCCACCCATGTCATTGCATGTGTGCTCTTTTCACAATCCACCTATGCATCCACCAGTGTCATTTCATGTGTGTTCTTTTCACATACCACATATGGATCCACTAGTGTCATTGAAATGTGTGTTGTCTTCAGAGACCACATATGGATCCACCAGTGTCATTGCATGTGTGTTCTTTTTACTAACAACAACAAGAGTCATTGAAATGTGTGTTCTCTTTAGAGACCACACATGGATTCACTAGTGTCATTGCATGTGTGTTCTTTTTACTAACAACAACTGGAGTCCATTGCATGTGTGTTCTTTTCAAATACCACCTATGGATCCACCAGTGTCATTGCATGTGTGTTCTTTTTACAAACAACAAATAGAGTCATTTCATGTGTGTTCTTTTCACATACCACATATGGATGCACCCTTGTCATTGAAATGTGTGTTCTCTTCAGAGACCACTCATGGATCCACCAGTGTCATTACTTGTGTGTTATTTTTACAAACAACAACCAGAGTCATTGCATGTGTGTTCTTTTCACATACCATATATGGATCCACCAGTGACATTGCATGTGTGCTCTTTTCACAATCCACCTATGGATCCACCAGTGTCATTGCATGTGTGTTCTTTTTACTAACAACAACCAGAGTCATTGAAATGTTTGTTCTCTTCAGAGACCACACATGGATCCACCAGTGTTATTTCATGTGTGTTCTTTTCACTAACAACAACCAGAGTCATTTCATGTGTGTTCTTTTCACATACCACATATGGATCCACCAGTGTCATTGCATGTGTTCTTTTTACTAACAACAACTAGAGTCATTTCACATGTGTTCTTTTCATATACCACATATGGATCCACCAGAGTCATTGAAATGTGTGTTATCTTCAGAGACCACACATGGATCCACCAGTGTCATTGCATGTGTGTTCTTTCCACTAACAACAACCAGAGTCATTTCATGTGTGTTCTTTTCACATACCACATATGGATCCACCAGTGTCATTGCATGTGTGTTCTTTTTAAAAACAACAACTAGAATTATTTCATGTGTGCTCTTTTCACATACCACATATGGATCCACCAATGTCATTGAAATGTGTGTTTCTTTAGAGACCACACCTGGATTCACTAGTGTCATTGCATGTGTGTTCTTTTTACTAACAACAACTGGAGTCATTGCATGTGTATACCACATATGGATCCACCAGTGTCATTGCATGTGTGCTCTTTTCACAATCCACCTATGGACCCACTAGTGTCATTTCATGTGTGTTCTTTTCACATACCACATATGGATCCACCAGTGTCATTGAAATGTGTGTTCTCTTTAGAGACCACACATGTATCCACTAGTGTCATTGCATGTGTGTTCTTTTTACTAACAACAACTAGAGTCATTGCTTGTGTGTTCTTTTCACATACCACATATGGATCCACCAGTGTCATTGCATGTGTCCTCTTTTCACAATCCACCTATAGATCCACCAATGTCATTGCATGTGTGCTCTTTTTACTAAGAACAACCAGAGTCATTGCATGTGTGTTCTTTTCAGAGACCACACATGGATCCACCAGTGTCATTGCATGTGTGTTCCTTTTACTAACAACAACCAGAGTCATTGAAATGTGTGTTCTCTTCAGAGACCACACATGGATCAACCAGTGTCATTGCATGTGTGTTCTTTTCACTAACAAGAACTGGAGTCATTGCATGTGTGTTCTTTTCACACACCACATATGGATCCACCAGTGTCATTGCATGTGTGTTCTTTTCACAATCCACCTATGGATCTACCCGTGTCATTGGATGTGTGCTCTTTTTACTAACAACAAACAGAGTCATTGAAATGTGTGTTCTATTCAGAGACCACACATGGATCCACCAGTGTCATTGCATGTGTGTTATTTCCACTAACATAAACCAGAGTCATTTCATGTGTTTTCTTTTCACATACCACATATGGATCCACCAGTGTCATTGCATGTGTGTTCTTTTTAAAAACAACAACTGGAGTCATTTCATGTGTGTTCTTTTCACATACCACATATGGATCCACTAGTGTCATTGAAATGTGTGTTCTCTTCAGAGACCACACATGGATCCACTAGTGTCATTGCATGTGTGTTCTTTTTACTAACAAGAACTGGAGTCATTGCATGTGTGTTCTTTTCACACACCACATATGGATCCACCAGTGTCATTGCATGTGTGTTCTTTTCACAATCCACCTATGGATCTACCCGTGTCATTGGATGTGTGCTCTTTTTACTAACAACAAACAGAGTCATTGAAATGTGTGTTCTATTCAGAGACCACACATGGATCCACCAGTGTCATTGCATGTGTGTTATTTCCACTAACATAAACCAGAGTCATTTCATGTGTTTTCTTTTCACATACCACATATGGATCCACCAGTGTCATTGCATGTGTGTTCTTTTTAAAAACAACAACTGGAGTCATTTCATGTGTGTTCTTTTCACATACCACATATGGATCCACCAGTGTCATTGAAATGTGTGTTCTCTTCAGAGACCACACATGGATCCACTAGTGTCATTGCATGTGTGTTCTTTTTACTAACAACAACCAGAGTTATTGCATGTGTGTTCTTTTCACATACAACATATGGATCCACCAGTGTCATTGCATGTCTGTTCTTTTACTAACAACAACTGGAGTAATTTCATGTGTGTTCTTTTCACATACCACATATGGATCCACCAGTGTCATTTAAATGTGTGTTCTCTTCAGAGACCACACATGGATCCACCAGTGTCATTGCATGTGTGTTCTTTTTACTAACAACAACTGGAGTCATTGCATGTGTGTTCTTTTCACACACCACATATGGATCCACCAGTGTCATTGCATGTGTGTTCTTTTCACAATCCACCTATGGATCCACCTGTGTCATTGGATGTGTGCCCTTTTTACTAACAACAACCAGAGTCATTGCATGTGTGTTCTCTTCAGAGACCACACATGGATCCACTAGTGTCATTGCATGTGTGTTCTTTTTACTAACAACAAGCAGAGTCATTGATATGTGTGTTCTATTCATAGACCACACATGGATCCACCAGTGTCATTGCATGTATGTTCTTTCCATTAACAACAACCATAGTCATTGAAATGTCTCATATCTTCAGAGACCACATGGATCCACCATGTCATTGCATGGGTGTTCTTTTCACTAACAACAACCAGAGTCATTTCATGTGTGTTCTTTTCACATAGCACATATGGATCCACCCATGTCATTGCATGTGTGCGCTTTTCACAATCCACCTATGCATCCACCAGTGTCATTTCATGTGTGTTCTTTTCACATACCACATATGGATCCACAAGTGTCATTGAAATGTGTGTCTTCTCAGAGACGACACATGGATCCACAAGTGTCATTTCATGTTTGTTCATTTTACTAACAACAACAAGAGTCATTGAAATGTGTGTTCTCTTTAGAGACCACACATGGATTCACTAGTGTCATTGCATGTGTGTTCTTTTTACTAACAACAACTGGAGTCCATTGCATGTGTGTTCTTTTCAAATACCACCTATGGATCCACCAGTGTCATTGCATGTGTGTTCTTTTTACAAACAACAAATAGAGTCATTTCATGTGTGTTCTTTTCACATACCACATATGGATGCACCCTTGTCATTGAAATGTGTGTTCTCTTCAGAGACCACTCATGGATCCACCAGTGTCATTACTTGTGTGTTATTTTTACAAACAACAACCAGAGTCATTGCATGTGTGTTCTTTTCACATACCATATATGGATCCACCAGTGACATTGCATGTGTGCTCTTTTCACAATCCACCTATGGATCCACCAGTGTCATTGCATGTGTGTTCTTTTTACTAACAACAACCAGAGTCATTGAAATGTTTGTTCTCTTCAGAGACCACACATGGATCCACCAGTGTTATTTCATGTGTGTTCTTTTCACTAACAACAACAGAGTCATTTCATGTGTGTTCTTTTCACATACCACATATGGATCCACAGTGTCATTGCATGTGTTCTTTTTACTAACAACAACTGGAGTCATTTCACATGTGTTCTTTTCATATACCACATATGGATCCACCAGAGTCATTGAAATGTGTGTTATCTTCAGAGACCACACATGGATCCACCAGTGTCATTGCATGTGTGTTCTTTCCACTAACAACAACCAGAGTCATTTCATGTGTGTTCTTTTCACATACCACATATGGATCCACAGTGTCATTGCATGTGTGTTCTTTTAAAAACAACAACTAGAATCATTTCATGTGTGCTCTTTTCACATACCACATATGGATCCACCAATGTCATTGAAATGTGTGTGTTTCTTTGAGACCACACTGGATTCACTAGTGTCATTGCATGTGTGTTCTTTTACTAACAACAACTGGAGTCATTGCATGTGTATACCACATATGGATCCACCAGTGTCATTGCATGTGTGCTCTTTTCACAATCCACCTATGGACCCACTAGTGTCATTTCATGTGTGTTCTTTTCACATACCACATATGGATCCACCAGTGTCATTGAAATGTGTGTTCTCTTTAGAGACCACACATGTATCCACTAGTGTCATTGCATGTGTGTTCTTTTTACTAACAACAACTAGAGTCATTGCTTGTGTGTTCTTTTCACATACCACATATGGATCCACCAGTGTCATTGCATGTGTCCTCTTTTCACAATCCACCTATAGATCCACCAATGTCATTGCATGTGTGCTCTTTTTACTAACAACAACCAGAGTCATTGCATGTGTTCCTTTCAGACACCACACAAGGCTCCACCAGTGTCATTGCATGTGTGTTCTTTTTACTAAAAACAACCAGAGTCATTGAAATGTGTGTTCTCTTCAGAGACCACACATGGATCAACCAGTGTCATTGCATGTGTGTTCTTTTCACTAACAACAACCAGAGTCATTGCATGTGTATTCTTTTCACATACCACATATGGATCCACCAGTGTCATTGCATGTGTGTTCTTTTTACTAACAACAACTAGAGTCATTTCATGTGTGTTCTTTTCACATACCACATATGGATCCACTAGAGTCATTGAAACGTGTGTTCTCTTCAGAGACCACACATGGATCCACTAGTGTCATTGCATGTGTGTTCTTTTCACTAACCACAACCAGAGTCATTGCATGTTTGTTCTTTTCACATACCACATATGGATCCACTAGTGTCATTGCATGTGTGTTCTTTTTACTAACAATACCTAGAGCCATTTCATGTGTGTTCTTTTCACATACCACATATGGATCCCCAGTGTCATTCAAAAGTGTGTTCTCTTCAGAGACCACACATGGATCCACCAGTGTCATTGCATGTGTGTTCTTTTTACTAACAACAACTGGAGTCATTGCATGTGTGTTCTTTTCACACACCACATATGGATCCACCAGTGTCATTGCATGTGTGTTCTTTTCACAATCCACCTATGGATCCACCTGTGTCATTGGATGTGTCCTCATATGACGAACACCAACATGAGTCATGTCATGTGTGTTCTCTTCAGAGACCACACATGGATCCACTAGTGTCATTGCATGTGTGTTCTTTTTACTAACAACAAAAAGAGTCATTGATATGTGTGTTCTATTCAGAGACCACACATGGATCCACCAGTGTCATTGCATGTATGTTCTTTCCATTAACAACAACCATAGTCATTGAAATGTACATATCTTGAGAGACCGTGGATCCATGGATCCACCAAGGTCATTGCATGGGTGTTCTTTTCACTAACAACAACCAGAGTCATTTCATGTGTGTTCTTTTCACATAGCACATATGGATCCACCCATGTCATTGCATGTGTGCTCTTTTCACAATCCACCTATGCATCCACTAGTGTCATTTCATGTGTGTTCTTTTCACATACCACATATGGATCCACTAGTGTCATTGAAATGTGTGTTGTCTTCAGAGACCACATATGGATCCACTAGTGTCATTGCATGTGTGTTCTTTTTACTAAAACCAACTAGAGTCATTGCATGTGTCTTCTTTTCACATACCACATATGGATCCACCAGTGTCATTGCATGTGTGCTCTTTTCACAATCCACATATGGATCCACCAGTGTCATTGCATGTGTGCTCTTTTTACTAACAAGAACCAGAGTCATTGCATGTGTGTTCTTTTCAAAGACCACACATGGATCCACCAGTGTCATTGCATGTGTTTTCTTTTTACTACAGCAACCAGAGTCATTGAAATGTGTTTTCTCTTCAGAGACCACACATGGATCAACCAGTGTCATTGCATGTGTGTTCTTTTCACTAACAACAACCAGAGTCATTGCATGTGTGTTCTTTTCACACACCACATATGGATCCAACAGTGTCATTGCATGTGTGTTCTTTTCACTAACAACAACCAGAATCATTGCATGTGTGTTCTTTTCACATACCACATATGGATCCACCAGTGTCATTGCATGTGTGTTCTTTTTACTAACAACAACTGAAGTCATTTCATGTGTGTTCTTTTCACATACCACATATGGATCCCCAGTGTCATTCAAATGTGTGTTCTCTTCAGAGACCACACATGGATCCACCAGTGTCATTGCATGTGTGTTCTTTTTACTAACAACAACTGGAGTCATTGCATGTGTGTTCTTTTCACACACCACACATGGACCCACCATTGTCATTGCATGTGTGTTCTTTCTACTAACAACAACCAGAGTTATTTCATGTGTGTTCTTTTCACATACCACATATGGATCCACCAGTGTCATTGCATGTGTGTTCCTTTTACTAACAACAACTGGAGTCATTTCATGTGTGTTCTTTTCACGTACCACATATGGATCCACAAGTGTCATTGAAATGTGTATTCTCTTTAGAGACCACACATGGATCCACTAGTGTCATTGCATGTGTGTTCTTTTTACTAACAACAACTGGAGTCATTGCATGTGTGTTCTTTTCACATACCACATATGGATCCACCAGTGTCATTGCATGTGTGTTCTTTTCACAATCCACCTATGGATCCTCCAGTGTCATTGCATGTGTGTTCTTTTTACTAACAACAGCAGAGTCATTGAAATGTGTGTTCTATTCAGAGACCACACATGGATCCACCAGTGTCATTGCATGTGTGTTCTTCTTACTAACAACAACCAGAGTCATTGAAATGTGTGTTCTATTCAGAGACCACACATGGATCCACCAGTGTCATTGCATGTGTGTTCTTTTTACTAACAACAACCAGAGTCATTTCATGTGTTATCTTTTCACATACCACATATGGATCCACCAGTGTCATTGCATGTGTCCTCTTTTCACAATCCACCTATAGATCCACCAATGTCATTGCATGTGTGCTCTTTTTACTAACAACAACCAGAGTCATTGCATGTGTGTTCTTTTCAGAGACCACACATGGATCCTGATGTCATGGCATGTGTGTTCCTTTACTAACAACAACCAGAGTCATTGAAATGTGTGTTCTCTTCAGAGACCACACATGGATCAACCAGTGTCATTGCATGTGTGTTCTTTTCACTAACAACAACCAGAGTCATTGCATGTGTATTCTTTTCACATACCACATATGGATCCACCAGTGTCATTGCATGTGTGTTCTTTTTACTAACAACAACTAGAGTCATTTCATGTGTGTTCTTTTCACATACCACATATGGATCCACCAGAGTCATTGAAACGTGTGTTCTCTTCAGAGACCACACATGGATCCACTAGTGTCATTGCATGTGTGTTCTTTTCACTAACCACAACCAGAGTCATTGCATGTTTGTTCTTTTCACATACCACATATGGATCCACTAGTGTCATTGCATGTGTGTTCTTTTTACTAACAATACCTAGAGTCATTTCATGTGTGTTCTTTTCACATACCACATATGGATCCCCAGTGTCATTCAAATGTGTGTTCTCTTCAGAGACCACACATGGATCCACCAGTGTCATTGCATGTGTGTTCTTTCCACTGACAACAACCGGAGTCATTTCATGTGTGTTCTTTTCACATACCACATATGGATCCACCAGTGTCATTGCGTGTGTGTTCTTTTTACTAACAACAACTGGAGTCATTTCATGTGTGTTCTTTTCACATACCACATATGGATCCACTAGTGTCATTGAAATGTGTGTTCTCTTCAGAGACCACACATGGATCCACTAGTGTCATTGCATGTGTGTTCTTTTTACTAACAAGAACTGAAGTCATTGCATGTGTGTTCTTTTTACATACCACATATGGATCCACCAGTGTCATTGCATGTGTGTTCTTTTCACAATCCACCTATGGATCTACCCGTGTCATTGGATGTGTGCTCTTTTTACTAACAACAAACAGAGTCATTGAAATGTGTGTTCTATTCAGAGACCACACATGGATCCACCAGTGTCATTGCATGTGTGTTATTTCCACTAACATAAACCAGAGTCATTTCATGTGTTTTCTTTTCACATACCACATATGGATCCACCAGTGTCATTGCATGTGTGTTCTTTTTAAAAACAACAACTGGAGTCATTTCATGTGTGTTCTTTTCACATACCACATATGGATCCACCAGTGTCATTGAAATGTGTGTTCTCTTCAGAGACCACACATGGATCCACTAGTGTCATTGCATGTGTGTTCTTTTTACTAACAACAACCAGAGTTATTGCATGTGTGTTCTTTTCACATACAACATATGGATCCACCAGTGTCATTGCATGTCTGTTCTTTTACTAACAACAACTGGAGTAATTTCATGTGTGTTCTTTTCACATACCACATATGGATCCACCAGTGTCATTGAAATGTGTGTTCTCTTGGAGACCACACATGGATCCACCAAATGTCATTGCATGTGTGTTCTTTTTACTAACAACAACTGGAGTCATTGCATGTGTGTTCTTTTCACACACCACATATGGATCCACCAGTGTCATTGCATGTGTGTTCTTTTCACAATCCACCTATGGATCCACCTGTGTCATTGGATGTGTGCCCTTTTTACTAACAACAACCAGAGTCATTGCATGTGTGTTCTCTTCAGAGACCACACATGGATACACTAGTGTCATTGCATGTGTGTTCTTTTTACTAACAACAAAAAGAGTCATTGATATGTGTGTTCTATTCAGAGACCACACATGGATCCACCAGTGTCATTGCATGTATGTTCTTTCCATTAACAACAACCATAGTCATTGAAATGTCTGTTATCTTCAGAGACCCACATGGATCCTGATGTCATTGCATGGGTGTTCTTTTCACTAACAACAACCAGAGTCATTTCATGTGTGTTCTTTTCACATAGCACATATGGATCCACCCATGTCATTGCATGTGTGCTCTTTTCACAATCCACCTATGCATCCAGTGTCATTTCATGTGTGTTCTTTTCACATACCACATATGGATCCACTAGTGTCATTGAAATGTGTGTTGTCTTCAGAGACCACATATGGATCCACTAGTGTCATTGCATGTGTGTTCTTTTTACTAACAACAACTAGAGTCATTGCATGTGTCTTCTTTTCACATACCACATATGGATCCACCAGTGTCATTGCATGTGTGGTCTTTTCACTAACAACATATTGATCCACACGTCTGATTGCATGGGAGGTCTTTTTACTAACAAGAACTGAGTCATTGCATGTGTGTTCTTTTCAAAGACCATACATGGATCCACCAGTGTCATTGCATGTGTTTTCTTTTTACTAACAACCAGAGTCATTGAAATGTGTTTCTCTTTGAGACCACACATGGATCAACCAGTGTCATTGCATGTGTGTTCTTTTCACTAACAACAACGAGTCATTGCATGTGTGTTCTTTTCACACACCACATATGGATCCAACAGTGTCATTGCATGTGTGTTCTTTTCACTAACAACAACCAGAGTCATTGCATGTGTGTTCTTTTCACATACCACATATGGATCCACCAGTGTCATTGCATGTGTGTTCTTTTTACTAACAACAACTGAAGTCATTTCATGTGTGTTCTTTTCACATACCACATATGGATCCCCAGTGTCATTCAAATGTGTGTTCTCTTCAGAGACCACACATGGATCCACCATTGTCATTGCATGTGTGTTCTTTCTACTAACAACAACCAGAGTTATTTCATGTGTGTTCTTTTCACATACCACATATGGATCCACCAGTGTCATTGCATGTGTGTTCCTTTTACTAACAACAACTGGAGTCATTTCATGTGTGTTCTTTTCACGTACCACATATGGATCCACAAGTGTCATTGAAATGTGTGTTCTCTTCAGAGACCACACATGGATCCACTAGTGTCATTGCATGTGTGTTCTTTTCACATACCACATATGGATCCACCAGTGTCATTGCATGTGTGTTCTTTTCACAATCCACCTATGGATCCTCCAGTGTCATTGCATGTGTGTTCTTTTTACTAACAACAGAAGAGTCATTGAAATGTGTGTTCTATTCAGAGACCACACATGGATCCACCAGTGTCATTGCATGTGTGTTCTTCTTACTAACAACAACCAGAGTCATTGAAATGTGTGTTCTATTCAGAGACCACACATGGATCCACCAGTGTCATTGCATGTGTGTTCTTTTTACTAACAACAACCAGAGTCATTTCATGTGTTATCTTTTCACATACCACATATGGATCCACCAGTGTCATTGCATGTGTCCTCTTTTCACAATCCACTTATAGATCCACCAATGTCATTGCATGTGTGCTCTTTTTACTAACAACAACCAGAGTCATTGCATGTGTGTTCTTTTCAGAGACCACACATGGATCCACCAGTGTCATTGCATGTGTGTTCCTTTTAATAACAACAACCAGAGTCATTGAAATGTGTGTTCTCTTCAGAGACCACACATGGATCAACCAGTGTCATTGCATGTGTGTTCTTTTCACTAACAACAACCAGAGTCATTGCATGTGTATTATTTTCACATACCACATATGGATCCACCAGTGTCATTGCATGTGTGTTCTTTTTACTAACAACAACTAGAGTCATTTCATGTGTGTTATTTTCACATACCACATATGGATCCACCAGAGTCATTGAAACGTGTGTTCTCTTCAGAGACCACACATGGATCCACTAGTGTCATTGCATGTGTGTTCTTTTCACTAACCACAACCAGAGTCATTGCATGTTTGTTCTTTTCACATACCACATATGGATCCACTAGTGTCATTGCATGTGTGTTCTTTTTACTAACAATACCTAGAGTCATTTCATGTGTGTTCTTTTCACATACACATATGGATCCCCAGTGTCATTCAAATGTGTGTTCTCTTCAGAGACCACACATGGATCCTGATGTCATTGCATGTGTGTTCTTTTACTAACAACAACTGAGTCATTTCATGTGTGTTCTTTTCACATACCACATATGGATCCACCAGTGTCATTGCATGTGTGTTCTTTTACTAACAACAACTGAGTCATTTCATGTGTGTTCTTTTCACATACCACATATGGATCCACTAGTGTCATTGAAATGTGTGTTCTCTTGAGACCACACATGGATCCACTAGTGTCATTGCATGTGTGTTCTTTTGACTAACAACAACTGTAGTCATTGCATGTGTGTTCTTTTCACATACCACATATGGATCCACCAGTGTCATTGCATGTGTGTTCTTTTCACAATCCACCTATGGATCTACCCGTGTCATTGGATGTGTGCTCTTTTTATTAACAACAAACAGAGTCATTGAAATGTGTGTTCTATTCAGAGACCACACATGGATCCACCAGTGTCATTGCATGTGTGTTATTTCCACTAACATAAACCAGAGTCATTTCATGTGTTTCTTTTCACATACCACATATGGATCCACCAGTGTCATTGCATGTGTGTTCTTTTAAAACAACAACTGGAGTCATTTCATGTGTGTTCTTTTCACATACCACATATGGATCCACAGTGTCATTGAAATGTGTGTTCTCTTCAGAGACACACATGGATCCACTAGTGTCATTGCATGTGTGTTCTTTTTACTAACAACAACCAGAGTTATTGCATGTGTGTTCTTTTCACATACAACATATGGATCCACCAGTGTCATTGCATGTCTGTTCTTTTACTAACAACAACTGGAATAATTTCATGTGTTCTTTTCACATACCACATATGGATCCACCAGTGTCATTGAAATGTGTGTTCTCTTCAGAGACCACACATGGATCCTGATGTCATTGCATGTGTGTTCTTTTACTAACAACAACCTGAGTCATTGCATGTGTGTTCTTTTCACACCACATATGGATCCACCAGTGTCATTGCATGTGTGTTCTTTTCACATTCCACATATGGATCCACCTGTGTCATTGCATGTGTGCCCTTTTACTAACAACAACGAGTCATTGCATGTGTGTTCTCTTCAGAGACCACACATGGATACACTAGTGTCATTGCATGTGTGTTCTTTTTACTAACAACAAAAAGAGTCATTGATATGTGTGTTCTATTCAGAGACCACACATGGATCCACCAGTGTCATTGCATGTATGTTCTTTCCATTAACAACAACCATAGTCATTGAAATGTCTGTTATCTTCAGAGACCAGACATGGATCCTGATGTCATTGCATGGGTGTTCTTTTCACTAACAACAACCAGAGTCATTTCATGTGTGTTCTTTTCACATAGCACATATGGATCCACCCATGTCATTGCATGTGTGCTCTTTTCACAATCCACCTATGCATCCACCAGTGTCATTTCATGTGTGTTCTTTTCACATACCACATATGGATCCACTAGTGTCATTGAAATGTGTGTTGTCTTCAGAGACCACATATGGATCCACTAGTGTCATTGCATGTGTGTTCTTTTTACTAACAACAACTAGAGTCATTGCATGTGTCTTCTTTTCACATACCACATATGGATCCACCAGTGTCATTGCATGTGTGCTCTTTTCACAATCCACATATGGATCCACCAGTTTCATTGCATGTGTGCTCTTTTTACTAACAAGAACCAGAGTCATTGCATGTGTGTTCTTTTCAAAGACCATACATGGATCCACCAGTGTCATTGCATGTGTTTTCTTTTTACTACCAGCAACCAGAGTCATTGAAATGTGTTTTCTTCTTGAGACCACACATGGATCAACCAGTGTCATTGCATGTGTGTTCTTTTCACTAACAACAACCAGAGTCATTGCATGTGTGTTCTTTTCACACACCACATATGGATCCAACAGTGTCATTGCATGTGTGTTCTTTTCACTAACAACAATCAGAGTCATTGCATGTGTGTTCTTTTCACATACCACATATGGATCCACCAGTGTCATTGCATGTGTGTTCTTTTTACTAACAACAACTGAAGTCATTTCATGTGTGTTCTTTTCACATACCACATATGGATCCCCAGTGTCATTCAAATGTGTGTTCTCTTCAGAGACCACACATGGATCCACCATTGTCATTGCATGTGTGTTCTTTCTACTAACAACAACCAGAGTTATTTCATGTGTGTTCTTTTCACATACCACATATGGATCCACCAGTGTCATTGCATGTGTGTTCCTTTTACTAACAACAACTGAAGTCATTTCATGTGTGTTCTTTTCACGTACCACATATGGATCCACAAGTGTCATTGAAATGTGTGTTCTCTTCAGAGACCACACATGGATCCACTAGTGTCATTGCATGTGTGTTCTTTTTACTAACAACAACTGGATTCATTGCATGTGTGTTCTTTTCACATACCACATATGGATCCACCAGTGTCATTGCATGTGTGTTCTTTTCACAATCCACCTATAGATCCTCCAGTGTCATTGCATGTGTGTTCTTTTTACTAACAACAGCAGAGTCATTGAAATGTGTGTTCTATTCAGAGACCACACATGGATCCACCAGTGTCATTGCATGTGTGTTCTTCTTACTAACAACAACCAGAGTCATTGAAATGTGTGTTCTTTTCACATACCACATATGGATCCACCAGTGTCATTGCATGTCTGTTCTTTTCGAAATCCACCTATGGATCCACCAGTGTCATTGGATGTGTGCTCTTTTTACTAACAATGGCCAGAGTCATTGCATGTGTGTTTTCTTCAGAGACCACGAATGGATCCACAGTGTCATTGCATGTGTGTTATTTTTACAAACAACAAACAGAGTCATTGAAATGTGTGTGTTCTTCAGAGACCACATGGATCCACCAGTGTCATTGCATGTGTGTTCTTTCCACTAACATAAACCAGAATCATTTCATGTGTGTTCTTTTCACATGCCACATATGGATCCACCAGTGTCATTGCATGTGAGTTCTTTTTAAAAACAACAACTGGAGTCATTTCATGTGTGTTCTTTTCACATACCACATATGGATCCACCAGTGTCATTGAAATGTGTGTTCTCTTTAGAGACCACACATGGATTCACTAGTGTCATTGCATGTGTGTTGTTTTTACTAACAACAACTGGAGTCATTTCATGTGTGTTCTTTTCACATACCACATATGCATCCACCAGTGTCATTGAAATGTGTGTTCTCTTCAGAGACCACACATGGATCCACTAGTGTCATTGCATGTCTGTTCTTTTTACTAACAACAACTAGAGTCATTGCATGTGTGTTCTTTTCACATACCACATATGGATCCACCAGTGTCATTGCATGTGTGTTCTTTTTACTAACAACAACCAGAATCATTGCATGTGTGCTCTTTTCACAATCCACATATGGATCCACCAGTGTCATTGCATGTGTGCTCTTTTTACTAACAAGAACCAGAGTCATTGCATGTGTGTTCTTTTCAGAGACCACACATGGATCCACCAGTGTGATTGCATGTGTGTTCTTTTTACTAAACAAGAACTTGAGTCAATGTGTTTTCTCTTTAGAGACCACACATGGATCAACCAGTGTCATTTCATGTGTTTTCTTTTCACTAAAAACAACCAGAGTCATTGCATGTGTGTTCTTTTCACACACCACATATGGATCCAACAGTGTCATTGCATGTGTGTTCTTTTCACTAACAACAACCAGAGTCATTGCATGTGTGTTCTTTTCACATACCACATATGGATCCACCAGTGTCATTGCATGTGTGTTCTTTTTACTAACAACAACTAAAGTCATTTCATGTGTGTTCTTTTCACATACCACATATGGATCCCAGTGTCATTCAAATGTGTGTTCTCTTCAGAGACCACACATGGATCCACCAGTGTCATTGCATGTGTGTTGTTTCTACTAACAAAAACCAGAGTCATTTCATGTGTGTTCTTTTCACATACCACATATGGATCCACCAGTGTCATTGCATGTGTGTTCTTTTTACTAACAACAACTGGAGTTATTTCATGTGTGTTCTTTTCACGTACCACATATGGATCCACAAGTGTCATTGAAATGTGTGTTCTCTTCAGAGACCACACATGGATCCACTAGTGTCATTGCATGTGTGTTCTTTTTACTAACAACAACTGGAGTCATTGCATGTGTGTTCTTTTCACATACCACATATGGATCCACCAGTGTCATGGAATGTGTGTTCTTTTCACAATCCACCTATGGATCCTCCAGTGTCATTGCATGTGTGTTCTTTTTACTAACAACAAACAGAGTCATTGAATTGTGTGTTCTATTCAGAGACCACACATGGATCCACTAGTGTCATTGCATGTGTGTTCTTTTTACTAACAACAACCAGAGTCATTGAAATGTGTGTTCTTTTCACATACGACATATGGATCCACCAGTGTCATTGCATGTGTTTCTTTAATCCACCTATGGATCCTCCAGTGTCATTGCATGTGTGTTCTTTTTACTCTCAACAACCAGTGTCATTGAAATGTGTGTTCTCTTCAGAGACCACACATGGATCCACCAGTGTCATTGCATGTGTGTTCTTTTTACTAAAAACAACCAGTCTCATTGAAATGTCTGTTCTCTTCACATACCACATATGGATCCACCAGTTTCATTGCATGTGTGTTCTTTTTACTAACAGCAACCAGAGCCATTGAAATGTGTTTTCTCTTCAGAGACCACACATGCATCAACCAGTGTCATTGCATGTGTGTTCTTTTCACTAACAACAACCAGAGTCATTGCATGTGTGTTCTTTTCACACACCACATATGGATCCAACAGTGTCATTGCATGTGTGTTCTTTTCACTAACAACAACCAGAGTCATTGCATGTGTGTTCTTTTCACATACCACATATGGATCCACAGTGTCATTGCATGTGTGTTCTCTTTACTAACAACAACTGAAGTCATTTCATGTGTGTTCTTTTCACATACCACATATGGATCCCCAGTGTCATTCAAATGTGTGTTCTCTTGGAGACCACACATGGATCCACCATTGTCATTGCATGTGTGTTCTTTCTACTAACAATAACCAGAGTTATTTCATGTGTGTTCTTTTCACATACCACATATGGATCCACCAGTGTCATTGCATGTGTGTTCCTTTTACTAACAACAACTTGAGTCATTTCATGTGTGTTCTTTTCACGTACCACATATGGATCCACAAGTGTCATTGAAAAGTGTTTTCAAATTAGAGACCACACATGGATCCACTAGTGTCATTGCATGTGTGTTCTTTGTACTAACAACAACTGGAGTCATTGCATGTGTGTTCTTTTCACATACCACATATGGATCCACCAGTGTCATTGCATGTGTGTTCTTTTCACAATCCACCTATGGATCCTCCAGTGTCATTGCATGTGTGTTCTTTTTACTAACAACAAACAGAGTCATTGAAATGTGTGTTCTATTCAGAGACCACACATGGATCCACCAGTGTCATTGCATGTGTGTTCTTCTTACTAACAACAACCAGAGTCATTGAAATGTGTGTTCTTTTCACATACGACATATGGATCCACCAGCGTCATTGCATGTGTGTTCTTTTCAAAATCCACCTATGGATCCACCAGTGTCATTGCATGTGTGTTCTTTTTACTAACAATGGCGAGTCATTTCATGTGTGTTCTATTCAGATACCACTAATGGATCCACCAGTGTCATTGCATGTGTGTTATTTTTACAAAAAAAAACAGAGTCATTGAAATGTGTGTTCTATTCAGAGACCACACATGGATCCACCAGTGTCATTGCATGTGTGTTCTTTCCACTAACATAAACCAGAATCATTTCATGTGTGTTCTTTTCCCATGCCACATATGGATCCACCAAGTGTCATTGCATGTGTGTTCTTTTTAAAAACAACTGAGTCATTTCATGTGTGTTCTTTTCACATACCACATATGGATCCACCAGTGTCATTGAAATGTGTTCTCTTTAGAGACCACACATGGATTCACTAGTGTCATTGCATGTGTGTTCTTTTACTAACAACAACCAGAGTCATTTCATGTGTGTTCTTTTCACATACCACATATGGATCCACAGTGTCATTGAAATGTGTGTTCTCTTCAGAGACCACACATGGATCCTAGTGTCATTGCATGTCTGTTCTTTTACTAACAACAACTAGAGTCATTGCATGTGTGTTCTTTTCACATACCACATATGGATCCACAGTGTCATTGCATGTGTGTTCTTTTTAATAACAAAACCAGAGTTATTTGCATGTGTGCTCTATTCACAATCCACATATGGATCCACCAGTGTCATTGCATGTGTGCTCTTTTTACTAACAACCAGAGTCATTGCATGTGTGTTCTTTTCAGAGACCACACATGGATCCACCAGTGTCATTGCATGTGTTGTCTTTTTACTAACAACAACCAGAGTCCTTGAAATGTGTTTTCTTCTTTACAACACATGGATCAACACCAGTGTCATTGCATGTGTGTTCTTTTCACTAAAACAACCAGAGTCATTGTGTGTGTTCTTTTCACACACCACATATGGATCCACAGTGTCATTGCATGTGTGTTCTTTTCACACACCACATATGGATCCAACAGTGTCATTGCATATGTGTTCTTTTCACTAACAACAACCAGAGTCATTGCATGTGTGTTCTTTTCACATACCACATATGGATCCACCAGTGTCATTGCATGTGTGTTCTTTTTACTAACAACAACCAGAGTCATTTCATGTGTGTTCTTTTCACATACATATGGATCCCCAGTGTCATTCAAATGTGTGTTCTCTTGAGACCACACATGGATCCTGATGTCATTGCATGTGTGTTCTTTCTACTAACAACAACCAGAGTCATTTCATGTGTGTTCTTTTCACATACCACATATGGATCCACCAGTGTCATTGCATGTGTGTTCTTTTTAAAAACAACAACTGGAGTCATTTCATGTGTGTTCTTTTCACATACCACATATGGATCCACCAGTGTCATTGCATGTGTGTTCTTTTCAAAATCCACCTATGGATCCACCAGTGTCATTGGATGTGTGTTCTTTTTACTAACAATGGCCAGAGTCATTGCATGTGTGTTCTCTTCAGACCACATGGATCCACCAGTGTCATTGCATGTGTGTTATTTTTACAAACAACAAACAGAGTCATTGAAATGTGTGTTCTATTCAGAGACCACACATGGATCCACCAGTGTCATTGCATGTGTGTTCTTTCCACTAACATAAACCAGAATCATTTCATGTGTGTTCTTTTCCCATGCCACATATGGATCCACCAGTGTCATTGCATGTGTGTTCTTTTTAAAAACAACAACTGGAGTCATTTCATGTGTGTTCTTTTCACATACCACATATGGATCCACCAGTGTCATTGAAATGTGTGTTCTCTTTAGAGACCACACATGGATTCACTAGTGTCATTGCATGTGTGTTCTTTTTACTAACAACAACCAGAGTCATTTCATGTGTGTTCTTTTCACATACCACATATGGATCCACCTGTGTCATTGAAATGTGTGTTCTCTTCAGAGACCACACATGGATCCACCAGTATCATTGCATGTCTGTTCTTTTACTAACAACAACCAGAGTCATTGCATGTGTGTTCTTTTCACATACCACATATGGATCCACCAGTGTCATTGCATGTGTGTTCTTTTTACTAACAACAACCAGAGTTATTGCATGTGTGCTCTTTTCACAATCCACATATGGATCCACCAAAGTGTCATTGCATGTGTGCTCTTTTTACTAACAAGAACTGAGTCATTGCATGTGTGTGTTCTCTTCAGAGACCACACATGGATCCACCAGTGTCATTGCATGTATGTTCTTTGTACTAACAACAACTAGAGTCATTGAAATGTGTGTTCTCTTCAGAGACAACACATGGATCAACCAGTGTCATTGCATGTGTGTTCTTTTCACTAAAAACAACCAGAGTCATTGCATGTGTGTTCTTTTCACACACCACATATGGATCCAACAGTGTCATTGCATGTGTGTTCTTTTCACACACCACATATGGATCCAACAGTGTCATTGCATGTGTGTTCTTTTCACTAACAACAACCAGAGTCATTGCATGTGTGTTCTTTTCACATACCACATATGGATCCACCAGTGTCATTGCATGTGTGTTCTTTTTACTAACAACAACTGAAGTCATTTCATGTGTGTTCTTTTCACATACCACATATGGATCCCCAGTGTCATTCAAATGTGTGTTCTCTTCAGAGACCACACATGGATCCACCAGTGTCATTGCATGTGTGTTCTTTCTACTAACAACAACCAGAGTCATTTCATGTGTGTTCTTTTCACATACCACATATGGATCCACCAGTGTCATTGCATGTGTGTTCTTTTTAAAAACAACAACTGGAGTCATTTCATGTGTGTTCTTTTCACATACCACATATGGATCCACCAGTGTCATTGAAATGTGTGTTCTCTTTAGAGACCACACATGGATTCACCAGTGTCATTGCATGTGTGCTCTTTTTACTAATAACAACTCGAGTCATTTCATGTGAGTTCTTTTCACATACCACATATGGATCCACCTGTGTCATTGAAATGTGTGTTCTCTTCGCAGACCACACATGGATCCACAAGTGTCATTGCATGTGTGTTCCTTTTACTAACAACAACTAGAGTCATTGCATGTGTGTTCTTTTCACATACCACATATGGATCCACCAGTGTCATTGCATGTGTGTTCTTTTTACTAACAACAACTAGAGTCATTGCATGTGTGTTCTTTTCAGAGACCACACATGGATCCACCGGTGTCATTGCATGTGTGTTCTTTTTACTAACAATAACCAGAGTTATTGAAATGTGTGTTCTCTTTCAGACCACACATGGATCAAACAGTATCATTGCATGTGTGTTCTTTTCACTAACAACAACCAGAGTCATTGCATGTGTGTTCTTTTCACATACCACATATGGATCCACCAATGTCATTGCATGTGTGTTCTTTTTACTAACAAGAACTAGAGTCATTTCATGTGCGTTCTTTTCACATACCACATATGGATCCACGAGAGTCATTGAAATGTGTGTTCTCTTTAGAGACCATACATGGATCCACTAGTGTCATTGCATGTGTATTCTTTCCACTAACAACAACCAGAGTCATTTCATGTGTGTTCTTTTCACATACCACATATGGATCCACCAGTGTCATTGCATGTGTGTTCTTTTTACTAACAACAATTGGAGTCATTTCATGTGTGTTCTTTTCACATACCACATATGGATCCACAAGTGTCATTGAAATGTGTGTTCTCTTCAGAGACCACACATGGATCCACTAGTGTCATTGCATGTGTGTTCCTTTTACTAACAACAACTGGAGTCATTGCATGTGTGTTCTTTTCACATACCACATATGGATCCATCAGTGTCATTGCATGTGTGTTCTTTTCAGAGACCACACATGGATCCACTAGTGTCATTGCATGTGTGTTCTTTTTACTAACAACAACTGGATTCATTGCATGTGTGTTCTTTTCACATACCACATATGGATCCACCAGTGTCATTGCATGTGTGTTCTTTTCACAATCCACCTATAGATCCTCCAGTGTCATTGCATGTGTGTTCTTTTTACTAACAACAGCAGAGTCATTGAAATGTGTGTTCTATTCAGAGACCACACATGGATCCACCAGTGTCATTGCATGTGTGTTCTTCTTACTAACAACAACCAGAGTCATTGAAATGTGTGTTCTTTTCACATACCACATATGGATCCACCAGTGTCATTGCATGTCTGTTCTTTTCGAAATCCACCTATGGATCCACCAGTGTCATTGGATGTGTGCTCTTTTTACTAACAATGGCCAGAGTCATTGCATGTGTGTTTTCTTCAGAGACCACGAATGGATCCACCAGTGTCATTGCATGTGTGTTATTTTTACAAACAACAAACAGAGTCATTGAAATGTGTGTTCTATTCAGAGACCACACATGGATCCACCAGTGTCATTGCATGTGTGTTCTTTCCACTAACATAAACCAGAATCATTTCATGTGTGTTCTTTTCACATGCCACATATGGATCCACCAGTGTCATTGCATGTGAGTTCTTTTTAAAAACAACAACTGGAGTCATTTCATGTGTGTTCTTTTCACATACCACATATGGATCCACCAGTGTCATTGAAATGTGTGTTCTCTTTAGAGACCACACATGGATTCACTAGTGTCATTGCATGTGTGTTCTTTTTACTAACAACAACCAGAGTCATTTCATGTGTGTTCTTTTCACATACCACATATGCATCCACCAGTGTCATTGAAATGTGTGTTCTCTTCAGAGACCACACATGGATCCACTAGTGTCATTGCATGTCTGTTCTTTTTACTAACAACAACTAGAGTCATTGCATGTGTGTTCTTTTCACATACCACATATGGATCCACCAGTGTCATTGCATGTGTGTTCTTTTTACTAACAACAACCAGAATCATTGCATGTGTGCTCTTTTCACAATCCACATATGGATCCACCAGTGTCATTGCATGTGTGCTCTTTTTACTAACAAGAACCAGAGTCATTGCATGTGTGTTCTTTTCAGAGACCACACATGGATCCACCAGTGTGATTGCATGTGTTTTCTTTTTACTAACAGCAACCAGAGTCATTGAAATGTGTTTTCTCTTTAGAGACCACACATGGATCAACCAGTGTCATTTCATGTGTTTTCTTTTCACTAAAAACAACCAGAGTCATTGCATGTGTGTTCTTTTCACACACCACATATGGATCCAACAGTGTCATTGCATGTGTGTTCTTTTCACTAACAACAACCAGAGTCATTGCATGTGTGTTCTTTTCACATACCACATATGGATCCACCAGTGTCATTGCATGTGTGTTCTTTTTACTAACAACAACTAAAGTCATTTCATGTGTGTTCTTTTCACATACCACATATGGATCCCAGTGTCATTCAAATGTGTGTTCTCTTCAGAGACCACACATGGATCCTGATGTCATTGCATGTGTGTTGTTTCTACTAACAAAAACCAGAGTCATTTCATGTGTGTTCTTTTCACATACCACATATGGATCCACCAGTGTCATTGCATGTGTGTTCTTTTTACTAACAACAACTGGAGTTATTTCATGTGTGTTCTTTTCACGTACCACATATGGATCCACAAGTGTCATTGAAATGTGTGTTCTCTTCAGAGACCACACATGGATCCACTAGTGTCATTGCATGTGTGTTCTTTTTACTAACAACAACTGGAGTCATTGCATGTGTGTTCTTTTCACATACCACATATGGATCCACCAGTGTCATGGAATGTGTGTTCTTTTCACAATCCACCTATGGATCCTCCAGTGTCATTGCATGTGTGTTCTTTTTACTAACAACAAACAGAGTCATTGAATTGTGTGTTCTATTCAGAGACCACACATGGATCCACTAGTGTCATTGCATGTGTGTTCTTTTTACTAACAACAACCAGAGTCATTGAAATGTGTGTTCTTTTCACATACCACATATGGATCCACCAGTGTCATTGCATGTCTGTTCTTTTCACAATCCACCTATGGATCCTCCAGTGTCATTGCATGTGTGTTCTTTTTACTAACAACAAACAGAGTCATTGAAATGTGTGTTCTATTCAGAGTCCACACATGGATCCACTAGTGTCATTGCATGTGTGTTCTTTTTACTAAAAACAACCAGAGTCATTGAAATGTGTGTTCTTTTCACATACCACATATGGATCCACCAGTGTCATTGCATGTGTGTTCTTTTTACTAACAGCAACCAGAGCCATTGAAATGTGTTTTCTCTTCAGAGACCACACATGGATCAACCAGTGTCATTGCATGTGTGTTCTTTTCACTAACAACAACCAGAGTCATTGCATGTGTGTTCTTTTCACACACCACATATGGATCCAACAGTGTCATTGCATGTGTGTTCTTTTCACTAACAACAACCAGAGTCATTGCATGTGTGTTCTTTTCACATACCACATATGGATCCACCAGTGTCATTGCATGTGTGTTCTTTTTACTAACAACAACTGAAGTCATTTCATGTGTGTTCTTTTCACATACCACATATGGATCCCCAGTGTCATTCAAATGTGTGTTCTCTTCAGAGACCACACATGGATCCACCATTGTCATTGCATGTGTGTTCTTTCTACTAACAATAACCAGAGTTATTTCATGTGTGTTCTTTTCACATACCACATATGGATCCACCAGTGTCATTGCATGTGTGTTCCTTTTACTAACAACAACTTGAGTCATTTCATGTGTGTTCTTTTCACGTACCACATATGGATCCACAAGTGTCATTGAAATGTGTGTTCTCTTTAGAGACCACACATGGATCCACTAGTGTCATTGCATGTGTGTTCTTTTTACTAACAACAACTGGAGTCATTGCATGTGTGTTCTTTTCACATACCACATATGGATCCACCAGTGTCATTGCATGTGTGTTCTTTTCACAATCCACCTATGGATCCTCCAGTGTCATTGCATGTGTGTTCTTTTTACTAACAACAAACAGAGTCATTGAAATGTGTGTTCTATTCAGAGACCACACATGGATCCACCAGTGTCATTGCATGTGTGTTCTTCTTACTAACAACAACCAGAGTCATTGAAATGTGTGTTCTTTTCACATACCACATATGGATCCACCAGTGTCATTGCATGTCTGTTCTTTTCAAAATCCACCTATGGATCCACCAGTGTCATTGGATGTGTGCTCTTTTTACTAACAATGGCCAGAGTCATTGCATGTGTGTTTTCTTCAGAGACCACGAATGGATCCACCAGTGTCATTGCATGTGTGTTATTTTTACAAACAACAAACAGAGTCATTGAAATGTGTGTTCTATTCAGAGACCACACATGGATCCACCAGTGTCATTGCATGTGTGTTCTTTCCACTAACATAAACCAGAATCATTTCATGTGTGTTCTTTTCCCATGCCACATATGGATCCACCAGTGTCATTGCATGTGTGTTCTTTTTAAAAACAACAACTGGAGTCATTTCATGTGTGTTCTTTTCACATACCACATATGGATCCACCAGTGTCATTGAAATGTGTGTTCTCTTTAGAGACCACACATGGATTCACTAGTGTCATTGCATGTGTGTTCTTTTTACTAACAACAACCAGAGTCATTTCATGTGTGTTCTTTTCACATACCACATATGGATCCACCAGTGTCATTGAAATGTGTGTTCTCTTCAGAGACCACACATGGATCCACTAGTGTCATTGCATGTCTGTTCTTTTTACTAACAACAACTAGAGTCATTGCATGTGTGTTCTTTTCACATACCACATATGGATCCACCAGTGTCATTGCATGTGTGTTCTTTTTACTAACAACAACCAGAGTTATTGCATGTGTGCTCTTTTCACAATCCACATATGGATCCACCAGTGTCATTGCATGTGTGCTCTTTTTACTAACAACAACGATAGTCATTTCATGTGTGTTCTTTTCAGAGACCACACATGGATCCACCAGTGTGATTGCATGTGTTTTCTTTTTACTAACAGCAACCAGAGTCATTGAAATGTGTTTTCTCTTCAGAGACAACACATGGATCAACCAGTGTCATTGCATGTGTGTTCTTTTCACTAAAAACAACCAGAGTCATTGCATGTGTGTTCTTTTCACACACCACATATGGATCCAACAGTGTCATTGCATGTGTGTTCTTTTCACACACCACATATGGATCCAACAGTGTCATTGCATGTGTGTTCTTTTCACTAACAACAACCAGAGTCATTGCATGTGTGTTCTTTTCACATACCACATATGGATCCACCAGTGTCATTGCATGTGTGTTCTTTTTACTAACAACAACTGAAGTCATTTCATGTGTGTTCTTTTCACATACCACATATGGATCCCCAGTGTCATTCAAATGTGTGTTCTCTTCAGAGACCACACATGGATCCACCAGTGTCATTGCATGTGTGTTCTTTCTACTAACAACAACCAGAGTCATTTCATGTGTGTTCTTTTCACATACCACATATGGATCCACCAGTGTCATTGCATGTGTGTTCTTTTTAAAAACAACAACTGGAGTCATTTCATGTGTGTTCTTTTCACATACCACATATGGATCCACCAGTGTCATTGCATGTCTGTTCTTTTCAAAATCCACCTATGGATCCACCAGTGTCATTGGATGTGTGCTCTTTTTACTAACAATGGCCAGAGTCATTGCATGTGTGTTTTCTTCAGAGACCACGAATGGATCCACCAGTGTCATTGCATGTGTGTTATTTTTACAAACAACAAACAGAGTCATTGAAATGTGTGTTCTATTCAGAGACCACACATGGATCCACCAGTGTCATTGCATGTGTGTTCTTTCCACTAACATAAACCAGAATCATTTCATGTGTGTTCTTTTCCCATGCCACATATGGATCCACCAGTGTCATTGCATGTGTGTTCTTTTTAAAAACAACAACTGGAGTCATTTCATGTGTGTTCTTTTCACATACCACATATGGATCCACCAGTGTCATTGAAATGTGTGTTCTCTTTAGAGACCACACATGGATTCACTAGTGTCATTGCATGTGTGTTCTTTTTACTAACAACAACCAGAGTCATTTCATGTGTGTTCTTTTCACATACCACATATGGATCCACCAGTGTCATTGAAATGTGTGTTCTCTTCAGAGACCACACATGGATCCACTAGTGTCATTGCATGTCTGTTCTTTTTACTAACAACAACTAGAGTCATTGCATGTGTGTTCTTTTCACATACCACATATGGATCCACCAGTGTCATTGCATGTGTGTTCTTTTTACTAACAACAACCAGAGTTATTGCATGTGTGCTCTTTTCACAATCCACATATGGATCCACCAGTGTCATTGCATGTGTGCTCTTTTTACTAACAAGAACCAGAGTCATTGCATGTGTGTTCTTTTCAGAGACCACACATGGATCCACCAGTGTGATTGCATGTGTTTTCTTTTTACTAACAGCAACCAGAGTCATTGAAATGTGTTTTCTCTTCAGAGACAACACATGGATCAACCAGTGTCATTGCATGTGTGTTCTTTTCACTAAAAACAACCAGAGTCATTGCATGTGTGTTCTTTTCACACACCACATATGGATCCAACAGTGTCATTGCATGTGTGTTCTTTTCACACACCACATATGGATCCAACAGTGTCATTGCATGTGTGTTCTTTTCACTAACAACAACCAGAGTCATTGCATGTGTGTTCTTTTCACATACCACATATGGATCCACCAGTGTCATTGCATGTGTGTTCTTTTTACTAACAACAACTGAAGTCATTTCATGTGTGTTCTTTTCACATACCACATATGGATCCCCAGTGTCATTCAAATGTGTGTTCTCTTCAGAGACCACACATGGATCCACCAGTGTCATTGCATGTGTGTTCTTTCTACTAACAACAACCAGAGTCATTTCATGTGTGTTCTTTTCACATACCACATATGGATCCACCAGTGTCATTGCATGTGTGTTCTTTTTAAAAACAACAACTGGAGTCATTTCATGTGTGTTCTTTTCACATACCACATATGGATCCACCAGTGTCATTGAAATGTGTGTTCTCTTTAGAGACCACACATGGATTCACTAGTGTCATTGCATGTGTGTTCTTTTTACTAACAACAACCAGAGTCATTTCATGTGTGTTCTTTTCACATACCACATATGGATCCACCTGTGTCATTGAAATGTGTGTTCTCTTCAGAGACCACACATGGATCCACTAGTGTCATTGCATGTCTGTTCTTTTTACTAACAACAACTAGAGTCATTGCATGTGTGTTCTTTTCACATACCACATATCGATCCACCAGTGTCATTGCATGTGTGTTCTTTTTACTAACAACAACTAGAGTCATTGCATGTGTGTTCTTTTCAGAGACCACACATGGATCCACCGGTGTCATTGCATGTGTGTTCTTTTTACTAACAATAACCAGAGTTATTGAAATGTGTGTTCTCTTCAGAGACCACACATGGATCAACCAGTGTCATTGCATGTGTGTTCTTTTCACTAACAACAACCAGAGTCATTGCATGTGTGTTCTTTTCACATACCACATATGGATCCACCAATGTCATTGCATGTGTGTTCTTTTTACTAACAAGAACTAGAGTCATTTCATGTGCGTTCTTTTCACATACCACATATGGATCCACGAGAGTCATTGAAATGTGTGTTCTCTTTAGAGACCATACATGGATCCACTAGTGTCATTGCATGTGTATTCTTTCCACTAACAACAACCAGAGTCATTTCATGTGTGTTCTTTTCACATACCACATATGGATCCACCAGTGTCATTGCATGTGTGTTCTTTTTACTAACAACAATTGGAGTCATTTCATGTGTGTTCTTTTCACATACCACATATGGATCCACAAGTGTCATTGAAATGTGTGTTCTCTTCAGAGACCACACATGGATCCACTAGTGTCATTGCATGTGTGTTCCTTTTACTAACAACAACTGGAGTCATTGCATGTGTGTTCTTTTCACATACCACATATGGATCCATCAGTGTCATTGCATGTGTGTTCTTTTCACAATCCACCTATGGATCCACCAGTGTCATTGCATATGTGCTCTTTTTACTACCAACAACCAGAGTCATTGCATGTGTGTTCTCTTAAGAGACCACACATGGATCCACCAGTGTCATTGCATGTGTGTTCTTTTTACTAACAACAACTGGAGTCATTAAAATGTGTGTTATTTTCACATACCACATATGGATCCACCAGTGTCATTGCATGTCTGTTCTTTTCACAATCCACCTATGCATCCACCAGTGTCATTGCATGTGTGCTCTTTTTACTAACAATGTCCAGAGTCATTGCATGTGTGTTTTCTTCAGAGACCACACATGGATCCACCAGTGTCATTGCATGTGTGTTCTTTTTACTAACAACAACAATAGTCATTGAAATGTGTGTTCTCTTCAAAGACCACACATGGATCCACTAGTATCATTGCATGTGTGTTCTTTTCACTAACAACAACAAGAATCATTTCATGTGTGTTCTTTTCACATACCACATATGGATCCACCAGTGTAATTGCATGTGTGTTCTTTTTACTTACAACAACTGGAGTAATTTCATGTGTGTTCATTTCACATACCACATATGGATCCACTAGTGTCATTGAAATGTGTGTTCTCTTAAGAGACCACACATGGATCCACCAGTGTCATTGCATGTGTGTTCTTTTTACTAACAACAACTGGAGTCATTGCATGTGTGTTCTTTTCACACACCACATATGGATCCACCAGTGTCATTGCATGTGTGTTCTTTTCACAATCTTTGGATGCTTACATGCATTGCCTTGACATATGGATCCACACACCTTTACAATTAGAACCAACCTTTGCATGCTTACATGCATTGCCTTGACTTTGTTATTTTATGTGTGTTGTTTTGTTTGATTGGTGGATTGAGTTTGTGTTTGCTTGATTGACTTGTAGTGAAGTTAGAGAAGAGTGAGACTAGCAAGATCAAGGAGTAAACCTATACCCTCTACCAAAAAGGCAAGTGATGCTTCATATCATTATCCCAATATTTTCACTATGCATTAGTGTTTTTGCTAAATAAAACTTGCATGGTTTTATTTTGCTAAGTATAGACCTTGCTATAGGAAAACTAGTAGAATGAATCCTTAGTAGGATTTTCCTAAGTTAAGAATCCTATTACTATCAATCTTAGCCTAGCTAATAGAAAACCTGGGTGGGATATATATTCATGCTATGAAAATCTCCAAGTCTAAGGACTTGTGTTTTGTTAAATAAAACAACTAAGTAAATGAATCTCCTGGGTGGAATGGTAATTGCTTGGTGGTTTTTGGTTGAGTGGTTCACAAGGCCCATGTTTATGGTTTACCTTAGTGTATCTCACTTGTGGATGGCCACCCAGGAAACAAAGAGATTTGAGATGTCAAATGTTGAGAAGCTTCAAGTGCAACCACTTGGCAATATGGGCTCTGCCATGATCATATAGGTTGCAAGAACTTAGCCACATGGACAGTGGGTGGTAGTGATTGATAGGTTGGAGCGCGTCCATGTTGGTCTAAGGGAAAGCTTCTAAAAGATTTTGTCTTGGGAAACCAAGTCTTGTGGGTAAAGTGCACCACCTCTGCAGAGTGTAAAACCTAAGTACTTAGCCATGTCCCTGGTAAAGGACAATTTGAGCATCAAGACATGGAAGCAATCAAGAATCTCATCACTCCAATTTCTAAAATAAAACTTGTGGGTGAACAAGGGTTGTGTGAAATTCTTCAATCTTTGATGGAGAGATGGCTTGGTACAAGGATCTCAAAATCTTAGATTGGGAAATTTGTTTTTGCCAAGAAAATCTTCAGTCTTTGATTGATAGATGCCCTGAGTGGATCTTCAGTCTTTGATTGATAGATGCCTTGGAAAGTTTTTGCCAAACAAAACTTAGTGTTTTCAAAATGATAGGAAAAATCTATTTTGAGCAATGCAAGCCTCAACTCCACTTAGCCAAAATGCATATAGATGTTAGACTCACTATACTACCAAAGTATCACTTGCCAATACAATTCAAATGTATTGACCCTTGTGGCTGTAACTTATGATGTTGCAGGTTTGATTGATTTTAGTGAAGATTGATTGATTAGGATTACAAAGTCTACAACCAACATCTGCCTGTGGCACTTTGAAGATGAAGGACCCATGACTATAGTTATTCCGCTGCAATGTAATGTAAATAGCCAATGAGCTATGTTTGATGTAATAAAATTATGTTATTCCTGGTTATAAAGTTGTATTATGACCTTTGTTTCTCGATATTACATCTGAACTGTGGATGCTAGCTATTGATCCAGGGACTAGCATTGTAAACACAGGGGACTCAATCTTATTAAAGGTTGGGGACGCTACAGAATGGTATCAGAGCATTGTGTTGCCTGTAGGATTTGTAACCCTAGGATTGGACAAAAACCCTTAGAGAAATAGGAATTGTATTTGTTCCAAAACTTATTTACAAAAACAATCTTGTAAACTCTTTCCTCAATCATTTTTGGTTTCAACTCTACTTCTCTTCTACTTCAAAACTTGATGGAAAAGCCTACCCCATGACCAAAGACTACACCATGTGCAAAGGACTTCTTCAACACTTTCAACTCTAATGACTTCAACATCTTTTGTGACCAAGACACAAGAATTCTCCAAGGATACAAAGATCTCAATCAAGAAGAATCAACCAAGAAGAATGGAAAGATCACAAGTGAACCATATAGATGGACCACCATATTTTAGTTAAGTCAAACCCACCAACTTATGTGGTGTAACAAAAATATTTTGTTGTCTAAGTATGTGCTTGAAACTATTGTTTGAGTGGAGTGTTTTGTTTGTGATTGCTTGCACATTGCTTGTGTGAATTGTGATGTGTGTGATTAGGATTGATTTCCTTAGAAATCTTTTGCCTATTCTAATCCCAATCCAACCCCAAACAGATGACTTCTCCAAGAGACTCCAGCATCAAGGATGATGATATCAACAACAACCAAGAGGGCAACATGAGAGAACTCATAGCAACCCAACACCAGTTGAGCCAACTGACAGCTCAGTTCATAGCCAACAATAGTGATAAAGACCCTACCTTGCAAAAGTTTTTGGAAGAACAATCCCAACTGATGCTTAAGGTGACTAATCAAATGATCAGCATGGAAGAAAACTATCCCAAAAGAGTGTATGACAACAAGGATGACAAGAATGTTATTCTAGATGGAGCCCCAGCTTGCATTATTTGTGGAGACAAGGATCACACTTCCAAGGAGCATGAATATCAATGCCCTAATTGTGAAGAGGAACATCCAGTTAGCCAATGCCCCACATCTCAAGTTACTTGCTACCTATGTGAAGGAAACGACCATGTCCCTATCCAATGCCCCATCTATGCTATTGTTGAACAAAGGAAACAAGAAGGATCCAAGTATGCCAAGAATGTTGATGACAAAGGAAAAGGACCACTTATACCTCCAAACAAGACAACCCAATTCAAAGGATCAAAGAATCCCAAGAAACCAAAGCAGGACATGAGCCTTGTGCAATGTCGTAAATGTAAGGAAATGGGACACTACCCCAGTGGATGCCCAGAGAACCCGAAGAATAAAGAGATCGGCCAAGTAGTGTGCAACAACTGCAAGGAACCAGGCCACTACGTAGCAACTTGTCCACAAGAGCAACGTAAAGAACTCCAAGATATCCACTGTTTCAATTGCAAGGAACCAGGACACTATGTAAGCAATTGTCCAGAAAAGATGAAGAACAAGATAAACAAGTCTATGGAGAAACCCAACCTTAGCCCATGAGTCAAGTATGGAAATAAAGGCCACTATGCAGAAGTTTTCCAAGAAGAAGTTTTCCTCAAGATTCCAAGCAAGCCAAGATGTAGTTTTGTTAGAAAAATTTTAAGGGTGGTAGTACCCTAGTTGTTTTGAACCTGCTTGTAACCCTAGCCTCCCCAAATCTCGGGACGAGATTTATTTTAAGGGTGGTAGCCTGTCACATCCCAAGTTTTTCCAAATCTTGTAATATGAAAAAAAAAATATAACAAAATAAATCTTTGTTGAAAATCAGGGTGAAAAGAAACTTTTGTTTCTAAAAGGAGACTTAAAATCCCATCTTGAACAAACTTTGGTGGAAGTTTGAACTCAACAAAAATCCAAATCAAGGGAAATGCATTCCTCAATGAATGTATCTGGAAATTTGAACATTTGGAAAGTAATCCAAAACCCTAAACCCTAATGGAGGGAAATCATTTTCCAAAGTTACTCCAAATCCATGGATTTGAACCATACCAAATTTGATCAATAAATAATCACAAAGGATCAAGAAAGACCTTAGAGATTGGTTTCACTTAGTTTGGAACCATAGACAAAATCTTGTGGATATAATAAGATAAGGAAATTGAATTTCCAAAGCCAATAAAGCTCTTACCAAAAGCCATACCAATTGGTGATCAAATAATCCTAAAGGGATTTATAATGATAAACATTTATTAAAGGAAAATAAATTGTTTTGGAAACACTGTTTTAGATCTTTTAATAAAAGACTTTGGTTTCAAATGAAAAGATAAGCCAAATTAATTTTGGCCAAACTTTTGAAATAAAATATTTTGTTTTGATAAAGTGAGTAAAGGTTTATTTAAATAAAATAAAGGATTTAAAATATCCAATTTTATTTAAGTAAAAGCTTTTCCCATTTTAAATGAACACCAAGTATTTTATTACTACTTTGAAATCTTTTATTAAAAGGTTTTGCTTTGATTAAAATGAGTAAAGGATTATTTAAATAAAATAAAAGGATTTAAATATCCAATTTTATTTAAGTAAAGGCTTTCCCATTTTAATTAAACACCAAAACTTATTTATTTATTTAAATAAGTTTCCAAGTATTCCTTATTTTCAAAATAAAACCTACTGGTTTGGTTTTGAAAATAATTGGATTTCAAATGGAAATTTTATTTGAATAAATCAAACACTATTAAACAACTAAAGATCCATTTTATTTAATGGATCCTAAATTAAATAAAAATAATATTTCTTTTTGAGATTTGGATTATGTTGAAAAACAGAACCAAATTCATAGTACAAAGTTGAGTGTTTGTTTGAATTGTTTGAATTTGTTTGAATGTGTGAATAATTGATTGAAATTCAAAACAGAAAAAGAATTAGAAAAAGAAAAAGATTTAAACAGAAAAAAATAAGAAAACAGACCCAGCCCACTAAGGCCCAGTCCAGCCCAGACTTCTCCCCTCCCCCGAAGAAACCTTTTCTTACTCAGAAACTGACCCACTCAGAGACTGACAACCGGGACCCACTTCTCCCTCTCACTCACTCGCTGACATCAGACCCCACCTCCTCTTATTTCCCCCGAACCGTTTTTCTTCACCGCTTAAACAACCCACTGAGACACCGACTGGTGGACCTCCTCCTCACCCTTTTTCCCAGCGGCCGTCGGTCCCACTTCTCTAGCCATCGTCTTCACCGCGACTCGTTCTTCCTCAGACAGCGTCGCCATTCTCTGTAAATCAATCCGCACGTTCAATTCGTCTTTATTCCGCGCCTTTACCTCGCCTTGATCACGCAGATTGAAACGTCTGTGTCTCCTCTATAAATCCCCTCTAACACCCCGCGCTCGCACGCCTTAGACATCCCCTAATTTCTTCCGAGCTCTCATCTCCGGTGAGCTCCAGCGATTCTGGCAACGCTACCCTTACCTCCTCGTCCATGCTCGTGATCCCCACCTCCTGGCGATCATCCCCGTAGCACCAGCTTGCCCCTGAGCGACCCAGAGCGTCGACAACCACCTCGACCACCGTCGCCACCGTCTGCCTCCGCTCCGACGAGCTCCACAGGTAGCTTCCAGCCGCCCCTCTACTTTTCGATGATGCGCCTAAGACCAGTGACTTTTTCCGCAACTAACGCCGTCGTTCTTGTGACCTAGCTTCGCCGTGGCGTCGCCTCCATTATCGGCGATGGCGCCGCCGTCGCTTCTTCTCCGACGAAGTTTCCCGATAAGCCTCGACCGCCCGAGCCTCTCGTTCACACCCACAGCTCACGAGATCTCCTGCGACTAACCTGCACCCCGTTGTCTTCTCGTGATCCACAGCGTCGTCCTCGTCGGCAACCGAAACAACCGCCGCCGTTCCCAACTCCGACGAGGAATTGCGACTGCCTCTGAGCGCCCCTTGTCAAGCCAGCAGTACCCTGAGCTTCGCCGTGACCCCCTGAGCCCGGTGAGCATGCCCTTTTCCTCTCTCGCTTCCTGTATCGCCGGCACCGTCATCGACCGACCGCTCCGCCGCCAGCAGCCGCCGCAGCGCCGCTCGTCTATGACCAAGCACCCCATAGCCGTTCGATCTATATCTAGCGCTCACGATTAGTTCCCTTAAACACCGAAGAGGTATGTCCTCTGGACCGCACGATTAGATTAGATCCAACGCTCCACAGCCACGATCCGGCCGAACCGGTATCGACCAATGATATCAAGCCGCGTGTCGCCTGTTAGGTTTAAAACAGAATTTGAAAACAGAAACTTTTGCCAATTTCAAACCCATGTATCTTTTTATCCACACGTCCAAATTTTACAAATTTGATGTCGTTGGATTCAGCAAGACAAGCTCTAACCAACCCTGCCCTTAGTTTAGCAAATAGTATCTGATAGCTTGTTTGATTTTGAAGATTCTTTTGTGTGCTTGCTAACATTAGAAAAATCATTTAA
This sequence comes from Avena insularis, assembly GCA_023614405.1. Classification (NCBI taxonomy): domain Eukaryota; kingdom Viridiplantae; phylum Streptophyta; class Magnoliopsida; order Poales; family Poaceae; genus Avena; species Avena insularis. The sequence goes on along the minus strand of CM042690.1, from coordinate 159,365,295 downwards.
AAATGATTTTTAGGTTAAAACCTTTGCAAATTAGTTTGTTGTGACCTTGCTGACCCTAGGAACCAACCCATAGTTTGGAAAGTGATTTTGGAAAAGAATAGGATGGATTAATTAGTTTAGTCCATTTCTAGCTAACTAAAACTATTTGTTTTGTTTATGAAAATGCTTTCATAAAGAAAACTTTGGAGAAAATGTTTTGAACCAAACCTACTGACCCAAAACACCAAGTTTTGCAATAGCAACTCATTTGGTGAAACCTATAGGTTAATACCCTAGTAGAAATGTTTCTACACCACATAGAATGACACTTTGTTTTGCAAATGGTTTTATAGTGAAACCTTTTGCAACTGACTTAGCCACTTCACAAAATGACCAATAGGTGTTCCCAAAAGTCTATGACCCATTAGGAACCCCTTTTTCAAAACAAAACAAGGCTTGGCATGCTTGCATGCATTTCTTTAACTTTACCACTTTGGTAAATGACCAATTTGGATCTTACAAAGTTTAGGAATCTAATAGAGACCCTCTTTGCAAAAGACTTTGCCATTTTGGTAAATGACCAATTTGGAACTTACAAAGTTTAGAAGCCTAGTGGAGACCACCTTTACAATTAGAACCAACCTTTGCATGCTTACATGCATTGCCTTGACTTTGTTATTTTATGTGTGTTGTTTTGTTTGATTGGTGGATTGAGTTTGTGTTTGCTTGATTGACTTGTAGTGAAGTTAGAGAAGAGTGAGACTAGCAAGATCAAGGAGTAAACCTATACCCTCTACCAAAAAGGCAAGTGATGCTTCATATCATTATCCCAATATTTTCACTATGCATTAGTGTTTTTGCTAAGTAAAACTTGCATGGTTTTATTTTGCTAAGTATAGACCTTGCTATAGGAAAACTAGTAGAATGAATCCTTAGTAGGATTTTCCTAAGTTAAGAATCCTATTACTATCAAGCTTAGCCTAGCTAATAGAAAACCTGGGTGGGATATATATTCATGCTATGAAAATCTCCAAGTCTAAGGACTTGTGTTTTGTTAAATAAAACAACTAAGTAAATGAATCTCCTGGGTGGAATGGTAATTGCTTGGTGGTTTTTGGTTGAGTGGTTCACAAGGCCCATGTTTCTGGTTTACCTTAGTGTATCTCACTTGTGGATGGCCACCCAGGAAACAAAGAGATTTGAGATGTCAAATGTTGAGAAGCTTCAAGTGCAACCACTTGGCAATATGGGCTCTGCCATGATCATATAGGTTGCAAGAACTTAGCCACATGGACAGTGGGTGGTAGTGATTGATAGGTTGGAGCGCGTCCATGTTGGTCTAAGGGAAAGCTTCTAAAAGATTTTGTCTTGGGAAACCAAGTCTTGTGGGTAAAGTGCACCACCTCTGCAGAGTGTAAAACCTAAGTACTTAGCCATGTCCCTGGTAAAGGACAATTTGAGCATCAAGACATGGAAGCAATCAAGAATCTCATCACTCCAATTTCTAAAATAAAACTTGTGGGTGAACAAGGGTTGTGTGAAATTCTTCAATCTTTGATGGAGAGATGGCTTGGTACAAGGATCTCAAAATCTTAGATTGGGAAATTTGTTTTTGCCAAGAAAATCTTCAGTCTTTGATTGATAGATGCCCTGAGTGGATCTTCAGTCTTTGATTGATAGATGCCTTGGAAAGTTTTTGCCAAACAAAACTTAGTGTTTTCAAAATGATAGGGAAAAATCTATTTTGAGCAATGCAAGCCTCAACTCCACTTAGCCAAAATGCATATAGATGTTAGACTCCACTATACTACCAAAGTATCACTTGCCAATACAATTCAAATGTATTGACCCTTGTGGCTGCAACTTATGATGTTGCAGGTTTGATTGATTTTAGTGAAGATTGATTGATTAGGATTACAAAGTCTACAACCAACATCTGCCTGTGGCACTTTGAAGATGAAGGACCCATGACTATAGTTATTCCGCTGCAATGTAATGTAAATAGCCAATGAGCTATGTTTGATGTAATAAAATTATGTTATTCCTGGTTATAAAGTTGTATTATGACCTTTGTTTCTCGATATTACATCTGAACTGTGGATGCTAGCTATTGATCCAGGGACTAGCATTGTAAACACAGGGGACTCAATCTTATTAAAGGTTGGGGACGCTACAGAATGGTATCAGAGCATTGTGTTGCCTGTAGGATTTGTAACCCTAGGATTGGACAAAAACCCTTAGAGAAATAGGAATTGTATTTGTTCCAAAACTTATTTACAAAAACAATCTTGTAAACTCTTTCCTCAATCATTTTTGGTTTCAACTCTACTTCTCTTCTACTTCAAAACTTGATGGAAAAGCCTACCCCATGACCAAAGACTACACCATGTGCAAAGGACTTCTTCAACACTTTCAACTCTAATGACTTCAACATCTTTTGTGACCAAGACACAAGAATTCTCCAAGGATACAAAGATCTCAATCAAGAAGAATCAACCAAGAAGAATGGAAAGATCACAAGTGAACCATATAGATGGACCACCATATTTTAGTTAAGTCAAACCCACCAACTTATGTGGTGTAACAAAAATATTTTGTTGTCTAAGTATGTGCTTGAAACTATTGTTTGAGTGGAGTGTTTTGTTTGTGATTGCTTGCACATTGCTTGTGTGAATTGTGATGTGTGTGATTAGGATTGATTTCCTTAGAAATCTTTTGCCTATTCTAATCCCAATCCAACCCCAAACAGATGACTTCTCCAAGAGACTCCAGCATCAAGGATGATGATATCAACAACAACCAAGAGGGCAGCATGAGAGAACTCATAGCAACCCAACACCAGTTGAGCCAACTGACAGCTCAGTTCATAGCCAACAATAGTGATAAAGACCCTACCTTGCAAAAGTTTTTGGAAGAACAATCCCAACTGATGCTTAAGGTGACTAATCAAATGATCAGCATGGAAGAAAACTATCCCAAAAGAGTGTATGACAACAAGGATGACAAGAATGTTATTCTAGATGGAGCCCCAGCTTGCATTATTTGTGGAGACAAGGATCACACTTCCAAGGAGCATGAATATCAATGCCCTAATTGTGAAGAGGAACATCCAGTTAGCCAATGCCCCACATCTCAAGTTACTTGCTACCTATGTGAAGGAAACGACCATGTCCCTATCCAATGCCCCATCTATGCTATTGTTGAACAAAGGAAACAAGAAGGATCCAAGTATGCCAAGAATGTTGATGACAAAGGAAAAGGACCACTTATACCTCCAAACAAGACAACCCAATTCAAAGGATCAAAGAATCCCAAGAAACCAAAGCAGGACATGAGCCTTGTGCAATGTCGTAAATGTAAGGAATGGGACACTACCCAGTGGATGCCCAGAGAACCCGAAGAATAAAGAGATCGGCCAAGTAGTGTGCAACAACTGCAAGGAACCAGGCCACTACGTAGCAACTTGTCCACAAGAGCAACGTAAAGAACTCCAAGATATCCACTGTTTCAATTGCAAGGAACCAGGACACTATGTAAGCAATTGTCCAGAAAAGATGAAGAACAAGATAAACAAGTCTATGGAAACCCAACCTTAGCCCATGAGTCAAGTATGGAAATAAAGGCCACTATGCAGAAGTTTTCCAAGAAGAAGTTTTCCTCAAGATTCCAAGCAAGCCAAGATGTAGTTTTGTTAGAAAAATTTTAAGGGTGGTAGTACCCTAGTTGTTTTGAACCTGCTTGTAACCCTAGCCTCCCCAAATCTCGGGACGAGATTTATTTTAAGGGTGGTAGCCTGTCACATCCCAAGTTTTTCCAAATCTTGTAATATGAAAAAAAAATATAACAAAATAAATCTTTGTTGAAAATCAGGGTGAAAAGAAACTTTTGTTTCTAAAAGGAGACTTAAAATCCCATCTTGAACAAACTTTGGTGGAAGTTTGAACTCAACAAAAATCCAAATCAAGGGAAATGCATTCCTCAATGAATGTATCTGGAAATTTGAACATTTGGAAAGTAATCCAAAACCCTAAACCCTAATGGAGGGAAATCATTTTCCAAAGTTACTCCAAATCCATGGATTTGAACCATACCAAATTTGATCAATAAATAATCACAAAGGATCAAGAAAGACCTTAGAGATTGGTTTCACTTAGTTTGGAACCATAGACAAAATCTTGTGGATATAATAAGATAAGGAAATTGAATTTCCAAAGCCAATAAAGCTCTTACCAAAAGCCATACCAATTGGTGATCAAATAATCCTAAAGGGATTTATAATGATAAACATTTATTAAAGGAAAATAAATTGTTTTGGAAACACTGTTTTAGATCTTTTAATAAAAGACTTTGGTTTCAAATGAAAAGATAAGCCAAATTAATTTTGGCCAAACTTTTGAAATAAAATATTTTGTTTTGATAAAGTGAGTAAAGGTTTATTTAAATAAAATAAAGGATTTAAAATATCCAATTTTATTTAAGTAAAAGCTTTTCCCATTTTAAATGAACACCAAGTATTTTATTACTACTTTGAAATCTTTTATTAAAAGGTTTTGCTTTGATTAAAATGAGTAAAGGATTATTTAAATAAAATAAAAGGATTTAAATATCCAATTTTATTTAAGTAAAGGCTTTCCCATTTTAATTAAACACCAAAACTTATTTATTTATTTAAATAAGTTTCCAAGTATTCCTTATTTTCAAAATAAAACCTACTGGTTTGGTTTTGAAAATAATTGGATTTCAAATGGAAATTTTATTTGAATAAATCAAACACTATTAAACAACTAAAGATCCATTTTATTTAATGGATCCTAAATTAAATAAAAATAATATTTCTTTTTGAGATTTGGATTATGTTGAAAAACAGAACCAAATTCATAGTACAAAGTTGAGTGTTTGTTTGAATTGTTTGAATTTGTTTGAATGTGTGAATAATTGATTGAAATTCAAAACAGAAAAAGAATTAGAAAAAGAAAAAGATTTAAACAGAAAAAAAATAAGAAAACAGACCCAGCCCACTAAGGCCCAGTCCAGCCCAGACTTCTCCCCTCCCCTGAAGAAACCTTTTCTTACTCAGAAACTGACCCACTCAGAGACTGACAACCGGGACCCACTTCTCCCTCTCACTCACTCGCTGACATCAGACCCCACCTCCTCTTATTTCCCCCGAACCGTTTTTCTTCACCGCTTAAACAACCCACTGAGACACCGACTGGTGGACCTCCTCCTCACCCTTTTTCCCACTGACGCGTCGGTCCCACTTCTCTAGCCATCGTCTTCACCGCGACTCGTTCTTCCTCAGACAGCGTCGCCATTCTCTGTAAATCAATCCGCGCGTTCAATTCGTCTTTATTCCGCGCCTTTACCTCGCCTTGATCACGCAGATTGAAACGTCCGTGTCTCCTCTATAAATCCCCTCTAACACCCCGCGCTCGCATGCCTTAGACATCCCCTAATTTCTTCCCGAGCTCCTCTGTCTCCGGTGAGCTCCGCGAGCGATTCTGGCCAGCCAACGCTACCCCTTACCTCCTCGGCCATGCTCTCGTGATCCCCACCTCCTGGCGATCATCCCCGTAGCACCAGCTTGCCCTGGCGACCAGGCCGACAACCACCTCGACCACCGTCGCCACCGTCTGCCTCCGCTCCGACGAGCTCCACAGGTAGCTTCCAGCCGCCCCTCTACTTTTCGATGATGCGCCTAAGACCAGTGACTTTTTCCGCAACTAACGCCGTCGTTCTTGTGACCTAGCTCGCACCGTAGCGTCGCCTCCATTATCGACAGTGAGCGCCGCCGTCTGCTTCTTCTCCGACGAGTTTCCCCGGTAAGCCTCGACCGCCCCGAGCCCTCTCGTTCACACCCACAGCTCCGCCGAGATCTCCTGCGACTAACCTGCACTTCGTTTGTCTTCTCGTGATCCACAAGCTGTCTCGTCGGCAACCGAAACAACCGCCGCCGTTCCCAACTCCGACGAGAATTTGCGATGCCTCTGGCGCCTTGTCAAGCCAGCGGTACCACGAGCCGCGTGACCCCTGAGCCCGGTGAGCATGCCCTTTTCTCTCTCGCTTCTGTATCGCCACCGCCTATGACCAAGCACCCCATAGCCGTTCGATCTATATCTAGCGCTCACGATTAGTTCCCTTAAACACCGAAGAGGTATGTCCTCTGGACCGCACGATTAGATTAGATCCAACGCTCCACAGCCACGATCCGGCCGAACCGGTATCGACCAATGATATCAAGCCGCGTGTCGCCTGTTAGGTTTAAAACAGAATTTGAAAACAGAAACTTTTGCCAATTTCAAACCCATGTATCTTTTTATCCACACGTCCAAATTTTACAAATTTGATGTCGTTGGATTCAGCAAGACAAGCTCTAACCAACCCTGCCCTTAGTTTAGCAAATAGTATCTGATAGCTTGTTTGATTTTGAAGATTCTTTTGTGTGCTAACATTAGAAAAATCATTTAAAAATGATTTTTAGGTTAAAACCTTTGCAAATTAGTTTGTTGTGACCTTGACCCTAGGAACCAACCCATAGTTTGGAAAGTGATTTTGGAAAAGAATAGGATGGATTAATTAGTTTAGTCCATTTCTAGCTAACTAAAACTATTTGTTTTGTTTATGAAAATGCTTTCATAAAGAAAACTTTGGAGAAAATGTTTTGAACCAAACCTACTGACCCAAAACACCAAGTTTTGCAATAGCAACTCATTTGGTGAAACCTATAGGTTAATACCCTAGTAGAAATGTTTCTACACCACATAGAATGACACTTTGTTTTGCAAATGGTTTTATAGTGAAACCTTTTGCAAATGACTTAGCCACTTCACAAAATGACCAATAGGTGTTCCCAAAAGTCTATGACCCATTAGGAACCCCTTTTTCAAAACAAAACAAGGCTTGGCATGCTTGCATGCATTTCTTTAACTTTACCACTTTGGTAAATGACCAATTTGGATCTTACAAAGTTTAGGAATCTAATAGAGACCCTCTTTGCAAAAGACTTTGCCATTTTGGTAAATGACCAATTTGGAACTTACAAAGTTTAGAAGCCTAGTGGAGACCACCTTTACAATTAGATCCATCCTTTGCATGCTTACATGCATTGCCTTGACTTTGTTATTTTATGTGTGTTGTTTTGATTGATTGGTGGATTGAGTTTGTGTTTGCTTGATTGACTTGTAGTGAAGTTAGAGAAGAGTGAGACTAGCAAGATCAAGGAGTAAACCTATACCCTCTACCAAAAAGGCAAGTGATGCTTCATATCATTATCCCAATATTTTCACTATGCATTAGTGTTTTTGCTAAGTAAAACTTGCATGGTTTTATTTTGCTAAGTATAGACCTTGCTATAGGAAAACTAGTAGAATGAATCCTTAGTAGGATTTTCCTAAGTTAAGAATCCTATTACTATCAAGCTTAGCCTAGCTAATAGAAAACCTGGGTGGGATATATATTCATGCTATGAAAATCTCCAAGTCTAAGGACTTGTGTTTTGTTAAATAAAACAACTAAGTAAATGAATCTCCTGGGTGGAATGGTAATTGCTTGGTGGTTTTTGGTTGAGTGGTTCACAAGGCCCATGTTTATGGTTTACCTTAGTGTATCTCACTTGTGGATGGCCACCCAGGAAACAAAGAGATTTGAGATGTCAAATGTTGAGAAGCTTCAAGTGCAACCACTTGGCAATATGGGCTCTGCCATGATCATCTAGGTTGCAAGAACTTAGCCACATGGACAGTGGGTGGTAGTGATTGATAGGTTGGAGCGCGTCCATGTTGGTCTAAGGGAAAGCTTCTGAAAGATTTTGTCTTGGGAAACCATGTCTTGTGGGTAAAGTGCACCACCTCTGCAGAGTGTAAAACCTAAGTACTTAGCCATGTCCCTGGTAAAGGACAATTTGAGCATCAAGACATGGAAGCAATCAAGAATCTCATCACTCCAATTTCTAAAATAAAACTTGTGGGTGAACAAGGGTTGTGTGAAATTCTTCAATCTTTGATGGAGAGATGGCTTGGTACAAGGATCTCAAAATCTTAGATTGGGAAATTTGTTTTTGCCAAGAAAATCTTCAGTCTTTGATTGATAGATGCCCTCAGTGGATCTTCAGTCTTTGATTGATAGATGCCTTGGAAAGTTTTTGCCAAACAAAACTTAGTGTTTTCAAAATGATAGGGAAAAATCTATTTTGAGCAATGCAAGCCTCAACTCCACTTAGCCAAAATGCATATAGATGTTAGACTCCACTATACTACCAAAGTATCACTTGCCAATACAATTCAAATGTATTGACCCTTGTGGCTGTAACTTATGATGTTGCAGGTTTGATTGATTTTAGTGAAGATTGATTGATTAGGATTACAAAGTCTACAACCAACATCTGCCTGTGGCACTTTGAAGATGAAGAACCCATGACTATAGTTATTCCGCTGCAATGTAATGTAAATAGCCAATGAGCTATGTTTGATGTAATAAAATTATGTTATTCCTGGTTATAAAGTTGTATTATGACCTTTGTTTCTCGATATTACATCTGAACTGTGGATGCTAGCTATTGATCCAGGGACTAGCATTGTAAACACAGGGGACTCAATCTTATTAAAGGTTGGGGACGCTACATCTTTTAACAATCCACCTATGCATCCACCAGTGTCATTTCATGTGTGTTCTTTTCACATACCACATATGGATCCACCAGTGTCATTGAAATGTGTGTTCTCTTCAGAGACCACAAATGGATCCACTAGTGTCATTGCATGTGTGTTCTTTTTACTAACAACAACTAGAGTCATTGCATGTGTCTTCTTTTCACATACCACATATGGATCCACCAGTGTCATTGCATGTGTGCTCTTTTCACAATACACCTATGGATCCACCAATGTCATTGCATGTGTGCTCTTTTTACTAACAACAACCAGAGTCATTGCATGTGTGTTCTTTTCAGAGACCACACATGGATCCACCAGTGTCATTGCATGTGTGTTCTTTTTACTAACAGCAACCAGAGCCATTGAAATGTGTTTTCTCTTCAGAGACCACACATGGATCAACCAGTGTCATTGCATGTGTGTTCTTTTCACTAACAACAACCAGAGTCATTGCATGTGTGTTCTTTTCACACACCACATATGGATCCACCAGTGTCATTGCATGTGAGTTCTTTTTACTAACAACAACTAGAGTTATTTCATGTGTGTTCTTTTCACATACCACATATGGATCCACCAGAGTCGTTGAAATGTGTGTTCTCTTCAGAGACCACACATGGATCCACTAGTGTCATTGCATGTGTGTTCTTTTCACTAACAACCACCAGAGTCATTGCATGTGTGTTCTTTTCACATACCACATATGATCCACCAGTGTCATTGCATGTGTGTGCTTTTTACTAACAACAACTGGAGTCATTTCATGTGTGTTCTTTTCACGTACCACATATGGATCCACCAGTGTCATTGAAATGTGTGTTCTCTTCAGAGACCACACATGGATCCACCAGTGTCATTGCATGTGTGTTCTTTTTACTAACAACAACTGGAGTCATTGCATGTGTGTTCTTTTCACATACCACATATGGATCCACCAGTGTCATTGCATGTGTGTTCTTTTCACAATCCACCTAAGGATCCACCAGTGTCATTGGTTGTGTGCTCTTTTTACTAACAACAACCAGAGTCATTGCATGTGTGTTCTTTTCAGAGACCACACATGGATCCACCAGTGTCATTGCATGTGTGTTCTTTTTACTAACAGCAACCAGAGTCATTGAAATGTGTGTTCTCTTCAGAGACCACACATGGATCCACTAGTGTCATTGCATGTGTGTTCTTTTTACTAACAACAACTAGAGTCATTGCATGTGTCTTCTTTTCACATACCACATATGGATCCACCAGAGTCATTGCATGTGTGTTCTTTTCACATACCACATATGGATCCACCAGTGTCATTGCATGTCTGTTCTTTTCACAATCCACCTATGGATCCACCAGTGTCATTGCATGTGTGCACTTTTAACTAACAACGGCCAGAGTCATTGCATGTGTGTTTTCTTCAGAGACCACACATGGATCCACCAGTGTCATTGCATGTGTGTTCTTTTTACTAATAACAAACAGAGTCATTGAAATGTCTGTTCTATTCAGAGACCACACATGGATCCACCAGTGTCATTGCATGTATGTTCTTTCCATTAACAACAACCATAGTCATTGAAATGTCGGTTATCTTTAGAGACCACACATGGATCCACCAGTGTCATTGCATGGGTGTTCTTTTCACTAGCAACAAACAGAGTCATTTGATGTGTGTTCTTTTCACATACCACATATGGATTCACCAGTGTCATTGAAATGTGTGTTCTCTTCAGAGACCACACATGGATCCACCAGTGTCATTGCATGTGTATTCTTTTTACTAACAACAACTAGATTCATTGCATGTGTGTTCTTTTCACATACCACATATGGATCCACCAGTGTCATTGCATGTGTGCTCTTTTCACAATCCACCTATGCATCCACCAGTGTCATTTCACGTGTGTTCTTTTCACATACCACATATGGATCCACCAGTGTCATTGAAATGTGTGTTCTCTTCAGAGACCACACATGGATCCACTAGTGTCATTGCATGTGTGTTCTCTTTACTAACAACAACTAGCGTCATTGCATGTGTCTTCTTTTCACATACCACATATGGATCCACCAGTGTCATTGCTTGTGTGCTCTTTTCACAATACACCTATGGATCCACCAATGTCATTGCATGTGTGCTCTTTTTACTAACAACAACCAGAGTCATTGCATGTGTGTTCTTTTCAGAGACCACACATGGATCCACCAGTGTCATTGCATGTGTGTTCTTTTTACTAACAGCAACCAGAGACATTGAAATGTGTTTTCTCTTCAGAGACCACACATGGATCAACCAGTGTCATTGCATGTGTGTTCTTTTCACTAACAACAACCAGAGTCATTGCATGTGTGTTCTTTTCACACACCACATATGGATCCACCAGTGTCATTGCATGTGAGTTCTTTTTACTAACAACAACTAGAGTTATTTCATGTGTGTTCTTTTCACATACCACATATGGATCCACCAGAGTCATTGAAATGTGTGTTCTCTTCAGAGACCACACATGGATCCACTAGTGTCATTGCATGTGTGTTCTTTTCACTAACAACCACCAGAGTCATTGCATGTGTGTTCTTTTCACATACCACATATGGATCCACCAGTGTCATTGCATGTGTGTGCTTTTTACTAACAACAACTGGAGTCATTTCATGTGTGTTCTTTTCACGTACCACATATGGATCCACCAGTGTCATTGAAATGTGTGTTCTCTTCAGAGACCACACATGGATCCACCAGTTTCATTGCATGTGTGTTCTTTTTACTAACAACAACTGGAGTCATTGCATGTGTGTTCTTTTCACATACCACATATGGATCCACCAGTGTCATTGCATGTGTGTTCTTTTCACAATCCACCTATGGATCCACCAGTGTCATTGGATGTGTGCTCTTTTTACTAACAACAACCAGAGTCATTGCATGTGTGTTCTTTTTAGAGACCACACATGGATCCACCAGTGTCATTGCATGTGTGTTCTTTTTACTAACAGCAACCAGAGTCATTGAAATGTGTGTTCTCTTCAGAGACCACACATGGATCCACTAGTGTCATTGCATGTGTGTTCTTTTTACTAACAACAACTAGAGTCATTGCATGTGTCTTCTTTTCACATACCACATATGGATCCACCAGAGTCATTGCATGTGTGTTCTTTTCACATACCACATATGGATCCACCAGTGTCATTGCATGTCTGTTCTTTTCACAATCCACCTATGGATCCACGAGTGTCATTGCATGTGTGCACTTTTAACTAACAACGGCCAGAGTCATTGCATGTGTGTTTTCTTCAGAGACCACACATGGATCCACCAGTGTCATTGCATGTGTGTTCTTTTTACTAATAACAAACAGAGTCATTGAAATGTCTGTTCTATTCAGAGACCACACATGGATCCACCAGTGTCATTGCATGTATGTTCTTTCCATTAACAACAACCATAGTCATTGAAATGTCTGTTATCTTTAGAGACCACACATGGATCCACCAGTGTCATTGCATGGGTGTTCTTTTCACTAGCAACAACCAGAGTCATTTCATGTGTGTTCTTTTCACATACCACATATGGATTCACCAGTGTCATTGAAATGTGTGTTCTCTTCAGAGACCACACATGGATCCACCAGTGTCATTGCATGTGTATTCTTTTTACTAACAACAACTAGATTCATTGCATGTGTGTTCTTTTCATATACCACATATGGATCCACCAGTGTCATTGCATGTGTGCTCTTTTCACAATCCACCTATGCATCCACCAGTGTCATTTCACGTGTGTTCTTTTCACATACCACATATGGATCCACCAGTGTCATTGAAATGTGTGTTCTCTTCAGAGACCACACATGGATCCACTAGTGTCATTGCATGTGTGTTCTTTTTACTAACAACAACTAGAGTCATTGCATGTGTCTTCTTTTCACATACCACATATGGATCCACCAGTGTCATTGCATGTGTGCTCTTTTCACAATACACCTATGGATCCACCAATGTCATTGCATGTGTGCTCTTTTTACTAACAACAACCAGAGTCATTGCATGTGTGTTCTTTTCAGAGACCACACATGGATCCACCAGTGTCATTGCATGTGTGTTCTTTTTACTAACAGCAACCAGAGACATTGAAATGTGTTTTCTCTTCAGAGACCACACATGGATCAACCAGTGTCATTGCATGTGTGTTCTTTTCACTAACAACAACCAGAGTCATTGCATGTGTGTTCTTTTCACACACCACATATGGATCCACCAGTGTCATTGCATGTGAGTTCTTTTTACTAACAACAACTAGAGTTATTTCATGTGTGTTCTTTTCACATACCACATATGGATCCACAGAGTCATTGAAATGTGTGTTCTCTTCAGAGACCACACATGGATCCACTAGTGTCATTGCATGTGTGTTCTTTTCACTAACAACCACCGAGTCATTGCATGTGTTCATTTCACATACCACATATGGATCCACCAGTGTCCTTGCATGTGTGTGCCTTTTCCTAACAACAACTGGAGTCATTTCATGTGTGTTCTTTTCACGTACCACATATGGATCCACCAGTGTCATTGAAATGTGTGTTCTTCAGAGACCACACATGGATCCACCAGTGTCATTGCATGTGTGTTCTTTTTACTAACAACAACTAGAGTCATTGCATGTGTGTTCTTTTCACATACCACATATGGATCCACCAGTGTCATTGCATGTGTGTTCTTTTCACAATCCACCTATGGATCCACCAGTGTCATTGGATGTGTGCTCTTTTTACTAACAACAACCAGAGTCATTGCATGTGTGTTCTTTTTAGAGACCACACATGGATCCACCAGTGTCATTGCATGTGTGTTCTTTTTACTAACAGCAACCAGAGTCATTGAAATTTGTGTTCTCTTCAGAGACCACACATGGATCCACTAGTGTCATTGCATGTGTGTTCTTTTTACTAACAACAACTAGAGTCATTGCATGTGTCTTCTTTTCACATACCACATATGGATCCACCAGAGCCATTGCATGTGTGTTCTTTTCACATACCACATATGGATCGACCAGTGTCATTGCATGTGTGTTCTTTTTACTAACAACAACCAGAGTCATTGCATGTGTGTTCTTTTCAGAGACCACACATGGATCCACCGGTGTCATTGCATGTGTGTTCTTTTTACTAACAATAACCAGAGTTATTGAAATGTGTGTTCTCTTCAGAGACCACACATGGATCAACCAGTGTCATTGCATGTGTGTTCTTTTCACTAACAACAACCAGAGTCATTGCATGTGTGTTCTTTTCACATACCACATATGGATCCACCAATGTCATTGCATGTGTGTTCTTTTTACTAACAAGAACTAGAGTCATTTCATGTGCGTTCTTTTCACATACCACATATGGATCCACGAGAGTCATTGAAATGTGTGTTCTCTTTAGAGACCATACATGGTTCCACTAGTGTCATTGCATGTGTGTTCTTTCCACTAACAACAACCAGAGTCATTTCATGTGTGTTCTTTTCACATACCACATATGGATCCACCAGTGTCATTGCATGTGTGTTCTTTTTACTAACAACAACTGGAGTCATTTCATGTGTGTTCTTTTCACATACCACATATGGATCCACCAGTGTCATTGAAATGTGTGTTCTCTTCAGAGACCACACATGGATCCACTAGTGTCATTGCATGTGTGTTCCTTTTACTAACAACAACTGGAGTCATTGCATGTGTGTTCTTTTCACATACCACATATGGATCCACCAGTGTCATTGCATGTGTGTTCTTTTCACAATCCACCTATGGATCCACCAGTGTCATTTCATATGTGCTCTTTTTACTAACAACAACCAGAGTCATTGCATGTGTGTTCTCTTAAGAGAGCACATGGATCCTGATGTCATTGCATGTGTGTTCTTTTTACTAACAACTACCAGAGTCATTGAAATGTGTGTTCTTTTCACATACCACATATGGATCCACCAGTGTCATTGCATGTCTGTTCCTTTCACAATCCACCTATGGATCCACCAGTGTCATTGCATGTGTGCTCTTTTTACTAACAATGTCCAGAGTCATTGCATGTGTGTTTTCTTCAGAGACCACACATGGATCCACCAGTGTCATTGCATGTGTGTTCTTTTACTAACAACAACAATAGTCATTGAAATGTGTGTTCTCTTCAAAGACCACACATGGATCCACTAGTATCATTGCATGTGTGTTCTTTTCACTAACAACAACCAGAGTCATTTCATGTGTGTTCTTTTCACATACCACATATGGATCCACCAGTGTCATTGCATGTGTGTTCTTTTTACTTACAACAACTGGAGTATTTTCATGTGTGTTCATTTCACATACCACATATGGATCCACTAGTGTCATTGAAATGTGTGTTCTCTTCAGAGACCACACATGGATCCACCAGTGTCATTGCATGTGTGTTCTTTTTACTAACAACAACTGGAGTCATTGCATGTGTGTTCTTTTCACACACCACATATGGATCCACCAGTGTCATTGCATGTGTGTTCTTTTCACAATCCACCTATGGATCCACCAGTGTCATTGGATGTGTGCTCTTTTTACTAACAATAACCAAAGTCATTGCATGTATGTTCTCTTAAGAGACCACACATGGATCCACCAGTGTCATTGCATGTGTGTTCTTTTTACTAATAACAAACAGAGTCATTGAAATGTCTGTTCTATTCAGAGACCACACATGGATCCACTAGTGTCATTGCATGTGTGTTCTTTTCACATACCACATATGGATCCACCAGTGTCATTGCATGTGTGCTCTTTTCACAATCCACCTATGCATCCACCAGTGTCATTTCATGTGTGTTCTTTTCACATACCACATATGGATCCACCAGTGTCATTGAAATGTGTGTGCTCTTCAGAGACCACACATGGATCCACTAGTGTCATTGCATGTGTGTTCTTTTTACTAACAACAACTAGAGTCATTGCATGTGTCTTCTTTTCACATACCACATATGGATCCACCAATGTCATTGCATGTGTGCTCTTTTCACAATACACCTATGGATCCACCAATGTCATTGCATGTGTGCTCTTTTTACTAACAACAACCAGAGTCATTGCATGTGTGTTCTTTTCAGAGACCACACATGGATCCTGTGTCATTGCATGTGTGTTCTTTTTACTAACAGCAACCAGAGCCATTGAAATGTGTTTTCTCTTCAGAGACCACACATGGATCAACCAGTGTCATTGCATGTGTGTTCTTTTCACTAACAACAACCAGAGTCATTGCGTGTGTGTTCTTTTCACACACCACATATTGATCCACCAGTGTCATTGCATGTGAGTTCTTTTTACTAACAACAACTAGAGTTATTTCATATGTGTTCTTTTCACATACCACATATGGATCCACCAGAGTCATTGAAATGTGTGTTCTCTTCAGAGACCACACATGGATCCACTAGTGTCATTGCATGTGTGTTATTTTCACTAACAACCACCAGAGTCATTGCATGTGTGTTCTTTTCCCATACCACATATGGATCCACCAGTGTCATTGCATGTGTGTGCATTTTACTAACAACAACTGGAGTCATTTCATGTGTGTTCTTTTCACGTACCACATATGGATCCACCAGTGTCATTGAAATGTGTGTTCTCTTCAGAGACCACACATGGATCCACCAGTGTCATTGCATGTGTGTTCTTTTTACTAACAACAACTGGAGTCATTGCATGTGTGTTCTTTTCACATACCACGTATGGATCCACAAGTGTCATTGCATGTGTGTTCTTTTCACAATCCACCTATGGATCCACCAGTGTCATTGGATGTGTGCTCTTTTTACTAACAACAACCAGAGTCATTGCATGTGTGTTCTTTTCAGAGACCACACATGGATCCACCAGTGTCATTGCATGTGTGTTCTTTTTACTAACAGCAACCAGAGTCATTGAAATGTGTGTTCTCTTCAGAGACCACACATGGATCCACTAGTGTCATTGCATGTGTGTTCTTTTTACTAACAACAACTAGAGTCATTGCATGTGTCTTCTTTTCACATACCACATATGGATCCACCAGAGCCATTGCATGTGTGTTCTTTTCACATACCACATATGGATCCACCAGTGTCATTGCATGTGTGTTCTTTTTACTAACAACAACCAGAGTCATTGCATGTGTGTTCTTTTCACTAACAACAACCAGAGTCATTGCATGTGTGTTCTTTTCACATACCACATATGGATCCACCAATGTCATTGCATGTGTGTTCTTTTTACTAACAAGAACTAGAGTCATTTCATGTGCGTTCTTTTCACATACCACATATGGATCCACGAGAGTCATTGAAATGTGTGTTCTCTTTAGAGACCATACATGGATCCACTAGTGTCATTGCATGTGTGTTCTTTCCACTAACAACAACCAGAGTCATTTCATGTGTGTTCTTTTCACATACCACATATGGATCCACCAGTGTCATTGCATGTGTGTTCTTTTTACTAACAACAACTGGAGTCATTTCATGTGTGTTCTTTTCACATACCACATATGGATCCACCAGTGTCATTGAAATGTGTGTTCTCTTCAGAGACCACACATGGATCCACTAGTGTCATTGCATGTGTGTTCCTTTTACTAACAACAACTGGAGTCATTGCATGTGTGTTCTTTTCACATACCACATATGGATCCACCAGTGTCATTGCATGTGTGTTCTTTTCACAATCCACCTATGGATCCACCAGTGTCATTGCATATGTGCTCTTTTTACTAACAACAACCAGAGTCATTGCATGTGTGTTCTCTTAAGAGACCACACATGGATCCACCAGTGTCATTGCATGTGTGTTCTTTTCACTAACAACAACCAGAGTCATTGCATGTGTGTTCTTTTCACATACCACATATGGATCCACCAATGTCATTGCATGTGTGTTCTTTTTACTAACAAGAACTAGAGTCATTTCATGTGCGTTCTTTTCACATACCACATATGGATCCACGAGAGTCATTGAAATGTGTGTTCTCTTTAGAGACCATACATGGATCCACTAGTGTCATTGCATGTGTGTTCTTTCCACTAACAACAACCAGAGTCATTTCATGTGTGTTCTTTTCACATACCACATATGGATCCACCAGTGTCATTGCATGTGTGTTCTTTTTACTAACAACAACTGGAGTCATTTCATGTGTGTTCTTTTAGCATACCACATATGGACCCACCAGTGTCATTGAAATGTGTGTTCTCTTCAGAGACCACACATGGATCCACTAGTGTCATTGCATGTGTGTTCCTTTTACTAACAACAACTGGAGTCATTGCATGTGTGTTCTTTTCACATACCACATATGGATCCACTAGTGTCATTGCATGTGTGTTCTTTTCACAATCCACCTATGGATCCACCAGTGTCATTGCATATGTGCTCTTTTTACTAACAACAACCAGAGTCATTGCATGTGTGTTCTCTTAAGAGACCACACATGGATCCACCAGTGTCATTGCATGTGTGTTCTTTTTACTAATAACAATCAGAGTCATTGAAATGTCTGTTCTATTCAGAGACCACACATGGATCCACCAGTGTCATTGCATGTGTGTTCTTTTTACTAACAGCAACCAGAGTCATTGAAATTTGTGTTCTCTTCAGAGACCACACATGGATCCACTAGTGTCACTGCATGTGTGTTCTTTTTACTAACAGCAACTAGAGTCATGGCATGTGTCTTCTTTTCACATACCACATATGGATCCACCAGAGCCATTGCATGTGTGTTCTTTTCACATACCACATATGGATCCACCAGTGTCATTGCATGTGTGTTCTTTTTACTAACAACAACCAGAGTCATTGCATGTGTGTTCTTTTCAGAGACCACACATGGATCCACCGGTGTCATTGCATGTGTGTTCTTTTTACTAACAATAACCAGAGTTATTGAAATGTGTGTTCTCTTCAGAGACCACACATGGATCAACCAGTGTCATTGCATGTGTGTTCTTTTCACTAACAACAACTAGAGTCATTGCATGTGTGTTCTTTTCACATACCACATATGGATCCACCAATGTCATTGCATGTGTGTTCTTTTTACTAACAAGAACTAGAGTCATTTCATGTGCGTTCTTTTCACATACCACATATGGATCCACGAGAGTCATTGAAATGTGTGTTCTCTTTAGAGACCATACATGGATCCACTAGTGTCATTGCATGTGTGTTCTTTCCACTAACAACAACCAGAGTCATTTCATGTGTGTTCTTTTCACATACCACATATGGATCCACCAGTGTCATTGCATGTGTGTTCTTTTTACTAACAACAACTGGAGTCATTTCATGTGTGTTCTTTTCACATACCACATATGGATCCACCAGTGTCATTGAAATGTGTGTTCTCTTCAGAGACCACACATGGATCCACTAGTGTCATTGCATGTGTGTTCCTTTTACTAACAACAACTGGAGTCATTCCATGTGTGTTCTTTTCACATACCACATATGGATCCACCAGTGTCATTGCATGTGTGTTCTTTTCACAATCCACCTATGGATCCACCAGTGTCATTGCATATGTGCTCTTTTTACTAACAACAACCAGAGTCATTGCATGTGTGTTCTCTTTAGAGACCATACATGGATCCACCAGTGTCATTGCATGTGTGTTCTTTTTACTAATAACAATCAGAGTCATTGAAATGTCTGTTCTATTCAGAGACCACACATGGATCCACCAGTGTCATTGCATGTATGTTCTTTCCATTAACAACAACCATAGTCATTGAAATGTCTGTTATCTTTAGAGACCACACATGTATCCACCAGTGTCATTGCATGGGTGTTCTTTTCACTAGCAACAACCAGAGTCATTTCATGTGTGTTCTTTTCACATACCACATATGGATTCACCAGTGTCATTGAAATGTGTGTTCTCTTCAGAGACCACACATGGATCCACCAGTGTCATTGCATGTGTATTCTTTTTACTAACAACAACTAGATTCATTGCATGTGTGTTCTTTTAACATTACACATTTGGATCCACCAGTGTCATTGCATGTGTGCTCTTTTCACAATCCACCTATGCATCCACCAGTGTCATTTCACGTGTGTTCTTTTCACATACCACATATGGATCCACCAGCGTCATTGAAATGTGTGTTCTCTTCAGAGACCACACATGGATCCACAAGTGTCATTGCATGTGTGTTCTTTCCACTAACAACAACCAGAGTCATTTCATGTGTGTTCTTTTCACATACCACATATGGATCCACCAGTGTCATTGCATGTGTGTTCTTTTTACTAACAACAACTGGAGTCATTTCATGTGTGTTCTTTTCACATACCACATATGGATCCACCAGTGTTGAAATGTGTGTTCTCTTCAGAGACCACACATGGATCCACTAGTGTCATTGCATGTGTGTTCCTTTTACTAACAACAACTGGAGTCATTGCATGTGTGTTCTTTTCACATACCACATATGGATCCACCAGTGTCATTGCATGTGTGTTCTTTTCACAATCCACCTATGGATCCACCAGTGTCATTGCATATGTGCTCTTTTTACTAACAACAACCAGAGTCATTGCATGTGTGTTCTCTTAAGAGACCACACATGGATCCACCAGTGTCATTGCATGTGTGTTCTTTTTACTAATAACAAACAGAGTCATTGAAATGTCTGTTCTATTCAGAGACCACACATGGATCCACCAGTGTCATTGCATGTAAGTTCTTTCCATTAACAACAACCATAGTCATTGAAATGTTTGTTATCTTTAGAGACCACACATGGATCCACCAGTGTCATTGCATGGGTGTTCTTTTCACTAGCAACAACCAGAGTCATTTCATGTGTGTTCTTTTCACATACCACATATGGATTCACCAGTGTCATTGAAATGTGTGTTCTCTTCAGAGACCACACATGGATCCACCAGTGTCATTGCATGTGTATTCTTTTTACTAACAACAACTAGATTCATTGCATGTGTGTTCTTTTCACATACCACATATGGATCCACCAGTGTCATTGCATGTGTGCTCTTTTCACAATCCACCTATGCATCCACCAGTGTCATTTCACGTGTGTTCTTTTCACATACCACATATGGATCCACCAGCGTCATTGAAATGTGTGTTCTCTTCAGAGACCACACATGGATCCACTAGTGTCATTGCATGTGTGTTCTTTTTACTAACAACAACAAGAGTCATTGCATGTGTCTTCTTTTCACATACCACATATGGATCCACCAGTGTCATTGCATGTGTGCTCTTTTCACAATACACCTATGGATCCACCAATGTCATTGCATGTGTGCTCTTTTTACTAACAACAACCAGAGTCATTGCATGTGTGTTCTTTTCAGAGACCACACATGGATCCACCAGTGTCATTGCATGTGTGTTCTTTTTACTAACAGCAACCAGAGACATTGAAATGTGTTTTCTCTTCAGAGACCACACATGGATCAACCAGTGTCATTGCATGTGTGTTCTTTTCACTAACAACAACCAGAGTCATTGCATGTGTGTTCTTTTCACACACCACATATGGATCCACCAGTGTCATTGCATGTGAGTTCTTTTTACTAACAACAACTAGAGTTATTTCATGTGTGTTCTTTTCACATACCACATATGGATCCACCAGAGTCATTGAAATGTGTGTTCTCTTCAGAGACCACACATGGATCCACTAGTGTCATTGCATGTGTGTTCTTTTCACTAACAACCACCAGAGTCATTGCATGTGTGTTCTTTTCACATACCACATATGGATCCACCAGTGTCATTGCATGTGTGTGCTTTTTACTAACAACAACTGGAGTCATTTCATGTGTGTTCTTTTCAGAGACCACACATGGATCCACCCGTGTCATTGAAATGTGTGTTCTTCAGAGACCACACATGGATCCACCAAAGTGTCATGTGTGTTCTTTTTACTAACAACAACTGGAGTCATTGCATGTGTGTTCTTTTCACATACCACATATGGATCCACCAGTGTCATTGCATGTGTGTTCTTTTCACAATCCACCTATGGATCCACCAGTGTCATTGGATGTGTGCTCTTTTTACTAACAACAACCAGAGTCATTGCATGTGTTCTTTTTAGAGACCACACATGGATCCACCCGTGTCATTGCATGTGTGTTCTTTTACTAACAGAACCAGAGTCATTGAAATTTGTGTTCTTCAGAGACCACACATGGATCCACTAGTGTCACTGCATGTGTGTTCTTTTTACTAACAGCAACTAGAGTCATGGCATGTGTCTTCTTTTCACATACCACATATGGATCCACCAGAGCCATTGCATGTGTGTTCTTTTCACATACCACATATGGATCCACCAGTGTCATTGCATGTGTGTTCTTTTTACTAACAACAACCAGAGTCATTGCATGTGTGTTCTTTTCAGAGACCACACATGGATCCACCGGTGTCATTGCATGTGTGTTCTTTTTACTAACAATAACCAGAGTTATTGAAATGTGTGTGGTCTTAAGAGACCACACATGGATCAACCAGTGTCATTGCATGTGTGTTCTTTTCACTAACAACAACTAGAGTCATTGCATGTGTGTTCTTTTCACATACCACATATGGATCCACCAATGTCATTGCATGTGTGTTCTTTTTACTAACAAGAACTAGAGTCATTTCATGTGCTCTTTCACATACCACATATGGATCCACGAGAGTCATTGAAATGTGTGTTCTCTTTAGAGACCATACATGGATCCACTAGTGTCATTGCATGTGTGTTCTTTCCACTAACAACAACCAGAGTCATTTCATGTGTGTTCTTTTCACATACCACATATGGATCCACCAGTGTCATTGCATGTGTGTTCTTTTTACTAACAACAACTGGAGTCATTTCATGTGTGTTCTTTTCACATACCACATATGGATCCACCAAAGGTCATTGAAATGTGTGTTCTCTTCAGAGACCACACATGGATCCACTAGTGTCATTGCATGTGTGTTCCTTTTACTAACAACAACTGGAGTCATTCCATGTGTGTTCTTTTCACATACCACATATGGATCCACCAGTGTCATTGCATGTGTGTTCTTTTCACAATCCACCTATGGATCCACCAGTGTCATTGCATATGTGCTCTTTTTACTAACAACAACCAGAGTCATTGCATGTGTGTTCTCTTAAGAGACCACACATGGATCCACCAGTGTCATTGCATGTGTGTTCTTTTTACTAATAACAATCAGAGTCATTGAAATGTCTGTTCTATTCAGAGACCACACATGGATCCACCAGTGTCATTGCATGTATGTTCTTTCCATTAACAACAACCATAGTCATTGAAATGTCTGTTATCTTTAGAGACCACACATGTATCCACCAGTGTCATTGCATGGGTGTTCTTTTCACTAGCAACAACCAGAGTCATTTCATGTGTGTTCTTTTCACATACCACATATGGATTCACCAGTGTCATTGAAATGTGTGTTCTCTTCAGAGACCACATGGATCCACCAAATGTCATTGCATGTGTATTCTTTTTACTAACAACAACTAGATTCATTGCATGTGTGTTCTTTTCACATACCACATATGGATCCACCAGTGTCATTGCATGTGTGCTCTTTTCACAATCCACCTATGCATCCACCAGTGTCATTTCACGTGTGTTCTTTTCACATACCACATATGGATCCACCAGCGTCATTGAAATGTGTGTTCTCTTCAGAGACCACACATGGATCCACAAGTGTCATTGCATGTGTGTTCTTTCCACTAACAACAACCAGAGTCATTTCATGTGTGTTCTTTTCACATACCACATATGGATCCACCAGTGTCATTGCATGTGTGTTCTTTTTACTAACAACAACTGGAGTCATTTCATGTGTGTTCTTTTCACATACCACATATGGATCCACCAGTGTTGAAATGTGTGTTCTCTTCAGAGACCACACATGGATCCACCAGTGTCATTGCATGTGTGTTCCTTTTACTAACAACAGCCAGAGTCATTGCATGTGTGTTCTTTTCACATACCACATATGGATCCACCAGTGTCATTGCATGTGTGTTCTTTTCACAATCCACCTATGGATCCACCAGTGTCATTGCATATGTGCTCTTTTACTAACAACAACCAGAGTCATTGCATGTGTGTTTTCTTTAGAGACCACACATGGATCCACCAGTGTCATTGCATGCGTGCTCTTTTACTAATAACAAATGAGTCATTGAAATGTCTGTTCTATTCAGAGACCACACATGGATCCACCAGTGTCATTGCATGTAAGTTCTTTCCATTAACAACAACCAGAGTCATTGAAATGTGTGTTATCTTCAGAGACCACACATGGATCCACCAGTGTCATTGCATGGGTGTTCTTTTCACTAGCAACAACCAGTCATTTCATGTGTGTTCTTTTCACATACCACATATGGATTCACCAGTGTCATTGAAATGTGTGTTCTCTTCAGAGACCACACATGGATCCACCAAATGTCATTGCATGTGTATTCTTTTTACTAACAACAACTAGATTCATTGCATGTGTGTTCTTTTCACATACCACATATGGATCCACCAGTGTCATTGCATGTGTGCTCTTTTCACAATCAACCTAAGCATCCACCAAAGGTCATTTCACGTGTGTTCTTTTCACATACCACATATGGATCCACCAGCCATTGAAATGTGTGTTCTCTTCAGTGACCACACATGGATCCACCAGTGTCATTGCATGTGTGTTCTTTTACTAACAACAACAAGAGTCATTGCATGTGTCTTCTTTCACATACCACATATGGATCCACCTGTCATTGCATGTGTGCTCTTTCACAATACACCTATGGATCCACCAATGTCATTGCATGTGTGCTCTCTTTTACTAACAACAACCAGAGTCATTGCATGTGTGTTCTTTTCAGAGACCACACATGGATCCACCAATGTCATTGCATGTGTGTTCTTTTACTAACAAAGAACCAGAGACATTGAAATGTGTTTTCTCTTCAGAGACCACACATGGATCAACCAGTGTCATTGCATGTGTGTTCTTTTCACTAACAACAACCAGAGTCATTGCATGTGTGTTCTTTTCACACACCACATATGGATCCACCAGTGTCATTGCATGTGAGTTCTTTTTACTAACAACAACTAGAGTTATTTCATGTGTGTTCTTTTCACATACCACATATGGATCCACCAGAGTCATTGAAATGTGTGTTCTTCAGAGACCACACATGGATCCACTAGTGTCATTGCATGTGTGTTCTTTTCACTAACAACCACCAGAGTCATTGCATGTGTGTTCTTTTCACATACCACATATGGATCCACCAGTGTCATTGCATGTGTGTGCTTTTTACTAACAACAACTGGAGTCATTTCATGTGTGTTCTTTTCACGTACCACATATGGATCCACCAGTGTCATTGAAATGTGTGTGATCTTAAGAGACCACACATGGATCCACCATGTCATTGCATGTGTGTTCTTTTACTAACAACAACCCGAGTCATTGCATGTGTGTTCTTTTCACATACCACATATGGATCCACCAGTGTCATTGCATGTGTGTTCTTTTCACAATCCACCTATGGATCCACAGTGTCATTGGATGTGTGCTCTTTTACTAACAACAACCAGAGTCATTGCATGTGTTCTTTTAGAGACCACACATGGATCCACCGATGTCATTGCATGTGTGTTCTTTTTACTAACAGCAACCAGAGTCATTGAAATTTGTGTTCTCTTCAGAGACCACACATGGATCCACTAGTGTCACTGCATGTGTGTTCTTTTTACTAACAGCAACTAGAGTCATGGCATGTGTCTTCTTTTCACATACCACATATGGATCCACCAGAGCCATTGCATGTGTGTTCTTTTCACATACCACATATGGATCCACCAGTGTCATTGCATGTGTGTTCCTTTTACTAACAACAACCAGAGTCATTGCATGTGTGTTCTTTTCAGAGACCACACATGGATCCACCGGTGTCATTGCATGTGTGTTCTTTTTACTAACAATAACCAGAGTGATTGAAATGTGTTCTCTTCAGAGACCACACATGGATCAACCAGTGTCATTGCATGTGTGTTCTTTTCACTAACAACAACTAGAGTCATTGCATGTGTGTTCTTTTCACATACCACATATGGATCCACCAATGTCATTGCATGTGTGTTCTTTTTACTAACAAGAACTAGAGTCATTTCATGTGCGTTCTTTTCACATACCACATATGGATCCACGAGAGTCATTGAAATGTGTGTTCTCTTTAGAGACCATACATGGATCCACTAGTGTCATTGCATGTGTGTTCTTTCCACTAACAACAACCAGAGTCATTTCATGTGTGTTCTTTTCACATACCACATATGGATCCACCAGTGTCATTGCATGTGTGTTCTTTTTACTAACAACAACTGGAGTCATTTCATGTGTGTTCTTTTCACATACCACATATGGATCCACCAGTGTCATTGAAATGTGTGTTCTCTTCAGAGACCACACATTGATCCACTAGTGTCATTGCATGTGTGTTCCTTTTACTAACAACAACCAGTCATTGCATGTGTGTTCTTTTCACATACCACATATGGATCCACCAGTGTCATTGCATGTGTGTTCTTTCACAATCCACACATGGATCCACCAGTGTCATTGCATATGTGCTCTTTTTACTAACAACAACCAGAGTCATTGCATGTGTGTTCTCTTAAGAGACCACACATGGATCCACCAGTGTCATTGCATGTGTGTTCTTTTTACTAATAACAAACAGAGTCATTGAAATGTCTGTTCTATTCAGAGACCACACATGGATCCACCAGTGTCATTGCATGTAAGTTCTTTCCATTAACAACAACCATAGTCATTGAAATGTTTGTTATCTTTAGAGACCACACATGGATCCACCAGTGTCATTGCATGGGTGTTCTTTTCACTAGCAACAACCAGAGTCATTTCATGTGTGTTCTTTTCACATACCACATATGGATTCACCAGTGTCATTGAAATGTGTGTTCTCTTCAGAGACCACACATGGATCCACCAGTGTCATTGCATGTGTATTCTTTTTACTAACAACAACTAGATTCATTGCATGTGTGTTCTTTTCACATACCACATATGGATCCACCAGTGTCATTGCATGTGTGCTCTTTTCACAATCCACCTATGCATCCACCAGTGTCATTTCACGTGTGTTCTTTTCACATACCACATATGGATCCACCAGCGTCATTGAAATGTGTGTTCTCTTCAGAGACCACACATGGATCCACTAGTGTCATTGCATGTGTGTTCTTTTTACTAACAACAACAAGAGTCATTGCATGTGTCTTCTTTTCACATACCACATATGGATCCACCAGTGTCATTGCATGTGTGCTCTTTTCACAATACACCTATGGATCCACCAATGTCATTGCATGTGTGCTCTTTTTACTAACAACAACCAGAGTCATTGCATGTGTGTTCTTTTCAGAGACCACACATGGATCCACCAAATGTCATTGCATGTGTGTTCTTTTACTAACAAAGAACCAGAGACATTGAAATGTGTTTTCTTCAGAGACCACACATGGATCAACCAAAGGTCATTGCATGTGTGTTCTTTTCACTAACAACAACAGAGTCTTTGCATGTGTGTTCTTTTCACAAACCACATATGGATCCACCAGTGTCATTGCATGTGAGTTCTTTGTACTAAAAACAACTAGAGTTATTTCATGTGTGTTCTTTCACATACCACATATGGATCCACCAGAGTCATTGAAATGTGTGTTCTTTCAGAGACCACACATGGATCCACTAGTGTCATTGCATGTGTGTTCTTTTCACTAACAACCCCCAGAGTCATTGCATGTGTTCTTTTCACATACCACATATGGATCCACCAGTGTCATTGCATGTGTGCTTTTTACTAACAACAACTGAGTCATTTCATGTGTGTTCTTTTCACGCACCACATATGGATCCACCAGTGTCATTGAAATGTGTGTTCTTCAGAGACCACACATGGATCCACCAGTGTCATTGCATGTGTGTTCTTTTTACTAACAACAACTGAGTCATTGCATGTGTGTTCTTTTCACATACCACATATGGATCCACCAAAGGTCATTGCATGTGTGTTCTTTCACAATCCACCTATGGATCCACCAAAGGTCATTGGATGTGTGCTCTTTTTACTAACAACAACCAGAGTCATTGCATGTGTGTTCTTTTTAGAGACCACACATGGATCCACCAGTGTCATTGCATGTGTGTTCTTTTTACTAACAAGAACCAGTCATTGAAATTTGTGTTCTCTTCAGAGACCACACATGGATCCACTAGTGTCACTGCATGTGTGTTCTTTTTACTAACAGCAACTAGAGTCATGGCATGTGTCTTCTTTTCACATACCACATATGGATCCACCAGAGCCATTGCATGTGTGTTCTTTTCACATACCACATATGGATCCACCAGTGTCATTGCATGTGTGTTCTTTTTACTAACAACAACCAGAGTCATTGCATGTGTGTTCTTTTCAGAGACCACACATGGATCCACCGGTGTCATTGCATGTGTGTTCTTTTTACTAACAATAACCAGAGTTATTGAAATGTGTGTTCTCTTCAGAGACCACACATGGATCAACCAGTGTCATTGCATGTGTGTTCTTTTCACTAACAACAACTAGAGTCATTGCATGTGTGTTCTTTTCACATACCACATATGGATCCACCAATGTCATTGCATGTGTGTTCTTTTGACTAACAACAAATAGAGTCAATTCATTGCTGTACTTTTCACATACCACATATGGATCCACGAGAGTCATTAAATGTGTGTTCTTTTCAGATACCATACATGGATCCACTAGTGTCATTGCATGTGTGTTCTTTCCACTAACAACAACCAGAGTCATTTCATGTGTGTTCTTTTCACATACCACATATGGATCCACCAGTGTCATTGCATGTGTGTTCTTTTTACTAACAACAACTGGAGTCATTTCATGTGTGTTCTTTTCACATACCACATATGGATCCACCAGTGTCATTGAAATGTGTGTTCTCTTCAGAGACCACACGTGGATCCACTAGTGTCATTGCATGTGTGTTCCTTTTACTAACAACAACTGGAGTCATTGCATGTGTGTTCTTTTCACATACCACATATGGATCCACCAGTGTCATTGCATGTGTGTTCTTTTCACAATCCACCTATGGATCCACCAGTGTCATTGCATATGTGCTCTTTTTACTAACAACAACCAGAGTCATTGCATGTGTGTTCTCTTAAGAGACCACACATGGATCCACCAGTGTCATTGCATGTGTGTTCTTTTTACTAATAACAAACAGAGTCATTGAAATGTCTGTTCTATTCAGAGACCACACATGGATCCACCAGTGTCATTGCATGTAAGTTCTTTCCATTAACAACAACCATAGTCATTGAAATGTTTGTTATCTTTAGAGACCACACATGGATCCACCAGTGTCATTGCATGGGTGTTCTTTTCACTAGCAACAACCAGAGTCATTTCATGTGTGTTCTTTTCACATACCACATATGGATTCACCAGTGTCATTGAAATGTGTGTTCTCTTCAGAGACCACACATGGATCCACCAGTGTCATTGCATGTGTATTCTTTTTACTAACAACAACTAGATTCATTGCATGTGTGTTCTTTTCACATACCACATATGGATCCACCAGTGTCATTGCATGTGTGCTCTTTTCACAATCCACCTATGCATCCACCAGTGTCATTTCACGTGTGTTCTTTTCACATACCACATATGGATCCACCAGCGTCATTGAAATGTGTGTTCTCTTCAGAGACCACACATGGATCCACTAGTGTCATTGCATGTGTGTTCTTTTTACTAACAACAACAAGAGTCATTGCATGTGTCTTCTTTTCACATACCACATATGGATCCACCAGTGTCATTGCATGTGTGTTCTTTCACAATACACCTATGGATCCACCAATGTCATTGCATGTGTGCTCTTTTTACTAACAACAACCAGAGTCATTGCATTTGTGTTCTTTTCACAAACCACCCATTGATACACCACTGTCATTACATTTGTGTTCTATTAACTAAAAACAACCAGAGACATTGAAATGTGTTTTCTTCAGAGACCACATGGATCAACCAAAGGTCATTGCATGTGTGTTCTTTTCACTAACAACAACCAGAGTCATTGCATGTGTGTTCTTTTCACACACCACATATGGATCCACCAGTGTCATTGCATGTGAGTTCTTTTTACTAACAACAACTAGAGTTATTTCATGTGTGTTCTTTTCACATACCACATATGGATCCACCAGAGTCATTGAAATGTGTGTTCTCTTCAGAGACCACACATGGATCCACTAGTGTCATTGCATGTGTGTTCTTTTCACTAACAACCACCAGAGTCATTGCATGTGTGTTCTTTTCACATACCACATATGGATCCACCAGTGTCATTGCATGTGTGTGCTTTTTACTAACAACAACTGGAGTCATTTCATGTGTGTTCTTTTCACATACCACATATGGATCCACCAGTGTCATTGAAATGTGTGTTCTCTTCAGAGACCACACATGGATCCACTAGTGTCATTTCATGTGTGTTCTTTTTACTAACAACAACCAGAGTCATTGCATGTGTGTTCTTTTCACATACCACATATGGATCCACCAGTGTCATTGCATGTCTGTTCTTTTCACAATCCAACAGTGTCATTGCATGTGTGCTTTTTACTAACAACAACTAGAGTCATTCCATGTGTGTTCTTTTAGAGACCACACATGGATCCACCAAAGGTCATTGCATGTGTGTTCTTTTACTAACAAAGAACGAGTCATTGAAATTTGTGTTCTCTTGAGACCACACATGGATCCACTAGTGTCACTGCATGTGTGTTCTTTTTACTAACAGCAACTAGAGTCATGGCATGTGTCTTCTTTTCACATACCACATATGGATCCACCAGAGCCATTGCATGTGTGTTCTTTTCACATACCACATATGGATCCACAATGTCATTGCATGTGTGTTCTTTTACTAACAACAACCAGAGTCATTGCATGTGTGTTCTTTTCAGACCACACATGGATCCACCGTGTCATTGCATGTGTGTTCTTTTACTAACAATAACGAGTTATTGAAATGTGTGTTCTCTTCAGAGACCACACATGGATCGACCAGTGTCATTGCATGTGTGTTGTTTTTACTAACAACAACTAGATTCATTGCATGTGTGTTCTTTTCACATACCACATATGGATCCACCAATGTCATTGCATGTGTGTTCTTTTTAGTAACAATAACTAGAGTCATTTCATGTGTGTTCTTTTCACATACCACATATGGATCCACCAGTGTCATTGAAATGTTTGTTCTCTTCAGAGACCACACATGGATCCACCAGTGTCATTACATGTGTGTTCTTTTTACTAACAACAACTGGAGTCATTTCATGTGTGTTCTTTTCACATACCACATATGGATCCACAGTGTCATTGCATGTGTTTTATTTTTACTGTGAACAACTGGAGTCATTTCATGTGTGTTCTTTTCACATACCACATATGGATCCACCAGTGTCATTGAAATGTGTGTTCTCTTCAGAGACCACACATGGATCCACTACTGTCTTTTCATTTGTGATCCTTTTACTAAAAACAACTAGAGTAATTCCATGTGTGTTCTTTTCACATACCATATGGATCCACAGTGTCATTGCATGTGTGTTCTTTTCACAATCCACCTATGGATCCACCAGTGTCATTGCATGTGCTCTTTTTACTAACAACAACAGAGTCATTGCATGTGTGTTCTCTTAAGAGACCACACATGGATCCACCAGTGTCATTGCATGTGTGTTCTTTTTACTAATAACAATCAGAGTCATTGAAATGTCTGTTCTATTCAGAGACCACATGGATCCACCAGTGTCATTGCATGTATGTTCTTTCCATACAACAACCATAGTCATTGAAATGTGTTATCTTTAGAGACCACACATGTATCCACCAGTGTCATTGCATGGGTGTTCTTTTCACTAGCAACAACCAGAGTCATTTCATGTGTGTTCTTTTCACATACCACATATGGATTCACCAGTGTCATTGAAATGTGTGTTCTCTTCAGAGACCACACATGGATCCACCAGTGTCATTGCATGTGTATTCTTTTTACTAACAACAACTAGATTCATTGCATGTGTGTTCTTTTCACATACCACATATGGATCCACCAGTGTCATTGCATGTGTGCTCTTTTCACAATCCACCTATGCATCCACCAGTGTCATTTCACGTGTGTTCTTTTCACATACCACATATGGATCCACCAGCGTCATTGAAATGTGTGTTCTCTTCAGAGACCACACATGGATCCACAAGTGTCATTGCATGTGTGTTCTTTCCACTAACAACAACCAGAGTCATTTCATGTGTGTTCTTTTCACATACCACATATGGATCCACCAGTGTCATTGCATGTGTGTTCTTTTTACTAACAACAACTGGAGTCATTTCATGTGTGTTCTTTTCACATACCACATATGGATCCACCAGTGTTGAAATGTGTGTTCTCTTCAGAGACCACACATGGATCCACTAGTGTCATTGCATGTGTGTTCCTTTTACTAACAACAACTGGAGTCATTGCATGTGTGTTCTTTTCACATACCACATATGGATCCACCAGTGTCATTTCATGTGTGTTCTTTTCACAATCCACCTATGGATCCACCAGTGTCATTGCATATGTGCTCTTTTTACTAACAACAACCAGAGTCATTGCATGTGTGTTCTCTTAAGAGACCACACATGGATCCACCAGTGTCATTGCATGTGTGTTCTTTTTACTAATAACAAACAGAGTCATTGAAATGTCTGTTCTATTCAGAGACCACACATGGATCCACCAGTGTCATTGCATGTAAGTTCTTTCCATTAACAACAACCATAGTCATTGAAATGTTTGTTATCTTTAGAGACCACACATGGATCCACCAGTGTCATTGCATGGGTGTTCTTTTCACTAGCAACAACCAGAGTCATTTCATGTGTGTTCTTTTCACATACCACATATGGATTCACCAGTGTCATTGAAATGTGTGTTCTCTTCAGAGACCACACATGGATCCACCAGTGTCATTGCATGTGTATTCTTTTTACTAACAACAACTAGATTCATTGCATGTGTGTTCTTTTCACATACCACATATGGATCCACCAGTGTCATTGCATGTGTGCTCTTTTCACAATCCACCTATGCATCCACCAGTGTCATTTCACGTGTGTTCTTTTCACATACCACATATGGATCCACCAGCGTCATTGAAATGTGTGTTCTCTTCAGAGACCACACATGGATCCACTAGTGTCATTGCATGTGTGTTCTTTTTACTAACAACAACAAGAGTCATTGCATGTGTCTTCTTTTCACATACCACATATGGATCCACCAGTGTCATTGCATGTGTGCTCTTTTCACAATACACCTATGGATCCACCAATGTCATTGCATGTGTGCTCTTTTTACTAACAACAACCAGAGTCATTGCATGTGTGTTCTTTTCAGAGACCACACATGGATCCACCTGGTCATTGCATGTGTGTTCTTTTTACTAACAAGAACTGAGACATTGAAATGTGTTTTCTTCAGAGACCACACATGGATCAACCAGTGTCATTGCATGTGTGTTCTTTTCACTAACAACAACCAGAGTCATTGCATGTGTGTTCTTTTCACACACCACATATGGATCCACCAGTGTCATTGCATGTGAGTTCTTTTTACTAACAACAACTAGAGTTATTTCATGTGTGTTCTTTTCACATACCACATATGGATCCACCAGAGTCATTGAAATGTGTGTTCTTCAGAGACCACACATGGATCCACTAGTGTCATTGCATGTGTGTTCTTTTCACTAACAACCACCAGAGTCATTGCATGTGTGTTCTTTTCACATACCACATATGGATCCACCAGTGTCATTGCATGTGTGTGCTTTTTACTAACAACAACTGGAGTCATTTCATGTGTGTTCTTTTCACGTACCACATATGGATCCACCAGTGTCATTGAAATGTGTGTTCTCTTCAGAGACCACATATGGATCCACCAGTGTCATTGCATGTGTGTTCTTTTTACTAACAACAACCTGAGTCATTGCATGTGTGTTCTTTTCACATACCACATATGGATCCACCAGTGTCATTGCATGTGTGTTCTTTTCACAATCCACCTATGGATCCACCAGTGTCATTGGATGTGTGCTCTTTTTACTAACAACAACCAGAGTCATTGCATGTGTGTTCTTTTTAGAGACCACACATGGATCCACCAGTGTCATTGCATGTGTGTTCTTTTTACTAACAGCAACCAGAGTCATTGAAATTTGTGTTCTCTTCAGAGACCACACATGGATCCACTAGTGTCACTGCATGTGTGTTCTTTTTACTAACAGCAACTAGAGTCATGGCATGTGTCTTCTTTTCACATACCACATATGGATCCACCAGAGCCATTGCATGTGTGTTCTTTTCACATACCACATATGGATCCACCAGTGTCATTGCATGTGTGTTCTTTTTACTAACAACAACCAGAGTCATTGCATGTGTGTTCTTTTCAGAGACCACACATGGATCCACCGGTGTCATTGCATGTGTGTTCTTTTTACTAACAATAACCAGAGTTATTGAAATGTGTGTTCTCTTCAGAGACCACACATGGATCAACCAGTGTCATTGCATGTGTGTTCTTTTCACTAACAACAACTAGAGTCATTGCATGTGTGTTCTTTTCACATACCACATATGGATCCACCAATGTCATTGCATGTGTGTTCTTTTTACTAACAAGAACTAGAGTCATTTCATGTGCGTTCTTTTCACATACCACATATGGATCCACGAGAGTCATTGAAATGTGTGTTCTCTTTAGAGACCATACATGGATCCACTAGTGTCATTGCATGTGTGTTCTTTCCACTAACAACAACCAGAGTCATTTCATGTGTGTTCTTTTCACATACCACATATGGATCCACCAGTGTCATTGCATGTGTGTTCTTTTTACTAACAACAACTGGAGTCATTTCATGTGTGTTCTTTTCACATACCACATATGGATCCACCAGTGTCATTGAAATGTGTGTTCTCTTCAGAGACCACACATGGATCCACTAGTGTCATTGCATGTGTGTTCCTTTTACTAACAACAACTGGAGTCATTCCATGTGTGTTCTTTTCACATACCACATATGGATCCACCAGTGTCATTGCATGTGTGTTCTTTTCACAATCCACCTATGGATCCACCAGTGTCATTGCATATGTGCTCTTTTTACTAACAACAACCAGAGTCATTGCATGTGTGTTCTCTTAAGAGACCACACATGGATCCACCAGTGTCATTGCATGTGTGTTCTTTTTACTAATAACAATCAGAGTCATTGAAATGTCTGTTCTATTCAGAGACCACACATGGATCCACCAAAGGTCATTGCATGTATGTTCTTTCCATTAACAACAACCATAGTCATTGAAATGTCTGTTGTCTTTAGAGACCACACATGTATCCACCAGTGTCATTGCATGGGTGTTCTTTTCACTAGCAACAACCAGAGTCATTTCATGTGTGTTCTTTTCACATACCACATATGGATTCACCAGTGTCATTGAAATGTGTGTTCTCTTCAGAGACCACACATGGATCCACCAGTGTCATTGCATGTGTATTCTTTTTACTAACAACAACTAGATTCATTGCATGTGTGTTCTTTTCACATACCACATATGGATCCACCAGTGTCATTGCATGTGTGATCTTTTCACAATCCACCTATGCATCCACCAAAGGTCATTTCACGTGTGTTCTTTTCACATACCACATATGGATCCACCAGCCATTGAAATGTGTGTTCTTCAGAGACCACACATGGATCCACAAGTGTCATTGCATGTGTGTTCTTTCCACTAACAACAACCAGAGTCATTTCATGTGTGTTCTTTTCACATACCACATATGGATCCACCAGTGTCATTGCATGTGTGTTCTTTTTACTAACAACAACTGGAGTCATTTCATGTGTGTTCTTTTCACATACCACATATGGATCCACCAGTGTTGAAATGTGTGTTCTCTTCAGAGACCACACATGGATCCACTAGTGTCATTGCATGTGTGTTCCTTTTACTAACAACAACTGGAGTCATTGCATGTGTGTTCTTTTCACATACCACATATGGATCCACCAGTGTCATTGCATGTGTGTTCTTTTCACAATCCACTTATGGATCCACCAGTGTCATTGCATATGTGCTCTTTTACAAACAACAACCAGAGTCATTGCATGTGTGTTTTCTTTAGAGACCACACATGGATCCACCAGTGTCATTGCATGTGTCTTCATTTCACTAATACAATCCAGAGTGATTGTAATGTGTGTTCTATTCAGAGACCACACATGGATCCACCAGTGTCATTGCATGTAAGTTCTTTCCATTAACAACAACCATAGTCATTGAAATGTTTGTTATCTTTAGAGACCACACATGGATCCACCAGTGTCATTGCATGGGTGTTCTTTTCACTAGCAACAACCAGAGTCATTTCATGTGTGTTCTTTTCACATACCACATATGGATTCACCAGTGTCATTGAAATGTGTGTTCTCTTCAGAGACCACACATGGATCCACCAGTGTCATTGCATGTGTATTCTTTTTACTAACAACAACTAGATTCATTGCATGTGTGTTCTTTTCACATACCACATATGGATCCACCAGTGTCATTGCATGTGTGCTCTTTTCACAATCCACCTATGCATCCACCAGTGTCATTTCACGTGTGTTCTTTTCACATACCACATATGGATCCACCAGCGTCATTGAAATGTGTGTTCTTCAGAGACCACACATGGATCCACTAGTGTCATTGCATGTGTGTTCTTTTTACTAACAACAACAAGAGTCATTGCATGTGTCTTCTTTTCACATACCACATATGGATCCACCAGTGTCATTGCATGTGTGCTCTTTCACAATACACCTATGGATCCACCAATGTCATTGCATGTGTGCTCTTTTACTAACAACAACCAGAGTCATTGCATGTGTGTTCTTTTCAGAGACCACACATGGATCCACCAGTGTCATTGCATGTGTGTTCTTTTTACTAACAGCAACCAGAGACATTGAAATGTGTTTTCTCTTCAGAGACCACACATGGATCAACCAGTGTCATTGCATGTGTGTTCTTTTCACTAACAACAACCAGAGTCATTGCATGTGTGTTCTTTTCACACACCACATATGGATCCACCAGTGTCATTGCATGTGAGTTCTTTTTACTAACAACAACTAGAGTTATTTCATGTGTGTTCTTTTCACATACCACATATGGATCCACCAGAGTCATTGAAATGTGTGTTCTCTTCAGAGACCACACATGGATCCACTAGTGTCATTGCATGTGTGTTCTTTTCACTAACAACCACCAGAGTCATTGCATGTGTGTTCTTTTCACATACCACATATGGATCCACCAGTGTCATTGCATGTGTGTGCTTTTTACTAACAACAACTCGAGTCATTTCATGTGTGTTCTTTTCACTGACCACATATGGATCCACCAGTGTCATTGAAATGTGTGTTCTCTTCAGAGACCACACATGGATCCACCAATGTCATTGCATGTGTTCTTTTTACTAACAACAACTGGAGTCATTGCATGTGTGTTCTTTTCACATACCACATATGGATCCACCAGTGTCATTGCATGTGTGTTCTTTTCACAATCCACCTATGGATCCACCAGTGTCATTGGATGTGTGCTCTTTTTACTAACAACAACCAGAGTCATTGCATGTGTGTTCTTTTAAGACCACACATGGATCCACCAAAGGTCATTGCATGTGTGTCTTTTTACTAACAGCAACCAGAGTCATTGAAATTTGTGTTCTCTTCAGAGACCACACATGGATCCACTAGTGTCACTGCATGTGTGTTCTTTTTACTAACAGCAACTAGAGTCATGGCATGTGTCTTCTTTTCACATACCACATATGGATCCACCAGAGCCATTGCATGTGTGTTCTTTTCACATACCACATATGGATCCACCAGTGTCATTGCATGTGTGTTCTTTTTACTAACAACAACCAGAGTCATTGCATGTGTGTTCTTTTCAGAGACCACACATGGATCCACCGGTGTCATTGCATGTGTGTTCTTTTTACTAACAATAACCAGAGTTATTGAAATGTGTGTTCTCTTCAGAGACCACACATGGATCAACCAGTGTCATTGCATGTGTGTTCTTTTCACTAACAACAACTAGAGTCATTGCATGTGTGTTCTTTTCACATACCACATATGGATCCTCCAATGTCATTGCATGTGTGTTCTTTTTACTAACAAGAACTAGAGTCATTTCATGTGCGTTCTTTTCACATACCACATATGGATCCACGAGAGTCATTGAAATGTGTGTTCTCTTTAGAGACCATACATGGATCCACTAGTGTCATTGCATGTGTGTTCTTTCCACTAACAACAACCAGAGTCATTTCATGTGTGTTCTTTTCACATACCACATATGGATCCACCAGTGTCATTGCATGTGTGTTCTTTTTACTAACAACAACTGGAGTCATTTCATGTGTGTTCTTTTCACATACCACATATGGATCCACCAGTGTCATTGAAATGTGTGTTCTCTTCAGAGACCACACATGGATCCACTAGTGTCATTGCATGTGTGTTCCTTTTACTAACAACAACTGGAGTCATTTCATGTGTGTTCTTTTCACATACCACATATGGATCCACCAGTGTCATTGCATGTGTGTTCTTTTCACAATCCACCTATGGATCCACAAGTGTCATTGCATATGTGCTCTTTTTACTAACAACAACCAGAGTCATTGCATGTGTGTTCTCTTAAGAGACCACACATGGATCCTCCAGTGTCATTGCATGTGTGTTCTTTTTACTAACAACAACAAGAGTCATTGCATGTGTCTTCTTTTCACATACCACATATGGATCCACCAGTGTCATTGCATGTGTGCTCTTTTCACAATACACCTATGGATCCACCAATGTCATTGCATGTGTGCTCTTTTTACTAACAACAACCAGAGTCATTGCATGTGTGTTCTTTTCAGAGACCACACATGGATCCACCAGTGTCATTGCATGTGTGTTCTTTTTACTAACAGCAACCAGAGACATTGAAATGTGTTTTCTCTTCAGAGACCACACATGGATCAACCAGTGTCATTGCATGTGTGTTCTTTTCACTAACAACAACCAGAGTCATTGCATGTGTGTTCTTTTCACACACCACATATGGATCCACCAGTGTCATTGCATGTGAGTTCTTTTTACTAACAACAACTAGAGTTATTTCATGTGTGTTCTTTTCACATACCACATATGGATCCACCAGAGTCATTGAAATGTGTGTTCTCTTCAGAGACCACACATGGATCCACTAGTGTCATTGCATGTGTGTTCTTTTCACTAACAACCACCAGAGTCATTGCATGTGTGTTCTTTTCACATACCACATATGGATCCACCAGTGTCATTGCATGTGTGTGCTTTTTACTAACAACAACTGGAGTCATTTCATGTGTGTTCTTTTCACGTACCACATATGGATCCACCAGTGTCATTGAAATGTGTGTTCTCTTCAGAGACCACACATGGATCCACCAGTGTCATTGCATGTGTGTTCTTTTTACTAACAACAACTGGAGTCATTGCATGTGTGTTCTTTTCACATACCACATATGGATCCACCAGTGTCATTGCATGTGTGTTCTTTTCACAATCCACCTATGGATCCACCAGTGTCATTGGATGTGTGCTCTTTTTACTAACAACAACCAGAGTCATTGCATGTGTGTTCTTTTTAGAGACCACACATGGATCCACCA
This sequence comes from Avena insularis, assembly GCA_023614405.1. Lineage (NCBI taxonomy): Eukaryota > Viridiplantae > Streptophyta > Magnoliopsida > Poales > Poaceae > Avena > Avena insularis. The sequence continues at coordinate 159,325,674 of CM042690.1, read as the reverse complement.
GTGTCATTGCATGTGTGTTCTTTTTACTAACAACAACTTGAGTCATTGAAATTTGTGTTCTCTTCAGAGACCACACATGGATCCACTAGTGTCACTGCATGTGTGTTCTTTTTACTAACAGCAACTAGAGTCATGGCATGTGTCTTCTTTTCACATACCACATATGGATCCACCAGAGCCATTGCATGTGTGTTCTTTTCACATACCACATATGGATCCACCAGTGTCATTGCATGTGTGTTCTTTTTACTAACAACAACCAGAGTCATTGCATGTGTGTTCTTTTCAGAGACCACACATGGATCCACCGGTGTCATTGCATGTGTGTTCTTTTAATAACAATCACCAGTTTGATTGAAATGTGTGTTCTCTTCAGATTCCACACATGGATCAACCAGTGTCATTGCATGTGTGTTCTTTTCACTAACAACAACTAGAGTCATTGCATGTGTGTTCTTTTCACATACCACATATGGATCCACCAATGTCATTGCATGTGTGTTCTTTTTACTAACAAGAACTAGAGTCATTTCATGTGCGTTCTTTTCACATACCACATATGGATCCACGAGAGTCATTGAAATGTGTGTTCTCTTTAGAGACCATACATGGATCCACTAGTGTCATTGCATGTGTTCTTTCCACTAACAACAACCAGAGTCATTTCATGTGTGTTCTTTCACATACCACATATGGATCCACCAGTGTCATTGCATGTGTGTTCTTTTACTAACAACAACTGGGTCATTGCATGTGTGTTCTTTTCACATACCACATATGGATCCACCAGTGTCATTGAAATGTGTGTTCTCTTCAGAGACCACACATGGATCCACTAGTGTCATTGCATGTGTGTTCCTTTTACTAACAACAACTGGAGTCATTCCATGTGTGTTCTTTTCACATACCACATATGGATCCACCAGTGTCATTGCATGTGTGTTCTTTTCACAATCCACCTATGGATCCACCAGTGTCATTGCATATGTGCTCTTTTTACTAACAACAACCAGAGTCATTGCATGAGTGATCAATTAAGAGACAACACATGGATCCTCCAGTGTCATTGCATGTGTGTTCTTTTTACTAACAACAACCAGAGTCATTGAAATGTGTGTTCTTTTCACATACCACATATGGATCCACCAGTGTCATTGCATGTGTGTCTTTTCACAATCCACCTATGGATCCACCAGTGTCATTGCATGTGTGCTCTTTTTACTAACAATGTCCAGAGTCATTGCATGTGTGTTTTCTTCAGAGACCACACATGGATCCACCAGTGTCATTGCATGTGTGTTCTTTTTACTAACAACAACAATAGTCATTGAAATGTGTGTTCTCTTCAAAGACCACACATGGATCCACTAGTATCATTGCATGTGTGTTCTTTTCACTAACAACAACCAGAGTCATTTCATGTGTGTTCTTTTCACATACCACATATGGATCCACCAGTGTCATTGCATGTGTGTTCTTTTTACTTACAACAACTGGAGTAATTTCATGTGTGTTCATTTCACATACCACATATGGATCCACTAGTGTCATTGAAATGTGTGTTCTCTTCAGAGACCACACATGGATCCACCAGTGTCATTGCATGTGTGTTCTTTTTACTAACAACAACTGGAGTCATTGCATGTGTGTTCTTTTCACACACCACATATGGATCCACCAGTGTCATTGCATGTGTGTTCTTTTCACAATCCACCTATGGATCCACCAGTGTCATTGGATGTGTGCTCTTTTTACTAACAATAACCAAAGTCATTGCATGTATGTTCTCTTCAGAGACCACACATGGATCCACCAGTGTCATTGCATGTGTGTTCTTTTTACTAATAGCAAACAGAGTCATTGAAATGTCTGTTCTATTCAGAGACCACACATGGATCCACCAGTGTCATTGCATATGTGTTCTTTTCACATACCACATATGGATCCACCAGTGTCATTGCATGTGTGCTCTTTTCACAATCCACCTATGCATCCACCAGTGTCATTTCATGTGTGTTCTTTTCACATACCACATATGGATCCACCAAAGGTCATTGAAATGTGTGTTCTCTTCAGAGACCACACATGGATCCACTAGTGTCATTGCATGTGTGTTCTTTTTACTAACAACAACTAGAGTCATTGCATGTGTCTTCTTTTCACATACCACATATGGATCCACCAGTGTCATTGCATGTGTGCTCTTTTCACAATACACCTATGGATCCACCAATGTCATTGCATGTGTGCTCTTTTTACTAACAACAGCCAGAGTCATTGCATGTGTGTTCTTTTCAGAGACCACACATGGATCCACCAAATGTCATTGCATGTGTGTTCTTTTTACTAACAGAGACATTGAAATGTGTTTTCTCTTCAGAGACCACACATGGATCAACCAGTGTCATTGCATGTGTGTTCTTTTAACTAACAACAACAAGAGTCATTGCATGTGTGTTCTTTTCACACACCACATATGTATCCAAAAGTGTCATTGCATGTGAGTTCTTTTTACTAACAACAACTAGAGTTATTTCATGTGTGTTCTTTTCACATACCACATATGGATCCACCAGAGTCATTGAAATGTGTGTTCTCTTCAGAGACCACACATGGATCCACTAGTGTCATTGCATGTGTGTTCTTTTCACTAACAACCACCAGAGTCATTGCATGTGTGTTCTTTTCACATACCACATATGGATCCACCAGTGTCATTGAATGAGTGCTTTTTACTAACAACAACTGGAGTCATTTCATGTGTGTTCTTTTCACGTACCACATATGGATCCACCAGTGTCATTGAAATGTGTGTTCTCTTCAGAGACCACACATGGATCCACCAGTGTCATTGCATGTGTGTTCTTTTTACTAACAACAACTGGAGTCATTGCATGTGTGTTCTTTTCACATACCACATATGGATCCACCAGTGTCATTGCATGTGTGTTCTTTTCACAATCCACCTATGGATCCACCAGTGTCATTGGATGTGTGCTCTTTTTACTAACAACAACCAGAGTCATTGCATGTGTGTTCTTTTTAGAGACCACACATGGATCCACCAGTGTCATTGCATGTGTGTTCTTTTTACTAACAGCAACCAGAGTCATTGAAATTTGTGTTCTCTTCAGAGACCACACATGGATCCACTAGTGTCACTGCATGTGTGTTCTTTTTACTAACAGCAACTAGAGTCATTGCATGTGTCTTCTTTTCACATACCACATATGGATCCACCAGAGCCATTGCATGTGTGTTCTTTTCACATACCACATATGGATCCACCAGTGTCATTGCATGTGTGTTCTTTTTACTAACAAAAACACGAGTCATTGCATGTGTTCTTTCAGAGACCACACATGGATCCACCGGTGTCATTGCATGTGTGTTCTTTTTACTAACAATAACCAGAGTTATTGAAATGTGTGTTCTCTTCAGATACCACACATGGATCAACCAGTGTCATTGCATGTGTGTTCTTTTCACATACCACATATGGATCCACCAATGTCATTGCATGTGTGTTCTTTTTACTAACAAGAACTAGAGTCATTTCATGTGCGTTCTTTTCACATACCACATATGGATCCACGAGAGTCATTGAAATGTGTGTTCTCTTTAGAGACCATACATGGATCCACTAGTGTCATTGCATGTGTGTTCTTTCCACTAACAACAACCAGAGTCATTTCATGTGTGTTCTTTTCACATACCACATATGGATCCACCAGTGTCATTGCATGTGTGTTCTTTTTACTAACAACAACTGGAGTCATTTCATGTGTGTTCTTTTCACATACCACATATGGATCCACCAGTGTCATTGAAATGTGTGTTCTCTTCAGAGACCACACATGGATCCACTAGTGTCATTGCATGTGTGTTCCTTTTACTAACAACAACTGGAGTCATTCCATGTGTGTTCTTTTCACATACCACATATGGATCCACCAGTGTCATTGCATGTGTGTTCTTTTCACAATCCACCTATGGATCCACCAGTGTCATTGCATATGTGCTCTTTTTACTAACAACAACCAGAGTCATTGCATGTGTGTTCTCTTAAGAGACCACACATGGATCCTCCAGTGTCATTGCATGTGTGTTCTTTTTACTAACAACAACCAGAGTCATTGAAATGTGTGTTCTTTTCACATACCACATATGGATCCACCAGTGTCATTGCATGTCTGTTCTTTTCACAATCCACCTATGGATCCACTAGTGTCATTGCATGTGTGCTCTTTTTACTAACAATGTCCAGAGTCATTGCATGTGTGTTTTCTTCAGAGACCACACATGGATCCACCAGTGTCATTGCATGTGTGTTCTTTTTACTAACAACAACAATAGTCATTGAAATGTGTGTTCTCTTCAAAGACCACACATGGATCCACTAGTATCATTGCATGTGTGTTCTTTTCACTAACAACAACCAGAGTCATTTCATGTGTGTTCTTTTCACATACCACATATGGATCCACCAGTGTTATTGCATGTGTGTCTTTTTACTTACAACAACTGGAGTAATTTCATGTGTGTTCATTTCACATACCACATATGGATCCACTAGTGTCATTGAAATGTGTGTTCTCTTCAGAGACCACACATGGATCCACCAGTGTCATTGCTTGTGTGTTCTTTTTACTAACAACAACTGGAGTCATTGCATGTGTGTTCTTTTCACACACCACATATGGATCCACCAGTGTCATTGCATGTGTGTTCTTTTCACAATCCACCTATGGATCCACCAGTGTCATTGGATGTGTGCTCTTTTTACTAACAATAACCAAAGTCATTGCATGTATGTTCTCTTCAGAGACCACACATGGATCCACCAGTGTCATTGCATGTGTGTTCTTTTTACTAATAGCAAACAGAGTCATTGAAATGTGTGTTCTATTCAGAGACCACACATGGATCCACCAGTGTCATTGCATGTGTGTTCTTTTCACATACCACATATGGATCCACCAGTGTCATTGCATGTGTGCTCTTTTCACAATCCACCTATGCATCCACCAGTGTCATTTCATGTGTGTTCTTTTCACATACCACATATGGATCCACCAGTGTCATTGAAATGTGTGTTCTCTTCAGAGACCACACATGGATCCACTAGTGTCATTGCATGTGTGTTCTTTTTACTAACAACAACTAGAGTCATTGCATGTGTCTTCTTTTCACATACCACATATGGATCCACCAGTGTCATTGCATGTGTGCTCTTTTCACAATACACCTATGGATCCACCAATGTCATTGCATGTGTGCTCTTTTTACTAACAACAGCCAGAGTCATTGCATGTGTGTTCTTTTCAGAGACCACACATGGATCCACCAGTGTCATTGCATGTGTGTTCTTTTTACTAACAGCAACCAGAGCCATTGAAATGTGTTTTCTCTTCAGAGACCACACATGGATCAACCAGTGTCATTGCATGTGTGTTCTTTTCACTAACAACAACCAGAGTCATTGCATGTGTGTTCTTTTCACACACCACATATGGATCCACCAGTGTCATTGCATGTGAGTTCTTTTTACTAACAACACCTCGCGATATGGCCTTGGTGTGCATTTCACATACCACAGATGGATCCCCCAGAGTCATTGAAATGTGTTTTCTCTTCAGAGACCACACATGGATCCACTAGTGTCATTGCATGTGTGTTCTTTTCACTAACAACCACCAGAGTCATTGCATGTGTGTTCTTTTCACATACCACATATGGATCCACCAGTGTCATTGCATGTGTGTGCTTTTTACTAACAACAACTGGAGTCATTTCATGTGTGTTCTTTTCACATACCACATATGGATCCACCAGTGTCATTGAAATGTGTGTTCTCTTCAGAGACCACACATGGATCCACCAGTGTCATTGCATGTGTGTTCTTTTTACTAACAACAACTGGAGTCATTGCATGTGTGTTCTTTTCACATACCACATATGGATCCACCAGTGTCATTGCATGTGTGTTCTTTTCACAATCCACCTATGGATCCACCAGTGTCATTGGATGTGTGCTCTTTTTACTAACAACAACCAGAGTCATTGAAATGTGTGTTCTCTTCAGAGACCACACATGGATCCACTAGTGTCATTGCATGTGTGTTCTTTTTACTAACAACAACTAGAGTCATTGCATGTGTCTTCTTTTCACATACCACATATGGATCCACCAGAGCCATTGCATGTGTGTTCTTTTCACATACCACATATGGATCCACCAGTGTCATTGCATGTCTGTTCTTTTTACTAACAACAACCAGAGTCATTGCATGTGTGTTCTTTTCACTAACAACAACCAGAGTCATTGCATGTGTGTTCTTTTCACATACCACATATGGATCCACCAATGTCATTGCATGTGTGTTATTTTTACTAACAAGAACTAGAGTCATTTCATGTGCGTTCTTTTCACATACCACATATGGATCCACGAGAGTCATTGAAATGTGTGTTCTCTTTAGAGACCATACATGGATCCACTAGTGTCATTGCATGTGTGTTCTTTCCACTAACAACAACCAGAGTCATTTCATGTGTGTTCTTTTCACATACCACATATGGATCCACCAGTGTCATTGCATGTGTGTTCTTTTTACTAACAACAACTGGAGTCATTTCATGTGTGTTCTTTTCACATACCACATATGGATCCACCAGTGTCATTGAAATGTGTGTTCTCTTCAGAGACCACACATGGATCCACTAGTGTCATTGCATGTGTGTTCCTTTTACTAACAACAACTGGAGTCATTGCATGTGTGTTCTTTTCACATACCACATATGGATCCACCAGTGTCATTGCATGTGTGTTCTTTTCACAATTCACCTATGGATCCACCAGTGTCATTGCATATGTGCTCTTTTTACTAACAACAACCAGAGTCATTGCATGTGTGTTCTCTTAAGAGACCACACATGGATCCACCAGTGTCATTGCATGTGTGTTCTTTTCACTAACAACAACCAGAGTCATTGCATGTGTGTTCTTTTCACATACCACATATAGATCCACCAATGTCATTGCATGTCTGTTCTTTTTACTAACAAGAACTAGAGTCATTTCATGTGCGTTCTTTTCACATACCACATATGGATCCACGAGAGTCATTGAAATGTGTGTTCTCTTTAGAGACCATACATGGATCCACTAGTGTCATTGCATGTGTGTTCTTTCCACTAACAACAACTAGAGTCATTTCATGTGTGTTCTTTTCACATACCACATATGGATCCACCAGTGTCATTGCATGTGTGTTCTTTTTACTAACAACAACTAGAGTCATTTCATGTGTGTTCTTTTCACATACCACATATGGATCCACCAGTGTCATTGAAATGTGTGTTCTCTTCAGAGACCACACATGGATCCACTAGTGTCATTGCATGTGTGTTCCTTTTACTAACAACAACTGGAGTCATTGCATGTGTGTTCTTTTCACATACCACATATGGATCCACCAGTGTCATTGCATGTGTGTTCTTTTCACAATCCACCTATGGATCCACCAGTGTCATTGCATATGTGCTCTTTTTACTAACAACAACCAGAGTCATTGCATGTGTGTTCTCTTAAGAGACCACACATGGATCCACCAGTGTCATTGCATGTGTGTTCTTTTTACTAACAACAACCAGAGTCATTGAAATGTGTGTTCTTTTCACATACCACATATGGATCCACCAGTGTCATTGCATGTCTGTTCTTTTCACAATCCACCTATGGATCCACCAGTGTCATTGCATGTGTGCTCTTTTTACTAACAATGTCCAGAGTCATTGCATGTGTGTTTTCTTCAGAGACCACACATGGATCCACCAGTGTCATTGCATGTGTGTTCTTTTTACTAACAACAACAATAGTCATTGAAATGTGTGTTCTCTTCAAAGACCACACATGGATCCACTAGTATCATTGCATGTGTGTTCTTTTCACTAACAACAACCAGAGTCATTTCATGTGTGTTCTTTTCACATACCACATATGGATCCACCAGTGTCATTGCATGTGTGTTCTTTTTACTTACAACAACTGGAGTAATTTCATGTGTGTTCATTTCACATACCACATATGGATCCACTAGTGTCATTGAAATGTGTGTTCTCTTCAGAGACCACACATGGATCCACCAGTGTCATTGGATGTGTGTTCTTTTTACTAACAACAACTGGAGTCATTGCATGTGTGTTCTTTTCACACACCACATATGGATCCACCAGTGTCATTGCATGTGTGTTCTTTTCACAATCCACCTATGGATCCACCAGTGTCATTGGATGTGTGCTCTTTTTACTAACAATAACCAAAGTCATTGCATGTATGTTCTCTTCAGAGACCACACATGGATCCACCAATGTCATTGCATGTGTGTTCTTTTTACTAATAACAAACAGAGTCATTGAAATGTCTGTTCTATTCAGAGACCACACATGGATCCACCAGTGTCATTGCATGTATGTTCTTTCCATTAACAACAACCATAGTCATTGAAATGTCTGTTATCTTCAGAGACCACACATGGATCCACCAGTGTCATGGCATGGGTGTTCTTTTCACTAGCAACAACCAGAGTCATTTCATGTGTGTTCTTTTCACATACCACATATGGATTCACCAGTGTCATTGAAATGTGTGTTCTCTTCAGAGACCACACATGGATCCACCAGTGTCATTGCATGTGTATTCTTTTTACTAACAACAACTAGATTCATTGCATGTGTGTTCTTTTCACATACCACATATGGATCCACCAGTGTCATTGCATGTGTGCTCTTTTCACAATCCACCTATGCATCCACCAGTGTCATTTCATGTGTGTTCTTTTCACATACCACATATGGATCAACCAGTATCATTGAAATGTGTGTTCTCTTCAGAGACCACACATGGATCCACTAGTGTCATTGCATGTGTGTTCTTTTTACTAACAACAACTAGAGTCATTGCATGTGTCTTCTTTTCACATACCACATATGGATCCACCAGTGTCATTGCATGTGTGCTCTTTTCACAATCCACCTATGGATCCACCAGTGTCATTGCATGTGTGCTCTTTTTACTAACAACAACCAGAGTCATTGCATGTGTGTTCTTTTCAGAGACCACACATGGATCCACCAGTGTCATTGCATGTGTGTTCTTTTTACTAATAGCAACCAGAGCCATTGAAATGTGTTTTCTCTTCAGAGACCACACATGGATCAACGTGTCATTGCAAGTGTGTTCTTTTCACTAACAACAACCAGAGTCATTTCATGTGTGTTCTTTTCACACACCACATATGGATCCACCAGTGTCATTGCATGTGAGTTCTTTTTACTAACAACAACTAGAGTTATTTAATGTGTGTTCTTTTCACCTACCACATATGGATCCACCAGAGTCATTGAAATGTGTGTTCTCTTCAGAGACCACACATGGATCCACTAGTGTCATTGCATGTGTGTTCTTTTCAGTAACAACCACCAGAGTCATTGCATGTGTGTTCTTTTCACATACCACATATGGATCCACTAGTGTCATTGCATGTGTGTGCTTTTTACTAACAACAACTGGAATCATTTCATGTGTGTTCTTTTCACGTACCACATATGGATCCACCAGTGTCATTGAAATGTGTGTTCTCTTCAGAGACCACACATGGATCGACCAATGTCACTGCATGTGTGTTCTTTTTACTAACAACAACTGGAGTCATTGCATGTGTGTTCTTTTCACATACCACATATGGATCCACCAGTGCCATTGCATGTGTGTTCTTTTCACAATCCACCTATGGATCCACCAGTGTCATTGGATGTGTGCTCTTTTTACTAACAACAACCAGAGTCATTGCATGTGTGTTCTTTTCAGAGACCACACATGGATCCACCAGTGTCATTGCATGTGTGTTCTTTTTACTAACAGCAACCAGAGCCATTGAAATGTGTTTTCTCTTCAGAGACCACACATGGATCAGCCAGTGTCATTGCATGTGTGTTCATTTCACTAACAACAACCAGAGCCATTGCATGTGTGTTGTTTTCACACACCACATATGGATCCACCAGTGTCATTGCATGTGAGTTCTTTTTACTAACAACAACTAGAGTTATTTCATGTGTGTTCTTTTCACATACCACATATGGATCCACCAGAGTCATTGAAATGTGTGTTCTCTTCAGAGACCACACATGGATCCACTAGTGTCATTGCATGTGTGTTCTTTTCACTAACAACCACCAGAGTCATTGCATGTGTGTTCTTATCACATACCACATATGGATCCACCAGTGTCATTGCATGTGTGTGCTTTTTACTAACAACAACTGGAGTCATTTCATGTGTGTTCTTTTCACGTACCACATATGGATCCACCAGTGTCATTGAAATGTGTGTTCTCTTCAGAGACCACACATGGATCCACCAGTGTCATTGCATGTGTGTTCTTTTTACTAACAACAACTAGAGTCATTGCATGTGTGTTGTTTTCACATACCCCATATGGATCCACTAGTGTCATTGCATGTGTGTTCTTTTCACAATCCACCTATGGATCCACCAGTGTCATTGGATGTGTGATCTTTTTACTAACAACAACCAGAGTCATTGCATGTGTGTTCTTTTCAGAGACCACACATGGATCCACCAGTGTCATTGCATGTGTGTTCTTTTTACTAACAGCAACCAGAGTCATTGAAATGTGTGTTCTCTTCAGAGACCACACATGGATCCACTAGTGTCATTGCATGTGTGTTCTTTTTACTAACAACAACTAGAGTCATTGCATGTGTCTTCTTTTCACATACCACATATGGATCCACCAGTGACATTGCATGTGTGCTCTTTTCACAATCCACCTATGGATCCACCAGTGTCATTGCATGTGTGCTCTTTTTACTAACAACAACCAGAGTCATTGCATGTTTGTTCTTTTCAGAGACCACACATGGATCCACCAGTGTCATTGCATGTGTGTTCTTTTTACTAACAGCAACCAGAGCCATTGAAATGTGTTTTCTCTTCAGAGACCACACATGGATCAACCAGTGTCATTGCATGTGTGTTCTTTTCACTAACAACAACCAGAGTCATTGCATGTGTGTTCTTTTCACACACCACATATGGATCCACCAGTGTCATTGCATGTGAGTTCTTTTTACTAACAACAACTAGAGTTATTTCATGTCTGTTCTTTTCACATACCACATATGGATCCACCAGAGTGATTGAAATGTGTGTTCTCTTCAGAGACCACACATGGATCCACTAGTGTCATTGCATGTGTGTTCTTTTCACTAACAACCACCAGAGTCATTGCATGTGTGTTCTTTTCACATACCACATATGGATCCACCAGTGTCATTGCATGTGTGTGCTTTTTACTAACAACAACTGGAGTCATTTCATGTGTGTTCTTTTCACGTACCACATATGGATCCACCAGTGTCATTGAAATGTGTGTTCTCTTCAGAGACCACACATGGATCCACCAGTGTCATTGCATGTGTGTTCTTTTTACTAACAACAACTGGAGTCATTGCATGTGTGTTCTTTTCACATACCCCATATGGATCCACCAGTGTCATTGCATGTGTGTTCTTTTCACGATCCACCTATAGATCCACCAGTGTCATTGGATGTGTGATCTTTTTACTAACAACAACCAGAGTCATTGCATGTGTGTTCTTTTCAGAGACCACACATGGATCCACCAGTGTCATTGCATGTGTGTTCTTTTTACTAACAGCAACCAGAGTCATTGAAATGTGTGTTCTCTTCAGAGACCACACATGGATCCACTAGTGTCATTGCATGTGTGTTCTTTTTACTAACAACAACTAGAGTCATTGCATGTGTCTTCTTTTCACATACCACATATGGATCCACCAGTGACATTGCATGTGTGCTCTTTTCACAATCCACCTATGGATCCACCAGTGTCATTGCATGTGTGCTCTTTTTACTAACAACAACCAGAGTCATTGCATGTTTGTTCTTTTCAGAGACCACACATGGATCCACCAGTGTCATTGCATGTGTGTTCTTTTTACTAACAGCAACCAGAGCCATTGAAATGTGTTTTCTCTTGAGACCACATGGATCAACGTGTCATTGCATGTGTGTTCTTTTCACTAACAACAACCAGAGTCATTGCATGTGTGTTCTTTTCACACACCACATATGGATCCACCAGTGTCATTGCATGTGAGTTCTTTTTACTAACAACAACTAGAGTTATTTCATGTCTGTTCTTTTCACATACCACATATGGATCCACCAGAGTCATTGAAATGTGTGTTCTCTTCAGAGACCACACATGGATCCACTAGTGTCATTGCATGTGTGTTCTTTTCACTAACAACCACCAGAGTCATTGCATGTGTGTTCTTTTCACATACCACATATGGATCCACCAGTGTCATTGCATGTGTGTGCTTTTTACTAACAACAACTGGAGTCATTTCATGTGTGTTCTTTTCACGTACCACATATGGATCCACCAGTGTCATTGAATGTGTTTTCATTTCTTAAACCACACATGGATCCACCAGTGTCATTGCATGTGTTTTCTTTTAACTAACAACAACTGGAGTCATTGCATGTGTGTTCTTTTCACATACCACATATGGATCCACCAGTGTCATTGCATGTGTGTTCTTTTCACAATCCACCTATGGATCCACCAGTGTCATTGGATGTGTGCTCTTTTTACAAACAACAACCAGAGTCATTGCATGTGTTCTTTTCAGAGACCACACATGGATCCACCATGTCATTGCATGTGTGTTCTTTTACTAACAAAGAACCGAGTCATTGAAATGTGTGTTCTCTTCAGAGACCACACATGGATCCACTAGTGTCATTGCATGTGTGTTCTTTTCACTAACAACAACTAGAGTCATTGCATGTGTCTTCTTTTCACATACCACATATGGATCCACCAGTGACATTGCATGTGTGCTCTTTTCACAATCCACCTATGGATCCACCAGTGTCATTGCATGTGTGCTCTTTTTACTAACAACAACCAGAGTCATTGCATGTTTGTTCTTTTCAGAGACCACACATGGATCCACCAGTGTCATTGCATGTGTGTTCTTTTTACTAACAGCAACCAGAGCCATTGAAATGTGTTTTCTCTTCAGAGACCACACATGGATCAACCAGTGTCATTGCATGTGTGTTCTTTTCACTAACAACAACCAGAGTCATTGCATGTGTGTTCTTTTCACATACCACATATGGATCCACCAGTGTCATTGCATGTGTGTGCTTTTTACTAACAACAACTGGAGTCATTTCATGTGTGTTCTTTTCACGTACCACATATGGATCCACCAGTGTCATTGAAATGTGTGTTCTCTTCAGAGACCACACATGGATCCACCAGTGTCATTGCATGTGTGTTCTTTTTACTAACAACAACTGGAGTCATTGCATGTGTGTTCTTTTCACATACCACATATGGATCCACCAGTGTCATTGCATGTGTGTTCTTTTCACAATCCACCTATGGATCCACCAGTGTCATTGGATGTGTGCTCTTTTTACTAACAACAACCAGAGTCATTGCATGTGTGTTCTTTTCAGAGACCACACATGGATCCACCAGTGTCATTGCATGCGTGTTCTTTTTACTAACAGCAACCAGAGTCATTGAAATGTGTTTTCTCTTTAGAGACCACACATGGATCAACCAGTGTCATTGCATGTGTGTTCTTTTCACTAACAACAACCAGAGTCATTGCATGTGTGTTCTTTTCACACACCACATATGGATCCACCAGTGTCATTGCATGTGTGTTCTTTTTACTAACAACAACTAGAATCATTTCATGTGTGTTCTTTTCACATACCACATATGGATCCACCAGAGTTATTGAAATGTGTGATCTCTTTAGAGACCACACTTGGATCCACTAGTGTCATTGCATGTGTGTTCTTTTCACTAACAACAACCAGATTCATTGCATGTGTGTTCTTTTCACATACCACATATGGATCCACCAGTGTCATTGCATGTGTGTTCTTTTTACTAACAACAACTGGAGCCATTTCATGTGTATTCTTTTCACATACCACGTATGGATCCCAGTGTCATTCAAACGTGTGTTCTCTTTAGAGACCACACATGGATCCACCAGTGTCATTGCATGTGTGTTCTTTCGACTAACAACAACGAGAGTCATTTCATGTGTGTTCCTTTTACATACCACATATGGATCCACCAGTGTCATTGCATGTGTGTTCTTTTCACTAAAAACAACCAGAGTCATTTCATGTGTGTTCTTTTCACATACCACATATGGATCCACCAGTGTCGTTGCATGTGTCCTCTTTTTACAATCCACCTATGGATCCAATAGTGTCATTTCATGTGTGTTCTTTTCACATACCACATAAGGATCCACTAGTGTCATTGAAATGTGTGTTCTCTTCAAAGACCACACATGGATCCACCAGTGTCATTGCATGTGTGTTCTTTTTACTAACAGCAACTAGAGTCATTGAAATGTGTGTTCTTTTCACATACCACATATGGATCCACCAGTGTCATTGCATGTGTGCTATTTTCACAATCCACCTATGGATCCACCAGTGTCATTGCATGTGTGCTCTTTTTACTACCAACAACCAGAGTCATTGCATGTGTGTTATTTTCACATACCACATGTGGATCCACCAGTGTCATTGCATGTTTGATCTTTTCACAATCCACCTATGGATCCACCAGTGTCATTGCATGTGTGTTCTTTTTACTAACAACAACTGGAGTCATTTCATGTGTGTTCTTTTCACGTACCACATATGGATCCACCAGTGTCATTGAAATGTGTGTTCTCTTCAGAGACCACACATGGATCCACTAGTGTCATTGCATGTGTGTTCTGTTTACTAACAACAACTAGAGTCATTGCATGTGTGTTCTTTTCACATACCACATATGGATCCACCAGTGTCATTGCATGTGTGTTCTTTTTACTAACAACAAGCATAGTCATTGCATGTGTGTTCTTTTCAGAGACCACACATGGATCCACCAGTGTCATTGCATGTATGTTCTTTTTACTAACAATAACCAGAGTTATTGAAATGTGTGTTCTCTTCAGAGACCACACATGGATCAACCAATGTCATTGCATGTGTGTTCTTTTCACTAACAACAACCAGAGTCATTGCATGTGTGTTCTTTTCACATACCACATATGGATCCACCAGTGTCATTGCATGTGTGTTCTTTTTACTAACAACAACTGGAGTCATTTCATGTGTGTTCTTTTCACGTACCACATATGGATCCACCAGTGTCATTGAAATGTGTGTTCTCTTCAGAGACCACACATGGATCCACTAGTGTCATTGCATGTGTGTTCTTTTTACTAACAACAACCGGAGTCATTGCATGTGTGTTCTTTTCACATACCATATATGGATCCACCAGTGTCATTGCATGTGTGTTCTTTTCACAATTCACCTATGGATCCACCAGTGTCATTGCATGTGTGTTCTTTTTACTAACAACAACTGGAGTCATTGCATGTGTGTTCTTTTCACATACCCCATATGGATCCACCAGTGTCATTGCATGTGTGTTCTTTTCACAATCCACCTATGGATCCACCAGTGTCATTGGATGTGTGATCTTTTTACTAACAACAACCAGAGTCATTGCATGTGTGTTCTTTTCAGAGACCACACATGGATCCACCAGTGTCATTGCATGTGTGTTCTTTTTACTAACATCAACCAGAGTCATTGAAATGTGTGTTCTCTTCAGAGACCACACATGGATCCACTAGTGTCATTGCATGTGTGTTCTTTTTACTAACAACAACTAGAGTCATTGCATGTGTCTTCTTTTCACATACCACATATGGATCCACCAGTGACATTGCATGTGTGCTCTTTTCACAATCCACCTATGGATCCACCAGTGTCATTGCATGTGTGCTCTTTTTACTAACAACAACCAGAGTCATTGCATGTTTGTTCTTTTCAGAGACCACACATGGATCCACCAGTGTCATTGCATGTGTGTTCTTTTTACTAACAGCAACCAGAGCCATTGAAATGTGTTTTCTCTTCAGAGACCACACATGGATCAACCAGTGTCATTGCATGTGTGTTCTTTTCACTAACAACAACCAGAGTCATTGCATGTGTGTTCTTTTCACACACCACATATGGATACACCAGTGTCATTGCATGTGAGTTCTTTTTACTAACAACAGCTAGAGTTATTTCATGTCTGTTCTTTTCACATACCACATATGGATCCACCAGAGTCATTGAAATGTGTGTTCTCTTCAGAGACCACACATGGATCCACTAGTGTCATTGCATGTGTGTTCTTTTCACTAACAACCACCAGAGTCATTGCATGTGTATTCTTTTCACATACCACATATGGATCCACCAGTGTCATTGCATGTGTGTGCTTTTTACTAACAACAACTGGAGTCATTTCATGTGTGTTCTTTTCACGTACCACATATGGATCCACCAGTGTCATTGAAATGTGTGTTCTCTTCAGAGACCACACATGGATCCACCAGTGTCATTGCATGTGTGTTCTTTTTACTAACAACAACTAGAGTCATTGCATGTGTGTTCTTTTCACATACCACATATGGATCCACCAGTGTCATTGCATGTGTGTTCTTTTCACAATCCACCTATGGATCCACCAGTGTCATTGGATGTGTGCTCTTTTTACTAACAACAACCAGAGTCATTGCATGTGTGTTCTTTTCAGAGACCACACATGGATCCACCAGTGTCATTGCATGTGTGTTCTTTTTACTAACAGCAACCAGAGTCATTGAAATGTGTTTTCTCTTCAGAGACCACACATGGATCAACCAGTGTCATTGCATGTGTGTTCTTTTCACTAACAACAACCAGAGTCATTGCATGTGTGTTCTTTTCACACACCACATATGGATCCACCAGTGTCATTGCATGTGTGTTCTTTTTACTAACAACAACTAGAGTCATTTCATGTGTGTTCTTTTCACATACCACATATGGATCCACCAGAGTTATTGAAATGTGTGATCTCTTTAGAGACCACACTTGGATCCACTAGTGTCATTGCATGTGTGTTCTTTTCACTAACAACAACCAGAGTCATTGCATGTGTGTTCTTTTCACATACCACATATGTATCCACCAGTGTCATTGCATGTGTGTTCTTTTTACTAACAACAACTGGAGCCATTTCATGTGTATTCTTTTCACATACCACGTATGGATCCCAGTGTCATTCAAATGTGTGTTCTCTTTAGAGACCACACATGGATCCACCAGTGTCATTGCATGTGTGTTCTTTCGACTAACAACAACGAGAGTCATTTCATGTGTGTTCCTTTTACATACCACATATGGATCCACCAGTGTCATTGCATGTGTGTTCTTTTCACTAAAAACAATCAGAGTCATTTCATGTGTGTTCTTTTCACATACCACATATGGATCCACCAGTGTCATTGCATGTGTCCTCTTTTTACAATCCACCTATGGATCCAATAGTGTCATTTCATGTGTGTTCTTTTCACATACCACATAAGGATCCACTAGTGTCATTGAAATGTGTGTTCTCTTCAGAGACCACACATGGATCCACCAGTGTCATTGCATGTGTGTTCTTTTTACTAACAGCAACTAGAGTCATTGAAATGTGTGTTCTTTTCACATACCACATATGGATCCACCAGTGTCATTGCATGTGTGCTCTTTTCACAATCCACCTATGGATCCACCAGTGTCATTGCATGTGTGCTCTTTTTACTAACAACAACCAGAGTCATTGCATGTGTGTTCTTTTCACATACCACATGTGGATCCACTAGTGTCATTGCATGTTTGATCTTTTCACAATCCACCTATGGATCCACCAGTGTCATTGCATGTGTGTTCTTTTTACTAACAACAACTGGAGTCATTTCATGTGTGTTCTTTTCACGTACCACATATGGATCCACCAGTGTCATTGAAATGTGTGTTCTCTTCAGAGACCACACATGGATCCACTAGTGTCATTGCATGTGTGTTCTGTTTACTAACAACAACTAGAGTCATTGCATGTGTGTTCTTTTCACATACCACATATGGATCCACTAGTGTCATTGCATGTGTGTTCTTTTTACTAACAACAACCAGAGTCATTGCATGTGTGTTCTTTTCAGAGACCACACATGGATCCACCAGTGTCATTGCATGTATGTTCTTTTTACTAACAATAACCAGAGTTATTGAAATGTGTGTTCTCTTCATAGACCACACATGGATCAACCAATGTCATTGCATGTGTGTTCTTTTCACTAACAACAACCAGAGTCATTGCATGTGTGTTCTTTTCACATACCACATATGGATCCACCAGTGTCATTGCATGTGTGTTCTTTTTACTAACAACAACTGGAGTCATTTCATGTGTGTTCTTTTCACGTACCACATATGGATCCACCAGTGTCATTGAAATGTGTGTTCTCTTCAGAGACCACACATGGATCCACTAGTGTCATTGCATGTGTGTTCTTTTTACTAACAACAACCGGAGTCATTGCATGTGTGTTCTTTTCACATACCATATATGGATCCACCAGTGTCATTGCATGTGTGTTCTTTTCACAATTCACCTATGGATCCACCAGTGTCATTGCATGTCTGCTCTTTTTACTAACAACAACCAGAGTCATTGCATGTGTGTTTTCTTCAGAGACCCCACATGGATCCACCAGTGTCATTGCATGTGTGTTCTTTTTACTAACAACAACCAGAGTCATTGAAATGTGTGTTCTTTTCACATACCACATATGGATCCACCAGTGTCATTTCATGTCTGTTCTTTTCACAATCCACCAATGGATCCACAAGTGTCATTGCATGTGTGCTCTTTTTACTAACAATGGCCAGAGTCATTGCATGTGTGTTTTCTTCAGAGACCACACATGGATCCACCAGTGTCATTGCATGTGTGTTCTTTTTACTAACAACAACCATAGTCATTGAAATGTGTGTTCTCTTCAGAGACCACACATGGATCCACTAGTGTCATTGCATGTGTGTTCTTTTCACTAACAACAACCAGAGTCATTTCATGTGTGTTCTTTTCACATACGACATATGGATCCACCAGTGTCATTGCATGTGTGTTCTTTTTACTAACAACAACTGGAGTAATTTCATGTGTGTTCTTTTCACATACCACATATGGATCCACCAGTGTCATTGAAATGTGTGTTCTCTTCAGAGACCACACATGGATCCACCAGTTTCATTGCATGTGTGTTCTTTTTACTAACAACAACTGGAGTCATTGCATGTGTGTTCTTTTCACATACCAAATATGGATCCACCAGTGTCATTGCATGTGTGTTCTTTTCACAATCCACCTATGGATCCACCAGTGTCATTGGATGTGTGCTCTTTTTACTAATAACAACTAGAGTCATTGCATGTGTGTTCTCTTTAGAGACCACACATGGATCCACCTGTGTCATTGCATGTGTGTTCTTTTTACTAACAACAAACATAGTCATTGAAATGTGTGTTCTATTCAGAGACCACACATGGATCCACTAGTGTCATTGCATGTGTGTTCTTTCCATTAACAACAACCATAGTCATTGAAATGTGTGTTCTCTTCAGAGACCACACATGGATCCACCAGTGTCATTGCATGTGTGTTCTTTTCACTAACAACAACCAGAGTCATTTCATGTGTGTTCTTTTCACATACCACATATGGATTCACCAGTGTCATTCAAATGTGTGTTCCCTTTAGAGACCACACATGGATCCACCAGTGTCATTGCATGTGTATTCTTTTTACTAACAACAACTAGAGTCATTGCATGTGTGTTCTTTTCACATACCACTAATGGATCCACCAGTGTCATAGCATGTGTGCTCTTTTCACAATCCACCTATGGATCCAGCAGTGTCATTTCATGTGTGTTCTTTTCACATACCACATATGGATCCACTAGTGTCATTGAAATGTGTGTTCTCTTCAGAGACCACACATGGATCCACTAGTGTCATTGCATGTCTGTTCTTTTTACTAAAAACAACTGGAGTCATTGCATGTGTGTTCTTTTCACATACAACATATGGATCCACCAGTGTCATTGCATGTGTGCTCTTTTCACAATCCACCTATGGATCCACCAGTGTCATTGCATGTGTGCTCTTTTTACTAACAACAACCAGAGTCATTACATGTGTGTTCTTTTCAGAGACCAGACATGGATCCACCAGTGTCATTGCATGTGTGTTCTTTTTACTAACAACAACCAGAGTCATTCAAATGTGTGTTCTCTTCAGAGACCACACATGGATCCACCAGTGTTATTGCATGTGTGTTCTTTTCACTAACAACAACCAGAGTCATTTCATGTGTGTTCTTTTCACATACCACATATGGATCCCCCAGTGTCATTGCATGTGTGTTCTTTTTATTAACAACAACTAGAGTCATTTCATGTGTGTTCTTTTCACATACCACATATGGATCCACCAGAGTCATTGAAATGTGTGTTCTCTTCAGAGACCACACATGGATACACTAGTGTCATTGCATGTGTGTTCTTTTCACTAACAACAACCAGAGTCATTGCATGTGTGTTCTTTTCACATACCACATATGGATCCACCAGTGTCATTGCATGTGCGTTCTTTTTACTAACAACAACTGGAGACATTTCATGTGTGTTCTTTTCACATACCACATATGGATCCCCAATGTCATTCAAATGTGTGTTCTCTTCAAAGACCACACATGGATCCACCAGTGTTATTGCATGTGTGTTCTTTTTACTAACAACAACTGGAGTCATTGCATGTGTGTTCTTTTCACACACCACATATGGATCCACCAGTGTCATTGGATGTGCGCTCTTTTTATTAACAACAACCAGAGTCATTGCATGTGTGTTCTCTTCAGAGACCACACATGGATCCACCAGTGTCATTGCATGTGTGTTCTTTTTACTAACAACAAACAGAGTCATTGAAATGTGTGTTCTATTCAGAGACTACACATGGATCCACCAGTGTCATTGCATGTGTGTTCTTTCCACTAACAACAACCAGAGTCAATTCATGTGTGTTCTTTTCACATACCACATATGGATCCACCAGTGTCATTGCATGTGTGTTCTTTTTAAAAACAACAACTGGAGTCATTTCATGCGTGTTCTTTTCACATACCACATATGGATCCACTAGTGTCATTGAAATGTGAGTTCTCTTCAGAGACCACACATGGATTCACTAGTGTCATTGCATGTGTGTTCTTTTTACTAATAAAAACTGGAGTCATTGCATGTGTGTTCTTTTCACATACCACATATGGATCCACCAGTGTCATTGCATGTGTGCTCTTTTCACAATCCACCTATCGATCCACCAGTGTCATTTCATGTGTGTTCTTTTCACATACCACCTATGGATCCACCAGTGTCATTGAAATGTGTGTTCTCTTCAGAGACCACACATGGATCCACTAGTGTCATTGCATCTGTGTTCTTTTTACTAACAAACACTGGAGTCATTGCATGTGTGTTCTTTTCACATACCACATATGGATCCACCAGTGTCATTGCATGTGTGTTGTTTTCACAATCCACTTTTGGATCCACCAGTGTCATTGCATGTGTGCTCTTTTTACTAACAACAACCAGAGTCATTGCATGTGTGTTCTCTTCAGAGACCACACATGGATCCACCAGTGTCATTGCATGTGTGTTCTTTTTACTAACAACAACCAGAGTCATTGAAATGTGTGTTCTTTTCACATACCACATATGGATCCACCAGTGTCATTACATGTCGTTCTTTTCACAATCCACCTATGGATCCACTAGTGTCATTGCAGGTGTGCTCTTTTTACTAACAATGGCCAGAGTCATTGCATGTGTGTTTTCTTCAAAGACCACACATGGATCCACTAGTGTCATTGCATGTGTGTTCTTTTTACTAACAACAACCATAGTCATTGAAATGTGTGTTCTCTTCAGAGACCACACATGGATCCACTAGTGTCATTGCATGTGTGTTCTTTTCACTAACAACAACCAGAGTCATTTCATGTGTGTTCTTTTCACATACCACATATGGATCCACCAGTGTCATTGCATGTGTGTTCTTTTTACTAACAACAACTGGTGTAATTTCATGTGTGTTCTTTTCACATACCACATATGGATCCACCAGTGTCATTGAAATGTGTGTTCTCTTCAGAGACCACACATGTATCCAATAGTGTCATTGCATGTGTGTTCTTTTTACTAACAACAACTAGAGTCATTGCATGTGTGTTCTTTTCACATACCACATATGGATCCACCAGTGTCATTGCATGTGTGTTCTTTTCACAGTCCACCTATGGATCCACCGGTGTCATTGGATGTGTGCTCTTTTTACTAACAACAACCAGAGTCATTGCATGTGTGTTCTCTTCAGAGACCACACATGGATCCACCAGTGTCATTGCATGTGTGTTCTTTTTACTAACAACAAAGAGAGTCATTGAAATGTATGTTCTTTTCACATACCACATATGGATCCACCAGTGTCATTGCATGTCTGTTATTTTCACAATCCACCTATGTATCCACTAGTGTCATTGCATGTATGCTCTTTTTACTAACAATGGCCAGAGTCATTGCATGTGTGTTTTCTTGAGAAACCACACATGGATCCACCAGTGTCATTGCATGTGTGTTCTTTTTACTAACAACAACCATAGTCATTGAAATGTGTGTTCTCTTCAGAGACCACACATGGATCCACTAGTGTCATTGCATGTGTGTTCTTTTCACTAACAACAACCAGAGTCATTTCATGTGTGTTCTTTTCACATACCACACATGGATCCACCAATGTCATTGCATGTGTGTTCTTTTTACTAACAACAACTGGAGTAATTTCATGTGTGTTCTTTTCACATACCACATATGGATCCACCAGTGTCATTGAAATGTGTGTTCTCTTCAGAGACCACACATGGATCCACAATTGTCATTGCATGTGTGTTCTTTTTAATAACAACAACTGGAGTCATTGCATGTGTGTTCTTTTCACATACCACATATGGATCCACCAATCTCATTGCATGTCTGTTCTTTTCACAATCCACCTATGGATCCACTAGTGTCATTGCATGTATGCTCTTTTTACTAACAATGGCCAGAGTCATTGCATGTGTGTTTTCTTCAGAGACCACACATGGATCCACCAGTGTCATTGCATGTGTGTTCTTTTTACTAACAACAACCATAGTCATTGAAATGTGTGTTCTCTTCAGCGACCACACATGGATCCACCAGTGTCATTGCATGTGTATTCTTTTTACTAACAACAACTAGAGTCATTGCATGTGTGTTCTTTTCACATACCACATATGGATCCACCAGTGTCATTGCATGTGTGTTCTTTTTACTAACAACAACTGGAGTAATTTCATGTGTGTTCTTTTCACATACCACATATGGATCCACCAGTGTCATTGAAATGTGTGTTCTCTTCAGAGACCACACATGGATCCACCAGTGTCATTGCATGTGTGTTCTTTTTACTAACAACAACTGGAGTCATTGCATGTGTGTTCTTTTCACATACCACATATGGATCCACCAGTGTCATTGCATGTGTGTTCTTTTCACAATCCACCTATAGATCCACCAGTGTCATTGGATGTGTGCTCTTTTTACTAATAACAACTAGAGTCATTGCATGTGTGTTCTCTTCAGAGACCACACATGGATCCACCCGTGTCATTGCATGTGTGTTCTTTTTACTAACAACAAACAGAGTCATTGAAATGTGTGTTCTATTCAGAGACCACACATGTATCCACCAGTGTCATTGCATGTGTGTTCTTTCCATTAACAACAACCATAGTCATTGAAATGTGTGTTCTCTTCAGAGACCACACATGGATCCACCAGTGTCATTGCATGTGTGTTCTTTTCACTAACAACAACCAGAGTCATTTCATGTGTGTTCTTTTCACATACCACATATGGATTCACCAGTGTCATTGAAATGTGTGTTCTCTTTAGAGACCACACATGGATCCACCAGTGTCATTGCATGTGTATTCTTTTTACTAACAACAACTAGAGTCATTGCTTGTGTGTTCTTTTCACATACCACTAATGGATCCACCAGTGTCATAGCATGTGTATTCTTTTCACAATCCACCTATGGATCCAGTAGTGTCATTTCATGTGTGTTCTTTTCACATACCACATATGGATCCACTAGTGTCATTGAAATTTGTGTTCTCTTCAGAGACCACACGTGGATCCACTAGTGTCATTGCATGTCTGTTCTTTTTACTAACAACAACTAGAGTCATTGCATGTGTGTTCTTTTCACATACAACATATGGATCCACCAGTGTCATTGCATGTGTGCTCTTTTCACAATCCACCTATGGATCCACCAGTGTCATTGCATGTGTGCTCTTTTTACTATCAACAACCAGAGTCATTACATGTGTGTTCTTTTCAGAGACCAGACATGGATCCACCAGTGTCATTGCATGTGTGTTCTTTTTACTAACAACAACCAGAGTCATTCAAATGTGTGTTCTCTTTAGAGACCACACATGGATCCACCAGTGTTATTGCATGTGTGTTCTTTTCACTAACAACAACCAGAGTCATTTCATGTGTGTTCTTTTCACATACCACATATGGATCCCCCAGTGTCATTGCATGTGTGTTCTTTTTATTAACAACAACTAGAGTCATTTCATGTGTGTTCTTTTCACATACCACATATGGATCCACCAGAGTCATCGAAATGTGTGTTCTCTTCAGAGACCACACATGGATACACTAGTGTCATTGCATGTGTGTTCTTGTAAGACCCCTCCTTATCAAAGGAAAGGATCCCTGTGATTGCAATGCTAGTCCCTGGATCAATGCTAGCATCCACAGTTTAAGATGAAGTACACAGATACAAAGGTTGTTTATTACAGTCATTCCAGAGATAAAACATAGTCTTTTACAACTCAGGGCCAAGGCCTAATACAAGAGTTTATGGAATAAGTAAATAAACATAAGTCTTCATCTTCATGTGCCACAGGCAAGCATGTTGAGTGTAGACTCATGACTCCTAATCATCATCGGAGTAACCTGCAACATTACAAGTTACAGCCACAGAGGGTCAATACTTTGGAATAGTATTGGCAAGTGATACCTTAGTATATTTTAAGTGGACTATAATACTATATGCATTTGGCTAGGTGGAGCTTAGGCTTGCATTGCTCAAAATAGATTTTTCCTTATCATTTGAAAACACTAAGTTTTTGCTTGGCAGGAAACTTACCCAAGGCATCTACCAAAAAGACTGAAGATCCTTTCCAAGGCATCTACCAATCAAAGACTGAAGATCCTTTAACCCTTGTTCACCCACAAATTTTATTTAGAAACTGGAGTGATGATATTCTTGAAGTTTCCATGTCTTGATGCTCAAATTGTCCTTTACCAGGGACATGGCTAAGTACTTAGGTTTTACACTCTGTAGAGGTGGTGCACTTTCCCCACAAGACTTGGTTTCCCAAGACAAGATCCTTCAGAAGCCTTTCCTTAGTCAAATGGACGCGTTCCAACCTATCATTCCCTCTACCACCAACTGTCCAAGAGACTAAGTTCTAGCAACCTAAGATCATGGCAGAGCCCATATTGCCAAGTGGTTGCACTTGAAGCTTCTCAACATTTGACATCTCAAATCTCTTTATTCCTGGGTGGCCATCCACAAGTGAGATACACTAAGGTAAACCATAAACATGGGCCTTGTGAACCACTCAACCAAAAACCACCAAGCAAGTCCCATTCCACCCAGGTGATTCATTAACTTAGTTGTTTTATTAAACAAAACACAAGTCCTTAGACTTAGAGATTTTTCCATAGCATGAATAAATAATCCCCCCTTGTTTTCTATTAGCTAGGCTAAGCATGGCATGGCAACTTATCCTTAGGGGAAATGTAAGATCCCTCCTTATTAAAGGAAAAGAATCTCTGTGATTGCAATGCTAGTCCCTGGATCAATGCTAGCATCCACAGTTTAAGATGAAGTACACAGATACAAAGGTCGTTTATTACAGTCATTCCAGAGATAAAACATAGTCTTTTACAACTCATGGCCAAAGGCCTAATACAAGAGTTTATGGAATATGTAAATAAACATAAGTCTTCATCTTCATGTGCCACAGGCAAGCATGTTGAGTGTAGACTCATGACTCCTATTTATCATCAGAGTAACCTGCAACATCATAAGTTACAGCCACAGAGGGTCAATACTTTGGAATAGTATTGGCAAGTGATACCTTAGTATATTTTAAGTGGACTATAATACTATATGCATTTGGCTGGTGGAGCTTAGGCTTGCATTGCTCAAAATAGATTTTTCCTTAACTTTTTGAAAATACTAAGTTTTTGTTTGGCAAAGACTATCCCAAGGTATCTACCAATCAAAGACTGAAGATCCACTCAGGGCATCTACCAATCAAAGACTGAAGATCCTTTAACCCTTGTTCACCCACAAGTTTTATTTAGAAATTGGAGTGATGAGATTCTTGAAGTTTCCATGTCTTGATGCTCAAATTGTCCTTTACCAGGGACATGGCTAAGTACTTAGGTTTTACACTCTGCAGAGGTGGTGCACTTTCCCCACAAGCCTTGGTTTCCCAAGACATGATCCTTCAGTAGCCTTTCCTTAGTCAAATGGACGCGTTCCAACCTATCATCCCATCTACCACCCACTGTCCAAGAGACTAAGTTCTAGCATCCTAAGATCATGGCAGAGCCCATATTACCAAGTGGTTGCACTTGAAGCTTCTCAACATTTGACAACTCAAATCTCTTTGTTCCTGGGTGGCCATCCACAAGTGAGATACACTAAGGTAAACCATAAACATGGGCCTTGTGAACCACTCAACCAAAAACCACCATGCAAGTCCCATTCCACCCAGGAGATTCATTAACTTAGTTGTTTTATTAAACAAAACACAAGTCCTCAGACTTAGAATATTTTTTTCCATAGTGTATATATATAAACCACCCTTGTTTTCTAGTAGCTAGGCTAAGCATGGCATGGCAACTTATCCTTAGGGAATTTTCCTAGCAACTCTAGCATTCTATTCTAAATAGGATTTCCCATCATCAATTGATAAAAGTAGCATGCAAGTCCTAACAAAATATATCTAATGCAAGTATAAAATATAGGTATGGAATATTCATGAAGATATCACTTGCCTTGGTAGTGTGGAGAGTAGCACTCGTCACAATCACAATCACTAGCAAAATCTACACACAAAGTTATAGCACACAATTACACACAATATACAAACAAAAATAATATGAATGCATGCATGCATGAATCTACCAAGTGATGATTTTTGAAAACTCAACCAAGCAAGTGCATGAATACAGAAACTAAACAAGTCACAAAATAGCCAAGACAACTTAAATAACCCTAAAACAAAATACTAAACTAAATCTATACTCAAAAAGGCCTCAAACAAGTCTCTGCAATTTTAGCACATCTAATGGTTACTATTTGCTAAACAAAAAGGATAGGCAGAAAGGTCTTGTTTTTCTGAATCCAACGGTATAAAGTTTGCAAAATTCCAACGTGGAATTCAAAAGATATAGGCATTTGAATTTGGATCAAATTTCTGGTTTTAAATCTATTTTCAGATCTAACCTAGCCACGCGTCATGTTCTTATTCGCCCGTACCGGTTCGTCTGGATCGAGCGATACAGACCGCTGGATCTAAATGAAATCTGGCGGCTCAGATCGCGTACCGCTTCGGGGTTAAGTGGATCTATCCTAGCACTACGATACAGATCTAACGGCTGCTATTTCTCTGACCAAGAACTGGCGGAGGAGCGGCGGCTACCGGCCAATGAGCTGGTCGATGATAGCGTTGCGACGATGCGACGGAGAGGGAGAAAGAGGAGTAGCTCACCGGCTCGGAGGTCATGGCTAAGCTCGTCGTACTGCGGTTGGTCAAGGGTGCTCGGATCGTCTAGATTGCTCGCCGGAGTGGAAGACGGCGTCGGGTGCGTCGGGTGGTCGTCGTGGACGTCGCTCTGAATCACTCCAAGGCAAGATAGCGACACGGTTAGATTCACAGAGTCAAGGCGAAGTAGTGAGCATGAACGGGAAGGCGAGGGGCGGTCAGACTACCGGGAAAACTCGTCGGAGTTGATGTCGCCGTCGGCTTGCTCGCGGTGTCGGGGAACCGGCGACACGGGCGATACAAGACGGACTAGTGAGGTCGGGAGATGCGCCAAGACATGCTGAGTCAGATTGTAGAACAAGAGGCGAGGGAACACTAGGCTCACGGAATCGATCGCGGAGAGGCTCTGTCATGCGGTGCAAAGCTGATTGAGGACAGCCTGGTGGCGGAGTGGCGAGGTGTTTGGGGAAAAAAGATCGCGAGGCGAGAGGAACTTATAGCCGGTATCGACAGAAGCGCCGCGGTTAAATGCCCATTTACGCCGCGCCATTTCCGGCCATCACTGCAGCGACGTGGTCGCAGGCGCAGTCTGAGGAAGACGAGGGCGACGTGGACCGGGCCCGCTCGTCAGTGAAGAGTGCAGGGTGAAAGTGGGTGATCTGTCGGCGACTTAACGCGGCGCTTCAAGTGTGTGAAGGAAAAGGAGATCCCCGGGTGGGCTTCTGGGCTTGATCCGCTGCTGGTCCAGATTCTGCCGCTCGGCCCTTTCCTTTCTTTAAGCCTTTTCTTTTCTAATTTCATTTTCTGAATAGAATTTGATATGAATTCAAATCCTTTTGAATTCAAACTGCTTTGGGATTTTTGCAGGTTCAGTGGGTTCACAAACAATCAAATATCCTAGTGGTTACCTTGCAAAGGTTTGGTCAAGCTTGGGTTTCAAAAGTAAACAGAGATTTGCTCTAGTTTGCAAATATTTGAAATAGGGTTTTGAAACTATTTCTAAATTTTGAATCTTGGGTTAAAAGCTTCACCTAGCCTTTCCAACCATGGAGGCAAGCAAACAAGATCATAGACAATCAAATCCCAAAGGGTGTTGGCCAATTGAGACAATTTGCCCACATGAAATCATAGCTCAAACTTCTGTCTCTAAATGATTTTGAGAAAAACCCTATATGAATGAATGATGCAAGAATGAAATGAATGAGTTTTTGAAACATGATTTTGGGATGTTACAAATCTAACCCCCTTAAAATGAATCTCGCCCTCGAGATTCGGATTGGCTAGCAAATAGGTGAGGGTGGTCTTTCCGAAGATCATCTTCTCTTTCCCATGTTGCTTCCTCTTCGGAATGATGGTTCCATTGTACTTTGCAAAACTTGATGGTTTTTGTCCTTGTGACTCTTTCTGTGGTCTCAAGAATCTTGACAGGCTTTTCTTCATAGGTGAGATCACTTTCTAGTTGAACTTCTTCCAAAGATATGGTATCTTTCAAAGATGTTTCTTCCATTTCTGGGTGACATTTCTTGAGCTGGCTCACATGAAAAACATTATGGATCTAGTAAAGATGTTGGCAGTTTGATTTCATATCTGACTTCTCCCTTGCGACTTAGAATGTTGAATGGTCCCACATATCTTGGTGCTAACTTTCCTTTGACTCCAAATCTTTTTACTCCACGAAGTGGTGATACTCTAAGATAAGCTCTATCCCCAACTTCGTAAGTGACTTCTCTACGCTTAGCATCTGCGTAGCTTTTCTGTCGAGACTGTGCTATCTTCAATCTGTCTCTAACCAATTTGACCTTTTCTTCGGCGTCTTTGATAAGGTCTGGTCCAAACAAACTTCTTTCTCCCACACCATTCCATAGCAATGGGGTGGTACACTTTCTTCCGTATAGAAACTCAAATGGTGCCATCCCAATACTAGATGGTGACTGTTGTTGTAAGAGAACTCTGCGTAAGGCAGACTTTCATCCCAACTTGCTCCATAGTCTAGGGCACATGCCCTCAACATGTCTTCAAGAATTTGATTAGTCCTTTCTGTTTGTCCATCAGTTTGAGGATGAAAAGCAGTGCTGAATTCCAATCTCGTTCCTAAAGATTCATGAAGCTGTCTCCAAAAGTGAGAAGTGAATTGAGTTCCTCTATCAGACACAATACTCTTAGGTACTCCGTGAAGGCATACAATTCTGCTCATGTAGATTTTGGCTAACTTGGCACTTGTATAAGTTGTCTTTACGGGTATAAAATGAGCCACTTTAGTTAGGCGATCTACTACTACCCATATGGAATCATACCCTGACCTGGTCCTTGGTAATCCGGTAATGAAATCCATACCAATATTTTCCCACTTCCATTCAGGAATAGGCATTGGTTGAAGCAAACCTGCTGGTTTCTGATGCTCCGCTTTCACTCTACTACACGTCACACAAGGCAATGTGTTCGCGATGTCCCTTTTAAGATTGTTCCACCAAAATCTTTCTTTCATATCCATGTACATTTTGGTGTTTCCCGGGTGAATAGAATACGGAGAGTTATGGGCTTCTTGTAAAATCAGTTTCCGCATTTCCGGATCTTGTGGAACACAAATACGTTTCCCGTGCCATAAAGTACCTTGTTCGTCCATATGGAAACTTTTAGCTTTCCCTTGGCTAATCCTTTCCCTAATCTCTTCGATCTCTTTATCTGTCTTTTGGGCTTCTTTAATCTTATCCAACAGTGTGGGTTGAACATCCAAAGACATAAGATGTCCTTCCGGCACAATCTCCAACCCGAGTTCCTTGAATTGCTTACACAAATCATCAGGCAATTCACCTTTGGTAAGACCATTTACAAACGCCTTACGACTTAGAGCATCTGCTACTACATTTGCTTTACCGGGGTGGTATTGCAAATTCAAGTCGTAATCCTTGATAAGTTCTAGCCATCTTCTTTGTCTCATATTGATCTCCTTCTGGGTGAAGATATATTTCAAGCTCTTATGGTCGGTGAACACTTCACAACGTTTCCCCAAAAGGTAGTGTCTCCATGTTTTGAGTGCATGGACAACAGCGGCTAACTCTAAATCATGAGTAGGATAATTTACTTCATGAGTTTTGAGTTGTCTCGAGGCATAAGCCACAACTTTTCCGCCTTGCATAAGTACGGCACCTAATCCTTGATGAGAAGCATCATAATATACTTGGAAATCCTTTTCCAAATCTGGTAGGCACAGAACTGGTGCTGACACAAGTCTCTTCTTTAATTCTTGAAAGCTGAGTTCACATCCTTCAGACCAAGCAAATTTCTTATCTTTCTTTAACAGTTCTGTCATTGGTTTAGCAACCTTAGAAAAATTTTCAATGAACCTTCTGTAGTAACCTGCTAAACCAAGGAAACTACGAACCTCTTTTACATTCTTAGGAGATTCCCATTCTGTCACAGCCGAAACTTTAGCAGGATCAACTGCTACACCATCCTTTGTCATAACATGACCAAGAAATCCAACTTCCTCTAACCAAAACTCACACTTGCTGAACTTGGCATAAAGCTTATGTTCCCTTAGTTTCTCAAGTATCAAGCGTAGATGTCTTTCATGCTCTTCCTTGCTCTTGGAGTAGACTAAGATGTCATCGATGAAAACGACAACGAACTTGTCGAGAAATTCCATGAACACCTTGTTCATCATATTCATGAAGTATGCTGGAGCGTTGGTTAAACCAAAAGGCATCACAGTGTACTCATACAATCCATACCTCGTGGTAAATGCTGTTTTAGGTATGTCTTGCTCTCTTATCTTGAGTTGAAAATAGCACGACCAAGATCAATCTTGAGAACACACATGCTCCTTCTAGCTGATCAAACAAGTCATTTATTCTTGGCAAAGGATACTTGTTCTTGATGGTTACCTCGTTGAGAGAACGGTAATCTATGCATAACCTCTGAGTTCTGTCTCTCTTCTCTACGAACAAAACTGGAGCTCCCCAAGATGATGAACTTGGCTAGATGAATCCTTTCTGCAATTGTTCTCCAAGTTGTTTCTTGAGTTCCTTAAGTTCAACCGACATTTTATAAGGCCTCTTAGCTCTTGGTCCAGAACACGGTACCAAATCTATTATAAACTCCACATCTCTATCTGGTGGCATTCTGGTAACTCTTCCGAAACACATCCGGATACTCACACACACAATTGGCACTTGTCCATGCTAACCCCTTAAGAGAATTCAACTTACTCCCTTTAGATTTAAAATTGGACTTGAATATTATCCTCTTACCTTGGGGTTGTGAGTGAAATGCACGATTTGCACAATCTAGTACTCCCTCATACTTAGCCATCCAATCCATTCCCAAAATTATATCCAATCCTTGGGAATTCAAGATTATTAGGTTTACTGGAAACTTATGTTTTCCGATCTCTATGACTAAATCATGACATCCTAAGTTTACTATCATTTCTCCACCAGGAGAACTTACTTTTATAGGACACCCAATGGTTTCTACCGGTAGTTCATTTCTTTCGACAAATGCTTTTGATATGAATGAATGAGATGCACCAGTGTCAAAGAGTACAAATGCTGAGATGGAATTGAGTCTGAACTTACCAGCAACGGCATCAGGTTCTTCATAGACCTCCTCCACATTAATGTGGTTAACCTGTCCTTTCTGAAAAGGATTGGGCTTGATAGGTCCTTCAACTTTCTTCTCAGGACACTCATTAGCATAATGTCCCAGCTTCTTGCATTTGAAGCATTCAACCTGACTGTTGTCCTTCTTAGGCTGACTTCCACTTCCACTTCCACTTCCACTATGGTGGCTCTTATATCCACTCTTGTGGTTCTTGTACTTATCATTGTCATGACTGCGATGATGCTTGTTGTCATGACGGTTGTGGTTGTGGTGCTTGTTAAACTTCCCATGCTTGTGGGATCTGGTGACACTATCATCATAGTGAGATCGTTTATGAGACGATCCTGAGCTATGCTTGTCGGAGTGTTTCCTTTTTCTACTCTCGACTTGCTTCATTTTATTCTCCACAATAACAGCCTTGTCACATAGCGACTGATAAGTTGGAACATATGCCACAGACAGCTGCAGATTCAGTTCGTCATTCAAGCCTTCCAGAAACTTTTCCTTCCTTTTGGCATCAGTGTCAACCTCATCCGGTGCATAACGCGCCAGATTGTTGAACTCTTCAATATATTCAGCCACGCTGTGGTGGCGCTGTTTCAGGTTGTGAAATTCCTTCTTTTTCAGGCTCATCATACCTGGTGAGATATGAGTAGTACGAAATCCATCTTCAAAGATAGCCCAAGTCACCTCATCAATAGGCATGGTAATCTGGAAGTTGTCCCACCATCGGTGGCTGGTCCTTCAACGGATGTCTGCGAACACGACCTTTTCAGCATCTGCATCCCACGGTCACTAAGTCTTTGTTCACAGGCGTAGCCAATCATTGGCCACCATGGGATCGATCGTTCGAAAACTTAGGCGGCCTTAGGCAGAAATCTGGTGAGCATATCAAAACGGAGGTTGTTGTTGTTGTTATTGTTGTTATTGTTGTTGGGATTGGGGTTGTTGTTGTTGTTACGGATGAATGTCGTCATCATTTGCATAAGCTAGTCTGCGCATTCATCATTTGTTGCATTTCGGGGTAATGTTGGGGTTGGGGTTGGTGTTTTCTTGTGACGGGAGGCATCTGTGGTTTATTCATATAGAGATAAGAATGAGATACCCTTACATGATTTATGCACAATACATACACAAGCAAACACATAGCAAGCAACACTAGGATAAAATCTAAACAACAAGATAACAAAAGTCTCAAAGTACAATCACACAAGTGGCAAGCCATCCACATGTCGGATGGTCCAACAATAAGTTCTCAAATAACAAGTGCGGAAAATAAAGATAACTGAGTAGTCAAATCTACTCGTCGGCATCAATCTCCTCCTCGACAAAGGTAAGACCTGCGTTCTCCATTGCGGTCTTGTTCTCCTCGATGATAGTGGTCAAAGAGTCGATCTTGGCCTTGAGAGCCCTCTTCTGGGAACGAAGCCTCTCAATCACTGTCTGCTGCTGCTCTAACTCGAAGTCCTTGGACTATAGTTCCTCGGTCATATCACGAATCCTCTTGTTCCTATCCTGGACACGCTTCTCTTGACTTTTGAACTTACGGTCTTGGGTCTCGAACTTCGTCTCCATCTCCTTGACTATCTCGTCCTGCTGTGCAAAGAGCTTGTCCTTCTCGCGAAGCTGCACCTGGAGCTCGTCATTACTAAGCATGACGTTGGTCCTATCGGTATCCACGTGCCTAATAAGAGTCTCTAAGTCCTGGAGGTATAGGCGTATCGGCTCTGCTGTGACCCTCGAGTCGTCCTCAAAGTCAATGGACTCTCCGTCATCATCACGCCTTCCGAAGGCGTGGAAGTGAGTGCCTCTAACCTGTCGGGAGTGACGTCCTAACAATTGTCCTATCAGATCCTGCATGACCACCTCCATGCCTCTCTCCCTGTCATCGTGCATAAGCTTGAAGACGATGGCCTCCGTAGTAGGCTCAGTCTGGCGTCCTGGCTGGTTCACCTTGAAGCCCCAAAGGTCCTTCCTCTCAAACTTGGTGAGTGGGTGCACCGTAATGATAGGAAGAGGGAGATCGAGTAAAGTAGTAAGTTCTACGATACGAGGACCAAAACAGGTAGCCTGGAACTCCTCAACAGTGTTGATGGCAATAGGCATCTATTTATAAGATTGAAAAAGTTAGAACAACACAATTTAAGATAAACAAGACAAACATTCAAACACATTCTTGGGACACACATGAATCATACAAGTCATGCATACAAGAATCCATTACATCAACCAAGGTCCAAACTTATTTAAGGTATCATTTTGGAAAATAAAGTGATAGGTGGTGGTCCAACTAACGAAGTGCGCTTACAATCCTATCTCATTGGATCTGGTGGCTAACACAATGTTCCTAGTGGCAATCACCCTATCTTGTTCACATGCTTCTATCACTAAGTCTATAATATCTCCTCTTAAGGATTGGTTGGTGACTTCCAACTCTTGGGTATGTTCCTTCTCTTTCTCTAAGTCTTTTTGGAGGTTGAGCATCCTACTCTTGACTCTAACACTTAGTTCCTTGATAGTCTTCCAAGCTGCTTCTTTTGCTGACTCAAAGAATGTGGTGTGCATAAAAGTGTTGGTGTACATCTGAAGCCCTTTTCTTTGTGGTTGTCTTCCTTATTCTTGTACAAGTGAAGTTGCACCCACCAATACTCCACTTCATCCTCCATCACTGGAAAGCCTTTGTACACTGCTGCACCATGTACTCCCATGGTTTCCATGAGGTCCTTGAGAATCTTGGGAAACTCAGTCTCACACTCCAAGGTCATGGTCATGAGTGGTCCTTTCTTCACGGCTTCGTTGACGGAGTTCATCTACAAATAGAGATGAGAATGAGAAGATTAGAAAAGTTCTGAGAAGAATAGACAAGTGTAGAAGAAGTTAAAATTTTCCTTAGTGGTTTCCAATCCTAGGGTCATAATCCTACAGGCAACACGATGCTCGATACCATCTGTAAGATCCTCCTTATTAAAGGAAAAGAATCCTGTGATTGCAATGCTAGTCACTGGATCAATGCTAGCATCAACAGTTTAAGATGAAGTACCACAGATACAAAGGTCGTTTATTACAGTCATTCCGGAGATAAAACATAGTCTTTTACAACTCATGGCCAAAGGCCTAATACAAGAGTTTATGGAATATGTAAATAAACATAAGTCTTCATCTTCATGTGCCACGAGCAAGCATGTTGAGTGTAGACTCATGACTCCTATTCATCATCGAGTAACACTGCAACATCATAAGTTACAGCCACGGAGTCAATACTTTGGAATAGTATTGGCAAGTGATACCTTAGTATATTTTAAGTGGACTATAATACTATATGCATTTGGCTGGTGGAGCTTAGGCTTGCATTGCTCAAAATAGATTTTTCCTTAACTTTTGAAAATACTAAGTTTTTGTTTGGCAAAGACTATCCCAAGGTATCTACCAATCAAAGGCTGAAGATCC
Source organism: Avena insularis (assembly GCA_023614405.1). Taxonomy (NCBI): domain Eukaryota; kingdom Viridiplantae; phylum Streptophyta; class Magnoliopsida; order Poales; family Poaceae; genus Avena; species Avena insularis. The sequence continues at coordinate 159,289,639 of CM042690.1, read as the reverse complement.
ACTCAGGCATCTACCAATCAAAGACTGAAGATCCTTTAACCCCTGTTCACCCACAAGTTTTATTTAGAAATTGGAGTGATGAGATTCTTGAAGTTTCCATGTCTTGATGCTCAAATTGTCCTTTACCAGGGACATGGCTAAGTACTTAGGTTTTACACTCTGCAGAGGTGGTGCACTTTCCCCACAAGCCTTGGTTTCCCAAGATATGATCCTTGATAGCCTTTCCTTAGTCAAATGGGCGTTCAACCTATCATCCCATCTACCACCTTTGTCCAAGAGACTAAGTTCCATCCTAAGATCATGGCAGAGCCCATATTACCAAGTGGTTGCACTTGAAGCTTCTCAACATTTGACAACTCAAATCTCTTTGTTCCTGGGTGGCCATCCACAAGTGAGATACACTAAGGTAAACCATAAACATGGGCCTTGTGAACCACTCAACCAAAACCACCATGCAAGTCCCATTCCACCCAGGAGATTCATTAACTTAGTTGTTTTATTAAACAAAACACAAGTCCTCAGACTTAGAATATTTTTTTCCATAGTGTATATATATAAACCACCCTTGTTTTCTAGTAGCTAGGCTAAGCATGGCATGGCAACTTATCCTTAGGGAATTTTCCTAGCAACTCTAGCATTCTATTCTAAATAGGATTTCCCATCATCAATTGATAAAAGTAGCATGCAAGTCCTAACAAAATATATCTAATGCAAGTATAAAATATAGGTATGGAATATTCATGAAGATATCACTTGCCTTGGTAGTGTGGAGTAGCACTCGTCACAATCACAATCACTAGCAAAATCTACACACAAAGTTATAGCACACAATTACACACAATATACAAACAAAATAATATGAATGCATGCATGCATGAATCTACCAAGTGATGATTTTTGAAAACTCAACCAAGCAAGTGCATGAATACAGAAACTAAACAAGTCACAAAATAGCCAAGACAACTTAAATAACCCTAAAACAAAATACTAAACTAAATCTATACTCAAAAAGGCCTCAAACAAGTCTCTGCAATTTTAGCACATCTAATGGTTACTATTTGCTAAACAAAAGGATAGGCAGAAAGGTCTTGTTTTTCTGAATCAACGGTATAAAGTTTGCAAAATTCCAACGTGGAATTCAAAAGATATAGGCATTTGAATTTGGATCAAATTTCTGGTTTTAAATCTATTTTCAGATCTAACCTAGCCACGCGTCATGTTCTTATTCGCCCGTACCGTTTCGCACTGGATCGAGCGATACAGAACGCTGGATCTAAATGAAATCTGGCGGCTCAGATCGCTGCATCCGGGGTTAAGTGGATCTATCCTAAGCTTCGATACGGATCTAACGGCTGCTATTTCTCGACCAAGAAGCTGGCGGAGGCGGCTACGGCCAGGCTTCGATTCGATGGCGTTCTTAGCGATGCGACGGAGAGGAGAAATAGGAGTAGCTCACCGGGCTCGAGAGGTCATGGTGGCTTCGTCGTACTTCTGCGGTTGGTCAAGGGTGCTCGGAATCCTAGATTGCTCGGGAGTGGAAAGCGGCGTCGGGTGCGTCGGGTGGTCGTCGTGGGCGTCGCTGAATCACTCCAAGGCAAGATAGCGACACGGTTAGATTCACGAGTCAAAGCGAAGTAGTGAGCATGAGCGGGAAAGCGAGGATGTACCTGGGAAAACTTCGTCGGAGTTGATATGTGCGTCGGTGCTCGCGGTGTCGGGGAACCGGCGACACAGGCGATACAGACGGACTAGTGAGGTCGAGATGCGCCAAGACATGCTGAGTCAGATTATAGAACAAAGCGAGAGGAACACTAGGCTCACGGAATCGATCGCCGGAGAGGCTCTGTCATGGCGGTGCAAAGCTGATTGAGGACAGACTGGTGGCGGAGTGGCGAGGTGTTTGGGGAAAAGATCGCGAGGCGAGAGGAACTTATAGCGGGAATCGACGAAGCGCTCGCGGTTAAATGCCCATTCGCGCGCCATTTCCGGCCATCACTGCTGCGACGACGTGGTCGCGATCGAGGAAGACGAGGCGGCGTGGACCGGGCCTTCGTCGATGAAGAGTGCAGGGTGAAAGTGGGGTCGGTGCATCGTGACTTAACGCGTGGCGTCTTCAGCGGTGTGAAGGAAAAGGAGATCCCGGGTGGGCTTCTTTGGGCTTGATCCGCTGCTGGGCGGCCTTTTCCTTTCTTTAAGCCTTTTCTTTTCTAATTTCATTTTCTGAATAGAATTTGATATGAATTCAAATCCTTTTGAATTCAAACTTCTTCAGGGATTTTTGCAGGGGTCTGTGGGTTCACAAACAATCAAATATCCTAGTGGTTACCTTGCAATGGTTTGGTCAGGCTTGGGTTTCAAAAGTAAACAGAGATTTGCTCTAGTTTGCAAATATTTGAAATAGGGTTTTGAAACTATTTCTAAATTTTGAATCTTGGGTTAAAAGCTTCACCTAGCCTTTCCAACCATGGAGGCAAGCAAACAAGATCATAGACAATCAAATCCCAAAGGGTGTTGGCCAATTGAGACAATTTGCCCACATGAAATCATAGCTCAAACTTCTGTCTCTAAATGATTTTGAGAAAAACCCTATATGAATGAATGATGCAAGAATGAAATGAATGAGTTTTTGAAACATGATTTTTGGGATGTTACAGGAAATTTCCTAGCAATTCTACCATTCTAACTACATAGGATTTCCCACCAACATTTGAAAAAGTAGCATGCAAGTCTTAGCAAAAAATATCTAATGCAAGTATAAAATAATAGGAATGGAATATTCATGAAGATATCACTTGCCTTGGTAATGTGGAGAGTAGCACTCGTCACAATCACAATCACTAGCAAAATCTACACACAAAGTTGTAGCACACAATTACACACAATATATACAAACAAAAATAATATGAATGCATGCATGCATGAATTTACTAAGTGGTGATTTTGAAAACTCTACCAAGAAAGTACATGATTACAGAAACTTAACAAGTCACAAGTTTGCCCACTAAACATATTTAACCCTAAAACAAATTACTAAACTAAAACTATTCTCAAACTAGCCTTAAACAAGTTTCTACAAATAAAGTCATTCTAATGGTTACTATTTGCTAAACACATTGGATATTCAGAAAGGTCTTGTCTCACAGAATCCAACGGTATAAAGTTTGCAAAATTCTAACGTGGCATTCAAAAGTTATAGGCATTTGAAACTTGGATCAAAATCTGTTTTAAATTCTGTTTTCAGATCAGCTCCTAGCCACGCGTCATGTCGTGATTAGGCGTACCGTTTATTTGGATCGAGCTCGCAGCCGCGGGATCTAAATGAGATCTGGCGGTTCGAACTTGCGCAGCTTACCGCTTAAAATTCTATCCTAGCCCTACGATACAGATCCAACGATCTAAAACAACAAGTCAAAATCTGGCGGCGCTTATCGGTGTCTTGTGGCGGCAGTCGATCTCTGGCGGCGGTGATCTGATCGCTAGGAGGGTGGGGAGGATACTCACCGAGACGCAGGGCGTGGGGATGCTCGGCGTGTGGTCGGCTCGGCAAGGCGCTCGAGGTTGCGGTAGATTTCTCGCGGAGTTGGATCGCAACAGCGGTGGTTACGCTTTCGAGGTCGGGCGGCGTTGTAGATCACTAGGATGCAAGCGGGAGGTGTGGTTAGATGCGAAGATCACGGAGAACATGCGAGTGTGAACTACAAGGCTTAGGGCGGTCTGGACTTACCACTAGAGCTCGCCGGAGTCGTAGAAGTAGAAGGTGGCGGCTGTCGATATTGCGAAGCTACGGTTCATACGAGGGCAAAAAAAGTGTGTTAAAAGAAGCGCGAGGCTCATGAACGGCAGAGAGGCGAGAGGGGAGCTGGAACTCACGGAATCGTGGCTGCAGCTCGTCGCAGCAGAGGCTGAGGAAGCAATGCTCGCGCAATCTGGTGGTGCTCTGGTGGGTTGAGGAGAAGGAGAGGAGGGAGAGGATTTATATAGCCTGGTCATGGCGAGAATCACTCGGGCATTGAATCGAATTGACGCCGAATTAAACACGAAAAGCGGCAGCGTTGATTTGGGGATGAACTGGTCGTGCGGGTGGAGCGATCTTGGCGTGGAGGCGCTCGTCGGTGAAGTCGCAAGGTGGAAGTGGGTCTGCATGCATCGTGATTGAATCGTCTTCAGCGTGAGAGAAGTAAAGAAAGGTTCCCGGGTGGGCTTGATGGGCCTGTTTCACTGCTGGGCCGGATTTCAGCCACGCGGCCTTTTTCCTTTGTTAGCTTCTTTTCTTTTTCTAATTCTATTTTCTGGAATGATTTTGATATGAATTCAAATCCTTTTTGAATTCAAACAATTCTGGGGATTTTTGTAGGGTACTGTGGTTTCAAAATCAGTCAATTAGCCATGTGGTTACCTTGCTAGGGCTTGGTCAAGCTTGGTTTTGAAACAAACAGAGACTTTGTCTCTAGTTTGTAAATGTTTGAAATAGGGTTTTGAAATTATTTCTAAATTGGAAACTTGGGTTAAAATGCTACACCTAATCTTTCCAACAATGGAGGCAAGCAAACAAGTTCCTAAACAATCCACTCTCAAAGGGTGATGGTCAATTGAGTTGAATTTGCTCACATGAAATCATAGCTCAAACTTCTGTTTCTAAATGATTTTGAGAAAAACCCTAAATGAATGAAGGATGCAAGCATGATATGAATGAGTTTTGAAATATGATTTTAGGGATGTTACAAATCTAACCCCCTTAAGATGAATCTCGCCCTCGAGATTCGGATTGGCTAGCAAATAGGTGAGGGTGGTCTTTCCGAAGATCATCTTCTCTTTCCCATGTTGCTTCCTCCTCGGAATGATGACTCCATTGCACTTTGCAAAACTTGACAGTCTTTGTCCTTGTGACTCTTTCTGCGGTCTCAAGAATTTTGACAGGCTTTTCTTCATAGGTGAGATCACTTTCTAGTTGAACTTCTTCCAAAGGTATGGTATCCTTCAAAGATGATTCTTCCATTTCTGGGTGACATTTCTTGAGCTGACTCACATGGAAAACATTATGGACTGCTGATAAAGATGCTGGCAGTTCAATTTCGTATGCAACTTCTCCCTTGCGACTTAGAATGTTGAATGGTCCAACATATCTTGGTGCCAACTTTCCTTTGACTCCAAATCTTTTCACTCCACGAAGTGGTGATACTCTAAGATAAGCTCTATCCCCAACTTCGTAGGTGACTTCTCTACGCTTAGAATCTGCGTAGCTTTTACATCGAGGCTGCTATCTTCAACCTGTCCCTAACCAATTTGACCTTTTCTTCGGCGTCTTTGATAAGATCTGGTCCAAACAAACTTCTTTCTCCCACACCATTCCATAGCAATGGGGTGGTCCACTTCCTTCCGTAGAGAAACTCAAACGGTGCCATCCCAGTGCTAGATTGGTAACTGTTATTGTAAGAGAACTCTGCGTAAGGCAGACTTTCATCCCAACTTGCTCCATAGTCTAGGGCACATGCCCTCAACATGTCTTCAAGAATTTGGTTAGTCCTTTCCGTTTGTCCATCCGTTTGAGGATGAAAGCGATCTTGAATTCAACCTTGTTCCTAAAGATTCATGAAGCTGTCTCCAAAAGTGAGAAGTGAACTGAGTTCCTCTATCAGACACAATACTCCTTGGCACACCGTGAAGACATACAATTCTGCTCATGTAAATTCTGGCTAACTTTGCACTGGTATAAGTTGTCTTTACGGGTATAAAATGAGCCACTTTAGTTAGGCGATCCACTACTACCCATATGGAATCATACCCTGACCTGGTCCTTGGTAATCCGGTAATGAAATCCATACCAATATTTTCCCACTTCCATTCAGGAATAGGCATTGGTTGAAGCAAACCTGCTGGTTTACGATGCTCGCTTTCACTCTACTACACGTCACACAAAGCAATGCGTAAGCGATGTCCCTTTTGAGATTGTTCCACCAAAATCTTTCTTTCATATCCATGTACATTTGGTGTTTCCGGGTGAATAGAATATGGAGAGTTATGGGCTTCTTGTAGAATCGGTTTCGCATTCCGGATCTTGTGGAACACAAATCGTTTCCGTGCCATAAAGTACCTTGTTAGTCTATGTGGAAACTTTTAGCTTTCCCTAGGCTAATCCTTTCCTTAATCTCTTGATTTCTTTATCCCTTTTGGGCTTCTTTAATCTTATCCAGCAGTGGGTTGAACATCCAAAGACATGAGATGTCCTTCTGGCACAATCTCCAACCTGAGTTCCTTGAATTGCTTACACAAGTCATCTGGCAATTCACCTTACAAACGCCTTACGACTTAGAGCATCTGCTAGTACATTTGCTTTACCGGGGTGGTATTGCAAACTGAAGTCGTAATCCTTGATAAGTTCTAGCCATCTCCTTTGTCTCATATTGATTTCCTTCTGGGTGAAGATATACTTCAAACTCTTATGATCGATGAATATTTCACAGCGTTTTCCCAAAGGTAATGTCTCCATGTTTTGAGTGCATGGACAACGGCTAACTCTAAATCATGAGTAGGATAGTTTACTTCATGAGTTTGAGTTGTCTCGAGGCATAAGCCACAACTTTTCCGCCTTGCATAAGTCGACACCTAATCCTTGATGAGAAGCATCACAATACACTTGGAAATCCTTTTCCAAATCTGGTAGGCATAGAAGTCTTTGACACAAGCCTCTTCTTTAATTCTTGAAAGCTGAGTTCACAACCTTCAGACCAAGCAAATTTCTTATCTTTCTTTAGCAATTCTGTCATTGGTTTAGCCACCTTTGAAAAAATTTCAATGAATCTTCTCTAGTAACCTGCTAAACCAAGGAAACTACGAACCTCTTTTACGTTCTTAGGTGACTCCCATTCTGTCACAGCTGAAACTTTAGCAGGATCAACTGCTACACCATCCTTTGTCATAATGTGACCAAGAAATCCAACTTCTTCCAACCAAAACTCACACTTGCTGAATTTGGCATAAAGCTTATGTTCCCTCAGTTTCTCAAGTATCAAGTGGAGATGTCTTTCATGCTCTTCCTTGCTCTTGGAGTAGACTAAGATGTCATCGATGAAAACGACAACGAACTTGTCGAGAAATTCCATGAACACCTTGTTCATCATATTCATGAAGTATCTTTGGGCGTTGGTTAAACCAAAAGGCATCACAGTGTACTCATACAATCCATACCTTGTGGTGAATGCTGTTTTAGGTATGTCTTGTTCTCTTATCTTGAGTTGAAAATAGCCCGACCGAAGATCAATCTTCGAGAAAACACATGCTCCTTCTAGCTGATCAAACAAGTCATTGATTCTTGGCAAAGTATATTTGTTCTTGATGGTTACCTCGTTGAGAGAACGGTAATCTATGCATAATCTTTGAGTTCTATCTTTCTTTCTCTGAACAATCTTGGGGCTCCCAAGATGAAGAACTTGGTGGATGAATCCTTTACGTAATTGTTCTCCAAGCTGTTTCTTGAGTTCTTTAAGTTAAATCAGTGACATTTTATAAGGCCTCTTTGCTCTTGGTCCCGAACCTGGTACCAAATCTATTATAAACTCTACATCTCTATCTGGTGGCATTCCCGGTAACTCTTCCGGAAACACATCCGGATATTCACACACAATTGGCACACTGTCCATGCTAACCCCCTTAAGAGAATTCAGCTTACTTCCTTTAGATTTAAAATTGGACTTGAATTTTATCCTCTTACCTTCAGGGGTTGTGAGTGGCTATGCGATTGGCACAATCTAGTACTCCCTCATACTTAGCCATCCAATCCATTCCCAAAATCACTTCCAATCCTTGGGAATTTAGGATTATTAGGTTCACTGGAAACTTATTGTTTCCGATCTCTATGACTAAATCATGACATCCTGAGTTTACTATCATTTCTCCACCAGGAGAACTTACTCTTATAGGACACCCAATGGTTTCTACCGGTAGTTCATTTCTTTCGACAAATGCTTTTGATATGAATGAGTGAGATGCACCAGTGTCAAAGAGTACAAATCTTTGAGATGGAATTGAGTCTGAACTTACCAATGACATCGGGTTCTTCATAGACCTCCTCCACATTGATGTGGTTAACCTGTCCTTTCTGAAAAGGATTGGGCTTGTTAGGTCCTTCAACCTTCTTTTCAGGGCACTCATTAGCATAATGCCCCATCTTCTTGCATTTGAAGCATTCAACCTGACTGATGTCCCTTTTAGGATGACTTCCACTTCCACTTCCACTGTGGTGGCTCTTATGTCCACTCTTGTGATTTTTGTACTTATCATTGTCATGACTGCGATGATGCTTGTTGTCATGACGGTTGTGGTTGTGGTGCTTGTTAAATTTCCCATGCTTGTGGGATCCTCAGCTGACATTATCATCATAGTGAGATTGTTTATGAGACGATCCCGAGCTGTGCTTGTCAGATGTTTCCTCTTTCTACTCTCGACTTGCTTCATTTTATTCTCCACAATAACAGCCTTGTCACTGTTGGCCCGATAAGTTGGAACATATGCCACAGATAGCTGCAGATTCAGCTCATCATTTAAGCCTTCCAGAAACTTTTCCTTTCTTTTGGCATCTGTGTCAACCTCATCTGGTGCATGGCGCGCCAGATTGTTGAACTCTTCAATATATTCAGCCACGCTGTGGTGGCGCTGCTTCAGGTTGTGAAACTCCTTCTTTTTCAGGCTCATCATTCCTGGTGAGATATGAGTAGTTCGAAAGCCATCTTCAAAGATAGCCCAAGTCACCTCATCAATAGGAGTGGTGATCTGGAAGTTGTCCCACCATGCGGCGGCTGGTCCTTCCAACAGAGATGTGCGAACCTGACTTTTTCAGCATCCGTGCAGCCTACGGTCACTAAGTCTTTGTTCACAGAACGTAGCCAATCATTGGCCACCATGGGATCAGTCGTTCCTGAGAACTTAGCTGGCCTCAGACGCAGAAATCTGGTGAGCATATCAAAACCCGGAGGGTTGTTGTTGTTGTTGTTGTTATTGGGGTTGTTGTGGTTGTTGTTGTTGTTGTTGTTCTGGTTTTGGATGAATGTCGTCATCATTTGCATAAGCTGTGTTTGCGCATTCATCATCTATTGCATTTCTAGGGTAATGTTGGGGTTGGGGTTGGGGTTTGCGCGACGGGGAGGCATCTGTGGTTTGTTCATATAGAGATAAGAATGAGATACCCTTACATGATTCATGCACAATACATCACACAAGCAAACACATAGCATGCAACAAAAGGGTAAAAGATCAACAACAAGATAACAAAAGTCTCAAAGTAAAACACACAAGTGGCAAGCCATCCACAAGTCGGATGGTCCAATAATAAGTTCACTAATAACAAGTACGGTAAAATAAAGATAACTGAGTAGTCAAGTCTACTCGTCCACATCAATCTCCTCCTCGACAAAGGTAAGACCTGCGTTCTCCATTGCGGTCTTGTTCTCCTCGATGGTAGTGGTCAAGGAGTCGATCTTGGTCTCGAGAGCCCTATTCTGGGAACGAAGTCTCTCAATCACTGTCTGCTGCTGCTCTAACTCGAAGTCCTTGGACTGCAGTTCCTCGGTCATGTCCCGAATCCTCTTGTTCCTATCCTGGACACGTTTCTCTTGACTCTTGAACTTACGGTCTTGGGTCTCGAACTTCGCCTCCATCTCCTTGACTATCTCGTCCTGCTGTGCGAAGAGCTTGTCCTTCTCATGGCTGCACACAGGCTTCGTCATTGCTAAGCATGACGTTGGTCCTGTCAGTATCCACGTGCCTAATAAGAGTCTCTTAGTCCTGGAGGTACAGGCGCATCGGCTCTGTTGTGGTCCTCGAGTCGTCCTCAAAGTCGATGGACTCTCCGTCATCATCACGCCTTCCGAAGGCGTGGAAGTGAAATGCCTCTAACTGTCGGGGGAGTGGCCTAACGATCGTCCTATCAGGTCTGCATGACAACCTCCATGCCTCTCTCCTGTCATCGTGCATAAGCTTGAAGGCAGCGGCCTCCGTAGTAGGCTCTGCAGCGTCTGGCTGGTTCACCTTGAAGCCCAGAGGTCCTTCCTCTCAAACTTGGTGAGTGGGTGCACCGTAATGATGGGAAGAGGAGATCGAGCAAAGTAGTAAGCTCTACGATCGAGGACCAAAGCAGGTAACACTGGAACTCCTCAGCAGTCTTGATGGCAATAGGCATCTATTTATAAGATTGAAAAAGTTAGAACAACACAATTTAAGATAAACAAGACAAACATTCATACATATCCATGGAACACAAAATCACAAAAGTCATGCATACATGAATCCATTACATCAACCAAGGTTCAAACTTATTTAAGGTATCATTTGGAAAATAAGGTGATAGGTGGTGGTCCAACTAACGAAGTGCGCCTACAAACCTATCTCACTGGATCTGGTGGCTAACACAATGTTCCTAGAGGCAATCAGCCTATCTTGTTCATATGCTTCTATCACTAAGTCTATAATATCTCCCCTTAAGGTTTGGTTGGTGACTTCCAACTCTTGGGTATGTTCTTTCTCCTTCTCTAAGTCTTTTTGGAGGTTGAGCATCCTGCACTTGACTCTAGCACTTAGTTCTTTGATAGTCTTCCAAGCTGCTTCTTTTCTTGACTCAAAGAATGTGGTGTGCATAAAAGTGTTGGTGTACATCTGAAGCCTCTTTCTTTGTGGTTGTCTTCCTTGTTTTTGTACAAGTGAAGTTGCACCCACCAATACTCCACTCCTTCCTCCATCACTGGAAAGCCCTTATACACAGCTGCACCATGTACTTCCATTGTCTCCATGAGGTCCTTGAGAATCTTGGGAAACTCAGTCTCACACTCCAAGGTCATGGTCATGAGTGGTCCTCTCCTCACGGCTTCGTTGATGGAGTTCATCTACAAATAGAGATGAGAATGAGAAGATTAGAAAAGTTTACGAGAAGAATAGACAAGTGTAGAAGTAGTTAAAAATTTTCCTTATTGGTTTCCAATCCTAGGGTCATAATCCTACATGCAACACAATGCTCTGATACCATCTATAAGACCCCTCCTTATCAAAGGAAAGGATCCCTGTGATTGCAATGCTAGTCCACGGATCAATGCTAGCATCCACATTTAAGATGAAGTACACAGATACAAAGGTCGTTTATTACAGTCATTCCAGAGATAAAACATAGTCTTTTACAACTCAGGGCCAAGGCCTAATACAAGAGTTTATGGAATAAGTAAATAAACATAAGTCTTCATCTTCATGTGCCACAGGCAAGCATGTTGAGTGTAGACTCATGACTCCTAATCATCATCGGAGTAACTGCAACATTACAAGTTCACACCACGGAGGTCAATACTTTGGAATAGTATTGGCAAGGACTATAATACTATATGCATTTGGCTAGGTGGAGCTTAGGCTTGCATTGCTCAAAATAGATTTTCCTTATCATTTGAAAACACTAAGTTTTTGCTTGGCAGAAACTTACCCAAGGCATCTACCAATCAAAGGCGAAGATCCTTTCCAAGGCATCTACCAATCAAAGACGAAGATCCTTTAACCCTTGTTCACCCACAAATTTTTTTTTGAAATTGGAGTTATGTGATTCTTGTAGTTTCCATGTCTTGATGCTCAAATTGTCCTTTACGGGGACATGGCTAAGTACTTAGGTTTTACACTCTGCAGGTGGTGCACTTTCCCACAAGACTTGGTTTCCCAAGACAAGATCCTTGAAGCCTTTCCTTAGTCAAATGGGCGTTCCAACCTATCATTCCCTCTACCACCAACTGTCCAAGAGACTAAGTTCTAGCAACCTAAGATCATGGCGAGCCCATATTGCCAAGTGGTTGCACTTGAAGCTTCTCAACATTTGACATCTCAAATCTCTTTATTCCTGGGTGGCCATCCACAAGTGAGATACACTAAGGTAAACCAGAAACATGGGCCTTGTGAACCACTCAACCAAAAACCACCAAGCAAGTCCCATTCCACCCAGGTGATTCATTAACTTAGTTGTTTTATTAAACAAAACACAAGTCCTTAGACTTAGAGATTTTTCCATAGCATAAACAAATAATCCCCCCTTGTTTTCTATTAGCTAGGCTAAGCATGGCATGGCAACTTATCCTTAGGGAAATTTCTAGCAATTCTACCATTCTAACTATAGGATTTCCACCAACATTTGAAAAAGTAGCATGCAAGTCTTAGCAAAAATATCTAATGCAAGTATAAAATAATAGGAATGGAATATTCATGAAGATATCACTTTCCTTGGTAATGTGGAGAGTAGCACTCACAATCACAATCACTAGCAAAATCTACACACAAAGTTGTAGCACACAATTACACACAATATATACAAACAAAAATAATATGAATGCATGCATGCATGAATTTACTAAGTGGTGATTTTGAAAACTCTACCAAGCAAGTACATGATTACAGAAACTTAACAAGTCACAAGTTTGCCCACTAAACATATTTAACCTAAAACAAATTACTAAACTAAAACTATTCTCAAACTAGCCTTAAACAAGTTTCTACAAATAAAGTCATTCTAATGGTTACTATTTGCTAAACACATTGGATATTCAGAAAGGTCTTGTCTCACTGAATCCAGCGGTATAAAGTTTGCAAAATTCTAACGTGGCATTCAAAAGTTATAGGCATTTGAAAATTGGATCAAAATCTGTTTTAAATTCTGTTTCGGATCGGCTCCTAACCACGCGCGTCATGTAAATGATTAGGCGGCGTACCGTTTACTTGGATCGAGCTCTGCAGCCGGGATCTAAATGAGATCTGGCGGTTCAGACACTGTATGCTTCGCTTAAAATTCTATCCTAGCCCTACGATACGGATCCAACGATCTAAAACAACAAGTCAAAATCTGGCGGCTCTTATCGGTCTTGTGGCGGCAGTCGGATGATGGCGGCGCCGGTGATCTGATCGCTAGGAGGTGGGAGGATACTCACCGAGACCGCAGGGCGTGGGGATGCTCGACGGTGGTCACCGGCAAAAGGCGCTCGAGGAGTTGATTAGAATTTCGCCCCGATTGGATTCGCTGTGCGAGGTCGGCGACATTGTAGATCACTAGGATGCAAGCGGGAGGTGTGGTTAGATCACGAAGATCGCGGAGAACAAGGCTTAGGGCGATGCAGACTTACCACTAGAGCTTCGGCGGAGTTAGGTAGAAGTCGGTGGCGGCGATCATCGATATTCTTGAGCTACGGTTCATCACGAGGGCAAGCGAAGTGTGTTAAAAAAGCGCGAGCTCAGAACCAAATAGCAAACGAGAGGCGGAGGCTCGGAACTCACGGAATCGTGGCTCGTCGGAGGCAATGGGCGGGAAGCAATGCTCATGACTGGTAGCGCTCTGGGTTCGGGGTTTGAGGAGAAGGAGAGGAGGCGGAGGGGTTTTATAGCCTGGTCATGGCGAGAATCACTCGGGCATTGAATCGAATTGGCGCCAATTAAACACGAGAAAACAACGCGTTGATTTGGGGATGAACTGGTCGTGCGGGTGGAGCGATCGGCGTGGAGGAGGCCCGCTCGTCGGTAGTCTTGAGTGGAAGTGGGGTGCATGCATCATTGTTGAACACGTCTTCATGGCGTGATAGAAAGAAAGGTTCGGGTGGGCTTGATGGGCTGTTTCCTTCTTTGGGCGGATTTCAGCAGCAACCTTTTCCTTTGTTAGCTTCTTTTCTTTTCTAATTCTATTTTCTGGAATGATTTTGATATGAATTCAAATCCTTTTGAATTCAAACAATTCTGAGGATTTTGTAGGTGCTGTGGTTTCAAAATCAGTCAATTAGCCATGTGGTTACCTTGCTAGGGCTTGGTCAAGCTTGGCTTTGAAACAAGCAGAGACTTTGTCTCTAGTTTGTAAATGTTTGAAATAGGGTTTTGAAATTATTTCTAAATTGGAAACTTGGGTTAAAATGCTACACCTAATCTTTCCAACAATGGAGGCAAGCAAACAAATTCCTAAACAATCCACTCTCAAAGGGTGATGGTCAATTGAGTTGAATTTGCTCACATGAAATCATAGCTCAAACTTCTGTTTCTAAATGATTTTGAGAAAAACCCTAAATGAATGAAGGATGCAAGGATGATATGAATGAGTTTTGAAATATGATTTTAGGGATGTTACAGTTCTTTTCACTAAAAACAACCAGAGTCATTGCATGTGTGTTCTTTTCACATACCACATATGGATCCACCAGTGTCATTGCATGTGTGTTCTTTTTACTAACAACAACTGGAGACATTTCACGTGTGTTCTTTTCACATACCACATATGGATCCCCAATGTCATTCAAATGTGTGTTCTCTTCAAAGACCACACATGGATCCTGATGTTATTGCATGTGTGTTCTTTTTACTAACAACAACTAGAGTCATTGCATGTGTGTTCTTTTCACACACCACATATGGATCCACCAGTGTCATTGGATGTGCGCTCTTTTTATTAACAACAACCAGAGTCATTGCATGTGTGTTCTCTTCAAGGAGACCACACATGGATCCACCAGTGTCATTGCATGTGTGTTCTTGGTACTAACAACAAGCGAGTCATTGAAATGTGTGTTCTATTCAGAGACCACACATGGATCCCTGATGTCATTGCATGTGTGTTCTTTCCACTAACAACAACCAGAGTCATTTCATGTGTGTTCTTTTCACATACCACATATGGATCCACAGTGTCATTGCATGTGTGTTCTTTTTAAAAACAACAAACTGGAGTCATTTCATGTGTGTTCTTTTCACATACCACATATGGATCCACAGTGTCATTGAAATGTGTGTTCTCTTGAGACCACACATGGATTCACTAGTGTCATTGCATGTGTGTTCTTTTACTAATAAAACTGGAGTCTGTGCTTGTGTTTTCTTTTCACAGACCACATATGGATCCACCAGTGTCATTGCATGTGTGCTCTTTTCACAATCCACCTATCGATCCACCAGTGTCATTTCATGTGTGTTCTTTTCACATACCACCTATGGATCCACCCGTGTCATTGAAATGTGTGTTCTCTTGAGAGACCACACATGGATCCACTAGTGTCATTGCATCTGTGTTCTTTTTACTAACAAACACTTGAGTCATTGCATGTGTGTTCTTTTCACATACCACATATGGATCCACCAGTGTCATTGCATGTGTGTTCTTTTAACTATCAACCTATGGATCCAGCAGAGTCATTGCATGGGTGCTCTTTTACTAACAACAACGAGTCATTGCATGTGTGTTCTCTTGAGACCACACATGGATCCTGATGTCATTGCATGTGTGTTCTTTTACTAACAACAACTTGAGTCATTGCATGTGTGTTCTTTTCACAGACCACATATGGATCCACAGTGTCATTGCATGTACATTCTTTTCACAATCCACCTATGGATCCACTAGTGTCATTGCATGTATGCTCTTTTACTAACAATGGCGAGTCATTGCATATGTATTTTCTTGAGACCACATGGATCCACAGTGTCATTGCATGTGTGTTCTTTTTACTAACAACCATAGTCATTGAAATGTGTGTTCTCTTGAGACCACATGGATCCACCAGGGTCATTGCATGTGTATTCTTTTTACTAACAACAACTAGAGTCATTTCATGTGTGTTCTTTTCACATACCACATATGGATCCAAAATTGTCATTGCATGTGTGTTCTTTTTACTAACAACAACTGGAGTAATTTCATGTGTGTTCTTTTCACATACCACATATGGATCCACACGTGTCATTGAAATGTGTGTTCTCTTCAGAGACCACACATGGATCCACCAGTGTCATTGCATGTGTGTTCTTTTTACTAACAACCACTAGAGTCATTGCATGTGTGTTCTTTTCACATACCACATATGGATCCACCAGTGTCATTGCATGTGTGTTCTTTTCACAATCCACCTAAAGATCCACCAGTGTCATTGCATGTGTGATCTTTTTAATAAAAAAAAATAGAGTAATTGCATTTGTGTTCTCTTTAGAGACCACATGGATCCACCATGTCATTGCATGTGTGTTCTTTTTACTAACAACAAAGAGTCATTGAAATGTGTGTTCTATTCGGAGACCACACATGGATCCACGATGTCATTGCATGTGTGTTCTTTCCATTAACAACAACCATAGTCATTGAAATGTGTGTTCTCTTGAGACCACACATGGATCCACCAGTGTCATTGCATGTGTGTTCTTTTCACTAACCACACCCACAGTCATTTCCTGTGATTTCTTTTCACATACCACATATGGATTCACCAGTTTCAATGAAATGTGTGTTCTCTTTAGAGACCACACATGGATCCACCAGTGTCATTGCATGTGTATTCTTTTTACTAACAACAACTAGAGTCATTGCATGTGTGTTCTTTTCACATACAACATCTGGATCCACCAATGTCATTGCATGTGCTCTTTCACAATCCACCTATGGATCCACCAGTGTCATTGCATGTGTGCTCTTTTACTAACAACAACAGAGTCATTACATGTGTGTTCTTTTGAAGACCAAACATGGATCCACCAGATGTCATTGCATGTGTGTTCTTTTACTAACAACAACGAGTCATTCAAATGTGTGTTCTCTTTAGAGGCCACACATGGATCCCTGATGTTATTGCATGTATGTTCTTTTCACTAACAACAACCAGAGTCATTTCATGTGTGTTCTTTTCACATACCACCTATGGATCCACCAGTGTCATTGCATGTGTGTTCTTTTTACTAACAACAACTGAGTCATTGAAATGTGTGTTCTTTTAACATACCACATATGGATCCACCAGTTTCATTGAAATATGTGTTCTCTTCAGAGACCACACATGGACCCACTAGTGTCATTGCATGTGTGTTCTTTTCACTAAAAACAACCAGAGTCATTGCATGTGTGTTCTTTTCACATACCACATATGGATCCACCAGTGTCATTGCATGTGTGTTCTTTTTACTAACAACAACTGGAGACATTTCATGTGTGTTCTTTTCACATACCACATATGGATCCCCAATGTCATTCAAATGTGTGTTCTCTTCAAAGACCACATGGATCCACCAGTGTTATTGCATGTGTGTTCTTTTTACTAACAACAACTGAGTCATTGCATGTGTGTTCTTTTCACACCACATATGGATCCACCGGTGTCATTGGATGTGCGCTCTTTTATGTAACAACAGAGTCATTGCATGTGTGTTCTCTTGAAGACCACACATGGATCCTGATGTCATTGCATGTGTTTTCTTTTCACTAACAACAACTAGAGTCATTGCATGTGTGTTCTTTTCACATACCACATACGGATCCACCAGTGTCATTGCATGTGTGTTCTTTTTACTAACAACAACTGGAGTAATTTCATGTGTGTTCTTCTCACATAACACATATGGATCCACCAGTGTCATTGAAATGTGTGTTCTCTTGGAGACCACATGGATCCTGATGTCATTGCATGTGTGTTCTTTTTACTAACAACCACTGGAGTCATTGCATGTGTGTTCTTTTCACATACCACATATGGATCCACCAGTGTCATTGCATGTGTGTTCTTTTCACATACCACATATAGATACACCAGTGTCATTGGATGTGTGCTCTTTTTACTAATAACAACTAGAGTCATTGCATGTGTGTTCTCTTGAGACCACATGGATCCACCTATGTCATTGCATCTGTTCTTTTTACTAACAACAAACAGAGTCATTGAAATGTGTGTTCTTTAGATACCACACATGGCTCCACCAGTCTCATTGCATGTTTGTTCACACTAATTACCACCACTAGTGTCATTGTAATGTGTGTTCTCTTCACAGACCACACATGGATCCACCAGTGTCATTGCATGTGTGTTCTTTTCACTAACAACAACCAGAGTCATTTCATGTGTGTTCTTTTCACATACCACATATGGATTCACCAGTGTCATTGAAATGTGTGTTCTCTTTAGAGACCACACATGGATCCACCAGTGTCATTGCATGTGTATTCATTTTACTAACGACAACTAGAGTCATTGCATGTGTGTTCTTCTCACATACCACTAATGGATCCACCGGTGTTATTGCATGTGTGTTCTTTTCACAATCCACCTATGGATCCGTCATTTCATGTGTGTTCTTTCACATACCACATATGGATCCACTAGTGTCATTGAAACGTGTGTTCTCTTCAGAGACCACACATGGATCCACTAGTGTCATTGCATGTCTGTTCTTTTTACTAACAACAACTAGAGTCATTGCATGTGTGTTCTTTTCACATACAACATGTGGATCCACCAGTGTCATTGCATGTGTGTTCTTTTCACAATCCACCTATGGATCCACAAGTGTCATTGCATGTGTGCTCTTTTTACTAACAACAACTAGAGTCATTACATGTGTGTTCTTTTGAGACCACACATGGATCCACCATGTCATTGCATGTGTGCTCTTTTTACTAACAACAAACAGAGTCATTGAAATGTGTGTTCTATTCAGAGACCACACATGGATCCACCAGTGTCATTGCATGTGTGTTCTTTTCACTAACAACAACTATAGTCATTTCATGTGTGTTCTTTTCACATACCACATATGGATCCACCAGTGTCATTGAAATGTGTGTTCACTTCAGAGACCACACATGGATACACTAGTGCATTGCATGTGTGTTCTTTTTACTAACAACAACTGGAGTCATTGCATGTGTGTTCTTTTCACATACCACATATGGATCCATCAGTGTCATTGCATGTGTGCTCTTTTCATAATCCACCTATTGATCTCTAGTGTCATTGCATGTGTGCTCTTTTCACATACCACATATGGATCCACCGGTGTCATTGAAATGTGTGTTCTCTTTAGAGACCACATGGATCCACTGTGTCATTGCATGTGTTCTTTTTACTAACAAACACGAGTCATTGCATGTGTGTTCTTTTCACATACATATGGATCCACCAGTGTCATTGCATGTGTGTTCTTTTCACAATCCACCTATGGATCCACAGTGTCATTGCATGTGTGCTCTTTTTACTAACAACAACGAGTCATTGCATGTGTGTTCTCTTGAGACCATACATGGATCCACCAGTGTCATTGCATGTGTGTTCTTTTACTAACAACAACCAGAGTCATTGAAATGTGTGTTCTTTTCACATACCACATATGGATCCACAGTGTCATTGCATGTGTTCTTTTCACAATCCACCTATGGATCCACTAGTGTCATTGCATGTGTGCTCTTTTACTAACAATGGCGAGTCATTGCATGTGTGTTTTTTCACAGACCACACATGGATCCACAGTGTCATTGCATGTGTGTTCTTTTACTAACAACCATAGTCATTGAAATGTGTGTTCTCTTGAGACCACACATGGATCCACCGATGTCATTGCATGTGTGTTCTTTTCACTAACAACAACTAGAGTCATTTCATGTGTGTTCTTTTCACATACCACATATGGATCCACAGTGTCATTGCATGTGTGTTCTTTTACTAACAACAATGAGTAATTTCATGTGTGTTCTTTTCACATACCACATATGGATCCACAGTGTCATTGAAATGTGTGTTCTCTTGGAGACCACACATGGATCCTGATGTCATTGCATGTGTGTTCTTTTTACTAACAACAACTAGAGTCATTGCATGTGTGTTCTTTTCACATACCACATATGGATCCACAGTGTCATTGCATGTGTGTTCTTTTACAATCCACCTATGGATCCACCAGTGTCATTGGATGTGTGCTCTTTTTACTAACAAAAACGAGTCATTGCATGTGTGTTCTCTCAGAGACCACACATGGATCCCTGATGTCATTGCATGTGTGTTCTTTTTACTAACAACAAGAGTCATTGAAATGTGTGTTCTTTCACAGACCACACATGGATCCACCAGTGTCATTGCATGTGTGTTCTTTTATTAACAACCACCATAGTCATTGAAATGTGTGTTCTCTTTAGAGACCACACATGGATCCACAGTGTCATTGCATGTGTGTTCTTTTACTAACAACAACTAGAGTCATTTCATGTGTGTTCTTTTCACATACCACCTATGGATTCACCAGTGTCATTGAAATGTGTGTTCTCTTGAGACCACACATGGATCCACCTGATGTCATTGCATGTGTATTCTTTTTACTAACAACAACTGAGTCATTTCATGTGTGTTCTCTTCACATACCACATATGGATCCACAGTGTCATTGAAATGTGTGTTCTCTTCAGAGACCACACATGGATCCACCAGTGTCATTGCATGTGTGTTCTTTTTACTAACAACAACTGGAGTCATTGCATGTGTGTTCTTTTCAGATACCACATATGGATCCAACAGTGTCATTGCATGTTTGTTCTTTTCCCAATCCACCTATGGATCCACCAGTGTCATTGCATGTGTGCTCTTTTTACTAACAACAACCAGAGTCATTGCATGTGTGTTCTCTTCAGAGACCACACATGGATCCACCAGTGTCATTGCATGTGTGTTCTTTTACTAACAACAAACAGAGTCATTGAAATGTGTGTTCTATTGGAGACCACATGGATCCACCGATGTCATTGCATGTGTGTTCTTTCCATTAACAACCATAGTCATTGAAATGTGTGTTCTCTTCAGAGACCACACATGGATCCACCAGTGTCATTGCATGTGTGTTCTTTTTACTAACAACAACGAGTCATTTCATGTGTGTTCTTTTCACATACCACATATGGATTCACAGTGTCATTGAAATGTGTGTTCTCTTTAGAGACCACACATGGATCCTAGTGTCATTGCATGTGTATTCTTTTTACTAACAACTAGAGTCATTGCATGTGTGTACTTTTCACATACCACTAATGGATCCACTAGTGTCATTGCATGTGTGCTCTTTTCACAATCCACCTATGGATCCACAGTGTCATTGCATGTGTGCTCTTTTTACTAACAACAAGAGTGATTACATGTGTGTTCTTTTCACAGACCACATGGATCCACCAATGTCATTGCATGTGTGTTCTTTTTACTAACAACAACAGAGTCATTCAAATGTGTGTTCTCTTGAGACCACACATGGATCCTAGTGTCATTGCATGTGTTCTTGTTACTAACAACAACTGAATTCATTGGATGTGTGTTCCTTTCACATACAACATATGGATCCACCAGTGTCATTGCATGTGTGCTCTTTTCACAATCCACCTATGGTCCACAAGTGTCATTGCATATGCTCTTTTTACTAACAACAACTAGAGTCATTTCATGTGTGTTCTTTTCACATAGCACATATGGATCCACCAATGTCATTGCATGTGTGTTCTTTTTACTAACAACAATTGGAGTCATTGCATGTGTGTTCTTTTTACAATCCACATATGGATCCACAGTGTCATTGAAATGTGTGTTCTTGGAGACCACATGGATCCTGATGTCATTGCATGTGTGTTCTTTTTACAAACAACAATTGGATTCATTGCATGTGTGTTCTTTTCACATACCACATATGGATCCACCAGTGTCATTGCATGTGTGTTCTCTTCACAATCCACCTATGGATCCACCAGTGTCATTGCATGTGTGCTCTTTTTACTAACAACAACAGTCATTGCATGTGTGTTCTCTTGAGACCACACATGGATCCTGATGTCATTGCATGTGTGTTCTTTTTACTAACAACAAGAGAGTCATTGAAATGTGTGTTCTATTGAGAGACCACACATGGATCCACCGATGTCATTGCATGTGTGTTCTTTCCATTAACAACACCATAGTCATTGAAATGTGTGTTCTCTTCACAGACCACATGGATCCTGATGTCATTGCATGTGTGTTCTTTTTCTAACAACAACCAGTCATTTCATGTGTGTTCTTTTCACATACCACATATGGATCCACAGTGTCATTGAAATGTGTGTTCTCTTGAGACCACACATGGATCCTGATGTCATTGCATGTGTATTCTTTTTACTAACAACAACTAGAGTCATTGCATGGGTGTTCTTTTCACATACCACATATGGATCCACCAGTGTCATTGCATGTGTGCTCTTTTCACAATCCACCTATGGATCCACCAGTGTCATTTCATCTGTGTTCTTTCACATACCACACTAGTGTCATTGAAATGTGTGTTCTCTTGAGACCACACATGGATCCACAGTGTCATTGCATGTGTGTTCTTTTTACTAACAACAAACAGAGTCATTGAAATGTGTTCTTTTCATACCACATATGGATCCACCAGTGTCATTGCATGTGTGTTCTTTTCACAGTGCTTGTCATTTCATGTGTGTTCTTTCACATACCACCTATGGATCCACCAGTGTCATTGCATGTGTGTTCTTTTACTAACAACAACTAGAGTCATTTCATGTGTGTTCTTTTCACTACACATGGATCCACATGTCATTGCATGTGTGTTCTCTTTAGAGACCACACATGGATCCTGATGTCATTGCATGTGTGTTCTTTTACTAACAACAACCTGAGTCATTGCATGTGTGTTCTTTTCACATACCACATATGGATCCACCAATGTCATTGCACATGTGTTCTTTTCACAATCCACCTATGGATCCACCGGTGTCATTGCATGTGTGCTCTTTTTTACTAACAACAACGAGTCATTGCATGTGTGTTCTTTTCACAGACCACATGGATCCACCAATGTCATTGCATGTGTGTTCTTTTTACTAACAACAACCAGTCATTGAAATGTGTATTTCTCTTGAGAGACCACACATGGATCCACTAGTGTCATTGCATGTGTGTTCTTTTACTAACAACAACGAGTCATTGAAATGTGTGTTCTTTTCACATACCACATATGGATCCACCAGTGTCATTGCATGTGTGTTCTTTTCACAACAACAAGAGTCATTTCATGTGTGTTCTTTTCACATACCACATATGGATCCACAGTGTCATTGCATGTGTGTTCTTTTTACTAACAACAATGGAGTAATTTCATGTGTGTTCTTTTCACATACCACATATGGATCCACAGTGTCATTGAAATGTGTTCTCTTCAGAGACCACACATGGATCCTGATGTCATTGCATGTGTGTTCTTTTTACTAACAACAACGAGTCATTGCATGTGTGTTCTTTTCACATACCACATATGGATCCACAGTGTCATTGCATGTGTGTTCTTTTTACAATCCACCTATGGATCCACCAGTGTCATTGGATGTGTGTTCTTTTACTAACAACATATGGACGAGTCATTGCATGTGTGTTCTCTTGGAGACCACACATGGATCCTGATGTCATTGCATGTGTGTTCTTTTTACTAACAACAAAGAGAGTCATTGAAATGTGTGTTCTTTTCAGACCACACATGGATCCACAGTGTCATTGCATGTGTGTTCTTTCCATTAACACCACCATAGTCATTGAAATGCGTGTTCTCTTTAGAGACCACACATGGATCCACCAGTGTCATTGCATGTGTGTTCTTTTACTAACAACAACCAGAGTCATTGCATGTGTGTTCTTTTCACATACCACATATGGATTCACGGTGTCATTGAAATGTGTGTTCTCTTGAGACCACACATGGATCCTGATGTCATTGCATGTGTATTCTTTTTACTAACAACAACTAAGTCATTTCATGTGTGTTCTTTTCACATACCACATATGGATCCACAGTGTCATTGAAATGTGTGTTCTCTTGAGACCACACATGGATCCTGAGTGTCATTGCATGTGTGTTCTTTTTACTAACAACAACTGGAGTCATTGCATGTGTGTTTTTCACATACCACATATGGATCCACGGTGTCATTGCATGTGTGTTCTTTTCACAATCCACCTATGGATCCACGGTGTCATTGGATGTGTGCTCTTTTACTAATAACAACTAGAGTCATTGCATGTGTGTTCTCTTGGAGACCACACATGGATCCACCTGTCATTGCATGTGTGTTCTTTTTACTAACAACAAACAAAGTCATTGAAATGTGTGTTCTATTGGAGACCACACATGGATCCACCTGACATCATTGCATGTGTGTTCTTTCCATACTGTAACAACCATAGTCATTGAAATGTGTGTTCTCTTGAGACCACACATGGATCCACCTGATGTCATTGCATGTGTGTTCTTTTCACTAATAACAA
Source organism: Avena insularis (assembly GCA_023614405.1). Lineage (NCBI taxonomy): Eukaryota > Viridiplantae > Streptophyta > Magnoliopsida > Poales > Poaceae > Avena > Avena insularis. The sequence continues at coordinate 159,265,568 of CM042690.1, read as the reverse complement.
CCAGAGTCATTTCATGTGTGTTCTTTTCACATACCACATATGGATTCACAGTGTCATTGAAATGTGTGTTCTCTTTAGAGACCACACATGGATCCCCTAGTGTCATTGCATGTGTATTCTTTTTACTAACAACAACTAGAGTCATTGCATGTGTGTTCTTTTCACATACCACTAATGGATCCACCGATGTCATAGCATGTGTGCTCTTTTCACAATCCACCTATGGATCCACAGTGTCATTGCATATGTGCTCTTTTACTAACAACAACCAGAGTGATTACATGTGTGTTCTTTTGAGACCGGACATGGATCCACCAATGTCATTGCATGTGTGTTCTTTTTACTAACAACAACCAGAGTCATTCAAATGTGTTCTCTTGAGACCACACATGGATCCACTAGTGTCATTGCATGTGTTCTTTTTTACTAACAACAATTGAGTCATTGCATGTGTGTTCTTTTTACATAACATATGGATCCACCAGTTTCATTGCATGTGTGCTCTTTTCACAATCCACCTATGGATCCACAAGTGTCATTGCATATGTGCTCTTTTACTAACAACAACAGTCATTTGCATGTGTGTTCTCTTTCACATACCATATGGATCCACAGTGTCATTGCATGCATGTGTTCTTTTTACTAACAACAATTGGGTAATTTCATGTGTGTTCTTTTCACATACCATATGGATCCACAGTGTCATTGAAATGTGTGTTCATGAGACCACACATGTATCCTGATGTCATTGCATGTGTGTTCTTTTTACTAACAACAATTGGATTCATTGCATGTGTGTTCTTTTCACATACCACATATGGATCCACAGTGTCATTGCATGTGTTCTTTTCACAATCCACCTATGGATCCACAGTGTCATTGGATGTGTGCTCTTTTACTAACAACAACGAGTCATTGCATGTGTGTTCTCTTGGAGACCACACATGGATCCCTGATGTCATTGCATGTGTGTTCTTTTTACTAACAACAAAAGTCATTGAAATGTGTGTTCTCATTGAGAGACCACACATGGATCCACTGATGTCATTGCATGTGTGTTCTTTCCATTAACAACCACCATAGTCATTGAAATGTGTTCTCTTTTAGAACCACACATGGATCCACCGGTGTCATTGCATGTGTGTTCTTTTCGCTAACAACAACCGAGTCATTTCATGTGTGTTCTTTTCACATACCACATGGATTCACAGTGTCATTGAAATGTGTGTTCTCTTGAGAGACCACACATGGATCCAGATGTCATTGCATGTGTATTCTTTTTACTAACAACTAGAGTCATTTCATGTGTGTTCTTTTCACATACCACATATGGATCCACAGTGTCATTGAAATGTGTGTTCTCTTGAGAGACCACACATGGATCCTGATGTCATTGCATGTGTGTTCTTTTTACTAACAACAAGCTGAGTCATTGCATGTGTGTTTTTTCACATACCACATATGGATCCACAGTGTCATTGCATGTGTGTTCTTTTCACAATCCACCTATGGATCCACAGTGTCATTGCATGTGTGCTCTTTTTACTAACAACAACTAGAGTCATTGAATGTGTGTTCTCTTCAGACCACACATGGATCCACAGTGTCATTGCATGTGTGTTCTTTTTACTAACAACAAACAAAGTCATTGAAATGTGTTCTCTTCGGAGACCACACATGGATCCACTGACATCATTGCATGTGTGTTCTTTCCATTAACAACAACCATAGTCATTGAAATGTGTTCTCTTGAGACCACACATGGATCCACAGATGTCATTGCATGTGTGTTCTTTTCACTAATAACAACCTGAGTCATTTCATGTGTGTTCTTTTCACATACCATATGGATTCACAGTGTCATTGAAATGTGTGTTCTCTTTGAGACCACACATGGATCCTAGTGTCATTGCATGTGTATTCTTTTTACTAACAACAACTAGAGTCATTGCATGTGTGTTCTTTTCACATACCATAATGGATCCACCAGTGTCATAGCATGTGTGCTCTTTTCACAATCCACCTATGGATCCACAGTGTCATTGCATATGTGTTCTTTTTACTAACAACAACGAGTCATTGCATGTGTGTTCTTTTGGAGACCAGACATGGATCCACCAATGTCATTGCATGTGTGTTCTTTTTACTAACAACAAGAGTCATTCAAATGTGTGTTCTCTTGGAGACCACACATGGATCCGGTAGTGTCATTGCATGTGTGTTCTTTTTACTAACAACAACTGGAATCATTGCATGTGTGTTATTTTCACATACAACATATGGATCCACCAGTTTCATTGCATGTGTGCTCTTTTCACAATCCACTATGGATCCACAAGTGTCATTGCATATGTTCTTTTTACTAACAACAACGAGTCATTTCATGTGTGTTCTTTTCACATACCATATGGATCCACCAGTGTCATTGCATGTGTGTTCTTTTTACTAACAACAATTGGATAATTTCATGTGTATTCTTTTCACATACCACATATGGATCCCACAGTGTCATTGAAATGTGTGTTCACTTGGAGACCACATGTATCCACGATGTCATTGCATGTGTGTTCTTTTTACTAACAACAATTGGATTCATTGCATGTGTGTTCTTTTCACATACCACATATGGATCCACCAGTGTCATTGCATGTGTGTTCTTTTCACAATCCACTATGGATCCACCGGTGTCATTGCATGTGTGCTCTTTTACTAACAACAACGAGTCATTGCATGTGTGTTCTCTTGAGACCACATGGATCCTGATGTCATTGCATGTGTGTTCTTTTTACTAACAACAAAGAGAGTCATTGAAATGTGTGTTCTGCATTGGAGACCACACATGGATCCACTGATGTCATTGCATGTGTGTTCTTTCCATTAACACCCACAATAGTCATTGAAATGTGTGTTCTCTTCACAGACCACACATGGATCCTGATGTCATTGCATGTGTGTTCTTTTATACTAACAACTTAACCTGAGTCATTTCAGGTGTGATCTTTTCACATACCACATATGGATTCACCGGTGTCATTGAAATGTGTGTTCTTGAGAGACCACACATGGATCCTGATGTCATTACCTGTGTGTTCTTTTTACTAACAACAACTAGAGTCATTGCATGTGTGTTCTTTTCACATACCACATATGGATCCACAGTGTCATTGCATGTGTGTTCTTTTAGAGACCACACATGGATCCACTGAGTGTCATTGCATGTGTGTTCTTTTTATTGCATGTGTGTTCTTTTCACACATACATATGGATCCACCGGTGTCATTGCATGTGTGTTCTTTTCACAATCCACATGGATCCACCGATGTCATTGCATGTGTGTTCTTTTACTAATAACAACTAGAGTCATTGCATGTGTGTTCTTTTCACATACCACATATGGATCCACCAGTGTCATTGCATGTGTGTTCTTTTTACTAACAACAAACAAGTCATTACATACCATATATCCCCGAAAGTGCGAAATGTGTGTTCTCTTTAGAGACCACACATGGATCCCTGATGTCATTGCATGTGTGTTCTTTTCATTAACAACAACCATAGTCATTGAAATGTGTGTTCTTTTCACATACCACATATGGATCCTGATGTCATTGCATGTGTGTTCTTTTCACTAATAACAGGAGTCATTTCATGTGTGTTCTTTTCACATACCACATATGGATCCCCAGTGTCATTGAAATGTGTTCTCTTAGACCACACATGGATCCACTAGTGTCATTGCATGTGTGTTCTTTTACTAACAACAACTAGAGTCATTGCATGTGTGTTCTTTTCACATACCACATATGGATCCACAGTGTCATTGCATGTGTGCTCTTTTCACAATCCACCTATGGATCCACGGTGTCATTGGATGTGCTCTTTTACTAACAACAACGAGTCATTGCATGTGTGTTCTCTTGGAGACCACACATGGATCCACCAATGTCATTGCATGTGTGTTCTTTTTACTAACAACGAGAGTCATTGAAATGTGTGTTCTCTTCAGAGACCACATGGATCCACCAGTGTCATTGCATGTGTGTTCTTTTTACTAACAACAAGAAGTCATTGCATGTGTGTTCTTTTCACATACCACATATGGATCCACCAGTGTCATTGCATGTGTGTTCTTTTCAAAACAACAATTGGAGTCATTTTCATGTGTGTTCTTTTCACATAACATATGGATCCACTGTGTCATTGAAATGTGTCTTCTCTTTAGACCACACATGGATCCACAGTGTCATTGCATGTATGTTCTTTTCACTAACAACAACTGAGTCATTTCATGTGTTCTTTTCAGACCACATATGGATCCACAGTGTCATTGCATGTGTGTTCTTTTTACTAACAACAATTGGATTCATTTCATGTGTGTTCTTTTCACATACCACATATGGATCCACAGTCATTGCATGTGTGTTCTCTTTCACAGACCACACATGGATCCTGATGTCATTGCATGTATGTTCTTTTCTACTGCAACAACCAGAGTCATTGCATGTGTGTTCTTTTCACATACCACACATGGATCCACCATGTCATTGCATGTGTGTTCTTTTTACTAACAACAAAGAGTCATTTCATGTGTGTTCTTTTCACAACCACATATGGATCCACAGTCATTGAAATGTGTGTTCTCTTTAGAGACCACACATGGATCACTAGTGTCATTGCATGTGTGTTCTTTCACTAACAACACAGTCATTGCATGTGTGTTCTTTTCACATACCACATATGGATCCACCAGTGTCATTGCATGTGTGTTCTTTTTACTAACAACAACTAGAGTCATTTCATGCGTGTTCTTTTCACATACCACATATGGATCCACCAATGTCATTGAAATGTGTGTTCTCTTTAGAGACCACGCATGGATCCACCGATGTCATTGCATGTGTGTTCTTTTTTACTAACAACAAGCTGAGTCATTGCATGTGTGTTCTTTTCACACCACATATGGATCCACCGGTGTCATTGCATGTGTTCTTTTCACAATCCACATATGGATCCACCAGTGTCATTGCATGTGTGCTCTTTTTACTAACAACAACTAGAGTCATTGCATGTGTGTTCTCTTGAGATACCACACCTGGATCCAACAGTGGCATTGCATGTTTGTTCTCTTTACTAAAAACAAACAAAGTCATTGAAATGTGTGTTCTATTCAGACCACACATGGATCCACGGTGACCATTGCATGTGTGTTCTTTGCACTAACAACAACCATAGTCATTGCATGTGTGTTCTTTTCACATACCACATATGGATCCACCAGTGTCATTGCATGTGTGTTCTTTTTACTACCAACTAGCAGAGTCATTTCATGTGTGTTCTTTTCACATACCACATATGGATCCACCAGTGTCATTGAAATGTGTGTTCGCTTCAGAGACCACACATGGATCCACCAGTGTCATTGCATGTGTGTTCTTTTTACTAACAACAACCAGAGTCATTGCATGTGTGTTCTTTTCACATACCATATATGGATCCACTAGTGTTATTGCATGTGTGCTCTTTTCACAATCCTTTTGGTCACGTCCCAAGATTTTCCAAATCTTGTAATGCTCTTTGAAAAATAAATTAAACAAAATAAATCATGTGTGTTTGTTGAAAATCAGGGATGAAAAGAAACTTTTGTTTCTAAAGGAGTGTGTGTGGACTTAAAATCCATCTGAACAAGCTTTGGTCAAGTTTGAATTCTAACAAAATCAAATCAAGGGAAATGCACATTCTCTGATGAATGTATCTGGAAATTTGAACATTTGGAAATCGACCCAAAACCCTAAACCTAATGGAAGAAATCATTTCCAAAGTATCTCAAATCCATGGATTTGATCCATTCAAATTTGATCAACAAATATTTCACAAAGGATAAAGAAAGACCATAGAGTTGGTTTCACTTAGTTTGGAACCATAGACAAGATCTTATGAATATAATGAGTTAAGGAAAATGAATTTCCAAAGCTTTAAAGCCCTTACCAAAAGCCCTTACCAATTGGTGATCAGGTAATCCTAAAGGGATTTATAAAGATAAAACATTTATCAAAGGAAGATAAATTGTTTTGGAAATACTATTTTAGATCTTTTAATAAAATACTCTTTTTCAAATGAAAATGTGAGCCAAATTAATTTTGGCCAGCTTTTGTAAAAATATTTTGTTTTGATAAAATGAGTAAAGGTTTATTTAAAATAAAATGATAAAGATTTAAATATCCAATTTTATTTAAGTAAAGGCTTCCATTTAATTAAAACACCAAAACATTATTTATTTAAATAAGTTTCCAAGTATTCTTTATGTTTCAAATTAAACCTTATGTTTTTTTTTTGAAAATAATTGGATTTCAAATGGAAATTTTATTAAATAAAACAAACCCTAATAACTAAAGATCCATTTTATTTAATTATTAAATGTATCCTAAAAATAAATAAAATATTATTTCATTTTGAGATTTGGATTATGTTGCCAAGAACCAAATTCAAAGTGAGATTAGTGATTGTTGAATTGATTTGAGTGTTGTTTGAATTTGTTTGAATTAATTGTTTGAATTGAAAACAGAAAAAGAATTAGAAAAAAGGTTGAAGCGGAAAAAATGAAGCGACTAGCAATGACCTAAGGCCCGATCCGTACAGACTTCTTCCCTCCGAAGAAAACATTTTACTCGGCCGGCCCACTCAGTCCACGAGCCGGCGTGGACCCACTTCCCCTCTCCCTCACCGTGACGACAGACCCCACCTCTCTTATTTCTCTCCCGAACCGTTTTACGAGAAAGAAACCCTTTGAGTGAATGACCGTGGACCCCTCCTTCCTTTCTTTTCCCCGACGAGAGGACCCCCAGGGGCCGGTACTGTTCGCCGTCTTCAACCTCCTCGGCTGACTCGTTCCTTCCTCCCCCGTTCTGCCGTTGATTACTCGACTTAATTCACCTTAGCCGAGCCTTTACCTCGCCTTGATCTTGCCGAGATGGAAACGCAGGCATCCTCTATAAATCCCCTCTGGCAGCCTTTCGCCTACATGGTGACCGCTTTAGGCGCCCAATTTGGCTCCGGCTCCCGCTTGCTCGGCGATGTTCGGTGACAATTCCGGCAAACCCCACTGCCCCTTGCCTCCTCGACCATCTTCACGTGATCCACACCTCCTGGCGATAATCCCGTGCACCGGCTCACCGCGAGCACCCTAGAGCCTCGACAGCAGCGACCCGGCACCACACGGCGTGCATCGTTTCTCCGTGAACCTTCCGGTGAATTCGTCCACCCCACCTCTCGATCATGCTCACATGAACCCCAATTAGCCGCATCTTATCGTGCCTTTGTTTACCTTAAGGTGATCATGGCGGCGACTCCGGCAAACGCAGGCGCCCGATTCACTTCTTCTCGGCAGCGTTTCCCGGTAAGCCTCGACCGCCCAAAACCCTCTTGTTCACGCTCATAGCTCAGAGCACCCATGATCCTGCGTCTAACCCAGTCCTCCGTTTGTCTTCTGGTGGTCCTGACACCGTCTTGACTCTGGCGAGCCGTCATGCTTCCCAACTCCGGCGAGAATTACGCTGACCACGGCGCCCCTTGGCCAACCACGGTACCGCTTTGAGCATCAGCGTCCGCGATCTCGGTGAGCCTTACCGTCCCTCTGGCTTCTTATCACCGGCTCCGCGTGGCGGACCCAGCCGCGTTACCCACTTGCGCGGCCTTGCGCCCGATTGAAAGATGCGATTGATATGACGGGATGATAACGCCGATGCCGCCTTGTGCGCCGATTGAAGTCGATTGATAGCGGCCGTAGAAGATGCAGATCGGACACACACGATAGATCACTTAAAAGCGGCACGATAGGTATGCTCTCGATGGTGCACCTGCGCGATTTAACAGATCTAACGCTCCACGATGCGATCCGGCGAACGGTACCGCCAATCCCGCAGTAGCGTGGCACTAGATACATTTAAAAGAATTTGAAAACAGATTTGTTTGCCATTCAAACCCATGTATCTTTTGATCCACCGTCCAAATTTTACAAATTTTATGTCGTTGAATCAACAAGACAAACCCTAGCCAAACCTACCTTAGTTTAGCAAATAGTATCTGTTAGCTTGTTTGATTTTGTAGATTCTTTTATGCGCTTGCTAACATTAGAAAAATCATTTAAAATGATTCTTAGGTTAAAAACAACACCTGCAAATTGGTTTGTTGTGACCTTCTGACCCTGGGAACCAACCCATAGTTTGGAAAATGGTTTTGGAAAAGAATAGGATGGATTAATTAGTTTGGTCCATTTCTAGCTAACTAAAACTATTTGTTTTGTTTGTGAAATGCTTTCATAAAGAAAACTTTGAGAAAATGTTTTGGATTAAACCTACTGACCCAAAACACCAAGTTTTGCAATAACAACTCATTTAGTTAACCCTATAGACTAAAACCTAGTAGACATATTTCTTCACCATAAAATGACCAAATAGGTGCCTTGTTTTTGAAAATGGTTTTGAGGTGAAACCTTTTTGCTAACAACTTTGCCACTTTAGTAAATGACCAATTTGGATCTTACAAAGTTTAGAATCTAATAGAAACCCTTTTGCAAATGGCTTTGCCATTTGTTAAATGACCAATTTGGAACTCACAAAGTTTAGAAGCCTAGTGAAGACCATCCCTACAATAGAACCAACCTTTGCATGTATGCATGACTTAGATATACCCAAGTGTCTGTGACCCACAAGACCACTTTGCAAACAAAGCAAAGCAGCATGCTTGCATGCATTTCTTTGACTTTGTTATTTTATGTAATGTGTGTTGTTTTGCTTGATTGGTAGATTGAGTTTGTGCCTTGCTTGATTGATTATAGTGACTTGAAGAGTGTGGGTGTTGCAAGGTCAAGGAGTAAACCTATACCCTCTACCAAAAGGCAGTGATGCTTCATATCATTATCCATTATTTTCACTATGCATTAGTGTTTTGCTAAGTAAAACTTGCATGGTTTTATTTTGCTAAGAATATACCTTCTATGGAAAACTAGTAGAGATAGATCCTTAGAAGGATTTTCCTTAGTTAAGAATCCTGTACTACCAAGCTTAGCCTAGCTAATAGAAAGCTTGGGTGGAATATATTCACACTATGAAAATTTCTAAGTCTATGGACTTGTGTTTTATTTAACAAAACAACTAAGTTAATGAATCTCACAGGTGGAATGGGACTTGCATGGTGGTTTTTGGTTGAGTGGTTCACAAGGCCCATGTTTATGGTTTACCTTGGTGTATCTCACTTGTGGATGGCCACCTAGGAAACAAAGAGATTTGAGATGTCAAATGTTGAGGAAGCTTCAAGTGCGACCACTTGGCAATATGGGCTCTGCCATGATCATATAGAGTTGCAAGAACTTGCCACATGGACAGTGGGTGGTAGTGATTGATAGGTTGGAGCAACGTCCATGTTGGTCTAAGGAAGCTTACTGAAGATTTTGTCTTGGAAACCAAGTCTTGTGGGTAAAGTGCACCACCTCTGCAGTGAAAAACCTAAGTACTTAGCCAAGTCCACAGTAAAGGACAATTTGAGCATCAAGACATGGAAGCAGTCAAGAATCTCATCCTCAATTTCTAAATTAAAACTTGTGGGTGAACAAGGGTTGTGTGAAATTCTTCAATCTTTGATGGAGAGATGGCTTGGTAAGGATCTCAAAATCTTAGATTGAAATTGTTTTACCAAGCAAATCTTGATCTTTGATTGATAGATGCCCTGAGTGGATCTTCAGTCTTTGATTGATAGATGCCTTGGAATTTATTTTTGCCAAACAAGAACTTAGTGTTTTCAAAAGATAGGAAAAATCTATTTTGAGCAATCTGACCTCAACTCCACTTAGCCAAAATGCATATAGATGATAGACTCCACTATCTTACCAAAGTATCACTTGCCAATACAATTCAAATGTATTGACCCTTGTGGCTGTAACTTATGATGTTGCAGGTTTGATTGATTTTAGTGAGATTGATTGATTAGGATTACAAGTCTACAACCAACATATGCACTGTGGCACTTTGAAGATGAAGGACCCATGACTATAGTTATTCCGCTGCAATGTAATGTAAATAGCCAATGAGCTATGTTTGATGTAATAAAATTATATTATTCCTGGTTATAAAGTTGTATTATGACCTTTGTTTCTTGATATTACATCTGGTATGGATGCTAGCTAATGATCCGAGGACTAGCATTGTAAACCTGAGGGACTCAATCTTATTAAAGGTTGGGGCCGCTACCACGAGTCATTGCATGTGTTCTCTTTGGAGACCACCTATGGATCCCTGGTGCCATTGCATGTGTCCTCTTTTACTAACAATGTCACCGATTGTCATTGCATGTGTGTTTTCTTCAAACACCACACATAGATCCACCAGTGTCATTGCATGTGTGTTCTTTTTACTAACAACAACCATAGTCATTGAAATGTGTGTTCTCTTTGAGACCACACATGGATCCTGGTGTCATTGCATGTGTGTTCTTTTCACTAACAACAACCAAGTCACTTCATGTGTGTTCTTTTCACATACCACATATGGATCCACAGTGTCATTGCATGTGTGTTCTTTTTACTAACAACAACTAGAGTCATTTCATGTGTGTTCTTTTCACATACCACATATGGATCCACGAGTCATCAAATGTGTGTTCTCTTCACAGACCACACATGGATACACTAGTGTCATTGCATGTGTGTTCTTTTCACTAAAACAACAGAGTCATTGCATGTGTGTTCTTTTCACATACCACATATGGATCCTGTCATTGCATGTGTGTTCTTTTACTAACAACAAGAGACATTTCATGTGTGTTCTTTTCACATACCACATATGGATCCCCAATGTCATTCAAATGTGTGTTCTCTTCAAAGACCACACATGGATCCTGATGTCATTGCATGTGTGTTCTTTTTACTAACAACAAGCTGAGTCATTGCATGTGTGTTCTTTTCACACACCACATATGGATCCACAGTGTCATTGGATGTGCGCTCTTTTATTAACAACAACAGAGTCATTGCATGTGTGTTCTCTTGAGATACCACACATGGATCCACCAATGTCATTGCATGTGTATTCTTTTACTAACAACAACTAAGTCATTGCATGTGTGTTCTTTTCACATACCACATACGGATCCACAGTGTCATTGCATGTGTGTTCTTTTACTAACAACAACTGGAGTAATTTCATGTGTGTTCTTTTCACATACACATATGGATCCACAGTGTCATTGAAATGTGTGTTCTCTTCAAGACCACACATGGATCCACTGATGTCATTGCATGTGTGTTCTTTTTACTAACAACCATAGTCATTGCATGTGTGTTCTTTTCTTATACCATATATGGATCGACCTGTGTCATTGCATTGTGTTCTTTTCACAATCCACCGATTGATCCACGAGTGTCATTGGATGTGTGCTCTTTTACTAATAACAACTAGAGTCATTGCATGTGTGTTCTCTTCAGAGACCACACATGGATCCACCATGTCATTGCATGTGTGTTCTTTTACTAACAACAAAGCAGTCATTGAAATGTGTGTTCTTTTTAGAGACCAAACATGGATCCTGATGTCATTGCATGTGTGTTCTTTCCATTACCAACCATAGTCATTGCATGTATGTTCTCTTGACATACCACACATGGATCCAGTGTCATTGCATGTGTGTTCTTTTCACTAACAGCAGTCATTTCATGTGTGTTCTTTTCACATACCACATATGGATTCACTAGTGTCCATTGAAATGTGTGTTCTCTTTAGAGACCACACATGGATCCACCTGATGTCATTGCATGTGTATTCTTTTTACAAACAACAACTAGAGAGTCAGTCATTGCATGTGTGTTCTTTTCACATACCACTAATGGATCCCACAGTGTCATTACATGTGTGCTCTTTTCACAATCCACCTATGGATCCAGGTGTCATTTCATGTGTGTTCTTTTGACTTACCACATATGGATCCACTAGTGTCATTGAAACGTGTGTTCTCTTGGAGACCATACATGGATCCTTAATGTCATTGCATGTGTGTTCTTTTTACTAACAACAACTGGAGTCATTGCATGTGTGTTCTTTTCACATACCACATATGGATCCACCAGTGTCATTGCATGTGTGCTCTTTTCACAATCCACCTATTGGATCCACCAGTGTCATTGCATGTGTGCTCTTTTTACTAACAACAACCAGAGTCATTGCATGTGTGTTCTCTTCAGAGACCACACATGGATCCTCTAGTGTCATTGCATGTGTGTTCTTTTTACTAACAACAACTAGAGTCGTTGAAATGTGTATTTCTGAGGAGACCACATGGATCCACCAGTGTCATTGCATGTGTTCTTTTTACTAACAACAACTAGAGTCATTGCATGTGTGTTCTTTTCAGACCACATATGGATCCACAGTGTCATTGCATGTGTGTTCTTTTTTAAAAACAACAATGAGTCATTTCATGTGTGTTCTTTTCACATACCACATATGGATCCACAGTGTCATTGAAATGTGTGTTCTCTTGAAAGGAGACCACACATGGATTCCTAAATGTCATTGCATGTGTGTTCTTTTACTGCAACAAAACTAGAGTCATTGCATGTGTGTTCTTTTCACATACCACATATGGATCCACCAGTGTCATTGCATGTGTGCTCTTTCACAATCCACCTATGGATCCACCAGTGTCATTGCATGTGTGTTCTTTTCACATACCTATGGATCCAGTCATTGCAAATGTGTTCTCTTGAGACCACACATGGATCCACTGTGTCATTGCATGTGTGTTCTTTTACTAACAAACTTGCACAGGAGTCATTGCATGTGTGTTCTTTTCACATACCACATGGATCCAGTGTCATTGCATGTGTGTTCTTTTACTAACAACAACCATAGTCATTGCATGTGTGTTCTCTTGAGACCACACATGGATCCTGATGTCATTGCATGTGTGTTCTTTTTACTAACAACGAGTCATTTCATGTTTGTTCTTTTCACATACCACATATGGATTCACAGTGTCATTGCATGTGTGTTCTCTTTAGAGACCACATGGATCCTGATGTCATTGCATGTGTATTCTTTTACTAACAAGAACTAGAGTCATTGCATGTGTGTTCTTTTCACATACCACATATGGATCCACCAGTGTCATAGCATGTGCTCTTTTCACAATCCACCTATGGATCCAGCAGTGTCATTTCATGTGTGTTCTTTTCACATACCACATAGATCCACCAGTGTCATTGAAATGTGTGTTCTCTTGAGACCACACATGGATCCCTAGTGTCATTGCATATGTTTTCTTTTACTAACAACAACTGGAGCCATTGCATGTGTATTCTTTTCACATACAACATATGGATCCACAGTGTCATTGCATGTGTGCTCTTTTCACATACCACATATGGATCCACTGGTGTCATTGCATGGGTGTTCTTTTACTAGCAAATACAGTCATTGCATGTGTGTTCTTTTCATACCACATATGGATCCACGGTGTCATTGCATGTGTATTCTTTTCTGAAACTATAACAACCACCAGTGTCATTGCAAATGTGTTCTCTTTGCTAACAGAACCAATCATTGCATGTGTTCTTTTCACATACCACATATGGATCCACCGTGTCATTGCATGTGTGTTCTTTTCATATACCACATATGGATCCACCAGTGTCATTGCATGTGTGTTCTTTCACAATCCTACTATGGATCCACTAGTGTCATTGCATGTGTGGTCTTTTACTAACAACAACGAGTCATTGCATGTGTGTTCTCTTCACAGACCACACATGGATCCACAGTGTCATTGCATGTGTGTTCTTTTTACTAACAACAACCGGGGTCATTTCATGTGTGTTCTTTTCACATACCACATATGGATCCACCTATGTCATTGCATGTGTGTTCTTTTCAGAGACCACATGGATCCACAGTGTCATTGCATGTGTGTTCTTTTTACTAACAGAGCAGAGTCACAACTTGAACAGTCATTGCATGTGTGTTCTTTTCACATACCACATATGGATCCACAGTGTCAGTGCATGTGTGTTCTTTTCACAATCCACCTATGGATCCACCAGTGTCATTGCATGTGCTCTTTTTACTAACAACAACGAGTCATTGCATGTGTGTTCTCTTGAGACCACACATGGATCCCGATGTCATTGCATGTGTTTTCTTTTTACTAACAACAAAGAGTCATTGCATGTGTGTTATTTTCACATACCACATATGGATCCACAGTGTCATTGCATGTGTGTTCTTTATAACAACAACTAGAGTCATTTCATGTGTGTTCTTTTCACATACCACATATGGATCCACGTGTCATTGAAATGTGTGAACTCTTGAAGACCATACATGGATCCACTAGTGACATTGAATGTGTGTTCTATTTACTAACAACAACTAAGTCATTGAAATGTGTGTTCTTTTCACATACCATATATGGATCCACAGAGTCATTGCATGTGTGTTCTTTTACAATCCACCTATGGATCCACTAGTGTCATTTCATGTGTCATCTTTTATACCACAACTAGAGTCATTACATGTGTGCTCTCTTCAGAGACCACACATGGATCCACCAGTGTCATTGCATGTGTGTTATTTTTACTAACAACAACCAGAGCCATTGAAACGTGTGTTCTTATCACATACCAAATATGGATCCACCGGTGTCATTGCATGTGTGTCCTTTTCACAATCCACCTATGGATCCACAGTGCCATTGCATGTGTGCTCTTTTTACTACATATGGATCACAGTCATTGCATGTGTGTTCTCTTTAGAGACCACACATGGATACCTAGTGTCATTGCATGTGTGTTCTTTTTACTAACAACAACGAGTCATTGATGTGTGTTCTTTTCACAGACCACATGGATCCTGAGTGTCATTGCATGTGTGTTCTTTTTACTAACAACAACAGAGTCATTGCATGTGTGTTCTTTTCACATACCACATATGGATCCACAATGTCATGATGTCATTGCATGTGTGTTCTTTTACTACCAACAACTGGAGTCATTGCATGTGAGTTCTTTTCACATACCACATATGGATCCACCAGTGTAATTTAATGTGTTCTCTTTTCACAATCCTACTTTGGATCCACCAGTGTAATTGCATGTGTGTTCTTTTTACTAACAACAACAATCATTGCATGTGTATTCTTTTCACATACCACATATGGATCCAGTGTCATTGCATGTGTGTTCTTTTCATATACCATATAGATCCACAGTGTCATTGCATGTGTGTTCTTTTCACAGACCACTATGGATCCACTAGTGTCATTGCATGTGTGCTCTTTACTAACAACAACGAGTCATTGCATGTGTGTTCTAGAGACCACATGGATCCACTAGTGTCATTGCATGTGTGTTCTTTTACTAACAACAACAGGGGTCATTGAAAGCATGTGTTCTTTTCACATACCACATATGGATCCACCAGTGTCATTGAAATCTCTTTTCACAATCCACCTATGGATCCACTGGTGTCATTGCATGTGTGTTCTTTTTTACTAACAACACAGAGTCATTGAATGTGTGTTCTTTTACTAACAAGAACAGTGTCATTGCATATTTATTTTCACATACCACATATGGATCCACAGTGTCATTGCATGTGTGTTTTCCAAATCCACCTATGGATCCACCAGTGTCATTGCATGTGTGCTCTTTTATAACAACAACCAGAGTCATTGCATGTGTGTTCTCTTGAAAACCACACATGGATCCTGATGTCATTGCATGTGTGTTCTTTTACTGCTGTAACAACGAGTCATTACATGTGTGTTATTTTCACATACCACATATGGATCAACCAGTGTCATTGCATGTGTGTTCTTTTACTAACAGCAACTAGAGCCATTTCATGTGTGTTCTTTTCACATACCACATATGGATCCACCGGTGTCTTTGAAATGTGTGATCTCTTCAAAGACCATATATGGATCCACTAGTGTCATTGCATGTGTGTTCTTTTTACTAACAACAACCATAGTCATTGCATGTGTGTTCTCTTCAGAGACCACACATGGATCCACCAGTGTCATTGCATGTGTGTTCTTTTTACTAACAACAACCAGAGTCATTGAAACGTGTGTTCTTTTGACATACCAAACATCGATCCACCAGTGTCATTGCATGTGTGTTCTTTTCACAATCCACCTATGGATCCACCAGTGCCATTGCATGTGTGCTCTTTTTACTAACAACAACCAGAGTCATTGCATGTGTGTGATCTTTAGAGACCACACATGGATTCATGCAGTGTCATTGCATGTGTGTTCTTTTTACTAACAACAACTTGAGAGTCATTGAAATGTGTGTTCTCTTCAGGGACACACATGGATCCTGAGTGTCATTGCATGTTAGTTCTTTTTACTAACAACAACGAGTCATTGCATGTTTGTTATTTTCACATACCATATGGATCCACCGGTGTCATTGCATGTGTGTTCTTTTTACTACCAACAACAGAGTCATTGCATGTGAGTTCTTTTCACATACCACATATGGATCCACGGTGTCATTGCATGCGTGCTCTCTTTCACAGTCCACCTATGGATCCACCGGTGTCATTGCATGTGTGTTCTTTTACTAACAACAACCAATCATTGCATGTGTGTTCTTTTCACATACCACATATGATCCACTGTGTCATTGCATGTGTGTTCTTTTCATAACCACATATGGATCCACCAGTGTCATTGCATGTGTGTTCTTTTTCCACAATCCCTAATATGGATCCACTAGTTTCATTGCATGTGTGCTCTTTTACTAACAACAACGAGTCATTGCATGTGTGTTCTCTTCAGAGACCATGAATGGATCCACCAGATGTCATTGCTTGTGTGTTCTGCTTTTTTACTAACAACAACCAGGGTCATTGAAACGTGTTTTCTTTTCACATACCACATATGGATCCACCAATGTGTCATTGCCTTGCTCTTTTCACAATCCACCTATGTGGATCCACCAGTGTCATTGCATGTGTGTTCTTTTTACTAACAAGAACCGAGTCATTGCATGTGTGTTCTTTTCACTAACAAGAACGAGTCATTGCATGTGTGTTCTTTTCACATACCACATATGGATCCACCAGTGTCATTGCATGTGTGCTCTTTTCACAATCACCTATGGATCCACCAGTGTCATTGCATGTGTGCTCTTTTTACTAACAACAACCAGAGTCATTGCATGTGTGTTCTCTTCAAAACCACATGGATCCACTGATGTCATTGCATGTGTGTTATTTTTTACTAACAACAACCAGAGTCATTGCATGTGTGTTATTTTCACATACCACATATGGATCCACTCATGTGCATGTGTGTTCTTTTTACTAACTTGACAACTAGAGTCATTTCATGTGTGTTCTTTCACATACCACATATGGATCCACGGTGTCTTTGAAATGTGTGATCTCTTCAAAAGACCATACATGGATCCACTAGTGTCATTACATGTGTGTTCTTTTTTACTAACAACATGACTATAGTCATTGAAATGTGTGTTCTTTTCATACCATATATGGATCCACCAGTGTGATTGCATGTGTTCTTTTCACAATCCACCTATGGATCCACCGGTGTCATTGCATGTGTGCTCTTTTACTAACAACAACCAGAGTCATTGCATGTGTGTTCTCTCTATAGAGACCACACATGGATCCTCCAGTGTCATTGCATGTGTGTTCTTTTTACTAACAACAACTAGAGTCATTGAAGCATGTTCTTTTCACATACCAAATATGGATCCACAGTGTCATTGCATGTGTGTTCTATTCACAATCCACCTATGGATCCACTAGTGCCATTGCATGTGTGCTCTTTATACTAACAACAACAGTCATTGCATGTGTGTTTCTCTTGGAGACCACACATGGATCCTGAAGTGTCATTGCATGTGTGTTCTTTTTACTAAAACAACCAGAGTCATTGAAATGTGTGTTCTCTTAGAGACCACATGGATCCCACCTGATGTCATTGCATGTGTGTTCTTTTTTACTAACAACAACCAGAGTCATTGCATGTGTGTTATTTTCATACCACATATGGATCCACAGTGTCATTGCATGTGTGTTCTTTTTACTACCAACAAATGGAGTCATTGCATGTGAGTTCTTTTCACATACCACATATGGATCCCTGGTGTCATTGCATCGTGCTCTTTTCACAATCCACCTATGGATCCACCAGTGTCATTGCATGTGTGATCTTTTTACTAACAAGAACCAATCATTGCATGTGTTCTTTTCACATACCACATATGGATCCTGTGTCATTGCATGTGTGTTCTTTTCATATACCACATATGGATCCACCAGTGTCATTGCATGTGTGATTTCTTTTTCACAATCCCTACTATGGATCCACTAGTGTCATTGCATGTGGTCTTTTTACTAACAACAACCAGAGTCATTGCATGTGTGTTCTCTTCAGAGACCACACATGGATCCTGATGTCATTACATGTGTGTTCTTTTTACTAACAACAACCAGGGTCATTGAAACGTTTGTTCTTTTCACATACCACATATGGATCCACCTATGTCATTGCATGTGTGTTCTTTTCATAATCAACCTATGGATCCACCAGTGTCATTGCATGTGTGTTCTTGTTACTAACAACAACCAGAGTCATTGCATGTGTTATCTTTTCACATACCACATATGGATCCACCAGTGTCATTGCATGTGTGTTATTTTCACAATCCACCTATGGATCCACCAGTGCCATTGCATGTGTTCTGTTTTTACAAAAAACAACCAGAGTCATTGCATGTGTGTTCTCTATAGAGACCACACATGGATCCTGATGTCATTGCATATGTGTTTCTCTTTTACTAACAACAACAAGAGCCATTGCATGTGTGTTGTTTCACATACAACATATGGATCCACCGCTGTCATTGCATGTGTGTTCTTTTACTGACAACTAAAGTCATTTCATGTGTATTCTTTTCACATACACCACATATGGATCCACCAGTGTCTTTGAAATGTGTGAACTCTTCAAAGACATACATGAATCCATTAGTGACATTGCATGTGTGTTCTTTTACTAACAACAACCATAGTCATTGAAATGTGTGTTCTTTTCACATACCATATATGGATCCTTGAGTCATTGCATGTGTTCTTTTCACAATCCACCTATGGATCCACTAGTGTCATTACATGTGTCATCTTTTACCTAACAACAACTAGAGTCATTACATGTGTGCTCTCTTGAGACCACACATGGATCCCTCAGTGTCATTGCATGTGTGTTATTTTACTAACAGCGAGCCATTGAAGCGTGTGTTCTTATCACATACCAAATATAGATCCACAGTGTCATTGCATGTGTGTCCTTTTCACAATCCACCTATGGATCCACCAGTGACATTGCATGGGTGCTCTTTTACTAACAACAACCAGAGTCATTGCATGTGTGTGTTCTTCAGAGACCACACATGGATCCCACTAATGTCATTGCATGTGTGTTCTTTTACTAACAACAACCAGAGTCATTGAAATGTGTGATTCTCCTCAGAGACCACATGGATCCCTGATGTCATTGCATGTGTGTTCTTTTACTAACAACAACCCAGAGTCATTGCATGTGTGTTATTTTCACATACCATATGGATCCACCAGTGTCATTGCATGTGTGTTCTTTTTACTAACAACAACTGGAGTCATTGCATGTGAGTTCTTTTCACATACCACATATGGATCCACCAGTGTCATTGCATGCGTTCTCTTTTCACAATCCACCTATGGATCCACCAGTGTCATTGTATGTGTGTTCTTTTCACAATCCACCTATGGATCCACCAGTGTCATTACATGTGTGCTCTTTTTACTAACAACAACCAGAGTCATTGCATGTGTGTTCTCTTCAGAGACCACACATGGATCCCTGATGTCATTGCATGTATTTCTTTTACTAACAACAACAGGGTCATTGAAACATGTGTTCTTTCACATACCACCCTATGGATCCACCAGGTGTCATTGCATGCTTTCTCTTTTCACAATCCACCAATGGATCACAGTGTCATTGCATGTGTGTTCTTTTTTACTAACAAGAACCAGTCATTGCATGTGTGTTCTTTTACTAACAAGAACGAGAGTCATTGCATGTGTGTTATTTTACTACATACCACATATGGATCCACCAGTGTCATTGCATGTGTGTTCTTTTCACAATCCACCTATGGATCCACCAGTGTCATTGCATGTGTGCTCTTTTTAATAACAATAACCAGAGTCATTGCATGTGTGTTCTCTTCAGAAACCACACATGGATCCACTAGTGTCATTGCATGTGTGTTCTTTTTACTAACAACAACCAGAGTCATTACATGGGTGTTATTTTCATATACCACACATGGATCCACCAGTGTCATTGCATGTGTGTTCTTTACTACTTGACGCTAGAGCCATTTCGATGTGTTCTTTTTCACATACCACATATGGATCCACCAGTGTCTTTGAAATGTGTGATCTCTTCCAAAGACCATACATGGATCCACTAGTGTCATGCATGTGTGTTACTGCCTAACAACCATAGTCATTGAGAATGTGTTCTTTTCACATACCATATATGGATCCACAGTGTCATTGCATGTGTGTTCTTTTCACAATCCACCTATGGATCCACCAGTGTGCATTCAATGTGTGTTTCTTTTACTGCTTTGTGATTGAGTCATTGCATGTGTGTTCTCTTTAGAGACCACACATGGATCCACCAGTGTCATTGCATGTGTGTTCTTTTTACTAATAACGACCAGAGTCCTTTCATGTGTGTTCTTTTCACATACCACATATGGATCCACCAGAGTCATTGAAATGTGTGTTCTCTTCAGAGACCACACATGGATCCACCAATGTCATTTCATGTGTGTTCTTTTTACTAACAACAACTAGAGTCATTGCATGTGTGTTATTTTCACATACCACATATGGATCCACTAGTGTCATTGCATGTGTATTCTTTTTACTAACAACAACTAGAGTCATTTTCTGTGTGTTCTTTTCACATACCACATATGGATCCACCAGTGTCATTGAAATGTGTGTTCTCTTCAGAGACCACACATGGATCCACCAGTGTCATTGCATGTGTGTCCTTGTTACTAACAACAACCAGAGTCATTGCATGTGTGTTCTTTTCACATACCACATATGGATCCACCAGTGTCATTGCAAGTGTGTTCTTTTCACAATCCACATATGGATCCACCAGTGTCATTGCATGTGTGCTTTTTTACTAACAACAACCAGAGTCATTGCATGTGTGTTCTTTTCACATACCACATATGGATCCACCAGTGTCATTGCATGTGTGTTCTTTTCACAATCCACCTATGGATCCAAAAGTGTCATTGCATGTGTGCTTTTTTTACTAACAACAACCAGAGTCATTTCATGTGTGTTCTTTTCATATACCACATATGGATCCACTAGTGTCATTGAAATGTGTGTTTCTTTAGAGACCACACATGGATCCACTAGAGTTATTGCATGTGTTTTCTTGTTACTAACAACAACCAGAGTCATTGCATGTGTGTTCTTTTCACATACCACATATGGATCCACCAGTGTCATTGCATGTGTGTTCTTTTTTATATGACAATTAGAGTCATTTTCATGGTTGTTCTTTTCACATACCACATATGGATCCACCGATTATGCCATTGAAATGCGTGTTCTCTTGGAGACCACACATGGATCCACCAGTGTCTTTACATATGTGTTATTTTACTAACAACAAGCTTCCAGACTCATTGCATGTGTGTTCCTTTTACATATCACATATGGATCCACCAGTGTCATTGCATGTGTGCTCTTTTCACAATCACCTATGGATCCACAGTGTCATTGCATGTGTGTTCTTTTTGCCTTAACAACCAGAGTCATTGCATATGTGTTCTCTTCACATACCACATATGGATCCACCAGTGTCATTGCATGTGTGTTCTTTTCACAATCAACCTATGGATCCACTAGTGTCATTATATGTGTGCTCTTTTTACTAACAACAACCAGAGTCATTGCATGTGTGTTCTCTTCAGAGACCACACATGGATCCACCAGTGTCATTGCATGTGTGTTCTTTTTACTAACAACAACCAGAGTCATTGAAACGTGTGTTCTTTTCACAATCCACCAATGGATCCACCAATGTTATTGCATGTGTGTTCCTTTACTAACAACAACCAGAGTCATTTCATGTGTGTTCTTTTCACATACCACATATGGATCCACCAGAGTCATTGAAATGTGCGTTCTCTTCAGAGACCACACATGGATCCACCAGTGTCATTGCATGTGTGTTCTTTTTACTAACAACAACCAGAGTCATTGCATGTGTGTTATTTTCACATACCACATACGGATCCACTAGTGTCATTGCATGTGTGTTCTTTTTACTAACAACAACTAGAGTCATTTCATGTGTGTTCTTTTCACATACCACATATGGATCCACCAGTGTCATTGAAATGTGTGTTCTCTTCAGAGACCACACATGGATCCACGAGTGTCATTGCATGTGTGTCCTTGTTACTAACAACAACCAGAGTCATTGCATGTGTGTTCTTTTCACATACCACATATGGATCCACCAGTGTCATTGCATGTGTGTTCTTTTCACAATCCACCTATGGATCCACCAGTGTCATTGCATGTGTGCTTTTTTTACTAACAAAAACAAGAGTCATTTCATGTGTGTTCTTTTCACATACCACATATGGATCCACTAGTGTCATTGAAATGTGTGTTCTCTTCAGAGACCACACATGGATCCACTAGTGTTATTGCATGTGTTTTCTTGTTACTAACAACAACCAGAGTCATTGCATGTGTGTTCTTTTCACATATCACATGTGGATCAACCAGTGTCATTGCATGTGTGTTCTTTTTGCTAACAACAACCAGAGTCATTGAAACGTGTGTTCTTTTCACAATCCACCTATGGATCCACCAGTGTTATTGGATCCACCAGTGTTATTTCAAGACTATTCTTTTCACATACCACATATGGATCCACCAGTGGCATCGAAATGTGTGTTCTCTTCAGAGACCACACATGGATCCTGATGTCTTTATGTGTTATTTTTAATGGAGTCATTGCATGTGTGTTCTTTTCACATACCACATATGGATCCACGAGTGTCATTGCATGTGTGTCCTTGTTACTAACAACAACCAGAGTCCTTGCATGTTTGTTCTTTTCACATACCACATATGGATCCACCAGTGTCATTGCATGTGTGTTCTTTGCACAATCCACCTATGGATCCACCAGTGTCATTGCATGTGTGCTTTTTTTACTAACAACAACCAGAGTCATTTCATGTGTGTTCTTTTCACATACCACATATGGATCCACTAGTGTCGTTGAAATGTGTGTTCTCTTCAGAGACCACACATGGATCCACTAGTGTTATTGCATGTGTTTTCTTGTTACTAACAACAACCAGAGTCATTGCATGTGTGTTCTTTTCACATATCACATATGGATCAACCAGTGTCATTGCATGTGTGTTCTTTTTACTAACAACAATTGGAGTCATTTCATGACTGTTCTTTTCACATACCACATATGGATCCATAAGTGTCATTGAAATGTGTGTTCTCTTCAGAGACCACACATGGATCCACCAGTGTCATTACATATGTGTGATTTTTACTAACAACAACTAGAGTCATTGCATGTGTGTTCTTTTCACATACCACATATGGATCCACCAGTGTCATTGCATGTGTGATCTTTTCACAATCCACCTATGGATCCACCAGTGTCATTGCATGTGTGTTCTTTTTACTAACAACAACCAGATCCATTGCATGTGTGTTCTTTTCACAATCCACATATGGATCCACTAGTGTCATTATATGTGTGCTCTTTTTACTAACAACAACCAGAGTCATTGCATGTGTGTTCTCTTCAGAGACCACACATAGATCAACCAGTGTCATTGCATGTGTGTTCTTTTTACTAACAACAACCAGAGTCATTGAAACGTGTGTTCTTTTCACAATCCACCTATGGATCCACCAGTGTCATTTCATGTGTGTTCTTTTTACTAACAACAACTAGAGACATTTCATGTGTGTTATTTTCACATACCACATATGTATCCACCAGTGTCATTGAAATGTCTGTTCTCTTCAGAGACCACACATGGATCCCTGATGTCATTGCATGTGTGTTCTTTTTTTATGCTGTGCAACAGCTGAGTCACTTGCATGTGTGTTCTTTTCAGATACCACATTTGGATCCACCAGTGTCATTGCATGTGTGTTATTTTCACATACCACATATGGATCCACCAGTGTCATTGCATGTGTGTTCTTTTTTACTGCAACAGCAACTAGAGTCATTCATGTAAATTCTTTTCACATACCACATATGGATCCATGATTGTCATTGAAATGTGTGTTCTCTTGGATACCATACATGGATCCACGGATGTCATTTGCATGTGTTCTTTCCTGCTTAACAACAACTTGAGTCATTTGAAATGTGTTCTTTTCACATACAACATATGGATCCACCCGGTGTCATTAGGTGTGTGTTTTCACAATCCACCTATGGATCCACCACAGTGTCATTGCATGTGCTTTTTTTACTAACTGTGACTTTGCAGTCATTGCATGTATTTCTCTTGAGAGAACCACATGGATCCCTTGATGTCATTGCATGTGTGCTCTCTTGAGAGACCACATGGATCCTAAATGTCATTGCATGTGTGTTCTTTTTACTAACACTTGAAGTCATTGAAGCATGTGTGTTTCTTTTCACATACCAAATATGGATCCACCGTGTCATTACATGTGTGTTCTTTTCACAATCCACCTATGGATCCACAGTGCGGCCATTGCATGTGTGCTCTTTTTACTAACAACAACAGAGTCATTGCATGTGTGTTCTCTTGAGATACCACACATGGATCCACTAGTGTCATTGCATGTGTGTTATTTTTACCTATATATGACCCGAGTCATTGAAATGTGTGTTGTCTTGAGACCACACATGGATCCACTGATATGTCATTGCATATGTGTTCTTTTTACTAACAATAACCGAGTCATTGCATGTGCTCTTTTCACAATCCACCTATGGATCCACCAGTGTCATTGCATGTGTGTTCTTTTCAATAATCCACC